>OU383774.1:19788-1219788 GCA_910950805.1 Acrocephalus scirpaceus scirpaceus
CCAGAATCAAATTAGCCAGGTTTTCTAAGCAGGAAACATTTACATTTTATTCACGACACAGAGTGACGGGACCCCCTCAGCTTCTCCCCCACCCCACCCCCCCCCCCCCCGCCCTCCCCCCGGGCCCCGGTCCGGAGGAGGGGGTCCCGAAGAGGGGGCCGGGGCGGGTTCCCCTCCGGAGGAGGGGCCCCGAGGGAGGGGACGGGGCCTGGAGGGGGAACGCCCCCCCTCCGCCCCGTCCCCTCCCTCGGGCCCCCCCTCTCCGGGGGGAGCCCACCCCGACCCCCCCCCCAGGGACCCCCCCCTCCGGAGGGGGCCCTTCCTAACACCCCCCCACCCCGGGACCCCTCTCCTAACGAGGGGGGCCCCCTAACCCCACTAACCCGCACCCCCCACCCCGGGGGGACCCCAGTGTGATGTGGGGAAAGCCGGAGCCCCGGCGGTGTCGGGCGGTGCTTTGAACTGCAGGGGGACAGCAGCCCAGCCGGCCGCTCCCGTGTGGGGGCTTCCAGGGACGGTGGGGGTGCCGGCTCCGGCCCTCTGGGCTTTATTCTCCGGCACCCCGAGCCCCGCGGCTGCGGGGGAAAGAAGGAGAGGGGGACAGAGGAGGGGTCATGAAGGGATGAGGTCGGGTAGGGAGAAAGGTTGGGGACAGAGGGGGAAAGGCGGAGTGGGGGGGGATGATTGAGAGAGGAGGGGGAACAGAGCGGGAAGAAAGGGGGAAAAGAGGGGGAACAGAGGGGAGTCGAGTTGGGGAAAGGGCAGCGAGAGGGCCGAAAGGAGGGGTGGGGGGGGTTTGGGGATGTGCAGGGGAGGATGGAGAGAGAGTAAGGGAGGCTGGGGGAGAGGGCAGGAGCGGGGCTGGGAGGGACAGGGAGCAAGAGAGGAAGAAGCTGGAGGGGTAGAAAAGAGGGGATAAAGGAGGGAAGACGGAGGAGGATAAGGGCAGGACAAAGAGGGGAAAGAAAAAGGGGTAGAGGGGGGCTCTGCTGAGCCGCGCCGGGAGAGCCCGGACCGGCAGCATGGCGCCCGCCCTCTGAGGGAGAAAATGGCGGCGGGGGCGTGGCCGGGCATTAAATCCCCTCGGCCCCGCCCCGCGCAGCCGCGCTGGGGCCGAGCGCACCTCAGCCGGGCCCGGCCCCGCCCTGGAACCGCCCCGGCGCGGCCCAGAGACCGCCCCAGGCCCCGCCGGAACCGCCCGAGAGCCTCGGCCCTGCCCCTCTCAACTGGGCCGGACCGCGGCTGCCACCGGTACCGGCACCGGGGCCTCGGCTCCGGGTCCTGCCGGTGTCTCCGGCAGTGTCGGGAGGTGCCGCCTCTCCCTCGCCGGGCGGGCTGTGGGTCTCGGGCCCGCAGCCCCGAGGCGGGGTAGAGGCCGGCACCGGGACCGGCAGGAGCCGCTCCGTGACGGGCGCTGGCGCCGAGCCCCGAGCTGCCGATCCTGCTCCGCCCGTGATTCGGCTGTTCGGGTAAAGTCGGCTCTTTTCGTCAGCTCTCGGTTACTTCCGGCTGTTCGGGTTAACTCGTCGATTTTCGTCAGCTCTCGGCTACTTCCGGCTGTTCGGGGGAGCTCGGCTCGGTTCGGCCGCACTCGGTACCGCTCGCTGCGCTCCCCGCAGCTTGGCCGGGCTCGGCTCCCTGAGGGCGGCGCGGGCCGGGCCGGGCTGAGGCGCTGCGCGGGAAGGCGGGGCCGCCCCACGTTAAACACGCCAAGCTCGGGGTTTTCCCGCTGCCGGGGCCCGCGGGCGGCCCGGACACCGCACGGACACGGACGGCAGCGCGGGGTCGGGCAGGAGCTCACGGGCAGTGACTGCACTGGCGCTAAGTAATGGGCACGAGAGCAGGTGGCTCCGTTCGGCTGAGCTCGGTTCGGTTCCCCTCAGCTCAGCTGGATGTGGCTCACAGATTTCCTGATCTCAGCCCCTAGGAATTCTACCTGACACAAACTGTAGCCTCTAAAGGGCTTGGGGGTTTTTAAAGAAATAGAATTTTTATCTCAAGTCTTGGTAGAGCCTATGGCTCCTTTAGGACAAGAATATTTACATGTAGAAGCAATTCCCTCATTTAAATCTTATTTTTATTTACCCCACCCCCAAAATTCAAGACCCATCTCATGGCATGTGCAGTTCTGGTTTTTCCCTGTGCAGTATTTGTAACAAAGACCTGGGCACAGCCCGCAGCCCTGAGTCAATTGAATAAATCCTGGTTTACATTTCAAAGGTTCTCGTTCTGGCACTGCATGCTCGCAGATCTGGACTGGCATGTTGGACTACCCTGATGGGCACTTTCAAGAACAAGTGATCAGATTTCCCAGACAATTCTCAATAAATCTCACGTATAATCAATGAGCAGAAAATCCTTTGGGGCTCAGTTCCATCTCTCACCTGTTCCAACTGGAGGGAAGGTGGGCTTCTGTCACACAGTGCAGCAACAGTAATGGATCAGGGCTTTTTTTCTTTTTATTAAAAAAAATGTAATAAAAATACACCAGGTCTGATATGTCTTTAAAAGCCATTAAAGCTTTTTAAACCCAAGATCATCATGATTCCTGAAGTTCAGTCTTCTATTCCTACTGGTTTTGGTATCATGAAATCAACCAGGTTCTTCAAGAAATAGTAAATCATCATGACTAAACCTCTGGCTCCTTCTCATTTGTACTTATAACCCATTGTAGGAAGCTCTGCAGCCTTTTTTTTCCCATCCCATATTGGAGAGGATGGATAGTAATGACGCACATGCACAAACAGTCCTTCTGGTTCTTTAAAAAGTTAAAAATGCCTGTAATAAAAATGATATAAGTAATATTAGCGTCAGACTGCTCAAGAAAAGAGAAATTCGAGCTTTAATGTCCTACTGAGAGATGCTGAATAAAATTTTTCCCTTGAGTTTGCACACAGTAATAAAATAGTGATTTTTTGGACCAAACATGTCAGGTCTGTATGGTAACAGCTCAGCAGGCTTTCATGATGATGTGATGTCCATCACTGTGATGGCAGGGCACAGAACATTAAAGATGAAGTGCTAGTTCCCTGAATTAATGCCCTGATGTAGCCAAAGTTTTTTGCAAAGAGACCTCATAGTTTCTTCTCCTTGTTTCTGAGTTTCCAGGGCACCCTGTAATTCATACCCTGCACTAGTGCAGACCAATCTGACGTGGGTCAGTAACATATCGGGCTGCTGGGCTCCAAGCCACACGTCCCCGATGTAAACACAAGTCAGGAATACAAAAACAGCTGTGGAAGAAAGGTGAGAGAAAAATCAGAACAGAGATTCTTCCTCTTCCACACTGTAATACCAAGCCAAGCTCTTTACTTCCAGGACTGTGTTTTAAAATAGCTCCTTTTCCTAGATGGAAAATCTGAAGTGGCTTTGCCCATGCAAAGCCAGTGACCCTAATCACAAAGGAACAAACCAGTTTCCTGTGAAATAAAACAGTTTGAAATCTGACCTGTCAGATGCTATCACAGACCAGCGATAGGGACCGGCATCCAGGCCCACGTGGATTTGGTTTTTGCAGTCTATTTTCCCTCTTGGAAAATTATATTATATATATATATATATAAATTATATATATTATATATAAAAAATATATTATATATATTTTTTTATGGCTTTTGTTCCATTTCAGTCTTTGAAAGGAAGTTTCTTAGAGGGAGTGTGAGTGTTGTAGTGTCAGAAAACCACACAGAGTGACCATGCTCTGTGCTGCCCACCCCTGCCCCCATCCCACCTAAGACACAGCTTCTGCTTTGGGAAGCCAGGAGCCTGGGTGGCTATGGGAAAACTAGTTTACTGGATTTAAAAGGCCATGGAATTTCCCAGTTCCTCCCACCACGGCCTCGTAACACGAGAGACAAGAACAAGACAAGTCACCTGTCTTGTCCGCATCCTCTTCCGTCGCTGCTGATAGGCACAGGGATTTCACAAGTTCGTGGAAGGTGCTGGCCAGGCCCTGCTCCTCCAGGAGCTGCAGCAGGATGGAACTGAGCACTCCGAGCTCCCTGGAGAGCCCAGCCGAGGTGCCGCTGGCCTGGCAGAGCCGGGTGTAAAGCCTCAAGAGGTCGTTCCTCAGTGTCTCATCCCTGAGCATCTCCCGTGCGGCCGCCAGGTGTGGCAGGACGCGATTCCGCAGCCACCGCAGCACTGGAGACACGTCCTGCTCCCTGAGGAGGCTCTGCCCAGCCAGGGACCTGAGCAGCCACTTAATGACCACGTGAGTGGACGCACAGGTGACAGCCACTGCCTCGCCCCCAGGTTCACCGGCTCTGAGGGTCTCCCCTCCCTGTGTGGAGGGTGGTGTTGGGAAATCAGGGTCCCAATGGGCAAGGATGGAATTCAGGTGTCCTCTGCATTTCTCCAGCTATGACACATCCATGTCTGCAGCAGTGTCATCTTCCACATCATTCTTTTTCCCAGTGTGACGATACACACGAGATGAGGCTTGAGGTTTGTTCTTGTTTCTAATATTTTCTGTAAGGAGAAAACCACCATCAAAACAAACAGCAGATACTCCAAAGGGTTTTCCAAATTGTGCAAGTGAGGTGCTCTCCTGTGTTGATTCAGTTGTTCCAAGGGTAAGTACCAGCCTCGTTTAGCAGCCTCACGGAGCCTGCGCCGTTCCAAGGGGCTCCGGGAGCTCCCGGGGACTCCAGGCTGGAACCCTATTCCAAAGTGGATCACCCAGCCTGGAGATGAGAGCAGCTCCCACAGCCTGGAGCAACACAGCCCACACAGCCCCAACACAGTCATCACTCCAAAAACTCCTTTCATGTCTTTCTGAGGAGTTTTAAAGGGTGAGAAAAACCTTAGAAAAGCTAAAGCTTTTACAGTGTCCCCTAAATACATGATACTTTCTTAACTGATCCACAACATTGAAACAAACCTACAGCAGCTTTAATGTGCACCAAAAGCAGTTGCTGCTGCAGGAAACCAGTGTTGTTGTAAGACCTCCCACTCCCAAGTTCCTTGCATTTTTTTTACACAGAGAGATCAGAGGAAATCACTCAAGTCCCAATATATTTTTCCCTTCTTCAACACTGACAACAAGAAAAGTCAACTATTTAATTTTTGCTTGCCTTACTTACTTACACATCACTTTCATATCTAATCCACACTCAATGATTCAAACCTTTGAGCACAAAGCCTCCAGGCACTGCTTCCCTCTTTTAAGACTTCATTAAAGAATACCATTTTTCAAAGCCTGACACGAGATTTGCAACTAAGTTCCATTTTAAAGCTGTTTGCCTTTTTAAACTGTATTTCCTCAAAGCTTCCAAACTGTGTTAAGGTTAGAAGTCACCACAAGATCTGAAAAATGCCTTTCCATTTCCTTTCCTCCTCCCTCAAGCTACGTGAGTCTGACAGAAGGGATCAGTGCTACTTCCAGAGAAGTTTGCCTCTCTCGTACAGCTGCAACAAGATATGCCTTCCTTGAAGGAGTTGAGCACTTACTGAGCAATTCTTTGCTTTGGTACTTCTGAGCCAGGGCCTGCAGGTCCTCCTGCAGCTGCAGGTCTTTGCTGACAAGGCTCCACTTGTGCAGCAGCAGCAGCAGCTCCCTGCTGGAGAGGACGCTGTCGTTGACTGTGAAACGCCTCATCTCCCTGAAAGTCTCCACAACAACAGCACGGTATTCCAGCACAGAGCTGAGGGTGCTGAAGAACTCAGGCAGCTTGGCCAGAGGTACATTAGCCCTGTCAAAAGAAAACACAAGTGCCATGTATTTTCCTGCATGCTAATCCATAAGTACAGTTTTTAATCCTTACTGTCACAACGGCCAGGAATTAAGCACGTAGGACTTGACAGCCACTGCGCATCACATTTTACTTTTTCCCCCCATGTATTCAACCACCTGAACCTTCCTGTCAAAGAAATCTCATCCAAATTCACTCCTCAACACACAAACTGAAGGTGAAAAAAGCCATTCATCTACCAGAGACACAGAAATCCTCCTGGCCTTAATAAAGCTCAAACTGGACAGAGGATGAAATGCAAACCGACTAAAACAAAAAACAAAACAAAGGACTTACCAAATATGTTTGATTAATGTGACCAAAACATACAGAAATTCATTTACAAGCTGAATAGGAAGAAGTTTTCTCTTCTCCTGGGACTGATTCTTGTTTTCTCTCTTGTCTCCTAAATTTGTTAGCCACAGAGTATGGAGTAATTTTATTTATCCCCTTGTTTTCCAGAAACCTGAAAAATAAAACAAACAAACAAAACCCAATCAAAACATAAACCCCAAACAAACAAAAACCTAACAAAACAAACAATCAAACCCAAAAAACCAAACACATTTGGAAGGCAGATCCTCACCAGTAGCTGGTCCATCACCTACAGGACCATATTTTAGTGCACTTTTAGTGCACTTGCCTCAGCCAGTCAGGGCACTCTGTGCAGAACAGATTTTATGTGCATGTAAATATATGTGAAGGAGAGGCAAGAGGAGGAGAAATGTTCTAGACAGCTCAAAGCCATTACAGTGCCACTTCCTGTGCAGCAGGTCCTGTGACAGGATGTGAAATGAGGGCGTTTAAAATTTAAAAGGTAAAGACACCAATACAACGTGCCATTTTGCTTTCTCAGTTTTCCAAGGAAGTGTTTTCCAATTCATGAAGGCCCCCCACCATCACCCCTCCTTTTACAACCCGAAAGCATCTTGATTCTGTTATTGTTTTCAAAATCACAAGGGACACCTCAGAGTTCAGCAAGTTCTGCCAGTACAGCCCTTGGTGCCCCTGCCTCCCTGCCTGTCACCCTTGTTTTTGTACTCAGTCACATAATTATTATTTTACTGTGGACAGTAAAACTGTTCCCATTTCTCCTGTACTCAAAACTTTATCATCCAGCATTGTAGAGCATAGTCAAGGTTGTGCTCAGGCCAGATGCAGCTCATGTTTGTTCAAAGACAGATCACAACATTAATATTGGGATCTATTTTGACTTTTGGCTTCAATGCAATAGATTTAAGTGTAATACTATCTTCACTTGTCCTCATTTACTGCAGCTAAAACACAGCCTGAGGGCCGTGGCAAATAAACTGTGACCTTTCCTGAGGGAACTTCCAGGAGGAAGATTCCCTGGCACCTTTTTAATTCCTCTTGCATAGGCTGACCTTTTACACCTCTCTGGAAAAGAAATCTACTAAGTCTGTAAACAGCTGGCAACAGGAGCAGCCCCAAAGCATTTCCTTGTATATACTGCAAAACCCTTGCATCTTCTGAAGGATGGGCTGGGCTGCTCAGCAGCAGATGGCACTGATCCACTCTTTATTTCTGGGAACTGCCCTCGTGCAGTATCCTCAATGTCTGCATGCCTTAGAAGCAAAAGTCAACATTTATTTCTGGGTGCATCTTGAGAGACTGCAAGGGGTGATTAGGAAGACTATCTGAAATATGGAACCAGATTTTCTTTGAGCAGACTCAATTTTCCCATCTCCAACTAAGATCTATTTGCTAAACAGTCCATTAAGACTTTTAACCAATTCATGTCTCAATTTCATAAAGGAAAGTTGCACAACAATCCAACCACCACAAAACTGCATTCACGAATGATGAAGGATTTTGTCTGTGCAAAGGAAATCTGCGATGCCGAGATGTACGAGATGTAAGTGTTTAAACTGGGTAGTAGCTAAAGTCTTGCCTTTGTAATTTAATAGACTTGCCTGGAATACCTGAAAGATTGTTATGTATCGCAGTAAAAAGAAGAAATTCTACTGGGATTGTATTGTGGACCTTATCTATTGGGTATTTAAGACATGAAGGTCATTTTCTCACCAGGTTTCTATGTAGCAACGCAATTTCCTATGGACTTCCATGTGTACTTCTACACTGAATGTGGGTGTAACATGGCCACGGAACTTATTTATTGCATTTTGAACAAGGAAGGAAGGATGGATGAACTTCATTAAGTTTCTTGCTAAACATTTTTCCTAGGGGAAAATGTGAAGTGCAGATGCACTCATTATATCCTGTTTTTCCAGCCAAAGTGGTCCCTACATTAGTTATGTTTTCTTACTAATGAAATTGTATTGATGTTGCTATTTGCTGGTCTGAATTTGAAGAATTAAGAGACACAGAATGATGAGACTTGCCTGCAATGAAGCACCAGGGAAATTGAGACTGAGCACTAAGCTGGGAACTTGCATTCCCAGCCATGGGAACCAATTTTTTAAGTGCTCAATGAATCATTTGAAATTAATACTTCTTCCTCCTCCTAACTCCATTCATCATAAAGATCCAGTGCAAGTATTCCTGCTTGCACACGGACTAGTGATTTTGAGTGTCTACACACAAACATTTCATTAAAAGGTTTGAACAAATGTCATCATCTCCAAACTTAGAAATTGAGACATTTTAGTAATTTGATTTTTTTAGAAAACCTGAATTTATTTCTTAAAGAATACTTCATGACTAAATCTCCCTTCAACATTCAAAATGCCTTTCTTTAGCAGATACCTCACCATACCATTTTAACACATTTTCCTATCATATGTCCAACATCAGCAACTCCATCATCTGTTTCAGGAAGAGTTTTTCCTGCCTTTGTTTTCCTGTTACAATCAGCAGACTCTGGAATACAGCAGTGTTCATCTCTATAGCGCAAGGAAAGGTGGAATTTGCCAGTCTGGCAGTTTTTAGTCTGGCAGTTTTAGGCAATAGAAAGAGAAGGAAAGAAGTGAGGGTCTTACCTTTGGTTTTGGCCCAGTTCCAGAAGTTTCTGCACATCAGTTTTGGTTGATGCTTCGTCACTTTTTAAAGACTGAGAGAAACAAAAAAAACTCCATTAAAGAGATCCTTTTTATTAATTATCTGTGAAAGTATTTGGCCCTCAGTCATAAAATGGTCCTGGTGAATTGCAGTCATTACCACTCAGGAAAACTGGAAGAACAGTCTGACTTTTCCTTTACTGTAGCTCAAACACACTTAACTGTACACAGCTGTGCAGTTCTCAAAGACTAAATGAGAGATAAATACAAGAGGCAGATTTCAAAACAGACAAATGACTACAAGCATTAGAATTTTATGACCAAGTAAGCGTGCACACACTAAAGATAATACTACAGCTCTTTGCCCAGATCAGGATCTCTGTAGCGTTAAGTCTAAAATATTTCACACTGTAATTTTGCTGACTACTACCTTCAACTGTGCTACAATCTAAAATAAATTAGCTACAAGGAGAAGCATATTTCTCTAAAAAGTAAGAAAAAGCCTACTTAAACAGTGATTAAGCACTTAAACCCCCCCCACCAGAATTAAACCCAACTCCAAACCAAAAACCCCAGAGACCAAAGGGTTGATTAATTAAAACCAGAGGAGTCTGGAACATAAGACAGTATAACATAAGAATATAATACAGCACGGTACTGATACACACCACTGGTATTCTCCTGGGAACAGAGAGTGCTGCTTCTCCTTTTATTTTTCCCACCTAGCTTACATCGATGAAGATAAAAATGTATTGTCAGAAAAACAATTTCCTTTAAAATGGCATCAAACACAGAGACCAGCTTCAACTGATATTGAGCCTGAATGTTGTCACCAGACCATCAGACTCCGCTGGGAAAAGACAGGTGCTCCCTCAGCTGAATATCTGCACCTCAAATCCAGGGCAGCATTTTCAATCTGGTTTTTCCTCTGAGGAGCTGACCGGAGCTCAGAGTTCATCTATTGCCCTTTCAGCCTAGCCAGGACACCCAACAGTTAAATGCAGAGCAGTCTCAGCTCTCACTTCAGGCTCATCTAGCACAGTTTGTCAGCTGAACCTGGAAAGCAGTGCCCTGCAGTAAATCCAGTCACACTGTGCAGATGGCACGTCACAAAGGCCAACTGAGCAACTAAATTGAGTGTACGGCCCTCAGCAGCAAAGATCACACCTGCAGCAGCACAGGACGTCCTTTGCAGCAGCTGCCAGTACAGATGTGTGTCAGCTCCATTCATACTGCAGATCTCTTGTCCTTCCTTTGCCTACGTTCTGTTCTCATCTTTTCTTTATTTTTACTGAGCTGACAAAGGACCCTACACGTTAGGATGAAAATTTCCACTAAAATTTCCACTAAATCAGGTTTATATTAAGTAGAAGATCAACAAAACAATCATTATTCACATATTTAATGATTTCTAAAAGAATAAACGCATTTTTTTGTCATTAAAAGACACCAATGAGACTATGTTGAGGTTAGTAAGTAATCCTATAGAAAATGAGACAGTCTAACCTGGAGGTTTACTTTAATTCCCTGAAGTTCTTTAGAAGTCTTTAACAGTTGTTGAAGGATGTTGCTCCTTTCCACAAAGACTTCTTTCAGCTGTCTTTCCAGTTCTTCATAGCCCTGTCTAACACAAAGAATAAAAGCATGAGATCATCCCAAAACATCAGTCAATGCACCTGAAAGCATATCTTAGTTCATCCTGATGTCTAATTAACCAAATTTTAGTCCCACACGTATTTGATAAGAATTCTTAAGAAGGTTTCCCACACGTCACTTTTCCACATCAGCATACCAACAGTCTGAGGCTGTGTCATTATATGAAAAGCAGTGGATTTTCTGAAGCTGATGTTAAGATTTACAAAAATTAAATATTCTCACCACAGCATAGTAACATTGATTTCATATTTGAAACCCATCAGTTACGAAACATATCTTTACAAATAAAGAAATTTTGTCCTGATGAGCACAAGCACACTTGTAGTTATTGTGGTATTATGTATTACTTGGCTGAATTTAACTAACCAGATGATCTGTTCCATGAAGAAAAACTGCAACATGCAAACCAATGGAACCAGATGTTAGAAGACTCCATCAGAATAATTCTGCTGAAGCTGCAGAAGATTTAAGATGAAAGAACACCTCACCCATATCTGGGTACCTGTCAGAATGAAGCGTTTGGGTCTTTAAGGAGGATGGCATCATCCTTCACCGTGCAGAAGGAAGTAACAGAAGTATCACTGCTTTGGTAATAAACAGTTTTACTTGGTTTTTTCACTTTTACCCACCGGTATTCACTTCTCATTGGCAAAAAAAAGGGATTACAAAGCCCTTCTCTTTAGAGGGAACACTCCTTCCAGAGCATTTGCTCCTAAAATTGGGCTCTAAACTGAGACACTCCTTCAGCAAACATGCAACAGTTTGTTTTTAAGCTCCTCATTTTAAAAAACTTTTTGTGCCCTAATTATAATTACTAGTTTTGGGCATTCTACTGTAAATTCTAGGACAATTAGGTAATTTGATAAGAGGGTAACAAATTGGAACAAATACTGCTTACAAAGTACCCTTGCAAAGTGCATCATCACCTAGGTCTTTACAAAGAAATCTTTGGAAGGTATTCTTGGTAGTGGCAGTGGGTACATGAATCTGGTTTATATTGATGTGAGAATAAGATTAATCATAATTCTAAGTCAACATACCTGGAAGTTGAAGATGAGAATCTTTAAAATTCTACAATAACCAAACGAGATGGAAATAATCTGTAATCCAAGAGAGCATTGCAATGCTGATTTTCCTGTCTTCCTAAGTATGAACATTTTAAATCTAGAAAATCTGTGACATTTTTTATTAATCAAAACCCCAAATGATCAGGTTATCTAGATAAAGTATGCTACATATAATTATAGTACATACAGAGATATAATGTATTATAGTAGTATCCAACCTGAGCTTCAAGTACTTCTACCTGATTTAATTTGATTCTGCATTAACCATTACATTTGGGAAAAGTCATACAAGCATTAAGCTGATCAGCAGATGTGCTTCTGCTGAAATCCAGCCTCTGTCAGATACAACTGTTCCTCATACTCAAATGACACTGACATTAGAGATTTTAGATTTGGCCATTGCCTGAACACTGTGCTTCAGACTGGGGTGGGGGGAGAGGGGGAAGTGGGGACAGGGAAAAAATTTCCCTACTTGCAAATTTCTCTTCATCAAATCAACAGGATATTCTACTTCTGCACATTCTGGCTTTGCACAGAAGAATCTTGTTTCAACCCCTTGCTCCTTCACTCATTTTCCTGTCTTTGAATACGCTGACAGTTTGAATGCAACGTGATCATCTTCTGCCAGTGTCTGGGAAGGGCATTCTGCAGCATTCAATGGAGAAACACACGTGATGGTTAATGATTCCATCGTATTTGACACGGACTCTTCAGCAGTACCAGTTTTTCCTACAATTGCTAACATTTCTCCCCACTGGGGAGCACAAATACTTTGTATCTGTATGTGCGTGCATACCCGCTCAAATACAACCACACCAGTAACTACAGGTACATACACCCTTATGTCCAAGGGGTTTTATGTAGTTTGGAAGTGTTGACAGTGCTACCACATACTTCCCATCAACCCGTTAAATGTTTGTCTTGTTTGTGCATTGATTTTTAGGTACGTCTTGGAATCCCTCCAAGTTTTTTCTATTTTTACTAAATCAGTTCTTATAAAGGTGTCCATTACTACTCCTGCCACCTGCCTTGAGGGCTCTCAATTCATATTTTGCTGACAGGAATAAAAGACTTGGCTTTAAATCCTCAGTCCATATTTCGAGAAGGAGAAAAAACACTGCAGTATTTAAGGAAGCATATCCTAGTCTTTAAAACAGAACCCAGTCAAAGCAGCATTATTTTAGCTGTGTGACTGCACATAACAAAAATTACTTCCCTGTCTCCTCTCTGAGAAACACAGGCACTAGTATGGGGTTTTCTGTAATTCAGTTATTCCTTTCTATATATTTAGAGTTTAAATAGATATACTTAAAACAAAAATACCTATGGACATATAAACCCCCATCTGGACAGTTTCAGACAAAGAACCATTCAGCATTTGCTGACATTAGCCAGCCATTTCTGTGCACCTATTGGTCTTTTCAGACACACATGAACCACGTCATGCACAAGCCTGATGACTCACTCCTTCCCTGAAATCAGAATTCCTAAATCCTTGCCTTCTTCACAAAACTTTAGGAAGGGTAGAAATAAGCTCTGGACCTTACTGTCAACTGAGATTACCTCTTTAAGTGAAATCTCTTTGCTAACATTTGTCTTAGGGATGCAATGAACAGCAAACAGGTATCTCCACCAAATACAGCCAATATAGTTTGAATTACAAAAAGAATTCTTTTGAGAGATCTGGCTGACTTTTGTACTAGCTACCACTAAGTCTTTCAACTTTTCTGTCTGCAATTCTGAAAGGGAAGACAAAATCCAGTAACATTGCTGATCCACCATTACTGAAGGGACACTTATACAAGCATAAATGCATGCACATTTGAAAATACTACAAGTAGTGAATAGAAAAAATGCAATTACACAAAAATTTTCTGTACTTCTGAGCATTGCTACATACCTTGGTGTCATCAGGAAATTAAGAGCTGCTGGAAAAGTGACCTGACCCAAAAAAAGGTCCATTTCAAGGACACTTGCCATTTATTGCTTAATTAGACTAAGATCTTAGATTTGAAATCAGAATTTTAAATCTACTTTCATTATATAATAAGTTTCTTTGACAGCTGCCCGTTACACTGAATAGTTTTGGTACACGTATAAATATATCAGCTCTTAAAAGAATCACATTAGAATTGAAATGCTTTACATCTCATGAGTTTTCTTCAGGCTAAATAAATACATTGACTTAGAAATTGGAACCAAGATTTGACCTCCAAGTTGTCTTTTCATTTCCACAGCTCTCAAAGGTACCATAATATCAATAATTTTCTTGCTGAGATAGAAATTTAAGTCAGGAATATCTGCATGTTCGTTCAGCAGAGAATCTGGGAACTCTACTTCTGCAGAAATTGAATCCAAGTCTTGATTTTTCTTTTGCTAAGGGCTGTCACTGGGACAACTGTCTTAGTCGGGGAAATTGTTCCTGCTTTAACTTACTGTTATTAAACCCCCACTTCTGATTGCTGATCTGGGTACCTGGAAAAGACGGGACCATAAAGAAAAAAAGAAGTCAAACAACTATAAATACTCTTCCTTCCTCTTCCCCATGCTCATCCTGCACCAAATCCCTTCTTTCTCCTACACCCCACAATATCTCGGCTTCCTCTGGTGCAGGGCAGGTTATCCTTGAGCCATCCCAGGAGCCCCAGCACACTGGGGCGGTGCACAGCAGCTTTCCCTGCTGCTCTTGGGCTGCTGCTGCTTTTTCTCTGTTCCGTGGGAGTTCTGCATGGGCTGGAGTCACTCGGGGTGTCCCACTGTGCCACGTGTGACCCGCAGGCTGCCACCCCTCAGGTGTGTGTCCCTGTCCCAGTGCAGCTGACCCACAGCTGCAGCCCTTCAGAAATCCCCACCTGGGCACTGCACACCTCCTTCCAAGAGCACATTTCCACGCACTCATCTCCATCAGCCAATGTCCAAGGCCATCTCCTGCACACCTGCAGCAGCATTCTCCTGCCCCTCTCTCTTCCATCTCTGTGACCCACGTGCTCCTCTAACAGGCTCCAGCGCTGGCTGTGCTCGAGTGTTTGCAGCCATCCATGGAAACAGGAGAAGCAGCAGCTTCTCTCCCCTTTTGCAGGCCTTTAAAAGCATGAACTCAAGTGAAAAAAACACTTGTCCAAAAGACAGACAGAGATAGAAGAAAGGAAAAGTAAGCGTCTGAACCAAACCCAGCATCTAAACTAAGGGTGCCCAAAAGGAGGTGGTGGTGATTTTGAAAGGCGAGATTGCACATAGACATCTCTAAATATTCTTCTCCAAGGGACAATAGTCTGCACCTACATCCTCATCCATGTTTCAAAACAGCTCTCTGACCTAACACGTCCCACAAGTCACAGAAGACAGGACATGCAGGGCCATTTACACATGATTCCAGGAGTTTTTCTTTGCCATTCTGGCCAGTGACAACCTTTAACAGACCCAGCCTCACACCACAAAACTGACAAGACAACATCATGCCCCTGCTCCTGCCTCCTCCTAGGGAAGCAAAGATCTGCCAATTTCTATCTGCAGCTCTGTATCAACTGTGATCCTTTCCTAGAATGCTCCTCAAGCACATCACTGAGCTCTAGCACACCACCCAGCTCTGGGCCAAGGCTGTATTTAAACTGGGTGCTGTCACTTGTCTAGGAGACAACCAAAGTCAATCAGAACATCCTGACATCCCACTATAGATTAGGAAAGGATACCTCTTAATACATATAAATTAAAAAATCTTAATCCCTAGGAAGCATCGAGAATTTCACTCCAAAGTAAGGTGATTTTGTCAGAGCTTGTAAATACCTAAACACACACATTTCCACACACAGACCCTACTGCTGGGAAGCTCGCTCCTAATTTCTTAGTCCTGTCCCTCTCACTCTGAAAAACAGCCTCTCTCTAAAAATATGATGCAGATGATTCCTCAGGAAGTTTCATCTATTTTCTTCTAAATGATAGACAGCTATCAATGACTTAAGGACATTGCTTTCATAACTAGGTCCTCTGCAGTATTAAACATCCTTTTTAATATGATACTGAAATGCAACAGATAAACAGTAGGATACAGCTTTAGAATGGAAGTTTTATAGATTTCATTTCCTTTCAGTTTAGGCTTCTTTCTTGGATTCAAACAAACGTTTCCAAATATCCTTACAATGAATAAAGGCTGAATAAATTTCTGCGCTTCTCAAGTCCCTACAGTTTTCACAGTGACAAGGACTGCTAACATCAACTTAAGCCATTGCTACTGCTCCATTTCTAAACCATTATTTTATATTTTGCCCAGATAAACAAATCTAAGAGGTCATAGCATCCATCTCTTCATCAATTAAAAAGCCTCAAGAACAGTGCATGAAGCTCAAATCCATATTCTTCAAGCAATTTGGATGTTGATAGTGGCAGATACATTTCCTGCTGCATTTAACATTTTATTTAAAATGCAGCTGACTCAGTATTTTCAGTATTTACTCCACACAAATGCACTGGTGTCAAATCATGTCTGGTGTAAAACCTACCGTTTGTTTCACTGCCCTGCCAAAAGTAAAATTGAAAACAGAAAGTATCTATGGAAGGGACATGGAAGCTCATGAGGAAACATTAGTCCTGTATAGGAAACCCTGGACAACCACAAACCGAAAGGAGAATATCTGTGTATCAGAGTGATGCACTGAAATGGGACATGACACAAAACCTTGGGAGCAGTGTTTCATGGGATTTTGGTTCTTACTACTGATGCACAAGCATAATCCTAATTTGATTTGTGTATACCCAGTGAAACCAGAATTCTGATTAAATACAGCTTTATGAGCTTCACACTATTTCATTTCTTCACAACTGCATCAACTTTGCTTATTTCTTCACATTTCAGATAAATGCAGACAGAAAGAAAGAAATCTCATCTGTTAGTTCTGCATATTTTTACACTACCTTGGATTTATTTTCACTCTACATCACGTTCAAATCCCCAAATTAAACAATTCATACCAAATCCGGGATCACCAAAAGAATAAGCAGTATATTAAAGAATATAGATTAAAAAAATGTTTATCTGTTAAAACATCCCAGTTTAGCACGTTCTCAGTTGTGCTTTTTCCAACTATCCCAGCTCTTTCCATGTAACAAGCTTACCTTAATTCACACCTCCCAGGTAGCATGTCTTGGTTATGGTCACTGCCCTATTGTTAGGGAAATGGAAGCTAAAAAAATGACAGGCTACATCAGACAGACGACGTGCAACTATCACAGTCAGAGGAAATGACTCTTTCCATAATTTCTACAAGATAGTTTTGCTACTTCTCTCCCACCATTCACAAATACATGGAATATTTACAAAAGCTAACTAACTTGCTGAGACAAATTAATGTAGTATCATATGGGCCGGATTATTCCAGATGTTCATTTAAACTGGAACATCAAAGCAGAAAAGCTACACTACATTATTAAAATACATTTGATATTTCATCTTTTCGTCAACAAATATAGTTATATGTAACACAAAGGCTTCGTAGTTTATCTTTTCTTTATGGTAGTAGTGGATGCACACGCCTCACTTTAGTTCTATTAAACCTGAAAGGAGATGAAAGCTACAGTTTCATTTTAAAGTATGAGTAACCTGTCCAACATCAGAAATAATTCACCTTTTAAATGGAAAGTTTTCTCACGTGAACCGTATGTGATTATTTGACTTGTATCACGTGCCTGAAAGGCAAAAGAAAATTATTACCTGTCTTGCTGCAGTAGAAATAAGGTTTGGTGTCTGAGCCAGCACAGCTCCTTGCTCAGTACAGGTTTCTCAGTTTAAGAGATTTCTCAGAGAAATCCTCTACAGCAGCAGAAAACTGGAGTTTACACATTACAAGCCCAGCTTCATATTTAAGAGGACACATTTCTGTACGAGGGCAAACTGTGCCTTTACATCCTCAGGATCTCCCCTGACAGAGATTCCGTGCTCCAGCTTTACTGATACCCAAGCGCCTTCTGCACAGGAGATGCTTTGAGCTTTTATGGGCAGTGCCTGTATAACCTAGGAGCAATGGAGGTACTGATAACTGCTTTGGAGCCATCTCAAAACAGAGTGGGAAATTCTGAGCATTTCTGAGAATGCTCTTTCTAGGCTTGATATATAGCCCTAGCTACTGCACAGCTCCGTGAATCCAGTGCCCCGCAGAGATTAAAACAGAAAATGCAAGACGGATGTGCAAGCACTATGAAGAGGTTTTTACATTACCGTCTTTTAGCTGTGATTTGCACTTGTAAAGGCATTCCTCTTGTGGCAAAATTTGGTCGATGTCAAATTTTCTTAAGAAACGACGATTTTGGTATTTGTTCTTTGTGTACTTCTCAGGCCTCATCCAAAAGAAGCGAGATGTAACCCACGGAACAGAGAGCACCTAACAAGGTGTTACAAAGGCAAATTACTTCTTGTTGGCAGAATGACTTCCGCTCCTTCGCTCCCCCCACCCTCCAAACCTGCCCCCAAACCCCTCAACCCCCCGCCAAAACCCGGCCAAATTCGCGCCCCTTCCTCACCGCTCCCACGCGTGACACAGCCCCCTGCCGCCGCCGCCGCTCCCGCCGCAGAGACGCCGGAAATGAGGCGGGAAGTGCGGCCAGAGCGGGGACCACGGGGCCGCACCCCCGCCGACCATAGAGACACGGGGTCCTCCAGCTACCATAGAGACGCCGGAAGTGGCGCTAGAGCGGCGCTAACGGGGCCGCTCTGGCCGCGTCCCCCCCGACCATAGAGACGCAGGGTCCCCCCAGCGGAGCCGGGACTCGAACGCGCGACCCCTGGAGAATCCCCCCCGAAACCCACCGACCCTCCGGGGGCATTTGGGGGAAATTGGGGAGGGCTCAGGAGGCTCCTGGACACCCCCAAAAGGGTCTGGACCCCATGGGAAAGGTGTGGAGGGAGCCTGGAGCCCCCTCAAAGGGGCTGCACCCCAAAGGAGCCCCCATTCCCCGTGGGTGATCTCATGGGTGAGAGCTGCATCTCCCCTGCTGCTGGCAGAGGAGGCAGAGCTGGGGCAGGACAGCTCCTCCATTCCTTGGTTCCACCAAATCCCGTGGTTGTGTTCCCGGGGCTGCTGCAGGCACCGATTCTGTGAGTTACAGATAAAAATTGTGCTTCCGTTTGAATCCCAGAGGAAAGCTGGAGTGGAATGTCACAGGGAAAGGTGACAGACGCCTGGGCGGGGGGACAGGGGGGACACGGGGGCTGCAGTTCTGCCTCTGCCCAGCCGGGCTGTCACCTTTTCCTGTGACATTCCACTGCGCCTTTCCTCTGGGATTCAAAGGTGAGCACAGCCCGTGGGGTTTGGGGGCCTCGGGGTGACCGAGCGGGGACACGGCTGATGGGCGGGACAGACAGACAGAGAGGCTGATGGATGGGACAGACGGACAGAGAGGCTGATGGATGGGACAGACAGACAGACAGAGAGAGGCTGATGGATGGGACGGACAGACAGAGAGGCCAATGGCCAGGACAGACAGACAGAGAGGCTGATGGGCGGGACAGACAGACAGAGAGAGGCTGATGGACGGGACAGACAGAGGGGTGGTACACGAGAAGGGAAAGTGTTCTGCTGCACTGAGGTTCTTGTTCCAGGGACCTGGTCCTTCCCGTGGGAAGTTTTACTGAGGATGTTGTTGCGAGGTCAACGGCCCTTTATGCCGGAGGTTCTGCTGCCGCTCCTGTAACAATAAATCTCACCTCTGTCCCCCCATAAGTTAGGCCAATTTTTCCCAGCTAGGAGTTGCAAGGAATTCAGGCAGGGGAAGTGACATCAGGCAACAGCTGTAAATTCAAAGGCAGAAAGAGAAGATCTGGCAGGAAAGGGGAAAGGTTTCAGAAAACATTTCTGTGGTCTAATTGATAACTATTTCTGATTCCTCAGTGAGAAGAGCACAAACTCACAGCCATTCAGGCCTGATGGTTCCCTGCAGCGAGAGCTCGGCACACATCCACAGAAGCAAGTGCAGTATCTGAAAGAAAAAAACCAGGAGAAAAAGGTGATTTATTTTGCTTCCAAGTTATTTCAAGTTCTTAAAGCCCAACCAGCATTTGCTCTTGATTTTGGTTGGGTGAGCCACAAGCAGTGGGGATAGGTCATGGCATTCACTTACCTGAAACCTGGTGTAATTTAGAGGGGACACAAGAACTGTTCATGTAGGAAAATGGGAGAGGATGTCAAGGGGAGTGAGGTGGCATTTTTGAGGGCATTGCTGAGGCAATTGAAGGGAGGCCAGCAGACAATTTCCCTGGGAAATCCGAGGCCCCTCGGGACCACAGCCAGGGCTCTCCAGGGGTAGCGGTGAGGGGTCAGCACTCGGGACTCGCTGTGTCCTCCTTCCTTGGCAGCAGCCGGCAGGGAAGGGAGAAGAGGCTCCGTGTGGGACGAGGCCGAAGGAAGAGAGCGAGCAGAGGAGTGGCCTCAGGCTGGAGAGGGGCAGGAGAAAGGCACTGTGGGCAAAGGGACCTCCCTGCTGTCACCAGGGCACCTGTGGGGAACGGAACGGACACTTGGAGGGCAGATGGAGGTGAGGAGGGGACAGTTTGCAGCAAAATCTTCATCTACAGGGGACAAGAAGGGGATATTCCCATGCAGAGCTGCCACTTGAATGCCAGCTGTGTCTGGAACCGGCAGAGCTTCCAAGGAAGCTCAGCAGGATCAGGATCAGGACAGGATAGGTTTCTATTGCAAAGAATTGGCTGATTATAACCCTCATCCCCTGGGGGTCACTTGACAGAGTTGCCTGGAATTCAGCCGATTCCACCCCCCTGAGCTCAGGCTCCAGTTGATATTTCAGAGCAGGAGAAGATGCTCCCAGCCCATGCTGAGGCCGCCCCTGTGCCCACGGGAGGACATCTCTCCCTGCAGAAGCTCAGCTCCTTCCAGAGCCTCAGCAGTGGCCTCTGTGAGTTCTTTTCCCTCAGCAAAGGGATGCACACCCCTGCCTTCAGCACACCTCCAGTGGGACCCACCTGCAAAAGCTTTCCATCACTTCTGCATTTCCAGCTGGCTCCCTGGAAAACTCCAAACTTCATCCAAACAAAACTTCATCCCGCTCGAACCTTTGATTTTAAGGCATCTCTGAGGGCTATTGCTCAGGATTTCATTTCTGTGAGGGAAGATTGCCTTGGCTTTAATGCTGCTGATGGATGATGTCCTCAGGCTGGAAGGGAAGGGATTGGGGGTGGACATACCTGGCAGCTGTGTGGGAGTCTGGGAGGTCAGAACCTGGAACTGCTGTCTGAGCTCCTCTGCAAGCAGTCCAAGCTGCCATCACCAGGCACTGCCAGCTGTTCCTTGGGCTGCTTTTGGGCTCTCGGTGGCCTCTGTCCGGGCTGCAGCATCTCCAGGTGCCTGCTGAGAGCAGCCCCTGGCCGAGGAGCTGCGGGCAGCCCTTCAGCCGTGTCCGTGCCAGCGCTGTCTGAGCACCCCAGTGCCCATCCCCGGGGTGTGCTGGGCACACTGCGTGCCACGGGCAGGACACTGCAGGCACAGCTCCTCCCCTGCCGATCCCAAGGACAGCAGGTGCTGCTTCCCTTCCCCGGGCTGCCGGTCTCCTCCCACCCCATGCTCCCGGCCAGCCGAGACACGCGCTGGAAACACCAAGGAACATTGCTGGCAGCAAGGGGGGGCCACCGAGGCCTCTGGGCCAGAATTGCAGCCCCAGCCTCAGCAGCCCCCGTCATTTTGGCTTGGCAACACTCACCTGCAGGAAAAGCCCCTCTGCAGGTAGGACCAGCCCTGCCTCTCTCCAGAACTCTGCAGAACAAGGTAAACCTCAGGACTCGTCCTGCTCATTTCTGCCTGGAAAGGCTCATTGTGGGAGCACTTTTATGGGTCTTGGGCAAATCCTGGAAAGGGCAGGCAATCAGCATTATTGGAAGAGTTTTGTGCTGTCTTGTTAGGTGCCAGCCAGTTCTGCCCTAGAGCCATTCCAGGGGCTGGTGCGTAAAGCAGCTTTAGCAGAAAGGAAGGTGCTGCAATTCCCTTAGTGGTGCCAAGGATTCCCATCCTAGGGGGCTCCATCCGCCCACGACTCAGAGATTGCCCAGCTGGTTGGAGCGGAGTCCGACGATGCCAGGGTTGTGAGTTCAGTTCTCAATGGTCCCTTTTAGAGTCAGATTTTAGGATCCCTCTCAGCCTCAATATATCCTGTGATCTGGAAAGGAAGAGGAAAATTCTCAGCTGAGTTTTAATACAAGAGGTTTTGCCATTACAGAGTGTGAGTTGCAAAGCAAGGGGGAGGGGGAGCACCTCACCTGGCAGGTGTTGGAGAAGCAGCCTGAGTGGAACCGTGCCCGGGCCCGGCCGAGCAGCTCCTCCCGCACACGGGTGATCCGGCCCCGCTCCTTCCACAAGGGTGGTGCGGGTGAAGCCCTGCAGGTGTGCGGGCACGGGGGAGGGAGAAGCAGGCGCTCCCCCCAGGAGCAGCGGGATTTAGGCGGTCCCAGGGTTGGCACGGCGTTTCCCGCGCCCCAGCCGCGATCCAGCCTCTGCACGAGGAAATGGCGCCGCCGTTCTCCCGTGCACGGTTACCGGCAGAGCCCCGGTTCCCTGCGGCCGTAGCAGGGTCGTGCCCGGAGTCCCACGCCGGCTGCAGCCGGAGCAGGAGCGGCAGCGCCAGGCTCGGCCCCAGTGCCCGTCCCGGAGCGGCTCTCGCCGCCCGTGCCGATCCCGGCCCCGATCCCGCGATCCGTACCCTGCCGGCCAGGGGCGAGGCGGCACCGCTCGGGACCCCCAGCGGACATGGACGGGAGCCAGACCCGACCTCTGGTCCTACCTCGGCGCCTCGGGCTCCGCGCAGCCCCGGGAGCAGCTCCAGCGCCGGGGTTCCGCACAGCGATCGAGCGAAGGTCCCGCCGCATCCCAACCGGAGCATCCGCGCACGGAGCGGGGCGGGCGCGGCCCCGCCGCAATTGAAGGGCGGGGGGCGGGGCCGGGGGCGGGGCCGAGGGCGGGGGGCGGGACCTGCACAGGTGCGCGGGGCCCCAGTGCGGCTGCGCGGGGCGGGGCCTGAGGGGATTTAAACGGCGGGGCGGGCTCGGCGGAGCCATTTGCTCCTCGGCGCTCGGGGAGTGAGGTTGCGGCCGGGCTGGGCTCTGTCTCTCTTTTTCTCTATATCCTTTTTTCTCTTTATTTCTATTCTTCTATGCTTCTCTTTCTCTATACCTCTCATTTCTCCCCTCCCATTCTCCCCTCCCCCACCCCCTACTCCCTCCCCCCCCCCAAACCCCCCCCCTCCCTCTCCCCCCTAGCCCTCCCCTCCTTCCCCCCCCAAACCCCATCGCCCGGCACCCCCCTCCCTATCCCCCTACACACCCCTACCCTACCCCTCTATTCTCTTCCTCCACCTTTCACCCTTCCTTGTCCCCAATCCTGATTCCCCCTGTCCCCCTCCCATTCCCCACACCTGCCTTCAATCCTCCTCCTTCCTCCACCCTGCCTTTCCCCGCCCACCGCCTCCCCTTGCCCCTTCTCCCTGCTGCCCTGCACACCCCAAAACCCCACCTGCCCTCCGTCCCTGACTCACCCACCCCGAGCACCCCGCCTGCCCCCCTCTTCGCATCCTCCATTCTCCCCTCTCCTTCTTTCTCCCGCAGCCGCGGGGCTCGGGGTGCCGGAGAATAAAGCCCAGAGGGCCGGAGCCGGCACCCCCACCGTCCCTGGAAGCCCCCACACGGGAGCGGCCGGCTGGGCTGCTGTCCCCCTGCAGTTCAAAGCACCGCCCGACACCGCCGGGGCTCCGGCTTTCCCCACATCACACTGGGGTCCCCCCGGGGTGGGGGGTGCGGGTTAGTGGGGTTAGGGGGCCCCCCTCGTTAGGAGAGGGGGTCCCGGGGTGGGGGGGTGTTAGGAAGGGCCCCCTCCGGAGGGGGGGGCCCTGGGGGGGGGGGGGCGGGCCCCCTCCGGAGGGGGGGGTCCCTGGGGGGGGGTCGGGGTGGGCTCCCCCCGGAGGGGGGGGCCCGGGGGAGGGGGCGGGGCGGAGGGGGGCGTTCCCCCCCTCCAGGCCCCGCCCCCTCCCTCGGGGCCCCTCCTCCGGAGGGAACCCACCCCGGCCCCCTCCCCGGGACCCCCTCCTCCGGACCGGGGCCCGGGGGGAGGGAGGGGGGCGGGTGGGGTGGGGGGACAGGAGGGGAGGGGCCGTTCGTTCGTTCGTCTCTATGTGTGTTCACGGTACAGAGTGACGTGACCCCCTCTGCTTCCGCCCCACCCCACCCGCCCCCCTCCCTCCCCCCGGGCCCCGGTCCGGAGGAGGGGGTCCCGGGGAGGGGGCCGGGGCGGGTTCCCTCCGGAGGAGGGGCCCCGAGGGAGGGGGCGGGGCCTGGAGGGGGGAACTCCCCCCTCCACCCCGCCCCCTCCCCCGGGCCCCCCCCTCCGGGGGGAGCCCACCCCGACCCCCCCCCAGGGACCCCCCCCTCCGGAGGGGGCCCGCCCCCCCCCCCCAGGGCCCCCCCCTCCGGAGGGGGCCCTTCCTAACACCCCCCCCACCCCGGGACCCCCTCTCCTAACGAGGGGGGCCCCCTAACCCCACTAACCCGCACCCCCCACCCCGGGGGGACCCCAGTGTGATGTGGGGAAAGCCGGAGCCCCGGCGGTGTCGGGCGGTGCTTTGAACTGCAGGGGGACAGCAGCCCAGCCGGCCGCTCCCGTGTGGGGGCTTCCAGGGACGGTGGGGGTGCCGGCTCCGGCCCTCTGGGCTTTATTCTCCGGCACCCCGAGCCCCGCGGCTGCGGGGGAAAGAAGGAGAGGGGGACAGAGGAGGGGTCAGGAAGGGATGAGGTCGGGTAGGGAGAAAGGTTGGGGACAGAGGGGGAAAGGCGGAGTGGGGGGGAGGGATGATTGAGAGAGGAGGGGGAACAGAGCGGGAAGAGAGGGGGAAAAGAGGGGGAAAAGAGGGGGAACAGAGGGGAGTCGAGTTGGGGAGAGGGCAGCGAGAGGGCCGAAAGGAGGGGTGGGGGGGGTTCGGGGATGTGCAGGGGAGGATGGAGAGAGAGTAAGGGAGGCTGCGGAAGAGGGCAGGAGAGACAGGGAGCAAGAGAGGAAGAAGCTGGAGGGGTAGAAAAGAGGGGATAAGGGAGGGAAGAAGGAGGAGGATAAGGGCAGGACAAAGAGGGGAAAGAAAAAGGGGTAGAGGGGGGCTCTCCTGAGCCGCGCCGGGAGAGCCCGGACCGGCAGCATGGCGCCCCCACTCTGAGGGGGGAAATGGCGGCGGGGGCGTGGCCGGGCATTAAATCCCCTCGGCCCCGCCCCGCGCAGCCGCGCTGGGCCCGAGCGCGCCTGAGCCGGCCCCGGCCCCGCCCCTGGAACCGCCCCGGCCCCGCCCAGAGACCGCCCCAGGCCCCGCCCCGAACCGCTCCAGAGCCCCGGCCCCGCCCCTGAGACCTCCCCCGGCCACGGCCCCGCCCCGGCATGGAGGCGGGATCCTCGCTCACGGCCCCGCCCCTCTCACCGGCTCCGGCCCCGCCCCTCTCACCGGCACCGGCCCCTCCCGTCTCACCAGCACCGGCCCCGCCCACCTCACCGGCACCGGCCCCGCCCATCTCACCAGCACTGGCCCCGCCCTTGTCGCCGGCACCGGCACCGCCCCTCTCACCGGCACCGGCCCCGCCCTTGTCGCCGGCACCGGCACCGCCCTTGTCGCCGGCACCGGCCCCGCCCCTGTCGCCGGCACCGACCCCGCCCCTCTCACCGGCACCGGCCCCGCCCCTCTCACCGGCACCGGCCCCGCCCCTGTCGCCGGCACCGGCCCTGCCCCTCTCACGGGCACCGGCGCCGGGGCCTCGGCTCCGGGTCCTTTCGGTGTCTCCGGGGGTCTCGGGCGGTGCCGCCTCTCCCTCGCCGGGCGGGCTATGGGTCTCGGGGCCGCAGCCCCGAGGCTGGGTCGGGCCGGCACCGGGACCGGGACCGGGACCGGCAGCAGCCGCTCCGTGACGGGCGCTGGCGCCGAGCCCCCGCTGCCGCTCCTGCTCCGCCCGCGGCGGGCGCGGGGCCGGGGTCCCGCCGAGGCTCCGGGCCGGTCCCGCCGCGGCCGCGGGCAGCATCCGGGGCCGTGCCGGGCCCGGGCAGCCCCCGGGATGCCGCGCTCGGCCCGCCGGGCTGGCTCCGCTCGGAGCCCGAAACCCCTCCCGGGAGCCCAGGGCCTCGGACCCGGGGCTCGGCCGCTGCTTCCGAGCTCCCCGCGGGGCCGGGGCAGCCCGGCTTTGGGCCGTGCCTCGGGCACCGCTCGCAGCTCGGACTGGCCCTGCCCGGAGGAGCCCGCTCGGAGCACCCAAACACGGCATTCGGCCCGTCCTTCAAGCCCCACAAAACGCTGCACTTTAAGTCTCTTTTGATGAAGCCAGGCTGACTGAGCCCGGCTCCAAGACCTCCCAAACACAGGACACGGTCTCTGCTTCAAGCCTCTAAATTGCACAACTTGATCTCGCTGAGATCCCAAATGCTGTCTCAGGGTCCCCCCGTCTCAAGCCCCCCAAACCAGGACTCGGTGTCTGTTCTGTGCTTGCCCAGAACAGCCCTGTTTGGAGCCCCAAACGCAGCCCTGGCTCTCTGGGAGCCCCAACACTGCTCCAGGCCGTCGGGGTCGGAGCCCCCCGAAGTGCCCCGGGCCATGGCCAGAGCCCAGCCGGGCACCAGCAGCTGCTCCCTCACCCCCCAGTGGGATGGGGAAGAGACAGGAGACAAAAATCCAGTGCAAGGGATGAGATCAGAACAGTTTAATAATAATCATTTAATATTAGTTAATGCCACACATCATAACAATGAGAGCAACAAGAGCAGTAAGTACAATAATGAACAGGGGAGAGAGAGAGAGAGAAAAACTCCTCCACACCCCCCCTTGAACATTCTAAATCCAAAATGTAATCCAGAGCACCATCAACTCCCAGTGTCGGGCGTTTCCACATTCCTGTCATTTTGTGTTCCATCCTGGGGATTTGGGGATTAAGGGAGGCACTGGCTGCTCCTCTGAGCAAGGGAAAGGCTCCTGTGCTATTCCCAAAACCAGAACACCTGGAATTGGTGCTCTGGGAGCCCAGTCCAGCCTTCCAGTGACTGAGGGTCACCCAGAGGGCCTTTCCCAGCGTGAGATGAAAATGACATCCTGGTCCAGTGCATTTCCAACAGGATTGGACAGTCCTGGCCAAGGTCACACCAGTCCATGAAAATGGGACCGGTGACAATCCAAAGGCGATTTTAAGTTGGAGACTCAAAATCGGAAACTCCAATTCTTTTTGGCACCTCTTGCTTCCAAATGTTGAAACCAAATGTTTCCCTGTTGGAAGAGGTCAGTCAGGATTTTTACTGGCCACTTTATGGCCAAAGCCAGGGAAAAGCAATCAGCATTCCCTGGGCACCTTCATCACTTCCAAGGCCATCTGCACCCAGAGGCCAATGGGCAGCAGCCTGTCCAGAACAGGCTCCAGGGATGCTGTTAACTCCATTATTCCCAGTGAGAAGTGGCATTTCCCACTGTGAATAATCCCAATGAGAAGTGGGATTTCCCCCTTCTCAGCAGACCAGTGTCTCCAGGAAATTGCCAGAGCTGTCCCATTCCTGAGTACAGAGCTCAGGACAAGGGAAGAACAAAGGTTGTAGCACTTACCGTCTTTAATTTCCTTTCCCACAACAACTTGCTCTGGCTCTTTCCATCTCAAAAGGTTCCTTGAGTTTCTTTCAGCCTCAGACGATTCTGTGAGGAGATTTCACACCCACAAATCAAGATCCCAAACCCAGGGTTGTCCATAAACGTGGAGCAGTGTTGGTTGCTCCAGTGCATTTCCCCCATGTGCACAACTTGAAACCCATTACACCACTTCATCATTACCTTGAGCTGGTGCTGTAACAATGACAAACTGGTTTTCCATGTCCAGAGGCACGAGATTGTCCTGCTCAGGCTGTGAGACCTTAAACTGCACATTGGTCTGGGGGCTGTGACTGGCATTCCAGCAGGGATTGAGCCTCGTGTGTGTGCAAGCCCAGCGTGGGTCTGGGCAGGTGTTCACTGGGGGAAGCTCTTGCATTATTCCTTGGCCGTTTCTCTCTGGAATATTAAACAAAGAGGGAGGCCTGGTCCTTAACCCAATTACCACAGGGCAGCAAATTACTGCTTCTTGTTTACAAGCTATGAACAAAACTGAGAGCAGCACTGAAAAGGTTGGCAGCTGCTGCTTCACCACACGGTGTCAGCAACAGAGAGAAAACACAAAATGGGTATCCACAACCAAGGATAAAATGATTCCTCCTGCTTTTAGTGGGACCAGGGCCAATTCTTCCCTGGAATGACAAAGAACTTCTCCCTCAGACCCCCAAAAACCCCTGGAAAAGCCAAAGTGCAGCAGGGGAGGGAGGGAGGGAGGGAGGGCACCTCTGCCTCACCTGCTGGGGACAGCACAGCTCCGGCTGCTCCCGGGGACTGGCAATGTGTCTGGAGCCAAAAGCACCTTCCCAGGCTGGAGGGCCTTTCCTAAAGCACCACCTCTGGTTCCCATCCTGCTGGCTTTTCCCTCCCTTGGGAAAAGAAGGGCTTCATCCAGAGCCTGGAGAAGGAGGAAACAAGGAGGCCCAGCCCAGGGACTGTTCAGGTGAGCCATGGGGGCACACAGAGGCTGTGCAGGGATTTCTGCCCCAGGGGTCACATTCCTTCAAACCCAGTGCAAACTCACTGAAATGACCATTCCACAAATCTCTCTTAAGGCACAGCAGAACCCAAGGAAGAAAATGGAATCAACCCCTTTGTTCCATTGGCCACACACCCCAAATTCCAATGGCACAGACAAGTCCCTCTCCTTGGAAGGCAACGTCTCCTACCTGGCCCTGTGCCTCCCCCGGCCTTTGGTGGCTGCTGTCTCCATCCTCCCACACCTCCTCCTCTTCCTCCTCACCACGGTTGGCTTCCTCATCCTGCAGAGCAAACACAGGGACAGTCACCAGCCTGCTCATCCCAAACCTGGACAGCAGGGACAGACTGCTGGCACCCTCTGCACCGTCACCCCTCTGCTGGGCAAGGCTCCTGTTCCCACATCCTCTGCCTCCCAAAGCCCTGCTGGGGCTGGGCAGAGCAAAGAAAACGTCTCCCTTCCTGCTGGAAATTTCCTCCTGTGCCCGTAAACCCAGAGAAATCCTGGCTGCTCCATCCCTGGAAGTGTCCAAGGCCAGGCTGGACGGGGCCTGGAGCAGCCTGGATTAGTGGAAGGTGTCCCTGGACTGAACTCAGCAGTTCCTGGGCTTCCCTGTGGCTGTGCTCCTATTGTTGTGGCCTGAACACTTTGAACACTGACTGGTTCCTGCCCAAATTACAAAAAGCAGCATTTTCAGTCACATTCCATTGATTCCCCTTTCCCATTTTTACTTCTGTGACATTCATTATTGTTGCTGCAGGAGAAATAAATAGGCGGGGAAATTTGAGAAACAAAGGACCAATAAATGGCTTCTGTGGCACATTTTTCTTGAGAAATCGATTCTCTTCTTGAAACAGGACTTCAATTTCAATGAGAGCAAGAGATAAACCCACTTGCAGGGAGAGAAGAGAGAAACCGTCCACTTGGAGGGCCCATTGGGTCTGACCCAGCTGGGCAGGTACAGAAAGAGACCTCGGGAGCTCCCGGAGTCTGTGGAACGAGGGTGCTGCAAGGACCAGCACAGGATACTTCAGGGAGTGTCTCCAGATCCTGACATCTCCGCACAGCTAAGGAAAACTCAGAACCCCCCAAAGCTGTGCCATCCCAAACTGTGTTCCCCCCTGAACACCAGAGAACAAGGGAAACGCCTGGGGAGCCCTGGGAAGGAGCGCTGCTGGAACAGCTCTGCTTTCACACACGGACTTTACAATCCATTCTATCCCGTCTGGGACTTCCCCCACCTCCACTACTGATTGCCTCACTTGTACCTCAGAACCTTCCCCGCACAAAACCTCACATTTTGCCCCCAAAATGTTCGTTTTGCCCCTTACAGAATCCGCCTCGGAGCGACGAGCCGGGCCCCGCTCGGCCGAGGCAGCCCCGGTGCCCGCAGCTCCCGGGACATCCCCGTTCCCCGCCGGGGCTGTCCCCGTTCCCCGCTCACCTCCGAGCCCGGCGCAGCCGCCCCCGGTGCCCCCGGCCCGGCCCCGCTGCTCCCCGGCCCGGCTCCGCCATTGCCGCTCCCGGCACAGCGGCCGCGGTGCCTGCCGGGAGCGGCCGCGGTGCCTGCCGGGAGCGGCCCTGCCGCGGGTCCCGCCTGGCACCTCCCAGCCGTGCTCCCGGCCCAGCTGCTGCATGTCCCGGGGCCGGCCCAGCTCCATGTCCCGGGGCCGGTCTCGGTCCCGGTGCCGGCGCAGCCGCGGGAAGCGCTCGGAGCGCTCAGGCCGCTGTCCCGGCTGCGCGGGCAGCACAGGGGCACAAAGCGGCAGCCCCGAGGGCTCGGCGGCCACCGCGCGTGCGCGGCGGTTTTGGGGCGCCCCTGAGCCCCGATCCCGTCCCGGCGCAGAGCCCGGATTTGGGGTGTCCCAGCGGCAGGAGACAGCAATCCCCAGGACACAGAGCTGTTTCTGGTTCCTTCATGCACATCATCGTGTCTCACCTTTTCGAGCTCTTTATTGCTTCATTTCTATACACAAACGTTGTGGTTTTACTTTCAAACCCTGCAGAGCCATACTCAATTTCTTACAGTCTAAAATCCTGAGTAAAACACAGCAGATACGGGGAGTTACTTTTAAACAATTTATTTAGAAGTTAAGATTATTGCTCAATATACAGAAAATGAGACTCTTTGCAGTTTTAAGTATTGTAAAAGAATGAAAGTTCACTCTTCAAAGATTTTTCAAAAGTTTAATCAGGGAATAAAAAAGGACAACTTCCAGCCCTGGGGTGTTCCTGGCCAATGAACACGGGTACATTAAGACAGTGTTACCTATATACTGTTACCTTACTAAGGGACATACATACATATTCATAATAAGTTTCATTCTTGGGAGCTTCTGATGTAGAAACTTTACTTTGGTTTTCCACTCTGACTTATCCACATGAAATCCTGCAGATCAGGATTTTATTCCTTCTTGTGGCTCCATCCTGTTGTTTGTGCTAATGAGGAGTTAACAAATTCTTCTCTCATTCTCCTCACACGCTCTGGCTTGTGTCACAGTTATCACTTGGAGAGCTCAGCCAGCAGACGTGGGAAACAATTGCTTTACGCAGTTCTCTCTGTTACACACAGGTACTTGAACATTTGATGTTTTGCTAAGGCCTACAGTACAATACATTCATCACATTATTATTTCTAGAAGCTCTAAGGTGCATACACCAACATCATAGAGTTGTCACACTGCTATTTCTATGGTGGTGCACATGGTGTGTACTTAGAATGAGCAATTAGGTTCTATCAGCAAGCAGCTAAAAGGTGTTTTCAATTGCACTGTGCTCACAATCCATAACCACATATAGAAACTAATACACAAATGCAAAAGCCAATATTATTATTTTTATAGGGTCATTTTTAACAACTCCTGCCCCTTGTCTTTCTCACTGTGTTTGCCTTGAGCTACAACTTTTGAACCTCCACACTTTTGGCATACTGGTATCTTTCATAAATCTTAAATGCCTTCTCTAGGTTTTATCATCTTTCTTCATTTTCAACAGCAGAATTTTCTGCCTTTTTGCTGTGGTTTCTGACTCTGGACAGGTGGGCATTGTCATTACTGGCATATTTTGGACCACATAAGGAATTGATCAGATAAGAGATGGGATCAAACATGGAAGAGAGATTAAATTTGTTATTTCACATAACACTACAGAGTCTACCTTGTTCCACCACCATAATCCCAAAAAAATCTTCTAGCCATCCTTTATTTATTGTAGATCCCCATCCTTGGACTGGCACATGGGCCATTTTCCAGATGTTTCTGCCTATATCCAAAGCTGCATCCCCATTACCATCAACCTGCAGACAGCAATCAGATGTGTTAACTTTCCCACAAACCCCTCCTTCTTCTGCTAACAACTAGTCTCATGCCAACAGATTTTGGTACACTGCAGCCCTGGCTGGCCTTTGTTGACTGACTATTAATTCCATGGCCCCAGATAGGATTTGATATGATTTCCACAACTGCTTGGAGTCTTATGAGGAGGTTTAACATCTAGATTGAGGTTTGACATCCCCAGCTCCCACCCTGTGCCCAGGTGGCTGGAGCACATGTCTGTATTACCCGTTCAGGTGGCCACTCTTCACTGCCACACTTTGGTATCCCCCAGTTTCTCCAATTAGTTCTCTCTTATTTCTTTGTAAGGTGTTGTATACTGGATTCCCAAATCATCTCTCTCTGGGTTTGGCAACAGGAAAACTCCTGGTTGTAAAATTTAATTAACCAACTCAAACAAAGTAATTAACCACATTGATACAGTACGTTTCTTTCAAACTGAGTTATAGATAAATACTGCAGAATGTAAAAACCTTTCTAAACCCAGAAACTCTTTTAAGAGATATACAGGGCACAGCTGCAGAGAGTGTCTTGGGATTCAGGGGAAAAACCCCAAAGTTTTCAGTCCTTAGCATCCTCCACTATGTCGTCACTGACAGCAAACACGGCTTCAGCCTCAGGGAGACACGGAGAGTCAGAGATTTTGCAGATCCCGGCCTCCCCTCAGCCTTTCAGCAGGTACAGTCTGCAAGGAGAGAGAAGAAAATGGGTCAGAATGGACAGCCCACTTCCAGAAAATCATCACAGTTCATAAAGCATGACGTAGAGCTGTAAGAACTTCCCCAAAGGTCCATTGCCCTGCCAACTGAGGGCTCTAAGTTGAAGCACAGGCTGCACCTGCCATGGGCAGACTATGGAAAGCCCAGAAGTAAAAGCTTCTTGGGCAGCTCCATAAAACCTTCCAAAATCAGGCTCCTGGGATGTGACCATCTCTTCTCTCACCTTCGAACATGCAGGATGAGGTCTGTTGCTGTGGAGCAGCATTCAAAAATTTGTTAGAGCAGAAAGTGCCTCACAAATTACACTGCAGTAACGTAAGCTCCCGTGGCAGGTATGTCAATAACAAAATGTTTTACTTACCTGAACAGAAAAGGATGTAAGACCCATCAGTACAGGCCAAGCTGGAGCACTACTTCAAAGCAGGCAGTGAGGATGGAGGGTAGAAGCTCTTCTAGGAGATACAGTGCCTACCAGTGGGGCAGAATGGGGAAATTCATTCTGAGTTATTGCAGAAAACTTTAAAACTCGCAGTAGTAAAGCCAAGTAGTGTTGGGTAACAAAAAAACCCCAAACAAAATCCAAACCACTTTTTGAGATTATTCTTGCTTTATACCACAACTGCTTGCTTTTATTGTAAAACACTAGGTGGAACACTCACACCGTATAAGAAACACTGACAATTAGTCAAATGCACAGAAAACCAAACACAACCAAAATATCGGCATTAACACCAATAAACTGCTGAATTAATTGCTCAAATACATGCCAAGCCCTGCTTAAAGAGGTGTTGCCACCAGCCTGGTTTGGTTTCCCTCCCTTTGAAGTTGTAAAACAACTGACCTTCAGCACCTCATGCAAAAGCATTTCTCTAATGCTGCAAAAAAAGCCTTTTCTTACATGGTATTTAAGCCCTGCACTTGCAAAAAACCCCCAGCAAACTAGCAAGTCACCACATAGAGTTATGGAGTCATTCCTGTCTTTGAGCACAAGTCAAGCAAAAGAGACAAGAAAAAGAAAAGCAACTTAGTGCTGTTCCTTTGGAAATTACAGAATCACAGAGAGGTTTCTTATTAGCTTAGGAAAATGCACATCCAGTTCAGTGCATACTGAATGGCAGCGAAGACAGGAGATGAATGACTTGCTTTTAGGGACAAAAATTTAAATATTTCCATTAAACCAGAAGTCTACAGCCTGACTGCTCTTAAGTCTTTTTTAAGAAAAACAGCCCTGGTTTAAGCACCCCTTAAAGGGCATCAGAGGAGCTCCTTGGCTGGGACACAGCCTCGGCCAGCACTGCTCCCCTGCAGCACAGGCCACCCATGGCTTTCAGCTCTTTCCCAGTCTTTGCAATGTTCCCACAGGTCCCAGAGGGTTACCATGATTAGTTTATGATTAATATTTCAATACAATGTTACAGCAAAAGCATTAAGTCCATTTGCACAAAAGGCAGAAGACACATGACTAAAAGTTAAGTGAACATCTGGAGAAGTGAAGCAGAACTAACTGGAAACAACCTATGAAATTACTGAGACATAAATAGGAACCTAATGCCGTGCTTGATCAACAGAAAAGGCTAATTACCATGAAAACTGCAGGAAAAGTGGCTGAAAATCCTGCATGACACAAGATAGCATTTACATGAAGCAGTCCAGTACATGTTACAATGTGCTGAATTGCTCTGGGTGAAATAAGCTGTTCTGCAGAAACTATTGAAGCCTATTAAGGTTTCACAGAGGTGATTTAAACAAAGAATGATAGAAGGTTAAATCTCACCCTTTGCAGCATCTCTTGCAAGACAGCTCAACTTTCAAGAGTTCCTCATGGATAAGAGCTTGCTTTTCCAGGGTTCCAGGAACGTAGCTGAGATGGCACAGTGTAGATCATGCACTTCCCACTCTGAAGCCAAAAATCCAAATACAGCACTCCTTCAGAATCCTGAGAGGCAGCCATGGATTCTACACAATACAGTGAAAAATTGCACCAAGTCACCAAGAACAGTGCAGCACTGGCTGGGAGAAGCAGCATTACTCTCTGAGAAAATGCCATTCTGCAGCCAGGTTAGTGCTTTACTGCCATGGGGAAAAAAAAAAAGAAAATATTCTAGCTGTGGAATGAAGAAAAAAAACCCAAAACCACTGTCCAGAGTACGAGAGTGAAAATCCACAGCAATAGAGCAAAATAAATGAGAACTTCAGAAAAAAACAGAGACATTGAACCCAGTCCAGATGAACAACCACTGTCTGTTAGAAGAATGCTTGCACAAAAGAACTCTGGCATGGAGCTTAAATTCAGGATACAGTTATTGAAGAATATTTGAAGACCACTTTTAAGTGCTAAAACCCAACTAAACCCAAGCACACTTTCATTCTCTAGACAGATTTTAAGACAGCTGAGTGAGAGTCTCAAGCACACACTCAGCTGTCGGATGTGCCTTTGCCCACCTCAGCAGGGACAGAGCAGAGGTGGCCAGTGCAGGTCAGACCCACCCCAAGTCCTGCCTGAGCCCCTCTGGCCACACATTTGCTGCTAATGCTGACCCTTAACAGGCTCCAGCCAGGCCTGTTTGGTGCTTGGTTTGTGTACTCTCCTCATCCAACGGGAAGGAACCCTCCTGTGCCCTGGACCTGGGGAGATTTTCTTGGCTGGAATGCAATTCCTCAAGCAAAAGGCAAACCCAGTTGATTTGTTTTGTTTTTTTCCTAGGCAAAACCAAAATTTTTTTGCCTTACACAGGTGATGTTCCTCACCACTGAGCACTATGATGCCAACAGCAGCAATACAGAACAAAAAGGGAAGTTTGAGCTTTAATGTCCTACTGAGAGATGCTGAATAAAGTCTTTCCCCTGAGTTTGCACACAGTAATAAATTTTTTTTTGACCAAACAAGTCAGGTCTGTATGAGAACAGCTCAGGAGGCTTTCATGGCTCACCGTGATGATGGCAGGGCACAGAACATTAAAGATGAAGTGCTAGTTCCCTGAATTAATGCCCTGATGTAGCCAAAGTTGTTTGCAAAGAGACCTCATAGTTTCTTCTCCTTGTTTCTGAGTTTCCAGGGCACCCTGTAATTCATACCCTGCACTAGTGCAGACCAATCTGACGTGGGTCAGTAACATATCGGGCTGCTGGGCTCCAAGCCACACGTCCCCGATGTAAACACAAGTCAGGAATACAAAAACAGCTGTGGAAGAAAGGTGAGAGAAAAATCAGAACAGAAATTCTTCCTCTTCCACACGTTAATACCAAGACAAGCTCTTTACTTCCAGGACTGTGTTTTAAAATAGTTCCCTAACTAGTTTTCCAAGATGAATTTTTTTTATGGCTTTTGTTCCATTTTAGTCTTTGAAAGGAAGTTTCTTAGAGGGAGTGTGAGTGTTGTAGTGTCAGAAAACCACACAGAGTGACCATGCTCTGTGCTGCCCACCCCTGCCCCCATCCCACCAAAGACACAGCTTCTGCTTTGGGAAGCCAGGAGCCTGGGTGGCTATGGGAAAACTAGTTTACTGGATTTAAAAGGCCATGGAATTTCCCAGTTCCTCCCACCACGGCCTCATAACACGAGAGACAAGAACAAGACAAGTCACCTGTCTTGTCTGCATCATCTTCCACCTCGTTCTTTTTCCCAGTGTGACGATCCACATGAGATGAGGCTTGAGGTCTGTTCTTGTCTCTAATATTTTCTGTAAGGAGAAAACCACCATCAGAACAAACATCAGATACTCCAAAGGGTTTTCCAAATTGTGCAAGTGAGGTGCTCTCCTGTGTTGATTCAGTTGTTCCAAGGGTAAGTACCAGCCTCGTTTAGCAGCCTCACGGAGCCTGCGCCGTTCCAAGGGGCTCCGGGAGCTCCCGGGGACTCCAGGCTGGAACCCTATTCCAAAGTGGATCACCCAGCCTGGAGATGAGAGCAGCTCCTGAAGCCTGGAGCAACACAGCCCACACAGCCCCAACACAGTCATCACTCCAAAAACTCCTTTCATGTCTTTCTGAGGAGTTTTAAAGGGTGAGAAAAACTTTAGAAAAGCTAAAGCTTTTACAGTGTCCCCTAAATACATGATACTTTCTTAACTGATCCACAACATTGAAACAAACCTACAGCAGCTTTAATGTGCACCAAAAGCAGTTGCTGCTGCAGGAAACCAGTGTTGTTGTAAGACCTCCCACTCCCACGTTCCTTGCACTTTTTTTCTACAGAGAGATCAGAGGAAATCACTCAAGTCCTGATATATTTTTCCCTTCTTCAACACTGACAACCACAAGAAAAGTCAACTATTAATTTTTTGCTTGCCTTATTTACTCACACATCACTTTCATATCTAATCCACACTCAATGATTCAAACCTTTGAGCACAAAGCCTCCAGGCACTGCTTCCCTCTTTTAAGACTTCATTAAAGAATACCATTTTTCAAAGCCTGACACGAGATTTGCAACTAAGTTCCATTTTAAAGCTGTTTGCCTTTTTAAACTGTATTTCCTCAAAGCTTCCAAACTGTGTTAAGGTTAGAAGTCACCACAAGATCTGAAAAATGCCTTTCCATTTCCTTTCCTCCTCCCTCAAGCTACGTGAGTCTGACAGAAGGGATCAGTGCTACTTCCAGAGAAGTTTGCCTCTCTCGTACAGCTGCAACAAGATATGCCTTCCTTGAAGGAGTTGAGCACTTACTGAGCAATTCTTTGCTTTGGTACTTCTGAGCCAGGGCCTGCAGGTCCTCCTGCAGCTGCAGGTCTTTGCTGACAAGGCTCCACTTGTGCAGCAGCAGCAGCAGCTCCCTGCTGGAGAGGACGCTGTCGTTGACTGTGAAACGCCTCATCTCCCTGAAAGTCTCAACAACAACAGCACGGTATTCCAGCACAGAGCTGAGGGTGCTGAAGAACTCAGGCAGCTTGGCCAGAGGTACATTAGCCCTGTCAAAAGAAAACACAAGTGCCATGTATTTTCCTGCATCCTAATCCATAAGTACAGTTTTTAATCCTTACTGTCACAACGGCCAGGAATTAAGCACGTAGGACTTGACAGCCACTGCGCATCACATTTTACCTTTTTCCCCCATGTATTCAACCACCTGAACCTTCCTGTCAAAGAAATCTCATCCAAATTCACTCCTCAACACACAAACTGAAGGTGAAAAAAGCCATTCATCTACCAGAGACACAGAAATCCTCCTGGCCTAAATGAAGCTCAAACTGGACAGAGGATGAAATGCAAACCGACTAAAACAAAAAGCAAAACAAAGGACTTACCAAATATGTTTGATTAATGTGACCAAAACATACAGAAATTCATTTACAAGCTGAATAGGAAGAAGTTTTCTCTTCTCCTGGGATTGATTCTTGTTTTCTCTCTTGTCTCCTAAATTTGTTAGCCACAGAGTATGGAGTAAGGAAATAATTTTATTTAACACCTTGTTTTCCAAAAGCCTGAAAAATAAAACAAACAAACAAAACCCAATCAAAACATAAACCCCAAACAAACAGAAACCTAACAAAACAAACAAACCCAAACAAATTATAAAACCTAACAAAAACAAACAAACAAACCCAAAAAACCAAACACATTTGGAAGGCAGATCCTCACCAGTAGCTGGTCCATCACCTACAGGACCATATTTTAGTGCTCTTTTCGTGCACTTGCCTCAGCCAGTCAGGGCACTCTGTGCAGAACAGATTTTATGTGCATGTAAATATATGTGAAGGAGAGGCAAGAGGAGGAGAAATGTTCTAGACAGCTCAAAGCCATTACAGTGCCACTTCCTGTGCAGCAGGTCCTGTGACAGGATGTGAAATGAGGGCGTTTAAAATTTAAAAGGTAAAGACACCAATACAACGTGCCATTTTGCTTTCTCAGTTTTCCAAGGAAGTGTTTTCCAATTCATGAAGGCCCCCCACCATCACCCCTCCTTTTACAACCCGAAAGCATCTTGATTCTGTTATTGTTTTCAAAATCACAAGGGACACCTCAGAGTTCAGCAAGTTCTGCCAGTACAGCCCTTGGTGCCCCTGCCTCCCTGCCTGTCACCCTTGTTTTTGTACTCAGTCACATAATTATTATTTTACTGTGGACAGTAAAACTGTTCCCATTTCTCCTGTACTTCCCTGGTTACCTTTTCTCTAAGATGTGCAGGACCCACGTGAGGAGGCTGTGGTCCTGTAGCAGCTCATAGGCAGCTCTGGTGACACGGGCAGCACTTTGTAATATCTCCAGAACACGACTCTGAAACAGAAAATGTAACTTCTCTTTTACAGTCAGGATCGAATTATCTAACTTAGAATTAGCAATTGGACTGGGATCTGATCAACCTCAAGGTAAAATGAACACCACCTGCTCTCAGCAACTCCAGGGAAGGACAGACATTCTCCCTTCAGTGCTTCACACCACAGGGGCTTCTCTTACAAGAAGTCTTCAGGTAGCAAAGACAATTTTATCTTTTTGTCCAAGGTTCCGATACCTGAAAAACTCAGGCTGGATGCTCCCAAACCTGAGAGCTCCTGGCACGTGAGTTTCCCTCCTGCTGAAGCACTCTTCAGGTAACAAATATGCTGCTGGGGAATAGAGACCCCCCCAAAAAGAAAAGGCCCTGGCTGGAGGCACAATCCCACGGTACCCACATGAGGCTCCATGATGGCAGGAACCTGTTCCAGTTTCAGGGGATAAGGATGGGACTGGTTTAGACATAAGCAATTATTTCCCCCTCCACATAAAAATCAACAAGGAACAGATTTTTCAAGAGGGCAAAGGCAGAGTCAGCTGCTCCTTCCTGCTTTGGACTTGAGATCTCAAAGCCACGCAAACTTCTGTAGTTTGGGGGTTTTTGGTGCTTTCTTTTTAAATTCTTACCTGGGAGCCCTCATCACACACAGGACTGTTGAAGAAGGAAAGAATGACCTGGAAAATCCTCTGGTACTCTTAAAGCTCACAGCAATGTTTGTCACGCAGCCCTTCCCCAACAAGTCTGTGAGGATCCACTCACGCTCTGCTTTGTACTGGAAGGCACAGAGAAAAACATCACCATCACACATTTAGACATTTCCAAACAATACCTGCTCCTAGGAGCACAAACCCCTGTGCCAGCTCAGGGCTTACCACAGCTTCTTTTGGACTTCTCCATTTCCATTCCTATCACATTTAATCACTCACATCCATCAGGAAGAGTCAGGCTGCAGCCCAAACATGCTGTGGAAATGGAATTGTAGGAGTTGTTCCTAAAACACTTCAGTTGAACTCAACCTTACTAATCTAAACTCAGAGATAAATGTAAACTAGCTCAGGCAGAATATTCTGTTTATTGTGCTCACAGAGCATACACAGCACAATTCTCTGTGTGTTAGTATTAAGAACAGAACAAAATCCTCACAGAAATAACATTTTTAATTCCAATGTGACAAACAAGAAAGATGCCTCTAATTAACCACCTATGGGAGAATGAGATTTCAATGTATTTTTATGGCTTTTTTCTGTAAATTTCTGAAGAATTACTGGATACCTAAAATGGGACTCTTACCTCAAAATCAGAACTGTAGAAAAGCTGGAAAGAAACTGGTACTTCCCTCAGGTCCAAGTACTGGTGTGACAGAAGCAATCTGTTCACCTTTATGTACATGTGCTCCTCTGTGAAGGGAAAAAGCTGGCATCAGGGAGGAGGACAACGTTCCCAATCCACAGCCACAGACACCAAGAAATGGAAGCCGTACTGTGCAGTGCTGCAAGCTGGGAGAACAGCCCAGGGAGTTTCCCTGGGCACCAAAATCAGGGGGTGAACCCAATGTGGCCTCAAAGGGCCATAAGATCCCAGCTATCCAAACCCCAGTTCCCTCAGGATTGGTTTGTTGAACCTTTTCAGGGTTAATTCAGCAAACCTAAGGGTTTGGTAATTTCCTGATAAAAACAGCCAGAAACCTGTGACACAGGAAGTGAACTGAAGCCGGCTAAAAGCGTTCCCTGCTGAGGGCTCATTAAAACAACTCGTTCAAAAGGAGGCAGGATTGATTGATACTCACCAACACACCTGGCCAAGGTCAGAGTTCTCTGTCCACTGAGGTCACAGCAGCCAGCAGGGACCGTTCTCCTGCTCTCCAGCACAGGCTTCCTCCCTCCACACGCTGGGAACTGCAGCCACTCAGGGATCACAGACTTAGTCCTGGGCTGGGAGCAGGAGAGGCACAAGGAATATTCTGAAGCCATTCCGACCTCAGCGCTGCCCAGACCCGGGAGAAAGTGCTTCCCACTCCGCTCTTGGAATTGTCTTGCCTGTCCCTTCCAGCTTCGGGAGGTTTCTGTGCGAGCCGGGATTATCGGTGCGCTTCAGAAGCTGCAGGTGCCTAAAGCATTCCCTGGGGAACGTGGAGCGTCCCTCGTGCCTTTCATTTCTTCTTCCCAAAGAGTCTCCCCAGTGCTCTGCAATCTAGAAAGAAAAGAAGGAAGACCAATTTATTCTGACATTAAGGAGGGTTCCTTATCCCAACACACTTGCAGGCAAAAAGCCATTTCTGCCACTCTGACAAATCCACCCGATCCACCGTCTCAACTCCATGGTTACCTATTTAAACACTGTTTCAAAAATCCTAGGGGACACCAGGCTTGCAACCCTCAGCAATGGGTCAGCTGGGCTACTGCAAGGACTTCCCCAGCCAGGGAAGCCAGCGCTCCCAGCCTGAAACACCACAGCTGCTACAAACTCGATCAACAGCTTGCACACGCAGACAACACGAGGCAGCAGCAGCAGCCCCTCCTCGCAGCTGCCTCAGCCCGGACTCCATGCAGCAGGACCTCGGCCGAGAGAGGCGTCCCCGCTACTGCCTGTCGGCGTTCGCCCGGCTCCCGCCCGCCGGTGGCCCCGCTGACCTCACAGGCGGTGACCGCACATTTGGAAACGCCGAGAAAAATCGTGCCGGGGCGGCGCCGTGGTCGGAATTTTGCACCGGCAGTCGATTAGACGCGTTAGCAGGTCCTTGCTTTTTCCCGCCCTTTTGGCCACCATGCTTGGAAGGTCGAGCCCGTTGCGGCGGCCGCCATCTTGGTGGTGGCAGAGGCCACTTCCGGTCGCGCCGCCATGTTTGTCATGGCAACCGCTGAAGCCCCCGCAGCTGTTTACACAGTCGCCTGATTAAAACTACTGCCGGAACCCAGCCGCGGCAGCGCCGAGCCCTCACACGGTTCTCGCGCAGCTAAAGACGTCTGGAAAAATCCCGCCTTGGCGGCGCCGTGGTCGGGGTTTTGTACAGGCAGTAAACTTGACGCCTTAAGTGGTCTTTGCGGTTTCCCGCCCTTTTGGCCGCCATCCTTGGAAGGTCGAGCCCGTTGCGGCGGCCGCCATTTTGGTGGTGGCAGAGGCCATTTCCGGTCGCGCCGCCATGTTTGTCATGGCAACCGCTGAGGCCCCCGCGGCTAGTTACACAGTCGCCTGATTAAAATTACTGGCGGAACCCACCCGCGGCGGCTGCCAGCCCTTACACCGTGCTCGCGCAGCTGGACATGTCGCAAAAAATCGCGCCGGGTCGGCGCCGTAGTCAGGTTTTTGTACAGGCAGTTGACTAGACGCCTCGGCAGGTCCTTGCGGTTTCCCGCCCTTTTGGCCGCCCTCTTGAGAAGGTCGAGCCCGCCGCGGCGGCCGCCATCTTGGTAGTGGCTCAATCCACTTCCGGTCGCGCCGCCATGTTTGCCATGGCAACCGCTGAGGCCCCCGCGGCTGGTTTCACAGTCGCCTGATTAAAACTACTGCCGGAACCCACCCGCGGCGGCGCCGAGCCGTCACACGGTGCTCGCGCAGCTGGACACGCCGTGAAAAAAAAAGCCCGTCGGGGCTGCACTGCTTTCGGAGTCACGCGCAGGCGCTCGGCTCGACGCCTCCGTGGTCCTTTTTTTTTCCCGCCCTTTTTGCCGCCGTCTTTGGAAGGCACGGGGTAGGGGTGCAGTACCGCTCTGTATGCACCAGGTGGCAGCAGCGCTCCGCGCACAGCCCGGGACGGGCACGGATTAGCGGTGCAGTACCGCTCTGTGTGCACCAGGTGGCAGCAGCGCCCCGCGCACAGCCCGGGACGGGCACGGATTAGCGGTGCAGTACCGCTCTGTATGCACCAGGTGGCAGCAGCGCCCCGCGCACAGCCCGGGACGGGCACGGATTAGCGGTGCAGTACCGCTCTGTGTGCACCAGGTGGCAGCAGCGCTCCGCGCACAGCCCGGGACGGGCACGGATTAGCGGTGCAGTACCGCTCTGTGTGCACCAGGTGGCAGCACCGCCCCGAGCTCAGCACTGCCAGGCCGGCCGGGGACAGGCAGAGAACGGAGGCAAAAAAGAACGTGGCCAAAAATCCCCTACCCAAATCCTCTCAAATAAATGTCCCCAAAGATCCCCAACCACAAAAAAAAGAACCCTGCCACCAACCAAATTCAAACCAAAACAGCCTTTATTTCAAGCTATATTTCAATTTTTTTATTTTCAAAATTCCCATTTATCGTTTCTATTCATATTTATGTATAAGATATATCATATATAAAATATGTACCGTGCAACATTATAGATTTATTTATGTACCTTACTTTTCTTATTTTATATTTCTATATACTTATAGAAATACATTTTTGGTTTGTTTTTTTTAATTCCTGGGGTTTTGTTTATATTTTAAAGGATATTTTAAACTGTATGAGTTCATTAACCTAACACATCACCACTACAATGAACCAGAATCAAATTAGCCAGGTTTTCTAAGCAGGAAACATTTACATTTTATTCACGACACAGAGTGACGGGACCCCCTCAGCTTCTCCCCCACCCCACCCGCCCCCCCGCCCTCCCCCCGGGCCCCGGTCCGGGGGAGGGGGTCCCGGGGAGGGGGCCGGGGTGGGTTCCCTCCGGAGGAGGGGCCCCGAGGGAGGGGACGGGGCCTGGAGGGGGAACGCCCCCCCTCCGCCCCGTCCCCTCCCTCGGGCCCCCCCTCTCCGGGGGGAGCCCACCCCGACCCCCCCCCAGGGACCCCCCCCTCCGGAGGGGGCCCGCCCCCCCCCCCCCCTAGGGCCCCCCCCTCCGGAGGGGGCCCTTCCTAACACCCCCCCACCCCGGGACCCCCTCTCCTAACGAGGGGGGCCCCCTAACCCCACTAACCCGCACCCCCCACCCCGGGGGACCCCAGTGTGATGTGGGGAAAGCCGGAGCCCCGGCGGTGTCGGGCGGTGCTTTGAACTGCAGGGGGACAGCAGCCCAGCCGGCCGCTCCCGTGTGGGGGCTTCCAGGGACGGTGGGGGTGCCGGCTCCGGCCCTCTGGGCTTTATTCTCCGGCACCCCGAGCCCCGCGGCTGCGGGGGAAAGAAGGAGAGGGGGACAGAGGAGGGGTCATGAAGGGATGAGGTCGGGTAGGGAGAAAGGTTGGGGACAGAGGGGGAAAGGCGGAGTGGGGGGGGATGATTGAGAGAGGAGGGGGAACAGAGCGGGAAGAGAGGGGGAAGAAAGGGGGAAAAGAGGGAGTAAAGAGGGGGAACAGAGGGGAGTCGAGTTGGGGAAAGGGCAGCGAGAGGGCCGAAAGGAGGGGTGGGGGGGGTTTGGGGATGTGCAGGGGAGGATGGAGAGAGAGTAAGGGAGGCTGGGGGAGAGGGCAGGAGCGGGGCTGGGAGGGACAGGGAGCGAAAGAGGAAGAAGCTGGAGGGGTAGAAAAGAGGGGATAAAGGAGGGAAGACGGAGGAGGATAAGGGCAGGACAAAGAGGGGAAAGAAAAAGGGGTAGAGGGGGGCTCTGCTGAGCCGCGCCGGGAGAGCCCGGACCGGCAGCATGGCGCCCGCCCTCTGAGGGAGAAAATGGCGGCGGGGGCGTGGCCAGGCATTAAATCCCCTCGGCCCCGCCCCGCGCAGCCGCGCTGGGGCCGAGCGCACCTCAGCCGGGCCCGGCCCCGCCCCTGGAACCGCCCCGGCGCGGCCCAGAGACCGCCCCAGGCCCCGCCGGAACCGCCCGAGAGCCTCGGCCCTGCCCCTCTCAACTGGGCCGGACCGCGGCTGCCACCGGTACCGGCACCGGGGCCTCGGCTCCGGGTCCTGCCGGTGTCTCCGGGAGTGTCGGGAGGTGCCGCCTCTCCCTCGCCGGGCGGGCTGTGGGTCTCGGGCCCGCAGCCCCGAGGCGGGGTAGAGGCCGGCACCGGGACCGGCAGGAGCCGCTCCGTGACGGGCGCTGGCGCCGAGCCCCGAGCTGCCGATCCTGCTCCGCCCGTGATTCGGCTGTTCGGGTAAAGTCGGCTCTTTTCGTCAACTCTCGGCTACTTCCGGCTGTTCGGGTTAACTCGTCGATTTTCGTCAGCTCTCGGCTACTTCCGGCTGTTCGGGGGAGCTCGGCTCGGTTCGGCCGCACTCGGTACCGCTCGCTGCGCTCCCCGCAGCTTGGCCGGGCTCGGCTCCCTGAGGGCGGCGCGGGCCGGGCCGGGCTGAGGCGCTGCGCGGGAAGGCGGGGCCGCCCCACGTTAAACACGCCAAGCTCGGGGTTTTCCCGCTGCCGGGGCCCGCGGGCGGCCCGGACACCGCACGGACACGGACGGCAGCGCGGGGTCGGGCAGGAGCTCACGGGCAGTGACTGCACTGGCGCTAAGTAATGGGCACGAGAGCAGGTGGCTCCGTTCGGCTGAGCTCGGTTCGGTTCCCCTCAGCTCAGCTGGATGTGGCTCACAGATTTCCTGATCTCAGCCCCTAGGAATTCTACCTGACACAAACTGTAGCCTCTAAAGGGCTTGGGGGTTTTTAAAGAAATAGAATTTTTATCTCAAGTCTTGGTAGAGCCTATGGCTCCTTTAGGACAAGAATATTTACATGTAGAAGCAATTCCCTCATTTAAATCTTATTTTTATTTACCCCACCCCCAAAATTCAAGACCCATCTCATGGCATGTGCAGTTCTGGTTTTTCCCTGTGCAGTATTTGTAACAAAGACCTGGGCACAGCCCGCAGCCCTGAGTCAATTGAATAAATCCTGGTTTACATTTCAAAGGTTCTCGTTCTGGCACTGCATGCTCGCAGATCTGGACTGGCATGTTGGACTACCCTGATGGGCACTTTCAAGAACAAGTGATCAGATTTCCCAGACAATTCTCAATAAATCTCACGTATAATCAATGAGCAGAAAATCCTTTGGGGCTCAGTTCCATCTCTCACCTGTTCCAACTGGAGGGAAGGTGGGCTTCTGTCACACAGTGCAGCAACAGTAATGGATCAGGGCTTTTTTTCTTTTTATTAAAAAAAATGTAATAAAAATACACCAGGTCTGATATGTCTTTAAAAGCCATTAAAGCTTTTTAAACCCAAGATCATCATGATTCCTGAAGTTCAGTCTTCTATTCCTACTGGTTTTGGTATCATGAAATCAACCAGGTTCTTCAAGAAATAGTAAATCATCATGACTAAACCTCTGGCTCCTTCTCATTTGTACTTATAACCCATTGTAGGAAGCTCTGCAGCCTTTTTTCCCCATCCCATATTGGAGAGGATGGATAGTAATGACGCACATGCACAAACAGTCCTTCTGGTTCTTTAAAAAGTTAAAAATGCCTGTAATAAAAATGATATAAGTAATATTGCTTAGTCTCAGACTGCTCAAGAAAAGAGAAATTCGAGCTTTAATGTCCTACTGAGAGATGCTGAATAAAATCTTTCCCTTGAGTTTGCACACAGTAATAAAATAGTGATTTTTTGGACCAAACACGTCAGGTCTGTATGGTAACAGCTCAGCAGGCTTTCATGATGATGTGATGTCCATCACAGTGATGATGGCAGGGCACAGAACATTAAAGATGAAGTGCTAGTTCCCTGAATTAATGCCCTGATGTAGCCAAAGTTTTTTGCAAAGAGACCTCATAGTTTCTTCTCCTTGTTTCTGAGTTTCCAGGGCACCCTGTAATTCATACCCTGCACTAGTGCAGACCAATCTGACGTGGGTCAGTAACATATCGGGCTGCTGGGCTCCAAGCCACACGTCCCCGATGTAAACACAAGTCAGGAATACAAAAACAGCTGTGGAAGAAAGGTGAGAGAAAAATCAGAACAGAGATTCTTCCTCTTCCACACTGTAATACCAAGCCAAGCTCTTTACTTCCAGGACTGTGTTTTAAAATAGCTCCTTTTCCTAGATGGAAAATCTGAAGTGGCTTTGCCCATGCAAAGCCAGTGACCCTAATCACAAAGGAACAAACCAGTTTCCTGTGAAATAAAACAGTTTGAAATCTGACCTGTCAGATGCTATCACAGACCAGCGATAGGGACCGGCATCCAGGCCCACGTGGATTTGGTTTTTGCAGTCTATTTTCCCTCTTGGAAAATTATATTATATATATATATATATATAAATTATATATATTATATATAAAAAAATATATTATATATATTTTTTATGGCTTTTGTTCCATTTTAGTCTTTGAAAGGAAGTTTCTTAGAGGGAGTGTGAGTGTTGTAGTGTCAGAAAACCACACAGAGTGACCATGCTCTGTGCTGCCCACCCCTGCCCCCATCCCACCTAAGACACAGCTTCTGCTTTGGGAAGCCAGGAGCCTGGGTGGCTATGGGAAAACTAGTTTACTGGATTTAAAAGGCCATGGAATTTCCCAGTTCCTCCCACCACGGCCTCGTAACACGAGAGACAAGAACAAGACAAGTCACCTGTCTTGTCCGCATCCTCTTCCGTCGCTGCTGATAGGCACAGGGATTTCACAAGTTCGTGGAAGGTGCTGGCCAGGCCCTGCTCCTCCAGGAGCTGCAGCAGGATGGAACTGAGCACTCCGAGCTCCCTGGAGAGCCCAGCCGAGGTGCCGCTGGCCTGGCAGAGCCGGGTGTAAAGCCTCAAGAGGTCGTTCCTCAGTGTCTCATCCCTGAGCATCTCCCGTGCGGCCGCCAGGTGTGGCAGGACGCGATTCCGCAGCCACCGCAGCACTGGAGACACGTCCTGCTCCCTGAGGAGGCTCTGCCCAGCCAGGGACCTGAGCAGCCACTTAATGACCACGTGAGTGGACGCACAGGTGACAGCCACTGCCTCGCCCCCAGGTTCACCGGCTCTGAGGGTCTCCCCTCCCTGTGTGGAGGGTGGTGTTGGGAAATCAGGGTCCCAATGGGCAAGGATGGAATTCAGGTGTCCTCTGCATTTCTCCAGCTATGACACATCCATGTCTGCAGCAGTGTCATCTTCCACATCATTCTTTTTCCCAGTGTGACGATACACACGAGATGAGGCTTGAGGTTTGTTCTTGTTTCTAATATTTTCTGTAAGGAGAAAACCACCATCAAAACAAACAGCAGATACTCCAAAGGGTTTTCCAAATTGTGCAAGTGAGGTGCTCTCCTGTGTTGATTCAGTTGTTCCAAGGGTAAGTACCAGCCTCGTTTAGCAGCCTCACGGAGCCTGCGCCGTTCCAAGGGGCTCCGGGAGCTCCCGGGGACTCCAGGCTGGAACCCTATTCCAAAGTGGATCACCCAGCCTGGAGATGAGAGCAGCTCCCACAGCCTGGAGCAACACAGCCCACACAGCCCCAACACAGCCATCACTCCAAAAACTCCTTTCATGTCTTTCTGAGGAGTTTTAAAGGGTGAGAAAAAACCTTAGAAAAGCTAAAGCTTTTACAGTGTCCCCTAAATACATGATACTTTCTTAACTGATCCACAACATTGAAACAAACCTACAGCAGCTTTAATGTGCACCAAAAGCAGTTGCTGCTGCAGGAAACCAGTGTTGTTGTAAGACCTCCCACTCCCAAGTTCCTTGCACTTTTTTTTCTACAGAGAGATCAGAGGAAATCACTCAAGTCCTGATAGATTTTTCCCTTCTTCAACACTGACAACCACAAGAAAAGTCAACTATTTAATATTTGCTTGCCTTATTTACTCACACATCACTTTCATATCTAATCCACACTCAATGATTCAAACCTTTGAGCACAAAGCCTCCAGGCACTGCTTCCTTCTTTTAAGACTTCATTAAAGAATACCATTTTTCAAAGCCAGACACGAGATTTGCAACTAAGTTCCATTTTAAAGCTGTTTGCCTTTTTAAACTGTATTTCCTCAAAGCTTCCAAACTGTGTTAAGGTTAGAAGTCACCACAAGATCTGAAAAATGCCTTTCCATTTCCTTTCCTCCTCCCTCAAGCTACGTGAGTCTGACAGAAGGGATCAGTACTACTTCCAGAGAAGTTTGCCTCTCTCATACAGCTGCAACAAGATATGCCTTCCTTGAAGGAGTTGAGCACTTACTGAGCAATTCTTTGCTTTGGTACTTCTGAGCCAGGGCCTGCAGGTCCTCCTGCAGCTGCAGGTCTTTGCTGACAAGGCTCCACTTGTGCAGCAGCAGCAGCAGCTCCCTGCTGGAGAGGACGCTGTCGTTGACTGTGAAACGCCCCATCTCCCTGAAAGTCTCAACAACAACAGCACGGTATTCCAGCACAGAGCTGAGGGTGCTGAAGAACTCAGGCAGCTTGGCCAGAGGTACATTAGCCCTGTCAAAAGAAAACACAAGTGCCATGTATTTTCCTGCATCCTAATCCATAAGTACACTTTTTAATCCTTACTGTCACAACGGCCAGGAATTAAGCACGTAGGACTTGACAGCCACTGCGCATCACATTTTACTTTTTCCCCCCATGTATTCAACCACCTGAACCTTCCTGTCAAAGAAATCTCATCCAAAATCACTCCTCAACACACAAACTGAAGGTGAAAAAAGCCATTCATCTACCAGAGACACAGAAATCCTCCTGGCCTTAATAAAGCTCAAACTGGACAGAGGATGAAATGCAAACCGACTAAAACAAAAAGCAAAACAAAGGACTTACCAAATATGTTTGATTAATGTGACCAAAACATACAGAAATTCATTTACAAGCTGAATAGGAAGAAGTTTTCTCTTCTCCTGGGATTGATTCTTGTTTTCTCTCTTGTCTCCTAAATTTGTTAGCCACAGAGTATGGAGCAAGGAAATAATTTTATTTATCACCTTGTTTTCCAGAAAGCCTGAAAAATAAAACAAACAAACCCCAATCATAACATAAAACCCAAACAAACAAAAACCTAACAAAACAAACAAACAAACCCAAAAAACCAAACACATTTGAAAGGCAGATCCTCACCAGTAGCTGGTCCATCACCTATAGGGGACCATATTTTAGTGCACTTTTAGTGCACTTGCCTCAGCCAGTCAGGGCACTCTGTGCAGAAGAGATTTTATGTGCATGTAAATATATGTGAAGGAGAGGCAAGAGGAGGAGAAATGTTCTAGACAGCTCAAAGCCATTACAGTGCCACTTCCTGTGCAGCAGGTCCTGTGACAGGATGTGAAATGAGGGTATTTAAAATTTAAAAGGTAAAGACACCAATACAATGTGCCATTTTGCTTTCTCAGTTTTCCATGGAAGTGTTTTCCAATTCATGAAGGCCCCCCACCATCACCCTTCCCTTTACAACCCGAAAGCATCTTGATTCTGTTATTGTTTTCAAAATCACAAGGGACACCTCAGAGTTCAGCAAGTTCTGCCAGTACAGCCCTTGGTGCCCCTGTCTCCCTGCCTGTCACCCTTGTTTTTGTACTCAGTCACATAATTATTATTTTACTGTGGACAGTAAAACTGTTCCCATTTCTCCTGTACTTCTCTGGTTACCTTTTCTCTAAGATGTGCAGGACCCACGTGAGGAGGCTGTGGTCCTGTAGCAGCTCATAGGCAGCTCTGGTGACACGGGCAGCACTTTGTAATATCTCCAGAATACGACTCTGAAACAGAAAATGTAACTTCTCTTTTACAGTCAGGATCGAATTATTTAACTTAGAATTAGCAATTGGACTGGGATCTGATCAACCTCAAGGTAAAATGAACACCACCTGCTCTCAGCAACTCCAGGGAAGGACAGACATTCTCCCTTCAGTGCTTCACACCACAGAGGCTTCTCTTACAAGAAGTCTTCAGGTAGCAAAGACAATTTTATCTTTTTGTCCAAGGTTCCGATACCTGAAAAACTCAGGCTGGATGCTCCCAAACCTGAGAGCTCCTGGCACGTGAGTTTCCCTCCTGCTGAAGCACTCTTCAGGTAACAAATATGCTGCTGGGGAATAGAGACCCCCCCCAAAAAGAAAAGGCCCTGGCTGGAGGCACAATCCCACAGTACCCACATGAGGCTCCATGATGGCAGGAACCTGTTCCAGTTTCAGGGGATAAGGATGGGACTCGTTTAGACATAAGCAATTATTTCCCCCTCCACATAAAAATCAACAAGGAACAGATTTTCAAGAGGGCAAAGGCAGAGTCAGCTGCTCCTTCCTGCTTTGTACTTGAGATCTCAAAGCCATGCAAACTTCTGTGGTTTGGGGGTTTTTGGTGCTTTCTTTTTAAATTCTTACCTGGGAGCCCTCATCACACAAAGGACTGTTGAAGAAGGAAAGAATGACCTGGAAAATTCTCTGGTAGTCATAAAGCTCATAGCAATGTTTGTCACGCAGCCCTTCCCCAACAAGTCTGAGGATCCACTGACGCTCTGCTTTGTACTGGAAGGCACAAAGAAAAACATCACCATCACACATTTAGACATTTCCAAACAATACCTGCTCCTGAGAGCATGAAACCCGGGTGCCCTGTGAGTGCCAGCTCAGGGCTTACCACACCATGTTCTGGACTTCTCCATTTCCATTCCTATCACATTTAATCACTCACATCCATCAGGAAGAGTCAGGCTGCAGCCGAAACATGCTGTGGAAATGGAATTGTAGAAGCTGCTGTTCCTAAAACACTTCAGTTGAACTCAACCTTACTAATCTAAACTCGGAGATGAATGCGAGCTAGCTGGGGCAGAGTATTCTGTTTATTGTGCTCACCGAGCATACACAGCACAATTCACTGTGTATTACTATTAAGAACAGAACAAAATCCTCACAGAAATAACAATTTTAATTCCAATATGAAACACAAGAAAGATGCCTCTAATTAACCACCTATGGGAGAATGACATTTCAATGTATTTTTATGGCTTTTTTCTGTAAATTTCTGAAGAATTACTGGATACCTAAAATGGGACACTTACCTCAAAATCAAAACTGTAGAAAAGCTGGAAAAAACCTGGTACTTTCTTCAGGTCCAAGTACTGGTGAGACAGAAGGAATCTGTTCACCTTTATGTACATGTGCTCCTCTGTGAAGGGAAAAGGCTGGCATCAGGGAGGAGGACAACGTTCCCAATCCACAGCCACAGACACCAACAAATGGAAGCCGTACTGTGCAGTGCTCCAAGCTGGGAGAACAGCCCAGGAGCTGCACAAGGCCTTTGCTCTGAGGCTCATGACATTGCTGGCCACCCCTCCCCTTCTCTCTTCCCCAGAATGAAAAGCTCAGTCAGGAGTGCCTGAGCACAAAGCAGGTGAGGAGATCAACGTTCCCCAAGGCTCTGGTTTTCACCCCAGCAGGGACACACGCAGGAAGTTCCAGTACCTGGCTTCAGGATCTGCTGTGCCACACGAGCAATGTAGAGGGTCAGGGAGAAGGTGAACCTGAGGTTTGGCTGCCTGATTCCATTCTGCACAGCATCCAAGAGATACAGCAACTGCAAGAGCCCAGGGAGAGAAGCCTGAACCATAGCCCAGATAAACACAACAGGAGCATGAATACATAAATCAGTTCCTGGCACATTTCATAAGCCATACAGGTCAAATATCAATTCCATCGGGGTTTCCATTCCTACAAGCAAAATTCCCAAGAATTTCTAGAACACATTTCCCACTTTCTTGCCCAATGATTATAACAGGAGGAAACACAAAGCAGTAGAGGAGAAACAACGGCAGAGAGGATGAAAAGCCTCTTTTAGATGTCTCACCACATGCATGCAAGGTGGGGATGAGCATGCATGTGGTGAGACATGCATCTCTCCCACACATGTCCATGATGTACAAGGTCTCACCTGCCAAACTGGCAAGGGAGCTGAGCCTTACCTGGGTCTTCTCTCGAAAGCGAGCCCCTTCCAGATGGGAGCGGAAGGAAGCCAGGACAAAGTACGCAGCTGCTCTCATGTTGGAGTCGTAGCTGCTCAGGGCAGCCACTGTGAGACCCAGGGCATTGACTTCTACAAACTTGTGACATGCCACCACACACTCTGTGAGGGGATGGGGGAAAAGAAACAGAAAGCACCCGGTGTGTTAGCACTGACATGTCCCAGTGTGTGTAACAGCATCATAAGCCTTAAAATTTCATGAGCACCCACTTCTGGCTCTACCCCCACAAACTATGACCTCAGTGCATGAAGGCTTCTCCAGCGGGCAAAGGGCTCCAGTAATTCACTCTGAACAGGAATTTAATTGAAACCTGAGCTGAAATTCATGGGGCTGTTCTCATTTATGTGAGACAGAGATGATCCTGCCCACCAGGCCATGCAAAGTTAGGGCTAAATTCTGTAAAGACATCTTGGATCTCACTGTTTCAGGGAAGTTGAGTGCAAAGAACAAGAGGGACAATTCATCTCTCCAGAGCTTTTTTGGGTGCCTGAAAGACCAGCACCAAAAAGCTTCTGTAACAGAAAGGGCGGGAGAGCGACACACGAAGAGCCCATAAAGCGCAGTCGTTGTCCCTGTGCAGGCACAAGTGACTCTGTTGGGAACGCCTGCTCTGAGCCAAGTACTCAGCTGTACCCCTGAGCCCTTCTGGGTAAAACAAAATCCAGCAATGACCAGCAATCAGCCCAACACAAAACAGGAAACACACCCTTCAACGTAGCATTTATCTTCCACAGCATTTCACCACCAGGATTTGGAGTTTCTCCTTTAGGGGCTCGTGCTCTGTGTGTTTTGAAGAGTTGCTGCCATTTCCACCCACTGGTGGCTGGAAATGACTTGGTGTGAACCTTCCACCTTATGTCCAGGAATGGAGCACAATGGCACCTCAGTGCTATTTTACCAGCTACAAATGGACCATGAGTTTGGCAATAATATTCTTGTATTTTCTTGTCATTCACACTGAAGGTCAAGAGGAAGTTTCTAGAAACAAATATTCCTATTCAAGAAGGGGCTGCAATGTTACTGCCAAGCACCTGCATTTGGTCCACTGATTTCCTCCCCCATCACTGCCCACAGAGAATAGTGTGTGTGTATATCTGTGTATATCTGTGTGTATATATATATATATATATATATATGAAATTATGTTTTAAAAATCATAGATTATTTCTGTCCCTGCACCAGCACCTGGGCTATTTCTCTCATCTTATTCTCAACTACTAGAACTACTAAAATTCAATTTCATGCCTGGAAGTGCCGGCCCTGCTGCTTATGGGCCAGGTAAAGCAGGGTCTCCACTTCTCCACCAGCCAGTGCCATTTGTCCCAGAGCCACCACTCTGCTCTACTTCAGGCTGCTGCTCTGGGGAACTGCTGATGTGCACTAACCACTTACACTATGGAGTAGTGCCACAGAAGGAAATCCAAGGTTCTCACTTCAGTAGTCCACAGGAAGATTTATTTGGAAAACTTTCCTTCACTGAAAACATGCAGTGCTAATATTTTCCATCCTGCTGCCCCTGGAGAATGTGTTCAACAACTAACATAAAATAACAAGCTCTCATTAGAAAAGCGCCTCAGTTTCATTCTATGTCTGACATACAGCTTGTTTAAAGGACCTTGAGAACCAGGATGGAAAAGCTTTCCACAAGATCCTTATCAGAGCTAAAGACAGATAGAACTTGCTATCTGCCCAATCCCAGACTTACTTTTTCCTCAGCAGGCACTAAACGCTGTGCAGGAAGTCCATACTTATGTATTCTGATGGCACTCTGCATCCAGGACAAAGAGCAAATACATAAAGAATTGGCAATTCCAAGATCACCTGACATGGTTTACAAGCACCATGTGACTGGGACTCAAACCACTCGGGCCCTTTAAAAATGCCCCTCTTAGGACACAGACCTCACCCTGTGTGGGGAAGCTAAGAGAGCTATTTTGTCCTCTCCAGGTTCAGATTCAGGACAGCCACTGACTTTACAACTCCACACAGACATGATGTACAGCAATTCTCTCAACCTTGGTGCTTCCCACATCAGCAGCCACAGACTGGCTGCAGTGCTGCTGGGGCTGCAATAGAAACCAAACCCCACCCAACACGGGGTGGGTGGTGCTGGCAGAATGTCCTTTTCCCAGCTGTCAACACTAGGTTCCAAAGACACCAGCTGTCCATGCTCTCCATCCCTGTGCACCTCAAGGGCCCAGCATTAACTGGATTGTCTGAGATCCCTCCAACTGCAAAATGCCAAATAGCTCTGGTACCTTTTCTCCTCAGAGGACTTAAAGACAGCTCTTTTCCTGCTGCCAGGATTACACAGAGCAGTTCAAACCATAGCTAAGGACAGGCTAAGCACAGTCAAACAGGTGCTGTACTTGCAGGCTCTGGGTGAACAAAGGACTGTGAGTGTGATTTCACTGACAGCCTGCTAATTGCTTCTAACATTCTTGCTGTGGAAAGCCAAATCGATCTGTAACTACACAGTGCTTAACCATAACCAACACAGGGAGAGAGCTGCTTCGGAAATCTCTTAGGCTTCTTGCCTCTGACCTCTGAGGGCTCTCTCCAGGGATAGTGTATCCATGGAGCACAGCAGGGATGTGCACGTGCAAATCGGAATCATGTCAGACAAGAAACTTGAAGACAGTTCAGAGCACCAGCCTATTTGTGAAACATACTGGCTTCATGCCCATCTGTCTGATGGAAAAGGAGTTGGCTGAAGTTTCCCTGCTCTATAACCACAGCCTGTAACAGGCCACATCTCCAGCCAGTTCAGTCACAGCCCTCACAGTAGTTTGTTTCTTCCCTCTAACGTCAGGCACAAGTTCCTCCCAGTATGAGCTCTTGGATCAGGGATAACAGAGATCCAGGAGCAGCTCCTGCAGCAGAGCAACTTGACACTTAACACCACAGAGAATCAGTCACTTTACCTGGTCTGGTCAGTTCACTGAAGAGCTGAATTAGAAAACAAGGATCATAGAAGTCATCAAGGCTCTTGACTCTTTCATCTTTATATAGTGACTCTTGTATCCCCTGAAACCAAATCCAAAACAGTATTTGTAAGGAACAATACCAATTTCAAGCTTGGTTTTGAACTTCCACAACCACCTCATCCCACTATAAGCCACTTGATACTACACCTTGTAAAATATGATGCAACACAGGGTGAAACATGCTTGTTTTTAAATCCAGCTTTCACTAGGAGAGTCTATCCACAACTATTTCCCCTGACCAGCACCAACAGTTACAGAAATATGTCAGCAAACTGTAAGAAGGCTGGAGAAGCCACGGCCAGTGGATCCTTGGTCTGTGCAATCCTGGTCTCACATACACGACAACAATCACGCCTACTGACAAGACGTGGCCCACATCTTGCAATTAACTTGAAAAGTGCTCCTAAAGAACTAATTCCAGTCCTCTGATTAATGGAAATTACTCTCCTGCTGGAAATAAACTGCAGCGTATTACATGGATGCACAAAATAAATGGCTCAAGGCTCTTTCTGCATATCCAAAGAAGGGTAACCATGGACAGGCTGAACCAAAAGCACCTGTGATGGCAGCAGCCGGCGATGCTGAGGGAACGACAGAATCGTCTTCATCATCTTTTCTCGATCCAGCAGACAGAGAATCTCCTCCATGCTTGGCTGCTGCCACAGGGACTTCCCCAGACTCTTGCAAGTCTTGTGATGCTCCACAGCAGCTGGACCCCAGAGCAGGATCCTTAAACATTGTTAAAGGTAAACACATTAGGCAACAGAGCCAAAAGCAATTACAGAGATCAATCAGTACTGAAATTTTGTCTTCCCTTGTAGTTATTACCCTGTAGGACTTGAAACTAGAACTCGTTTCTGTGGCAACACCTTTTCCATCCATCCCAAAACTTTTCAAATTTAGTCTTAGGGTGTCTCATTCACTCTGCCCTCCCCTGTCCATCCAAGTCAGAACAAACCCGTTCAGAAGCACTTATGGATTCAAGCTGTAAGTGCAGGTAAAAGCGACAGCAGCTGCATGCAAGGGACAAGGATCCACACCTGCCTCAGCTGCCTGAGCCAGCGCTCTTGCACTGCTGGTGCTATTTCTGCTCCTACCTCCAGGACAGAAAAGTGCATGTGAGGAAGGCAGACCAAACCACAACTGTTGGCAACAGACTTTCCTGTGGACTGCTTGAGCACAGGAAAGGGAAAAATCCACTACTGACTTACATTTCAGCCTCCCATCTGTGAGGAGACCCCTACAGTGAGTCCCAAGTATGGAGAGTGAGTGACTCCAGAAATGAGACATTCCCTCATCTAACCCACAGACACAAAGGAGTCTGGGCAACATAAGAGAATTACATTAAGAATAGAAAATATGTAGTAAAAATGTTTCCAAAAGCAAAATTCACCTTTAGGTTTGACTTGGTTCACTGTCTCCCTCATTTAAAAGTGAGACCCTGAAAAAATACTACTTGTGACACTATCTGTGTGTAGTTTGCCCAAAGTAAGGTGTTCGGCTTACCTGGAGTTTATAAGACTTTGATTATTCTTCTCATACAACTGAAGCAACAGCAGTATCTTCTGATCTAAAACCAAAGGTTACACCCAATGTCAGTGACCCGTGGAGACAAGAACGAGGTGCAGAAGGAAGTGCCTTTGCCAGGCTGACACTCACCCACGGTGCTCAGCGTGGCCCCGTAGGCTCCCAGCAGCACTGGGAGGTGACTGCTCCCGCAGAGAGAGGGGCTGAGCTGCACAGCTGTTAGCAGAACGTCCACCAGCGCCTCTGGAACAAGCACAGCTTGAGCTCTGCAGCTCTCAGTCACACAGAGCACAAATCAACACCCCAAGACCCACTCCAAATGGATGCACACACAGCACTGGACATTTTACATCAGCATCTGTCTCTAGAGGTACCACAGCCCATTTCCCCAGTACACTGAAGGGTGATTAGGATGCATTTAATTCAAGGGAATAACTTAAAACAGTATTCCCAAGCCGAACACACAAGTCACTCGGCCGGGTGAGGTCCCCAGTGCAGAACATTCTACTCTGCGGGAACTTTCCATGCGTACACATCCACTCTCCGGTTAAAAAGGAGTGCTGTGCCCTATCTTGCCATAGCTCCACTCCTTCCTCCCCCAGGAGGGCAGCTGGAATGAGCTCAGGAGTTGCACAGAGAAAGGCAGACATCCCAGCAACCTCCCCAAGGACTCGAGAATTTACAGCAAAAACTTCTAATTCCGCAGTCCAGCTGCAGTAAACATCAAAATGCCTCTGCATTGCTCCAGCAGGGCTCAGCACTGGAGGTAGTTTGTGAGCCACAGGAACTCTATCCAGAGGGGTACAAAAATTAAACACCTTTGCTCTGTAACTAACTGAGAAGCAGAAAACATAAGTGATTCGGTTCCTCAAAAGCCAACAGGCTGTCTGCAGCACACTCAAGACTCGACTCCAGATTTCTCTGCTCCCAGTATCTGAAAAAGCCTGGGCTTTGACCCTAGTTATGGGCAGGAATATAAAACGCATGTCAAAACTGAAGAGCTCCTAAAGTACCAGCCTGAGTAAATGCACTCGTGACACCAAGCTTCTGGAAAACTGCAGCTGGCCTCAAAGACTCCATCCTGCTGATCTACAGAAATATGCTCTAAAGGTAAGACACATACATACAGTAAGCAGTAAAATCTATTCCTTCTTTTTAATTTCACTAAATTGGTGACTTCAGAAGAGTTTTTTCTCTTTTCAGGTGTTTTAAAACTTGTTTACACGTTGCTCATCAATAAACACACAATTTGTTATCAACATGCTGCGCTGAGAGTTCCCCCCCCTTTTCTTACACAGCTCCTCCAATCACTAAATCTCAAACCCCTGTACAGTGGAGAAAAGATGAGGTCCGCGTAGATTAAATGTGGTTACAGGTCAGGCAGGACTTCAGTTGCCAGTGAAGAAGAAACATAGCAAATCCTACACATGAACTAGCATCCAATTTATATTCCTCTGGAAGGATATTCCTCATGAAAGGTTGCAATATGAAATACATGTAATTAAATTGCCATTTTTGATAAAACTTGAAAAATCAACTTTAAATCTCCTGTATCAACCTATTTTAAAACAGGTTTAAACATCACAGGACCTATGTGCACTTCAGTCAGTGATCTTACACCAACTGCCTCACAGAAACCAAAAGAATCAATACAAGACTTAACTAGGTTAAAAATACCAGAAAAACAAACAAACAAAAACTCAAACCCACCTTTCCAGTAGTTTTAAAAACAGAAGTGTTTAAAACTAGCATAAAGTGAATGTAACATTTGGATCCAAGCAGAGGTACAATTTAAATGCCAATATTCTGGAACTGTTAATAACTCCACAAGTATTCACATGGATGGGTGTGTTACTGGATGGAGAGAATATAATGCAAGAAAGACAAAATGAACTGTGTTTAGTATGGGAAGAAGATGATTCAGAAATACCTCTTGTCTGGATATTCATGCCATTTTCTTCTCTTGACCTCAGGATGGCTGACAAAAATAGGGAGTGCTGTGTGACCATCATGTGAAGTTTGGAGAGCTTGATTAACCTCTGACTGAGTGAAGACTCTTTCTTGTACAGCAACTGGATGGCAACGTTCAGGACCTTCAGAAATGTTTCATCTCTGTAACGGGACCTTTGGGAGAAGGATCACAGAGAAGTCACACCCCAACCAAACACAAGGAAACCTGCTTGAAATTAAAAGCTGTTTAAGAAATGAGAACTTGGCAAAGAACATGAACTTAGTAAAACCAAACCAAATTAAAATGAAAACACTTACTTGAGTCCTGTCTTCACAAGGCTGCACCAGTCATCTGGGTCCACCTCTTCAACCACACACTGTGTGCAGTAAGTAAAAACAGGTGTTGGTTTACATTTGGCTCACAGAGCTCCTACAGCAATTTTTGCTCAAGGGACACACTAAGAGCATGCAAGCCAAACACTCACGTGGGATGATCAGAGGGTAACAGGGAAAAAAAACCTCTTGGATACAACAATCCTAACTCCTGGTTCAAAGGAAACTGCAAGTGTTTTCTTGGTCTGGGAGCAGGGGAACATACGGGCTGTATGGAATTAAAAAGCAAGCTGGGCTGTAGGTTCCAAAAACCCAGTGGCTCAATACTCTTCAAACTCTTGAAGTGTGAAAGGAGTCACAACCTGACAAGTCAAAGCAAGACACTGGGTACCAGGTTTTTGTGTGGTTTAGCTAACCAAGCTTTGCACGTGGCACGTGGGGGGTGGCTGGGTGTAGGTGTCCCTTAGAACTGATGTGCCCTGAGGAGCTGGGAACCACAACAAACCAGTCTGGAGAAGACTGACAGCTGCACATACCAACAGTCCTGGGAATGCAGGCGCCAACCTTGCCAGGCTGGAAACACCCTCAGGATGGGATGGGCACTGAGGTGGCCCCAAGGCCTGCACAGTCAGCCAGGTCCTACAAGGGAGTCTCAGCAAAAGCCAGTGAGAGGGCAGAGGCATTCACGCTGCCCAGAGTGTTATGTGTCACAGGGATCTGTGTTTACTGAGCTCAAAGCAAGGGAACAGTACAGAGGGAGCGATCAAGTAGTGTTCTTCAAGATCAAAGTCTGGATTTCTATTTATGATCAAGCAGATTTTTGCCCCAGACTTCACATGGCATGGCAGATGGGTCTTGGCAGAAATATCTCTATCACCTTTTTTTAATTTAAAAAAAAAATAGAATCCACTGGTAACCTTTGATTTCTTACTCCTAAATACCTCAAACTCCTATCTTCAAAGGGGATTCTTACCAGAAAGCCATCATCAAGAACATAAAACTGCTTCATATACAGGATTATCAGGACTAAGTTAACTCTTCAAAAGCTGTTAAAAAGCCCATGGAAACCAGATTCCACAGAACAGGAAATCAAGCCTCATCTACAAATTTACAAAATTTACAGCTGCCCGATCACACATATGCATACAGTCCCAGTGTGGCAAAGCAGATAGCAAGTCTCACCAGTAATTCCTCTAGCCTCAGCAGCATGGACCTCTCCACTTCTTGCTTGCTTTCATCTTTACTGCTGCTGTACATGGCAACCAACCCCTTCATGCAGGCTGACAAGAGATGTCTCCTCCAGGAATGCAGCTCCTCCGAGTTTTTAAGCACTCTGGATATGGCATCTGCCACAGCCCAACTGCACAGAGATAGGTATTGATTTCTTAATTAATATTTTAACTTGCTTTTGTATATATTAAAGATGTCCTGCTGCCAAAGTGCAAAGCAACAGATTCTCTGAGGAGAGGATGCTGTTACTGCTCCCATTCCTATCACAGTGCTTCCCAGGACAAACCGAGCCTTGAGGGAGGCACACACACACTGCCCACCTCTGCTCATTCCCTGCCCTCTCCAGAGCAGCAGGAAGCTGCTCCATTAGGTTGTGCAGCCCTTTGCTTTCCGAAGGTGGCAACAGCTTGGAAAGAATTTGCAGTTTCACGGTGGCCTCATGCGACGCTCCGGTGTCCTGAATCCCAGTGCAGAGCTCCTTCCACAGGGCTTTCCTCAGGACACGTGTGACAGCCGAGACAACTGTTGGGAGAGCAGAGGGCACAGGTTCCACTACCTGCAGTTGTTAAACAACACCACACCAATCCCAAATCACTTTCTAATCCAGGCCCGGATTACCCAATTTCTAGGAAATGGTGCTACAGCAGCTGCTAATCTGTTACAGAGAAGTGCTACAGAGAGACTCACTTCTTTACCCATCCTCTACTTCCCAGAGGTCTTATCACTGCTTGACCTTGTAGGTAGAGCTACAGCCCCAGTCAGCCTGTTTCCTTTGCTGTTTACTGGGCAAGAAGACAAATGAAATTGAAGTGATCCTGTTCTATCCAGCTGAATCCTAACTCGTTTTGCTAGTAGAGAATTTAACACACTTGTCCATAGATGTAATGCTGCTGTGGGCTTGGAAGGTTCTGGACTGCCACCTTAGGAGGGCATTACTGTAGCCAGCCCAGAGATGGAGATCTGGGCTGGCTACAGGGTTTTAAAAGAAATCTTTGGACTCTGTAGAAGTGAAAGCTCAGGTTCTGCAAAACCCATCTGGCTGTGGCACTGCACACTTGAGACACTCTTCGATCCATGCTTGAGCAAAAGGTTTTACCTCCTGTACTAAGCCAAGAGGAGCACAACGACAGATTTTCACATGCACTAAGCATTAAAGAAGGGCTTCAAAAGAGAAATCTGGGCAGCAGTAACTGTAAGAGCACTTGGCTTGAGTCTAACAGCCAACCCTCAGGACAACTCTTCACCTTTAGTGCTGCAGAGGTACTTCCAAGACAGTCATTAGAGGTCAGACATCTAAGTTTTACTGCCTTTATCTAGTGTGTGAAGATTCCAAGACCTTAAGGCCAGCAGAACCTAAACAGGGAATCTGGCCTCCTGAATCACAAGCAGGGCTCAGTGGTGCCTTTACCTGTGGAAGGTCGGCTGAAACCATACTGGTCTCTGCACTGCAAATACACATTAACGAGTGGAAGAAAGCTCTCCATGTGTTTCCTGAGGTACTTCCCAGTGGCACTGCTCAGACACCAGAGCTCGAACTGCAGCAGGTGAGTCCTGGAGTGCTGGATCAGCATGGCCACAATGGCCAGGGAGGTGTGTGAGCACTGGGCAAGGCAGTGAGCCTGCACCTCGACACCAACTGCGAGAGCAAGGACTGGCTCACTTTGGAGAGCCTGAAGGAAAACTTGCTCCAAATCTTTGCTGGCCGATGCTGACATCAATGCCCCCAAAGCTTTCATGTGCTCTGTGGATAGCAGAAGTTCTCCTTGCTGTGGATGCCTTTGGTAGCTGTCTGTAAGGAGCTGCACCAAAATTTGTCCATAGAAGTTTAACTGCTTCCCTTTTTCAGGGGATTTTTCAGATTTCTGAGCAGTCAAGCTCATCTCTGGAAGTTGCAGCATGGTTAAGGTGATCTCCTTCAGCTGAGCTGCAGTCATGTACATGTGCAGCTCCTCCAGAGCCTGCAGCTGGTGAGACTTCCTGGGACAGACCTGGCTTCTGTCCTTCCCCACACTCTGCAGCTCCTCCAGGACACTTTTTGTGATAGCTTCGAAATACTTGGACAACACATGTCTGTGATCTGTTGTGATGCTCTGCAGGATGGGGGCACCTGTTTTCAGCAGCTGAAGAATCCCGGAATTGAGGTGAGCTGACAGGAGCTTCACAGTGACAGGGTTCAAACCAGGCTGAGGAATAGAGCGCAGTTCCAAGGCCAGGAACCAGCTCTCCAGTGTAGGGTGTCTGAAAATCGAGGTGAGTGTATCCTCCAGTGTCTGTAACAAACAGAGGTAACGGTATCTCTGACTGGATAATCACAGCGCAGGGTAAAAAAAGGAACTCCTTCATCTGCCTATTTTCCGCAGCTTGTCAATTACAATTATTGAACATGAAATTGTCTACTAACTGGTCAGAGGATAAAAAAATATTAATGAATTACAAGCACATAAATATCATTCTCCCAACATTTATGCTGGGGGATTTTATGCTGTTATACTGAACATTCTAGACATGTCTAAAATCATCTCCAGAGGAAAACTGAATATTCTGGGGCTCATCAACACATTCTAATCTTCACAAATTCACAGAACAGATGAAAGAGGGGGAAAAATTCATTCCTCAAGTACATACTTTTCACAACAAGGTTTTACACAGGGCTGAGGGAATACATTTTTTTCTGCAAAGGTGATCCCTTTCAGGACCTCTCCTTGACTGTGTTCCAGCTCAGGGGTGAGACTGTGGGTGATGCAGCTAGGTCACATCTCCAGACAGTAGTTTTGCAACTGCTGGACCACATGGTCTATGTTCCTACATTCTCCTCCAAGACCTTAACAGCACCTCTGTTCAGCAAACTATTCCCTAGAGAATCAAGCAAATCAAGGTTTACTAACAGGTGCCTCTGTATCAAGGGATCTGTACCTTGTCATTTGCAGACACTTCTCTCAGCAGAGACTCCTCATCCATTAAGAGATCTGACTCGGCCTGATGTTCTTCCTGTTTCTGTTGATGATCCAGCTTTATTTGATTGCCCCGGCACAAGAAGATGCTCAGCATGTCCACATAGAGGTCGATGAGTTGAGGACCCAAAGTTTTACCAAGCTATGAAAATAAAGACATCTTGGATGTGAAGAGAAGAGGAGGATGGGAACAGAAGAGTAATAATCCAACAGGAAGAGGAGTTAACTAAGAACTACTTAGATTACAATCTTTTCAATGGGATCAAACTACCTCCCTATGTAGAAATCTGATTCTAAGAGAAGTCTCAGCTCACCAAATAAATATTGATAGATTTTCATTTATACTGTGACATCTGGAGTTACACAGGCCAGCAAATTTTACTCTCTGGAGAGGCTTCTTAGGGAGACCCAGGAGCTGGATTAAAATGTCAAGTTTATTTGCACTCACACTGATCAGTAAGATAACCCATGCAAAGTAAATCCAAGACTCCTCAATAATCAGAAGAACTGACATATTTACAAATTAGATGCAGTTTTGTATGGTGCTCTGTAGCCTCAGAGCCAAGTACAGAAAGAAGAGCTACAGAACTGGAATCTAAGTTTTAACAGCTAAGTCATTTGTACCTTCTACATTAAAATAAACTGAACATAACCACAATATTACTGCAATATTGCTCTTACACTGCTGAAGTTCTCCACTGTAGATTTCAGGTATAGCAGCACGTGCTTTACTCCCAACAAAAGCTGGTCAGATGGGGCCAAGGAAGCCAAGTCTCTCAATTTTGTCTGAACACCATCTTCCAATAAGGTATTGCTTCCTCTCTCATAGGCTCTCTTTAGCCAAGTGGTAAATACAGAATCCAGGGCCACAGTAGGTTCTTCACTTACTTCCCTGTGGTTTTTAAACTGTTCAAAGTGAAAAAAAGCATAAGAGAGAAACAACGATGAGTATGAAACAAAAATCTCTTCAGCATCCTTTGTTTTGAGATGAGCTCTGAGCTGAACCTGGGCTGAAGCTCTGGGAGCACAAGTGTGCAGCCCTGCTGTAACAGAGCTGTCCAGCAGTGTCCCCAGGCGAAGCTGTAGTGTTCACTGCTGGCCTTACAGAAAACCTCACCAAATCCAGCCCAGGGGGCCTGTGATCTCCAACCCATCCAGGGGGAACTCCAGGCACTGAGAACTGAGGCCACAGCATGCATCAGGCTCTGCTGTGCCTGGTGAGGAGTCTGTGTACGACCCCTGAATTCTGGTACCACCCCAAACACCACAAAGACCTTTGTGTCATCAGAGAAAAACCCTGAAGCAAATCTGTGTCCCCACATGATCAACAAGAAATACAGAATTAGCTCCAAAAAATGCTCCCTCTGATGGAAATGGAACCTCTATAAACTGTGAGGTTTTTATAGGAATACTGGCTCAAGAATTCAGTGACTTCAGGTACTCCATACCACATGCTCCTGAGATTGCTTGGGTATCCAGAGTTTATAGTATTGGTTGAACTGGTAGAGCTGAGGATACTTGGCAACTTTCAGGGACTTGAGATCTTTATCATAGAGCTGGAACATTAAGCAGAGAGCAAGGGGTTCTCTCTGAGAGTGCAGGAGGTCAGTGAAAACAGCAACAAGGTACTCCACGATGTGTGCTCCTAGAAAAGCAAAAATAAATTAAACTATTACCATGAGCACAGACAATAGGGGCAACCCTCCTTCCTTCGGGCCTTGGCAGCAGCCCCCAAAGCATCACTCAGAAAAGTGCTGAATAAGATCAAAACGTGCTTGTAGTGACCTAGACAAATGTTCCTGACCGCTAAGATATCTGAAAAATCCTCCACAAATTAGTTCTTGCTGAAGTAAACAATCCACCCTCTCTGTGTTGTGCTAAACATGCCTGTATTTTAACAGGAGAAGATCCCTGCCAAGCACCAGCTCAGAGAAGAACTGATTTGTACAGGGGGGGCACACAACCCAGTTAACATGTGCAAGTTGACCAGAATTTTCTTTCAGAAGTGGAACTTTCAGTCCACCCCAGGTGCTACTCGACTGCCAAATACACACAGAGGACTTAGTGAGGTGCTGTGGGGTTGAAAATCCTGCTCCAAGCCCACGTGATGCCCCTGTGACTCCAACGCTTTCTTCAAGGAGGTGGTAGAACTTTGCAACCAGAGCTTCATAGCTGAAGAAAGTTTTTTTGGAAAATGCATCCATTTCCTACTTAACAGTGCGGGCCTCTCTTCCTGATCTTGGGAAGAGCTGCCTATAGCCATGGAAACCACCTTCCCCTCCTGGTCTCCACACTCTGTCCTTTAAAACACTGTCTTACTGAATCCAATTACTTCCAGACCAAGACTGTCCATGCAGGGACAGTGTCTCTTCTCTTTAGGGTCAGGGAAAAAGGGCAGAAGCACCTCCAGAGCTTCAATGCCTCTCTTGAGCAAGAAACACCATGGATCTTGCAAGGAAAATAATAAAATGTCTCAAGGTGAAAAATGGTAAACGGTAAAAAATTGTTGAAAATGGGAAAAAACGAAACCACTTTCACTCCACTGGTAGACATTACACATAAAAGCAAAAAATCTGTACCTGTTCCACTTTCAGACTGAAGCAACAATATATTCCTGGCTTCTAATGCAGCAGGGACAACAGCACTGAAGGGAAATGTTTGGATAATCATGTCTTCATTTAAAGAGAACCCAATTTCTTCATCTAAGCCATCACTGCCCTCGATCAGGACATCCACCATATCCAGGACATCTAATAAGTGAAGAAAAAGAGGATCCAGAGTAACTGGAGAAACAACAGAGGTAGAATGCAACACACCAGGAATACAAGGCGTCTTTTTAATTCAGCAAAAAAAAGGATGAAAGCCACATTTGTCACGCAATACAATATTAAGTGCAACACAAAAATCACAGCTGAACTTCACTCTGCCTTTCAATGCTGCTATCCAGCACAGGTTGCCCAGAGAAGCTGTGGCTGCCCCTGGGTCCCTGGAAGTGTCCAAAGGCTGGATGGGGCTTGGAGCAGCCTGGGCTACTGCAAGGTGACCCTGCCCATGGCAGGGGGTGGAACTGGATAAGCGTTAAGGTATCTCCCCATCCAAACCATTCTGGGATTCCAAGATTCTATAAACAGCCTCAGGCAGAAGGACTAAAATTTCCATTTTAGTTCAAAAATGCTGCAAGAGCATGAAGAGAGCTTTCAAATACTGTTAAAGTGGCATAACTACATCAGAGATTACTTTTGGGGGTAAAGTGGTAACTGCAGTTCCAACTTCTGATGCCAAGTACATGTGGAGGGCTGAATCCCAGAGGTTCTTACTTAACAGGATTTCTATAGTTATCCATCCCCAGTTTGCTGATTAGGGCTAGAAAGCGTAGTCCCAAGTCGTGGAATTCTGTTCTTGAGGGGTTACTACATACCATCAATGTGAGAGATGGGGATGCTGATGTTATCAGAGTCCTGTTTAAACATAGTGACCTGGAGCATGCTGGCTTCCTGAACCAGGTCTGCTGCTTTGTCTGTGTAGGGATAGGGATTTGTCACCAGCTTCAGCAGGATCTGTCAGCAAAGGTGGAGAGATAGGTAAGTGCACTGGCTGTCAAGTGCAGGGGAAGCATATGTTTCTAAGGAAGACCATGTGCTAAAAATGGTCAGAAGCTGGGCAGGTTTTAGGAGGACAACTTCAGTATTACTTCTGCAGGATTCTGTCTACGGTTCCTGCTCTACAGGGAACACTGGTGGGAAAAAAAAAAGTCCACTGCAATTTGGCATCTAGACTGCTACCACAGACTGAGTCCCTGGGGGGACCGCACTGGAAATGAAGCACTGGGCATTCAACATCCTCAAGAGTAAACAGGAAGTGCCAGCTTTCCTTGTAAAAGATCACAATTCACTGAGGTCTCATAATTTTGGCACCTAAAGAGGAGATAAAAGCTACGCACACATACAGCACTCTACACTTATACCAACAAGGCTGTAATAATAACTCATCTTTTTGGATTTCATTTTCCTGCAAATCATTTTGCTGTCCTCCTGTTCAAGACAAGAATGACGCCATCTCTGTATAAAGAATCCCAAACAATGCTTTTCTCAGAATTCATTCACCTGGTCCTCGACAGGTTTCTCAACAATAGCAACGAATCTCTAGTTTCCACTAACACTATTCTTTGCATTGTTTATCCAGCTAATTTGAACACTGTTACCCTTTCCAAAAACTGAATCACTGCTTCTTTCTGGTCTTCTTTTGTATTATCCAAGTGTTCCAGCCAAATTGGAAGTTCATTCCATGTGTACTCAAACACTCCACTGTCACGTAAAACCTGTCCAGGAAACAAAGGAGGAGGTGTGTAAATAAATCTCAAAACACTTAAAATACAAAACTCTGAGCTACAGATCTTTTTGTATAGTAACTTCATGATTCCTTCTTTTGGGAGAGAAAAGAAGAGCAGGTTGATGAAAAGAAGAATCTGTGTACTCTCCTCACCCCCTCAGTTCAAGAGGCCTTGTTCCCACTCACTAGGGGGACTTCAACTGCATAGTGGCAAATAAAAATCTTACCTCTCTAATTTTTGGAAAGCAGGTTGTACTTCTTTCAGAGGGTTGTACATCTTTATATTATCACAGGCAGGAAAAAAAAGCCTTAAAAAAAGCCTGTAGGAGAGTTTTAGAAAACTACTGACCTAACGTAAAGGAAATCATTGCTAAATTAAACCTGAATCAGGCTACTTGTACTTAAAACAATTAGGCAGATGGATAAACAGTCACATAAATGAGCAGTGGGCTGTGACCACAGCAAGGTCCAGAGAGAAGTTCAAGTTGCTGGGGGTGGTGACACAGACCCAGATATACCACAACCAAGAGACAGACTTTGACATATCTAGAAATTTTCCCCCACTTTCGTGCTCTCTAAATTCGGGCTCTGACCTCAGGCACCCAAACTAGGAACTTGGTGACCCTGTGCTCCCGCTCTACAAATACGAAAGGAGGAGGGAGAAGAGGAGAGGAAGGAATCGGAGTGATACCACGGTTAAACTCCCTGCCCCTAACTCTCAACAGGAGAGGAAACCTTGCCCAGCTTCCCAACTCTGGCACCTACATGAAACGACTGCAACTACACAGGATGAATCTGTGCTTTTGCCCCTCTCCACACACAAAATAAAAGGAAGCTATCACAACTCATTTGTTCTACATTTACTCTGTGAACAACACCAGCAACTCTAAAAATAACTGCTGCTTACATGAATCTGACAGGGTAATTCACTTAAATAAAGAAAAAATGAAGGAAAAGGGATTCATTTTAATATAATCGACTATTTTTGGCAGAGTCTTGAAATAGAAATGCACTTGCAGCTCTCACAAAAACAGGCAGGAACAGAATGTGCAATCCAAAAACAAACCTTCAGTCACATGGCACTGTGTAGAAAAATAAGTCCTTCCCATCTATTCTTAGCAGCCTTTCTGCTGACATAACTGCCCTAACTTCCCTGTTCCTGCACTCCCTTCAGAGAAAATGCAATGGACTGAAGTGGAAAGTGAACACAAGAACAAGTCAGGCAGTCCATGTTCCCACTTGCCAAAAGAATCCAAAACCACCAGAAAAATGGCACATTTTGAGCAGCTTTTGGTTGAGACACCCATTACTGGGAGACCAAGTGAACCTGCCTTTAATCCCTTGCAAAGGATCAGGGGCAACTAAAGCCTAATTCAATCACTGTAGCTTTGGTCTGGTGAACTGAATATTACAATGGCACTCTGTGATTGGAGCTAAATGCAAAGATTCAATGCACAAAGCTGGGTACAAATTTGTGTGCCATGGATATTGCAGGACACTGCATGAGGAGCCCTGTCCAGGGCCAGAACAGCTTCCTGGATTTTCTGGCAGGCCAGTTTGGTTGTATTTATTCCTAATGTAAATCTCTACTCCTAGGTTGATAACTGAAAGATGTCCTCTTTTAATAAGGTGCTAAACACAATAGCCTCTGCTGTCTTGTGAACTTGTAGTTGACCAGTTTTTCTGAAAAATCAAATAGCCATTTTAAATGTACAGAATGGGATTTTAATTAATTTTTAAGACAAACAGTACTCCTTGCATCAAAGCTTGTATCAGACAGTAACAGAGAGGACTATTCTGCAGGGCCAGAGCAAAGCAGCTAAGGCTTATGCAGGGCTGGAGTGCTGACGTACAGATTAAATAAACAATGATAAAAAATAAAAATCAAAAGTAATCTCTTCTTAATCAACATCAAGACCCTTGCAGGCACAAGCTACATTGGTTTATTACAGTGACAGAATTAATTCAGCCTAGGGAGGTGGGCAAACATTAAAGACATTTTCCTTACTCTTTCATCAACTGTTGCAGGAAAGTCAGTTCACAGCATTTGTTTCCATAAAATATTCCATTAATAGCTAGTTATCTGACAGTAAATTCCAACAACAGTCACAGAAAACAGGAAAGGAGACTCTGTTGACCACGCAATCATGCAGTACAGGTATCTACTTTAAGAAAAAAAATTACAATCCTGACATTTCAGACCAGTGGGATATAGTGAATATCCTCATATTTCAACTCAAATGCTTACCTTGATGATTAATTTTTTGGTGGAAATTTTCAGATGAGAGTGGGTACTTGTAACAAACATTTTCATTAGTAAATAGAAGACTGATTTTTCACCAGATAGCTTCTCGGCTTCGGAGATGTCCTACAAGAAAAATATAATAAAATTCTTCTGCTACAGCAACGCTGTACAGGACTATGTTGCACTGAGACTGATAGGTAAGTATGTTATTTTATAGACCTGCCCAAAAATCCCAAGGCTGATAGGTAAGTATGTTTTTTTATAGACCTGCCCAAAAATCCCAAGGCCAGAAATGAGTGGGATCATTTAAACTCCTTTGCATTAATGAGCCAGGATCATTGTACACACTTGTAAAATATTTTCCTGGAAACTTATTTAGTGGAAGAAGACAGTAGTAACAGAAACTCCAACTACTACAAGGCCCTAAGACAAAGCCACCTCCCTCATCAATCATATTTTATTCCCTAATCATTCCACGTCTATCCCTGTTACCCTACTCCATGAGTGTCTCTGATTCTCCTCAAAGCCAGGTCCACTCCTTTCTCCTGACACGACAAGCAAACTCTTGACAGAGTTCTTATTTTACAAGCCTGCAGTAAAAAAGAGAGCGGGGGCCCTGATGGTTTCCACTAGTTATGGAGAGCACTAAAAAATGTTGGAATCTTCCTTGGGAAGGGGTGGGACAGCTCCCATCAGTGGCTCATTTCCCTGGTCTGCAACCTCAGGCTTTCCAGACAAGTGGAAACCAGCACGTTCTCACTTGTGAGGGAGCATCTCCAGAGACACAAAGAGCTACAGCAACCACCTCCTGTGTTCATCAGGGAGGCAAAAAATGTTCTCCTTGTAAAAAACCTTTCAGCTCGGAAGGGATTTTTCACTACTGCTAAGACTATAATTCCTGCTGGTTTTACAAAAGGGTCATCTCCTAAAATGACTGGACTAATTTAACACTAGGTGATGCCAGATGGAAAGGTTTGAGGACAACAGACCAAGGAAACATAACTTTGCACCAGTCTCTTACCTGTACTCTGAACCAGGCAAATTTGTTCGCAGGAAGTTCCAAAGCCACTTTCAGGATATGGTGCTGCAGAAGAGGAGGGACCTCCTCCCGCAGGCCCTTTTCAGTGACTATACCTGAGGTGTGAAAGCAAGAAACCAACCTCAGTTTGGTCCATCTTCCTGAGATTTCAGAACACTTACGTTTTAGGGTTTAAAATACAACTGTGAGACAAGCTGGCAATTCACAGATACTCATATCATGGGATCCCCAGACACACTGCAACTAAGGCTGGCCAACCCAAGGTGGGAACCCAGCCCTCAGAGGGAGATTCCATCACCTGACCCCAGCTGAAATCGTTGGTCATGCATGGAAATATAAAATCTCTTCTATCAGTCTCAGCAACCCTGAAAAGCTGTTACCTACAGGCAGTACAAAGGATGGATGAACTGGAGAGCAAAATACAGAATTTAAGTCAACAGGAAATCTTCATGCTCATACCATGACAATATTTGCTCCAGACAACAGAACTTCACACTCATGTCTCTCCCTCAATCACTGTTATCACTAGCTCATGCATAACCTCACTTCTTCTGTCACAGGTCAGGGAGCTCTTGCAGTGCCATCAGAACCTGAGCTGCCCACACCTGACCTGACATCAGCTGTACAAAGCACTGGTGCCTGAGCCTCTTGGAGCCTGTGTAGGATCTTTGTGGCCCACATTCAAGAAACAACAATACATTTTAAAAACTCACCACCAAGGCAATCCAACAGTAAGTAAGACCAAACAATAAAACTCTATCAGCTATTCAAAGAACAGAGCTCTGTCCTATTGGACTCTAGCAAGGCCAAATCTCTACTATAAGATTTTTCAGAGGACACTTGTCAGAGCTAGTCTTTAGCTAAGACAGAATAAATCTGGTCATGGCAAGTCCAGTTCAGCTGACCTGGCTTGCTTTTTAAGTCCCTAGGTGAATGGGAGAGCTCGTGCAGAGACCTCAGCCGATCAGTGAGTCCAGAGGGCAGACATATCACTAGTCAAGGAGCTGGGCAGGGCTAAGACTCAAACCAATCAGGGTCTAAAACTGGGAGTTTGGAACTTCTTATATAAGGGAGTTCCGAACAATAAAACAAGGCTGCTTGTCCCATGATCAAGAGGACATGAGCCATGATTTCTGTCTCCCTACCCACGGACCCATCGCATTACAGACACTGGCAGACTGGGAGGTGCTGTGCTTCACCCCCACCCTCAACTTTCTGTGAACTATCCTGTTCAAAAAACTCTTTATCATTGCACCTAATAAGAGTCTGGAAATAACTTACTGACAGTAGACTGTTGACAGAGGGCTAGAAGAAACTTCATTAAGAGCTGAAGATAAGTCTTCCTCAGACCTCAAAGCCCATGAAGACCAAACACTTCCAAGAATATTACACACAGAAAGGAAGACTGACATCTAGGTGTGGCAGCACAGCTCTGGAATTTAACAGTGCCAGAGCACTGCAAAACCAGCAACAATAAATGCCAACATAATGGAGAAACTAAAATGGGCTACTTTTAGAAACCAGCTCTTTATCTCCACAGAAAAGCAAACATTCCCCTCTGCTGTGGGCTTTGTAAACAGCCAGAGAAAACAGTGGAGGAAATAGAAATACCCGTCACATACCTTTTAGCAGCTTGCTAAAATCAAAGTTGCTCCGTGCTACCAAGTGGGGCACAACCTTCTGATAAAGACATATGACCTGAAGCAGTGCAGCTTTCAGAAGCAGCGTCTCAGCATCATCTGAACCTAAACAAAATGTTTCCATAATTAGTTTCTTCTTCCCTCATAGCAAGAGGGCAGAGTTGAACCTCCATTACCCAGCATGAGAATTACTAACTGTATTTCCAGCAGACCTGCCTAGGAAATGACCTGCTATCTTCCTAACAAGAAGAATGAGAAAACCACCCACAGGATCTCTAGTTTCCTTCCCCAGCACTCCTGTATGAATACTTTCAAAACTAAACCTGCTTATTCGGTGCTTGGATTGACGGCTGCCGTTTCTAACTTGACTCAAAAGTGCTCACACATATAAAACACAACCTGAACATCTGAATACTAACTGTAAGAATCCCATGAGTCCCAGTGCCGTTTAATATAAGGCTGAACAACAGGAAAAAGTGAAGGAAAGGATATGGTCATGCCCCTGATTTCTGGGGACACTACTATTAGCTAATGTCAGGTAGATTTGGCTGGGGAAGTGCACAAGACAGTACACTCCAGCTTGCTGCAGATCTATTATTTCAGTTTAAAACTTCTCTCTTTCCCCTTTCAAAATAATACTTCTCGGTGTAAGCTCTTGGCAAAAGGCAGAGAACAAATCAGAGGAACAGCAACAGCACTTAAGGCAACTGTTTATTCCTAGGAAAAGCCATCTCAGGTTTCAGTTGTAACATGAGGAGGCATAAAAGCTACTTGTTATCCACTCATTAATGAAAGGAAGCAAAGTACACGGGCCAGAACAATTAACATCTTATTTTTTCCCCGTTTACTTGGTCTCCTTCGGGGAGTTATAAAGAACTGGACGAATGCCATGGATAAACTTTGCTTGCCTGAGCATCAGCTCCCATTAGGAAAGAATTCTCCAGTGGCCATAATGCAAATAAAGCTGTAAAAGGTGAACTGGGAGTAAGTGACACAGCATTACCACCTCAGAATGCTGAGGAACTACAGCTACAGTTCTACAGAAATTAGCTGCTCCACTGGTTTCCAAGCCTTGGACTGTCACTGCTGATAACATTCTGCTGCCCAAAAGGAGGCACAGAAGGACGTCCACTGAAAAACCTTTTGCTCCAGAAAATCTCTCTGTGGAATATGCCCTGTGAAGGACAAAACCGGTTGTAGATTTATCTCTAGCCTACAAGGAAAACTCCACAGGCCGTTGGCCAAGATGCAGACAATCCTGAAACCTCCCGTTCCCTGCAATGGGATTGTGGAAGCAAGCCCTTCAGGAGGGACACTGGGTTTGAGAGGAAAACTGAAACCTTCACTCCATCTCTCTCCCCCTCTTCTGACACTCACAATTCCACTCCTGTGTTATATCAATACCAGCATGTGTGCAGCCCCAGTAACTAACTGCTAAAAAAAAAGACCTCCTGGTAAAATAACTTGGACAAACAAAAACCTCTCCAAATTTTTTTTTCAACCATATCAGTCTCCCTGCGAGTTCTATTTTGTGGCTCTGAAGCAACTACTAGCATGGAAAGGTCAAGGGCAGGAGGGCTGAGTTTAACAAGAGGAACAGCAGAGCCCTGCACCTGAGAAGGAACAGCCCCATTCAACAGTGCATTCTGGGGGCCATTCAGGTGGAGAGCAGGTTGCCAGGGAAGGATCTGAAGGCCCTGGTGTCCTGTGTAAGGGAGCATCTCCTTCCCCTCCTCTCAGCACTGGGGAGGCCAAACCAGGAGTGCTGTGTTCAGGTCTGGACTCCCCAGAACATGGAGCCGCTGGAGAGTCCAGCAAAGGCTCACAAAAATGGTGAAGGGACTAGAACATCTCTCCTGTGAGAAACGGCTGGGAGAGCTGGGACTGTTCACACTGAGGAGAAGGCTCAGGGGCATCTTATCAATGCGTATGAACACCTCAAGTGAGACTGCAAAGATGACAGGGCCAGGCTCCTCCCAGAAGCAACCCCGTGGCAGGAGCAGAGACACGGCACCAAGCGAAACACAGGAACACTCTGAGCGTCAGGAAACACTTTTTGACTATGAGGGTGATTGACCACCCACACAAGTTGCCTAAAGAGGTACTGGAGTCTCCCTCTTCGGAGATGTTCAAAAGCTGAGTGAACATGGACCTGGGTAACCAGGTTTAGGCAGAGATATCGGGGAACAGGATTTACAGAAATGCCTTCCAACTTCAACCATTCTGTGATCCTGGAACAGCAAAGTCAAACTGCTTAACCTTCTAACAGCAGTGGCAGCCTGTATGTTAAACTGTGTTTTCAGGCAATTCTAATGGCCTGAAGAACTGAACAAAGAAAACTGAGTAGTAAATACCCAAGTGAGATCTGGATTCTGCTGAAGTGAAGGATGGGATGAGGATTTCACAACACCCATTCCCACAGAGATAAGAAGCTGTAACTCCACCTGCTCTGCCTACCATGCTGCTCAGCAACTTCTGTCTCCATCATTGCCTTCACAGTGGAGACATCACCTTCCTTTTTCTCTGCTGAGCTGTCGTGTTCTCTCTCTTGCTTCAGAAGGGACTGCCAGACAGCCACTATACTACTCATGTCCGGTAAAACCTAAAAGCAAAAAGGGTAAATTACAACAGCTCTCCTTTGTAAGACAAAGCTCCTGTAACAAATACATCCCCAGACGCCCAACAGGAAGATTTGCTGCTCTTCACAAAGGTTGGAATTGACCTTGTGTGCAATCAGGGAATGACCTCAAACCAAGCACTGTACTTCCACTTCTGCAGAACGCAAGTACTGGAAAGAACATTTGACTGAAAAGATTTCCTGTGAAACATTTGTTTGGTTCTCCTTCCTCACGGTATATTTTCAACTCAAGCGCTCTCTCGATAAGTAAGTTCTGAGTAGACTCTGCTGGCCACATTGACTTGAACCAGGAAGAGAACTTGCTTTCTGCCCTTGGAAGTCTTCTGCAGCACAACAGCCATGAATGTTACAAATCGTCTCACCACAGAATTTTATTTGCATTCCCATCAGACAGACATGTCAGGGAACGTAAGCTCCTACCTCACCATTTTATACACAGCCTCCCCCAGGATATAATCTACTGGCTCCTAGGCTGCAACCACTTGAGGAGAAAGTACAGAGGAGAGCAGTTGTCTGCTGCCAGCAAAATGCCTCCTGCCAGCCCCCCGTTGTCTCTTTCTTTCTACCTTGCTGACAGCTTCTCTGTAGAGCTGCACAAACTCCTGCACTGTTGGTAGGGTGTAGATTTGTGACCTTTGCCAGGTTTCTTCAGATGAACAGTGCTCAATATTCCTCAGGGCTCTTCTCAGCACCATAGATACCAGTGACAGGATGCTGTGCTTCACCACCGTGCTAGGCAACTAAAAGAAGGAAGTGAATTAATGACATTTCAGTGATTCCTGTTATGCTTTGCAAGGAATCTGTACTTTGAATATGTTAAAATTGGTCAATGAATTAATTATTTTCTAGATCTTGGCTAGCAGTAAAGAATCCATAGGTTTTCAGATTCCCAGCCTAAACCACTAGTGGACAGTGGCAGAACTGGCACTTCTGAAAGGCACCTGGAATCAATATCAGTCATTTTAATTCATTTTCCAGTGCTTCCCCAAGCCAGATTTATGTTGGGGCAGACAATACAAAACACAGGTAATTAACCAACTTAGGAAATTGCTTGAATGATCACACACTAAAATCAAACAGTACTAACTGGGACAGAAAAGTCACTGAAATACTATAGACTGCTCTTACATTTAACCCCTGGGTGAACATTATTTTATTGCACACTGCAGGGACTGTTGTTACCATCACCATTGAAACCAATCTGGGAAGAGGAATAAATTCTGAAGTCTTAAAAGACTTGGAGATCTCTGGTTGAGCCTCATAGATCTGAAAGAAAAGAAACAAAAGAAATAAAATTTAAGCCCCATTGATACAGTCCTGGAGATGACAGCTTCTTCTGGGGAGCATTACACACAAGGATTTTGACTTGTCGGAAGTAATGGCAACATTAAATGTCAATTTTTATGCAAAAATGCTACGGAGCATCCTCCAGAGTTCTACTCAACTAAATGGACCCTCCGTATGCAGCCAGCATCCCTGCTAAAGGACATCCCTTTTCAAGAGATTCCCAATCCTACCTGCTCATTTTAAGCTAAACAAAGAGGCAGTGGAACACTCACAAAGGACAAAGCATTCTTCTAGCTGAGCTTTGATGTTGCTGCATCTCAAAAAATACGTCACCGACGCGACGTTTTCCACTGTTTCTTACACCAAAATTCCTTCTTTCTCAGTTTAGTTTAAATGCTTATAGAGCCTCCTGCTCTGAGCATGGTTTTTTACCATCATCCATACTCTTACCTTCTTGAGTAACTTCATGTTGTCCATCCAAGCAGACATCGCTCTAGGAACAAAGGAATAATGGGTCTCCTTGAAGTATCTATTCAGTAAATCTGGGCATACTTTGAGAATATTCACCACGAGATCAGCAACCATTTCATCTTCTGTTGCAGTTTTTAAACCAAGCAGGAAGTGCAGAAGTACCACATTTCCTCCCCTGTTCAAGACAAAAAAAAATTATTTTGAACAAGCAATCCTTATTTTGATACTTTATATGGGATGTGAACTCTGTCAGCTTCTCTAACTGTTAATTGAAGGCAAGATCTCTCACCCTCCTGGCATAACTTCTGAGTTTATACTCAGAGAAGTAAGAACTGAATTTACCCCCCCATTTTCTGCATGACAAACAGTGAATTAACACCACACTTTTCAGGGCAAACACGACAACTAGTGAGGTCTCTTTTGCTTCTAGCAAAAAATCCACACACACTCCCAGCTGCCCAGTGACTTACCTGCCAGAAGTTCCAAGACTTGGATCATAGAATGTTATGCCATGTTTCAGAGAGCAGCAAAGGTCCATTAAGAAACTATGCACAAGCTCTCGTACCATTGCTTTTCCCACCTCCTCAGAACCTTGAGCCACCTAAAAAAACCCAGAAGGAGTAAAAAAGGCATATGAGATTTGCATCACAGATATCAACTTCACTCTACATTTTATATGGCTCCTCTTAGAGAAATAAAAGAAAGTTTGGCTTTTGTTCAGATTAAGAAGAGAAGCTTCTGGACTTGCAAGTCCCTTCCAACCCAAACCATTCTGTGATTCTACAATTCCATTAACCTTCTAATTCCAGAACAACTCAAGATGCCTACGGATGAGAAAACTCTTGACAGGTATGGCTGGGAAACCATGAATCATCTGACTTACAGGGATTGCCAGGAATTGTAACAACCTAATATTATTCAGAACTGAAATGCATGCTTATGAATGGGGTCAGAGATTTGCACAGCTCCAAGCAGACACCTACTAGAAGCAGATCTCCTCCAAAAGGTGTTTACAGTATATCATGACGGGAGTGGCAGGGTCATAAGCATCTGGTAGAGGAATATCAGAGGGCAGACACAAAAGTAAAAGATCTATAGCCAAAACCCAGTGAGAAGCAGTGGAAATTTGGGGGTTCTTTTTAAATAGGCTCAGTAGATTCCTCTTTTTGAGCTCATCAAGCTCAGAGCAATTGAGAGGTGTTTCAAAAGATGTGGGCTGCAAAAGGAGGGGGAAAAAAGGGCAGCACAAGGACTAACAAAGAAATAAATGACCAGACCTTTAAATCCTCAGGGCTGACATCAGTAATCCCATTCCAACAGTACAGTGAAGCGATGTGAAGCAACACTTCTGCAGTGAAAAAACGCACCTTCTGAGTTTTGCTGATATTTTTGTTATGAACCACCTAAAAATGGGAAAAAAGCAAACTCTTCTATTTATTGAAAGTCATCACAAAGTCATGGCAAAATAGCAACACACTTCATTCTTCTAGTACACACAGAGCTGGCTCTCCTGACCAGGGCAGAACAAAGGTTCTGCCTGTCCTGTCAACACTTCTCTCACATGCTCCTGCTCCACCTTGACCCTACACCAACCTCTGCAAACCCTGCACGTGCTGGACAGGACAGACATTCACGTTCAACTGCAGAGCACAGATCATGTTTAGAGCATCACAGCCACAGACTAGAATCATGGGAACCTGGGTGTAGACATGGTAAAGCCTATTACAAATAAAGTTTGAATGAAAGGGAATACATAGCCAAAGAAGCTTCTCAAACGTTCTTCTGCTGTGTTTTACTGCTGCCATTACTTTAATTCTCATTTTTCTTGCTAAGCTGAAAGAGTCATACAGTTTGCTGGGGTCCACCAATAACGGAACAGCTCATGGCATATGGTTCCCACGTAGGAAAAGCTTCATTTGAAAAGCAAAGTCTCAAGGAGGTTTATCTTACATTTAAATGGTAGCTTTTTTATTCTCCTTCTTTTTCATGTTATTGCAAGAGCAAAATGAAAGAACATTCTTGGCTTTAATTGGTCAGCTGTGAAAAGCCCAAGTCTGCAGCAGGCTCTTATGGCTACACTCTAAATTTGAAACTATTTTTTCTTCATTCTCTCAGCTGTCCATCCAACAGCTTATGCACCATTGCTATGGTAGTTCAGAACAAATATTAAAAAATCATAGATATTGGAGCTAAAAACACTCCTAAAGAAATAAAATACATCTCAGATGCAGCTGCTCTACGAGCAACAGGTGCATCCCAAGGAATAGGCAGGGCCATGCTCAGAAGGTGACAGAGCACAGGAAAGGCAGCCACCATTAAACCAAACTCTCACACCTTGCAGCAATCCTGCTCCCCTGCCTTCAATCCTGAGACAGTAACATGGCCAAGCTATCAACCTCCAACACATATTATCAGGCACAGACACTGCAGCAGCACACTGCCAGCAGCCCAAAGAACTGAACACTGTGAGAAATCACTGCAGAACTGTTTCCAGTGGTGAGAAAAATAGAAAACATGAGACAACACAATTTCAAGGGTGTATCATACCTTAGTTCTCAGTGTAGAAAGTAGAAGACTGACAGTAGAAAGTCTGTCTTCCTTTATTTCAGAGCGAAGAATACCTGGAATGAAATCTAAGGGGACATTTCAAATGTTAAGTCAAAATGTGAAAGCTCTTTTCATACTAAAATGCTTCAGGGAATTCATACCCATTCCTCTTCCATGTCACTATTTATCTTGCTGTTATATTCCAGGATGAACCAAAAGGAAGCAATCAGAGCTCAGAAGGATGATGTGTCTGTGACTGTGGTGACGAGCAAGTGATGCTGCCAAACCTACTCCCATTTTGATTGGCTAATTTGCCAACTCCCTGATTAACACTGCTACAGCATCTGTCAACTTTAAATACATTTAGTGCCCTGAAATGCCATACTGAAATTCATCTTCTTCCCATTAAAGTACTTGTAATTGTTTCACTGAGTGATTCTCAAATGTTTGGAGATTCCATCTCCAGCCACATGCATCATCTTTTGGCTCACCTGTGCATCCCAAAGTTAGACAACTTCAGTTTATAGAGAACTCGGGGCTCTTACAGGGGAATGAAAGCCAGCTGTACTGACTGGGCAGAGGTGTGCAATCCCCAGCCTGAAGAACTAAACAACTGCCAGCACCTAAAGGAAATCAGCAGCCCTGTGGCAGCAGGAGCAAGAGAGGTAAATAATTACAGCCAGTTCTCAGTCCCCCACCACAGGAGAAATGACCTGCTGCCAGCTAATAGCTTAAGGACCCTTTTTTAAGCAGTATTTCTACATCCCTTCTGAATTCTCTGTAACTTTGCCAAGGGTCACAATTCCCAGGGCAGAAAGGCAACTGAAGTATACACTTTTCAAAAGAAAACTAATGCAACATAGCCACTGTTACTGTCTTATGAGCAAGGCTGGAGGCCATGAATTTTTTTTTACGTTTATTGACTCTATGACCTCAAAGTTTTATATTAGATTTACTTTTTTTAAATCTATGTCACCAGAGACTTTCTATGTCTCCAAAGTTTTAGCAGTTAGCGTATTGTTCTCAAGCAGAAGAGGATTATTTACTACACAACCAAAGAAGTTTAAAGCTTATCAGGTAATAAGATTAAAAATAGGTATTTTGCTTCCTATTAGTGCTCTCTACGTGGTTCACATTTTTAATTAGGTCATTTTTATTTTCACCTATAAATAGCTGTGCCTTAAAAAACAAAAATCCAACAAGCAATTATGAAGTACCTTTTAATTCCAGCACCTGTGCCACGATTGCATTGTCACCAGCAATGAGAAAGGAGAGAGCAAACTGAATATAGGCCATGCGGACATCTGTTCTCCCCTAAAAATTTTAAAAAAACCATAAAAATGTAAATATCAAATAAAAAATGTTGTTAGCACACAGATTGTACCCAACTGCTGATTATCTGTAGAACTGCCATAAATGGGTAAATGAAACACCTCCTATAAACATGTTGCATACAGCCACAGACATACATTTATATGCAATACATGCACAGTGTATTCAGATAAAAAAACTTCTTGCATTAAGCAGATCACTTTTACATAAAAAGGAAAATGTGCTAGTTCACATGCTTTTCAATTCTCAAGATACGAGACCAGGCCACAGATTTAAAGAAAAAGGAAACACTAACAGCAGTTTCATGCCAAAATCTGCACTACTGAACTTCCTAACTTGTGCACTGCTTGGTCAGTTCATAAAAATGCCTATTAAAGGGGGCAAATATAAAACTACCAACTCAGGCACAGTGCAAGCAGTGAAAGCTTGACCTGTAACAGCACCACAGGAAATGAACATTGAATCATGGAATGGTTTGAGATGGAAATTCTTAAGGATCACCTCATTCCACTCCCTGCCATAGGCAGAGACACTTTCCACTATCCCAGGCTGCTCCAAGTCCTGTCCAACCTGGCCTTGGACACTTCTAGGGACAGGGCAGTGACAGCTTCTCTGGGCACCCTGTGCTGGACAGTGTCTCATCACGTGCATGGCCAAGGATCTCCTCCCAATATCGAATGTAAATACACCCTCTCTCAAATAAAAAGTCATCCCTCACCCTATCACTACACTCCCTGACCGAGTCCTGCCACGATTTACAATTTTTTAAAAACTTGCCGTGCAAAATTAATCTGCATGTAAAGAAGATTTTGAGTAGGCAAAAGATAAGGGAGCAGGGACTCATGAAAGGGTTGAAAGAAGAAATACAGAGAAACAAACAAGATTTTGCTGTAAGCTTTGGGCCTGGTATTTTTGTGTTAAAATCTCACCTCTGATAGCCAGTCGTGACATAATTTCATTGAAAGCTGTACAAGAGTAAAACCTTCTGGATGCTTGTTTCCTTGTACTTGACTCGAGTATTTAAGCAGCTTGTGGTCAAAAGACTACACCCAAGCATTTAAAATTAAGGGTGGAGGTACTTCTGCAGACAACTCCTGCAGTGAGGTCAAAACCCGTGGATTCTGACAATTCTGGAACTATAAAAGGTGGTTCAAGGGAAAAAGGGATGTGTTTGGTTTTTTTGCCTTCCACTCAATTGCTCAATAAAGAAAAAGTCTGAATTTTCATCTCAGATGGCACAAACCTAATACAAACTTACACATTCACTCTGCAAAATGCAGAAACAATATGTCAACATTGCAAACAATACTGGATTTATTATACACTTGCATTTGGAATGACACATAAATATTCTTATTCTGGTTTGGGTCAATCCTGACTATTTTTAGCAAACGGGGAGGGAACAAGAGATAGTTTCTTCTGGAAAAAGAGGAGTGACTTTTTCTCCTCACTCACATATCCTTCTTAAGGATTTCCAGACAGAGATTATTTAGAACTCTTGTATATGTTTCCAAATGCAATTACTCCCTATTAGTACTGGGCAATATCCCCTCTCCAACTTCCATGTATTTCAGTGGGACCAAATTGCAAAAAGACTGACTAAGTTTTCAGGAGTTTACCATCACTTTCACTCTGTTTTAGACACTAGAAGGGCAGCTCACAGAAACTGTACATTTATATTTCTCCATAGCTTGTTGGAAACACATAAGGCATTTTCATGTGTCCAGTTAGGCACAATCAAGGACTTCAGCCTGACACAGGACAGGAAAGGAGAGTTAAGTGCCTGCAGATGAAAATACAGCAAACGTTGGCAACAGCTTTGTTCTAAACAGTTAGCTAAAAATGCTGGTGGAGCCATGGCAAAGCATTCCATTGCATGCAGCACTTTAATTTACCTTCTTAGATCTTTTTTTCAACAATCCAGGCAGGTATTTGTTATTGAAATCAAAATGACTATATACATCCCTTGCTGAATCTGGGCCCTGAGCCACCATTGCTGACAATAGTGTAAGGCAGCCTTGGCTCATCCTAAAAAAACAAAGCAGAGGTAAAACCTGCAAGTTATTTCCAGGATGATGATTATACAAACCACAAACCAACAGATTAAAACTTAATGAGAAAATAGGAGGGAAGTTAAACAATCAAAGTAATTATTTTAGGCAGTAATAACAGCAGCTGGGAAAGAGGGGTGAAGGATGAAGGGAGAAGGAAATACCTTTTTATATTCTTCCCCAAAATTAAGCCGTAATGTGAGGCTGGACATTCCCTTTATAAAATAGCTTAAAAGGGAGAAAGTGCCCAATTTACAACTCTAAGATGACCTGTTCATGGCAGTGGGGTTGGACTAGACAATCCTTAATTATTCCATGATTCTATAAACTCCTAAAGTCATAGAGGTTTGCCATTTATTTCAACAGGAATATGTCAGGGCACTGCAGACCTCCATCATCTGAACAGCCACTACCGTGAACAGTTTTGTAATCTGTCCATGGACAATCTGTAAAAAGCCATGTGATTCAAGCAGAGATCCCATCTAGACGTACAACAAAGAAAATCCCTCTGCACATCAAAGAGGTTGCACAGAAAATGCAGAGCATCTCCCATCAGAAACCTGCAGCCTCCTCTGCGCAGGCTCTAGAAGGATTTCTCCAGAACCTGCAATCTTTAAACATTTAATCAGAAGTGCACATCTTGCACTGCCTCAAAATTTGTTTACAGTATACATATTTGAGGTTCTTTGTCCAGTTAAAATGCCTGCTGCAATGAGATCAGCTGTGCAGTTCAGGAAGCACAGCTGTGTCTATGAACTGGGAAAGCAGAGAAAGATTTTCCAATGCTGCCCAAAGACCGAAAGACGAGTCATTTGCCTTGGACAAGCCAATCTCAGTCTGTTTTTTTCTCTGCTTTCCTCTTCCTCCCAGGTTTGAACTGAAATGTCTCTGGCATTTGCAACTTCTTTCCCCTATCCACATGAGCATGAGAAATTGTTTGGTCTGGACTAGATAACACAGTTATTGAACAACCTAAAACTACCTCAGATTTAAAAGGCTGAAAAAATTACAGAAGAAAAGCCAGTTTGAAAACGAAAAATCCATTATAAACAGGGAAATAAAGCACCCAAGAGCAGCTCTTTTTACTATCACAGGAAGACTGCACAGCCTTGTTCTACACAGTACATTTCACCCCACAAATCAAGTAGCATCAAAATAAGAGGACTCAAGGTACCATCCATGTTAGCTCTCACTAGGACAGGTGCAACTGATGAAAACTACAGCTTCAGGAAAGTATCCTACAGCACTGGATTGTTTGATGTATCAGAGCTTCCACTTTGCCAAGACTTCCACAGGCAACTATTTTATGACAAGTGGAAAAGGATTATTAAATAAAGGTGGATTATTAGCAGTAAGTCAAGAGGAATATTGCACCATTTAGTGCAGTCCCTCCAGATCAACTGACAGAGATTCTTCACCAGAGCACCAAGAAGACTTACCTGTGATTTTCAGAATACAAAGCAGCATAGACCACTTTCATATAAGAATGAATCAGCTTCTTGACAATGTTCATTCCCACAACAGAAAAATGTGAGAGGTCACTGGCTGTCCTCAGTAAAATGGCTTCTAGAGCTTGAAAGATTAACAGCATCTGCAGGATTAAAAAAAGTGTGTAAGGATTAAAAAAGTGTGTTAGTATCTGACAATATCAGGTAAGACTTGAAATTATTATCTGAGCAAACAGTAATAACCACCATTATTAAAGAGTAACCACACTCCAAGACGAAAGCTTCCACATATGAAAGTGACATTAACTCCTAGATTCTCTCCCAAATTAGTGCTTCCTCTTTGAAAAGATTACTTTGGAGAGCATGTAGTTTCAAGGAATCAATGCTTTAAGAGACGATTGCTCCTAAGTGGATGATGAAAAACGAAATGCACTGGAGAAAAACACTGGAGCTGTTCCAGTCTTGGAATTAATTCCCTCCAGAGGAATCCAGAACCCATACAGCACTGGGCTGTGCCCAGTATAAACATTAGCCCCTGCTAGCAACGGGCTACTGAGGAAAGGCTGTCACTGAACATGACAGAGACAGAAATGATACTGAAAGGCAAAGAACAGCAAGTGTTGGTTAAAAAGCCATGCAATACAATACTACGTTGTAAGCAGTTAGCACTGCTGCACCAGCACTCCCAGTAAAAACTGTGAACTGAACTCTTTGTTCATTCATCATATTCTGATGAGGACAAATTGTGCCCAGCTAAAATAAGAAAAATGAGGTCAACTTCACCAGCGTCTTCCTAGAAATACTGATGTATCAGGGAGATATCTAAAAACACTTACTTTCACTAGACTACTTTTGTTTGGCTTCCTTAACTGCTTCTATTGATCCCCTTATTTCCAAAAAGGTCTTTGGACAACATTTAAAGAACTTTAACAGCCTGATTTGGACAGGACTATTGGTTGTGTGTGTCATGAAATCCAGGAACATCTATGAACTGAAAAGAGAACCTCTCGCTCGGTAGGTGCTTCTGCCACTGCTACTTCCAGAAAAAAACCTAACCAAAACCATAATAATTATCAGAGTTATCTACACCACAAATGTGTTTAGAGCATTTATGCACAGAACCACAGAAGATCTTGACCCACAAGGATCACCCAGTCCAACTCCTGGTCCTGCACAGCCACCCCAACAATCCCACACCTGAGAGCGTTGTCCAAACGCTCCTGGAGTTCTGGCAGCCTTGGGGGCTCTGACCATTCCCTGGCGACCTTTTATTGCTTCTTCTCCAGGATGGAATTGTTGGGATTGTAGCCGCCGGTCCCTGAGTTAAAACCCCCGTGTCCAACTTACTTCACTTTCAGGCTTCCTTTCTCCATCGAGAAGCTTGAATATCTCAGCACACTCCATGGAAATTTTCACGTATCCCTCCACGACATCGTACACCCGGGGCGATGGCAGCGTCTTGGCGACGGACACGAAGGTCTCCAGCCCTGCAAAGCCACGGCGTCACCCGGGGCACCCGCGCCACGCGTGGGCCCCGCTCCTGAGGGGCCGGGCCGTGCCGTGCCCGTGGGCGCCACCCCCGCCAGCAGCAGCGTCGGTGCCACCCCGCGACGTGCCCCGGGCCGGCCGCCTCAGCCCTGGGCAGCCGCCTCAGCCCTGGGCGGCCGCCTCAGCCCTGGGCGGCCGCCTCAGCCCTGGGCGGCCGCCTCAGCCCTGGGCAGCCGCCTCAGGCCGGGCCGGCCGCCTCCGCGCGCCTTTCCCGCCCTGCGGAGCCCCTCTCACCCCTGGCGGCGGCCCCGGGGTCCCGCAGCAGCGCCTTGAAGCGGGCGCCATTGAACTCCTCGTCCCGCGGGCCACAGGCGCGCTTGGCCGCAGGCTCCCCGCTCTGCTCGCCGGCCTCACCGCTCCGCTTCCCGGCCATGCCCGATGCCGGCCCGGCTCAACCCCGCCCCGGAACCGCCGGCTGTCCCGCAGGAAGGGGCGGGCGGAGCGGAAGCGGCCCCGGGATGGCGCAGCCCGCGGAGGGGAGGAGTGCTGCGGCCCCGGTGCGGCCCGGCGGGAGGGCTGTGCCGGTGACCAGTGCCCAGGTGGGCAGAAAGAGTTAAAAATAGTTATCATGGAATGGTTTGGAAGGGACCGTATCGATCATCTTGTTCCACCATCCATTCCCGCCGCCTGCCGTGGCTATCCCAGGTTGCGTCACCCCCCGTCCAGGCCGGCCTTGGACCCTTCCAGGGACCCAGGGGCAGCCACAGCTTCTCTGGGCACCCTGTGCCAGGGCCCGCCCGCCCTCACGGCCGAGAATTCCCTCCCAATATCCCATCTGCAGCAGTCTCTCATCCATCGCTGCTTGCGAGGCCAAGCAGGTTTTTGTCATCCCAGTTTCCCAGGACTGCAGCCCCCTGCCATCCTGAACCAGCACGGCTTAAACTTCGGAGTGGAAGGGGAAAGCACGGGGTGCCGGGAAGCAGGGAGAGGAGAGAACTTCCCCAGATACTCCTCTCATTCCGGGAAAGGGAAAGGCGTCGGGGTGACCTAACTCCGGCCTTCGAGTACCTGCCAGGGCCCACGGGAAAGATAGAGAGGGACTGTTTACAGGGGAAGGGGTGACAGAGCAAGGGGGACTGGCTTCCCACTGCCAGAGGGCAGGCTTAGGTTAATGAAAATCTAAACTCTTCCCTTGCTCTCAGCAAGAGTTATTCCAGGACAAGCACAGTGATAAGGAGGGATGGAAAAAGCCTTGGTCCAATAAACTGTTACATATGGAATGACAACAGTTGAAACAGTAGTGGAAAATAAGGGAGATTATTTCAGCAAGAAAAAAATGAAAATAAAAATCTACCCAAATACAAACCGGATTTTTTTTTCATATGAGCAAGTAAAAAGGCAACATTAGTATCTTCCTGGGCTTTATCAAAGCTTTTTTTTTTTTTTTTCAGAATACTGTAAAAGAAAAAAAAAGTGATCCAGAAGAGGGCAACATGCACAGCCATTCTGAGACTTAGGATGAACAAATGCTTTCACAGTGATAGAAGATGCTGCGGTGTTTTAAGAACAGAGGGTAGAAGAAAATAAAAGAAGGTGAGGTTAGAAGACAGAAGAGGGTAAAATAAAAGGACTACATGAGACCGGGGGAAAAAAGGAAAATATGAATTGCTAGACACTAAGTACAAGGGATTTTTACGAGTAATTTATGAGAACAAAGCTAAAGGCATCTTACTGCTGCTAGTGACATCATGCTCCAAGCTCTGATAATAATTCCTCTTTCTAGGAATACTTAAATTTAATTCAGTACATTCCAACTGTTTTTCTGCCTGTTTAGATGGCAGTTCCATCTGGAAATCACCTTAGTATAGCAAATTCTATGCAATGGTACAGACTTTTCAGTTCTTCCATAAAACATTTTTGGTGGTTCTTCTGGATGATGGGAAACCTTTGTTTCAGCCTTACAGTTTTCTTGAAACTTAAATTTATGCAACTATCCAAATCCATGTGCAATTCCAGAAATTGGTAGGCACATAACATGGAAAGTAAATAACATTCTTAAGAGGGAGTTGCTTTGTTATTGAGGGGATGGAAAGGAAGGGTAGAACTAGTAGAACTAGGAAAAAAATATTTGATTTAACACTGTTCTAAAAGGCTCGAAGTACCCATAGTGTGAACTTCAAGGTAAAAGTCCTTGTTACCAGACTTACAAGCCTGATGGTTATCATCACACCAGATTTCATGGTTCTTGTATTTTAAAAGTACTGCAGAATGCTACTGAAAAATATTTGTATTTCAACTTGGAGTTCAATTATTCTCTCCCCTCACTGCCTGTGTAGCTGTTAGAGGGGCTTCCAGGAGGCTGGGGAAGCAGACTGCTGGTTTCATTTCCAGCCAGGTCACTTCCATGTTCTGTTGGAGTGCACTTTGAAGCCCGTGTCCTTTTCTTTCTCTATTATATCTGACAACTTTCCTCCCCCAAGTCTGTTTTTTGGCAAGCAGCATTTATGGAGGGCCAGTCAAAGACCTCAGGCTCAGACAAAATTCATCTGCTCTGTTGTGCTTATGTGTGCAACAGATGGGAGCAGCAAATGAGTCAAGTAAAACCTCTGGGCTGCCCAGTTTTTCAGTAAATCAACTAATATTCTTCTGTGATTCTTGCCAGATGAACATATCATCATATCCAAGTTACACACAGCCCCTGTGGCATTTTCAAGTCTGGAAAACAATTCCTGGTCCCTTGCATGAACCTCAGCTTTCTGCCTTGCTCAAGGAACAGTTCTAGATATGAGACTAAGTGAGCCAAGTGACCCTTTCCTGCCTCAGTTACAGCCTCTGAAGCCTCTACTGCCCTGAACAGTATGTAAACAGCCAAGCCCCAGCCCTGCAGTCCTGCCTAACTTTGTCTTTGCCTCCCAAACCTGAACCTTTTCCTTTGCTGTGGGATCCTCACTCCAGCAATCCAGAGCACAAAAATCTGATTTGGCAGATAAGGCCATTGCTAACACAAAAGCCTCACCAAGGTCTCTCTTCTGATTTCAGCCTTAAACACTCCTGTCCTTCTCAGGTGGCCCCTATCTCCAGCCTTTAGCAGCCTTTAACAGTAGATCCTTGCTGTTCTGTAGCTAATACTTACCACCCCTCAAGATAAAGTCTCTTGATATGCATTTACATCACTCCCTGACCATGTCCTCGTGACCCTTCCCAAACTCAGCCTGATCTCCAGGCCTACACCCTCTCCCTACAGGTGAGGGACTATGTCTGAGTAGGGCTGCTGACAGACCTTGGCATGACCCCAGCTATAATAGCCCATGCTAGTCCCAGCCCACACTTACAGTTACAGTAACCCCTGCCGTGGTTTCACTTCAAGGCTGGCTGTGAGTTGTGATGCCCCACCCTGCACTACTTTGGTAAGAAATGCATTAGTTTCTTAAAATAATTTTTTCATTTTATGTATAAATTAACTATGGAAAGCATTCAGAGGGAATACATTTAATCCAAAATCATGTCTTTAAAACTGTAGTTCTCAATGTTCGCTCTTGGTTTACGCAGTTATTACACAGAAAAGTTTCCTTCAGTTTTCCCCAAAATTTCAAGTGTGATATAGAGCTCTTGGTCAAATCTTCCTGCTTTCTAGCCTTTGACACCCTGAGGCATGGGATCATGGAAGGAGAGAGGGTGGATGCTGCCAAGAGTGGGCTATCAGGACCACCACCTCCTCAGCACAGCCCCCCGAGAAGGGAACATTCCCAACGTCATCGCTGCTTTGTCATCACACGTCCGAATGCCCTGTGCCCTGTACTCCCATGATCCTTGCTCGGATTAGCCCAGTGCTAGCTCACACACTGGAGACACAGTCATTGCCAAGCTTGAATTCCAGAAGTTTGGCATCAAGGAGTCCAGGTGGTGTGCAAGGTCAGTGTATGGATCCAGGAGATGAGTGGGCTGGCAAACTTTTTTTACTCTAGATGCCACAAAACAAAATCACCTCTCCTCTTCTTCCTCCTCCTCCAATCCCTTAGTTATTTCAGCTGGAGTGCAAGGAGTGCATTTTGAGCCTGACTAATGGCAATTTATCTTCCTCCCACGAGGAATATTAGAGCCTGTCGATATGGAAGGATGTGCCGACAAGGCACTATGAGCATCAGGGGTTTGAGTCAGAGCATGGTGTGACTCTGGAACTGGGCTGCGTGCCCAGGTGCTGAAGATGGGTGGAAAGATCAGAAAAGAAGGGAAGAGGACAGAAAAGTGGGGAGGTCAATGAGCAGGCTGTGAAGAGCTAGAGGAGGCATATGCTGAAAGCACCTCTGAGTATCTTCTGCGATGCTTGAGTTATTTCTGTGTACTGAAATCCTTCCCACCTTATACACATGGAATAATCTTCAAGCGTCATCCAGTCTGAGTTTGACATAGTCACTGAGTCACAGAATTTACCAGGGAGCCCTTCCAGTCCTGATGGGAAAAGCAGGCACTTATAAACACTGCAATATAATTTTAAAATTTTGTTATTTGCCTTTAATTTCACAGTGCTCAGGTTGAATTAGCCTGGGGTCTGGATCTCCAAACTATTAACTCTCACTGATTAGATATTGATATGGGCTGTTCTTTTCTGAAACACTACCAGTTTGCCATGCCTTTGCATACCTAACTTGAGAGACCTTGAAGCATGATTTTTTTCAGTGTTTTGACATTGATTCTGTGGCTTTAAAAAGCTTCAGTCTTGAATTTCAAGTACATATTCATTAGTCATTTTGGAAAATCTTATCTTAAAAACTTATTAAAGGGGAACAGTGACACGGCAACAACCCATCAAAGGCAGGCTCATAAAACCATAATAAAGCACTTTCACAAAGAGGTTGATTTCCAAGACCATGCTCCAGCCAGTAACTCCATCCTATCATCCTTCCTAAACTGAGAGGCAAGACACATAGTCTTTCCCAGTGTGTCTTTGAAGCATCACATCAGGAAGTGACCAGGGACAACGTGGGTGCTTTAGAAGGGCAAGAACACAAAGCCAGGACCTTTCCTTTGGTGCATTTGTTCTGCCTCCACCCTAGGTCATGTTTTCTCTTGTTTCCAGCAGTAAGCTCTCTAAGATGGGACATGCCTCTTACTTCGTGTCTATACAAGTGCCAGGTGCACTGCTAGAAAAATAATCCATGTACAGCAGAAGTGCCAGCAAGACTGGCAGCATTCAGGAGGATGAGGAGTGGGGACGTTCTGCTGTGTCTGGTGAGAAAATGGAGTGAGGTTTCATTCCAAATGAAACGTGAGGAGAATGGCTTTACAAACTTCATGGGTCACATCTTCTGTCTTGTGAAGTGGTCAGGGTCTCTGTGGTGTTACGATGGGTTTGGCCAAGGAGCAGCTCATGACCACAAAAAACTTCTTTCCCTGAGTTTGCTCTCTCTGAAGCAAGTCAAAAAATAGCAGAAAACAGCAAATAAATCCCCTCCTTCTAAACCTGCTGGTGGAGTACTTCACTCAGTATTCGTTCAAATTTCTCTTTACACACACAAGAATGTTTCCTAACCCTGGCTCACAGATTTGGTCCTCCCAAGTTCAAATTACAGCAAACTTGAAGGTCTCCTTAGATCTTATTATCCATAGTACCTTGTGAGAACTCAGAGCATCCAAAACACATTTAGAATTAGAAAAAACTATGGAACAGGCTTCTCTACAACTATTTTCAGCTTGTATCCATAGAAATAGAGGTTGGATTGGGAAAAAATGCACTCTGTTATTTTAAATAATCACCATATAGTTATTATTGTAAAGTATGTGCTTTGTTTTAAGTGGTCTGACACTCCTTTCCATAGAAACAGAGAGAGGATAGCAACCCCCTTGTTTGAACTCTCCTGTAGATTTTGTCTGTGTCAGAATGCAGGAATACAAAGCTTTTAAAAAAGTGGGGAAAGCCTGAGGTTTTGCTCTTACATTTTATTGATTTTTTTTTTTTGTTTTAATCCTCAAAAGCCAAAAAGAACATTTGGGAACTTCCTGGAAACTTTATTCTGGGAGAATAGAATGAAAATAACAAATACCAGCTCTTAAAAAATCATAGGGGAGAAAGCAGGAAGAAAAAGCAGTAGGGTGGGGAGAAGTGTACACACACAGAGACATGTGTGTGTGTGTGTGTGTGTGTGAAAAAGTATTTCTGAGATATTTTTCTGATAATTCCTGTTATTGTAGAATAGATCTAGTGATTTTTTTCACTAATAGAAAATTTTAGGCCGTCTAACTGAACTATCTATTTTATTTCACATTATTTTTTTCACATTCACTTTATTTCACGTTGTTTACTTTGCAACTGACACACTAATTTTATTGGAATTTCCATACACGAAGCAATAATTTGAGTTTTGAATTGGTAGTTTGGCTGAAGTTCAGAGGAAAATGAATAACATGGAGGAAAAAAAGTTAAGTGCTCAGATTTTGGCTTTACTTTTGCAAAGCTCCCATGTAACAACACAATTCCTGCATTTCTGGCACTGTGAAATGATTTCTCCCCAAGTTCAGAAGAGAGAAACTGTCTGAAGCAGATGTGATATCTCTCATATCTCTCCTGGATTCTAACTTCTGGACTTTCGAGTAATTTTTTTCTTTGAGGAAAAAAATGAATCTAATTCCTGTTGCTCATGAGGAAAGGACAGGGCTGAGATTCTGTAATTCTACATGCTGAACATGTCTGGATTAGTTATATTGTCTTCCAGCAGCTGAATATTGCCAGCTTGTAGGAGCTGCTTTCAAGGCTGCAGCAAAGAGGTGCATTCTGCACATCATGATGAACACTTTCTCCCTTCCTGTCTTTGTGTTTTACACTACTGTCTCCAAGTTTACTATTTAAGCACTACCCATCACAGAGAATAGCAGAGATTCACAAAAATGCTTTTTATATATTAGGTTATTTGGTTTTAGGTTAATGTTGAATAGCAAAGTAGCCCCCATTCAGAGGGAAAAGAAAGAAAAAAAATATATATCTCAATGCCATTCTACTGAAAGCATTTCTTCAGTTTGTGTCAGCCACAGCATCCATAAGTTTTCTTCTTCCATAGGAAGGCTTCTCTTGAAGGCAGGTATCTACAGGCAGGAGCACCCAGCTGCCTCTTGTGCTGTCCTTCAACCCTCACTGCTTCATCTCCCTGGAGGTTACCTACATTTCGAACCTCTCCCAGCTCAATCATTCCACTTGGAAACTGCCTTTGCCTTTGGGTTATACCTGCACAGTGCCAAAAGCATACCAGGCTCATTCTTGTACTTTGGGATGGTCTTTTGCTTACAGCACCACCAGGCTAGGAAAAGCTATGTTATCTCACTGGGAAGAGAAGATTCACAAGTGCTCTTGTGAGCAACAACCCTGGCAGACCTTCTGATTCAAAGCCTTTCAAGCACAAGTATGGGATACTTCCAGTTAATCTTCTGCATTGATTGTGTACTTGTCACAGATCCATTGTCTACTCAGTCTCTCACAACAGACTGAGTGGTCATTACTGACACCTGCATTGCAGGGATTAATGAGCAGATGTGAGAGAAAGAGGTGAAACACTTCCTGTTAGAGCTGTAGCAGGTGGCCTGATATGAGATATCGCTCCGTTGGCTGTATAGGGAGTGGAGGTTTGGCATCCTTGAAACCACAGATGGTCTGACTGTACTCACCTGAAGTTATGGCAGATACGTAGTTATGGCAGCTAGGAAGTTGGGATAGACAGGTAAGTTCACCCTAATCATCTAAACACCTTTCTAGAGGATCTAAGTATGGCCTCCAAATGCTTTCTTTGTAAAAATTTGTGCTACTTGTTCCCCAGCATTCATTTCTGCCTTTGGTGGGACTGACCTGAGACAGCAAGTGCAAGAAGTGTCAGATTGAATGATCAGGTAAGGCAAGGTCAAGGGGAAGAAGGAGAGGAGTAGGGGGAGACTCCCACAAGTCTCCTTCCAGTTTCCCAGCTGGAAGGCAGAGGGTAACTGGCCGAGTTCAAAGGCAAACACTGTCCTTATCTGAAGCAGCCAGAAGCAAGGGTTTCACCTGCAGAGCTACTGTTTTCTCTCCCCATCTGTGTTTGCAGTTACAGATGTTTCAGAGTGATTTTATACTGTTATTTCGGAATCTTTGATCCCACTTATCTGAGTTCAGTAACACTTGATGGAATGTCCCTGACCTCGGACAGGTTCATGTGAAACCTGTTTTGCTCTTATCTGCCCAAGACTAAGGAAGCATAGTCTGATATATGTGATACCCAGTTGTTTTTCTGTGAGTGAAGAGGGACAGGGCGAGGAACAAAAGTGGATTCAGATTTAAACATGAAGACCGAGTTGGTCAAAGTTCAGTGTAACCTGTGAAAAGAGGTGCCAAATTTGGAAATTCAAATTTGGATGCATTCCAACTTCAGTTGGAACAGGAGAAGAGGAATAGATTTTAACACAATTAATTTGGTTTGCATTGTCTTTCACCTACTCACTCGTGGGTTTTTTTTCAGGAGAAAGATCAGTGTGAACATGCATGGCAGGATGTAAACAGTTGGGTATTCATGTTGATGCCTTAAGCTTTAGCTTTCATATTTTCAGATTCTGTGCTGCCTAGGGGTGTAGTTCTGAGCCTCGTATTAAGTGTTAGTAATCTCTTTTCACAGAGTAGGTAGACAAAACAAATCCTTTTCCCAGGACAACTTTCAGCCCAACAGCATAAACAACAGTGGACTGAAGGGAGGAACAAGAAGGATGGGACCTCACAACTTGAAGCTGCAATTGGACAATTAAACCCCAATATGCAAATGAAATAAAACTTCTAAAAATGTAAGATCTCATGACAGGCCAGGCATTTTGTGACCATTCTCAGTCCACCTTGGATGTAGGCCTGGTCAGGCTCCTGTCCTGCCCAAGGTGGATCCTGGAGGCCTTTCAGTAAATACCTATTTTATTTTTTAGCTCTGTCCAGTCTCTGTTTCAGGCCAGCCTTCCCTAGGCATCAGTGTTTACCCACTATATACCCCAGCACAGACCCAGGAAAAAAAGATGCTTTCATTCCCCATTTCCAGTGTTGGTTCTAACCTCTCTTTCCTCAGGACAGCTCTTACAGGAAAGGCTGATTTATTCCCTTGAGTCCCTCCTACCTCAAAGGAAGCACCGGATTACATTTGAAGGTAGTTTGGCAGGTAGTAATGGCAATTTGTTTGAACTTCTCACCGGTTCACTTTTCTGCATCACAAAAGATTTCAGGGAACAACTTGAACTCTCTCAAAGTACCTTCAAGATGTTTCCTCACTCTGCAGTGAAAGCTGTAAGCCAAGCCTACACACTTCAAACTCGAGGCCCGCTGAAGTGGAGCCGTGACGCTGCGGGCTGCGGTAAGGTGGTTTTGCGCACCGTCAGTGTGAGGAAACAGAGAAGGTCCTTCTGCAGCCTGGAAGAGTCAGTGCTGTTTGCCCACTGAAATCCCTCATCCAGAGATCCTGCCAGGCATAGGTCCCAGCTGGGTTCCCTCAGGACCCGAGAGCCGAGGTTTAAAAGCAGGAGCGGGGCTGGAGCAGCAGACTTGGCAGGCTCTGGCACGAGGGCCGAGGGCGCCCGGAGTAGGCAAAGCACGGAAGCTGGGCTGCGGGGGACGGGGAGTGATGGGGAGCACCTTGCGCCCGTCTCGGGAGAAACACAAGCGGGGAAATGCGGTCACGAGTGGCCGTGTGTCCAAGTCCGTGACAGTCCTCCAACCACCGCCAAGCAAGAATGAGGGGGGAGACGGTGAAATCCCTCTCGGGCGGGAGGGAGGCGCGAAGTGCTCGGAGAGGGGTGGGGAGAGCCGGGGAGGGCGGGCGAGGTGCAGCCGGGTCTGAGTCAGCCCGGCCGCACGATGCGCGCCGAGGGCAGTGCCCGGCACGGCGCCGCCGGGAGCTCGCGTCCCTTCCCGTCCCTTCCCCGCCGCCCCCGCGTCCCGAGTGCCCGCGCCGACCGGACCCGCTCCCGCCGCGGCCGCCGGCAGGGCTGCTCCGCCCTCGCCCTCCTTCTCCCCCTTCTCCTCCTCCTCCTCCGCCCGCGCGGGGCTAGGGCAGCCCCGAGGGCGCCCGGCGGCCCGGGGGGGCCTCACCGCCAGCCGGGACCGGCTGCACCATGTGAAGCGGCGGGGCTGCCCCCCCGCCCCGAGCCGCCCTCTCCCGCACCATGAGGGACGGGGATGCGGGGCAGCACCCACGCCGCGCACAGGTAGAGCCCGGGCGGCTCCTCCGCCTGCTGTCCTGCGTGGTCCTTGTGTGCGGGGCGGAGGTCGCGGCTCTCGCCGACTTCTCAGGTACGGGGCGGGCACCGAGTGACGGGCTGCCGGGTGCGGGGGGCTGCGGGGCTCCGAGGGGCCGGGCGGAGGCGGACGCGCCGCGGGCAGGGTCTGGCGGGGGCTGTCAGCCCCCCGCGATGCCCCGGGGGGACCCGCCACATCCAGGGCAGAGGCCCCGGGCTCCCGGCCGGAGCGCCGAACGGAGCCGCGTATCCCCCGGAGCGCTCCGTAACCTCTCTGCGGGGCCGTGCCCCGGGCCTGCACCCCGGGGAGCGCGGCTCCGGCGGGACGTGAAGGAGGCAGGAAGGAGGAGAGGGAGAAGGGCTTCCAGAGGGGCCAGGTAGGAAAGGACACGAGGAGCTGAGCTGTCGCTGCGCGGTGGGAACGCTGGGCGTGGATCGGCCAGGGCCTGACCAAAAGTGCGTGGAAGTCCCTGGAAAGGTTCCCACTTTTCTCCTGGAGACTTGGAGTCGGGCCCTGAGGGAGCGAACAAGTGCTGCCCTTCTCTCTGCTGGAAGGGAAGCCTGGTAGCACCGGGATGAGGGGAGTCCTTTCCCAGGGAGCAGAGGCACCAGCTGTCACCCAGAAATCACAGACGTGATCCCTAGGAAGGTGCTGCATCACTGCAAAGTGAAGTGACTGCAGGAATTGGGAAAATAGCCTTGTTTCCATCAAGCTGAGGAAGCAATCTCTATTCTTTGTTTGTGAAAACTGCACTCTTGTACCTTTTCTAGTGCTCCAGGACATCCCAGTGCTGTTAGAAAGTTATTTAGAAGAGCTGTTTCTCTCCTTTCTATGTGTCACTGTGAGCACAGCATATTCCTGGCAGTTGGAAGCTTAAGGAACTGCCTCTAGGGCAGAAAGCAAACCTTACCCGTACTGAACAGAGCAGAACTTCCCGAAAGCCAGTTGAGTGCACTGGAACAAAGTTAATATATAATTAATACCCAAAATGTGTTGTTATGCACTTTAATATAGTTTGTGTTGATACTGTTCAAAATGCTGGTCATAGTTCTGTAGAAACTATTTCCTCAGTAACAGAAAAATAAAGTTTGTAATTTTTTTAATTGTGTCCGGCTCCAGAAGCCTGAGTATTTCTAAGCAAGCAGCCACAAAATAAAAAGACCAGAATTACGTGCTTGGATAAGCTACACTTCTCATATTAAATTCCTTTCACATGTAAAAGGCTTTTAAATGCTTGCTGTCTCATTCTTTGGTGGTCTTTTTGCTTAACTGCTGGTTTGGGATGTTAGTTTTGGAATCACAAGGTGCTTCTCCACAATAACATAAAACAAATGTTCATATCATCCCTTTCAACTGGCCACGGAGTTAAAAATTATCCCTTTATGTAGGAAAGTTCCTCTCCCAAAAGTCTGTTCATTTTTCAAACGGTGTTACTTAGATAAGGTTATCCAAGATTAATTCCAGAAGTACAGCTGCCTTCAGTATTCATTGTGTATTGAGCTTTCCAAATTGGTAGAATGTCCAGAGAAAAAAAAAAAGCTATCTCACCCCAGAGATCAGTATTAAACATGACATGCAGATGTTTCAGTAAATAAGATGTAGAAAAGGAAAGCAGATTCCAGAATTCCTACCAGACTGGGAAGTTCCCAGGCCTGAACAAATTCTGCTCACATTTTATTTTTGACATGGAGATCTAATCCAGAACGACAGAAAAGACCAAAATGTTACTGTAACCTTAAAAAAAAAAAAAAAAAAAAAACAAACCAAAAAAGCATCCAGAGCCCAGGGAGAAGTTTTTAGCTGCTTCAAAAACAGGTGCTGTGGACCAGGAGCTGCCAGAGGCGAGACAATACTCTGCAGTGCCATCCCCAGGCTGTTTAGTACTGGTAAAGAATTACAAGCCCCATAACAGCAGCTTCGAGACGAGTTTGTGGAGTGGCTGATTTTATTTGCTCTCTCCCTCAGCAGGATCAGCAACTCAATTTTCCTAAACTCTGCTCAATATACATGGCCACAAACCCGGCCTGTTTAAGTGCCTTGCAGCTGCCAAGTGCAGTGAGGCCTCTATCCCAAGAGCCCAAACTCTTTTCTTCTCTCCTCCTCTCCCCACCATCAGCTTTCCAGAGTTCCTTCCTAGACTGCTGCCAGGTTCCAACACCTGCCCATGGAATCTCTCCTGTTCCCCTAACACAGGTGTTAATTTGTGCCAGCAGTTCCACCCTGCCCAGAGCCCATTTGTTCATCACCAGACCTCACTGCTTGTAAGAACCCAAAGATGTGCCCTCATGGGATCTCTTTGATGTTCTGCAAAGGGAAGCAGGGAGCAGTGTATAGTGAGGAGTTATTATTACTATTTATAAGTTTGACTTGTATTTGTGGTCTGTATCCTTTCTACCACCTAGAGCTGCAGGTTCTTGCTCTCATCTGTCTAGCTTTTAAATATGAGAAAAAAAACCCCCCTTGGTCTATTTGTCTGGTTTTATTTTTAAGAGAGACATTTCTTCACTGTGCCATAACATTTTGTGGATTGGTATTTTCTAGGGAAGAAAAATGTTCTGAAGTAAGACACCAGCAGCAGTTCAAAAAATTTGGCTCTGTGACAAGAACTCAATAGTTTTTCTTATTGAAAGTAATGTTGACACAATGAAATCTGCATAATCTATGTTTCTCTAGCAGGTTGAAGCAACAAACAAATTTAAAGGTTGTACTTGATGATCTTGCAGATCTTTTGCAACCTTAATGATTTGATGAATCTATATTTATTAATTCCATTGGTTCCTGAAAGTGGAGGTGTGCACTGAGGTCTGCAGTGTGATGAATTTTTCAAAGTAGAATCCAAGTAGTCATGCCCAGATTTAAACTGAAAGCTGAAGAGAGATTTAATCCACAGTTCTTTCCTTAGATTTTGATGAATATGAGAGTGATTCTACAACTACAGAATTTTCTTCCCCTCCTGCCTGTTCTTCAAAACACATCTTTTAACTAAAACAGTTTTTTCTTTTCTCAGTGATCACTAGTAGCTTTCACATTTTGGATCAGGTCCCATTCCAGGGGGCTGATGTGAATTTTGCTGGTTCTCCAGTCTCTGACAGCTCCCAAGCCACTGTCAGAAGAGCCCTTTTTCAGGACATCAGGGCCTCGTGACAGCCATTTCCTCACAACTCCTCTAGGTTCAAGGACCAGTTCCCAAAACAGGCGAAACAAGGAGCTGGCAAAAGCAGACAACTCCTTTCCAGTATTTCACACTGTAGGTGTCCTGGTACTGTAGGAAGCCCAGCTGCCGAGGGAGAGCTGCCTTGGCTGGGGATGGTGGCATTTTGTGGGTACCTTCCCAACAGCAAGGATCACTGCTCCTCATCTCCTCTCATCCCCTTGCTCTCCATGCTGGCAGTGGGAAAACACCTCAGGTCTCCATCCTATCCCCACTCCTTCTCCCACCTTTTCCCTGTCTTGAGAATTTTCTGTGCCTTAAAATTTCCCACAGCTGACAAAGTGAACTGACCCCTTACCCATCTGGGAACAAACTCCTCCTCTCTGGCAACACTGAGGAACACCCATTCACCCACCTTTTTTATGCTCCTTCCTTCTTTTTATGCTCTCCTTGCTGCTCTGAGCTCAGGCTTGACCTCGCCTCCTTGGCTCACTTACCAGTCAGTCTCCCTTTCTTTACCTGAGTCCCAGCCAGGTTTTCTGGGCAGCCTTCAAGAAATGTGGCTGTAACTGAAGATCAAAAATGAAGTAATTGTGATTGCATAACTGGCTAGAGGAATGACTTTCTGGATGTGAACAGAAAGCAGCCGCTGCTTAGGGGTAGAACCTTTTAATCTCTGTCCACTGGTGTCAAGTTTTCTGTCTTTTCTTCCAAAACAGTTCAGACAGATTTGAGCATCACTTTAACTCCATAGACTTGGTCTCCTGGCCCAACCACAGAAACAAGTGGATCTAATGAAAAAGCAAACCAGTTCACCTAAGAAATATAATCTGCTCCTGTGGCCTTCCTGCATTAAGTTTCCATTAAGTTCTGTGGCATTCACCCATCCCAGATTCCCTCAGGTAAAAGGAACGCAAACAAATGCTTTGAGCAAATGCTTTGTTTGTAGTAACGTGGCAGGATCAATCACTACCAACCACAATGATGCAGAGGTTTTTTTGTAGGCTTTGTGTTGGTCAGATAAAATCCTATATAAATTTTCTTGAGTCAGTTCTGTTGACTCATTGTGGCAATTGTAGCATATCCTTCAACCAGGATATTTAAAGAAGTGCTAGAAGGAGTGATGCAATGATGCATCTTCTCAATCCTGCCTTGTAAAAGTCAGGTGTTAAAACATTTCATTTTAGAATTGTGTTTCATTTCAGTAATGTGTGAGTTAAACCTCAAAGTCTGGTTTAAAATTTCTCTGAGTGAAGTGGGCTTTGGTCTGGGATTTGTTCTATGGAATAAAGAGGTGTGTGTCAGAACTGAGATTTTTAGTTTAGATCATGGTGCTGAGACCCCAGGTTTTGTTTCAGGCTTGTCCCTGCAGTTCTTTTTGCCCTTCTGAGGAAGTGTAACTTATGAAACCACACTTTAGATGTGCAATTTTTTTTTTTTTTTGCTAAGTCCACTGATGAGATTTAGTTATCCTTGTTAGAGAAGTAAAATCTTTGGTCCTGTCAAGTTGTTACACATTTTTGAGGCCTTTACTGTAAGCTAGGTCTCCATCCCCAAGAAGGGATGCTGCCCCCAAAGCTCTCCCAAAATGAATTAAGGGATGTGTGATGCTCTTGCCCCTACAGATGTTGGGGAATTCAGAAACTAGACATAAAACTTGAGTTCCTGAGCTCCACCACTCATGTCTGAGTTCTCCCAACTTTGGAGCAGGAAGTTTGGGACAGAACTCTCCCTGGGCAGATTGCTGGCACCTGACACACCATATGCTATTTTTATTCAAAATAAATAGCAGGGATTAGCTCCCCCCTGCCTTCCTGTTCCATCTGCTGCTGATATCCTTCCCAGTAAGACAGAGCTTCCAGTCTCAATGTTATTAGAGAAAGGGACTATAGACTTGTTCCAGATAAATACTCAGCTTTTGTTGGAAGTGTCCCCAGACAGAGAAGGCACTGTCTGACCAGTCACCACTTAGCAGAATTCTGTCATCTGCCAGCCATAATCTACAATTAAAATTGAAACATTTTGATATATATTACCCAACACAGAGAAAATAGTGTCTTAAGGGAGCTGAAGAGAAGGAGGCGTGGTTGCGCCTTATTTGTTCAGCATTGGTGAGTCATTTAATCTGAATTTCTAGGCATTTTAAGAGTTTTGATTCAAAGGTCTATTGTGTGGCTTCTGGCAACAAATTAAATACCAGTAAGGTTTGGCTCTTAATTTAGAATTAATTTTAAAACATCACTCACTATATAAGACCTAATTGAAAGCCTATGGTGATTGGAAGGATTCCCAAGGATTTCACTGGGCTTTGGATGAGGGTCTCAATCCACAAAATTGTTTTTTTTTCTTCATTGTATTTAATCTTGGATGGGAAGACAAGTTCTTCTTTCAGAATAATTTTGCCGGTTTTTGACTTTACATTTCTTCAGGCTAGAACTGAGTTGAGGACAAAGAAATGTGTTTATAAAGAAAATCATCAAGTGCTGAGAGTGAAGTGGGGGGTGTATTTTTGCTTTTCTAGCTTAAAACATCTAGCTTAAACCATCACAGCACTGAAGATCTGTGAGCTGCCAGATTTCTGATTTTTTCTGTTTTTTTCTGGTTTTTTTTCTGATTTTTTCTGATTTTGTTTTCTTTCTGAATGTCAAATATAAGTGAGGACACAAAAAAAAATGCAGCGTTTGAGTCAGAGTTCTGTTTGCAAAACAAAACCTGTGCTCTGTTTTCTGAGCTGACAATGAACAGCCCCCTGGCTCTCTTGGGGAACATGAACATGGAGGTTCATGATCATAAATCTGAGTTTTCAGACAAACATTTTCCTCTAGTTCCTGAGGTTCCCCTGCTTGCAGTCTTTGGGAATATTACAAGTTTTTTGGGCATAAAGAGTCTCTCATTCTGGCTCCAGAAACAGTTGCTGCCCACAGAGCCTTTCTCTTGTGACTTCTTGTTAATAGCCCTGGAAGAGGCTACTCTGTCTCCAGTTAAAAGGAGGGTTTTTGGCAAGGGCAGAAAAGAGCCTTAAATTATCCCTTAACCCATACCTCTTGTCAGCTTCTTTAGGTGGGATGGAGAAAATCTTCCTCTTCCACTGGAGTAGTTCCATATTAGGTCCCAGGACAAGTGTTTGCCCTTCTGGCCTCATGGAATAGCTGAGAGAAGTATAACTGACTACTGTAGGGTGGAGTTTACTACAGACCCAAGCTTTTGGGGATCAAGAACAGTTTGCCTCTTCCTGACACAAGAGGGAAATAAAAACAGAAAGCAAGTGAGAAAAACAGGAGTGCATAGGGATCTCTCCAATTTCCTCAGAAAGCCACTGGGATACAGTAAACCAGGCATCACTCCTAGGAGACAACACAAGGGAATGTGAAAGTGTAGATCTGAAGGACAGGGAACACCTGTGGCAGGATTTGAGAAACAGAACAGGCATGTGGTGTGTAAGTGCAGGATTCATGGGCTGCAGTTCATACATTGCAGAAATGTAACTCACTTAACTGCAAGTCCGAGCTGAGTGGCACAGAGAGGAAGAGGTTGTGTGGCTCCTGGAGAAACTGGGACCAAAACGTTACAGGTCTTTTCTTTATTCATATGCCTTGGCTTTGTTTTTCTAGGAAGAGCTCACGGCTTGGCTTCTTGTGTGTGCTGCTGCTCTCGGAATAAATCCTGTTTAACCTGGAGAGTGAATGATGTTTTGCACTGAATTATCTGCTGGTTCCCTGGCCTTTTCTCTGACTTAAGTGGAACCAAGCTTTTGCTTAACTTGACCCTCACATTTAACACACAGTGGGTATTAGATTCAGTAAGATGGTTATGATGCACATTACGATCCATGAGGGGGAAAACATGAAGACAACCTCCTTAGGAAAGCATACACACGGATAAAACAGTTCATGGAAAACCTGACTGATATCTCGACCACTGCTTTGATTGCCATGCTATCCCAAAAGCATCCACACTTCTACCTTAAGCATTTTCTTCTTGCAGACTTAATCCTTCATCTGTCAGGAAGGCCAGTAGAAACAAACTGCTCCATTGACATCTGTCAGGCTGATGACTCTTCAGGATAACCATCCTGCCTCTCTGGCTGCCAATTCACTTGCAGCATTAGTCACTGAGACTGAATTGAAAGTGGCAGCTCAGGATTCAATTTCCATGAACCTTGTAAGAACTTTATTTCTTCAAGCCCTGCACTCCTCAGGTTTGAAACTGGCCATTAAGTCCAAAAGGTGTTGAGTTGAATAAGGGAATGGCAGATGGACAGAGGTCAGGATCTCATAAGCTTCATCTCCTTTAGAAATGGGCACCTGAAAACTCTCAAGGACCAATTCCAAGAAAAGCAACAGCTTTGAGTGCTCTGAAACCAAAGTAGGCATTTGGAAATGGAACAGGGTTTTGTAGTCACTATCTTATTAGTGAAACTAGAATATCCCTAGTTCTTCCAAGGAAACGTCTATCCTTGCTTAAAAAAAAGATTTAGATAATACAAAAACCAGAGTGATCGTATGAAAAACATTTTCCTTGCACAGAAACCCAACTTTTCATGCCATCTCTGCAGTACAAGTGAAAGTTGAAGCTGGTAGGATAGTAGTCACTAGAAAAGAGAGCAAGAGTTGAGAGGAACAGTGGAAAAAGGCACACTGGAAAAACAAGCCGTGGAGGGAAATTAAACCAGATTGGTGGCTATGCAAGAAGGCATACATTAAGGAATTACAGAGTTTTATGTGCATCTGCTGTTGTGCTAATTTCTGAACAGCAAGAAGAATAAACAATGCTTCTGTCTAAGTGTATTTCTCACTGATTAAAGACTGTGACACGGAGTGTGGCTAGAATGAGTCAAACAGGATGTTTACAAGGCACTTAGATAAAAAAGAATAAAATGATGAAGCAAGAAACATAGCGTCATGAATTTCAGAAACAGTCTCTTTCCTTGGTAATATTTTGCCCTCCTCAATTACTAATCCTAAAAAAGAGCTGCCACAGGCACAATTTGCAGATAGCCAGGTGAAAGGGAATGCCAAGAGGCAGATCCTTGTTCCTGTGGACAGAGTAATCCTGGCACAGCATAATTTGTGGCATAGCCACCTCAAGACCAGCAGAGGGTTTGGCAGATGGGATTTGGGCTGAAACTCTGGAGTTAATTTCTCCTCAATGCCTCCTTCACAAACCAATGGAGAAAATATTGCTGGAGAAGTACTGCAGCTATCAATATCAGAGCCATGCTTCTAATGGTGTTTGCAGCAGAGTTTATTAACTATTCTGTTATCACTGCATGAAATCTCTTCCTTCAAACTCATCAATCTGGCTTGTGTATTTTTAATGAGTGTTGGCACAATTCATCACAGAACTGTGGGAGCTGATGGAGATTTACTGGATGGATTAGCCTTCTGGGAGTCCCACAACAATACGTGTGCTATTTCAATCTATTTTGATCTAAAATAGATTGGTATGTCTTTAAAATGAGCTAGCAAATTTCTGTACTAATTAGACTAAATTGAACGATCCACAGGAACTGATGTTACTAAATCTGTGTATGAAGGCCCAGTTCTGAGAATCTTCATAGCTTGTGGACTCCTCAGCCTCAGCCTCTAAAAATACTGCTTTGCAAAGCTGCTCTCTTACCCAGAAGACATTACCTGAGCCAACGCAGAGATTGCTTTCAGTGTGTGCTGGAAGTGTCCTCACAGCCTGAAATGTTCTTCGCCTTGATCCTTGCATCTGGGGAGCTCATGCCAGGGCAGAGAAGCTGGACTGAACAGAACATACACAGAATTTTTTAAGTTCCCAGATTTTCAGTGTTTTTAAGTGAAAAAAAAAAAAATCTGGATTTCAATACCTTCAGGCCCACTGCTACCCTCATCATTGCTATTCAAATGATGCCAGGAGCAAGTGGCTAAGTAGGAGAAGCTATAACCTCGTAAGAATTCTTTTTCACATAAAGAAGTATCTATTTATTTTCTTATGCCAGTTATTTTTGTCAGATTTTTAAAAGAATTGTTTATCAGTCCTCCTTTTGGGTAAAAAGTAATCAGTAAGACTCAAAGCTTTCTTCAGCTGCTCAGCCTCAGTGTTTTGTGTGGTTCTCTGGTGCTATGTTTTTTTAGCTGAAGTTCTTTGTCAACACAGTGGATGCTGTGACTAATTTGGCTAATTCAGGAAGAAAGGATTACGCTTGGATTCTGTACTGGTGTTTTGAGTCTCAGTGAAAGATTACAATGAATGAGTAGTCTGGGTTAGACAGACAGTTGGGTGGATGATACCTTCTGGCCTCCAAATCAATGGGATCTTTTTTGTTCCTGTGTGCTTTAGGCTTAACTTCTGAGCCAGTCTCTAACATCTCGTACATGCTTCCAGATGCAGAGCGCCCCATACATTGCTTACGAATGTGTATCCTGGATAAATGGGAAAGCGCCTGCTGGGGCTTTCACACAGAGGTGTAGAGTTGTTATTGGGACACTGCAGTGTTGCCAAGGTTTTTCTAATTTAGACAATTCTCATGACAGTTAACTTTTTTGGTATAGTTTCATATTGTTTTAAAGAGTGACAATTTTTATTTCTGAAAAAAGAGGAACTTTACAGTCCTCCTCATTACAGAATGGCACCTGGAAAAGTAACTGCTGCAGCTGAACACCATCTCCCCCTCCATTACCCAATCCAGAAAACCATTAAAAACCCCAAACATTAAAACATTCAGTCATCTAAGGTTTTTTTATAGGGTCTGGTTATGATTCTCTTTGCTCAGGGCAAGAAAACCCAAAACTCTTGGTTGCTCAGCTCAAGTGCACATACAGCCATGACCTCACTCCATCCATGCTGGTTGTGCTCCAGCCCTCCCTCTGCCCTGCTCTTCGGGGAAAGGGAAATCTCCTTGGCCATCTAGGAGCTAGTAAAGACTTCCTTGACATGCAGGGGATCAGGACCTGGGTCTGCTGTAGTCCAGGAACAGCCTCTAGCTCCCATATTTAGGTAGCAAAACAAAGTTTTCCCCAAATTCACAGCTAACAGATACCGATGAAGTAAACACAAAAGGACAGGAAGCTGCCCAGGAAGAGTTCAACCCTCACAATGCCCTCACTCCTGATCACTATGGCTGTAATTGCTCAGTGGTAGAGATCACACCTGATTTTCCCCCAACTTTACATTGTTGTTTGGCTGAATTTGCTCCCTCCAGGAAAATGTGTTTCTGAACAGAAGTCAGTACACAATATAGGGATATTCATGGTCTCAAGAAGGTGAAGCTTCTACCAGCATGACTACAAGCCACCCTAGCCAGGAAAGGAGAAGCAGCAGATGCTGAGAAAGCTGCTGAGTGCAGGGCAGGCAGTGCCCTGCTGCAAGGAGAGGGCCAGCCTGAGGACAGGAAAGAGCGTGGAGTTTTTCAGAGAAGAGTAAGAGGGAATCGTGACTTTTGGAGTGGGAATCCTTCCTCAGCATGGGCTGTGAGCTGCAAAGGACTGACTGTTCCCCATGTGTCTGTGTGTGAAGTAATGAAAAATGCAGGTTTATGTGGTCTGCCTTGTGAGATGAGCAATTTAGATACTATGTCACCGCTCCTCTTATCAGAGAACATTAGGTTTCAGCAATTTCCATTACTATTTTTATCCTTTATTGTGTGCAAATACACAAGGATTTTAGTAACAGCAGAGTCATGTTTAAGCTGCTTGGAAGGCTGGAGAGCAAGATACCTTATTTTCACCATTCCATCTAATGTCATTTTTACAAGGGAACCATATTGTTCTTACAGAATCGGAGCAAGTTTTTTATAAAGACATTTTCTTAAAGGATTGAATAGTTGCAATTGTTGGAGAAAGGTGCTTAGATGCTGGATTAGGAATTTGCAGGATCAAAGTAGCAGTTAAGATGCCAGGGAACTCATCCAAATCACAGCGTAGCTGATATTCTTTAGGGAATACTGGACTGTTTTGTATACAGCACTCTTGGCCCCAAGTAACTTAAAACCTGAAGAACTGAAATGATTAAAAATTGGGTCCTATCTTTGAGGGTGTTGAGTGCCCACAACTCACACAGGCTGAATACTCTGTCACTGTGGCCCCTTATGCCACAATGGTGATGCCAAAGGCATTCAGCAAATGCCACAGGGGGCCCCTGTGCAGCACTGGCCATAGCGAAGTCCCTTGGGTGCAACTGGGCATTTGGCCCGTTTTCCTGGAAGCACTCGGCCTCTCTCAGGAGCAGGGCGACAGAAGAGGGGCCCTGGCAAGGAACTTCAATTATTTGTGATCTCAGTTACACACAAAGTGTAGGGGATGGATTTGGTTGTGGGCTTGGTTATTCTTTTTAACCTTTGAGAAGCTGTGGGGATTGCTGCTGGACTGGTCTCTTTGAAACCCAGAGTGCAAATGCAGGGCATGAAATCTTTTCTGTCCCAGTGCCAGTACTCAGACTGAGGTCAGTGAGATGGGGAACTTGCCTACAGCTCTGCTGTGCCCGAAGGTGCGTCTGCCTGGCTCCTGTCCTCCCCTGGGCTCAAGATGGGGAACAGTAAAGATAACAATGGAGTAGGCTTCTCCTTCCTCCAGACTTAATAACTGATAGGGAAGCTGATTTTTGCTATCCAGATGTACAGCTGGAGCTGGAAAAGATGCCAGAGAACTGAAATGTTTGACCCATCCCTGGAAGTGCTCAAGGCCAGACTGGATGAAGCTCTGAGGAACCTGTTCTAGGGAAGGTGGCAGGGGGGTTGGCATTGGGAGATCTTTAAGGAGCTTTCCAACCCAAGCCATTCTATGATTATAGAATTTTCCTATCTTTTGCTTGGAGTACTAAAGTTTCTATTTAAAAACCTTTTTGAGGTGTGAAATTTAAATGGCTCATTTTATTTAAAGGGCAGATTTTAATTAATTAAAAGGAATGAACTCATTTCCAGTATTTTCTTTGAGAAAACCTTTTTTTAACTATACAAAAAAAAAAAAACCCAATTCAGGCACAGCAAGAAAATGTTCCCACAAGAAAATGTGAGGGTTTTTTTCCCCCTCCATTATACTTAAAGAGTGTGTGAAACACAAGTGCCCATGAGCCCAAAAGTGCAGCATATCCTTTTAACATGACATATAAGGAATACCTTAGGCAGTTGGAATGCAAGAACCTGGCCCAGAAAACCCAGCAATACCCTTCTGACTGCCGCAGACACGCCCTGGGATCGTGAGCAGCCACGACTGGCAAGGGCCTGAGCCCACGTATTGTCCCTGCAACACATCCTGCTGCTGCTGGAGTGCTGGGAGGTCTCGCACTCCCTGCCACGAGACCTCATGTTTTCCAGCCCAGAGTGCTACAAGCACGTAAGGAGTGACCCATTCAGAGAACTGGGTGGCTGCAGGCCAGACATATAACCTTGACTACAATGCCCTTTCCGGAGACTGACTGTGGTTTTCTTATTATCTAATGAGTTTGTCATTTCCTGTGCTAGTTGTAACAGAGCTGAATATTTTCTAGGTTACCTAACGAAGCTCCTGCAGAATCACACCGCCTATGCCTGCGATGGGCAGCACCTGAGCCTGCACTGCCCTCGGCACTCAACCATCAGTGTTCAGTCAGCATTTTATGGGCAGGACCCCCACATGTGCACTGCTTGGGAGCCTGAAACCAGGATGACAGAACCCAGGAACTGCGTGGCACCCACCTCTTTGCAGGTACCGCATGTTGTAAAAGTTCTTAAGGTACAGAATGTTTTTGATGGTTTCCCTGCCCTTTCTGTGCAAATGCTCTCAGCCTTGAATGAGATGACACTGTACCTATGGCAGTTTAGTACCAGAAGTGTTACAGCTGGAAGGGTTTTTCTGGACAGCAAGGTATTACTGTAGGATTGTGAGAGCTTTGAAGATTGCCTTCTGTTGTGATGAACCTTGCTTTGGAAACCCCATTCCTTAAGTTCCCTAAAATAGTCCGTTCCTTTCCATTCAAGGGCTAGTTAGGACTGTTGACCAGTCTTAATCTATCACACAGGCCCTCCTTGACCCCAGGTGAGGATACACAAGCATTGGACAGAGCAGGGTTACAAATCCAGTGAATAAGATGACATCCTGGTTGGCATTTGCCTTGTTGCATGCTTGTCTTCCCTCACTGAAAAGACACAGCAACAGCTAAACAGCAAACCCCAAGAATGTCTGCAGATATCTGCATTTCTGTGACTACCTGATTTGTGTCAGCAACATCCTATGGTTTGTTTGCTGGGCCTGCTTCAGTATAGCTTAAAATGATTTATACTTCATAAATTATTACTTTCTGCTGTGGAGACTTTTACAAGCTCTGACTTACACTGCTGTCAAAAGCTTGTTTCATCTTAGTGAAAAATACCCAGTGTTGTTCCAAATTCAGCAAATCATTGCAAAAATGAGTAGTCAGTGGAATCTGAACGTGTTCTGTTGGTTAAACTTGTAAATGCTTTACAGAAGTTTTGATGGAGTTTGCAACAGACGTGTGTCTGTAGACCACACGTTCCTTCTTGACTTCAGGGAATGTCTGTTCCCACCACTACTGAGTTGAAAGGTATTATGAAGTGAATCTAGAATCAGAATTGCAGTATTAGTGCAATTTTGTAAGTGTGGCTTGCCCATGACGTACTGCAATTCTTGAGGACATTCCAGACATGACCTATGGGCCATGTGAAAGTACATCTCTCCACCAAAAACAGCAGGCCAGATGCAGCCTTAATGTTATATTACTGACTGCAGCAAAGTGGCACCAATGATTATTTTGGGCTTGTGAGTGCCTCTGTGAGGTCTCAATGGGCATTTTTTCCCCTTGAATATAATAAACACAGCATGGGGTAACTTGTATAAACTACCATCATGGTTTGGGCACTGCGGCTGACCAAAGGCATGAAAGCATTTTGGCAAGGCCACGAATTTGTGTGAGATACAAATGCTCTGCATTTCAGGGAGTTCCACTTCTGTTAAGGAGAAGGGACACAATTTGTAAACTGATTTCTTAGAAAAGAGCGACCTTATCCCTCCTCCCCTTCCCTTTGGAACCGGATCTGCAGTCTGCACAGGCAGGTGAAATGATGCCCTGTAGCTGGGAGGAAGCATCACAGGCACATGTTACAGAGATCTTCTGTCAGAGGGGTCACTGCAAAGCTGGATCTAGCTAGAGACAGTAACTGCCTGGTGCTATTTTGAGTATTCATTGTTTGATTTTGTAGCTGCATGCTTTTGCACAGCATCATGACAGAAAATGCGACTGCTGTTTACATTAGGCAGGAGAAAATACAAACAGATGCACAGGAGATTATTCAGCTCAGGTGCAAACAGAAGGTGACTCAGTAGGGGACAGCTATCTCTGTTTACTAAAGATGTAACTCTATTTCACTTGTCCCTTCCAGAACTATCCTAATTAAGGAGGAGTTATTTGTTTGACTGGCAACTCTGTGAAAGGAAAATTGACTGATAAAATTAGGTCTGCTGTGCTTTCCTTCTCTTTTAAACTCTCTAGAGTGCATTTAATGCTCAAAAAGTGTTGGATGCATGTCCTCTTCCTCTGCCAATAGGAGCTGTAGGATCAGCGCAATGTGCTGCCAATGTGTGTCATTGCTGCTTGGGAGGGAAGGTTTCCAGTGATGACAGCAAAGATCCAGTCACTGCCAACACTCTCAGCCTGGAAACAGGAATGCAGCTTGTGCCACCACAGTGGTAAATTTGTGATTTGGTCTCTTGGTATACCTGAGACCTCTTCTGATGAGAAACAAAGCAAAAATTCTCATAAATTTTGAGGGACTACCTAAAACTATCAGAATGGTTTATTACAGTTACTCCTGTTAAAAGTGGGGTGACGTGGAGATAACACCCTCCTTTGTCACAGCCTGTGTGATTTTAAACGTCATGAATCCTGTGCACAACCACACAGACTATCCAAAAACAGTCAGAAAAGCCCTCTCTTAACTGAGTTTTGGAGGTAAGAATTTCCTAAATACCCTGCTGCATTTAAACTGGGTGCTTTGGCTTGTGACTGCGTTAAAACCTGGACAGACTGGCCCTGGAAATGTCTTCATATTTTCTGTAGCTACAGTTCCAAGAGCACAGCTGGAGTGGGAGCACCAGTGTGAGCAGTATGAGCACTCAGTCCTTCTGCCAGACTGGGAGAGAGCCCACATGACCCTTTGTGTATAACACTGCTGACCTGTTTGGTGTCTTCCCCTGTTGCCACTCCCAGGGAAGCTGCACAGTAAGAACCAGGACGTATTTCTGGGCCAGTACATTTGGAGGAGATACAGTCTTAGAACAGCATTAAATGACACCCCACAAAACAAGACAAGGAGGCTGAAGATAGACTTGTACATCTCTGCTATCCAATCAAACTAATTGTGAAATTTGATCGTGGCAAGTCAAGTAAATATCTGATAATGAGTGTAACTGCAAGCGAGAAGGAAGTGTCCCTTAGGCAGGAGGTCCTACACTTGGCTTAAAGCTCAGCTTGTGCTTATCACTAGTCAGAACTCGTTCAAGTGAAGATTATTTAACAGAGCACGTTCAGGTACATGTAAGCAGATCAAGCGTTTCAAAGACCCCTTTTTGGTTGCCATGCTTTCCCTGGACATTGCACTCCCATAAATGTGCTCAGGAGTGTACAAGTGCCTCAAGCATGTCAGTGAGACAGCTGGGGGCTTAGTGTGTTCCCAGGTGCTCTGGGCTCTGCACCATCGAGGCTATGCTGGTACTCAGGGGAATTTGGCCAACTTCCCCAGGGGCAGAGGGAAAAGTGACAAACAGCAGCAAGTTGGTAACATCCTAATCTGCTGTGAGCATGGCTCATGTGATGAATGTATTCCCATAAAGCTGGCCACGACTCCAAGTCCAGTAGAGCTATGGCCTAGATCCAATGGTACAGATGTTTCTTGCATGTTTATAGCCAAAAGTTTGTGATTTCTCTCCTGTGTAGAACAAAGTACAACTAAGTGTTTTCATTGCTGTGTAGCTTCATACCTTGTTGTCAAGACTATCCTTTTTGCCCATTGTTCTAGAAAGTACTGGATGAATGCCAAAACCTGAGATCCTGCCAACTCCTTGTCAATAGTCGGGTTTTTGGGCCTGATCTGTGTCCAGGGACCACTAAATTCCTCCTTGTCTCCTTTAAGTGCAAACCTAGTAAGTAATCTTTATCAGGCAAATGTGTTTTTCTGCGTGTTTTGTTGCTTGTTTTGGTTGGAATGCCACTGCACAAGGCTTTGCATAATCCATGTGAAGTTTTGGGGCTCTTGGATTGATAACAAATTGTTCTTTTCTACTTTACCTTAGTTCTCCACTGTGTTTGCAGCTTCAGGGTGCTTGCTGCCAGTTTAATGACCAGTGTTGTTTGGCAAGGGCAGATGTCAGACATCAGACTAGAAAAGAAAAATGTTATGGAAATTATTTTTAGTGAGATAGCAATGATAATGTCATATTAGAAAGAGCTGAACAGCAAAACCAGATGCTCGGGCTAAGGAACCAAATGAAGGTGTCCTAGGAAGGAATATGCAAAAATACTTAAGGAGCTGGGCCCAAAGCTTTCAAAGATTCAAAAATACCTCCTGTTTATGGAATAATGGCCAGAAGATACATGTGCAGGCTTGGTTAGAGGCTTTTATTGTAGAATCAGCTGTGCTCTGTGCAGGTATTCAATGCTGATATGTGAAGGGACAAGACTTGCCTCAAAGAGAATCCACTTTGTAAATATGAGAAAAACAATATTAAGACAATCCTCATGGGGTTTCCTTTATTGGTGTTTTTAAATTTTTCTCCTTGTTGCTATGGTATATGAGAACAAGCTCCAGCAGCCTGGGGACTCAGCTCTTTTGGCAGTGAATTCCCAGTGTGGCTGAAGTGGGTCCCAAAGAAAACAGCTGAACGATGACTTACGGGTAGGTTCACCAGCCAACACAGAAATACCAACCCACAAGCAAAGGAGAAAACACTAAGGGGGCTTTCCTTGATCAGAGCACTAAGATAGATGTCAGTGGTAGAACAGGAGTAGGTGGCAAGCAAACTGAAGGGCCAACTCACACTGGAAAGTGAAAGTCCGAGCAGAGGGATGGACTGGAGTAGGCAGATGTTACCTTTGGTAAAGCACTGACTCAAGAACTCCCAGAGAGATACACTGGGTCAACCATTCGAGGAAAAAAAATGCCTGAAATTTAAAATTTTCATTATCTGTATTATTATATCAATAGTTTAATTATTTTTGCATATTGCAATTAGTCCATTATTAATAGTAGATGGATTTGAATATCATAGCAGTGTCTGTGTCATTAGAAATCTCTTTTTGCTAATCAAAAGTGAATTGGGATCCTGCTAATTACTTTCAGAAGCTGCTTAATACTTTTTTCCCATGGGAGATGTGCTTCTTAGAGTATATAGTATTTACTGTGATCTGAATTTTAAAAAAGGTCCTCAAAAGCATATTCAACAGCAACTGCTGCCTCGAGAATTGAGGAACAGTCCAATTCCAGTGCAAATACATGATTTGTGACAGGAAATTTATATTTGTAGGTAAGATACCAATATTGTTAGTCTTGGAAGTGGAAAACATCCTTACTCAGGAAATCACTTGAGGATAACTTCAGGTATATTCTGCATCTCCTTGCCTTCAAGTGGGCACTTAAGCAGTTGCCTAAATCCCTTAGTTTTTCATCTATTTAGAATTATTGTTGCCGTATCTTTGCAGAGGTTTATGCTGGGCTCTTCTCCTTATCTGATACCACTTGGGGTTATACATACTTGCACAGCCTCTCCTGCACAGCTGGGCAGATTCAGAGTCCAGCTGTACGCTGTCAGTCATTGGGCACAGACCCCAGGTTTTTGGCCTATTTATGTGTGCACAGCATGGCAGGTGCTTCTGCAGAAGTCACAGCCTGCAGTAGGTCAAGTTTTTTCAAAATGTTTTCAAAAATGTTTTGAAAATATTTTTCAAAATCACTCTTTTTTACACTTAAGGCTGTTGGTGAGCTCGAATGGAAGAAACTGGACTGTTACCAAGAACATTAACCCATTGTTTTGTCTGTTCTGTTTTGGATGAAACAATAATATTTTCATTCATGAGTAGATAGGAGGTTTTTCTCCCTCCAGTTCCCAAAGAACCAGCACCCAGCCTCCAATCACAGGGACACCACTTGCTAACAGTAAGGTTTCCCTTTTCTTCTACTCAGCTCAGAAATCTCCTTTTCCCGTTTTCACTTTTTTGACGACAAAAAAATTGGAGGAGAATAAACTCTTCTCCCTGGCCTTATCTGCCGTAAAAAGGCTTGGCACCCCAGCTCAGCCTGCAAGACTTAAGAAGGCTGCTTAGGCCAGGAAGAGCCTTGTTGAGCAGGTGGCAGATTTGAAGGGGTTCCCTAGGAGGGACAAGCCATGAAGATGAGCGTTCAGTACCTTCCCCACCTCTGCTGAGGGTACTACCAGGGTGCCTGTGCCAGCTGAGCTGGGGAGTGGGGGATTTTTCTCAGGCTCCTAACATCGCTTCGCCAGCCAAACTTTCAAATGAGCCCTTGCTGGATAATGCCACCCAGGGAAAGCCACTGACCTTGGTGGAGCAGTGCAAATACAGCTGAGAGCACTGTCTGGCTTGGGATGGGGACCCCGTCCTGGCCTTTTGTCCTCTCATTGTCCGTGCCTCGCCCGGTGCTGTCACTGAGCAGTGCCAGCCCTGCCCGTGATTGATGAGTGTGCAGAGGCAGCTGAGGCAGGCGTAGAATGCAACAGTGTCCTGAGGAGAGACAAAAGGGAAGGATGAAGCTCTCTTGCTGAGTAGGAGTGGAAAGAAAGCCAGGAAAGCAGGGAGGCTGTTCCACTGGGAAAGGAGTTTGGCAAAATTAGGGCTTTCTATTTTGTTCAAAACGGAGCCACAGGCTCTAGACAGGCACTTGGGCACAATTCATTTGGAAGAAGCACTCTTTTCTTGACTTTGTGTCTGGCTGTACAGGTGTCACTTGCAACAGCACTTGCAGGAAAGCTGTTTTCTGTCCTGCTGCTATTTGCTATTAACAGTCCAGCTATTTAAATTGCCTCATGCTATCATATTGCTGTTTGCTTCTACTTTAGCTGAATACAAAACCAAATCAGCATGTGAAAACCAGGAACTGAAGCTCCACTGTCAGGAATCCAAGTTTCTTATCATCTACTCGGCCACCTACGGCAGATGGGCACACGAGGAGAGCGTCTGCTCAACAAAGGCGGAGCACACACCCCCCTTTGGTATGTTTGGCCACCACTGAGGGACCTTCTCTAGACAGGAGCACAGGGAAGAGAGGACACAGGTGGGGAGAAACTTCAGGTGCAAGAGCAATGGTGTTTTGAAAGCATCAGTGATGGAAATGTGAGAGAGATTATTTCTGAAACTCAAACAAACTGCCTGATATGAGGGAGGAACACAGAGTAAGAAATGCAGCAAAGTAATAAACTTTCATATAGTTAATCAGTTCTTAGTATGATTAGCACCAAAAACTAGTTCCCTTGCCTGTCCTGAATTTATGTGACATATACTAAATATCAGCTGTTTGCCTCTCTTCTTCCTCCAGCTTCTGATAATGACCATGTGACCCGAGTGTCACGATACTGTCTTACTGCTCCTTCTTCTCTGACACCTGTTTCTGCTAGATACTCCCTGCCTTAGCTGCAGACTGTACAGAGAGGGTCCATGGGGCAGGGCCATTGATTTAGATGCTGTTGTATGACCAGACCTCAAGGCTGTGGTGGCACACCAGAAAGTTAAATGTACCTGGGACTTCTCTCCAGCACCAAGTCAGGAGTGTCCTACGTACATAGCAATAAACTGAATAATATGTTCCGTGGTGACACTGAAGGCATGAAGGTAACTTTTCATGCCATAGAGAAGGCCAGCACGAGATGAGTGTGTTCAAACCCCTTGGTACTACACAGGGAAGGGCTCGCATGACTGATGACTTTGCTAAACCTGTGCAAAGGTTTAACATTGCTCCTAAGAAACATGCTTTATGTGTCATCTATGAGAAGCATCTCTGAACATCAAGAAGAGATCAATAATTTCATCTTAAGAGCCTTTTGCCTGCAAGCCAATGTTTCTATTTAGTTACAAAGATACTATTAAAAATTTATTGGCTGAAAATTGCAATCTGTTCTTAGACAAGATTCTACTTAATATTGTCAGGTCTGTGTTTCACACTGGCTCTCTTGGGCCCTCACACAGACTTAGCTGTGCCTGTCTGTTCTGTAGAGAAAACATTTTAGAAGGTCTCTGACAGGCTCCAACACCCCTTATGACAGTGGCATTAACAGGTGACACGAGGCAGGGCAGAGATGTCTCGGCTGATCCAGAGAGGCTGCCACCACACTCACGTCTTGCACCTTACTGACCTCTCAAAATCACTCCCTCGCCTCAAATGTCAGCACTCACAGTTCACAGATCAGAATTCTGCAAACCTTTCCTACTGGAAAAGTTTCCAGGATAAAGAGAAGGAATTTGCAACAGCAACAATCTCTGCTTGGCCCCTGTGTACAAGCACCTATGCAGCAACACCCTGGCTGGCACTGGTTTTGTGCTCTGTAAAGCTGCCTAAACCACTAGTAATAGGAGAGAGCATAAAACCTGAGACAAACACAAAGTAGAGCTACACAAGGTAGATCCTTGTATAGATTTCCTACTACTTAATGGAAGTGCTTGGCCTCTTCTGGTGTGGTACCAGTGACTTTCTGCAGGTGGTGGAATTTCCAAAAGCCCCTGTGTGGCGTGGAAGTTCACATTCAGTTATTACAAAACACCTGGCACTTTGGAGACAGATCCAACTGACTCCAAATCTATCTGTCTCGAGCCAGAATCTTATTTTGTGTGGTTATTTAAGCACCTACAGATGTCAGTGGGTGCATGACTAGATTTCTGCAACAACTGCAAACCTTTCTCTCAGGGAAAACAGTGGTAATTAGAAAGTAATGATTAGAGACAGCTCTTCCTTCCTGAATCAGAGCCCATGTACCTATTTATGTTTGCACCAGAAGCTGAACTGGCTCCAACACACACTCATTATTGTTTCTGCTCACATTGGTGCAACTCAGCCTAAGGGCAGTCCTCAATTCATCCCAGTTCTTTCACTGCATCACAGAGAAACTGTGAAGCCATTTTTTAAGCACTATGCAGAAAAGAAGTCACCCAAAGGTCCTAATGACAGGACCAGGAAGTCTCTGGTGAGCTCAAAAGTTTTGCATCTCTCCATACTTGATACACTCCTGCCGGGTGTACTGGGTATTGAACTGGATACTCCCCGAGATCTTGGCTACCTGTTGATACGTGTGATAGCGATGACAAACAGCAGCTTTGGGTGGGGACAGATGTGTTCTCAAGCACTGCTTTTCTGTGAACCACCTGTTGAATCAGCTGACAGATTTTCAGAGCTTTGGTTCACAGGGGACCCAGGAAAACATAATATTTCTTTGGTATAAAGGCTCTTCTCCATATAGGAAATAAATTATATAAATTCATCTCTGCTGTGGGAGATATCTGTGTGGCCTTGAGCACTTGTAGGATCCTGAGCCTCACCTCCATATGCAACTGGTTTCCTGAGCCAGTGTAATGGTAAAAACCAGCTTCTGCACCTGTCCAAATGCCTGGCACTGTTAAGACTGTACAAAATTTCCAGCGAGCAACTTCCCTATTTTACTAAGACTATCAAAAACTCCTCAAGAAAATTCTGGGAGTGGTTCTGTAGCAGATGGTTCTGCCTAGAGGTATCCATTGTGCTCAGCACCAAAGCAGGAAACCATAGCAATTTGTTCCTGTGTGAATTGCTGCCTTTTCTGATCCATTATCTCTTTTATATGTGTACTAACACGTGCATGAGGAAACAGAAAATTTATTGGCCCGAAGAAGTTAAAGAATTGTGCCAGAACAGGTTACCATAGAGAGCACCAGGAAGGTTCAGGTCAACAAACACCTCTCAAATAATAAATTACTCTTGTTAATACATGAAAATACTTGAAAGAAGGCTTGGTAGTGGGTCACCTCTGGGTTCAACTTGCACGCTAGAACACTGCGATATCCTTCCCAGAAATTCCTCTGGATGCACATTGGCTGGTCAGATGCGTGTTCCCTCAAGTACCTGTGACCAGCAGAGCCCTGAATTACACCTCTGTCACGGTTCTCATTGCTGGAAGGTGGAGTTCTTTCCACTACAGCCCTCTCTTTTACCTGGTCCCACTTTCGGAGGGTTGAGAGGGGAGGTGGAGAATCCACAAACTCTCATCACAGCTTGCACTGTGCCATGACATACCCTGGGGTTGGCCTTTGTCCTAGTCTCCTCTTCCTAGCGGATTCAGGTAAGAAGAAGGGGTGAAAAAGTCAAGCAAGGGGGACTTTCAAAATCCTGTAGGTTCCTTCCAGTCCAACTAGGTGTCATGATTTATTTTTTAACGTAACGGGATTCTGTGATGCTGTGATTCTTTTTGTTTGTTTGTTTGGATATTGTAGCCAACTCAAAGGGCCTTGTATCTCTTATTCACTGACTGATTGAAAAGCTTTTGGTTTCTGTCTCTTACTAAAAGATGTACTCTTGGCCTGGTCTAAGCCTGTGCCCTCAGAAGGTCTCTTGAGAGCAGAAGAAACAGCAAGTGAAGGCACCAGCAGCTTTAGGCAGATCTGGAAATGTTTTCACACTGCCTAGGCACTATGGGCGACAGGAGTCAAACGAATTTTGTGGATGCAAAAGTAAGGATAAAATAGTTCAATTTTATTTTCACCACAAAACCCCTTAAGTCAGCTCTCTCTGTGTGCAGACATGAGATATGAAAAGGTCCTTGCCTGTGTCAGCCTGAGCAAACTGGAAAGCTTAGTAGGTGCTTTGGGCCCCAAGAGGTGCCAGTAGGAGCTACTGCATCCCTTTGCCCCAGTGAATGTTGTCAAGACAACCCCTTGAATGTTGTCAAGGCAAAACTCACTTAAAATAAGAGGTTTTCAGAGCAGTGGCAGAATGAGGAGTGATTGTTTGAAGGGAGGAAGAGACCAGCCACCATTTTTAGAGTCCAAATTACTTTCTTCTGAGATGAACAGGGAAGATCAGATTTGGCTGGTGGAGGTTGCTTGGAGCACACTGAGACACACATCACTTCAACCAGTAATGTTTTCTTTACCAGCAGTTCCGGGCTTTCTTGGGTCTATTTTTTCATGGCTCACATTTGTGAAAGGTTTGGAAAAGTACACTTGGCTCTCAAGTCTAAAAGGAGCCAAGGAACTCCTACCTGTGCACACACAGGAGCAGGGAGTCTGGTTCCTGCTGTCAGGAAATGGAGAGCTACACTTGTCTCTTGCCCTTGGTGTTTGGTGGGATGGATCCCCCACTCTGCACATGCATGTGCAAGGAGGAGAGAGAGACCAAGGTTGGGGTGGTTCTTTGTACAAAAGTGCTGCCGATCACGCTGTGTGTTTATGCTGGAATCAGCAGTTTCAGTGGCCTTTTTCTGATGCATAGGCAGGACCCTGCGTGCCATGCTCTTGCATAAATTACCAGATTATTTCAGCAACTTTCTTTAGGAGTCTACAGCCTTAGCCTGCTCCAAACTCCACAGCTCCCCCTTGTCAGTTCTTGTCCTCACAGCTGACATTTGGGCTCCACAAAGCACAAGCCATCCTGATTTGGAGGTGTGAAATCTTTGCTTTGAGTTGATTTTAAAAGCGAGCTCCTTATTCTTCTGTGGGTGGGCACAGCCCAGAACATAGCATAAGCAGCTTAAGGAGCACTCGGGATGAAAGCAGTTGGAAACATTTGGAGAGGATGGGACAGGATGCTGTCACTGGAGCCTGGCACAAGATATTCCATCATCTGCAGGTTTTGTGTAGCAGGGTGGAAAGAAAGGGAGGGAAAGCTACTCCTGTCTGAATTGAGAGAAGCTTTAAGAAACCAGAAGACAAATTACTTCTCATTAAAGCCTGTGTGATTTATGGCATGTCATTTGCATGCCAAAACTTTCCCAAACAAAGCTAATTAGGGAGCTGAAAGAGCCTTTCCTCCAGAAACAAGGCTTTCTACTCCAACTATTAAATAGTTGCAGTCAGATTGGATAGTTTATTATTGCATTAAGAACCTCATCTTGACACCCGTGTCCCCATGCCATCCATAGCAGTGTCTGGTACAAAAGAGCCACCGACAGTCCTGGTGTGTAACGCACAACTTTGGGAGAAAAGCGTGGAAAATGGAGTGTTTTCCCAGCCACATATTGCTGCCTTGTCTGCCACCGCTGGATGCCACCAGCCTTTTAGCACTCTGGGAATGTGCCTTTCCAGAGGCAGCCTATTGAAAATGCATGGTACCAGTCTAACAAGCCCCAGGGATATCTGTGTAGATCAAACAGCACTTAGTCAGAAAGAAGCCACATTGCGTGTTTATGTTCATCTCCCAATTCGTGGTTTCTTTGGGCCCATTCCATGGGATTCCTTTACTCAAAACACAGCACTGACCTCTCCTCATTCAGTCACTGGAAAAAGGTGTTTGGCCAGAAGAAGGGCAAGTTATTCAAGTTAATCCCATCTTAGCTGCTGGGAGAACTAGTGGGAAGGTAGCAAGGCCATATGTAAACTAGACAGGATTTTTTATTGAATCACTAAAACCCAAAATCTTTTGAGAATGCAGGAAGTTTTAAATAGGTTTTTTTATGTTATAAGACTTTCCAGGACAGGTCTATCCTGTCCTGCAGAAGAAGCAGGGCACGGTTTGCATTCACTCACCCGTGACACCAGGCATGCCTTGGGAGGTTCTCCAAAAATTGGCCTGCCAAGAACCTGCAGGCATATAATGACTGGCTCCCCAGGCAGAGGAGCCAAATCCAACAGGGATAGAGATGATAAGAAGCTATTAAGTCCCACAGAAACATGAGCAAAGGCAAAATGGAACATACACTTGCCATATCACTGAATATGCAGAAAACCATCAGCACAGCATCCTCGTGGTTTTATGAGGCACCGAGAGTAGCTCCCAGGGCAGGAAATGCTATAGAAAACATTCAGTTTGCCTGTTGTGCTCCCAGTCCACTCGTTTATGCATCACCCAACAATTCCTCCTGATATTCTCTTGTTGGTTTTCTACTTGCCAAAGTAAGCTATGGGCTGCCTAAAATATCCATCCAAATATATCCTTACTCATCTGAAATTGCCAGGGAGGGAAACTAAAATTGCTAAGTTACTTAATTAGAACTACCCAATGCTTTAGGTCAGCCCTTCCCTGCCTTCCCAAGCACTGTCCCAAGCAGTTTCTTGGGACACACAGGTATTGGGATTTTAGATCTCTGAAAAGTCAAAGAGCTCCGTCCTGAAATTCATGTCCAAAGCAATCCACAGGCCCTTTGCCAGACAGATCAGCCCAATATCTCCTGATGGCTCTGCCCAGGTATATGACTTATTTAGTGCTGGTGTCAGGGAGTTAATTCTAAAAATCACAAATCTTCCCCATTTTCACATATTAAATGTCAAGAACTCAGTCTCAAACTTTCTCTTCTTTTCAAATAGATTTGGGGAACCTTTGGAGTGTCTTTGCAAACAATATTTGTCCTTCCTCTAAAGAGGCACAATAACCTTCAGCAGTTGGCAGGTGACTGGAGGCCATCCTTTACTGTAGGAAGGGGGACTGTTTTAATGCCCAGAGAATGATGTTTCAGACCTCTAGAACACCACTGCCTCAGATGCCTGAAGTGAGACATATCTGTCATACCCAGAAAGCCGAAGTGTGTGGGTGATGCAGAAAGATTCAGAGAAGTATTACTTGCTCCAAACTTGTCCTTTCTGCGTCCTTTCTGTTTAGAAACCAAAACTATGGGTTGTTTTTTGCTTTGTGTCTTGGAGTTTATGACATGTGGATACAGAGAACTTAATCACAGTTAGAGACATTCCTTTTTTTTAAAGCAGAGTGTGACTCACACAGTTTCCCACTCAAATAATTTCAGCTTCAGTGCAAAACCCATTTTTGGAAGTCACATGCTTCCCTGGTTAAATATTGAGCCCATTTTGACCTCTTCATAGTAAATCAAAAGCTACTTTTTAATACCCTGAACTTCCCTGTAGCCTGAGCTGTTGCAACACATAAAAATTGATCTCACCTGACTTGAAGTGAACTTGGATATCCAGTCGACTCATCTCAGTAACCCAGGGCCAGGAAACAGACTTGGAAACAGCATTTCATCTCTCTTGATTTGAGATGGAATTGATGTACAGCTACTTGGATGTGCTTATTCTTTTCAAGACATCCTGAATGCAACGAGACCTTATATTGGGCACCTGTTTGGAGCTTGATGAGGTTCTTCCTGCACCCTTAGTATGCACCTGTAAGGCAACATGGGAGAGTTACTCGCTGCAAGTTCACGCTGTTATTGCAGCTGACTTCCTTGCATTGACAAATCTTAATATTTAACTCTGAAATCCTGCTAAAGCAAAGTTACACCTGAGATCAGGCGCAGATTTGTACCTCTAGTCATGCATCCAGCAGCTCTCATTTCAGATAACACCAGGGTGTTGTATATTTATTGTACTTTTTTTTTTCTTTCAGACTGTTTGTCTTACACAGCGCTGGAAGTGCTATCAAAAAGGTGTTACGGGAAACAGAGGTGCAAAATCATTGTCACTAGCCGGGATTTTGGAAGTCCATGCCTACCTGGTGTGACAAAATACCTAAATGTCAGCTATGCATGTGGTAAGAGCAAATGCACAATCATTTTCAAGCCCTCACTTCTGCTTGCAAAGACACCTATGTCCACATACGGGCGCTGAGCCTTCCTAAATATCCTCTTCCCTTTAACACAGGAAGTTTGTGACACAGCCATACAAAATATGTGAACAACCCCCTGGGCACAGCGGCACCCAACAAGGACTCTGGCGTTAAGGGGTTTTTTGCTATAAAAAATGCAACCGACAATAAAATGTCAACTATGTAGTTCAATATTTTTGAGAAATACTATCAAGATAAGAGTTTGTTGCACAGAGTTCACCTGCAACAGAGCTAGGAAAAATAAACTGGCATTTCCTGGCATCAGTGCAGGTAAAACAGTCCAGCATAATTGAAGCACTGTGTACAAGCCCAGTCCTGAAACCTGATTCATGTGAGTACATCTACAGCTTCTCCCTCACAGAGGGGTTTCCTTTCTCATGGAAAGGGAAGTGAAGGCTTATGAAAAGTAAAGGCTTGAAGTTATACATCCCTTGCAGAATTGAAATGTACTTCAGTTCATTCCTCAGACAAGAGGGATCAGTATTCCCTATTGTTTGCTATAGACTAATATAATTTCACAAGAGGCGAGCAGAATTCCCCAAAATACTTCAATAGGAGCAGCTCCACAGGTACATACTGGAGTCCTTTGGCTGCATCCCTCGTGAGTAGTGGGCACAGGTTACCTGAGACATGCTTTTAAGAACAGCAGTGTAGGATTGGTGGCCAGGTCACCTCAACCTGAACATCAGAGGAAAATGAGCCCTGAGAGATTTTCAGTCTCCCCAGGAATTGGTTGTCAGCTGTGAAAGGTGGTGCAGTAATTCACCTTCCTATTACTGGAAAGATCTGGGAATCTGCCATTGCACCAATACATTATATTATTGTGCAGCTGCCTTTATGAATGAGTTAATGTAATTATCTCTAATTAGCATGAGCGTAATTACAACAGAACAACGTAATTGCTCTTCCTTGCATGTCTGTATACCAGAAAAGCAGAGTGAGTTTGTTTGCACTGGAGTTACGCACTCTGTTATTTAGGGATGTGGTTTTGCAAAAACCCGTGGGTAACAAATAATGTTCTTTTGTGTTGCTGGTACATTTGGAAGCGTTTTTCTTCTGCCAAATCTTACTGGGCCATGCAATCTGAAGCATTAGCCAATGATTTGCAGATCTGATTATTTTACATATCATCTAATGAACACGGGAAGAGTTTAGCAAATTCCAGAATGACATTTTACATTCATTCTCCTCACTAGAGGATGCCTGCTAATCTGATGCTTCCAAAGACGATGCAAATACATCTCCCCCGTAGTGACAGAAACTCAGCAGAGCAGAGCACTTTTGTTCTCAGGGCTCTGCCCACACTTCAGTGTATTTCTGTCATGGTCAGGAATGTGAAAAAAACCCATACTCCCCACCCAGTGGTCAGCAGCTGTTTAGGGGTAGTGAGTCTGGCCACATTTTTACATTTGCAGTTCATTCCAGGACAGTAAAAACATGAGAGGAGCCAGGAGGTGCCGGTTTCTTAAAGTCTCAGTGCCTCCAGTGATCTGCTGAGCATCATCTCTGGTCTGCACAAGGTGGGACCTCCTGGCTCTTACTGAGCCTGCACTTCAGGATCAGGGAATCCTCTCTCAGGAAACACGACTCCTGCAGCCCTGTGGTGTATCTGCACTCCCTGGATGCTAGAGTCCCTTTGTGGGCTGCCTTTGGCAGCCTGCAGGAGGTGACTGACTCCTACTTGCCAAAGTAGTGCCGGCACAAGTTGTAATACAGATGTGATCATCTTAATAAAAATTCCTATGCTGGTATCAGCTGTTCTGTTCAGTGACCTGATGTAGCCTATACCAGTCCTTGCATCTGAAAGGCACTGTAATGAAAATAAGCAATGCAAGCAGCCAGGGGCTCTTTCAGTCCATGCCATTTTGAATTAAACATTCCCCCCTACAATAAGTATTTGAATGGCAAAGGGGAGAAGGGCAAGCAAAGCCCTGGGGAGCTCCCCCTGGGAGGGGCGCAGGAGGAACATCAGCACAGGTGAAGGGAGTCCCAGGCCATGCAACAGGAGCTTTGGGTCCTGGAGACGATGCAGCCGCCCAGGACGTTGTTCACAACACAGGCAGGTTGTGTAGAACAGCCAGGTCTGCAAATGTAGGCTGCAGGCTGGAATCAATCCTGCTCCCTGTCTGCCCCACACACCAAGGAAAGTGTTCCACCACTGGAAAACAGCTACAAACGACCACGAGGTACAAGACAAAATAGAAATGAGTTTATTTACCTGTGTATCTGTTTGCCTTCCACTGCAAACAGGAGCTAAGACTTCCAAAAGGATTCCTTCATCAGGAAAGCAAACAGCTCTGATTTGGAACCTACACAGAAAGCGAAGTCCTGCTCAGAAAGAAGTGCTATTTTTAGTTGTTTTCCAAATGAAAACTATGCTAAGCTGCAAACCTCAGTCTCCTCTGTTCCATTTAACTATCTCAACACTATTTCTTGGCAAATGTTTCTATGTGGGATAGAGGTGTCATACTTGAAATTTCTTCCTTTTTTACAGCCCCCACCCCCCCCCCCCAATCAGTCTGAAAATCAATCAATCTGCCTTCACATAGTTTAGGAACAGGGGCCAAGATCTGGGTGGCTGAAGGGCCCATTTATCTATTACAAACATGTGAACTCCCAGTGTCTGTACAATGCACCCGCCTTGTACTTCTTTTAATTATTTAAAGAAGACTGTGAACACTTACCAAGGGAATAAATTAATGAAATGAGAAAGATGCAGTTCATTTATTCCCATCGTCCCCACCTTCCTCAGCAACTGTCTGTCTCAGAAGCTTCTCAAATGACATCACACAAGACTTTAACACTTACCTCAGAATTACAGTGAATTATCCTCATCCAAACCCAGTATCTAGATGCAACTTAGCATCTGAGCATACTCCAGTCTATGCTGAATTTAGAGGCCAATTTTGTTTCCATCCACTGGTTGGGACACCCTTGAGGGGTTGAAAGCAAGGGGCAGGTTGCTGTATGGAGATGCACTGATGTTCCTGGAGCAGGCTGGTGCGTGAATCCAGCCACAGGCCCAAAGTTATCCTGACTTCACAAGAACCACACAATCATTAAGGTTGGAAAAGACCTCCAAGATCAAGTCTAACCTTCAATACCACTGTCAGAAACCTAGTTAATAAACCCAGGGTTAGCAGTGGGATTCGTAATTAACTGGGGAGAGGGTTCTTAAAACTAACAAAACATGATTTTTCTTTTGTCTGCAGTTCCTAAACTTATCCTCACGGCTGTCAACCCCCTGGTCCCTGATAACAAGTCTTCTGTCAAACAGAATGATGGTATGTACCACCACAGACACAGGGTTTGGGATGAAGTAGTGGAAACCCTGCTGAAAGAGCTGCTCTTCCTGTTGGAGAGCAGAGGACAGGCTGGGAGTGGGATGAGAGCACAGTCCTGCAGTCACGGCAACACTGCAAAAGAGTGACCTACCCAGCCTACCCAGAGCCAGCATACTGGGAAGAGTAAAAGTGAAATTGTAGTTGTTTCAGGGTGAAGAATCTTTTACAAATTATGCCAACACCAGCTCTTCTCAAAGGCCACAAAATTAAGGATGAGGGTGATGTGTGCTCCCAGTAATAGGAGCACATGGATGGCATGGTTGGGCTGGGAAGGCCATTGGAGAACTGTGAAACTTCATGAAGTAAAATTATTTCAGAAACCCCAATAGGAATGGGCACGAGGGATTTAGCTTGGCAATAGACTCTTAAATGAATTTGGTATTTTATAGGTGTTTGATATTTTCAATAATTTGTTAATTATACTTTATTTAACTTATCAACCATTGTTTGGTCTAGTATTCTGCAGCTCCTTCAGCATGGTACTGGCCTGCCTGTGTTTTGGGTGGACTTGTTAGCTGGAAAGTTACTGGGTGAATATCAATTTAGAAGCCTCATTGAACTTGCTTTACCTCCTCCTGTCACAGGTGTCGACCTTGATCCAAGAGAATCGAGACTTCCAAAGAAAGATGGAACTATTGTTAGCTCTAACTACTTGGCTACATTTGCATATATTAGAGGTAGGAAAATGAGACTGAGATTGGCTCCCTAGATTGTGGCATTGTGGGAAAAGGGAGGATCAACTCTGAATGTTACAACTAGTAATCCCTTGTTTATGGTAGTGATATTATTATAATATAATCACAATCTTGTGGATAACTGATATTCAAGGAATATTCCTAGCCTTGAAGGATTCAAACTCTTTTAGCAGCTGCAGCCAAGATATTTTTAAATTTTCCATGGGGACTGTTGGTTCAGTAGTTTTGAAAACCTGGTCCTGACCTGTGAGAGCACTGGAGACATCTGTCTCTGGAAATGTTGGGTCGCATGCATACGTGGATCATCAAGGAGTACTAAAAAAAAAGCAAAAAGCCATATCAAACCCAGCCGTCTCTGCTGTGAGATGAAGCAGGTTTTGTGACTTAGCAACACCAAGTGCAAAGGGAGAAAAGTGCTCCGTACTCAGCCTGGCCTGGAGATGCTGCTGAGGCCCTGCAGAGCCAGAGCTGCTCTTCTCATTCCCCCTGTTTGTGAGGGAAAGGCCTGTTTTGGCAGGATGGCTGGAAAGACCAAACAAGGTGTGCAGAGTTGTGGCAGCTGGCTGACAGCAGCACTGAGCTGCTCATAAAGGGTTGGGGTCATGCTGTTATTTTACAGTGTTATAACCAGACTGGATTTTTGCCCAGCAGTTCAGAGAGGCAGAGCTGGCAGGACTGGGCTGTGGGTGTCACATGGGAGGTTTGGGTGCCCTATGCCTATGCAGCACTGCAGAGAATGGCTGCTGGGGGTTTGTAACCAGCCTTGGCAGTTTGTAAAGTGATTAGCCCTGGCTTTCTTGCCTGCAGATCACCCTGAAAGAGCCGCTCTCCTGTTTGTATCCAGCATTTGTGTGGGATTAATCCTCACACTGTGTGCCTTGGTGATCTGCGTGTCGTGTCCTAGTGACATCCAGAAACTGCACAGGAAGAGGGATCAGCTGGCGCCAGAGAGTGCCAGAGCCTACGAGAGCAGTGCACAAGAGGAGGAGGAGGAAGAGGAGGGGGAGGATTCCTCCCTTTCCAACACCCAGGATGAGACAGCTGGACTTTACAGACCTTCTTACTCAGGTTATAACTCAGCAGAGGCAGCGGAACTGGCCGAAAGGATTGAGCGCAGGGAGCAGATCATACAGGAAATCTGGATGAACAGCGGTTTGGATATGACACCCCCTAGAAATATGAATACATTTTATATTAATGAACAATAAATGGCTTATTTTGGATGACACTCTATCCCTTTAAAAAAATGTACCTTCTGTGAAGGAACATTTGTATCAGTGAGTATAATTATTTGTAAAATAAAAAGAAATATATGCAATAAAAAGAGGGTTTCACACCCTTTACTGTCTACAAATCCTTCTATGAAAAACACTCTACGGTTTTAAATCATGGTACAGATTACTTTTCACTGTAATTTGGGATCAGCTACCAAATGCATGTTCAGGAATATTTAAAAAGGTGGAAAATATTTAAGCAGATGTATTCAACCATCAGAATAGACCTGCCCAAGATGTGCTCCTGCTGCTACCTGTGCTGGCAAATTTGTGAAGGACAAGCTCCAAAATGGCTGCTGCTTTCATAAAAGACTCTTGACATTGCCACACACTAAGAACACTTCCCTTAAGGGAAACACTGGGCTCATTTTTCTGATCCTAAGGCAGGGTTAGAGCCAGCACTTGAATGCAGGTCATATTCTCAGGATTTTTTATCAGCTCGCAATCTTTACTTGAAAATTGTTAGACTAGTCAGATTTGGTTTCATTTGGAGAGAAAATTAAATCAGTAATGTATCTAAGCTGAAACCACAACAGCCTTCCTGTCTTAAAAATGTCTCAAATATTTTAGATGCAGCCCATAGGGAATTTACTGAACAAAAGGAGGAAAAATGTCACTTCCTACTGGTAATACTTCATGGGTTCATTGTGCTTCCCCACTCAGATGCTGTGTGTCCAGGTAGAGCACAGTTTGAAACACTTGGAAAGAAAGCAGTGACATGGCTTGTCATTTCCTACTGATACAAAGTCAAATTAAGCCTGGAAAAACTTTAAAGGGAGGAAGGGAGCTTGCTCAGATGACTAAGGCACAATCCTGTGCTCAACTGGAAAAATCTCACCAGCAATTAGCATCCTATCAGCGGAAGGAAGAGAAGCTAAGGAGATGGACAGAGGGTTGAGGTCATCCAGAGCACTGGGAAACTGCAGAAGAGGTCAGACACAGCCCAAGAGCCTGGCTGCAATCCTGCTGGGCCACTGCTCTCTCCTTTCCAGTGGGAAGTCATCATAGCCTGTGCTATGCACGGTATTGATCAATAGGTTTAGATCTGTAGAAGCCCATGCCTTGGTCCTGAGGGTGGAAGAAGGCAAATTTCCCTTTGGGGAGGGCACTGGACCAGAGCTGGCTCTTTCCTCCTGACTCATGGGGCAGGTGCCAGCCATTTCCCTGTCAGATACAGAGACTGATCTACATTCCAACAGTTCCTCCTGCTGACAGACCATACTAGTGAAAAAATATCTGATCCTCTTCCTTTTACTGGAGTGGGCTGGGCTCTGGCTTGCAGGGCTGAGGGCAGAGGCTCCAGGGGCCCTGGCTCTTGTGGGCTCCTCAAAACTCTAAGTCCTGGTGAAACTCCCCTCTGGAGAGCCTGAGGCCCACGGGTCAGCTGATCTCCAGCTCATCTTTTCTGGACCTTATCTGTCTGGCAGTTAAGGTTTACAGTCACTAAAATTTGTGCATTTTCTTCCCTCATTTTTTATTGGGAAGCCTCAGTAGGGTTTCAGCCCATTGCCTTTGCTCCTGCCACTGGGCACATAGGTCCTTTCCCCACTTTGTTCACTTCATCCACACATCCATCCATCTTATACCGCCACTGGGAACATGTTCTGAGGGAAAAAAAAAAAAAAAAGTGCCGTGCTTAATAATGCATGCCTGTTTAAATGGATCCTCAAACATAGTGACAAACCCTGTCCAAACCCCAGCACCAGGAGCAGCTCAGCAGGGCAGGGGAAGCAGCTTTTGCTCCAGGCCAGGAGGCCAAGCTTCACTCAGAATCTGCTCCTTTGACCAAAGTATTTTTAGTCTGAATTTGGGTTGCTATTTTATTCTTTTTGCATAAACTTCCCAAGTCTGACTGGGGAAAGCTGACAATTAGTGGTTCACCTCATTTCCAGATGTTCACTGTTCACAGCAATCTGAGAGTAAGAATGAAGACAAACATGGAAAAACCTGATAAACAGACACTGAATTATTTGGATCTTTCTGAAACAACGCCCAAAGTATCCAGTAGACAAAACAGAAAATGAATGAAGAAAAATTAATGCACTTATCTGTCCCAAGCCCTCAAAAAACCAGCAGCTGAAGTGCCATAGCTGGGATCTCTCCAGGCTGAGCTTTCCACAGGGAGGATGCCATGAAGCAGCAGCAGCAATGCTATGGGAAGGACACTCAGGGCTGACTGTGGGATGGAGTATCAGCAGTAAAATCCCTTCAATTTCCCAGAAGAGCAGCCTAAGGAGAAAATTCTGTAAAGGAGAGCTTGCAAGTTGTTTGGACTATTTGATTCGTGCCCCACATGTGGGCTGTGGGCATGACACACAACTGGAAATTCTATGACCAGCATCAACATCTGGACTTGCTGGAAGGCAACATGCAGTGCTGATGTTCGAACTCCCCGTTCCTGTCTTGAAATTAGCCTCAAGTTTGTTGCCAGGAATTCTGGATGAGGTTGCTGGAAGCAATAAATAAATCCTTCCGAATCCTGAGTGAGGCAGAGAATGGAGCAATGTGGGAAAGCAAAACTGTGAAAAGGAAAAGAAGGAATGAAACCAGGTGTGGAAACCATTTCCATTCATCAGGATGGTGATATGGCCACAAACCAAAAATTTTAGCAATGTTCTGATGTGTCTCCTTTGAGAGAGAATGGATTTTCTCCTTGGAATGGCATAGCTACTCCCAAACTTCCAGAAAGAAGTGGTTTAAAAGAAAGACAAAACACTTTTGCAAAGCTGCAAACCCATGCAAACAATATGGTGTTTCTATCTCATTATCTCCTTGGATAGTTAAATACCCATAGGCTTTCCTGGGTTCCAGTACTCTTTAATCATTTTCCAGTCAGTCCATTCAATTTCAGCCACAATAAAAGAATCCAGCAGATCCACGAACACTGTTGTGAGAATTCCAACAAGGGTCAAAGCTATGGAAAGTCTCCTCAGCTAAAGAAAAAACCAGCACCAATTACAGCAGATAACAGCAGTCAAAGGGGTGCAGAATATGTGTTAAATATTTCCTATGCCTGCTTTTCTCTTGCTTACAGAGAGGAAATGAGAATATTTTAAGTTCCAGGACACTGATTTTCCTCTTAGGAAGTGGTGGAACAAAGTGTTTTGTTAAAAACCTTTTTTTGCCATGTGAAATAATTCCGAATAAATTTTAAATTAAAAATATTTGAGGTTTTCCAACTCAGAAATGCTGATTTTTCTTTCTGTAAAAAGTCATGTTACTGTAAAGTTGAGATTCAAGAAAAACTACCAGACACCAAACCTCGCTAAAAGTAAAACAAATCAGTGATTGAAGTAAAACCACCATGAACAATCCAATGAATGGCATTATCTTTTCTGCATCCAGTCTTCAAGCTGCGAGTTCAGCAAGCACTTGACTTTTAACTTGATTGGTGTTTCTTTAACCATACTAATACAGAAAATTGCTTCCATCCTAAGAGATCTGGTCCTATTAAACTTGGGTTTCTGTAAGTGAGGCAGGTTTCTGCAAGGTTTCATCAACTGCAAACGATGCTTATTTTTGTATACAAATTACTGTCAACCTCTGTATACCAGCAAGAAAAACTAAACCCAAAGAATGAAAATGAAGCATTCTAAGAGGATGTAACTACTCTTTATATAAAACCACTTCCTTTAAACAACTATTAAGAGGTTCACTCATTTCAAAATGACAGTTTGGAAATAGCTATGCTGAAATGTGAACAAGCACATAAAAAACCCTAACTCTCCCTAGATTACTTGGGGAAACTGATTTCCTATAAAATAAATTATCTTCTTCAGAGCACACCATCTAATAGTAATGCAAGCATGAGGAGAGAGTATAAAGACCACTCTGAACAACACCAAACGTTCCAGTGCTTATTTACTAGATCTCTTACCTAGGAAACAGATTGACATTTCCATATCCAAATTACAAGTTTCTAAGAAAATACCAAACATCAAGAGACTTTGTCCACTTCTTTGCAGAGAAAAGTGCTGCTGCAGTCACAGAGAAATATAAACATTTATTGAACATCTAAGGCCACAGAAGTGACAATTTCAGCTGCTGTCAGAAGAATCTACCACACACAACACAACTTCTTGCTGCAAACAAGAGCATCAACCAAGCAGCTTAAGAAGGGGTTTGCAGAGCTTCATCTTGGACCCCATTTGATGTCTTTTACACCATGAAATTGCCTTTTCAGAGCATGGTTGTCTGCCCACTCAGCATTTAGAAACGAGTCGTCGTCCTCCTCCTCCAGTTTCTGTGGCAGAGAGGGGAGGGAGGCGGTGAGGGATGCAGCCTGAGCTCTGTTGGAGCAGCCGCGCTCCCGGGCACCAAAGGAACACTTACCTTTAGCTCCTCCTGCTTCCTGTGGTAGTACAGCATCATCTCTTTCTGCTCTTCATGACTGATCACAGGCTCCCGCCCCGGAGCCCCTTGTCCTCTCTGGAAGGGAAATTGTAAATGTTGCTGATGGCATTTGTGATACAAAGGAGAAGCCGCTGCACAAAGACATCAAAAACCTTTCCTCAGACAACTGGATTGCTCAAATTTAATAAGGTCGCTCAGGACAGGAAAAAAATGCTGAGAAACTGTGGCTGCATTCATAGAATCACAGAATGGTTTGGGTTGGAAGGGACCTTGAAGATCATTTAATTCCACCCTCTGCAGGGGCAGGGACACCTTCCACTATGCCAGGTAATTTCACGCCCCACCCAGCCTAGCCTTGGACACTTCCAGGGACCCAGGGGCAGCCCCAGCTTTTCTGGGCAGCCTGTGCCAGGGCCTCATCACCCTCACAGGGAAGTGAGGGTTGTTCTTTCAAGTGAGGTTTATTTTTTCATCTCTGTATCTGAACCATGCTGTCGATTTTGTGGACATCAGTGGAAGATGCAAATAGGATTGAGTCTATTTTACTTAAATTTCCACTCCAAAAGACATAATAAATCTGTTTTAATGGTCACTCTAGATATCTCAGGATGGGCCCACATCTTTAGCTCCTCTACTAATAAAGACACAGGATGGCATAGGATTCAGTAAAGTAGGAAAGTAAGGGAGTTTCAAATGACTACAAGGAAATTTCTTATCCAGGCAACCGTGCTCCTGGAAGAAATGATGAACAAAGCAGAAAACATCTGCTGTCAGCAACTGCAAACACAGCATCTCACATGGAGATGGTGGATGCTCTCGAGAACAAACAGGGTCTGGGACAGTTTAGGCAGAGAAGAACCCCTGTACTGGTCTTGCTCTTTGAGCAAGTCCTTCAACTAATTAAACAGACAACATTCCTGGGAGCCTACACTTCAGGAGCTATTGAGATGCCACACAGTTTCCCAGTGACCCTGAGAGGAAAGAGAAAGCAAACCTGGTCTTCTAAATGACAAACACATGAATCACCTGACTTACCTCTCTGGGATGCCCTGCAGAACCCACTGCAGGTGGCAAGATTTGCCATAAAACTTTTCAGTTTGTATTTCAGCTAATCTTTAAATACCTCTTTGTTGTACTTCACAAAAATACTACAGAGTAAGAAATGGAAACTTCAGTATGTAACTAACAGGCCAAGGAATTACCAAAGAAAACTCAGAGTATAATCCATTCAAACCTTAAAATAGTTGTACAGTTTAAAGATGCTCAAGCTGGAACTAATCTAATCCACTTTATACTCCTATGGATAGTTCTCTCGCACAGAGAACAGACAACCAAGGGTGAGGAACTTGTAGAGCAATCTTTCAGCAATACTCACTTTCTGGATCTTGACAATGATGGTTGTTTTCTCATTTTTGCCTACATAGTCAGAGAGCAACTTTGTTTCTTCCAACTGCTTTCCTGCCCACCACAACTGTGCTTCCGACTCCTTTATAATTTCAACTCCAGCCTGTGACAAAACAAACAAGATGAAGAGTTGGGGGGTGTTGTTTCTGGGTTTTTGGGGTTTTTTTTCCAAAATCAGATTTTTCTTTCTGGAGGGGGGGAAATTCTTTCTGGAATTCCTAATATGAAGTGTAATTTTACACTCTACTTCTACATCTTTCTCCTCATACTCATCTATGGAATTTTTATTTCTATTCCATTCAATCTTAACCTAATATAAACACTTCGGGCAACAAATTCTCCATACTGGAGGTGAAAACAACCTTCACTGATAAGATGAAGAACAGCACAGCCCATGTTTAACCCACGACTACACATCATGGGAATACATTACTGCATACATGAGTTCCGGACAAGTCTTCTTTATCTTCGAACTCCATCCTAATTGGATCATGTGGAGGCAATCCCATTGGATACACAATCATCACAGCCCCTCGAAGCTGCTCCAATGCATCTTTCACTGTCTCCATATTAACACACACATTGGCCTGAACTTGTTTCTGAAATACAGACAGGGATCATTGGCAATACAAGCAAATCTGCAGCAAGATTTGTTTTGTGGCCAGTTCAGAGGTTAAGGATGGGATATCTGAGTAGAGCTAACAGGCTGCACAAAGATATTAGGAGGGCAAATTCCCTCATTGGAATACTGACTCGTAGTCAGTATATTAGTGTTTGTTAATAAACCTATTTTATACCTTTTAAATTTGAGCTTGCTTTGCTTTCTGCTAATCTTATCTCACAGCAGAAAAAGAGTAAATGATTCTGGTAGACACTCAAACCACTACACTAATTTTGAGAAACAGGAATTGGCAAACGTGAAACCACTGCATGAATACATCTCTCACCTTTGGCCCCTCTGTTTAGCCTGCTTACGTGGGGTGGGGGAGGAAACAAAAAAGGGAGATCTTCACTGAACAGCGCAGGAGACAACTGCCTTTGGAACACAGGACTCAAACCAGGAGACATATGACCACACATGCCAGACAGGGATGTTTTGGCTCCAAGCACTTGTGATTCATGAACATGATTTAAGCCAGTAAAATTCAAACGAGGGATGGAGAAGGGACTTAAAATTTGAGGAAAAAATAGAGCACACGTGAGCAGAAGTGTAAAGCTTGGCAAACTGCACAGCTCATCCAGAGATCTGTAAGACCAAGTACTTGAGATCATTCCAAACCCTATTGCAAGGATAAAGGGGAAACGTGACACATCCGGAAGAAAAGAAATAAAGGTCTTCCCTACAGATTTAACAGTTTCTAAAGTATTAAGGTAAGAGAATGTTGCCTCCTTGTGGACGTTCTTGATCTGGTTAACTGGCCAGTACAACCTCAAATACACAGGCACATTTCTTTTTTGTCATTATAAAGTGGTGAACCAAACAAACCATTTCCAAAACTATCCTTAACTCCATTCATAAATATTACTAAATTTGTGTGTCAAAGTCATAAAATAAGCTGAAATACAACACAGACCACCTACAGATTTGGCAATGTGAATTTGAATGCCTGAGAGCACCGTCCCATCAGGGCAAACGTGATTGTCTTTGAAAACACACACTGAGCAGGACTAAGCATGTGTCCAAGGGCTTGTAAACTAAGGCCAACCCCTGCTCCATTCCTGAAGTATTCAAGGCCAGGCTGGACTGACCTCTGAGCAACCTGGTCTAGGGACACTGCCAGGTGTCCCTGCCCATGGCAGTGAGGGGGGACTGGATGAGCTTTAAGGTCCCTTCCAAACCAAACCATCTGTTCTCATCTAAGAGATGAGAACACATTTTTCAATTAATTACACATAAAAGTCAAAAGACTTCATTAACTCCAAGAATAGCACAGAATGCAGTTAATTTTTCACCAGAAAGCACGACAAGCATTCACCCAAAGAACACATCAATAGAAAATTGCATGGATAAAACGGAATGTGATTTAATCGTTGCACATGGGCTCGGCTGCCAGCACTCCCTTGGAGTTTAGTATCTGACTCTTTAACCTGTTGAGTCACTTGCCAAAAGCCTTAAAGAAAAACATTAACCAAAATATCAGGTTTTATTAGACTATTTCCATCACTTCACGGCATTTCTCAACAACTGTCATCCCTTGCATTGAAAAAAGTCTGATTGTATTTAAGATGCAGAACTCCACAGCACTTACTAGCAAAGTCCCACACACCACTTGAGGAAACTTACCTTAGAGATTAATGCCTTGGCTTCTTCTATTGTCCTCTTTATAACTTGCTGCATTTTTTCATTTGGAGCTAAAAGTAAGAAACATATTTCATAGTCTACACTTACTGTAAAGAAACCAAGCACACATCCTGTCCAGACTCCACTGTGAGCAAATGGAACAGTATCAAATCATAAAGCAGGACAAACACCACTAAGTTGCAGCCTATTTACTAGACAGGTGGTTCATTCCTGTATTTCTTGCTAACTTAAGAAACAAGCAGTATTTTTCATGGGACAAACACACTTACTTTTCCCAAAGACATGTGACTGGTATTTGCCCCATCCCTGGAAGTATTCCTGGTTGGACAGGGCTTGAAGCAATGTGGTTTAGTGGAAGATGTCCTTGCTCATGGCAGGGGAGTGGAAATAGATGAGCTTTAAGGGGCTTTCCAACCCAAACTATTCTGCGATTCCATGATTCTATGATCTGGAACTTCATTTAAGACAAAGGTCCTCAGAAGAAAGCAACAACCACAATCCCATACCCTCCACAACAAACCAAGGCTCCTTCCCTGCCAGACTATTGTGGGATGTACTAGCAGATATGCTTTAAAACTGGACAGAACAACTTGGCAGTTTTCTGACTTTTCTAATTAAAACCTCAGTCCAACAGTGAAGACAGCTTTGCAAATACACTGTACATTTCATATCACACTTATGTATTTTCATTGCTACAAAAAGCCTGTCCAAAAACAAAAACTCAGCTAAAGCATACTCATTCCCAGTTTATGTCCCATTTGAGTGCATCATTTGATGGTTTGGCTTACATATGCACACTGTACAATATTCTAACTTTGTCAATATCACAAGGCTGTCTTCTCACTTACAAACACATGCTCAGTGAATTTGAGTCCCAGTCAGTGAGAAAAAAGGAGGAACATTAGGAAAACAACCTGTTAATGTACCTTGGAGTCCCCGGGGAAAACCAGTTCTCAAGTGTACATTTACAAACGGGGAGAGTAAACTAAACTGGAACAGTCAAACTTGCTCCTGGTGATTGTTTATGTGCTGAAGAGAGATACTGCTCTTTGGGCTTGTTAATCAGCATTACCACAGATTCTAACCCAAGACAGAATTCTTTGTGTGGAACTTCTAGTTTGGCCACCTCACTCCAGAATTAGGGATTTGTTGTTCCCTGTTATATTATGGATTGTCTGTATCTGAAGGGAAAGAAACAAGCATTGACATTTGACTTACCAAATCCATTTCGTCGCCCCATTTCATCCTTCCTGAAGATGCTTCCACCACTTGGGATACACTTCTCTGCCCACTCATCCTTTAACTTCAGCTCTTCGATTTGCTCCTCTGTCAGTCCTTGCATATTGTAAGGTAAGGAAATACCATGCTCTGCCAGCTCCTCCATCTCTTTAGAGGGTTTAGAGAACAAGATTAAAAGTCTCTTGTTACTACAGTCCATTTACAAAAGCCTTTCACATGATACACAAGCAGATAAACATTGCCCCTAGCTTTTACTTTTTACAGGGAATAAAGAATAAGGGATATAAACACACATGTATAGATACGGATAGCACAATTATGTTGAAACCTATACATTTTCCATACCTGTAGAACAACGTAACAAGTTATGCTTGCAGGGATGCAAACTCTCATGGTACTTAGTGGCCATAAGCCTTTTTTTTTTGGTATTTCCCTGGTCAGATATTTTAAATTTCAGAGCAGCAACAGTATGGCCACAGACACCTCACAAACACTGTGGCTGTTGTACAGCAGGTGTGGATGGGCTGCACCCCCAGGTCAGGCTCACCTGACAGGAATCCCTGCTCTGACAGCCCCACGGTGGGCTGGGAAATGGTTTTTCAAGCTGCCTCAGAAGTGAACCCTGCACTAATTCAGACATGTCACTGACTGCTTTGCGTGGCAAGGGATGCTGGTGGTGGCCAGTATAACCTCACACACACGTCAGGGTACTGCTGGTCGCAAGGGAGCACTTCACAGTGCCCTGGAGGAGGACTTTGGACAAGGGCCTAGAGTAACAAGACGGGAGAACGTCTTCAAACTGCCAGAGAGCAGGGTTAGATGGGATACTGAGGAGAAATGCTTCCCAGTGAGGGTGGAGAGGCCCTGGCACTTCGAACTCTGGAAGTGTCAAAGGCCAGGTTGGACGCGGCTTGGAGCAACCTGGGCCGGTATAAGGCGCCCCTGCCCACGGCAGGGGGTGGGACTGCGTGAGCATTAAGGTCTCTCCCAAACCAAACCATTCCGCGATTCCCTGATTTAAGCAGCCACTACTACCGGCTCACGCAGCGGGAGAGGTTTCATTGCTGCGCAATGCCCTCACTAAAACACCAAAGCCAGGAATTCACACGCGGTTGCGCTGTGCCATCACGGCCCCGTCAGGAGCGGAGGCGGCGCGCAGCCGCTGCCCGGGCGGTTCCTGGGGACCCCAAGCGGTACCTGAGCACAGGCGCTGCACCTTCAGCCGCCCGTTGTGGATGCGGGCGGCGAGCGGCGCCAGCTCGGCCAGGCGGGCGCTGCCCGGCGCCTCAAGCAGAAATTGGCTCTCGCCGCCGCGCTTGACGTGCAGCCGCACCATGGCCGGGCCGGGCCGGCCCCTCAGCAACGGGGCCGAGTCCCTGGTTACCGGAGGCAGGGAGGGAGCGCGGCGACCGCCCGCGCCCGGCGCTTCGGGGGGTCCCTGAGAGCGCGGCGGGGCCGCTGCCGCCCCTGCAGGCAGCACGAGGATCCTTCGGGATCCGCCGGGACGCTCCGGCCCCGCCGCAACGGCGCCTCCGCCGGTCCCGCGACCGCTTCCACTTCCGGCCGCCCCGTGAGGGCCCGCGCGCCGCTTAAAGGGCCCGCGCGCCCTGCCCCTGGCGGCAACGACCGAACGTCTTACTAATTGCAGTTCAGGAGTTGAATAAGCTTTTCAATTAATTGTTTTAATTAATCATCACCTATATGTATATAAATCAGCAATAGTGGACTATTCTTAAACTACTCCCAGGCAGTATTTAACAAAGTTGTTAAGAGCTACTTTTGGAGGGACAGCTCGGGAAAAGTCCTGAAACATTCAGTATTGAGAAACTTAACCCTGATATATCCAATGAACACAGCCCGGGAGAGAAAGAGGGATTGATTAGGTTGGACAACTAGAATGCAGAATTTACGGATCACAAAGACACTCTGCAGAAACTACCAGATAAAAACTCAGTATATGCACTGGAAATTCCCTACTAAAGGGAACGATATAAAAAGACTAGAAATATGGACCAATGAGCATAAGAAGTGAGAAATCAATAACCAGTAAATGACAAAATACTAATTCATGAAAGAGAATGATGTAATTTAGAACTAATGCACGTTAATGTCTTTGTTTACTAAAAACGTATAACTAAGTGAAAAAGTTCTGTGTCTGTGTGGAGGCTGGAATTTTGTCACCTAAATAGCCCTGGCCAAGAATAAAGTAATGCCTGACTTGCTGACACTAAAAAGATGGTCGTAGAGGATTTTATTTCTCCTGACAGCTTAGGAGGATTTGGTAACGCGGGGCACAGAGATAGTATGAACACCCAGACCATAAAGATGGGAATATTTCACACATACCTGGGTGTCCCAGGGGACACAGCCACGGACAGGTGAGCGGGAACACTGCGACAGGGAACACCGAGAGTCCAGAGACACGTGGGGAGTGGGTCTCACCTCCATCCTCTGTGTTTTCAGAGCATCTACTATTGTTCATTGCTCCCATCAACACATGGCAGGGCCTTACTACAGCTTGTATATATATATATACACACACACATATAAATAGACACTGAAATTTTGGAGCATTCCCTGTGGTCCCCACAGTCCTGTAAGTGCAGAGGTGCCACACGCCAGGTACAGTTCAGACAGATAGTTTTTAATCACTGCAATTAAATATTTGACAACATATTTATCACGTGACTCCCACTAGCAAAAGTTCCCCACTGAATTTGGTTTGCTAATGTACGAATATACCAAAACATCAACCACACGTTTGCCGCAACAGCGTAAAACAAGGTAACTCACACACTGAAGCACAAGTAGTACCACTGCTGTTCCAAATGTACAACTGGAATGACCTGAACGGAAAGAAGCGCAATAGAAAACTCACTATCACTCCTCCAGGCGGCTGCAGCTCGCGGCTAACCAGGGGCTGTCCGAAGAATAGCTCACGGATCACGTTGTGAGAGCATTTGAGGATTTAAAAAGCGTGCTGCCCTGGGATATTTCACTACTCTAAATACAATCCAAGCGTATTGTTTCACCCCCTGGCTGGCAGACTACATAGTCTGCAACCGGTAAACACTGCTCTGTATCTCAAAGGCCAAGGGGACTTTTCTCCAGAGGTTGAGGAAAAGCTTGTTGTATCAGCTGCTTCCAAGTTGTGGAAAAAAAAAGGAGTGTAGTTAAAATAGTAATGAATAAATGGATGATATGGAACAATTATTCTGAATTAGTGCTAGTGAGTGTATGTCACAATAGGATTTAGTAACTGAAATGTACTGACACAGGAGATTAATTGAATATATTAATATGCAAAGTTTTGTTTCTATTTTGAAAGTAAACTATTTTTGTTGTGCCTTGAATTCAAATATAAGCCTTACAAATATCCATAGCCTCTGTTATAAATTAAACAGCTTCTAAATAATACTTGTCAACATTCAAATCTCAATAAACTTTGGCAGCTCTTTGGTAAATACTTATAAATATCAACTACCAGAACAGTCAAAAGGGAGGGGGGAGGCTACCAGCAGGGAGCCTCTTCTTGTGAAATTCCACAAAGGAGAACAGAAATGAAAGAGCTCCCTAAGCAAAATCTGTGTCCAGGATTGACAGGTTTTAGTGAGACAGCAGCTCACCCTTCTTCTCTTTTTGTCTCTTCAAATACTATTACATTGAGATTTTAATAAACTTCAGACCATTTTTTGTGCTCTACGATATATACACATTCAAAATTTATACAAAAGCAGAAGTGGCTGTTTATGAGCAGAGTTAAGTTTCAGTGCATTTAAAAATTAATTATTGCACACGGAATAATCTCAAATGCCCAATTATTCTACTGGATAAATGTAGCAACAAATATAACCTTTTGTATCTCTGACCATCTATCTGTCTGTAAAATCATGAGCTGGTGACACCTTGGGTGCCAGGGAGGGGAAGGGATCTGCAGAGGACCTGTTGCTGTTTGCTCTGGATGGCACAGGGGGTGCAGGTAGCTTTCCTGCTGTACAGAAGCAATCAGCAGAACTCTTATTCCAGTCACCATCAAAGTTAAAGTCTGAACAAAGGAAAGTCTTTTGTTCAGTTCCCAGCAAACCTGGGCATCCAGCTGATTTCCCGGAGCCGAGTCGCTTAAAATCCGGAACACTCGCAGACGGCTTTAGCTTCGTGTTAAAGTTCTCGTCCTCATCAAACGTCACCCACCCTTTGGGCTGCACGTTTTCTACCTTGAGAGACTTACTTCGCAAGCAAAACGTATTTGCAGCTGCATCCACAGGAAACACAGGCTTGCTTGTGTTACAGCTAGGGGGGGGCAGAGGAGGGAATGTGTGGGAAGCAGCAGGACCTACCAGTACCTGTGAGGTTATCCTGGATTCCCGCGTCTCCATCCTAAATGGGTTCCCAGCATTAGGAGTTCTTTCAGTGAATGGATTTGAGTGCTTCAGCCCAGTAATAAATGGATTTGGAGAGCTGTGCTGATGTTCCTGTGATGAGTGAAAGGTTGGAAAAAGAGGCATTGCTGGCATGCAATGGATAGTATTCAAATTATCTGCATTTCTTTGCCTTGCTGAAGGCAACTGTATCAACTCCTTTTGGTTCAAGGTTGGACCAGGTGATGTTCGGACAGACGTCTGCATCTTGGACACGAGCAGCTGAAATGACAGGTCTTCGAAAGGGTCACTGCTGAGCTGGGGTTCAGGGTTCGTGCCGTATGTCCCGTTGGGATTCAGCTGCAAAGGGAACAACACGCTCAGGAATCATGCAGCTGGTTCCAGGTTATTCCTACCGCCCCCCTTCTCACTCCTCAGCTGCAACTTCAACCCAGTTTTGTTCTAGCTAGAATGGAAACAACAGCCTGAACTCCCATCTAATGAAAAGCCTGTAAGCTGTTAAACACCACGCCCCCCCTCCTTGGTGGGTGACGAAGCTGGAACCTACTTCCTGCAGGTCCCAACCCCAGCAAAAAACACTACGTGAACTTTGGATAAGAAAATGTTCGGGAAATGTATTGTAAGCGAGGGATAGCCCAGCACAACTATGAAATGAAAAGCTCCAAGTTACACTGGGAGCTCATCATACTGATGTTTAAGCAGCATTAAAGCACCACAATGAAAGGAAACATTAGTGTTATTAGTGTATGCAGTCAGACATTTCTATGTAGACAGGCATCCATAGGCATCTCCAGTACTTCCTGGCATGGAAATGGAATATCACTGGTTTCATAATTAAAATAACAAGTTATCCTTGGAGAAGAGAGTTTTCTCCACAGAATATATCAGCTTTTCAAACCAAAATATTCCTGGTTTTATACACTGCTTCAAACAACAATGCAACTTTACCTTGTACAAACTGTCCAACAAGGTGGATTATCTACTTTGTTCAGTATGCACACTCACAGAACAGAGTTTGGAGCTTCTCCTTATCAAATCAATTAAGCTTAAGTTAAAACAGCTTCTAAGAATTCAAATGTCACAAAAAGATTTTATGATTTTAACTGATAAACTTAATATACCCAAACAGTTGAATTGACTGTCTGTAGTTGAAGGGTTTTTTTGCAGAATAATATTAAAACAAAGGGAACAGAGTAACTTAGGGGAAAATGTGAAAAATTGAACCATATAGAAGGAATAGAAATCAAATGCAGCTTGGCACCAGCTGCTTAAGTCCTGTGGTCATTTAAAAGTACAAGATCCCAAAGAAACTAGGAATCCAAACTGCTCCTTGCTCTAAGTAAAAATTTGCTTTGAGTAATTCTGGAACCAAATGTTTTTAAAATTGAAACAAACAGATTGTTTTACTTTGGATCACAGTAAGTTCTCTGTTCCTTGAGAAATGTGATATATGGGGTTTATTTGGAAAAAAACCTGACAGTGCAATAGCATCAGGATTTATTTGCACTAAAGAGAACATTTATTACCAGCAGTGATCTTTTTTTCCCCAAACAGATCAAGATCAGGAGGTTCAGCAGTGACTAAGCAACATAGGTGAGGGTCCAATTGTTTCATAAAAGATGATGACACCAAATAGTTGCTCTGGCCTTAATAAATGCAGTCTCATTCTTAAATGCACTATGAAAGGAAAAAGCAAACTATGGTATGACAGTCAATCCATGAATGCAGACAGGTGGTTTTTAACGGGGATGGGACTGCAGATGTATGAAAACAACATTCATACATCTTTTCTGCTGGAATAGATGGAGACCACATACAAGATTGGTAAATAGTCAGATACCTGTTACCCTGACGGTTGCTCCTGCTTGTGAAAGAAACAGACATCAAAGGAAAGAAAATTAGGAAGAAAATCCAAGTAACAAAGCAACCTCACATTCAAAATACTTTCAGAAGTTTTCACAAAGCCGTTTTTTGAGCCATGAATACAAACCACAAGTATTTACTACACACTACACTAAATTTTCAATGTCTGTTGTCCTCTACTGTAAGCTTGACCGTTAAGAGTCACAAAAAACCCTCTCAAGTCCATTCTAATGATATTTCCATACAGACACTCACTGTGCAGCTGATTATGGTACTTTTTGGAGATGAGAAATAAGAAAGAATTTTATATGATTCTGAGCAGGCATGGCCTAATTCTAGTCATCTATTAACATGAAAAGCCCCATAGCTCTCATTCTGGGAACTGTGCTGGTATTATCCCTCACCTACAGTAATAGTTTTGTAAGCTGAAAAAACCATAATGCCTCTCATTCTGTGGAACTCTAGAACCTCCTTTTTTTAAAATAAAAAAGATGTATTTACAAAAACCAATTCTCTTTTTCCATGTATGGATTGTACAGAGCCCTGAATATTCACACTGTACAGGCAATTATTTTTATAAGGAGAGATCTAGTTTCTTCAATATCACAATCAAGATTTGCGTAGAAGGATAGACTAGGAATTCACTACCTCTCAAAAGATTTTGTATTTCTTTAAAGAGCTTTCCTCAGAAAACTATTTTTTGGTCTAAGTTTCCAAAATGAAAAGCAGTTCACGGGCTAAGAAAGAGGTCCAGGAGAAAGAAAGGAAAAGCATTTAACAATTTTTTCAATTTGAATTCAAAAATCAGCTCAGTGAGGACTGAATTTGGCTGCTTCACTGGGGTACAAAAGAGGCATGAACTACTGTAGCAAAAAAGGGCTTCAGATAAAGGCATAAGGAACAACCTGAGCAGCACCAAAAACCTGCTTCTGCATTTTTAAGTAGTAAGAAACTGTGACCTTTCCCATAAAAAGTTGGTGGTTTTTTATCGTAACAGTCTAAATGGTCCCAGAGAACAGAATGTTAATGTTACTGTATGAAATTTTCACACTATGTGGATAGGTTTCTGTATTTTAACTGACACGGGGGAATAGGGGAAATTCTATTTCTCTTAAGTATTTATTAATATATTGATTTCTCCCTTAAATGAAGGGAGAAATCAATATATTAATAAATACTTATGATCACCAACATAAAGCACCACACCATGCAATAACTATTTAAAACCCGTGCTAGTTACTTACTATACAGCTTGTTATGCACACATGATGATCAAATTAAATGTCTTAGATTGAGTGCTTTTCCATACAAAGTTGCCAAATGACAACACCATTTTAAAAATGAGCTGTCCATAAGTTGCAAGGCCATCATAAGAAATCCTAAATTCAATGTTTAGTATTTAGGACGTTATTCATGGACAATACATAAGCACTTATTACTCTCCTAGAGCCCCGTGACCACTGAATCCAATCTTTGGACCCTTACATTTGTTTCTGCGCATGCTTTAAGGATTCCTCACAAGCCTGTAGCATCCAGTGCAAGCTGTGTTAATTTACACAGTAAAAGAAGGTATCTACAACAGGTTTTTTAACTTACTTGCTGCTGGGAGGGAGCAGGTTCAGAAGGCAAACTGTGAGACGAGCGGCTACGAGGTGGCGGCTGGGGGGGCTCCAGACTCTGCGGGGCACTTGCCTGAGATGGATGCGGTGCCACAGGGACCAGGGGCTCCTGCATCCTTAGTACAGGAGTGCTGGGCTGAGCGGTTCCAGCCACCTGAGGCTTTAGTGGTTCAGGAAGCAACGGTGAGCCTGGAAGTATATTTGCCGTGATTTTCGTGGTGAGGAATTGTGACAAATCTTAGGGATGGCAGGATGGGGAAGCACCAGAGAGAACTGCAGAGAAGGGGCTGTGAGAATAGCAGGTGTTCATGGCAATGGGACTGGAAATCATCAAAACCTCAGCAGACCTCCATTAAAAATTGTTACTTAAGTTCAAGCTGAGAGAGGGTAGAGTTAGATGGGATATCAGGAAGAATTCCTTTCCTATGAGGGTGGTGAGGCCCCGGCACAGGGTGCCCAGAGAAGCTGTGGCTGCCCCTTGGATCCCTGGAAGTGTCCAAGGCCAGGTTGGACAGGGCTTGGAGCAACCTGGGACAGTGGAAGGTGGCCCTGCCCAGGGCAGGGGCTTGGAATTAAATGATCTTCAAGGTCCCTTCCAACACAAACCATGCTGTGATTTTACACAAATCACAGAACCAAAAGCCATGTCACTCCAAAATGTACTTCAGTTGTACTGAAAAGTATTTTGGAAGTCACTATTATAAAATGTGTATTTTTGCATGTATAAATATGAAGGTTTTTTTAAACTGTAAGTTTACGAAGTTGCTTTGAGAGTCAGACATAAATGCTATTCCACATCTTATGATTACAGAACTACCAATGCATAGTGTCTGGTGATCAACAGCCAGAATGGGCCACACCAGTGTGCTCAGACCAAACACCACAATCTTTGCACAGTTTCTCTGATACCATGGAATCTATGGGTCGAGATCTCATGTGACCTTGAGGTTAGCATCTAGAAAGAGTCTGCAATACTCGTGGATGCTTAACACAAACTGCCAAATGCTATTATTACATCCAAGAATCTTAATCTCTACTGAACAGTGGAGACATCTGTTGTAAACAAAGCATTCAAACCACAGACTGTAGTGCTTGACTGAATAGTGACATTTACACTGAACTTCTAAAGGAAACTTACCCCTTGGTGGTTCAGTTGGTTTGGTCTGGGTTTCAGGCGCTGGTCTTGCCCCCGAGGGACGGACATGGCTTTGTGGGGCACTGATAACTCCAGCTCGAGGAGGAACAGTCTGACAGGAAAGTTGGTAGAAATAAAGTATTTTAGTTCAGCTTTGGATCTGTACTCATCTACTGCTAAATGATTCAGGATAATCAGGACTCTGTGAAAAATAAATTCTTTGATACCAGCTCCTGAACTGGTTTATTATGCACATGCAAGGACAAAAAATATATTTTCAAAACATGATGATGGTTCATTTCAAAGCCAAGGATTTTTACAACAGTTTTCAACTTTATATAAATATTTATGTGTGCAACGATGCTAGAAACAGTTACTATTTTGCTAGTATTAATAATATAATTTACCTAAGTCTGTGAATTGTAAACAATAAAAGCAACAAGAGCAACTACTTTATTTGGAGGTCTCCTGTTTCTCAACAAACGGTATTAATGAAACACACATTCTGCCTCATCTGAAGGCTGAAGTCTTCCTGAAGTTGATGGAATAGAAGTTAATATGCTGGGAATGTAAATTTAAAGGTCTACATCAGTATTTAAAGAGACATAGGAAGCTATGCATTGTTTTTCTTAAAAAAATACCTACCGGTCTGGTTGTACTCGCTGAATGTGGAGGCTGATTACGAACTGTAACAGATATTAGAGATTACTGACTTAGCACTTATTTCAAAATCAACTTCTGTCTGTATTATAATTAGTACAAAGCTTGTATCTATTACCTAAGTTATCTTTTCTTTGTGTTCCAGGGCTTTTTTGTGCTTTGATGCATGGAAAAGAAAATTAGATTATCTGTGTTAGATAAGCCACAAACAGGTATTAGATGGCGATGTTACATTACTACTACGGAGCAAGGAGATACCAGTGATTCTCTTCAAATTTTATTACATATCCACAAGCTGTCACTAACACTCTCCCATCCCACATGAAGTAATTTAATTTGACCCTTTTTATTGCAATTACAACTACAAATTATTTAAATCACATCCTATTTGTTGCAAGCTAAAGACACACTTGTACAGGTACCCTGTGTCTTCAATCATGGTGGAAGCTGTTTTGGTTTGTGGTATATTCTGTAGATGTTCTACCAGCAGTGGCTAAAACAAAGCCAACTGATCTAACAGTTCCTGACCCCAGTCTCTGTGTTTACAGGATAAATCTGTTAGAGCACCAGCTTCACCATGGCCACGCCGATGACAACCTCAGACACAACATTCAAACAGGGTGATGCAAGAGATAAAAAAATTACCTTTAGCTCAGACAAGTGCACAATTTCTAACAGGCAGGGAGGTTTAGGATTCTAGTTTGAGTTTCTGCTGCTTATTTCCCAGGAAGGCAAAGTCACCAAAGTGACCAAAGTCAGTGACAGTAAGCGGAAGGAACTCATGGTGCATCACAGTTTATAAAAGCAGCTGGAACCAGTCAGAATGGGTTTCTGGGTACTGTTCTCAGGGAAACAGCTCCCACCCTGTGCAACCTGCTGCCAATTTACCTGCCTTGGAGCAGGAAGCTGGACTGGATAACCACTGAAGGTAGCTTCCAACCACAAATATTCCACGCATAGAGTGATTTTGCCAATTTATAAAAAGAACCAGCAATGCAGCCAAAATTAATTGTCAATACAGGAGGAAACCCTCCCAGTGACACAATTAGGACCTGCATATTTGCTGTGAAGGACACTTTCCTGAGGGACAAGGAAGAAACCCAAGCCCATGACTCAAGCAGGACCCATCCAGCAGTAGCCCCACGTAGTCCAACCAGAACGGTGCAAGAGAAATGCTCCTCATAACTGTGTGTTACACACAGCTGGCTATTCTTTAGAAAGAGGCAAAATATTAAATTATAGACCAAATTGCCTAAATGGAAGTTTCACTCCCCAGAATATATGAACGTATGTAGTTCTTTCCAAAGAGTCAGGCTCCCTAGACTCCTGATTTAATTACAGGTATAATGGTCACTCCAATGACCAGTCAGCTACAGCTTCCTCTGAGGGTCAGCCTTCAAACTGTTCTTGATTAGAGCACTCCAAGTTTTTACTCTGCTTTTCAGAAATGCCTTCTGCAACAATTCTCACCACCACTGAAAAGCAGGAAGCAACCTGGCTGGGGGAAAGCTACACTAAATAAAAGAAAGATCCTACATTATAAATACCTTCATGAAACCACCTTTAGTATCACAAGGGCAATAATATTACTCAGGTGTTAAATTAGAAATCCATTTCTAGAACACAAAAGTTATGTTACCTTCTAGTTCTCTCCTAGCTACCCCAGGACTGGGAGGAGCTCCAAGACCTTTTCAGAGAAAGAAGAGAAGCTGTACATTGCATAAGAAAAGCAGAAGATTGAGAAAGAAAAACCAGAAAGAACACTGCCACAAGACAGCTTTACACAACTTAACTCTGGTCTAGATAGATTAAAGTCACCTGTAGGAAATAACTCTTTGTAGCAGCATGGGGAACCAGACTGGTGTGAATTACAAATCATCAAGTACAATCACATTTAATAACATTTCTTATTTTAATTTTACATTACAGTTGAAAGAATTTCATTCCTTCAAAATGTTCACTCCCCACAAACTTTTGGCTATCCAGTGTGATCTGACATGCTCATCTTGAACCTCTCATGAAGCAGAGCACAGACCTGTACTCAAACACTGGAGAAAAAATGAATGCAGCACTTCCACCCTGCAAAATTAAGCCTGATCTCTGTCATTCAGAACACTGAACAGTCTGTTTCTGCTACGGTATATCTGAGTAAGAAATTCGATGAAAGCAATGCTCCCCACTTCCTAATTATGTACTGTATCCTGAAGAACTGCATTACTAAGTTACCTCCACGCAGCACTGTGCACTTGGGACAGCTGTACCAGTTGGTTTAACAGCTCAGATTGAGAGAAAGATGATGTTCAATCATGCATAACCACGTTGAATTATTTTATTTCTGTAACATCATCAAGCATATACTCCTAAAACTGTATGGCAAAAACATGGCAGGACACAGACATGATGGAAATACTGAAGGCATCCCTTAGCTATGACACAGCCTCCTGTTTTCTCACCATGTGCCCACGTGTGCGATCTGCCCAGAAGCTCTGTCATCTGTGAGTTCTGTCACGGAGTGGGCAGAGTGAAGGCTGCACATGAGGCTGAAATGGGACTGTCTCCAGAGATGTCGTATCTCTGCTTTGGCTGAACATCTGTTTCAAAGATGCTAAATCCTAGCACGTGTTATCTGTTCTGGCTGAGATCCAGGCTCTGCCAATTCCCATCACACGTTTCTGACTGAATGACTCTGTGAGAAGCAGCAGTGAACAGAGGCTGCGCAGGAGTAGGGCACTGCCTGATAACATTCCTCTGCTCTTGTTTTATGCAGGAGGACAACTGAAGGCAGCTCCTTTCAGCAGAAGGGAGACACAGGCACACGCTGTTACGTCAGCACACCAGACAGAGAGAGCAAGATCTCTGGGCATGAGGATTTGGCAAATCAAAAAATATTCACTACATGGGAGAGAAACATCTGAGATTTCACTTACTCGTAATACTCTTCAATAGTGAGAAAGCAAAATGATCATGCTGTGATAATGCTATCAGAAAGGGCAGCATAGGAATATTTTAATCTTATGGACAATGAAAAACAGTTTAAACCAACGATAAAAGCCTTGGCTGCGACAATCAGGAAAACTCTGACTATTAGTATTAAAGGAAAAAACCCACAAATGTTATTTATTAACTTCAGTTGATAATTAGAAGCCTTTATAGCTTTTTATGTTCTCTGAAAGTGTAATCTATAATGTATTAAAAAATATTGGGTAAACAGAGTGCAACATTTTAATTTTTAACTATAAACAACTGGAGCTTATAGAATCCTCAGTGACATTTTTTGGATATTAGCATACAAAAGGTCTACACTTTGTAAAACCCTGCAATGAGTACAGAGCCTCATTCACCTGAATTCTGAGTTACTTCTTTTATAAAAGTATGACCAAACTAAAACACTTAGACACCCAAATCCTCCTCTCATCTTCAAAGCATATGAGCCATTAGAAAAAATGCCATGAGCATTGAAGAGACTGAAGCACTTGGGGGGAAAAGGTCAAAACACATGAGGGAAAAAAAAGGAACACTTAAAAGGCACAACACGTTAAAGACAAGATCAATGTCCCTCTGCATGTGCTATGGAAGTCTAAACCCAAAGTTTGATCCACTTAGACACTACACAGGGATATTCCACAGAGCTTTAGGAGCCTTCCTCCCAGGGAAGAGAAACAGCTGCCCTTTCCCCACTAAAGTAACCCATAAGGACATTTATTTTGGTTCCAGCCCTGTGCTAACTTGCTTGGAGCTGAACTCAGATACCCGTGAAAAGCAAAGTCTTTATGCTTACACATGTACACCATGAGTGGAAAATGGAGAGCAGAAAAAAGTGAAGAGTTTTAGGTTCAAATAATATATGAAAAAATATACTACAGTCTCAAATGATTGCATAAAAATCAAGTTTTATGCAAGTTCTCACTCTATGGAAAGCTATGTTGGGAAAGAGGACAAAAGAAGACAACTGACTACTCTTTGCACAATTGAGACAAACTAGGCAAACAGGATTGTCAGTGCACAGAAAACTACACAGGACTGGGGAACAATGAATTAAATCTCACCTATGCTGAATGTGGTCTATCAACCGCTTCCTAAGGCTTCTGCATTTTAACTCATTTGAAATATTACACGTGGGGCATAGAAACTTCCTTGTCTCACTAGTATCTAGGAGCCAAGTACATTTTTGCCTGACACCAAAGTTAGCTGATAGTTACAGACTATGTAAAATAGTTAATGTATTTTCTGAGACTACTCAAAACTTCTGAAGCATTTTGTCAAAAATGCCTCTTTCCTACCCCTACCAACTGAGGGGCAGTGCCTGGAAGTGCCACTAACAATTGTCACCCTCTCTCATGTACTGATGAGCTGATTTAAGTCCAAGCAGGACAACAAAACGTGTGACAGAGAAGGACAAAGACTACTTTGAAGAAGCACCAAAAAGTTAGCTGGATGTATTCACCCAAGACAAAGTAAAAAAAACCTGCAACAACCTTCATCTCTGACTTTAAAATACCAACTTCTGCAGAAATACTATTTCACTGAAGAATTGAACATGTTCAGGAGGGGAAGAAAGAAATGACAGTGACATCCCTGAATTATCCAGTTCTGTAACTTGGAGAATTGCCCATTTTCATACCTTTGGAAATCATGATGTTAAGTATTGTCACAACAGATCCCCACGGCAGTTTTGCTATACAGTCATATTTGAAAACAATTAAAATCATTACCTCCAAATTCTTTTCTAGCAGGTGCAGGACTCCTACCGCCTGACAGTATTTAAGAAATGAATGCAGCAATAATGAAAAATATTAGTATAGTAGGAGGGAAGAAAAAGAGTGAGAAAGTTAAAAATCACAAGGGTCAGTTTGTTATTAATTATGTTGCCCAAATGCTTCTGAACATCCAGTTTCTCTTAGTGCTCAATTGTTCCCATTGTCAGATGATCCAAATGAAGTCTAAAAACTTTGACATGATAAAGTGCATATATACTAATGCCAAAATTAAAGGAATAGCAATGAACCAATGAATGCACAAGTTTATTTCTATTTTATTTTAAAATAGAAGCTATAAAAAATGAAAATGTTGAGTAAACATTGCCGTAAAATTTCACATTTTTAAAACTGTAAAAATAAGTTTTTATAAACTTATTCACTAATAATATTTAAATGGTAAAAATGATGTTATTTCCTATGATGTTACTGTGTTTAAATGCACCAATTAAACATTTCAGTTTGTTACATTAAACTTGAATTAAACATCTCAGTTCAGGGAACCCCAAGTGCAATATGCAGTTTGGGTTTGCACTTTCAAGTTCACCTCACAGACTTGCAAACAAATATTCCTGAGCACCTGAAAATGTCCCTACATTACCTGAGGGTGGAGGTGGCCGCTGTGGAGGAGCAGGACGTGCAGGAGGAGCGACGGGGCGAGGGGGTGGGGGACGCTTTGGCTCCAGGCTCTGGGGAGGCTCCTTCTGCTGGGCACCAGTCTGGAATTCAGCTGAGGGATGTGACAGAAAACAATGCAGAAATTAGTATCTTGGACATTCTAAACCCAGCAAAGCTTTTCTAGTAGCAAGGTTTTCTCACAGAGAGGACAGTCAGCCTTGGAAACAACGATCCAGAAGTTTTTCAGACAGGGAAAACAAGAGGAATGAAGCAATGATGAAAAGAAGCAAATCTCCTAAAACACAACTTTTGCCTCATGTGTTGTAATAAATTTACATTTTCCATGAAATCCTGAACAATCTTACTAATTGCAGCACTCCAAATTTTGATTTTGACCCTCACCTGTGAATTAAGTTCTCTGGAAAAAAGTGCTACAAAGGGAATTCTCAAGGCATTTGAGCAGTTAAAATAAACTCAATCAGAGGCCATTCCAAACACCATCATTGTGTTCACATGTTCACTTCATCATTTAAAAAAAGACTGTGTTTAAACAGAACTTTTCATATTGTGCTCCCAATTTACAAATGTGCTGATCACACATTTGGTATGTCTCTTGGAGCTGACAGGAGTAAGGATTGCCTACTCCAAGAGCGTGGCTGGGGTGAACCAGGATTCTACAGACACGTTGCCACAGAACTTGGGCGTGCCAGTTCTTGAGGCAGTGCAGCTGTGCAATACACACCATGCGTGGACACAGGTGGTCCAGGAGCTTTTCCTGGGGCTCGGCTGGGTCTCACTGGGAGCGTGGGTCCATCCGACAGCGTCGGGGACTGGCAGGGGCTGGAACGCGGGGAAGAGCTCGGGGAGGTTCCGAGCCCTGAGCTTGATGTTGGCTGTAGGTGCTGAGGAAGGATTTCTTCTACTTCAGCACTGTAGTCATCAATGTCTCCTAAAGAACAAGGCCCAGAGAGGAAAAGCACATAAAAACTGATTCTGGGCATGCGATTTTATGCAAGAAAAGCCCCAAAGTTCCAAGGAATTAGCTCAGCGACCAAAGCGTGATTCCTGCATCCCAAAATTACACGTGAGGAATACATACGTATTCAAATCATTGACAGTACTTCAAATGTGTAATATATATCAGATATTTATTAGAGGTAATTATAACAGTGTGGCAACTGTGAAGTTGATTAATCTAAGAAACAATTAGCTTTGCAGGTTATTTCCTTGGTTTGCAATATGGCAAGCTTCACGTGTTCTTTAAAAGGCTGGGAAGGGGATTTCAAGGTATCTGTTATTTGTAATAACTTCTGCTTGCAAAAGGTGGAAAGGTGTTTATAAAAAAGGCTCAGCGTGGATGAGCTTTTGAAGAATAAACTGTCAATTTGGAATATATTTAAATGTAGATGAAAGTGAAGCAGACTGCCCAGATACTGTTGGAAATAATGTGATTTCTAATCTGGGACAGGCATAAATTTGTTACGTAATGGAAATATGCATTAAATTAACCACATTATTTACAACTGTAAGCATTTCAAAGTAAGGAATGCTTTATCTCAACAAACCTTCCATATCATAGTCTGCAGTAACCTCAGCATCTTCACAAAGCAAAGTGGAGCTTGTGGATGAAGGCAGTCCAATATTAATCTTCTCTAGATTCATTTCATCTTCCAAACTTCTGATCCAATCTGGATTTTTCAAGTTGATGTTTATAATCCTTCCTTGTAGCTGAATTGTCAAAAAAAGGTATGCACAAAACAGAAGTCATTTTAAGAGTAGGAATATTAAAGCTCAGCATGTTAGATTTAAAACAATAACAAAAATATTCCTGAAATACCACAAATAAGGTTATCGGAATTTCTGCGCCTAAAGAAAAATAATCTGATTTTCACTTAATTTTGATAATTAACTACATTTATGTAATTTAAACTCTTCATTACAACCTTTAATTTTTTTTCTTTTTGTAGAAAAACTAGCAACTCAACAGTTCTCCTTTTCAGTTAATCAGGAAGCTTCTGGCTTCTTTACTCTGACAGAAACACTATTACTGATAAAGAAAAATAAGTGTGCTTATAAACTACATGAATAAAGTAATTTTTAGAAGCTGGCACAGAGCAGGTCTTCATTTTCAAACTGAAAATCTACCCAGAGCCCCTTTCCTGTCTGAACTGCCAGTCACCTCTCAGCAGATCCAAGGATCCATCTGTAAACATCACACATTCTACGTCTTAACAGCCACAGACAAGTAAAAATTTGAACATCAGAAGTTAAATTTTCACAAAGATTAAACACTGACCCCATAGTAGTCAATGCAAGCTGACATTTTGACATTTTTCAGAGTCTGCAGTACAGAAGTACTGAATTTTTAGTAACTGCAGGCTATAAAAGTTTTAAACTGGTTCATTCAAGAAACTAAACTCTGATTTTTAAATCATAAAAACCCCCAAACCCCTTATTTGATTAAGAAGTCTCTCAGTAGGAGATCTTCCTTTCTCTAACAATACTCCTCCTAAAAATAAATTAAGTTTGATACTTCTCTTATATGGCTTCTGAAACTCAACTTACTGGTATGTAGTTATTAAAGGAAAAAAAAAAGATGCAACAGTCTAGTACAGAACAGAAAAAACTTCTGAGAATCAAAGACAGACAAAAAATCCAACCCTCTCAGGAAGACTTAAAAAAGCTGGATTTCCTCTTGCAGTACAAAGGTTCCATCATTTTTACATTACCTCAATGCCATTCAAATTCATAACATTCAGAGCAGAGCTTCCTTCCAAAAATGTTACCCACATCTTGTCTTCCACAAACCTGCAAAGTTCATTGGAAACAATAACCAGCAAAATACTGCAACACTTAATAGTACAGTTGCCAGCCTAGTGAAAATGCAACATCCTCATTTTCAGTTCATTCAAAACCACTAACTTAATTCTGGAGTACAAAACTTGTATAAAATTCTCAAAAATAAGAGTATCTGGAAAAATCATGCCTGAAAACTGAGACACATAGAGGTATGTAAAATGAATTCTAAAGATATTTAAGTTGAAATTCAAATGTTAAAAATGAAACAGATCATAACTGAAATGCTTGCTAAGGAAATAACTGTATTCAGGAAATTAGTGGGAACAATCAAGATGAATTTGGGACTTGTTCCAGCAGGTTCAAGTCCAGCTTCCCACTGCCAGAAGATAAGATGGGATGCTAGGGAGAAATTCTTTTTCTGTGAGAGCGCTGAGGCCCTGGCACAGGTTGCCAAGAAAAGCCGTGGCTGCCCCTGGATCCCTGGCAGTGTCCCAGGTCAGGCTGGAGCAACCTGGTCTAGTGGAAGGTGATCCCATGGCAGCAAGTGGGACTGGATGATCCCTTTCAACCCAAACAATTTCATGATTCTAACAAGCAGAGATTAAAAGTAAGAAGGTTTTTGTTAACCTTATAAGTATAACTTCGCCATAGCTTGCAAATTTTTGAAGAAGATCATCAATCAAGTTATCATCAAAATAGTTTTCTTCTGCTGAAGAACTTCTGATGGAGACCATCACAGTACCATCAGGTGGTCCTTGCGTCGCAATCACCTCCTTATACACTTTTTGCCTCTCTTCTGCCTCAATTTCAAATATGTCAATGTCAATCAGTGCAACCACGGGCCTTGGAAAAAAACAGACAAGAAAATCCTGTCAGCAGAATATCTGCACAACAAAATACACAGCATGTGTATTAAATCTTACAAGTAATGTATAAAATTAGACTGGAACCTATGATCAGATGTTTTCAGCTCTGCTCTTCCGTAGTGCAACAAAGTGCCAGGATTCCATGTGTAAGGGACATTACTGTCACTGTGAAAGCTTGCATTCAGGAGATCCAGGTCTTCAGCTACAATCAGCAATGAAAACAAAAGAGGAAAAATACAGTGATTGCAAGGATGTGCTACTTGTAAAAAGAAAAAACAAAGAAAGTAAATCCAAATTGAGCGCCTTACAGAAATGCCCCCCTTCGAAATTCTTTTTCCACTCCTCAAATGTCAGTGACTGGGATCTGATTCATGGCCCTCTCCTCAGTCTGTGTTTAATGAAGTGTTACAAGTGTTCTGTCTCCTACCAAGCCAGGAATGGGAGCTCAGCATCGCTGGTATTGGGAACATCACTAAATGGATCCCCTAAGTCACTCAGGGAATATTTTAAACAACTGAAGGGAACCCTCATACCTGATCGGTCAAACGGCCATTTTCTTCTTCTCCAAAGGATGCGATCTGTCCATGCCGGCGTGCGACACTTTTCACTGGTGTCATAGTCATCAGAGAACAGATCGTATTTGTATGTAGGGGCAAAATTGATTTTCCCTTCCAGAAATCCTCTAAAAATCTGTAAAAACAAAAGACAAACAGATGGGAAGCAACGTGAAACTAATCAGAATTCTCTCTTCTAACACTGACAACCTGTATAAACATCTCAAAATAAAATAAAACGTTGTTTGTTAAAATGGATTCTCCTTCACATTTTGTCTGCTGAAAACATTTGATACTATGACTAAATAGTGACCCAGACAATCATCTTAAGCATCACCTGGTGCTTAGTTTTTCCTGTGTCAGCAAAAGTTGGGAATTAAGGTTTACGTTTTATCTATCTGAACATGCCAAATGTTCTCACAAATTCACAGACTGGTTTGGGTTGGAAGGGACCCTAAAGAGCACCCAGTTCCAACTCCTTGCCATGGGCAAGGATGCTGTTCACTAGACCAAATTGCTCAGGGTGCCATTCAGCCTGGTCTTGAACACTTCCAGAAAAAAGCTGACACAACATGCCCCCTCAAATAAATGGGATTTTAAAAAATAACAGAGTCCTTAATACATTCAATATATTCAAAGTGAGCTTCTCACTCATTACATGCTTAAACTGGACACATGATAAAACCCTTTAGCTAACTCAGTCAGCTCCATTCTTGAGTTCAACCTTCTATGGGGATCTTCCCTTCACTTCAGAGATCTGTAAAACAGAACTCTAACCTGCATCTTACAGTCAAATCCAAATCCAGCGATAGGCTGACCTGCTCTTCTTGTTGGAAATACAATTTGAAATCCAGTCAATTTAAAAGTCAATGTCAGAAGATCAATGTCAGAATGCTAGAAGTTCCACAACTTCTGAGACAATTAATTTGTTTGCCCTCAGTAATTATTTTCTAACCTACTTTAATGGAGCAAGTTTCTATGTAAACATCTCTCCTGAGCAGCAGGTACAGAAGTGAACCTGTCACAGCCACAGAGCTCCCCCAGGGACATGGCTAATACCCAGCCAGCAGCTTCTGAATCATGGAATATCACCCCATATAACAGTGCCATGCTACTCCTGCTCCCCAGCCAGGAGTCCTTCTCATATTCTGGCAGTTTCCATAGATTTCTCCAGCTTTGTAACTGCTGGAGGTGTCTCCAAAAGCTCTACACATCATTTTTTGATCCACTTCACAGACAACCAATGCTGCCCACGTGAATGTCCATCTTGCTTTCTCTAGGAAACAGCTGTTAAAAAAGAGTAAAAATATACAGTGTTTTGCCTCTTGTTCTGGTGCACAAGATACCAGCACAAATGGAAGGGAACTCTAAATCAGCAAAAGCACTGCTTGTGATCCAAGTGCTGGCGAGCAGACAGAAGCAACAATAGAGGATTGTCTCTCTTTTTACCACATCCAGCCTTCCCACACAGAGCTGCAAAGAGAGAACAAGAAACCCTACAAATCTAAAAAGATGTAGCTTTCTTCAGACTTGGTTATTCCCTGTCTTCCTTACAAATAAAAAAGTTACCATTTGGACTACTCCTTTTCCCAACAGTAACAGCATTAGGCCTATTACAATTTAACTAAAGAGTAACATTACCAAACATTACAAACATTCTTTTAAAATAGTTACATCTGACAAAACCAAAAATACTGGAATTAGAAAACTCCATGCTGAGGACATACATTTACAGGAGCATAGCATCATAAAATTGCTACAACCAGTAAAAACCACCAAGTATCCTCAAGTATGGTGACATTTGAACACACCTGTCCAGAGTTCTTCTGGTTGATAAGCTGGTCTCCTGCTATGAGGGGATCCCAGTTCTGTTGTCGTATTAGGTCCTTCACCTCCTCATTGGGCAAATCTATTCGATAATTGAAGTCCCCACACCAAAAAATATAGTCATGGGAAAAGAGCATCCTTCCCTGTAAAACAGCAGCACACACTGGAGGTGAAAACAACCGAGTGACAACTTTACTACTTTTAGGTTCAGAAATTCAGTTTTTAACTGTGAAATATGAATCATTGCTGGGTGATGAAGACAACTGAAATACATCCTAGCATTTAGTGTCCTAGTGTTAGTATTCTGTCAATATTAATTTCTGTGTGGTTTAGTTTAAGTATAGGTTAAGTATTGCTCAGTTAAATTGTTATTTTAAGTTCTGTTAAGTTTGGGCCCTGTTAAGTTTTAGGTTATTTTAAAGTTTGATAAGTTTAGGTTTTATAAAGCTTAGATGATATTAAGGCTATATCCTATTAATTTAAATTTTATTACATATAAGTTTTATTAAGTTCATCTTCATTTAAAATTTTTTCCGCCAAAATTTATTCACACAATCAACAGTGTGGTGTTTACATACGGAACACGAGAGAAGTGACATTTCCTATGGAGTTTACACTTCTAATGAAACACGAATCAACTGAATTGGATTCTAAAATTCTTCATCTTCCTACTACTGTTTTAGAAGTCGGCTCAAAGGCTGCTGCCTGTGTCAGAGGAGAACAAAACACCCCCCTGGCACTTTGTGGCACAGTCTCCTGACAAACTGCAAATCCACAGCTTTATCATTCAGATTGAACTGAAGACTCTTCAGTTACATCTGATTTTCATCACTAGAGAGAGACATCAGTTATATTAGTTATAGAGGGCTTTATTAGTTTAAACAAGGCCCAGGGTTTAGAGTGAGAACGTTTTCTTCCCCTTTTGTTTTGATTTTAGCACTGCCCACAAGTAAAACCAAGCAGATACACTGGCAGATGGAAATAGCAGTATTTAGGAAAGTGCTGGATACAGCAGTTGCTAGGAAAACTGAAACATGACAGTGAGGGCAAATTTAGAAAATAAAACCCTATAAAATAAGACGTAAGACTCCTGCAGAGTGTCACAGAAATGAAGAAATTACAGTTTGATGACAAAATTTAAGCCAGCTTTAAGTCTCAAGGAAGCATTTTGTTGCACTGATAACATTTTCAACTTGGTGTTTGATAATGAGAACATGGTGTTTATGAGAACATGGCACAGAATCATTCCTGTGTACTGAGAACAGTGCTGTTTCCCAGTGATTTTTGCTCATAGGTGGTTGGTCTCGTGCGCCTACAAAAGTTGGACTGCATGTCAGGGATCTGTAAGGTCTCTTTCCTACGCTAAGTTCTTGATTCCAAATGCAAGAGAACTCATGGTTCCTCATCTCCGTCACTGCACTGGCAAGGTCTGTTCTTTCTGCAGTCTTCTGTTTTCATAAACATTGTGGGACCTCAATTCTCTCTGAGACCTCTAACCCAAGGAAATCTGATTTGCACAGGAAACTGGGGAGGAGGAAAAAGTGCAAATGGAACTTTGGGATGACACTGCTGGAGTTGCAAGAGTCTCACTTTTCATTTGCTATGGAATTTGAACACCGCGCTTACCATTGGAAAGCCAAGCTTGCGAGAGATTTCTACGAAGTCTTCATTTCTCTCCTTGACTTGGGATTGCCCTGCGGCAAAATGGCTGCACACAAAGCAAAGGCTGGAGGTGTGGAACAGCATCCGAATGGCCACTGCACCTTTGTTCCCAGTGGCTCCTCCCATGCCAGTCTTGACAGTATCGACAGCAACATCCCTGAAGTAGTGAAACGACTATTAAACCTTCCAGGAACCTGGCACAGATGGCTCTGAGTGTGACTCTGGGCTGGGAGGGACACATTGCTCTCCCAGCCGCAGGGCTACTTTTAAAAAGTTCCAACAGCCACTGAGCAGTAACAAGATAAGCGTCAGCTTTTCAAGCTTTCTGGGCAACCAATGAGGCATTTAAAAACTAAGATAAAAGAACCTAAACAACTGCTTCACCAGAAGGTGGAACAGCTCTTTCAGAGCCCCACATGGCTCTCAGGATGTTTGGGTGCTATCTTCCAACACAAGGCAAGCTGAAGGTGACCCAAGCTGGAGCCAGCTGTACTCACTGACCTGATAAAGGGAGCATGCTGGGGCCTGATGAACACGAAGAGGCAGACGCCCACCAGCTGCTCTGAAGCCAGCAGCACATACTTGTAATCTCTGGAGATGGTCTTCTGCAGCTCAGCAGCCCAGAGCTTCTGATTCGTGGTGCTGGCAGTGAGATTAAAAACAAGCAATTGAGCTGACTAAGCTACATCTAAGAACCTCAAGTCAACCTTGAGGCAGTAAACCAAAGCCAAGCTGGAAATGGTGCTCAAATGCCTCCCAGCAGAGACACAGGCTCTAGGCTGTCATGACATCATTGTTTCCAATTCAGCCTCTACAAATGCTGCCTCAACTTTTCCCACCACCACAGACAACCTTAGGAGCCATGGCTCTCTCTGCTGTATTTATGAGCCTAGACTAGAGGAGCAAACCCTAAGAATTGTTTTAGGGAGTTACTTCCTAGCTCAGTCAATATTGGAAAACACGTGTCCACAGTCTTAGATTAAGAAGAAACATCCTTAGAGACCTAATATTGACTATGGTTTTCAGAGTCAGCACCGGACAGGGATGAAAAATATCAGGCCTGGAAACAGCATTAGCTACACATAGGGTGAAATTAGGGGATGACAAGCTGATACTTAGTACTGAAAAGACAAAAATCAGCACAAAGGCTATAGCATTGTAGGCTTTAGGTGCTCCTCCCAATGAGTTAAACCTTCCCTAACACCAGGACACATGTAAAGCAGGCAGAGAAAACAATGGACAAAGGGAATGTGGTCCTAGGACTACACACACATTTATCACTGGTATCACCTACCACTGGGAAAAATGTATTTCCATAATTCACTCTGCTAGGAGTGAAAAATCCCAACTCCACAGTAATGTAACCATGCAATACATGGAATGGCAGTGAACTAACAGTGTGGAAGGAAGCCTTCCTTTATACAGATCACAACCTGATACATAATGGCATACCAACAACACATGCTTTTGGAAAGACTTTGACAGGTTTTGCTGTTCCCAGCAATACAAGACACACAACTGAAGAACACTGCAAGCACTGGAGAAATCAAAATTTTAAATAATGTATGACTTGAAAAAGGTGATTATTAGCCAAACTAGTGCTGTGTGGATTGCATCACCCACCTGGCGTTCACAATGTTTCCTGCACTTAACTCCACCATTTCCTCAAATCCAATGGCAAAAATGTCCACAGGTTTGTTTTTGCGATCTGGAGGTAAACAGGGAAAAAGTTATTTCTTCTTTCTAATTAACTTAAGAATCAAGACCTCATATATACATATACATATATAAATAAAAATTCATAAAAATTCATTTTAAGAAAGAAATTACTTAGATGAAAGAAGTTACTTTCATCTTACAAAGTTAAGAAAGAAATTACTTAGAAATTACTTACTTGGAAAGAAATTCTTCCCTGAGAGGGTGGTGAGGTCCTGGCACAGGGTGCCCAGAGAAGCTGTGGCTGCCCCTGGATCCCTGGCAGTGTCCAAGGCCAGGCTGGACAGGGCCTGGAGCAGCCAGGGATAGTGGAAGGTGTCCTTGCCCATGGCAGGGGGTGGAACTGTATCTTTACAGTCCCTTCCTACACTGTTCTATGCTTCTGTGATACCTGTTTCAATGTTTGTGACCTACTTAGAATAATCAGTGTGTAGAGGGCAGTTTCCCCGGGGAAGAAGAGAACTCTGGAAAAATGCCTTGGGAAACCCAGTTACCAGTGCCATAAGCAAAAAGCTTATTCACGTGTTCAAGCATGCAAATGTTACTAGAAGGTTCCCCGTTCTTTGCGTTATCTATCATAGGTTGATTTTTGGTGCAAGAATTTTAATTTTCCTAATCGTTGTCCACCACTGGACCCTTCCCTCAGACCCCACCCACACCAGAGTGGTAAGTACCCCTGTCTGACCCTAAACCCTGCCTTTGGCATCTTGCCTTTTGCCCCTTGTTACTGCCTTGATCCAGTCCGCTCCAATACAGCGGACGCCTTACTGTTGGTTATTTTTGGTATTATTAAATTTACTTCTCCAACAACGGATCGAAGCTGTCTCTCTCTCCATTTAAGTCGCCATCAGACTGAGTCCCAAGGAAACTCAAAGGGAGTCTGATAGTCTGGGCTCAGACTCCAGAAGAGTTTCATCAGAGTTTTTAAGAAAAAGCAATGACAGAACACAAATCCTACCTTGGAATTCATGGATCCCAGCTAACTTTGGTGCATCCAGAAGCCAGTCAGTGAGGGTTTGATTTCTGAAGGCAATACTTCGAAACTGCTTGCCCCCATTGACGTTCCACGTCCCAACGCAGACTCGGATTTTTTTTGGTTTTGCATACTTATAGAAGTTCTCACACATGCTCTTCAGTACTTTTACAGATGCTGCAAAAACATTTAGAAAGACATTACTTTTACAGCAAATGTATCAGAAAACTTGGCAGTGAGATCTTTCCAATGTACATGCACAAAATTAAACTGTGAAAGCACAAGAAATGCAGCTTTCCCAGGGGAAAGTGCCCTCAGAGACACATTACTTGTGTGGGTAAGACACTGACTGAAAAACAGCAGCAATTGGTTCCAAATTATATAGAGAAATCATACATGAAGGGAACAACTTCCACGTTTTATAAATATCTGCTTCTCTTTCATCTCATCGGCGACTCTCTAAGGAAACCATCGTTTTTTGTACATATCGAGAAGGATATCTACCACATTTTCACAGATTAAATTTATGAAATCCAATCTCTGTTACAGAACAAACGTGCAGATATATTAATTTTTGGAAGTGTAAAAGTTGCTGATAAACTACAAGTACTTAAATAGAGAAGGTACATTATTTCATCATATCAGAGTACGTCTATTTAAGTCTGAATTATTTTTAGGTCAGTTGAATGCCTAAAGAGCTGTTTTTGTGAGGACAGTAGGCTGGGATTCAAAATAATTGAACTCATTTCTCTGTCCCATCAGCCTTTCCCTGTGCCTTGTTTTCATCTGCCAGATGAAGAGAAAGGAATGACCCATATGTAAATGACATTGTGAGAAACAGAGAAAGGAAAAAGTTAATTCAATGGTCAGGTACTTTACCTAAGTTATATTAGTTTACCTATTGTGAACCTTCTCATGGTTATCAGACTCCAAAAGAGCAATACAAACAATATTAGATGGAATTCTTCCCTTCACTTGTTACTGTCCTGAAAAATAGTCAGTTACTGGAAACAGTACTTTCATTTAAATTCCCCAAATAAGATGATTAGTGAGCTGCTGCTGTCTTTTCAGTTATTCTTTTTAAGTTTGTCATCTTGGCTATCTGGTTAGAACAAAAATTGGGTATTCTCTACCCCTATTGGGTTTGAAAAAAACTGGAAACAAGAGAAGAAAATATATTGTGTTTGTTGGCTGCAAATGCTTTCCCTGCTGAACAATTCACACATCCATAAATGGGCCAACCACAGAGAAAAGACAATTAACTGGTTGGTGTCTCATTGGGGTGCTCCAAACAGATCTTGCTTGGGACAAAATGCCAGTGAATCACTTAATTTCAGACATACATTACTCGTGACTCAGATTTCAGTCTTTAGATACTAAGAGTTAAGTAGGTAGAGTAAAACACATATAGGAAAAGCAATATTGGAAACGTAAAGGCTGTTTGAATTTGCTCACCACACAGTAAAATCTGAATAGAAGAGCATTAGGAATGTTTTATTTTAAATAATGGTTTCTGGGAACAAGAACATGAAGTGCTGCACAGCTGACAAGTTCCCTACATGCACACAAGCACGTGGAGCCTTCAAGCAGCAAATACAATAAAATTACAAACTGTAGTGAAGAATTTCACCTCTTATCCTAAACAAAGCAAAAATACAGAAGCCTCCAAATCAAATAAAAAGGAAAATTCCTTTACAGCCTGAGCATGTGCAAAAAATAAACCCCTGCAAATTGGTTACCTCATGTCAAAACTCGCACCCAAGCTCAACTGCAATGTTTTTCACTTCTAATATTCTCACTTTCCTTGGATTAAAGGATGTTAGGGCACAGGAATGCCAGATCCAAACACCACCAGAAAAATGTGAGCCCATAGCCAAATATTATACAAACTGACACAAGAAAAGCCAGAGGACAACAACAGCTGGTCAGGTATTCACAGTTTATTTTACTGTACCATACTATACCTGATTGTAATGATTGCTCTGAAACTACGGATGCAGTAAGAGGGAAACAAGAAAAGATTAGTCAAATAAGTCATTGCTTTTTAGGATTTTCCAGCAATGTGTGAGAAAACATGCTGTTAATACACAATTTATTACACATTATCATTTGCATCAGTTAAGTTTTATGCTGCAAAATCTATCAAGTTTCACAATGGGATTAGCAAATTTTCTTTTCCTCCTTTACTAATAATGGATTCACACACGTTTAAGTACCCCACTGCTTAACTTGCCACCTAGCAGAGAATGCAGAGAGATTTCAGGGAAGAGGGTTTAACGCTCCTCAGCTGTCAGGAGCTGCAAATACAAAAAGGACAGCTTGCATTCCCAGAGAAAGTGGGAAGAAATGAAACCAAATTTTAACTGATTTTGAGATGAGGCCGATTTAGCAGGTCTCGGATGTAAGAAAAATCACAATAACATGAAACCTTGTCCTAAACAAACGGAACAAAAACACTCCCTCGGACTCCACATCGAATCAAGATGTGGACCCTCAAGATGAAGACTACAACTGGGCCATGATTTTCTTTTTGAACCAGAGATTTGGACTGAAGCTTTGACATATTTTTCCTCATTCTAGGAAATTCCTCATTCCTCCGAAGCTAGGTTAAGATGTGTCTGAGAGAAGGGAAAAAAATGAAAAGGAAAATTTAAGAATGTTATTAATCCCTAAAAACTGCAGTAACCCAGAACATTATTACCTGGGATCTTGGAAAGAAGACTCAAATTTAAGTTTCTTCTTTGCCCAAATATGAGCTCCTGTATTTTTGATGTCTCAAGAGAGGACAATGTTAAGACTGACCAGACCTGCAGAAGATGGGACTGAATGCAGTCGTGGGGACCACGGAAGCTACACCTCTTTGGGGATGCAGGATGCTGGTTCAGTACTCTGTTCTCGTGAGGGGAATCACCTTCCTGGTACCAAACCCCCAAGACCCAGTGGCTGCTCTGCACAAGCAGAGTTTCTTATCGAAATCTCTCCGGTTTTGATATAGAACTTCACCCACAAATCATAAACAGGTAAAGCAATTTCTGCAGCACATCACTTTGGCGCTATTAGTAAAGCAGAAGTAACTTCCATTGCTTAATAAGCCCAGAGAACATAAAATAGCATTTATACTTTCCAACAGTGCTTTGAAAACAAACTCTACACAGCTTTCTTACACCAAATAGTTATCAGAGATTAAAATCCTGAAAGACACATACCGCGTAAACTGCTGGTGGTTAAGAGAGCCCGTGCTTTATCTGCTAAATCACTATTTAGGGTATTTCCCAATAACAAAACATCAATGGCCTCCTGCTTGGAGCTATCAAAAAAGTTATTTTGGATCGTTCTGGTCACAGAACGAGCACCATCCTTCAGCTTTCCAGCCTGTTAGGGAGGAACATGTATAAAATATTTTATGTCGGACACTGCTCACAATACATTGGCAATATTCAGTAGATATACGTAAACTGTGTTAATGATTTTAAGGGCTAAGGCAATTTTCTTCTTAAAGTATTAAATCATGTTGTCTGAGCCTACTGTGCTACACGTACTTTCCCCCCACCCCAAATGCTAAAAAACCACAGTAATACCTACAAGGCATAACTAACAAGCAGATATAAATTAAACTAAATAATGTTCGGTTTATATAATACTGCAGGGAGAGGAATTTTTTTTTCCCCTAAACCCTAGGTCTTTAAAAATTAATTTGATATAGTGCCATGTTTAGACCATGACAGGGATTTTGGGCTTTTCCCCAAATAGTGAGAGATGAGCAAGCACTCGAGTCCAAATGCCATGATACATGAATGTATATGCTTATGCACTTAGGAGTTAAGAATTTGCATTCTGGAATATCCATGTTAAAAACAGAGAGAACTTCAACTTAAGACCCCCCCTTAACTTGTTGAAAGAACATGCAAGTCTCATGCAGCATCCCAGAAGGAACACAGACACCAATCCACAGCTATAGACACACCCAGACACTGTCTCTGCACACCCTGGCCTGACGGAACCGCAGTCCAGAGGAACAGTGCCCAAACCACGTGGGCTAAACAAGAGTCTCCAGAAAAATGTGCTGCTGATGCAGATGTACCTGAGGGTCACACACACCCAAAGGATAATGTAAGCAACACATAATGCAGTCTGGTGCTTGATTCCAAACCTGGCAGCGTTGATTTGGGCACACAAAAACACCTGATTACACGTGTTGCTGCATGTGCTTTGCCTGTGACGTGTCTGTGAACACACACTGCTGCAGGTACATGAAATACAGACTGTGATCCATCGGGGATGCTGCAAGGGATTGTGTTATTGTAAACAAATACTCCCAAGTTTACAGCTTGCATTGTCCATGAAAGCCTCCTGAATGCATGTAGAAGGAAATAAGGCAGAAGCCTAACAAAACTACCCTAGGATTTAGGGCTATGAATTGTACTGGACAGGGAGACAGAAGCTACTGTTTTGGCAAGGCTAAGTGGCTTTGGCAGACAGTGGGGATGAACTGTAGGGTGCACTCTATTGCAACAGGATTTTGATAGGATGCACTCCCTTCCTGGCACACAATGTTCAACTGATGATCCAAAAAACCACACTCACCATTCACATATCAGGCAATTAATTGAAAGGAACCCCGAGAAAGCAAAAGAAAGAGCAGGTAAGGAGTTAGATGCAATGAGTATTACAGTATTGAAAAAGAACTGGTTTTCAGTATAGAAAGGTATATTAACACACTTAATGCTAAAGTAATTTTCTCCTATGTGAAATTTCTGTATTTTTACTTCTAAGTGTTCCTGGGCTTCGAAGAATCAAACTGACAAGTAGGAAACAGAACAATTTCAGGCATCAAACTTTTCATTTGAGAAATGGGAATGCAACTTAAAAACTACATTTTGAAATATATACGCAGAGTACTCCAAAACATAATGAGTCAGGTTTAATTGAAACAAGAGCAAGTACTGTAAGGCTTTGCAAGTATTAAAGAGCATCTTTGAATAGATGGGACTCGTGTCAGACATGTTTGATTTGATTTATGAGATGTGGTAGTAATTAGAGTTATCCCAAGGCAGGGATCCACAATTATTCCAAAGACAGCAGAGCAAATATACTGTCGTGGTTTAACAAACTGAAACCAGCACAACTACTGTGTTTTAAACATCAAAAATGGAACTGTAAATACATTAAATGCATTTTTAAAAGCAAAAAAAAAAAAAATAAATAGCCAAATGACCTAGATGAAACAGATAACTATTAATTTAGGAAAAGGAACAAAGGAGATTGAATGGGAAAGTTAAGACAAGGGGAGACACTCCATAAAATACTTACTGCAGTTTTCCTGGCAGTCTAGTTGACATTTTTGTAAGAAAATAAAACTAAACATCTTGAACCAAACTCCACTCTATAGTAAAATACAAGCAATTCTCAAATGAAGAAGTCTTGTATGCACCAGACAAAGGGGCAGAATAAGCAACAAGTTTGTTTGATTCTTTTGTTCTTATGTATTTTGCTGTGATACCTCCTACATGAGGTGAAGAGAACCCTGGCACACTGTGAATGAACAAATGATGGAAAATCCAAAAAAGTTGGCTACGGGTACATAGGGTAAAATATGGAATGAGAAGCAGCAATTCTTTAGCAGAAAGAACAGTGTGAAAAGACATTCTTGAAGGAACTAAGGGCAAAAATTGCTATGGGTCAACATTTGTCTTGACAGGTATTGCCCGGCAAGGGACAGGATTAGGGAAACAAAAAAGCAACACTGTGAGGAAAAAAAAAAACAAAAGACACCATTAGAAAATGGGAACAACCCAGACAAAACAAGTTGAAGAGAAACATTATACTGTCACGGAGCATAGAACTGCTCTCACAGTGTGAGAAAGCAGGGTAGAAATAAAATTTGGGTTCTTTTCAGTAACTGCTAAACTAAAAAGAAAAAGCTGGACAAATGTGCAAACAAAACCCACCAGGCTACAACTAGATTAGCATTAACACTATTAAACACTAAAAACATGAACAACGTGCTTCCCATCAAACATACTTGAAAAGGAGATATAGTGAATGGAACTGAAGTAATAGCAGGAAAGATACAGAGAGGAAAGTAAAAATATTCAAAGAAACTAAAGCTGATTTGAATATACATTTTTCTGAACTATGTTCTAAAGAAATGGAAGATTTCAGCCTTATCCTTTCATACAGAATGGTGTTATGTGGGAGGCAGAAGCATGGCTAGCAAGGGACCCACAGGAACATGACCTGGTTATCAACAGAACCAACCCTTTTAAGTTAATTTTTGGTTGGTTTGGTTTTGTTTGGGATTGGTTTAGGATTACAAAGAGCATGTTTTTTAAAGAGAAAATCTCATCATTGCTATATTAATGGCAGAACTTATGAAAACCCATCCTGAACACTGCTTAAGCATTTGAGAAGATGTATTTTACCTTTGCTTTTCCTTCAAGGGCTCCGGTTCCAGCATAAATTTTACTGACAGAATCACCATTCACAGACCACATGGATCGGAAAACTTCCTGAAAGCGAGTAACTAACTGAGGCTTCTCAGCTAATCCTAATACCTCCAGCTGTTTTGTTAGCATCTGAAACAGGTGAAGACAACATTAGCAAAAAAACCCAACAAACCAAACCAAAAATAAACAAAAAACCCCTCACTTGAAATATATTTCTTAAAAGGCATATCCTATTTTTCAGCATATATGCAAAAAACCCTACTAATCTTGGGCTTATATGTACCATTCTGAGCAAACTGTCAGCACGTTATGCTTGAAAGGCTGCATCATCACGTAGCTTAGCACCAACACTTCACTTTTCTTTGAAGATAGGTAATAATACAGGAAAAGAATTATGTAGCTGACTTGTAAACATTTTCATCCTAAAGTTCACCAAACTAAACACAAACCTGTTTTCAAGAGCTTTTAAAAATCTTTGAAACCTTAGGGTGTCTGACAGCAAGGAGGAGCCTCAAATAATAAGACAGAATGGCAAAGGCAAAACTCTGAAGGCTGGGCAGGAATCAACAAAAGATACAAAAGGAAACTTGCAAAACAAAATTAAGAAGAAATATATAGGAAGTTTTAGAAACTGGGTGCTTGCTCTTATAATTTTAGGGGGACATCTAGAGTTCAGTAGCTGTTAAGTATCTACTGTGTTAAATAAAGTAAGAATTCATATATCTCATTTAACAGAACTTTAGGCAAGCAGCTCTTCAGGATTAACCATTTCCCTTCCTATTAATTAGTTTTATGCTTTTAGCTCTCACACTTTAGCTGAAATCATAATTTAATTCTCACAGCTCAAAAATGTGGCATACCTTGTTTAAAAAAAAGGTTGTATTCATGCAGTTCTTAAAAGGATATGAAAGGAAAAAACAGAACTAAATAGCTAAGTTTGACATGTAAGCATTCCACATAGCAAGAGTGTAGAAAGATATTCTTATGCCATAGAAAACTCGTGTTAAACTACATATACATACACATAGAACACTAGTGTTAAACTACATATTGCATTTCAGAATCGGATATGTCTGTTCTACTACCAATGCCTTGTAAGTTCTCACAGAAATTCCTCCTAAGAGGAGCATTTTAACTAACTAAAATTCAGAAAACAGAAGGATAATGATTTTCCTAGGTTTGACCTTAGAGCACTCATATTTTTTCATTTTCAAACATGCTGCAGGTCTTCTCTCTGGAAGTCAGAATAAGAAACAGCTCACACTAGAAATCCACCTAGGAGAAGTTCCTACACCCTTGTTAAGGAAGGTGACACTACTTTCACAGCCCAAGTGGCCCAGAAGCAGCAGCTGGATGCACGTTTCCTACCTCCAAGCCAAAGAAGGCCTGCACACTGTTTGTTCTGTCCAGACAGTCCAAGCAGTTGGTCCTGACAGTGCCACTCTGGGATCTGTGCCAAGGACAACAGGAGAGGGAAAACAACTGAAGTTAACTCATTTAACACACATCTCCTCAACAGAGGCAGGGACAGGGAGATCTGAAGCAGAGCAGTAAATCAGGGCATTGTCAGTGCAACGTTCCTGCCCCACAAGGACATTCTTAAACGTGTCAGCAACAGAGGGTGAGATTCAAGTGCTCGCTGAGCACAGCTCAGGCATTTTCTGCAAATAACATTAGTCCTTCTGCTTCAGCTTCTCCCAATCCTCTCAGCTTGCTTGGTTAAAATGTTAGGCAAAATTAAGGTTTCTTTTCAAACAATTCAACTAACACTTCTAAAAAACCTCAGAGAGAAATAACTCTTAGTTACAATAAAAATGAGAAAGTACTGAGATAGTTCTTAAATTTTATTTAACTAAAAGTAACAGGAATTTGTGATGTAACTAAAGCCAATTACAACGCCTCATTACTTGCCCATAAAAATGAAGAACAAGCCTCTCCCCTTCAGGTAAGGGATGTTTGAGGCCCTCAAGCACACAGAACTGCTCCACTTCTTCGGGAGAAGCCCAGCAGCTCCTGCTAGGAAGCTCTCAAAAGGATCATGTCAAGCAATATCCATGTGCTGCTTGCTCAGCTAGGAGTTCAAAATCCTGATGATTCTCCCAATGCATTTATCCCTCACTTTTGTCATTCCCATGACATATTTTGTCCAAAGTCAGTATGATTTCAGCACCTTTTCTTAGAGACCTAACCACAAACTGCAGCAAGTTCTGAAGAACTGTCTTCAAGACTTTTTTTTTTGGCATTACTATCTCTGCATTTGATTTGAAATACAAAGCAAAAGGCCTGACATTTCCAAAGGAGATGGTCCATGAACTCACAAGCATTATAACTGAATCTTTTATTAACACGAGTCTTTGAGCTGTCACAAGCCACAACCACTTTTTGCTTTCAGTCTGTTGCATTTTGACTTTTGATGGCTTTATTTAAATTCCTCAATTTAAAAAAATCCCCTTTTACAGCTTTTTAAATCCCCTCATCATTCAGTAACTCTTTCTCAGGGAGAACCTCACTCAGCACTCTGTTCTGCATGAGTTAAACGGAGGAAAGGTGTGGAAGGGAGATGAAAAGCAATTTTGCCTACTTCTACCCCTGCTTCTCTTTTCCTGCTGACATAAGCGCAGTTTTTGCTCCAGGAATCAGGAATAAGTACAGAGTAGAGTAGGAAACATGCATCTCAATCCTGCTTTGAGAGAAAGGAATCTCTCAAATGGGGTATCCAGGCACAGTCAAAAACACTGCCCTGAACACAAACACAACAGACAGAAAATAGTACGTTCCACCACTGAGGGAAATACTCAGCATGTTATACAGGAAGATGGAAAAATGGTCATTAATTCCATGTGGCTGCTTGCTAGAAAGAGGACTATTGACCATTTTCACAAAATCCTGAGGTCGAAGGCCTGAAATTAATTCTTGCCCCTTGAAAGTCTCACAGAGATCTTTCTTAGAGACTTTTAGAGCACACACAGAATGAGACAAGATCTTACCAGAGTAAAATAGCTGACTCCTATTTCAGCTGTTAAGGATCACCCAGGATATACTAAAACCACAGTAACAGTGGCAACATTCTTTCTCTCATCCTCTTGCTGAGGGGAGAAACACATCCCAGCACCACAACTTAATTTGAGGAACTGTATGGAAGTTATACACACAAACCTTTTCACTTCCTTTCCATCAAAATAAAAAAATCCACATTCTAAGAATTTCTGGACTTGAGGTTTAAGCACACTGTGTAGTTTTTCTGCCTTTCCACCTTTAACCATCTGATGATAGTCGAAGTTCACCATTTTGATATCAGCTGCATGTTCAGATGCTTTCAAATGGCTCTGGCATTGTAAACAGAAAAAAAGTATAAATATACCAGTACCTGAACAAATAGAACCAGGAGCTTAACAAGAGATTACAGGTATTTTAAAAGCTGTTTTATTAGCTTTCTTTTAGGTAAAATGAAACAACTTTTATCACCATTGGAACAAATCACGCAGACCTGATAAATATTTCACGTGTACTTTTGTTTTCCTTGTCACAAAGTCAGGTTTTTCCCTTACTACCCCAGGGGTCACCAAGGCAGCCCACAGCCTCTTCTGCTGTTCAAATGCTTTCACTTGCAAAAGGCTGTTTCAATGAAACTCCTCTTCATCAACAGTCACTGACATGGTGGTCAGCAATGGGGATGGAATCAAGACTTCAACTACTACCAACAAAAAACCCACCCAAATTACTTAGGTTGCTGTGGAGAGTGGCTTGAGCAAAACTTTCCCTAACATTCCCAGAAAAACCTTTAAGTGCTCACACAACGTTTGTTGGCAAAGCCCTGGGTATCGATGCACATCTGGGAATGCTCCTGTCTCCTACCACGAGAGCTGGATACAGCAAATACCCCAGTGAATGCCCAAGCTATTCAATCACTACAATTCAGAGGAAAAGGGAGAGGGAAATAACAGATGGCTACTGACATGTTCTCTGGCTTCAGACAGAACTCCTCAAATGGCTGGTATTTATGAACTGCAACGTGAGGTTTTCTTTTAAACTAACCAGTGGGAATTAATGAGAGCAACCACTCAGTTAACAACTTCTGAACAAACATTTCCTGCTAATCATGAAGCAGCTCTGTATTTAAATTGATAAATTGTATTAAAAAAAATATTAAGGAATTTAGCCAATAATTTCAAAAGAAATATCCTTAAGAGAAACATCACAGCATTAAATATCATAAAGTACAATGTATTTATTCATCAATTTTATAGTATAAAAAAGACTTATGTTATCAGTAAGACACTAGTAAGCATGAAACGTGAAAACAACTTAAAATTCCTCAATGTTTTCTACACAGCTGTTATAATTTTCCAGTACAGTAACCAATCTGAACAGAATCAAACAGGAATTATGTAGAGAGCCTTTAACAATTCATTTCACATCATGCATCTTAAGCAGTGCTGTTATGATAAATCCAGTTTGAGCTCCCAGACCACAGCATAACTGGGAGTTTGGTTTCCAAAGGCTATGTAAAAGCCTCATTGTAAACAAGCCAATTCCAAGGATATGCACAGTGAAAGAACTGTCATACCCACCTGGAAAGCTTTGCTGAGCATGTGCTCCCCTTCTTTCGCCCCAAGCAAATTTACAATAATTTGCTTGCCATATAAATTTTTGAGAGTTTGGAAATGCCTGTTAACAGAAGAAAAATTCCACAGTCATCTTCTGGTGCACAGAAGATTAACACCAACACCTGCAATACTGAGGAGTGGCAAAGTATTCAATACAAGTTTTATTCACACTTTCCAACAAAGCATTGAAAGGCATAAGCAATCCCCAGGAAGTCCCCAGCTTTGCTGAATCCCACATTTGCACACACAAAGCCTCCTGTTTGGAATAACATATCCTATCTCTGTGATGCAGCAGAACTTATTGGAGATCTGTAGAGCATTAGCAAAAATTTTAGATGTTTTTTACCTGTCAAAAGCTGGTGCATTCGCCTCGAAACCCCTTGACATCCTGACACGATGGGATCCCACCTGCGACACCAAGATTACCTTAAATTGTCTTGTTTTGAGTAAAAGACATAGGAATGTTTCAGCAGTTCTACTGCAAAATGCTGGTATGTCTAAAGAATCTAGAGTCTCTGTAAGGCACAAACTTCTTTTAACCTTTCCTGTAAAAAAATGTGTCACAGCAATAGTTACTGAGTCAGTCCCTCTTTCAAGAAAATGGTGATGAAATTCTATTACAGTAACTCTTGATCCTTATTGACTTGTTGAAAAGACTTCTCCTCAAGAACAATTCAGAAGAAAACAGTCTCTTTGGATGCCCTTAGATAACCCACTTAAAAGAGGAAAGAGAAGACATGGAAGAAAGAATGGACATTCAAGTCGTGTGCAAAGCAACTTTTAGACTTGAGAGGAGCAGGCTTGGTGAGGCACAATAGCAGAAACATGCTCCCAAAGGATCACCTGATCCTCACAGGCAGCTGTGAAGAAGAGCCCAAAGGCCAGTAGGTGATGTTCAAAAGGACATAAATAAGAATTATCTGTATAATTAAATCTATCTCCTCCTTACCTGCAGTCCTGGCTGCTCCCAAAATAATGGAACAGATCCTCGAATCTGTATGAAAGATGACACAGAGTCATCCAAATATATCACCTGTTAAGGAAAGTAAAGCACAGTATTAATTATCACAGTGTAAGATTTTAGAATTCTTAGCCTAAACTAAGCACGTAGCAAATAAAATATATTTATGTATTACATATTCCACACTACAAGCTAAAATATTGTTTCCAAGACTCTGAACAATTCCTACAAAAAGTTCTGTCACTCTCATGCTCCCTTGCAGAATCACAATTCACAACGTCTAAGGAACTACAGCTTTTATTATTTGGGCTTGAGCAACTTCTGCACTAGGAGTAAGATGTTTTAAACAACTCGGTAAGACTTTCTGCAGGAATAGGTAAAATGAACACCACTGCACAGAAAATCACCAGGCAGCCTACTCAGAAAACTTGCACAAATTTTCTGCATCAGAAACCAACATAGCATGGTCCATGAAGTATCCATGAAAGGAAAACTGAAGTGGAATAACACACCACAGCCATTCCCTGACATTGGCATGCTAGGCAACTTGGGCAAAGAAAGTGTAACAAGAATGTTCTGACTAAACTCCAGAAACTGGAGGTGTACCAGCAGAGCCCTTCCTGCAAAGTCCTCCCTCAGTCACCTGGGTTCTGGAAGGAGTCCGTCAGTCAGCCAAAGAAACCCAGGAGTACGAACACAGCTGCAGGAACAACCCCTTGGGAACAGGCTACCATGGAAAGCGAGCCAAGGAAAGCCAGCAAAGAAAGATTTAGCAGGTTCTCACATTTCTGTATAATGAGGGCACAGCTATGAAATCCAAGGCAGCAGAACGACAGTGGCTTTACAAGCTGCCTTTCAGAGGAGCTCTGCTAAGTGGAACGCTTTTATCTTTCCTGAGCCACAAGGTACTGCTGTTTTGGTATTTGCCAAAAATCCCTTTTGCCTGTTTCTTTTACTTTAGATTAGCTCAGGCCAGAAGTGGAACATGCTGCCACGCAGCTCAAGGGGCTCAGGGGAAGCACAGCCACCCACAGGAGTTCAGCACCTTCTTAAGCTACTGCAACTGAGATGCAGGCATGTCCTGACCATAAGCCACACTAAAAACCAAGATCATCAAATTACATAACCTACTTAGCCTCCTAATTTAGCACCAAAGAAACTATTCCAATATCTGCTGTGGCAGACTTGACTCATGATTTGTTGATTTAGGGCAAAAATCTAACTACACGGGAGCTTACACTGGCTTGTCAGCCAAGCTATGGGCGCTGGAGTGTAACATACCTGCTCTGTTTCAACAAAATTGGCAACGTGACCGTCATCATTTGTTCCCCGGACGTTAAATCGCGTGCCAGCCCGTTCACAGCTTAGTCGTGAAATGAGACAAGCCTTCGCCTGCTTGTGAGCTGCATAAATTGTCCTGATCTCCACTCCTCCACACATGAGACGTAACAACCAGTCATCACAGTTCACTCCGTAGTGCTTCAGATGTAAATGCAGCGACTGGTTCCTATCAGGGAGAAAACAACCATCAAATAACCTGAAGGAATTACAATTCAGCTTGAACTCTTAAGCCAACTACTAACTCCTTACATTTTACACCTACTATCACAACTAAGACCAGGAAAATAGGCATGCTACAGTTTTGTGATGTAACTCATTTAAATGTTCCTGAAATAGCAGATAGCACAATAAGAAGATGGAGTGAAGCTATGAATTTCAATGACTTGGAAATAATAACCCTTACAGCCCTTGCTTGTCACCCACCAACAAAACAACACTCCAAGCTTGTTTGTACTTCTCTGCTCAGCCTTGTTTTGAGAAGCCAAAGATTAGAGACTCTAGGAAAGCAAGACAGAATTCCAGTGCCAAGGTTACTTTTTTGTAGTGTGTAAAGCACCATTCAATCTCACACTACCAGGAAATAAAGCTAGAAAAGAAATTCTTATCGATATACATTGAATACTTTCATTATATGCCACCGTTATGTGCCACCTAACCCTAACCCCATGCTGCTCACCAGACAGGGTTCCAGGAATACTTTCCCAGCCAACTGGTTCTCAAATTTCTTTCAACACCAATTTCAGGGTTAAGTGCTGGTACTTCATATCCTGCATGTATCATTCTCTAACAGCAATTACTGTTCACATGAAATATCCACAGTTTGAATGTACCAGCGCATTTACCAGCACTCATCAATGCTGTATCAAGTAAGTAAGACTGAAGTTAGAGTTTGGTGAAATTCTTTGTTTGCCTCACTCTAGTGGGGCTTTCCATCTTCTTCAGAAACATTCCCTTGTACAAAAAAGCAGCAAAGTTGTCTGCATAGCAGAGAAAACCAAACTCCAGGAAGACGTCTGGTTGTGTCTCTGCCCAGAAAATTCTACTGGAATTGCAAACAGCATGTTCGTTTGTAAGAGTGGAAGCTCTTTAATGTTAGTCTTTTCATCCTACACCTAAGTATACAGGTGCATTTTAATAGGACACTGAAAACAAACAATATTCTTTCCCTGGGCATTCTGAGCCTGGATGTTTAGCACAGAAAAATCCCCAGGAAGCTCACTGAAGTGCATATGCAGAATACTTCCTGTTCTTGACTTTTGGAGGTTACATTTCTAGCTTTTAGAACCTGGACATTCTACTACCTCCTGTGAGGATTGGCTCTTACTGAAAAAACCAGAACCAGGTAACTTCAGAAGTTTTACAACAGGCGTCAGAATCAGCCCAGCTTATTTGGACAGGGTCAACAGGCAGCATTCCTCAAGTTTTGAAGCACTGACTGATCAACGGACAGCCAAGTCTTTCTCCAGATGCATAGACAAACAGCAAGGTTTCTACAAGCCCTGTAAGCCTACATCAGGGAAATAATGAAGACCTGAGCTTCTTTCCTACCCTAATAACTTTTTCTTATACTTCACCCTGATCAGATTCCTCTACCTGACCAAAATAGCAGCTAAGACCAGAGAAGCATTGGCTCATACGCCAGAGCTGGTTTGATGTATTTTGGCCAGAAGAGAGGGATGGATGTAGCTTTTCACCTGTTCTAACAATGTAAAGCCAAGTCCTCAGCACCCTTCCAAGATTCCTGGACACATAGCGTTTTTAACAAAGGCTGAAGGGAACAGAATCTCTGACATGTCAGTGTGCATTACTGGCATTATTTGAGCTGCTGATCGGCAGAAACAGCAGTATTCCTCTCACCAAAAACTCTGTGTGAAAACCTATACTTTATTCAGAAATATCCAGTAAAAGGACAGTGAGTGCAGCAGCCAAGCAAAGTGCACTTTGTAGCAGAGCCTACCTACTATCTCAACAAAACCAGCAATATCACAATTTTCTGAGTAACAAAACTTTTGAAGTGCTTTCCTATGTTGGAAACCCCCTTGGAATCTATAAACACCACACCATTTTAGAATCCAGAGTGTTCTAAAAAATAGTAATTGTTTTCCTTTGAAGCCTCATAACCGTACCCATTTAAAAAACTGACACAATTGATGAAGAATTAAGAGGCACCAAAAGTGAAACACAACATCACAGGAGATGTTCAGATAAAAATGCAATATAAGCAGTGAAAAATCTGTGTACTCTTTCCAATTAAGAAACTCCCAAGTGGTCACAAAAACATTCCGTCATTAGTAACATACTTGTGGCCTTAGTGTTCAAGTAATGCTATTCTACCTCTTCAAGATTTGGGGGAGAAAGGTGCACATGTAAGAGCTGGGAAAGACAAGGATAAAAACTTGCCAGGCATTAGTTTGTAGAAGAATTCACTACCCTATGTAACGCCTGCTGAACCAATTCTGAACTCACCAGAAGAACCTATTGTCCGTGGTGTGCTCCTGCATGCTGCGGTGAGCACTGAGACTCAGGTCTAAGCTGACACCAGTTGCAGACCACGCAAAATAAAAGTTTCCGGAGTTCAACACTTTGCGCACTTCTGAAATTCGATCCTCGTCTGTTGGGTCAACTCGCAATGACACAAACTCGGTGGAAGTAACTCGGAAAACTTCCGAGTCCTGAATCTTTCCCACTGACATGCATCCTGTTACTAGAACCAGGTAATGTAACAGTGTGTCTCCTACAAAACAAGAAAAGGCACAGGTAAGAGAATGGATCTTAGCAGAGCAGGACGTTGGTTTATTTATGTGCTAAAGGTACACATTTGCCTACAAAATGTACAAAAAGAGCCCATGTCGAGAACACATTCCCAAGTTCTACAGAAGAAAAAGAGAAACTACACTGCAAAGAACAGGGATTGCGAAAACCAAAGTTATTTTTGTCCACTCCCTCCTTTCTGGGAGTGCTCCAAACTTGTGTGGCCCAAATGAAAAATCCAAGTTTTACGTATTTGACTCACCGAGGTTTAATCTTAACACACCCAAGAGCCCGTATGCATCCATGACTTTGGAGTATGTATTCTTGATTGTGTCTTTTTCTGCAGAAGCTGTGGGGAGAAAATGAAAGATCTGCTGATGCAAAAGCCCCCATACTACGGCAGCGAGAATGAGCCACTTCAAACCAAAAACCTGAGGGATTACAAAAGCAGAGCTTACGTGATGCTTCTGGAAAGAAATCAAAATGTATGAGCATATGGCACTTTACAACGGAAAATGAGAGTTTGATTCTGTGACAAAGTACGATCACGCTATGTTTTTAAGCAATAAAAAAGCAAAACTCCAAGTGATATTAGAGAACACTGGCATTTTTAACAACGTCATCTCTTACTATAAGAAGCATTTACAGCACAGACAAATAAGATGCCTGAGAATGCTCTCCTGTAATTAAAATTAGTGCTTAATGTCGCTTTTTTCATGGAAAAAATTTACCCTTTTACTCCAAAAATAAAACCATGATGTGGCAGTATTATCTCTGAACAAGACTATCACAAGTCCATTTTAACTATCTTAGATATATATTCCAAGCAGATCAAAACTCTTGCAGGTCCACAAAAACTGCTATTTAAAAGCGGCATGTCTTAGATGAATCAGGAAGACACAATTGTCACAGACAGTTCTAACAAAAAACCCCAAAACAACCCTGTCATATTTTAGAAGAAATTAAAGTATATCTGCCATTGCTCTCCTGGGAGTTAAGTGTACATTTTAGGTCTTTCATCAGCACCACAACAGCCAGGCCCACAAGCCTGGCTGCAGAACCAGCTGAGAGATGCTGCAGAGCAGCAGGATGCCACCCATCCTGAGCTTTTGCTCATGTCTGAGACTGCACCAGAAGGGCAACATCAACAATTCCAGCTCTGCCACTGGATCTACAGGGATCAAGATTCCACGGTTACCAACAATCAGCACCGTTTTGCTTTGACACGAAAAACCTCAGAACATGACATGAAGAGTAAATCAAAATGCCTATTTGCCCTGGAATTCTGCTGTGCTCTCTCTCACATTAGCCATGTCATTTAGAACAAAATCTCTATTCTATTTAGAATAAAAAAAAAACCCTTTATTTTACCTAGAATTGCTCTTCCTAACAGGTACTGCCTAAGATTAGCATAGCCCTGCCTGTGCACAAGCCTACCGCTTCTGTTCAAATATCTGCCAGATCTTTTATTAAAGTGGATCAGACAATTTAATATGGATGAAATAATTATTTAACCACAGCTTGAAATCCAACACCATTCAATGTTTTATTAAGAGGATTTTAAAAAAGTTTCTTCACCTTATTGCACTGATACCTATTGCACTAATACTCCTGTAATAGCGATGCAATGAAAAGTTTTATAGCAGCATGAGGATTTATTTCTGGAGTCCTCGCCTAGGGTGAGTGTTAAGAACCTGCACACCATCTAAAAACATTTTGTCCGCCTCAAACTGTGTTTTTCTTAACCAGAAAACCACTGGGCTGGAAAGAACTTCTCAACTTCATACCCTGGTTCTTCCAATCTCTTTTTGAGAAAGGATTTAACGATACCAATGTGCTCCTCTAAACTCAGCTTTGCATAACCAGAAAGCTGTTGTGTTCTTCCTGCACATTTGAAATTATTACAAAAAGTTCAGGTTTCGTTTCAAACTTCTTGCAGGATTTTTCTTAAAGATGCCCGCTGGGATTTAATGACATGTCAGAACAGTGCCTTTTCTGTCTTCTATGGTTTTATTCTCTTTTTTCATTGCACAGAATGCTGGATATCCTTGTTAAGCCTTAATAAGTAAATGCGCAAAGTAAATTAAGTAACATGGGCTTTGCAAATACAGACCAATAAAAAAGGCCAACAAAGGCTAATAAAGCAGCAAAGGGTTGCAAAACCAACCAACTAACCAAATAAAAATCGAGAAACTTACTGTGGCTAGTCAATTACTATTTTCTTAAAGTGCCCAAGAACCAACCAAAAGCATTTCAGGACATGTTTTTCATTTACATTGGACCTAATTCAGTGTAAACTCAAAGCTTTTCCACAGGGACCATTTACGTGTTTCTCTCTCACACTGCCCGCACTTCTCCCACCTCAATTTGTTTAAGGCCAAAATTCACATAAGAAAATGTCAAATATGGTATCACTTCCTCCAGCCTGCCCTGGTCCATGCTCACTGACCCCAGGCTTTGGCTTTCAAGGCAGTGCCCAGTAAGGAACTTCCTGTGGTCAACACCAAGAGAAAAGCACTTGAAGCTTCCGAAAAGCAACATGAAATCAGAAGACACAGCTTCAGCACATTCCCTTCCATTCTCTTCCCAAGGGACTCTTATCCAGTCTCCTCAACAGGCCAAAGTCTGCTCTCCAGAAGCCCAAGGCACCAGTCCTACTGACCCCTATCTTTTCGCCTCCAAAAATAGAAAGTTTTATACTTTCGTGATCACTATTAAGCAGTAAGAAACCCAAACCAAACTAACAAAAAACTCCATAAAACCACAACACTTACAAAATGATTTTCAAATCAATTTGTAATGTACCTCTGGAGAAAGCCAGAAAGCCCCATTTGCAGAGTCACTAGAAAACCAACAAAACTTCAAGTCACTATTTATTAAGGATTAACAGGCAACAGCATTTTGAAATGCCATTTGTAATAAGCACACCTTATCAGTCAGAGGCTCATGTAAGAAAGGTGACCAATAAAACTGTTTTGAAGGGAGTATGTCAGCCCTCCCAGTGTTACACAAATGGAACCCCATCAACAATCTTGTTTTCAGGATAACCTGGATCAATACCACTTCATTCCAGATCCAGAAATCCAGTTTCCCAGTTTTAACACTTAAAAGGTTCAGATCACATTAAAAGTCACCACGCAGGCTTTCTACGGTTGGGTTCTCCTCTTAGTGAGCTCACAAGCTGCCATGAGACAACACACTTCAAGTTAGTGACTACAGTTTCCAGGCAGAATATGGGACTCTGAGCTGGGAACAAACCCACAATCCTGAAATTACATGCATTTTCTTCAGGCCCAAGACTTCTAACTTACATTAGATGAGAAAAAGTCCACACAAGCATCACTTTAAAAGGTTTAGAATCTGAAAAAAAAACCCTGAAAAATGTATGAACACAATTTGGTTTTGATCTTTTAAGACTAAGGTTTTCAAGGGTTTTGTCAAATTAGGACAGTTAAATTTTTGGTATTTGAATTAAAACTAACACGTGAATATTCCCACAGAGGTGACATTAAAATCAGAATAGAGTCACCACTTTTATTTATTAAATTAACCAACCAAAGAACTATTTTACTACTTTTGATACCTCTTTTTTTGATGCACCCTTAATACTGGCTCAACTCAGGATGCTGGGGATGAGGAAACCCTGCCAGATTGCTTTTCAAGGCGTGTTGAGACCACCTTGGTTTAACTGCGTGGAAGAACTTTCTTACTAAGAAGTGGTCTGAGTAGCACTGCTAACCATGGCGGTGAACAGCTCGCCGGGCACCTGCTGCACATGGGTTACTACAGCTCTTACCTCAGCTCCAGAGAGCCCAGGTGGGCAGTGTGCCTCCTCCCTCTCACACCTGCTCTCTCCTCAGCCTTCCTATGACACTGAAGCCCAAGGATGTGCGTGACGCTGCTGCTCAGGGTGCTCATGGCTCAGTGTTTTCCCAGACAGAATGTTCTCCACGGCAGGCGACAGGAGTAAAGACAGCTTACCACTCATTTGGGATGACTCACCAGAAGGAAGAGGGAGAGAACACGCTCCTGCTCAGTCAGGGAAACCTTTCCAGTTAAGACATCTTAGAGATCCCTATTTCAAATAAATATACTGCCCATTTTATATGGAAAATAAGAAAAATAGATCTGTGACATCCTCCCACTAAATTCTAAACCAATCAGCAGTGAAGCTGCTGACATTTAAACCCAGGTGCTCTCACCAGGCTTTGAGAAGGATCCCCTCAGACCCTAGTGTCTCGAGCTAACCCAATACCAGGACCGTGCCAACCAAAGAGGTGCTAAATGTACAAAGGAAAGCAAAATACTGCTCAGGTGTTTCAGTCACAGCAACATTAGCTAATTCACACAACACCTCCAGCAGAAGCACGGCCTGGGCTGCTCCCACGTTCAGACTGAGTGGTTACACAACTGCCACCTCTGAACTATCCCATGGACCCTCTTCCTTGCTTCCCTCCGACTTGGCTGACCGGAACAGCACATGGAACACACACTGAAAATCATCCAGCACCTGAGCTGTGGAGCATTTCCTACCGGGGCTGAACTAAATCCTCTGAATCATCTTGCAGTGCCTCACTGAGGGCACAGGGGAGGAAGGTTAACGCAGTTATCCTTCCCTCAGCAAAATGACAAATGTGCTTCCTTTAAGATGACACTGAAAGGATCAGCAAGCTTCCATTGCTTTCTCTTAGCCCATTTCAAAGCCAAATTTCTGTACATGGATATTCCAGGAGGTGCAGTTCAGTAAGGCTCTCAGAACTGAACCACATGAATCAGTTTTAATGCTAAAATGTATTTCATTAGGCTGTGCATATATTATCCACCCTACATACAGGTAAGAACTATGAGCAGGTATAAGGCTAAACACATCACTTAATCTCCAGTATTTATTAAAATACTTGGAAAAATGTCTAACAGTTTTGACATCAGTATTATCAATTTCTGTAGTCTAAAAAGTGGTAGCACCATCATCAAAACCCAGAAGTTTTTGACAATTTAAAGCAATGCTGTTCTGGATTTAAATTGATATGTACTCGATCTGACCATTTTTCTATCTATTCACACATATTTACAAATATGGGAGCTCTTCCCCAAGGGACAGTAGTATTTCATTAACTGTCTATTATTTGTACAAATACCTGTAAGTTTGTACAGCTACAGACTGAAATCTTCTGGCTGGATTCTGCGACTTAACCAACGAGTTGGAGAAGTAGCACTTTGCAAGTCTTCCCCCAGCACTAATAATTTTACTCCTTTAAATATGCAGTAAAAAGAACAGATACCAGATGGGAACAGCAAGCAGAAAAAGAGAAGAAAAAACCTGACTTAGGGATCCTCTGGGCTTTTTCTGCTGTCAGTTTAAGATTGTGATCTTCCAAGCATTAAGAAAAGTAGCGGTACCGAAAGAATTTAGGGAACTATACGGAAATAAAATACAGGGAATTAAAGAAAAATGCCAGTGCTAAATATTCAATGGAAACCTATGCCCATGTACCAGACAGAAAAAGAGTAAGCAGTTTCCTGATTAAGCTTACTGAAAACAATACTCAGTAACTACTTCCAGCTGAGTATGAACATTTGCTATGATGTAACCTACCAATTAGAATTCCAAGGGCAGCATTCTGCAGGTTAATAATGAGCTATCAGTAAGTACAGAACCCAAGAGGAGAGAGGCTTTCAAACTTCTTTCAGGTCTGGCTTCCTCTGCTTGGTAACAACAAGGCTGGGAAGTGGGCAAGAGCTTTGACATAGGTTTTAATTTTTAGAGAAGGACATTTATCCGGGTGCCTGCAGTGTATCCCAGCACGAGAGGTGACTTACTGCCCTTTCTGAGCATAACCTTCAGGAATAAATAATTTTTCATCTGTTGGCCCTTAAGTAGCTTAAGCATGTTCCATGATTACTAGACACAGGCTAAAACAACCTGTTCCACAAATCTTCAAAACATTTTATGGCTTGCACTAAAGTTGCTCACTACCTTTACGACTGGACACTTGTTCCCCATCCACATTAGAGTACCTTATGGATACTGCTACCAAAATCAAGGAGATAACTTAAATGCATATTAAGAAAAAACTGTACCAGAAAAAAAAAAAAAGAGAGTTTTAAAAATAGGAGAAAAGCACCCACTGTTCACCCGGACCACCATACAGTTGCAGCAACCATGTCAGTCATTGCCAGGTCTGGCTAAGGAGAAAACTACTTCCATGGAATGAAAGCTTTCTACAAAACAGCCAAAATCAAGTTCAAAAATGCTATGCAACCAGGTGCTTTGACTTCCTAAAGAACACAAAAATATTTTATCATTTTATGTATTTTAAAAGCCTATGTCTAAGCTTTATAGTTCTCTTCTGCGCTTCTCATTTTAGTGTCCTCCAACAAAACAAAACACAAAAAGGAGCAGGGCAAAAATTTAGGGAAATACCTCATGCATTTTTCACTTACAACATGTAAAAATAACTTCGCAATGCAAGACACCTTGCTCCAAAAATTACTCATTTTATTACAAGACAAAGCAATACAGAGTCTTGAGGGAGGTTAAAAAGACAGGGACAAAAAGCTAAAAATCAAAAAGCTATCAAAAATCACACAAAATGAGATAAAATCAAGCTATGATATAACATTTAAGAATATAGAATTTTTTATTATGAAATGCAACAGAAGGATTAGCTTGTCAATGAGTTATCATGTGATCAAAATAGGGTTGCTCAGTACCCAAGAAACAAGATGATAATGGAAGCAATTATAAGAACATTTAACGGACATGAAAATATAGATGCATAAAGAAATGTAATTAAATGTGTCAAATTCTCTCCCAACAGATAAAGATAAGAAAATGTCTCCTTTCTCATTTAAATCAGAAGCCTCTCCATAGCAAAAAGAAAACCAGAACAGTTTGTTTCTTTACATTTCACAAATAAATGGCTCACACAATGTTCAGTCTGCCACCTTTCTAACACAGCAGTTATCAAAACAGATCGACTTACAGAGGACAGCCACAGCTCCGGACTCAAACATGAGACATTCTTCTCTGTTCCTGGTTTCCACGATGACGCTGAAGGGAAGTGGATCCAGCTTGTGATAGACACGGTATCCTTTACTGAAAGCCATTTTGCCTCTAACACAGGCAGCTCTGTCCAACACAAGACGATGTTAATGAAACCTCCCTGTGCTTCCAGACACCTCCCGCAAAGCTGGTTTGACCCACGTCCCTTCCTCGGGATTTTATGTGTTCAACAAAAACAAACAACAAAATCCCCTGCTCTCTCATTCCACCTCATGAGACTTAGTTTTTCTATGTCCAAAACAAATTTAGAGATTACCTGAAGATGACATAAGAGTGTTTCAAGACCAGAACTACACAGAGAAACACCTTTCAAAACACGGATTTATTTAAAAGCTTTGAGACAACTAGAATTTTACAGAATCCCAGACTGGTTTGTATTGGAAACGATCTTAAAGTTCATCCAGTGCCACCCCCTGCACTGGGCAGGGACACCTCCACTATCCCAGGTTACCCCAAGCTCCGTTCAACTTGGACTTAAGACACTTCCAGGGATCCAGGAGCAGCCACAGCTTCTCTGGGCACCCTGTGCCAGGGCCTCCCCACCTTCTCACGGAACACACCTCAATCTAATCCTGTTCTCTTTTAGTTTAAGCAATTACTTTCCCAAAACTTAATAAACAGGATTTCTTCTTAGGGAAATAATAATAATAAAAAGATTTTCAAGTTACCAGCTTGAATATGGAAGAGTAGCAACCACCTTAATGGTAAACTAGTGCCAAAAGCAGAGGGGCAGCCTTCAATTTTTAGATCTATTTTCTAATTCTGACCTTGTACAAAAGGACAGCACATTTTAAACACCAAAGCCGTCAAGACATTTTAAAGACAACTGATGTACAAAAATGTCAACCTATTTTCGGCTTCCCCCCACCCCGTTTTTTAACGAAAGCAGAGTTTGATTTGGATTTAAACCCTGCCCTGCGGCGGCTGAAACATCGCAGCGTCGTACTGGTGACGCTGCCCGCTAGCCACACAGGAGTGGGATCTTAAAAAAATCCCACAAAACTCTCACACTGCAGCAAACCATAAACAAATGCGAGAGCAGCCAAATTTTCCGTGCTAACGCTCGGGAAAACGCAGCGGAGGAGGACTGCTCTGGAACGCCCGGAGAGGGGCTTTCCGCCCTCCCATCGCGGCAGCTCCCTGACCCCCGGAGCGGACACGCACTGCCCGCTGCGGCCTCTCCCCGACCTCTCCGCGCCCGGGCGGGCTCAGGGCACGGCCGAGCCTCGGGGCTCCCACCACCGGGCCGCCACATTCCCACACAACGCAGCGGGACTCACCTGGCAGCGCCCGCCCCACCTCGCCTGGCGCCCGATCCCGTACGAACCCCCCGGGGCCGCGGCCCGGCCCCGCGGTACCGCCGCGCTCACCGTCCGCCCGCCCCGCCCGCTGCCGCGGAGCCGGCGAGATCCGCTTCCTCCCGACCCCGCGTCCTTCCGCACTGCGCCGCCCGCCCCGGAAGGGAGGGGAACGGCGGGGACAGGCGCTGGGGCCGAGGTGGGACGGAGCTGCGCTTTAAACAAACCGAGGCACGTGTCGAACGCAGCCAGCTCCGCGTCCCGCTGCGGGATTATTACGAGGACCGAAACCCAAGGGACAGGCTGAGGAACAGACTGGGACACCGTGCTGCGATACAGCGCCTCGGGTCGGGTGGGAGCCGGGTAAAGCCGGCGTCTTTCTAACAGAAGTCATGGAATAGAAGGGTGGAGTATCTCGAGTTGGAGGGGATGCACAAGAATCATCGGGTCCAACCCGTGTCCGTACACAGACACCCCAACAATCCCAACGCCGTGCATCCCTGGCAGTGGCCAGCCCCCTCTGGAAGAAGAACCTTTCCTGATACTCAGCCTAACCCTCCCTTGACACAACTCCAGCCGTTCCCTGGGTCCTATCACTGGTCGCAGAGAGCAGAGATCAGAGCTGGCCCTCGGGAAGAAGCTGCAGACTCCTAAAGAGCTCTCAGCTCACTCTCTTCTCCAGCTGAACAAGCCCCGTACCCTTCAGCCGCTCGTGTGGCTCAACACGGCCCTAGCGAGAAGTGCGGAGTTTCGGAGGCAGACTCCATGGCTGCCCGAGCCAAGGGGATTCTCTCCGTTCCTGGCGCAGCTGCCGCTGGCACGGCAGGAACGGGACGCCCCAAGGGGAGCGACCCCCGCGTTCTGCGCCGCGGGGTGCGCTCCGGCGGACACGGGGGTGAGCAGGGGAGGAACCGCAACCCCCGGGGCCCCGCCCCTGCTCCATCGTCCGCACAGCCCCCGCGCTGCCTGCCCCTGCTGGGGGATTTCTTTTTCCCCGGTCCTGTCCGGTCTGCGAGGCCATGCTCATCACCAAAGCTTGGGTGCAGACCGTGCTGAGGCCGGGGTTTTGTCAGGCAGGAGGACTTTTTTTTGAGGCTCCTGGGAACTGTGTTCCCGTGGACTGCTGCAAGTGTGTGCCAATGGCCCGTAGGGGCCAGGAAGTATCGGAGCGATTGAGATGAGTGCGGAGGTGGGTTTCTACGTAAGCTTACTCTTATTTTTGAAAAGCTTTGCAAAGAAAAGCCCTGCTTTGCTTCTCCCAACTGCTTCAGTGTTTTGACAACGACTGCACTTTCCTGGGCATGTCAAAAGAAGTTCCAATTTAAACAACTAAAGATGAATTTCTGATGAAAAAATGGAGAAATCCAGGCAGAAGGGAGGAGAGACTTACTTGATCATCAAATATTTGATTGCATTAGAAAAGCAATGGCACAGATGAAGCTGTAAGTGAATGCATTAGTGGCTGTTACCTGGCACAAGCAAAAGCCACAGACATCTCCAAGTCTCTGACTCACCCCAGGGCTCCACAATCAGAAGGACACAACCACCACAAGGCTCCGAGTCCCCGGGAGCTGCCACCATCATTCCGGGTGGGAACCTCGAGCCTGAGTGAGAGCATTGGTTACAGAAACATTTCAGCAGGTCACAAATCACTGCAGGGGCATTCGGTTCCACCTGGAATACAATGAAACACACTGCAAAGACAAGAACCTTGCACATGTTGACAGCAGCACATCAGCTACAGAGCACTCCCAACAGTTTGATGAAAAGGAGCTGAAGTCTCCCACCAGCAGCAAGAGCTGCTGCTTTCCTTTAGGACAGAAAGTGCTTCTAAACCAAGACTAGAACAAAAACCCCCACATGTTCAAGGACCTTCCAGAGCTTTGTTCATTTGCCCAAGCAATCCTGAACTACATGGAAATGTGCATCTCTCCACTGCCCTGGTATCAAGGGTCAGCAATGGAGGAGATCCCAGCTCAGGCTCCCCCAGCTCAGGCTCCCCCAGCCCATCTCCAGGTTTCTCTCTAGGCCCTCCTGCAGAACAGAACCAGCACCCAGCCAGCAGCTCCTCAGTCCTGGCAGGTCAGGAGCACTTCCAGGAGTACACCAGGCTGGCAGCAAACTGACAAAGGGAACTCAGCCCTAAACCCTTCAAGCCCTCCCAGGAGTTTTGCCAGCAGGCAGGGTCAGCACCAAAGACACAGACACCAACCTCAGGAATTCAATTTACTACAGCTCAAAGCAGCAAAGAACCTCCCAAGGAGAAGCTCAGCAATGCTCCTCAGCACTGCTACCCAGGATCACCCACAGGGATTGAGATCCAGCACCAGGGACCCTGAGGCTGCCCCATCCTCCAGAGCCACACTGCAGCAGCTGGGAATCCCCTGTCCCAGCCCAGCACTGGAGAGTCCCTCCCAGAACTGGGAATTCCCACAGGTGCGTCCACCTGTGGGCAAAGGGGCTCCTGACTGTGCTGGGACAGGGCCCAGCTGGGACAATTGACTGCCACAAACAGGCTCACACAACTTCCAGTGCAGCAACAGCTGGGCTCAGCCTCCTCCTGGATTGCACCCAAAGCCTGGCCAGGGCTTAAGGAGCAATCCAGGAGCTGCCTCTGGCCCTGCACCTCCCAACAAGGCCACAGAACTGATGTCAGGGCTCTGTCTGGCCTTTAAACATGGAAAGGCCAAGCCATGTTTCACTAATGAGCATAGACCTAGTGCAGAACACACTAATGATCCTGGGTATTTCACTGCTGAGGGGATACAAACACAACATTTGGTTTAAACCTTCATCTCGAGGTCAACTTGAGCTCAGGGCCTGTTGCTCAGGCCTGGGGACTTCACAAGTTACAGCAAACTCACAGCTGCCCAAGCATTTACACCTCTGATGCTGAAGATCACAGACCCACTCTGGCTGAACTGTATTCACAGTCCAACTGCAGCAATCCTGCTCTGCATCACACTCGGAAATGGCCTGGAAGGAGCAGGGTGAGAGAGCCTGGAAACCATGAAACACCACTGAGACTGTCATACCAACACCTCTCCCAGACATCCAGCTCAAGGAAGCATTCCAACCAAAGCACATCCTAAAGGAGCTGCTTTCCTAAAGGAAACCTCACCATGGGCAATGCCAGACCACAACACGGGGCACCTTGGAGTCCCCAGCTACTAAGGGAGCTGGAACAAGAACATTCCCAGCAACAAAAACAAGGAAAGGGCTTTGATAGGAATTTTTCTTATTTCCCCAGGAAAATCCTAGGAGAAAATTATCCTCAACTGTTTATTGCATGAAATCAACACTAAACAAACCACTTTGGGATGCCCAATAGCAGCTCTCACTAAAACTCCATTGAGAATTCTCCTTTGGGTTGAGCCTAAACCACCTTGGCCCACAGGGATTGCAAAGAAAATCCCAAAAGAACAAATCCCTCCTCTAACAGGAAAAGCTGAACAAAGAGAAAGCACAGCACTGATGCAAACAGCCCTGGGAACACCTCCTGCAGGTTGTCACATGCCTGTCCACCTTTCCTGTAAGGCTGAAAGCTAAACAGAAGCTCCATCTAAAACTTACAGAATCATTGATTAGAGCAGCCTCAAACAGAGCAGAAAGAAAAACAAAGAGATAACAAAGGGACAACATCAAACAAGCCTCACAAACAGGAACTCATCAAGCTGGGATGTGCAGAAACTCCCCCAACTCCATTTGCTGCTCCTCTCTCTGCCAGGGCACCAAAAAGTTCTTGTTTCATTTCCTGTCCAACACTTGCCAGGGACCTGGAGAGAAGAAAACCTGCAATTAGTACTGTGCAGTAGGGCCACAGGCTTTAGGTTCAGCCTCCTGGAAACAGAAAGAGACACTCCTCACCCTGCTGGAGCTGATTGGACCATTGTCTGGTCTGCTCTCACAAACCCCTCAGAACTGCAGCACAACCCTACAAAAGAAAAGCAGTTTATCCATAGGGGGCTACTCCAGAAATAAAACCAAACAGAAAGAAAAAACATAAGAAAATTCTATATACTAGGAAATACTTTCATGCCTTTGAACATACCCCTAAAGAACTCAAAAAGCCATTGAGAATGGGAAATATTCCCAAGACAGACAGAAGCACCAAACACTGGACCCCATACACAAAGTTTTGGGTGCAAAACCATCACACATTGTGACAAAACTGAGATAAGGAAAAAAGCTCCTTCAGGCAAGAACAGTTAGATACTCCTTGCCCCAGGGTCAGAAGCCCCAAAAATATACCACCAAAGCTAAACCAAACAAACCACATGCTGTTCTGAATTTCATTTGATGTCTACCACCTTCCCAGACTAGGGACATCTATGGAAAGTCTCATACTCCTTTCCCAATTCCTCTGTCCCTGTGACTTCCCACCCCCTTACACAGGTACCCTTGCTCTGCCTGGGGCTGAAGCCACCTGAAAGCCTTGAAAAAGAACACTCAGGCTGACAGAAATAACATTACTCAAAACCTGCCTCTACTTCCAATAAGTAGCTCTTACAAACTCAATGGCAACTTCCATGGAAATTTTTATCATTGAAGTCACAACATAAATCAGCCAAGCACATGAACCTTAAAAGGTCATTTCTCCCTACTATGTTCTCACCGAGTTAAAGATTAATTTAAATCTTGACTATCATATACAGACCAAGTACTTTGCCAAATCCTGCACACCATCATACAACCACATAACAGGGCTCAGAGAGCTTTCCCTGCAAGGGTTTTCGTTTGCAATTCCATCTCCCAGCAGGAGTCTGAAATAATGAAAAACGCCCTGGTGCCCCCCTCCTCCTATCCCCCCTGCCCAGGGATGCAGGGCCAGCCAGACCTCCTGGAAAGAGAGCACAACTTCTCAACTCCTGTCCCAAACACAGCCCCCAGCTGGGCCCACACACCGCAAGAGATTAAAGGGAGGAGAAACAAAGGCAGGAAAGCCTCTATACTTCTCCCCAATCCACACATCCCTTCTCACCTGCAAAAACACCAAGGATCAGCACAACCGATTTATAAAAGAGCTTCTCAAGACAACTCTCCAACATGGAACAGAAACCCCCAAGCTCCACCTGAGCCATGAGAGATGACAAGCAAAAGGGAAAACTGACACAGAACACACAAAAACTCCCCTAATTCAGCACCAAAAAAGGCCAGAAGCAAGCCAAATTAAAACATTTTCCTCCCAACCCCACACACGAAAAGGCCTTGGGCTTCTGAGGCAAACTCCCACACAGCAGCAGCCCCTCAACCCCACCACAGCAGCACCTGTTACCACTCACCACGCTATACATACCTAAATACAGACCCACAGACCACACCTTAGAGAGAGATAAATTAACATGTTCTCACCGCACTAAATCAGCCCGGAGAAGTCGCACACCCACACAAACGACCTGGAAAGTTCCACACCGAGCCCATAGAGAAACAGCAGCCCCTTCTGGGACCATTTTGAACCCCCTCTCGGCTCGTGATTGGCGGGCTCGCTGAGGCAGCGGCAGCGCTGATTGGACAGCGGGTCCCGGGACCCGCCTTCGCCCCGGCCCCCCTCCCTCGGCCCCGCTCCGCCCGGCTCCGCCCCGAGCCCGGCCCCGCTCCCCCGGCTCCGCCCCTCGGCCGGCGCTGAGGGCCCGGCCCCTCTCCGCCGTCCCCGCCCCGAGCCCGGCCCCGCTCCCCCCCGGCTCCGCCCCGAGCCAGGCCCCGCTCCCCCCGGCTCCGCCCCATGGCCGGTGCTGAGGGCCCGGCCCCGCTCTCCCGGCCCCGCCCCGAGCCCGGCCCCGCTCCCCCGGCCCCGCCCCGAGCCCGGCCCCGCTCCCCCCGGCTCCGCCCCATGGCCGGTGCTGAGGGCCCGGCCCCGCTCCCCCCGGCTCCGCCCCGAGCCCGGCCCCGCTCTCCCCAGGCCCCGCTCCCCCCGGCTCCGCCCCTCGGCCGGCGCTGAGGGCCCGGCCCCGCCCCGAGCCCGGCCCCGCTCCCCCGGCCCCGCCCCGAGCCCGGCCCCTCTCCCCCCCGGCTCCGCCCCGAGCCCGGCCCTTCTCCCCCCCGGCTCCGCCCCGAGCCCGGCCCCGCTCCCCCCCGGCTCCGCCCCGAGCCCGGCCCCGCCCCGAGCCCGGCCCCTCTCCCCCCCGGCTCCGCCCCGAGCCCGGCCCCGCTCCCCCCCGGCTCCGCCCCGAGCCCGGCCCCGCTCCCCCCCCGGCCCTGCCCCGAGCCCGGCCCCGCTCTCCCCAGGCCCCGCTCCCCCTGGCTCCGCCCCTCGGCCGGCGCTGAGTGCCCGGCCCCGCCCCGAGCCCGGCCCCGCTCCCCCCCGGCTCCGCCCCGAGCCCGGCCCGCTCCCCCGGCCCAGGCTGTGGTGGGTGTTGGTAAGTTTCTTTGCTTTCCAGCGCTGGTGACAGCCCCCAGCATGGGCTGGGCTCTGCTGGAGGAGCCGTTTGTGCCTCCTCAGCCTGTGGCAGTGAGCAAACGGGGAAGCTCAAGGCAGATTTCCTGAGGTCTGTGTTCCCCACATCACAGAAATCGAAGGAACTTGAGGAGAAATCAAAGGAATCCACGTGTTAAATTTGCTATGGAGGCACTCGGCTCCTGCAGGTGTTGGTCTGTGGCACCTGATTCTGGCCCTTTCCCAAGGAGGATGGCTCCAGCACCATGGAGAATGGGGTAGGACACGCTGGGGCACCTGACCTCCCTTCAGCAGCTGGTGCATGTTGTGTCACTTGTCTGTTGTGCCTTTTGTTTCTTTTGTGCGTCTTGTCTTTTGCCTTCGCCCTCAAGGGGCCTCTTGGAATCGCTGGCATCAGTCTGAGCATTTCTGATCTTGGAGAGGCATTGGAATCACATCTCTCTTCAAAGCATCCAGTCCAATTTCTTTCCAGGTCTTCTTCTCAGCTGTATGGACAGCTGTGCCCTGCCCTGATCCATTATGGCAGGTTAGGTCTTGTAAGAGTGCAGAGATAGGCAGGGGATTCTGACCACAGCATTCTCAGGCATCCATCTCAGTGGTTCTTGGCATAAATGTCATCCTGTTATCATCTTGTTCCTGCAGGGATCTCTGAGCCTGGCCAGCTCAGCATGTTCTCATCTTGGTCATCTCATTCTGAGTTCTCTTGGTCATCACGGTCATTCTTCTTGCTGAGACTTTTCTGTCCCTGTTGTGTCCCCTGGTTTGTTGTGTCCCGTGTCACTGGTGTTGGTGTGTGTTTGGCCTGGACTGCTCTGCCCTGCTGCACAGCTGGGTGTAGGGTGATAGGACAAGTGTGGGGGCTTGAAATGTATGATGTGGGGTGTAGTTGGAATGTAGATGATAGATGTACATTGAGCTGAGATGTCTGGACCTCATAAGTTATTCTGCTGCACTCTGACTTTTTTCCTAACTTTCTGATGCAGATGGAATAAATCTGTGGATACAAGTAAGATTGGCATTTCTTTGGGTTGTTGCTCCCACAAAATACAGATAATTCTTGGATAGGAGTAACTTGACATGTTTCATTCCCACTTCCTCTTAAAATCAGAGCAGAGGAAGCAGATTTTAAATCATCATTCCATGGTCTTCCACCACCTTCGTGATTGTTCCAAAAGTTTTCAATGTTAGAAATTCCTGAGCTTGTTTTCCAGGCAAGCTGGGATTTAGATGTTATTTATTCCTTCTATTTGATGTTTTTCCTCTCTCTGATTTTAGTAAGGAAATATTTACTTTTCCTAATTTTCCATCCCAACTGCAATTTTTGTACATCTTGGGGAGCATTTCTAAGGAAATTTACCAAGTGAATGTTGGTAAATCAGGAATTGTTCAGCACCATATCCACAGAATTCTGTAAATTCCCGGGAGAACTTGCTTAGTGTTTAATTGCTGTCATTCATCTCTTTGCAAAGTTAAATTCACTGCATTTTAAATTAATAAATCCCATTGCAACTTCAATCCTGGCCTAATTGCTGTTCCTTGGACACCATGGGGTGGTTCTTTCCTGCCTTGGCACATTTGGAGGTTCATTTGAAGTGAGATTCCTGCTAAAACAGAATCTGTTTCCAAGCACAACTGGGAGATGTCTTGAAAACCTTACTTTTGGAGGCACTGGCTTTGTTTTCCCTATGGCTGCATAATCGAGGATACTGCTGGAGCTGTGTTAGGCAGTGGCCTGAGGTGAGAGCTGCATTATTTAATTTCATATTTTATTTATGTTTTGGGTTTTTTTACTTTTTGATTTTTGTGTTTCTCTTTTTTTCATGCTCTTTTTTTGTGTTTTATATTTTCAAGTTATTTTTTTTGTTTGTATTTTTAAATAGGTTTTATATTTAATATCCTCTGGTTTTATTTTTTAATTCTTTATTTTATTTTTTCTTCCAATACTTGATTCTTTGATTACTTGAATTTTTAAAATTTTAATTTTTTTGTTATTTTGTATTTTTTTCTATTATTTATTTTAATATTTTAAAATTTAATTTTCTTTTTTACCTTAATTTTTAATTAAATTTTATTTTTGCTTAAAATTTTTATTTCTTTTTTTATTTTATTATTTCTATTTTTTTTCATGTTTTCTTTGTTCCATTTTTTTTCCTTACTCTTTCTTACCCCAGGTATGTGGAAGTTTGGCTGTTGGCAACAAAGAAGCTGAAAACAACGTCCATGTCACCTGGATGTCTGGACATGATGGAGAGTGCAGTTAGCAAAACCTCTGTATTTTCTGCTAAATTAAAATTTTAAATTTAATTTTAATTTTAAAATTAAAACCCAAATAAAAAACCTGACCTGAGAAAGCTGTAAACACCGTGGTGCTGTTTTTTTCCTTTTCCCTAACACTTCTCCTTCCACCCATTTCCAGAATTACCAGCAGTAACTTGATGTCAGGGTGTATTTCAGAGGTAGCAATAAACCAAAGTGGACTTTTTATTTTGTAACACTCCGAACCTCATTGTTTAGGAACAAAAAAATCCAAAACAAAGCAAACCAAAAAAACCCGAAAGCAAACCCAGAAACAACCCCCCTGCCCAAAAGAACACAGAAAGAGAAAATGTACCAAAATTATTTTAATAAAATGTAAATTTTTCCTGCTTAGAAAACCAGGCTAATTTAATTCTGATTAATTGTGGTTCTGATGTGTTAGGTTAATGAACTCATACAGTTTAAAATATCCTTTAAAATAGAAACAAAACCCCAGGAATTAAAAAAAAACAAACCAAAAATGTATTTCTATAAGTATATAGAAATATAAAATAAGAAAAGTAAGGTACATAAATAAATCTATAATGTTGCATGGTACATATTTTATATATGATATATCTTATACATAAATATGAATAGAAACGATAAATGGGAATTTTGAAAATAAAAAATATTGAAATATAGCTTGAAATAAAGGTTGTTTTGGTTTGAATTTGGTTGGTGGCAGGGTTCTTTTATTTGTGGTTGGGGGTCTTTGGGGACATTTATTTGAGAGGATTTGGGTAGGGGATTTTTGGCCACGTTCTTTTTTGCCTCCGTTCTCTGCCTGTCCCCGGCCGGCCTGGCAGTGCTGAGCTCGGGGCGGTGCTGCCACCTGGTGCACACAGAGCGGTACTGCACCGCTAATCCGTGCCCGTCCCGGGCTGTGCGCGGAGCGCTGCTGCCACCTGGTGCACACAGAGCGGTACTGCACCGCTAATCCGTGCCCGTCCCGGGCTGTGCGCGGAGCGCTGCTGCCACCTGGTGCACACAGAGCGGTACTGCACCGCTAATCCGTGCCCGTCCCGGGCTGTGCGCGGGGCGCTGCTGCCACCTGGTGCACACAGAGCGGTACTGCACCCCTACTCCGTGCCTTCCAAAGACGGCGGCAAAAAGGGCGGGAAAAAAAAAGGACCACGGAGGCGTCGAGCCGAGCGCCTGCGCGTGACTCCGAAAGCAGTGCAGCCCCGACGGGCTTTTTTTTTCACGGCGTGTCCAGCTGCGCGAGCACCGTGTGACGGCTCGGCGCCGCCGCGGGTGGGTTCCGGCAGTAGTTTTAATCAGGCGACTGTGTAACCAGCCGCGGGGGCCTCAGCGGTTGCCATGGCAAACATGGCGGCACGACCGGAAGTGGATTCAGCCACTACCAAGATGGCGGCCGCCGCGGCGGGCTCGACCTTCTCAAGAGGGCGGCCAAAAGGGCGGGAAAAAGCAAGGACCTGCCGAGGCGTCTAGTCAACTGCCTGTACAAAACCCCGACCACGGCGCCGCCCAGGCGGGATTTTTCCAGACGTGTTTAGCTGCGCGAGCACGGTGTGAGGGCTGGCCGCCGCCGCGGGTGGGTTCCGCCAGTAATTTTAATCAGGCGACTGTGTAAACAGCTGCGGGGGCCTCAGCGGTTGCCATGACAAACATGGCGGCGCAACCGGAAGTGGCCTCTGCCACCACCAAGATGGCGGCCGCCGCGACGGACTCGACCTTCCAAGGATGGTGGCAAAAAGGGCGGGAAAAAGCAAGGACCTTCTAAGGCGTCTAATCGACTGCCTGTGCGAAACCCCGACCACGGCGCCATCCCCGCGCGATTTTTCTCGGCGTGTCCAGGTGTGCGGTCATTGCCTGTGAGGTCAGCGGGGCCACCGCCGGGCGGGAGCCGGGCGAACGCCGACAGGCAGTAGCGGGGACGCCTCTCTCGGCCGAGGTCCTGCTGCATGGAGTCCGGGCTGAGGCAGCTGCGAGGAGGGGCTGCTGCTGCTACCTCGTGTTGTCTGCGTGTGCAAGCTGTTGATCGAGTTTGTAGCAGCTGTGGTGTTTCAGGCTGGGAGCGCTGGCTTCCCTGGCTGGGGAAGTCCTTGCAGTAGCCCAGCTGAGCCATTGCTGAGGGTTGCAAGCCTGGTGTCCCCTAGGATTTTTGAAACAGTGTTTAAATAGGTAACCATGGAGTTGAGACGGTGGATCGGGTGGATTTGTCAGAGTGGCAGAAATGGCTTTTTGCCTGCAAGTGTGTTGGGATAAGGAACCCTCCTTAATGTCAGAATAAATTGGTCTTCCTTCTTTTCTTTCTAGATTGCAGAGCACTGGGGAGACTCTTTGGGAAGAAGAAATGAAAGGCACGAGGGACGCTCCACGTTCCCCAGGGAATGCTTTAGGCACCTGCAGCTTCTGAAGCGCACCGATAATCCCGGCTCGCACAGAAACCTCCCGAAGCTGGAAGGGACAGGCAAGACAATTCCAAGAGCGGAGTGGGAAGCACTTTCTCCCGGGTCTGGGCAGCGCTGAGGTCGGAATGGCTTCAGAATATTCCTTGTGCCTCTCCTGCTCCCAGCCCAGGACTAAGTCTGTGATCCCTGAGTGGCTGCAGTTCCCAGCGTGTGGAGGGAGGAAGCCTGTGCTGGAGAGCAGGAGAAAGGTCCCTGCTGGCTGCTGTGACCTCAGTGGACAGAGAACTCTGACCTTGGCCAGGTGTGTTGGTGAGTATCAATCAATCCTGCCTCCTTTTGAAGGAGTTGTTTTAATGAGCCCTCAGCAGGGAACGCTTTTAGCCGGCTTCAGTTCACTTCCTGTGTCACAGGTTTCTGGCTGTTTTTATCAGGAAATTACCAAACCCTTAGGTTTGCTGAATTAACCCTGAAAAGGTTCAACAAACCAATCCTGAGGGAACTGGGGCTTGGATAGCTGGGATCTTATGGCCCTTTGAGGCCACATTGGGTTCACCCCCTGATTTTGGTGCCCAGGGAAACTCCAAGTTAAAGCTAATCAAAATATGAACTAGTCTCACAGTGGCTGCCCTGAGCAGCTACGACTCCAACATGAGAGCAGCTGCGTACTTTGTCCTGGCTTCCTTCCGCTCCCATCTGGAAGGGGCTCGCTTTCGAGAGAAGACCCAGGTAAGGCTCAGCTCCCTTGCCAGTTTGGCAGGTGAGACCTTGTACATCATGGACATGTGTGGGAGAGATGCATGTCTCACCACATGCACGCTCATCCCCACCTTGCATGCATGTGGTGAGACATCTAAAAGAGGCTTTTCATCCTCTCTGCCGTTGTTTCTCCTCTACTGCTTTGTGTTTCCTCCTGTTACAATCAATGGGCAAGAAAGTGGGAAATGTGTTTTAGAAATTCTTGGGAATTTTGCTTGTAGGAATGGAAACCCTGATGGAATTGATATTTGACCTGTATGGCTTATGAAATGTGCCAGGAACTGATTTATGTATTCATGCTCCTGTTGTGTTTATCTGGGCTATGGTTCAGGCTTCTCTCCCCGGGCTCTTGCAGTTGCTGTATCTCTTGGATGCTGTGCAGAATGGAATCAGGCAGCCAAACCTCAGGTTCACCTTCTCCCTGACCCTCTACATTGCTCGTGTGGCACAGCAGATCCTGAAGCCAGGTACTGGAACTTCCTGCGTGTGTCCCTGCTGGGGTGAAAACCAGAGCCTTGGGGAACGTTGATCTCCTCACCTGCTTTGTGCTCAGGCACTCCTGACTGAGCTTTTCATTCTGGGGAAGAGAGAAGGGGAGGGGTGGCCAGCAATGTCATGAGCCTCAGAGCAAAGGCCTTGTGCAGCTCCTGGGCTGTTCTCCCAGCTTGGAGCACTGCACAGTACGGCTTCCATTTGTTGGTGTCTGTGGCTGTGGATTGGGAACGTTGTCCTCCTCCCTGATGCCAGCTTTTTCCCTTCACAGAGGAGCACATGTACATAAAGGTGAACAGATTCCTTCTGTCTCACCAGTACTTGGACCTGAGGAAAGTACCAGGTTTTTTCCAGCTTTTCTACAGTTTTGATTTTGAGGTAAGTGTCCCATTTTAGGTATCCAGTAATTCTTCAGAAATTTACCGAAAAAAGCCATAAAAATACATTGAAATCTCATTCTCCCATAGGTGGTTAATTAGAGGCATCTTTCTTGTGTTTCATATTGGAATTAAAATTGTTATTTCTGTGAGGATTTTGTTCTGTTCTTAATAGTAATACACAGTGAATTGTGCTGTGTATGCTCTGTGAGCACAATAAACAGAATACTCTGCCCCAGATAGCTCGCATTCATCTCCGAGTTTAGATTAGTAAGGTTGAGTTCAACTGAAGTGTTTTAGGAACAGCAGCTTCTACAATTCCATTTCCACAGCATGTTTGGGCTGCAGCCTGACTCTTCCTGATGGATGTGAGTGATTAAATGTGATAGGAATGGAAATGGATAAGCCCAGAACATGGTGTGGTAAGCCCTGAGCTGGCACAGGGGTTTGTGCTCCTAGGAGCAGGTATTGTTTGGAAATGTCTAAATGTGTGATGGTGATGTTTTTCTCTGTGCCTTCCAGTACAAAGCAGAGCGTCAGTGGATCCTCACAGACTTGTTGGGGAAGGGCTGCGTGACAAACATTGCTATGAGCTTTATGACTACCAGAGAATTTTCCAGGTCATTCTTTCCTTCTTCAACAGTCCTTTGTGTGATGAGGGCTCCCAGGTAAGAATTTAAAAAGAAAGCACCAAAAACCCCCAAACCCCAGAAGTTTGCATGGCTTTGAGATCTCAAGTCCAAAGCAGGAAGGAGCAGCTGACTCTGCCTTTGCCCTCTTGAAAAATCTGTTCCTTGTTGATTTTTATATGGAGGGGGAAATAATTGCTTATGTCTAAACCAGTCCCATCCTTATCCCCTGAAACTGGAACAGGTTCCTGCCATCATGGAGCCTCATGTGGGTACTGTGGGATTGTGCCACCAGCCAGGGCCTTTTCTTTTTGGGGGGGTCTCTATTCCCCAGCAGCATATTTGTTACCTGAACAGTGCTTCAGCAGGAGGGAAACTCACGTGCCAGGAGCTCTCAGGTTTGGGAGCATCCAGCCTGAGTTTTTCAGGTATCGGAACCTTGGACAAAAAGATAAAATTGTCTTTGCTACCTGAAGACTTCTTGTAAGAGAAGCCCCTGTGGTGTGAAGCACTGAAGGGAGAATGTCTGTCCTTCCCTGGAGTTGCTGAGAGCAGGTGGTGTTCATTTTACCTTGAGGTTGATCAGATCCCAGTCCAATTGCTAATTCTAAGTTAGATAATTCGATCCTGACTGTAAAAGAGAAGTTACATTTTCTGTTTCAGAGTCGTGTTCTGGAGATATTACAAAGTGCTGCCCGTGTCACCAGAGCTGCCTATGAGCTGCTACAGGACCACAGCCTCCTCACGTGGGTCCTGCACATCTTAGAGAAAAGGTAACCAGGGAAGTACAGGAGAAATGGGAACAGTTTTACTGTCCACAGTAAAATAATAATTATGTGACTGAGTACAAAAACAAGGGTGACAGGCAGGGAGGCAGGGGCACCAAGGGCTGTACTGGCAGAACTTGCTGAACTCTGAGGTGTCCCTTGTGATTTTGAAAACAATAACAGATTTAAGATGCTTTCGGGTTGTAAAAGGAGGGGTGATGGTGGGGGGCCTTCATGAATTGGAAAACACTTCCTTGGAAAACTGAGAAAGCAAAATGGCACGTTGTATTGGTGTCTTTACCTTTTAAATTTTAAACGCCCTCATTTCACATCCTGTCACAGGACCTGCTGCACAGGAAGTGGCACTGTAATGGCTTTGAGCTGTCTAGAACATTTCTCCTCCTCTTGCCTCTCCTTCACATATATTTACATGCACAAAAATCTGTTCTGCACAGAGTGCCCTGACAGGTTCAGGCAAGTGCACTAAAATATGGTCCTGTAGGTGATGGACCAGCTACTGGTGAGGATCTGCCTTTCAAATGTGTTTGGTTTCTTGGGTTTGTTTGTTTGTTTGTTTTGTTAGGTTTTTGTTTGTTTGGGTTTTATGTTTTGATTGGGTTTTGTTTGTTTGTTTGTTTTTTCAGGTTTCTGGAAAACAAGGTGATAAATAAAATTATTTCCTTACTCCATACTCTGTGGCTAACAAATTTAGGAGACAAGAGAGAAACCAAGAATCAATCCCAGGAGAAGAGAAAACTTCTTCCTATTCAGCTTGTAAATGAATTTCTGTATGTTTTGGTCACATTAATCAAACATATTTGGTAAGTCCTTTGTTTTGTTTTTTGTTTTAGTCGGTTTGCATTTCATCCTCTGTCCAGTTTGAGCTTCATTTAGGCCAGGAGGATTTCTGTGTCTCTGGTAGATGAATGGCTTTTTTCACCTTCAGTTTGCGTGTTGAGGAGTGAATTTGGGTGAGATTTCTTTGACAGGAAGGTTCAGGTGGTTGAATACATGGGGGGAAAAAGTAAAATGTGATGCGCAGTGGCTGTCAAGTCCTACGTGCTTAATTCCTGGCCGTTGTGACAGTAAGGATTAAAAAGTGTACTTATGGATTAGGATGCAGGAAAATACATGGCACTTGTGTTTTCTTTTGACAGGGCTAATGTACCTCTGGCCAAGCTGCCTGAGTTCTTCAGCACCCTCAGCTCTGTGCTGGAATACCGTGCTGTTGTTGTTGAGACTTTCAGGGAGATGGGGCGTTTCACAGTCAACGACAGCGTCCTCTCCAGCAGGGAGCTGCTGCTGCTGCTGCACAAGTGGAGCCTTGTCAGCAAAGACCTGCAGCTGCAGGAGGACCTGCAGGCCCTGGCTCAGAAGTACCAAAGCAAAGAATTGCTCAGTAAGTGCTCAACTCCTTCAAGGAAGGCATATCTTGTTGCAGCTGTACGAGAGAGGCAAACTTCTCTGGAAGTAGCAGTGATCCCTTCTGTCAGACTCACGTAGCTTGAGGGAGGAGGAAAGGAAATGGAAAGGCATTTTTCAGATCTTGTGGTGACTTCTAACCTTAACACAGTTTGGAAGCTTTGAGGAAATACAGTTTAAAAAGGCAAACAGCTTTAAAATGGAACTTAGTTGCAAATCTCGTGTCAGGCTTTGAAAAATGGTATTCTTTAATGAAGTCTTAAAAGAGGGAAGCAGTGCCTGGAGGCTTTGTGCTCAAAGGTTTGTATCATTGAGTGTGGATTAGATATGAAAGTGATGTGTAAGTAAATAAAGCAAGCAAAAAATTAATAGTTGATTTTTCTTGTTGTCAGTGTTGAAGAAAGGAAAAATATATCAGGACTTGAGTGATTTCCTCTGATCTCTCTGTGTAAAAAAAGTGCAAGGAACTTGGGAGTGGGAGGTCTTACAACAACACTGGTTTCCTGCAGCAGCAACTGCTTTTGGTGCACATTAAAGCTGCTGTAGGTTTGTTTCAATGTTGTGGATCAGTTAAGAAAGTATCATGTATTTAGGGGACACTGTAAAAGCTTTAGCTTTTCTAAAGTTTTTCTCACCCTTTAAAACTCCTCAGAAAGACATGAAAGGAGTTTTTGGAGTGATGGCTGTGTTGGGGCTGTGTGGGCTGTGTTGCTCCAGGCTGTGGGAGCTGCTCTCATCTCCAGGCTGGGTGATCCACTTTGGAATAGGGTTCCAGCCTGGAGTCCCCGGGAGCTCCCGGAGCCCCTTGGAACGGCGCAGGCTCCGTGAGGCTGCTAAACGAGGCTGGTACTTACCCTTGGAACAACTGAATCAACACAGGAGAGCACCTCACTTGCACAATTTGGAAAACCCTTTGGAGTATCTGATGTTTGTTTTGATGGTGGTTTTCTCCTTACAGAAAATATTAGAGACAAGAACAAACCTCAAGCCTCATCTCATGTGGATCGTCACACTGGGAAAAAGAACGAGGTGGAAGATGACACTGCTGCAGACATGGAAGTGTCTGAGCTGGAGAAATGCAGAGGACACCTGAATTCCATCCTTGCCCATTGGGACCCTGATTTCCCAACACCACCCTCCACACAGGGAGGGGAGACCCTCAGAGCCGGTGAACCTGGGGGCGAGGCAGTGGCTGTCACCTGTGCGTCCACTCACGTGGTCATTAAGTGGCTGCTCAGGTCCCTGGCTGGGCAGAGCCTCCTCAGGGAGCAGGACGTGTCTCCAGTGCTGCGGTGGCTGCGGAATCGCGTCCTGCCACACCTGGCGGCCGCACGGGAGATGCTCAGGGATGAGACACTGAGGAACGACCTCTTGAGGCTTTACACCCGGCTCTGCCAGGCCAGCGGCACCTCGGCTGGGCTCTCCAGGGAGCTCGGAGTGCTCAGTTCCATCCTGCTGCAGCTCCTGGAGGAGCAGGGCCTGGCCAGCACCTTCCACGAACTTGTGAAATCCCTGTGCCTATCAGCAGCGACGGAAGAGGATGCGGACAAGACAGGTGACTTGTCTTGTTCTTGTCTCTCGTGTTACGAGGCCGTGGTGGGAGGAACTGGGAAATTCCATCCCTTTTAAATCCAGTAAACTAGTTTTCCCATAGCCACCCAGGCTCCTGGCTTCCCAAAGCAGAAGCTGTGTCTTTGGTGGGATGGGGGCAGGGGTGGGCAGCACAGAGCATGGTCACTCTGTGAAGTTTTCTGACACTACAACACTCACACTCCTTCTAAGAAACTTCCCTTTCAAGGACTGAAATGGAACAAAAGCCATAAAAAAAAATTCATCTAGGAAAACTAGTTAGGGAACTATTTTAAAACACAGTCCTGGAAGTAAAGAGCTTGGCTTGGTATTACAGTGTGGAAGAGGAAGAATTTCTGTTCTGATTTTTCTCTCACCTTTCTTCCACAGCTGTTTTTGTACTCCTGACTTGTGTTTACATCGGGGACGTGTGGCTTGGAGCCCAGCAGCCCGATATGTTACTGACCCACGTCAGATTGGTCTGCACTAGTGCAGGGTATGAATTACAGGGTGCCCTGGAAACTCAGAAACAAGGAGAAGAAACTATGAGGTCTCTTTGCAAACAACTTTGGCTACATCAGGGCATTAATTCAGGGAACTAGCACTTCATCTTTAATGTTCTGTGCCCTGCCATCATCACGGTGAGCCATGAAAGCCTCCTGAGCTGTTCTCATACAGACCTGACTTGTTTGGTCAAAAAAAAATTTATTACTGTGTGCAAACTCAGGGGAAAGACTTTATTCAGCATCTCTCAGTAGGACATTAAAGCTCAAACTTCCCTTTTTGTTCTGTATTGCTGCTGTTGGCATCATAGTGCTCAGTGGTGAGGAACATCACCTGTGTAAGGCAAAAAAATTTTGGTTTTGCCTAGGAAAAAAAACAAAACAACTGGGTTTGCCTTTTGCTTGAGCAATTGCATTCCAGCCAAGAAAATCTCACCAGATCCAGGGCACAGGAGGGTTCCTTCCCGTTGGATGAGGAGAGTACACAAACCAAGCACCAAACAGGCCTGGCTGGAGCCTGTTAGGGGTCAGCATTAGCAGCAAATGTGTGGCCAGAGGGGCTCAGGCAGGACTTGGGGTGGGTCTGACCTGCACTGGCCACATCTGCTCTGTCCCTGCTGAGGTGGGCAAAGGCACATCCGACAGCTGAGTGTGTGCTTGAGACTCTCACTCAGCTGTCTTAAAATCTGTCTAGAGAATGAAAGTGTGCTTGGGTTTAGTTGGGTTTTAGCACTTAAAAGTGGTCTTCAAATATTCTTCAATAACTGTATCCTGAATTTAAGCTCCATGCCAGAGTTCTTTTGTGCAAGCATTCTTCTAACAGACAGTGGTTGTTCATCTGGACTGGGTTCAATGTCTCTGGTTTTTTCTGAAGTTCTCATTTCTTTTGCTCTATTGCTGTGGATTTTCACTCTCGTACTCTGGACTGTGGTTTTGGGATTTTTTTCTTCATTCCACAGCTATAATTTTTTTTTTTTCCCATGGCAGTAAAGTTCTCTAAAGCACTAACCTGGCTGCAGAATGGCATTTTCTCAGAGAGTAATGCTGCTTCTCCCAGCCAGTGCTGCACTGTTCTTGGTGACTTGGTGCAATTTTTCACTGTATTGTGTAGAATCCATGGCTGCCTCTCAGGATTCTGAAGGAGTGCTGTATTTGGATTTTTGGCTTCAGAGTGGGAAGTGCATGATCTACACTGTGCCATCTCAGCTACGTTCCTGGAACCCTGGAAAAGCAAGCTCTTATCCATGAGGAACTCTTGAAAGTTGAGCTGTCTTGCAAGAGATGCTGCAAAGGGTGAGATTTAACCTTCTATCATTCTTTGTTTAAATCACCTCTGTGAAACCTTAATAGGCTTCAATAGTTTCTGCAGAACAGCTTATTTCACCCAGAGCAATTCAGCACATTGTAACCTGTACTGGACTGCTTCATGTAAATGCTATCTTGTGTCATGCAGGATTTTCAGCCACTTTTCCTGCAGTTTTCATGGTAATTAGCCTTTTCTGTTGATCAAGCACGGCATTAGGTTCCTATTTATGTCTCAGTAATTTCATAGGTTGTTTCCAGTTAGTTCTGCTTCACTTCTCCAGATGTTCACTTAACTTTTAGTCATGTGTCTTCTGCCTTTTGTGCAAATGGACTTAATGCTTTTGCTGTAACATTGTATTGAAATATTAATCATAAACTAATCATGATAACCCTGTAACCCTCTGGGACCTGTGGGAACATTGCAAAGACTGGGAAAGAGCTGAAAGCCATGGGTGGCCTGTGCTGCAGGGGAGCAGTGCTGGCCGAGGCTGTGTCCCAGCCAAGGAGCTCCTCTGATGCCCTTTAAGGGGTGCTTAAACCAGGGCTGTTTTTCTTAAAAAAGACTTAAGAGCAGTCAGGCTGTAGACTTCTGGTTTAATGGAAATATTTATTTAAATTTTTGTCCCTAAAAGCAAGTCATTCATCTCCTGTCTTCCCTGCCATTCAGTATGCACTGAACTGGATGTGCATTTCCCTAAGCTAATAAGAAACCTCTCTGTGATTCTGTAATTTCCAAAGGAACAGCACTAAGTTGCTTTTCTTTTTCTTGTCTCTTTTGCTTGACTTGTGCTCAAAGACAGGAATGACTCCATAACTCTATGTGGTGACTTGCTAGTTTGCTGGGGGTTTTTTGCAAGTGCAGGGCTAAAATACGATGTAAGAAAAGGCTTTTTTTGCAGCATTAGAGAAATGGTTTTGCATGAGGTGCTGAAGGTCAGTTGTTTTACAACTTCAAAGGGAGGGAAACCAAACCAGGCTGGTGGCAACACCTCTTTAAGCAGGGCTTGGCATGTATTTGAGCAATTAATTCAGCAGTTTATTGGTGTTAATGCCGATATTTTGGTTGTGTTTGGTTTTCTGTGCATTTGACTAATTGTCAGTGTTTCTCATACGGTGTGAGTGTTCCACCTAGTGTTTTACAATAAAAGCAAGCAGTTGTGGTATAAAGCAAGAATAATCTCAAAAAGTGGTTTGGATTTTGTTTGGGGTTTTTTTTTGTTACCCAACACTACTTGGCTTTACTACTGCGAGTTTTAAAGTTATCTGCAATAACTCAGAATGAATTTCCCCATTCTGCCCCACTGGTAGGCACTGTATCTCCTAGAAAAGCTTCTACCCTCCATCCTCACTGCCTGCTTTGAAGTAGTGCTCCAGCTTGGCCTGTACTGATGGGTCTTACATCCTTTTCTGTTCAGGTAAGTAAAACATTTTGTTATTGACATACCTGCCACGGGAGCTTACGTTACTGCAGTGTAATTTGTGAGGCACTTTCTGCTCTAACAAATTTTTGAATGCTGCTCCACAGCAACAGACCTCATCCTGCATGTTCGAAGGTGAGAGAAGAGATGGTCACATCCCAGGAGCCTGATTTTGGAAGGTTTTATGGAGCTGCCCAAGAAGCTTTTACTTCTGGGCTTTCCATAGTCTGCCCATGGCAGGTGCAGCCTGTGCTTCAACTTAGCGCCCTCAGTTGGCAGGGCAATGGACCTTTGGGGAAGTTCTTACAGCTCTACGTCATGCTTTATGAATTGTGATGATTTTCTGGAAGTGGGCTGTCCATTCTGACCCATTTTCTTCTCTCTTCTTACAGACTGTACCTGCTGAAAGGCTGAGGGGAGGCCGGGATCTGCAAAATCTCTGACTCTCCGTGTCTCCCTGAGGCTGAAGCCGTGTTTGCTGTCAGTGACGACATAGTGGAGGATGCTAAGGACTGAAAACTTTGGGGTTTTTCCCCTGAATCCCAAGACACTCTCTGCAGCTGTGCCCTGTATATCTCTTAAAAGAGTTTCTGGGTTTAGAAAGGTTTTTACATTCTGCAGTATTTATCTATAACTCAGTTTGAAAGAAACGTACTGTATCAATGTGGTTAATTACTTTGTTTGAGTTGGTTAATTAAATTTTACAACCAGGAGTTTTCCTGTTGCCAAACCCAGAGAGAGATGATTTGGGAATCCAGTATACAACACCTTACAAAGAAATAAGAGAGAACTAATTGGAGAAACTGGGGGATACCAAAGTGTGGCAGTGAAGAGTGGCCACCTGAACGGGTAATACAGACATGTGCTCCAGCCACCTGGGCACAGGGTGGGAGCTGGGGATGTCAAACCCCAATCTAGATGTTAAACCTCCTCATAAGACTCCAAGCAGTTGTGGAAATCATATCAAATCCTATCTGGGGCCATGGAATTAATAGTCAGTCAACAAAGGCCAGCCAGGGCTGCAGTGTACCAAAATCTGTTGGCATGAGACTAGTTGTTAGCAGAAGAAGGAGGGGTTTGTGGAAAAGTTAACACATCTGATTGCTGTCTGCAGGTTGATGGTAATGGGGATGCAGCTTTGGATATAGGCAGAAACATCTGGAAAATGGCCCATGTGCCAGTCCAAGGATGGGGATCTACAATAAATAAAGGATGGCTAGAAGATTTTTTTGGGATTATGGTGGTGGAACAAGGTAGACTCTGTAGTGTTATGTGAAATAACAAGTTTAATCTCTCTTCCATGTTTGATCCCATATCTTATCTGATCAATTCCTTATGTGGTCCAAAATATGCCAGTAATGACAATGCCCACCTGTCCAGAGTCAGAAACCACAGCAAAAAGGCAGAAAATTCTGCTGTTGAAAATGATGAAAGATGATAAAACCTAGAGAAGGCATTTAAGATTTATGAAAGATACCAGTATGCCAAAAGTGTGGAGGTTCAAAAGTTGTAACTCAAGGCAAACACAGTGAGAAAGACAAGGGGGAGGAATTGTTAAAAATGACCCTATAAAAATAATAATATTGGCTTTTGCATTTGTGTATTAGTTTCTATATGTGGTTATGGATTGTGAGCACAGTGCAATTGAAAACACCTTTTAGCTGCTTGCTGATAGAACCTAATTGCTCATTCTAAGTACACACCATGTGCACCACCATAGAAATAGCAGTGTGACAACTCTATGATGTTGGTGTATGCACCTTAGAGCTTCTAGAAATAATAATGTGATGAATGTATTGTACTGTAGGCCTTAGCAAAACATCAAATGTTCAAGTACCTGTGTGTAACAGAGAGAACTGCGTAAAGCAATTGTTTCCCACGTCTGCTGGCTGAGCTCTCCAAGTGATAACTGTGACACAAGCCAGAGCGTGTGAGGAGAATGAGAGAAGAATTTGTTAACTCCTCATTAGCACAAACAACAGGATGGAGCCACAAGAAGGAATAAAATCCTGATCTGCAGGATTTCATGTGGAGAAGTCAGAGTGGAAAACCAAAGTAAAGTTTCTTAGACATCAAAAGCTCCCAAGAATGTTTGAATAAATGCATGAAACTTATGAATATGTATGTCCCTTAGTAAGGTAACAGTATATAGCTAACACTGTCTTAATGTACCCGTGTTCATTGGCCAGGAACACCCCAGGGCTGGAAGTTGTCCTTTTTTATTCCCTGATTAAACTTTTCAAAAATCTTTGAAGAGTGAACTTTCATTCTTTTACAATACTTAAAACTGCAAAGATTCTCATTTTCTGTATATTGAGCAATAATCTTAACTTCTAAATAAATTGTTTAAAAGTAACTCCCCGTATCTGCTGTGTTTTACTCAGGATTTTAGACTGTAAGAAATTCTGAGTATGGCTCTGCAGGGTTTGAAAGTAAAACCACAACGTTTGTGTATAGAAATGAAACAATAAGAGCTCGAAAAGGTGAGACACGATGATGTGCATGAAGGAACCAGAAACAGCTCTGTGTCCTGGGGATTGCTGTCTCCTGCCGCTGGGACACCCCAAATCCGGGCTCTGCGCCGGGACGGGATCGGGGCTCAGGGGCGCCCCAAAACCGCCGCGCACGCGCGGTGGCCGCCGAGCCCTCGGGGCTGCCGCCTTGTGGGCACAGCCGGGACTGCAGCCTGAGCGCTCCGAGCGCTTCCCGCGGCTGCGCCGGCACCGAGACCGAGACCGGCCCCGGGACATGGAGCTGGGCCGGCTCCGGGACATGCAGCTGCACCGGGACCGGGACATGGAGCTGGGCCGGCCCCGGGACATGCAGCTGCACCGGGACCGGGACATGGAGCTGGGCCGGCCCCGGGACATGCAGCTGGACAGGCACCGGGACACGCAGCAGCTGGGCCGGGAGCACGGCTGGGAGGTGCCAGGCGGGGCTCGCGGCGGGGCCGCTCCCGGCAGGAACCGCGGCCGCTGTGCCGGGAGCGCAGGCGCGGAGCCGGGAGCGGCAATGGCGGAGCCGGGAGCGGCAATGGCGGAGCCGGGCCGGGGAGCAGCGGAGCCGGGCCGGGGGCACCGGGGGCGGCCGCGCCGGGCTCGGAGGTGAGCGGGGAACGGGGACAGCCCCGGCGGGGAACGGGGACAGCCCCGGCGGGGAACGGGGATGTCCCGGGAGCTGCGGGCACCGGGGCTGCCTCGGCCGAGCGGGGCCCGGCTCGTCGCTCCGAGGCGGATTCTGTAAGGGGCAAAACGAACATTTTGGGGGCAAAATGTGAGGTTTTGTGCGGGGAAGGTTCTGAGGTACAAGTGAGGCAATCAGTAGTGGAGGTGGGGGAAGTCCCAGACGGGATAGAATGGATTGTAAAGTCCGTGTGTGAAAGCAGAGCTGTTCCAGCAGCGCTCCTTCCCAGGGCTCCCCAGGCGTTTCCCTTGTTCTCTGGTGTTCAGGGGGGAACACAGTTTGGGATGGCACAGCTTTGGGGGGTTCTGAGTTTTCCTTAGCTGTGCGGAGATGTCAGGATCTGGAGGCACTCCCTGAAGTATCCTGTGCTGGTCCTTGCAGCACCCTCGTTCCACAGACTCCGGGAGCTCCCGAGGTCTCTTTCTGTACCTGCCCAGCTGGGTCAGACCCAATGGGCCCTCCAAGTGGACGGTTTCTCTCTTCTCTCCTTCCAAGTGGGTTTATCTCTTGCTCTCATTGAAATTGAAGTCCTGTTTCAAGAAGAGAATCGATTTCTCAAGAAAAATGTGCCACAGAAGCCATTTATTGGTCCTTTGTTTCTCAGATTTCCCCACCTGTTTATTTCTCCTGCAGCAACAATAATGAATGTCACAGAAGTAAAAATGGGAAAGGGGAATCAATGGAATGTGACTGAAAATGCTGCTTTTTGTAATTTGGGCAGGAACCAGTCAGTGTTCAAAGTGTTCAGGCCACAACAATAGGAGCACAGCCACAGGGAAGCCCAGGAACTGCTGAGTTCAGTCCAGGGACACCTTCCACTAATCCAGGCTGCTCCAGGCCCCGTCCAGCCTGGCCTTGGACACTTCCAGGGATGGAGCAGCCAGGATTTCTCTGGGTTTACGGGCACAGGAGGAAATTTCCAGCAGAAAGGGAGACATTTTCTTTGCTCTGCCCAGCCCCAGCAGGGCTTTGGGAGGCAGAGGATGTGGGAACAGGAGCCTTGCCCAGCAGAGGGGTGACGGTGCAGAGGGTGCCAGCAGTCCGTCCCTGCTGTCCAGGTTTGGGATGAGCAGGCTGGTGACTGTCCCTGTGTTTGCTCTGCAGGATGAGGAAGCCAACCGTGGTGAGGAGGAAGAGGAGGAGGTGTGGGAGGATGGAGACAGCAGCCACCAAAGGCCGGGGGAGGCACAGGGCCAGGTAGGAGACGTTGCCTTCCAAGGAGAGGGACTTGTCTGTGCCATTGGAATTTGGGGGGTGTGGCCAATGGAACAAAGGGGTTGATTCCGTTTTCTTCCTTGGGTTCTGCTGTGCCTTAAGAGAGATTTGTGGAATGGTCATTTCAGTGAGTTTGCACTGGGTTTGAAGGAATGTGACCCCTGGGGCAGAAATCCCTGCACAGCCTCTGTGTGCCCCCATGGCTCACCTGAACAGTCCCTGGGCTGGGCCTCCTTGTTTCCTCCTTCTCCAGGCTCTGGATGAAGCCCTTCTTTTCCCAAGGGAGGGAAAAGCCAGCAGGATGGGAACCAGAGGTGGTGCTTTAGGAAAGGCCCTCCAGCCTGGGAAGGTGCTTTTGGCTCCAGACACGTTGCCAGTCCCCGGGAGCAGCCGGAGCTGTGCTGTCCCCAGCAGGTGAGGCAGAGGTGCCCTCCCTCCCTCCCTCCCTCCCCTGCTGCACTTTGGCTTTTCCAGGGGTTTTTGGGGGTTTGAGGGAGAAGTTCTTTGTCATTCCAGGGCAGAATTGGCCCTGGTCCCACTAAAAGCTGGAGGAATCATTTTATCCTTGGTTGTGGATACCCATTTTGTGTTTTCTCTCTGTTGCTGACACCGTGTGGTGAAGCAGCAGCTGCCAACCTTTTCAGTGCTGCTCTCAGTTTTGTTCATAGCTTGTAAACAAGAAGCAGTAATTTGCTGCCCTGTGGTAATTGGGTTAAGGACCAGGCCTCCCTCTTTGTTTAATATTCCAGAGGGAAACGGCCAAGGAATAATGCAAGAGCTTCCCCCAGTGAACACCTGGCCAGACCCACGCTGGGCTTGCACACACACGAGGCTCAATCCCTGCTGGAATGCCAGTCACAGCTCCCAGACCAATGTGCAGTTTAAGGTCTCACAGCCTGAGCAGGACAATCTCGTGCCTCTGGACATGGAAAACCAGTTTGTCAGTGTTACAGCACCAGCTCAAGGTAATGATGAAGTGGTGTAATGGGTTTTAAGGTGTGCACATGGGGGAAATGCACTGGAGCAACCAACACTGCTCCACGTTTATGGACAATCCTCTGGGTTTGGGATCTTGATTTGTGGGTGTGAAATCTCTTCACAGAATCCTCTGGGGCTGAAAGAAACTCAAGGAACCTTTTGAGATGGAAAGAGCCAGAGCAAGTTGTTGTGGGAAAGGAAAATTAAAGATGGTAAGTGCTACAACCTTTGTTCTTCCCTTGTCCTGAGCTCTGTACTCAGGAATGGGACAGCTCTGGCAATTTCCTGGAGACACTGGTCTGCTGAGAAGGGGGAAATCCCACTTCTCATTGGGATTATTCACAGTGGGAAATGCCACTTCTCACTGGGAATAATGGAGTTAACAGCATCCCTGGAGCCTGTTCTGGGCAGGCTGCTGCCCGTTGGCCTCTGGGTGCAGATGGCCTTGGAAGTGATGAAGGTGCCCAGGGAATGCTGATTGCTTTTCCCTGGCTTTGGCCATAAAGTGGCCAGTAAAAATACTGACTGACCTCTTCCAACAGGGAAACATTTGGTTTCAACATTTGGAAGCAAGAGGTGCCCAGAAGAATTGGAGTTTCTGATTTTGAGTCTCCAACTTAAAATCGCCTTTGGATTGTCACCGGTCCCATTTTCATGGACTGGTGTGACCTTGGCCAGGACTGTCCAATCCTGTTGGAAATGCACTGGACCAGGATGTCATTTTCATCTCCCACTGGGAAAGGCCCTCTGGGTGACCCTCAGTCACTGGAAGGCTGGACTGGGCTCCCAGAGCACCAATTCCAGGTGTTCTGGTTTTGGGAATAGCACAGGAGCCTTTCCCTTGCTCAGAGGAGCAGCCAGTGCCTCCCTTAATCCCCAAATCCCCAGGATGGAACACAAAATGACAGGAATGTGGAAACGCCCGACACTGGGAGTTGATGGTGCTCTGGATTACATTTTGGATTTAGAATGTTCAAGGGGGGGTGTGGAGGAGTTTTTCTCTCTCTCTCTCTCTCCTGTTCATTATTGTACTTACTGCTCTTGTTGCTCTCATTGTTATGATGTGTGGCATTAACTAATATTAAATGATTATTATTAAACTGTTCTGATCTCATCCCTTGCACTGGATTTTTGTCTCCTGTCTCTTCCCCATCCCACTGGGGGGTGAGGGAGCAGCTGCTGGTGCCCGGCTGGGCTCTGGCCATGGCCCGGGGCACTTCGGGGGGCTCCGACCCCGACGGCCCGGAGCAGTGTTGGGGCTCCCAGAGAGCCAGGGCTGCGTTTGGGGCTCCAAACAGGGCTGTTCTGGGCAAGCACAGAACAGACACCGAGTCCTGGTTTGGGGGGCTTGAGACGGGGGGACCCTGAGACAGCATTTGGGATCTCAGCGAGATCAAGTTGTGCAATTTAGAGGCTTGAAGCAGAGACCGTGTCCTGTGTTTGGGAGGTCTTGGAGCCGGGCTCAGTCAGCCTGGCTTCATCAAAAGAGACTTAAAGTGCAGCGTTTTGTGGGGCTTGAAGGACGGGCCGAATGCCGTGTTTGGGTGCTCCGAGCGGGCTCCTCCGGGCAGGGCCAGTCCGAGCTGCGAGCGGTGCCCGAGGCACGGCCCAAAGCCGGGCTGCCCCGGCCCCGCGGGGAGCTCGGAAGCAGCGGCCGAGCCCCGGGTCCGAGGCCCTGGGCTCCCGGGAGGGGTTTCGGGCTCCGAGCGGAGCCAGCTCGGCGGGCCGAGCGCGGCATCCCGGGGGCTGCCCGGGCCCGGTACGGCCCCGGCTGCCCGCGGCCGCGGCGGGACCGGCCCGGAGCCTCGGCGGGACCCCGGCCCCGCGCCCGCCGCGGGCGGAGCAGGAGCGGCAGCGGGGGCTCGGCGCCAGCGCTCGTCACGGAGCGGCTGCTGCCGGTCCCGGTCCCGGTCCCGGTGCCGGCCCGACCCAGCCTCGGGGCTGCGGCCCCGAGACCCATAGCCCGCCCGGCGAGGGAGAGGCGGCACCGCCCGAGACCCCCGGAGACACCGAAAGGACCCGGAGCCGAGGCCCCGGCGCCGGTGCCCGTGAGAGGGGCGGGGCCAGTGCCGGCGACAGGGGCGGGGCCGGTGCCGGTGAGAGGGGCGGGGCCGGTGCCGGTGAGAGGGGCGGGGCCGTGAGCGAGGATCCCGCCGCCATCCCGGGCCGGGGCGGGGCCGTGGCCGGGGGAGGTCTCAGGAGCGGGGCCGGGGCTCTGGGGCGGTTCGGGGCGGGGCCTGGGGCGGTCTCTGGGCGGGGCCGGGGCGGTTCCAGGGGCGGGGCCGGGGCCGGCTCAGGCGCGCTCGGGCCCAGTGCGGCTGCGCGGGGCGGGGCCGAGGGGATTTAATCCCCGGCCACGCCCCCGCCGCCATTTCCCCCCTCAGAGGGCGGGCGCCATGCTGCCGGTCCGGGCTCTCCCGGCGCGGCTCAGCAGAGCCCCCCTCTACCCCTTTTTCTTTCCCCTCTTTGTCCTGCCCTTATCCTCCTCCTTCTTCCCCCCCTTATCCCCTCTTTTCTACCCCTCCGGCTTCTTCCTCTCTCGCTCCCTGTCCCTCCCAGCCCCGCTCCTGCCCTTTCCCCCAGCCTCCCTTACTCTCTCTCCATCCTCCCCTGCACATCCCCGAACCCCCCCCACCCCTCCTTTCGGCCCTCTCGCTGCCCTCTCCCCAACCCGACTCCCCTCTGTTCCCCCTCTTTTCCCCCTTTCTTCCCCCTCTCTTCCCCTCTGTTCCCCCTCCTCTCTCAATCATCCCTTCCCCCCCCACTCCGCCTTTCCCCCTCTTTGTCCCCAACCTTTCTCCGTCCCCGAGCTCATCCCTTCATGACCCCTCCTCTGTCCCCCTCTCCCTCTTTCCCCCGCAGCCGCGGGGCTCGGGGTGCCGGAGAATAAAGCCCAGAGGGCCGGAGCCGGCACCCCCACCGTCCCTGGAAGCCCCCACACGGGAGCGGCCGGCTGGGCTGCTGTCCCCCTGCAGTTCAAAGCACCGCCCGACACCGCCGGGGCTCCGGCTTTCCCCACATCACACTGGGGTCCCCTCGGGGTGGGGGGTGCGGGTTAGTGGGGTTAGGGGGCCCCCCTCGTTAGGAGAGGGGGTCCCGGGGTGGGGGGGTGTTAGGAAGGGCCCCCTCCGGAGGGGGGGGCCCTTGGGGGGGGGCGGGCCCCCTCCGGAGGGGGGGGTCCCTGGGGGGGGGTCGGGGTGGGCTCCCCCCGGAGGGGGGGGCCCGGGGGAGGTGGCGGGTCGGAGGGGGGCGTTCCCCCCTCCAGGCCCCGTCCCCTCCCCCGGGGCCCCTCCTCCGGAGGGAACCCGCCCGGCCCCCTCCCCGGGACCCCCTCCTCCGGACCGGGGCCCGGGGGGAGGGAGGGGGGCGGGTGGGGGGGCCGGATGGGAGGGGACGCTCGTTCGTTCGTTTGTCTCTATGTGTGTTCACGGTACAGAGTGACGTGACCCCCTCTGCTTCCCCCCCACCCCACCCGCCCCCCTCCCTCCCCCCGGGCCCCGGTCCGGAGGAGGGGGTCCCGGGGAGGGGGCCGGGCGGGTTCCCTCCGGAGGAGGGGCCCCGAGGGAGGGGGCGGGGCCTGGAGGGGGAACGCCCCCCTCCGACCCGCCCCCTCCCCCGGGCCCCCCCCTCCGGGGGGAGCCCACCCCGACCCCCCCCCAGGGACCCCCCCCTCCGGAGGGGGCCCGCCCCCCCCCCCAGGGCCCCCCCCTCCGGAGGGGGCCCTTCCTAACACCCCCCCACCCCGGGACCCCCTCTCCTAACGAGGGGGGCCCCCTAACCCCACTAACCCGCACCCCCCACCCCGAGGGGACCCCAGTGTGATGTGGGGAAAGCCGGAGCCCCGGCGGTGTCGGGCGGTGCTTTGAACTGCAGGGGGACAGCAGCCCAGCCGGCCGCTCCCGTGTGGGGGCTTCCAGGGACGGTGGGGGTGCCGGCTCCGGCCCTCTGGGCTTTATTCTCCGGCACCCCGAGCCCCGCGGCTGCGGGGGAAAGAAGGAGAGGGGAGAATGGAGGATGCAAGAGGGGGGCAGGCGGGGTGCTCGGGGTGGGTGAGTCAGGGACGGAGGGCAGGCGGGGATTTGGGGTGTGCAGGGCAGCAGGGAGAAGGGGCAAGGGGAGGCGGTGGGCGGGGGAAGGCAGGGTGGAGGAAGGAGGAGGATTGAAGGCAGGTGTGCGGAATTGGGAGGGGGACGGGGGGAGTCAGGAGTGGGGGGAAGGAAGGGTGAAAGGTGGAGGGAGAGAATAGAGGAGTAGGGTAGGGGTGTGTAGGGGGATAGGGAGGGGGGTGCCGGGCGATGGGGTTTGGGGGGGGAAGGAGGGGAGGGCTAGGGGGGAGAGGGAGGGGGGGGGGTTTGGGGGGGGGGAGGGAGTAGGGGGTGGGGGAGGGGAGAATGGGAGGGGAGAAATGAGAGGTATAGAGAAAGAGAAGCATAGAAGAATAGAAATAAAGAGAAAAAGGGATATAGAGAAAAAGAGAGACAGAGCCCAGCCCAGCCGCAACCTCACTCCCCGAGCGCCGAGGAGCAAATGGCTCCGCCGGGCCCTCCCCGCCGTTTAAATCCCCCCAGGCCCCGCCCCGCGCAGCCGCACTGGGGCCCCGCGCACCTGTGCAGGTCCCGCCCCCGCCCTCGGCCCCGCCCCTGGCCCCGCCCCCCGCCCTTCAATTGCGGCGGGGCCGCGCCCGCCCCGCTCCGTGCGCGGATGCTCCGGTTGGGATGCGGCGGGGCCTTCGCTCGATCGCTGTGCGGAACCCCGGCGCTGGAGCTGCTCCCGGGGCTGCGCGGAGCCCGAGGCGCCGAGGTAGGACCAGAGGTCGGGTCTGGCTCCCGTCCATGTCCGCTGGGGGTCCCGAGCGGTGCCGCCTCGCCCCTGGCCGGTAAGGTACGGATCGCGGGATCGGGGCCGGGATCGGCACGGGCGGCGAGAGCCGCTCCGGGACGGGCACTGGGGCCGAGCCTGGCGCTGCCGCTCCTGCTCCGGCTGCAGCCGGCGTGGGACTCCGGGCACGACCCTGCTACGGCCGCAGGGAACCGGGGCTCTGCCGGTAACCGTGCACGGGAGAACGGCGGCGCCATTTCCTCGTGCAGAGGCTGGATCGCGGCTGGGGCGCGGGAAACGCCGTGCCAACCCTGGGACCGCCTAAATCCCGCTGCTCCTGGGGGGAGCGCCTGCTTCTCCCTCCCCCGTGCCCGCACACCTGCAGGGCTTCACCCGCACCACCCTTGTGGAAGGAGCGGGGCCGGATCACCCGTGTGCGGGAGGAGCTGCTCGGCCGGGCCCGGGCACGGTTCCACTCAGGCTGCTTCTCCAACACCTGCCAGGTGAGGTGCTCCCCCTCCCCCTTGCTTTGCAACTCACACTCTGCAATGGCAAAACCTCTTGTATTAAAACCCAGCTGAGAATTTTCCTCTTCCTTTCCAGATCACAGGATATATTGAGGCTGAGAGGGATCCTAAAATCTGACTCTCAAGTAAAGGGACCATTGAGAACTGAACTCACAACCCTGGCATCGTCGGACTCCGCTCCAACCAGCTGGGCAATCTCTGAGTCGTGGGGGGATGGAGCCCCCTAGGATGGGAATCCTTGGCACCACTAAGGGAATTGCAGCACCTTCCTTTCTGCTAAAGCTGCTTTACGCACCAGCCCCTGGAATGGCTCTAGGGCAGAACTGGCTGGCACCTAACATGACAGCACAAAACTCTTCCAATAATGCTGATTGCCTGCCCTTTCCAGGATTTGCCCAAGACCCATAAAAGTGCTCCCACAATGAGCCTTTCCAGGCAGAAATGAGCAGGACGAGTCCTGGGGCTTCCCTTGTTCTGCAGAGTTCTGGAGAGAGGCAGGGCTGGTCCTACCTGCAGAGGGGCTTTTCCTGCAGGTGAGTGTTGCCAAGCCAAAATGACGGGGGCTGCTGAGGCTGGGGCTGCAATTCTGGCCCAGAGGCCTCGGTGGCCCCCCCTTGCTGCCAGCAATGTTCCTTGGTGTTTCCAGCGCGTGTCTCGGCTGGCCGGGAGCATGGGGTGGGAGGAGACCGGCAGCCCGGGGAAGGGAAGCAGCACCTGCTGTCCTTGGGATCGGCAGGGGAGGAGCTGTGCCTGCAGTGTCCTGCCCGTGGCACGCAGTGTGCCCAGCACACCCCGGGGATGGGCACTGGGGTGCTCAGACAGCGCTGGCACGGACACGGCTGAAGGGCTGCCCGCAGCTCCTCGGCCAGGGGCTGCTCTCAGCAGGCACCTGGAGATGCTGCAGCCCGGACAGAGGCCACCGAGAGCCCAAAAGCAGCCCAAGGAACAGCTGGCAGTGCCTGGTGATGGCAGCTTGGACTGCTTGCAGAGGAGCTCAGACAGCAGTTCCAGGTTCTGACCTCCCAGACTCCCACACAGCTGCCAGGTATGTCCACCCCCAATCCCTTCCCTTCCAGCCTGAGGACATCATCCATCAGCAGCATTAAAGCCAAGGCAATCTTCCCTCACAGAAATGAAATCCTGAGCAATAGCCCTCAGAGATGCCTTAAAATCAAAGGTTCGAGCGGGATGAAGTTTTGTTTGGATGAAGTTTGGAGTTTTCCAGGGAGCCAGCTGGAAATGCAGAAGTGATGGAAAGCTTTTGCAGGTGGGTCCCACTGGAGGTGTGCTGAAGGCAGGGGTGTGCATCCCTTTGCTGAGGGAAAAGAACTCACAGAGGCCACTGCTGAGGCTCTGGAAGGAGCTGAGCTTCTGCAGGGAGAGATGTCCTCCCGTGGGCACAGGGGCGGCCTCAGCATGGGCTGGGAGCATCTTCTCCTGCTCTGAAATATCAACTGGAGCCTGAGCTCAGGGGGGTGGAATCGGCTGAATTCCAGGCAACTCTGTCAAGTGACCCCCAGGGGATGAGGGTTATAATCAGCCAATTCTTTGCAATAGAAACCTATCCTGTCCTGATCCTGATCCTGCTGAGCTTCCTTGGAAGCTCTGCCGGTTCCAGACACAGCTGGCATTCAAGTGGCAGCTCTGCATGGGAATATCCCCTTCTTGTCCCCTGTAGATGAAGATTTTGCTGCAAACTGTCCCCTCCTCACCTCCATCTGCCCTCCAAGTGTCCGTTCCGTTCCCCACAGGAACGGTGCCCTAGTGACAGCAGGGAGGTCCCTTTGCCCACAGTGCCTTTCTCCTGCCCCTCTCCAGCCTGAGGCCACTCCTCTGCTCGCTCTCTTCCTTCGGCCTCGTCCCACACGGAGCCTCTTCTCCCTTCCCTGCCGGCTGCTGCCAAGGAAGGAGGACACAGCGAGTCCCGAGTGCTGACCCCTCACCGCTACCCCTGGAGAGCCCTGGCTGTGGTCCCGAGGGGCCTCGGATTTCCCAGGGAAATTGTCTGCTGGCCTCCCTTCAATTGCCTCAGCAATGCCCTCAAAAATGCCACCTCACTCCCCTTGACATCCTCTCCCATTTTCCTACATGAACAGTTCTTGTGTCCCCTCTAAATTACACCAGGTTTCAGGTAAGTGAATGCCATGTCCTATCCCCACTGCTTGTGGCTCACCCAACCAAAATCAAGAGCAAATGCTGGTTGGGCTTTAAGAACTTGAAATAACTTGGAAGCAAAATAAATCACCTTTTTCTCCTGGTTTTTTTCTTTCAGATACTGCACTTGCTTCTGTGGATGTGTGCCGAGCTCTCGCTGCAGGGAACCATCAGGCCTGAATGGCTGTGAGTTTGTGCTCTTCTCACTGAGGAATCAGAAATAATTATCAATTAGACCACAGAAATGTTTTCTGAAACCCTTCCCCTTTCCTGCCAGATCTTCTCTTTCTGCCTTTGAATTTACAGCTGTTGCCTGATGTCACTTCCCCTGCCTGAATTCCTTGCAGCTCCTAGCTGGGAAAAATTGGCCTAACTTATGGGGGGACAGAGGTGAGATTTCTAGCTGTATTTTTCTAAAACTTTCACTATTCTGAAATTATTTCTGATTGATAGAAATAAAATATTGAAATGTGCAGTATGGCTATAGTTTATAAATACTCCCCTTCCCTGCTACACAGTCCCTCACTGCATATCCAGGGAGTGGATTTATTCCATCTTTCCTCCCAGCAACAGCCCAGATCCCAGTTCTCACACCCACAAACCAAACAGACCTGAGGCAATGGCCAGCAGCACCTGGAATTCTGAGCTCCCTGTTCCCTGGATTGCTCATCCAGGCACTCACAGCAAACTCACCTCAGCCCAGAGACTCTCTGTCCTCAGAGGGAAACACCATCTGATGGCACAATTCTGGCACCACATTTCCTCTTGTTCCTGCTGACCTGGAAAGGCACAGGTAAACCCAGTCCCTCCGACCTTGCATCCCTGACCATCACGCCCAAGCTGCCCCTCTGGACACAGACACCGCCCAGCACAGCTCCCCCATCCCGAGGAACTCCGGCATTCCCCTCTCCCCGCTGCGCTTTTCCAGCAGCCGGGAGCAGGGAGCGCGGGTGGGACGGTGCTGCCGCCCTGTGGGCACGGGGCGGTACTGCAGCCGGGCGGGGCGGGACTGCAGAGCCACGGGCGGGACCCGAGTGGCAGAAACGGCATTGCCGAGGCACTGAATCCCGGCAGAGAGGAAAAGGGGAGCTCTGCACCCCTCTGACTTACCCACGGCGTGGGCAGGACGGCATTGCCGAGGCACTGAATCCCGGCAGAGAGGAAAAGGGGAGCCCTAACCCCTCTGACTTACCCACGGCGTGGGCAGGACCAGGAGCCCTCCAGCGCAGACCCCTGGTGCTGAAGCCTCTTGGCTTTGGCTGCCTAAACACCAAAGCTTTTGGCAAAGATGGGAGGAGTTCAAAGATTTTTCCTGCCCTGAAAGAGAGGAGGAAAAGAAAATTAAGTCCACTGTGGATGTCCAAGAGTCCTGGCTCTGATTGCTCACTATGGGGTTTTATCCATGAGAGGTGACACCAGTTCAAATATAAAAGTGCCCTCTTACAGCATTTTTATTCCTAGCTAGTTCAGACATTAAAAGGATGCTCCTTTTTCTTATTGCATTCTTTGGCTAATTTCAACAGAACCATTTTCACCCCAGACCCCACGTGTCAGTCATTCAATCCTTTACCAATGGACTTTGCACAAAGGAAGGGACACCTGGGATGCTGCACCACAAGAAATCCCAAAAAGAAACCCCTCCAAAACCTGACAGAGAAAGGTTTCAAGGCACTCCAGACCTCAGGGAGCTGTTTATGCCTGGTCAGGCCACCCCAGTTCTGTCACATCCACCTGAGCTGTGCAGGCGAGGCAGAGGCTCCCTCTCCTCCCAGGGAATCACTGTCTGAGACCACAGATGTCCATCCTGGGCAGCACCTGGAAACAACGTGAGAAAGGCAACATCAAAATGTTTTCTGTCAGAAAATGGGTGTCTATAATCAGAACTTCTGGACAAATTTAGTAACATCCCTTTCATATGATAAATACAGGCCATGCCCATCCTTCCAGCCCAGGTGAAAACAGGAGGGAGAACCACAGGAAAAGCAGGAAGACAGAGTCACTTCTTTGGAAATATTTCCTAAAGGCTCTTCTGCCTTGTGTGCTCTTTGTGTTCTTTAAAAGAATGGATTGCTGCTATAAAAATCTCAGGCCCATATTTTATCAGCCACAGCCAGGACGAGGGGAGCCACAGCTGGAGAGCCAGGGAGAGGCAGGACCTTGGCACAGCAAGGAGAAGAGCAGGGGAAGCAGGGGAGGTGTGGGGGGAGAGCTGGAGAAGTGAAGAACAGACATTTTCTTGTTTAGATTCAGCAGCGCTGGGAACTCGGAAAACACACGGGGCTGGATGCACCAAGGACACAACGCCCCTGCTTTGGTTGGTTTCCTGTGCTCCTAAGCTTTGGCTTCACCCCTTCTCCAGAGGAGCAGAGAACTCCTCCAGGGTAGGGGGGAGCCTGGTCCCACTCCAGGGATGTGTCCAGTAAAGGAGCGGAGTTGTTTAGAGTAACTGACCAATGTTTTCATCACACACAAAAATCAAACCCAACAAATACGAAATGGACTATACTGAGCTGCAACACAAAGTGCTCTCAGCAGGCAGAGGTGCACACAGGACCAAGAAGTTCATTGCACTCGGTTTTTCTGCTTACCTGCACTTTAATTCTGCCTCGCTTCACAGCTGCTACTCTGCCAAGGTCACCTCCATTTTCAGAAGCCTGTGTCAGTGCAGCTGAGGCTGGAAATCCTCACTTAGGATTTCCACGTCACACCTGGATTTGCCAGGAAGCACAAGCACACACGTATGCCCATTCCTGTGATATGGAATCAGAAATTGGAGTCAGAATCCATGGAACCCAGCAACTTGTTCCTCATTAGACCACTCAGACATACATTAAAGAGCCAGAAAAAACCCCACCCAAACAATGACCCAGAGAGAGAGCTTGGTTAAAATCTCAATATTCTGCCCAGGGAAGGAGAGAAGGAAGGAGGAAAGCTCTTCTTCCAGCTCTCCCAGTTCTGGAGCAAGCAGTTTGAAGCAGCCACTGCTGCCCTCACCTGCAGCTGTGGCAGCTTCCCTCCTTCCTTCAGCCTTGCCCTGACTTGTGAGGGAGCAGAGGCACCACAGCCCCAAACTGTCAGCACTGACACCACTGCTGGTATGGACACCCTCACGTTCCATCCTTGGCCAAACAAAGCCCAGGATGCTTCTGCTTTGCTGACAGACCTGGCAAATTTCATTGACATATCTCAAGGCAACAGCCGCCCTGTGTGGCTCTGGGGTCAGACCCCCTTTGGCACAGGAACCTGAGGGAAGATTGGAGGGAAGAATCCAACAGCAAATTGAAATCCCAGATGTGCAATGAAGGCCTGATTTTGGCAGGTTTCTTTTTTGCTTTTGGGGCACAAGAAAGGCCTTGAGACCATTTGCACCCACATCAAAAGCCCACACTGAGGACTTGGTTTTAAAGATGTTGCACTTAATGTTACAGACACAGAATTGCTTTGGGATTTGGCATTTCTTGCACCCACACAAGCACATTAAAAGAATTAAGTGCAAAGTCCTGAAGTTCAGTTATTCCAATTCTATTTTGGTAGTGTCACTGAACATACAAAATCCACAGCAAGACTTGAAAAAATGAAAAGCAGCTTCCCCCCTGCCCCCTTTCAATTTTCCAGTTTAGGGGTCCCCTTAAGAACAGGTTAAAGAGAAGAAAAGCCCAAGACCTACTATCAACTGTTGTACCAACCACCTGTTTTCCACAGATTTTCATGACACCTGATGGCTTTTCTAAGAAAATTAATTTGTACGTGTAAAAACTCATCCAGCAGGCAGGTGTTTCTGAACCCACACCTCCCAGGTAAAGGGTCAGAGGAGGAGTGGCACAGAGGGATCCAAAGGTGCCCAAGAGAGGTGCAAGGTGACTGTACCTGGGCAGGATTATCTGAAACCAAACTGCTCTGCAGCTGCCCCAAGCCTGGAGTTTGCAGAAACAAAACGAGCTCCCCCTCCTGCTTCATTTTCTGCCTTCTCTGATCAAGGGACAATCACAAAATGCAAATGATAACAGAGAAGATGGTAAGACTGTCCAATGCCCCCAGGATGGCTGGCACCAGGGTTCATTCCCTCCTCTGGCCAATGGAACTTAAACCCAGCTGTTCTGGGATTTAAGGAGCAAAACCCAGCTTTGCCACTTGCTGTTCCACTCCCTCCCACATTTGCACAGCAGGAATATTGCTGGGTTCTGCATCACGCCCCTAAGCAGCAGCCCTGGGAGTACTGCAGGGACCCAGAACACCCTCCCCTTCTCAGACACCACCTGACTAGTCAGCCTCACACTCCTCCGAGGTCAGAAAAACCACCAACCACTAAAAAATGGGTATTTTATACTAAACTGGACCCACTTCAGAGATCAAATACCCCACGCCACATTCCTGAGCATTCCCGAGGCTTTCTGACAGGAAAGTAAAACTTGGCACATGAAGGACCATTCACCCTGTAACCATCTCCTCCATCAAACTTCCCCATAAAAGCCCAGGTATCTGTAACATCCTGGGAGCACCTCCCACAGAAAGTATCAGGTCCCTTGTTACAGGAGCGGCAGCAGAACCTCCGGCATAAAGGGCCACTGACCTCCAACAACATCCTCAGTAAAACTTCCCACGGGAAGGACCAGGTCCCTGGAACAAGAACCTCAGTGCAGCAGAACACTTTCCCTTCTCGTGTACCACCCCTCCGTCTGTCTGTCCTGGTCATCAGCCTCTCTGTCTGTCCTGGTCATCAGCCTCTCTGTCTGTCTGTCCCATCCATCAGCCTCTCTGTCTGTCTGTCTGTTCAGATCATCAGCCTCTCTGTCTGTCCATCCTGGCCATCAGCCTCTCTGTCTGTCTGTCCCATCCATCAGCCTCTCTGTCTGTCCGTCCTGCCCATCAGCCTCTCTGTCTGTCCATCCTGGCCATCAGCCTCTCTGTCTGTCTGTCCCGTCCATCAGCCTCTCTGTCTGTCTGTCCTGTCCATCAGCCTCTCTGTCCGTCTGTCCCATCCATCAGCCTCTCTGTCCGTCTGTCCCATCCATCAGCCTCTCTGTCTGTCTGTCCCGCCCATCAGCCGTGTCCCCGCTCGGTCACCCCGAGGCCCCCAAACCCCACGGGCTGTGCTCACCTTTGAATCCCAGAGGAAAGGCGCAGTGGAATGTCACAGGAAAAGGTGACAGCCCGGCTGGGCAGAGGCAGAACTGCAGCCCCCGTGTCCCCCCTGTCCCCCCGCCCAGGCGTCTGTCACCTTTCCCTGTGACATTCCACTCCAGCTTTCCTCTGGGATTCAAACGGAAGCACAATTTTTATCTGTAACTCACAGAATCGGTGCCTGCAGCAGCCCCGGGAACACAACCACGGGATTTGGTGGAACCAAGGAATGGAGGAGCTGTCCTGCCCCAGCTCTGCCTCCTCTGCCAGCAGCAGGGGAGATGCAGCTCTCACCCATGAGATCAGTTCAGTTCAGCCTCACAAGAATTACCTGGCAACACTTACTCCTATCCCCAAAGTCCTGTGCATCATCTGTGTGCTATCTCAGGAAGTTCAGTTGGTCCTTGTGAAACAAAACCTGGCTTGGGCCCCAGAGCTGACTCTAATCCCTGTTACCTGACCTATCCAGCTGTGGGATCAATGTTCAGAAATGAACATTGGATCCTTCGGGGCAGAGTTTGGAACCCTCGGTAAAACACCAGGGGAGAACAAGGCTCCAAAGGCAGCCCTGGATGCCTCCAGCACCTGCTGCTGGAAACACTGGCAGGACTTTGTACGGATGGGATGGAACCTTTGCACAGCTCTGCCCTGTGGGACCGAGGGTGGCAAAGCAGAGAGACTGATGGAAATAAAACAAATGATTGATTGAAATGGACACGGATGAGGCTGAAAGCCCTAGCCCAGAACTGTTCCCTGCCCAGCACAGGAGCTGTAGCTGCTGCTGCAGGGCACAGCGTCTGAAGGAACACTGCAGCTGTGACAATAAAGCCAGCAAAAACAATTCCTAAGCAGAAACAGATCCTTACCTGCTCCAACAACCGAATCTCTGTGGCCCGTCCTCATGGGGTGACCCGGCTCCAGGGAGGAATCTTCACACAGCCCCCAGGACCTGGAGTAAGACGCTGCCCTACCAGCAGAAGACAAGGGGTTAATGAAGCATTTTGGACACGTTCTGTCCTCAGAGTGGTTTGACAAAAAGATCCATCAATGTGGATCTCTAATAAAGACAGCTTGTACCTATGCTTGCAATAGACTTTGGTACGTTATTTCCTCCAAGTCTCTGTTTTAATATATTCTGATATTAAAAGTGTTTAAACAAGATTTAACATGAGCTCTGCACCCTGCCATGCTCCAAGCCCTAAGGAAGAGCTGGATATCTTCACACTCATCCAAGCTGAGGCAGCTCTCATGTAGGGAGGGAGCTGCTGCTGCAGACAAACATTTAAAAACCAGCCCTGCCTTGAGGGTGTCCAGAGAAGGGAGAAAGGCCTCCCCACCAATTTTTTTTCCAAATAAACCTCTCTTCCCAGCCGTTTTAAGCAAGTTTTTGGCACGCTGGGGACAGGTGGGATTCTGGGGACAAGGGAGAAGCTGGCAGGGGTGGAGGGGGTGGACGGGATGGAGGGGATGACATCTGCTGGGTGTCCCTGTGCCACCAGGTTCCCATGGTCTCCACAGAGAGGGGGACCAAGCATCTCTGAGATGGTTTTGGCTGAAGTTTCTTTCTGTGAAAAGCCAGTGGAAAATAACTTCTGCTGCAGGCCTGGTGTTCCCCACCTCATCTCCCCCCCAAAGGGGGTTTGGGGATCTCTCAGGGAGCCAGATCAGCCCAGGGCAGATCAGTGCAGGTCCCTCATCCTGCCTCAGGACACACGGGCACACACAGAGCTGCTCCATCCTCCCAGCGCGTTCCCCAGCCTCTCGCCAAGCTGACATTTACAAATCCCTGTTTTTAGACCATCTTCACTTCCAGTGGTTCAGGCCCCTCCGCCTCAGACGCCGCTCTGCATGGGCAGGAGGGGTCCCTGAGCCCATTTCTCTCCTCCCCCGTGCCTCGGTTTCCCTTTTGGCAAACTGCAGCTCAGGGTCTCCCTTTGGCTCCAGGACCAGGTTTTGGGGGCTGTTGGTCCCGCTCCCACCCCAGGCCCTCAGATGGGATTTCGGGTGCTCCAGCACGCCCCGTACAGCCAGACACCAGCCCTCAGCCTTCTCCCAGAACGGGACAGCAGGAAGCACCAGCCAGCCCTCATCCCTTCCCCAACACGAGCCCAAGGGGCACCAGCCACGTCCTCCCACGGCAAGAGGCGGCCAAGCAGGATGAGCCCAGCAGGGACTGGCTCCAGGGATGCCTCAGGAGCCTGCGGAGAGCCGAGCCCAGGGGACAGCCCAGGCGGGCTGGGCTCGGCCCATTGGTAATTAATTTAGTTACTAAATTAACATTTCAATTGACAAGACCTGAATGTGAAGCCAGGCACTGCTGCCTGCCAGGACTCGTCAGCTTCCAGGATGTCCCCGGGTCCTGGTGCTCTGCCAGGGGCACGGAGGGGCCCTGGAGCCTCCAGGAGATGCTCTGGTCCCCCACACTGCTCCCACGAGCCCCAGCCAGCCCATTGGTGCTGCTCCTGGAAGAAATGTCTGTGTTCAGCAGGGACAAGGACAGCAGATGCCAGTCCCGGAGTGTACCCCAAGCCTCAAGTGCCAGGGGTCCTGCCTGGCCCTTGGCTGTCCCCCACACTGAGGGGGACACAGGGGCACCCCCGGGGCTCCATCCCTCTGCACGGACTGGTGGTGACATCCAGGGCTGGATCCTGCAACTACAGCCAGGCACCGTGTCCCCACTACAGCCCCTGCCCTGCCCTGCCCGGGGTGACCCCGCTGCTCCCCTCACCCCAGCCCAAACAAACCCGACCCTCTCCCCCTCCTTATCCTGTCTCAAGTGGCACATGGATATTCCTCCAAGCCCAGCCCAGCTCCTGGGGCAGAAGTGTTTGGCTAAAGAAGACAAAGAAACCCAGATTGAGACTATGAAGGGAATATTTTATTACTTATAACACTCCATTCAGCTACATTCACATAGCAGTACACAGAAACTCTTCAGAAAAGTGCAAATTCTCACTCTGCATTTGTAATACACCTTAGTTTTACAGAAGACAGTGGGTAAACAGGAGTACAGACGCAGAACTCCCCAAGGTTCCAGGCAAGGAGAACGATGCAACTTGAAATACTTCAATCACCTTGTACAAAGCCGTTCTTGAGCACAGGGAATCCAGCTGGACTGCAACCATCCAGGTGTCACCATGCAAGGAGCCCCCTCTTAGTTGGGAGAGGACAAAAAGGGGAAGACAAAACAAAGTGATAACAGTATCAGTTTGAAAATTAGAGACCACCCAGGTGCTTCCTAAAGCAGCACACACATCCCACCCTGCCCAAGTGACAGAACCCATCATTGCTCTCCTTGGCTTCCACCGTAGTGCCACAAACACACTGCCTGTAAGGAAATGGGAGCTGGAAACCCAAATAACCTCAGGAGCCTGGCAGGGAGGGCACCCAAAGTGCTGCCTGAGCACAGCTGAACCAGGGAGCAACACCAGGGATGTCAGCATGCAGGTAACCAACCACCAGAGCTTGGGAGCAGGCCAGGCAGGGGAGGGAGCCCCAGGCTGCAATGGGCAACTCACCTGGACAGCTGAAACCCCGGAGGGTCTGCCCTCGTCATTTATTGATTCCTCATGGACAACACCTGTGTGCACCTCCCCTGCTCAGAAGGGCTGGGTATTTCAAAGGAGGGAACGAGCAGCGCTCCTCAGGTGAGATCCCAGCCCTCCTGCAGCCCAAGGCAAGCCCAGCTCCTGGAGTCACATCCTGCTGGGGATGCAAGGGAAGTGGAGCTGCCCCAGCAGCCCAACACAACGTGGGGGCTACACGGCTCCTCTGGGCCACAGCTGCAGCCCAGCTCTCCCTGTTCCACACATTCCCTCCTCCTCTGCCACCCCAGAGCGTGCAGGTCCCTCACACACCCTCAGAGGGGCTGCAAGAGAGACGTGGACAGCGCTTGTAAATATTTAATCCACACCCTGGATGCTCCATCACAACCTCAGTAAGAAACCCAGCTACAAGTTCTGCCCCACAGACATTCAGCCTTGCCTGCCAAAGCCCTGAAATTTGGAAAGCCTTGCCTGGCAAAGCCCCTTCCTGTCCCAGGCCCACAAAGAGATTAAACCCGTCACAGCCAAGGGACAAACCAAGCCCTCCGGATTTTATCAAACACTAAACACAGTGGCTGTATGACTGCAGCTTTAGCCACTGTCCAACCTTTGAAAAGGAGTGTTTTACCTGGAAGCACCTTGGAAACAGCATCTACAGCATCCTTTGATCTGTGATCTGCTTTCTACTCACGTTAGAAAAGCCTTTGTTCTGATCTGAGAAGTGGGAAAGAACAGCTGACAACTCAAGGAAGGTTGTGCACAAACCAAGTAAACTCTAACACGATGCATAACAGTTACAGGGCAAGGAAACGAGAATTCCAGTCCTTCACAGTAACAGAAGTAAGGGATGCGAGATCAGAGGGAGGAGATAAAGGAGTTCCACAAATGGAACAGTATAAATATACCAAACAGTTCCAATACAGTAGGAAAACAACAGTAGCAGCAGTTTCAAAACAGCAAATAGTTATTATACCCTGAAAGTACATTCAACACGTTGTGCCTGCTGCTGTCCTCCCAAAAGCATCACTAAAGCTCACTGTCAAACCTATCCACGGGGAAAATCCCAGATACTCAACACCCCACAGCTGGGTTTTCTTCTTTAATTAAACACAGTTAGACCATGAACAGTTACCAGCTTCTAACAATGCTCATCTGAAAACATTTTCTCCATTTCTAGCACTGGCCTACTGACACAAAGCAGATCTCTGGGAAGCTGCAGATCCCTGCTCTTTGTGGGAGCAGAGCCATCACTCACAAGACTTGACTGCTACAATAACACCCAGCTGGGCTCATCACACACACACTATTGCTTTTTACAGTGTTTGTTCAAAATTATGTCCCAAGTCACTTGTTCTATTTACTGCTTGGAGAACAAAATCCTCTATGCCTCAGGGTTTAATCTGCTGCCAATGGAAGGAATGGCAAGAGCTCCTTCAAGTTCAGTGCAGTGGGGATCCAGATCTGCAAGCCTTTCTGGGAGAGCTGAAGGCAAAGCAGCAGTCACAAATGCCTTCCCAGCCCTACCCAGCACGGACAACAACAAAAGCGTCCTCTGAGTGTAACTGGGTTAACCTATTTTCCCCACCATGTCAGTCAAGTGTACAATCAAGGTAAAAAACCACAAGCTTTTGGCATTAGATACATTTCACTCAATGGCAGAACAATTTGGAGATACTTTCCCTTAAAATAAAAAAATAAATAAATAGCAGTGACAGGTCAGAATTTGTGCAACACAGACCATCTCTAGTACATGTACATTCATAGACTGAAATACTTCTCCACGGATATAGTGCAAAGCTGCTGGCAGCAGGAAACCCCAAACCTCAGGGCTCTCTGAAGCCATGGAGAGAAAACACACAAACCTACCCTGTGCCATTCTATGGCATCCAGCTGCAAGGGCATCATCAGAGGGAGGATGAATTTGGAGAGGCAACAATAGTGGCAAAAGGACAGCTTGAACTCCAGAGCACCTTGGGGGTCTTCTCCCATCATCTCCAACACAGATAAAACTCAGCACTGAACTGCTGCTGCTTCTCTTTACTTGCTGTCAATGACAGCAGGGAGCTTCCCGAACCAGCTCTCCTGAGCCAAAGCACAGCCTCTACTGCCCAAAATCCAATACAACCACAGAGAGAACTCGAGTATTGGTTTGGTTTTATGAATATAGAAAACTAAGAAAGCTTAAGACCCTTCAGAGGTGTGAGACAAAAAGAGTCTACAGAGCCTATGGTAGTTAGAAGGGGCAATTTTACCAAGGAATGACCAAGTTCTGCTCCTTTGGAAGCCTTGGAAAGGCACCAGGCAATTCCAACCCCAAGCTGCAGCTGTTGCCACTATTGTTTCACTGCCAATTATTTTGAGACACACAAAGGAAAGCTACAATGCCCAACAACACTTTTACTAACAGAAGAATTCTTAAGTAGCTGAAAAATGTCAATGATTTGCCTAAATAAGAAATGCTGAGCTCTGCTTTGATGCTTTTGGAAGTGCAGACCTGTACAGAAGGTCTCAGAGAGCTGCAGGGAAGAAGCAGCCTTTGTTGTCAGTTTGGAGTGACCACACCTTGAAAAGTTTAAAAACCTTTTCACACACAAAAAAAGAGGTGTTCTAGGTACCTGAACTGAGTTTAAGACAAGATGTAGCAGCTAATCTCAGCTGCCTCAAAGGTACTAGGGCAGTTCATTTGCATTGGTGTGAGTTAATTAAACTTTTGGTCAAAAGGACTGAGAACTGCAACACAACAAGTTCTACCCTTTCCTCTGACTCCTCTCCTTGTCCCAATTTGGTGAAAAGCCTGACAAAAGAATGCTTCTTTACAGAAAAACAATGCAGCTGTTTCAAACACACACACACACAGATGAGACTGGTTCTGCTCCTGGGTCCTTTGTTCCACGCAGTGCCTCCAGGGCTCTATGCAGAGCGCCAGGTCAGCCCGTTCTTGGCAGGCTCCAGGAAATTCTCAATCAAAGCCTCTATCAGCTTCTGGAGCTCTTCTTCCAGCACTCCTCTGTCACTGCAGGAAAGAACAGGGCCAGGTCAGAGGTTTGGGAAATGGCCAAACATAAATAAACAAACAGCAAGATCTGAAGGAGGATGGACTTGCTCTGCTGGGTTTCCTACACCCCTCAAGGTGTAGAAACTCCAAACTGCCTGCTTTAACAAGCTCCTTTTCAGCAGGGATTTTTATCATGGAATCACAGAATGGTTCGGGTGGGAAGGGACTTTTAAAGATGGTGCCCAGAGCCCTCTAGCTGCCTTTCTCTTCTTTAATTAATTACTATTAACATTGCAATAATGAGGTGGGGAGGTCTTGGCACAGGTTGCCCAGAGCAGCTGTGGCTGCCTCACCCCTGGGAGTGTCCAGGGGAAGGTTGGAGCAACCTGGGACAGTGGAAGGTGTCCCTGCCTGTGGCAGAGGGGTGGAAGGAGATGCTCTTTAAGGTCCCTTCCAACACAAACCATTCCATAACACAGGAAAAGTTTCTGTGGTGTAAACACACCCTGGATTTTGTCCTCCCATTTTAAACTGGAAGAAGCTCAACCCCAGTGAAGAACATCTCGTTCCTCTCCAGCAGCTCAGAGTAACCCAGCAGGCTGCAAACACACTCAGCAGCACCACCTCAGAAGAGAATGGGAAGCCTGGATGCAACACTCAGCCCTGGCTGGGTTGACAAGGTGAGGGTTGGTCACAGCTTGGACTCTGATCTCAGAGAGCTTTCCCAGCCCAAATAATTCTGTGATTTTGTCACCCGATCACTTCTGAACTCTAGGTAAACGGGGAGCTGGGTTTGTTCCAGAAGCCGAGTGCAGCCCCTGCTGAGAAGGCCCTGTGTGTGTGTCCCTGCTGGGGACAGGGGGGTGGCACTGACCTGTGCCCGGGCAGCGCGCACATCTCCGCGTAGTACTTGATCTTGGGCTCGGTGCCGCTGGTGCGCAGCGTGGCCACGCAGCCGTTCTGGAAGGTGAACGTGATCATCTGGCTGTTCTTGCTCACTGGCAGCACCTACAGAACAACAGCAGCCCCTTACTCCCACTGCAGCACACCTGGGAGCGCAGGAGCTGCAGGAGCATCAGGCTCGGGGAGCCAATAAAGGTCACGATTGTATCAGAATAATGCCTACATTATTCCACACCTGCCTCTCTCCCAGTGTATTTCCTTCCAGCTTCCCCAGCCCTCCTCTGCAAAAACACTTTGTAACTCACAGACTTCTTGTTCAGCTGGCTGCTGTCATAGCCAGTGGTGATGTCTCGGACGTGCAAGATGTTGTAAACCCCACAGCACTTGGGATAAGACTGAGGGCCATCGAAGTTCCGGAGCCTCTCAAAGATCCTTTTGATAGTGGGAGGATCATAGCACAGGAAATAGGAAGTCTTGGATATGTGATATCCATACCTACAAGCAGATTAATGTTTTCAGTTGTAAGAATCAGAAAGTTTGGCACATTTGGAACCCAAAAGATCTCAGTATAAGGCTTAATTCTGACAAACACAACCCTTGTTTTATTGCTGGGATTGCATCCACAGCCATTCCTTCCACCTCTGCTGTTACAGATCCCTTCTGGCAGTGGGAAACCTTTCCCTGTGTCCTGTCCCAAATCCCTCCACAGCCCTCCTGGAATCCCTTGTGGTACCTGCACTAGTGATGGGCTGTAACCCATCCTACAACAAAAAACCCCACAACAACTTATAATGAGAGTTATAATTTACTCAGTTAATCTGAGTAACACAAACATTTCTTTCTATACGTCTTTATACTTAAATAAATATTCCTTAGATTATTCCCAGCTCTAAAACAGTGGGCTAGAATATTCTGCTGAAAAACACCACTCACGTTTCATAAATGTCAACGAGTTTCTGTGCCAGGCTCAGGCTCTGGCCCTGCAGGTAAGTTGCCATTTCAGCAATAACCACAGCAGCACTCACTCCATCCTTATCCAGCACTGATGTGCCACACATGAAGCCTAGGAAGAAAAAAGGACTGTGGAAAAATAACCTGAGAGATTATTACACTGATTTACTTGACTGAAGTTTTAACCTTTGTATCCTGTAGAGGAAAACTGGCCAGTACATGGAAGCTGCTTTATTGCTGCACATAGAAGAGAAGTCTAATTAACCTGGGGGTTATAGGGCTGCAAAGATAAGCACAACACCAGAATCAGCAAGTCAGATACAATTTATCATGGGAGTTGGCAAGTCAACGTGATGAGAGCAAAACACCAATGCTATTAACTACTAGGATAAAAATCAAGTACTTTGTGTGTTTTATTTCATAACTAGGGCCAGTCCTTCCTATTCACATTCCCCCCTCAGTTCTCACTAGTTTAAAGGGATATCAGCACTCGTACCAATAGACTCTTCAAATGCAAAGAGAACTTCTTTTCCGTTATCTAGGAGATTTTTTACTCTGCTTCCAATCCATTTAAAACCAGGGAGTGTTTCCTAAAACAGGAGGGAAAAAAAGAGTGCTTAAAATACGTATTTTCAATTTAGTTTCAATTCAAAGAAAGAAGTATAGCCACTGTTGCCTTCCCTTCAAACTAAAAAAAAAAAAAAGAGAGAGAGAAAACAATGTATTTTGAATTTTAGGGTCAATGGGAAAGACTGCTGCACAGTTTCTGATTTTTTTTGAAGTGATTTCCTTAAATTTAAATCTAATTAATTGACAAGCAGGATAGGGACAGTAAAGAAACATCAGACAAGTCACATCTTCAGTTAGGATGATGAGTCCAAGGCAAAGAGCCACTGGATAGCATTTTCCTAGGGGATACTCAAGTAGGACAAGAATATCAAAGCAAGGAAAAAGTGTGTCAGGGACTGTGGTGCCCTGAGATCACATCAGATCATCTGTGCTGCTCATCAGATGAGACACAGTTACTCAGGAGGAAAAGCTACAGAAACATAAAAGCAACACTTTTAGGTGCTGGGAGGGGAGAGCACTGCTCTGGGGTTTTTTTTTACATAAATCATGCAAAGGCAGTCAGAAGCTCAGAAACAGTTTTTCTTGGAGAAAAGGAAGTTACAAATAAAAAGGAGGGGAAGCTTTTAGAGAAGGCCAAGAGGTTCTGTAAATTCCTAGCTTCTCTTTTTCTTTCAGTCAAGTGTGTCTTTTTCCAATTAAAGAAAAAACAACACTATTTAGAGAGAGAACCAAATCCACCACAAGGAACTGACATTTACCCTCATTAGGCTAATTCTGGCCAGTCACTCAAAATGGTTTTCAGAGTTGCTCTCAATTTTAAGTTCTTTATTGTTTGGAAAAATATTTATTTCTATTGCACATGGATTTAATTAAGACACAGGTAAATGAGGCCTGGCCCTTTGTATGTTTGTACTGTGATTTTGGGCACTTACCTCTCTTCTGGTTAATATCCAACAGAAATTAGATTTAATTTGGATGCAGGAACTTAACTGTCAATCCAGGGGGAGCACCCTGGGGGTTTTTTTTAGCACATTTTTAACGAAGTTACATTAAAGATCTGGACACAAGAGCTCCTGTGACTGTCCCTGCCTCAAATAACCCCAAATTCAAAACCCACTGGCACGAGGCTGCTGAAGGGCCATTGTGTAACCTCCAAGTGCTCCTTACAAACTCCTCACCACTGGCACTGAACACTCAGGCTGCACAACAAGAACTTCTCTCCAGGGAGATAACCACAGCTAAGGTATTCCTGTTACCTGGAATTCAGGTGTTAATTTGTGTCCCTGTCACTGAGCTTTGCCCACACCCATCTCCCAGTCTGAGAATGCTGGGGAGATTGAAATCAGGCTTGTCTGGGTGAAAGAACACTCTCTGTGAGCTGGAATCCCTCAAAACTCCCAGCCAGACACCTGGAAGTCCCCTGCCTACTTCCCATTCCATGAGGTCACCAGCAGGGGTTTGGATGGAGACACCAGCACATAACCCACACTCACCTCGAAGTGAAATCCCTCCTTAAGTGCAATTGCCCGCAAAATCTTGGAGGAGACCGTGGTAGCCAGCATGTAAACATTCCTCACGTCAGCATCTTGGGAGTTCTCCTTCCAGCAGGAAAACATCCACCAGCCAAACAAGGCTGCCAGCTCATTGCCCGTGAACACCTTCCAGCAGCCACTGTGGGGAGAGGCAGGGTGAGGGCTGGGGACAGGAATTCTGCAGGAGAGGCACAGTGAGGGATGGGGACAGGAATTCTGCAGGAGAGGCACAGTGAGGGCTGGGGACAGGAATTCTGCAGGAGAGACAGTGAGGGCTGGGGACAGGAATTCTGCAGGAGAGCCAAGGTGAGGGCTGGGGACAGGAATTCTGCAGGAGAGCCAAGGTGAGGGCTGGGGACAGGAATTCTGCAGGAGAGCCAAGGTGAGGGCTGGGGACAGGAATTCTGCAGGAGAACCAAGGTGAGGGCTGGGGACAGGAATTCTGCAGGAGAACCAAGGTGAGGGCTGGGGACAGGAATTCTGCAGGAGATACAGTGAGGGCTGGGGACAGGAATTCTGCAGGAGAGCCAAGGTGAGGGCTGGGGACAGGAATTCTGCAGGAGAGGCAGGGTGAGGGCTGGGGACAGGAATTCTGCAGGAGAGGCAGGGTGAGGGCTGGGGACAGGAATTCTGCAGGAGAGGTACAGTGAGGGCTGGGGGACAGGAATTCTGCAGGAGAGCCAAGGTGAGGGCTGGGGACAGGAATTCTGCAGGAGAGGCACAGTGAGGGCTGGGGACAGGAATTCTGCAGGAGAGGCACAGTGAGGGCTGGGGACAGGAATTCTGCAGGAGAGCCAAAGTGAGGGCTGGGGGACAGGAATTCTGCAGGAGAGGTACAGTGAGGGCTGGGGGACAGGAATTCTGCAGGAGAGGCACAGTGAGGGCTGGGGACAGGAATTCTGCAGGAGAGACACAGTGAGGGCTGGGGACAGGAATTCTGCAGGAGAGGCACAGTGAGGGCTGGGGACAGGAATTTTGCAGGAGAGCCAAGGTGAGGGCTGGGGACAGGAATTCTGCAGGAGAGACAGGGTGAGGGCTGGGGACAGGAATTCTGCAGGAGAGGCACAGTGAGGGCTGGGGACAGGAATTCTGCAGGAGAGACAGTGAGGGCTGGGGGACAGGAATTCTGCAGGAGAACCAAGGTGAGGGCTGGGGACAGGAATTCTGCAGGAGAACCAAGGTGAGGGCTGGGGACAGGAATTCTGCAGGAGAGACACAGTGAGGGCTGGGGACAGGAATTCTGCAGGAGAACCAAGGTGAGGGCTGGGGGACAGGAATTCTGCAGGAGAGCCAAGGTGAGGGCTGGGGACAGGAATTCTGCAGGAGAACCAAGGTGAGGGCTGGGGACAGGAATTCTGCAGGAGAACCAAGGTGAGGGCTGGGGACAGGAATTCTGCAGGAGAACCAAGGTGAGGGCTGGGGACAGGAATTCTGCAGGAGAGACACAGTGAGGGCTGGGGACAGGAATTCTGCAGGAGAACCAAGGTGAGGGCTGGGGACAGGAATTCTGCAGGAGAACCAAGGTGAGGGCTGGGGACAGGAATTCTGCAGGAGAACCAAGGTGAGGGCTGGGGACAGGAATTCTGCAGGAGAGACACAGTGAGGGCTGGGGACAGGAATTCTGCAGGAGAGACACAGTGAGGGCTGGGGACAGGAATTCTGCAGGAGAGGCAGGGTGAGGGCTGGGGACAGGAATTCTGCAGGAGACACAGTGAGGGCTGGGGACAGGAATTCTGCAGGAGAGGCACAGTGAGGGCTGGGGACAGGAATTCTGCAGGAGAGCCAAAGTGAGGGCTGGGGGACAGGAATTCTGCAGGAGAGGTACAGTGAGGGCTGGGGACAGGAATTTTGCAGGAGAGACAGGAATTCTGCAGGAGAGACAGGGTGAGGGCTGGGGACAGGAATTCTGCAGGAGAAACAAGGTGAGGGCTGGGGACAGGAATTCTGCAGGAGAGGCACAGTGAGGGCTGGGGACAGGAATTCTGCAGGAGAGGCACAGTGAGGGCTGGGGACAGGAATTCCACTGTCACTGCACTCTGGGAGAGCCAAGATGAAGGCTGGGGGACAGGAATTCTGCAGGAGAGCCGAGGTGAGGGCTGGGGACAGGAATTCTGCAGGAGAACCAAGATGAGGGCTGGGGAACAGGAATTCCGTAGTCACTGCACACCAGGAGATCCAGAGGCAGGGTGAGGACTCTCCTGGGAGCACCACTGGGGGACAGGAATTCTGCAGTCACTGAACACTGGGATGTGAGCACAGCACTGACAAGCTGCTCTAGGCAAAGCCACCGTACCAACAGGACTCCACACTTGTCACACCTCAAGGATTTAGGAGCCCAGAGCGTTCTGCCAGCAAGGAAAGACACCCTGGGGTCTCCTCGCTGGCAGCTCCAGCCCAGCTCAGGCCTTTGGTTACCCAGCAGTATCAGAGCAGTCTGGAACTGATCCATACAGAGCAGCCTATGCAATCTGTACACTGCAGTCAGGCAGGGCCTGCACAGCTTCTACTTACAGAACCATCACAACTGGGGCCTGCTAGTGGGAGAAAAATAATCTCTATTCAATATGAACAGGCAGGGAAAAACAAAGGATTAAAATTAAAAATATTTTATAAAAACAAAAAAACCCACTCCACCAAAAAAGCCCACGACAGCTGCCAAGGAAGGTTTGCTTGACATAAATGAAAATGCAGAAAACAACAAGATTTTACTGTCTTTAGTAACCACTCAGTTCCCAGCTGACCTTTATTTGGCCATTTACTATTACACCACTAAGTATTTAATCTACTCTTTGCTGAGTGAACTGATTTAAAATGCACTTGGAGCTATACCAAAGGATAAAGCCAGAAGGAAAAATATCCGTATAGCTAAGGAAAAGAGTGGATTGAAGACCTGTGCCTGGCAACCATCTGGGGACATTCTGTGACTCTCACCACCTTTTCTGCAGAAGACACAAAGAAGGGTCCCATTACTTACTTTCTCTGCTGTTCTGCCACTGCCAGTCGATCTGCATCCGGATCAGTGGCCACTACTACTTTTGCATCTTCTTCTCTGCAAGCCTCAGTGACAACCTGGTGAGAGAAGAAGGAGGGGCAAAAAAACCCCCAAAACATCTGAGTACATAAACACGGTCCTTCCTACTACACCTAACACCTAGTGAAAGAAAAACCCCTCAGGGATTGCCCGCTGTATTAACACAGCTGAAAGCAGGGATTCCTTGTTCTCTTCCTTAGTTTGTTTTTTCCCCACAGAAATCTGATGAAGAAAAAGCCAAAATACCAGCACAGATTCTCCTTCTTCAGGATTTGGGCACCTGACAGTAGAGAAGTCTGGGTCTGGATCTTTTTGTTCCGGTACTGGAATAGGGGGCTGAAATCCAAAGGCTTTGAAAGCCAACTGCACGTAGTCATGTCCAACTCCATGGAAAGAGGTGTGGACAAACTTCAAACTGCTCTGCACATTCAGCTCCCTGAGGAGAAAACAGAACTCCTGTAAGATTTGAGTATTTAACAAGACTTTTTTCATGAGGGAAGGCACACTAAACTGCAGTTCCCCTGTGTACTAATCTGCTGATTTGTGCATTAATTTCAAAGGAATGAGTGAAAGTGCTTATTTTGCACTACAAATTGCTGGGTTAAAGCTTCTTCTCCTGGAAAATCAAATTTACCTTCAGCTGAAACAGATCAAAGTCTCCCAAGAATAAACTGTTGATTTCTACATCAAACTTAAGCTTTTCCACCACCTTAAAATGTTATTCCAGATCTGCTTCGTGTCACCCATCTTCCTCCTTTTATTCTCATCTTCCACCCCACCTAACCTTTAGACTGAATCCATTTCATGCAGATGCACCTTATTTTCACTCCAAATTTCTGCATTTTATTCAGAACTCTCGGAGCACATTCACTTGCATTAAATGGTTTCCCCTGGAGTGCTTCGCAGCAGCTGAACTCCCAAAGGCAGCTGGTTTATTCTCAACCAAATAGTTTAATCCTAAGGACGGTGACCCTTGAATTTAATGACATCTCAGAACACAGTGAAGTCTGTCTGCAGTCAGTTTCTCCACACACAACCCACAGCTTACTTAAAAACATCCCTTAGGTACCTTTTGCTTTATACAATACCTATGGTAGCAGATTTTTGTCAGATCCTCCATGTAGCTGTCACAGATTTTCTTTAGAGGATCCTGTCTGAGGGGACTGGTGTCCACCAGATTCTCATTCCAGGAGCCATTCCATGGTTCAACACACTCTTCTATACATTTGATAATTTCCTTATCATGAGGAGAGGTGATCTGTGCTCCATTTTCCCAATAAACCTGGTCAAAGTTGAAGGAAAACAAGACACAGTTTATTTACAAAGATTGGCAAATTCTTTTAGCTATAGGATTCCACTTTCTGCCTAAGTCATACAGAGAAGTCAGCATCTGGCTGGCTTGATTCTCAAGGCATTTGGGACCACTGAACAGGAACCTCTGAGTTCAGGACTGCAGCTGTGATGAATGGAGCTTACACACAACCTGTTTTCATGAAAGCTGGTATTTACCTACTGCAGCTGAAATACCAGCACGTGAGAAACCAAAACTGGGCACCTCTATCTGGGAGTGCTGTGCAAACTGTAACAGCAGGAAAAGATCACCTTTCTCCAAGGCTGGCATTCCTTTGGAATGTTTTTGAACTCAAAGCAAAACAGATAAGCAGTGTGCCAAGGTCCGTGTTTTTCCACAGCTGAACAACTGTAATCTCTCAGTTGGGAAACGCTCTCTAGAGTGGAAACACCATATCTAACCCTCAGCTATAAAAAAGTCTTTGTTAAAGATTGAGAGGCCAATTTTCCCACAGTCTGTTGCCAATAGCATGGCTGAGCTCACAGTGCAGACTCCACTCAGATCATCTGCACTGCCTGTTTTCTCATCAGTGTCCTCTGGGTTTGTCACCCTCAGTAAAAACTGCCCAAAACCCTCAGAAGCTGCTGAAACTCACATGGGAAATTGTGAAAGATGAAACAGTTCTTGGGAAAGACTAGGAAACAACCCAGCATCCTGCAAAAGTAAACCAGGAAACAACCCAGCATCCTGCAGAAGTAAACTGCTCTGTATCAGAAGACAAACATCAAATTGCTTCTTGATGAATGAAGCACCTGGGAAATTCACGTGGCTTCTTTCCTTACTCCTTGCTCCAGCTAAGCAGAAACAAAGGCTGGTGAAGAACTTTACAACTTGTTCCAGGGAAGACAAGAGCAGTTCAATCACCCTCAAGAGTTCTCTCTGGCCATGGCAGGACTGCCTTTCTTCACATTGCCATCACTTACTGACCTCTCACAGGGGTTCTAGAATGCTCAGCTAAAGCTGAGAGTTTAGTTCAGGTTCTTATAAAGCTGAGGAAGAAAATACTCAGTTATAACATTGCACTTGCTATTGTGGGTGGTTTTATTGTCCCAAGCTTTCGAAGTAAAGCCACCCACACCTCTTCAATGCCCAGAAAACCAGGGAACAACACAGTGCTACTGTGTTTTATTAATCCATTCTTCAATCATTCCCATCTGCAGCACAGTCCCCTACTGTGTGCATGAATTCACCTCAGTTCTGGCTTAGTTTTAAACTGAGTTTTAAGCCTCAGCAGTGAACACACAAATTGCTGGAGAATTTCTTCAGCTGCTGATTAGACTCTATGGAATGTCACTACTGATTCATGCTCAAAGCACACAAACTGTGTGGTCTTATGTTCCATCAGAGACAAACACGTCAGGTTATAGAAGGATGACTTACTTTACATAACTTGTCCTTCTAATGGGGACACACACAAAAAAAGCCTTTTCACCGTGAGGGTGGGGAGGCCCTGGCACAGGTTGCCCCATCCTGGAGGGTTCCAAGGCCAGGCTGGAAAGGGCTCAGAGCAACCTGGGATAGGGGGAGGTGGCCCTGCCATGGCAGGAAGCAGCAGGCAGGGAATGCAGGAAGCAGCAGGCAGGGAATGCAGGAAAGCAGCAGGCAGGGAATGCAGGAAAGCAGCAGGCAGGGAATGCAGGAAAGCAGCAGGCAGGGCAGGCTGGAAAGCAGCAGGCAGGGCAGGCTGGAAAGCAGCAGGCAGGGCAAGGCTAGGAAGCAGCAGGCAGGGAAGGCTGGAAAGCAGCAGGCAGGGAATGCAGGAAGCAGCAGGCAGGGAATGCAGGAAGCAGCAGGCAGGGCAAGGCTGGAAAGCAGCAGGCAGGGAAGGCTGGAAAGCAGCAGGCAGGGCAGGCTGGAAAGCAGCAGGCAGGGAATGCAGGAAGCAGCAGGCAGGGAATGCAGGAAGCAGCAGGCAGGGAATGCAGGAAGCAGCAGGCAGGGCAAGGCTGGAAAGCAGCAGGCAGGGAAGGCTGGAAAGCAGCAGGCAGGGAATGCAGGAAGCAGCAGGCAGGGAATGCAGGAAGCAGCAGGCAGGGAAGGCTGGAAAGCAGCAGGCAGGGAATGCAGGAAGCAGCAGGCAGGGAATGCAGGAAGCAGCAGGCAGGGAATGCAGGAAGCAGCAGGCAGGGAATGCAGGAAGCAGCAGGCAGGGAATGCAGGAAGCAGCAGGCAGGGAATGCAGGAAGCAGCAGGCAGGGAATGCAGGAAGCAGCAGGCAGGGAATGCAGGAAGCAGCAGGCAGGGAATGCAGGAAGCAGCAGGCAGGGAAGGCTGGAAAGGAGCAGGCAGGGAATGCAGGAAGCAGCAGGCAGGGCAAGGCTGGAAAGCAGCAGGCAGGGAAGGCTGGAAAGCAGCAGGCAGGGAAGGCTGGAAAGCAGCAGGCAGGGAAGGCTGGAAAGCAGCAGGCAGGGAAGGCTGGAAAGCAGCAGGCAGGGCAGGCTGGAAAGCAGCAGGCAGGGAAGGCTGGAAAGCAGCAGGCAGGGCAGGCTGGAAAGCAGCAGGCAGGGCAGGCTGGAAAGCAGCAGGCAGGGAAGGCTGGAAAGCAGCAGGCAGGGCAGGCTGGAAAGCAGCAGGCAGGGCAGGCTGGAAAGCAGCAGGCAGGGCAGGCTGGAAAGCAGCAGGCAGGGAAGGCTGGAAAGCAGCAGGCAGGGCAGGCTGGAAAGCAGCAGGCAGGGCAGGCTGGAAAGCAGCAGGCAGGGAATGCAGGAAGCAGCAGGCAGGGAATGCAGGAAGCAGCAGGCAGGGAATGCAGGAAGCAGCAGGCAGGGCTGTGCCACGCCGTGACCAAGGCCTCACCTTGTAGCCATTGTCCTCCTTGCGGTTGTGGGACGCTGTGATCATCACCCCAGCCACAGCTCCCAGCTGCTGCACGGCGTAGGGCTGCAAGGGAAGCCAGAGACAGCACTCACCAACACTGCACGGCTGGGACAGCTGTGCAATGGCAGCCCACACAGGGGGCTGTTAACCTGCACCAGTTTATCTGAAAGCCACACACGTGAACACTGCACTGACTCCTGCAGCCAGCAGGAGAAAGTTGGTTCCAATTTTTCTCCATAAAAAACATTTTTTTCCATCAGTTACAAAAATGCAATCATTAACTGGCCAGCTAAAGGAAGTCCACACCTGGACTACAGGAGCACAGAGGCAGAAAGAGAGCAAAGGAATTCACAAAAAGGCTTGTTGAAAAACTAATTACAGGTACTCCAGTCCTCCCCTCAAACCAAGACCCACAGAACACACAGCACACTAGAAGAGCTTATGGAATACAAGCAAGGATTTAAAACCGTGCAAGGAAAAGCTGCTGTGACTAAAAGAGCCTATTTCTGACATATTAAAAGCAGAGGCACTGAGGAATTTGGCAGCATCCTTGTTACAGCCTCCTTGAAGAGGAGCATTCTCTATTTTTGTAATAGAGCATTCTGTAATAGAGCATTCTCTATTTTTGTTAAATAAAACAATTTAAGAAAACAGCTATTTCTTTTCAGTAAATTCAAATACTCCCTTAACTGTGTGGTGCAACAATATGGACAAGAAGGTGACTCACCACAAAGGGGGTAGGGACATAGGTGGAGAAGAAGTACACGGGTACATCTTTTGCCAGCAGGACTGCTGCAGTGAGCTTTGCAAGCCTACCAACAGGAAAAAGAAAATATTCAGTCACTCAACTCCCCAGGGCAGCCCAACAGCCAGATGGAATTCCTGTCACCTCCAGGCACTTGTTTCTTAAAGCACTCTATTGCTTTTTGGCTTATGCTTAGGGTGGCATCCTACAAATTGTACAGTCAGGTTAAGAGTTTTCAGGCTGCAGAACCTGAGCCAGCACTTTCAGCTGCTGCCTGGACAGTGCAAGGCACTTCAGTCCCTCACCCAAACAAAGCAGATATCCCACACAAAGATACAGAACCCGCAGGCAGGACTCATCCTTAGTTCAAGGACTTCCCACTTCTGGTACTTCGAAGTACCAGATGTCTGCAACAGCAGGGTTGGAAAAGGATTTGGTATCCCACACAAAGCTCATTTGCCAGCCCTGCTCAGCAGCTTCAGACCATGTCCAGGAAGCAGATCTACTCGCAAAATTATTTCTTACATATATCCCAGAACAGCATATATATTTATTATATTCTTATCCCAGAACACTCAGGAACAGCACCCATAGTTCTAAATCTCACTTTATAAGAAACTTCCCCTTTCAAGCACTGGGGAAGCTCATTCTCTTCCAGGTAACTGGTATCAAAGTTCTTTTGCACTCAGGTAGCCACGGCTCAGGAGATAAGGGGAAGTCTCAGAGTCAAGACAGATGAGATATTAAATGGTGTAAGCTCACCTTGCTCCCCTGTTCTCACAGACAAGCATTAATACTGACTTCCCTCTCTCCATCACCAGCAACTCAGGTTTCACAGAATCAGAATTTCACTACAGTGTAGTCAAATGTCACCTGAAACCACCTGGAAGAGTTTGGAGCTCAGCTTGGAGTTGAAGCTACTAAAATTCTGCTTGGTTTACACCAACTTAATAACAGGATGGCCTGCTGTCCCCTGGGCCCTGCTGCCCAGGCAGTGCTGGAAAAGCACTCTGCTCCCACTGGAAACACTCTTTTTGGGGAGTTCAGTTTGATTTCAGCACTGCTCTAAGGGTGCATTACCCCGGGGGACAGGAGAAACACCTAGTGGGGAACTGAGGTGCTACCTGGGCATGTGAAACAACTGTGTCACCAAGTCTGAATTCCAGCCTTTGTGTGGCTAAAAAGGAACATCACTCTTACACTTCCCCTTTTTTAGGCTGTGCCTAACCCACACAGTCTGGGGAATAATGGGCCACAGCCAGGGGAGAGGGATTCGGGGGAAAGGAGAGACAGTCACTGGATTCTGTGCTCTATTATACACACCAAGGACTTCTTCATCCCTAAAACATTAAATACTACGAAATTTTATAAAAACAGAACTGTTAGTTACAACGATAACTACAATTAACTTCTTACCTAAATACTAATTAGCTACGGGGTTGGCTTTTCTGCACAGCATGCCATTAGCACATGTGCTTTGCTCCCCGATGACAAGGGACTAAGATTCCTCAGGGAATTCAGGAAGCAGTATTCTCCCTTTTCCTTGCAGAGGGCACAATTTCCCATTGCTAGAAGTCTACATTTTAAGCACTCCAGGTAAAATCCCCTCAAAGTGCAAATACACTGGGTTACAGAAAGCTGCAGGTGGAATTGTTCTCCACCAAGCAAGCATAAATCAGCTGTGAAATACCAGAGAACAACAGTGTTAAAAGTGCATTAATAGTTAGGGGTTTCCAGCTGGATGCTAATGCTGGATTTACCTTCATATTCAAATTTGTCTTCAGGCATATTAAGCCTAATGTTCTTGTGCATTTAATCCCTATATTCTCTGCTGGAGCAAGCAGCCCAACACCCTCTGGCTTGCTGGCAAACTGGTACCACAAGGAATTTAGTCCCAGCCTCTCCTCATTACTGTTTCAATGGACTAAGGGAGAGGAAAGCGTGTGCCCAGTTCACCACAAAAAGAAAAAGTGCTGTTAGGACAGAACGCATTTAAAGCCACAATTTCATTTCTAGTGTTGCAAATGTAATCAATACTCATACTTCTTACTGCTGCAGTTGCTGGTGACCTGACCTCGTGTATCATATCCAACAACAAAGCCTCTCTGCTTAAAGTCTGAGAAGTTCCTTTCAAGGTACTTGTAGATCCCCTGGAAAAAAAAAATAAAGAGAAAGGAAGAATTAGCTGAAGTGCAGTACACACAGACATTAAAGGTGATCTTTCACAAAGGATGGATAATGTCAGTAGGCAAAACACAGCTCCAACACATCAATATTCACAGCAGCAGCAGTGTTTTCTTCCCCCCTGCTCACTGAAAGAAAGCAAGTAACCAGAGAAACTGCTGTAGGAAATAAAAGTGAGTAGGACAACAACAAACCCTCAAGAAGCAGACACTCATTTTCAATCCATACTGTGTTTCAATTATTCAAATCATCTTCTCAAGACTGAAACCTATATTTTGGAAGTCCATCCCCTCAGGCAATATAAGATGCTGCCAGCCTAGTGTATCTCTGTGAAAAGTCAGACATTTTCAACATTGTTCCCAAAGCGTTAGTCCTAAATTTGCCTTAAAAAAATCAGGGAAGGGTCTGGGTGGGAAGATCAGCTTTTACTCCAGTTTCACCTCCACTCATTTCCCAGCCAGAATCTCTCTGAAGATCCACCACGGAAACAGCCCACGATGGAGCAGCAGTTTTAGAGAAAAAGATGGAAGCACTATTGTTAATGGAAGTTTCCAGAGGCTGCAGCTCCCCACAAGACAACACAGAGAACTTAACAGAGCCACGCTGACCCTATGGATGCTGCCTCTCACAGAGGTACAAGTTGCCTCTTGATGGCAGGGGGGGTGTTCTGTACCAGAATTAAACAGATTTTCCCCAGGCCAGTATTCAGTGCAATCCTTCAGGATGCTTTTACCTGGATCTGACTGGGTTTGTGGAAAGCCAGCCTGACTCCCACCCTGGAGTCCAGCTGAGATGCCTCTTCTTAAATGGCTTTGTACAATCAATTGTCAGGGCTGGGAAAGGCCTTGGAGAACAAGGCCAAGCAGGCACTGGAAGGACGTGCTCCAAAGCATGACCTGTAGATACTGGCACCTCTTTGGAGAACCCTCTCAGCTGCAGACATTGAGGGGGACAGATTCACTCTTAAAACAAATTTAACTCTTTGAATGGTGTGGCAGGTCTGGAGGCTGTGCCATGCCAGGATCACCTGCTTAAGGCACCTTCACGTTGCACCCAAAACACACAAAATGTTTACCCTGCCCTGACAGCCTGCCAAGAACTTTCATTCACAGCTGCAAAAAGAGAGGAATGGGAAAAACTCTTTGGGTTGGCTTGAATAACATCTAAAGGCACGAACAGCAGATTTCTTATAACAGATCCCTTATCTAGGCTAAGATTTTGTATGAAGGAAAATTTTGTATGAAGGAATGTCTTTACTTTCTGCTATGGAGCAGTTTGCTTAAAGTTAGTCCAGACTTCACAGCTGAGGGTAACTGAGCCCTACTGAACTTGCTTGCTATCCAAACATCTTTATGAAAGCTGCAGGAAATAAAAGTCAATAAAGCCAGTGAAGACACAAATGTAGAGCCTCTCCACTAAAACCCCTACCCGAGCTCCCACACTCCTCTTCCAGGTGCCTCAAGGGCAGTTAGGAATTCCAGCACCCCTAGGCTTAAGTCCTCTTTTGAAAAGTTCCTCAATTTAAAGAATTTCTATTTCCCTTTCACAAGACTCAGGTTTTGATAATATCCCTAATTTCTACTGCTATTAAATTTCTACCACTTCTAAGTGAGGCCCATCTCATGGTTATAATTAACAGCTCATTAGCAGGTGTCAGCACATAAGTGTATCAGCCCCTCAGATCTAAGCCAAAATTCTCTTCAGGTGACTGACATATTACAGTTACCTCTCCCACTGCGTGGTTCAGGTGATTTCCTGGTGCAAAATCCATGGAACAGAACAAGTCTACGTGTACAGCATGTCCAGTCCTTTATGCTCAAGTTCAAAAGAGAAGTGAGGGAACGGTGATGGTATCGAGAATAAGACAAAGATTTTTTGGTTGTTGAAATCCAGAGAGGTAGGAACAGCTTTAGAAAGTGCAGCATTTAAATTTTTCATCTTTTACCTTTAGCTTTGCATTTTGAGCAGCAGGAAAGTCCTTGATGCAAAGATGGCTGGTTTTGGCACTGAGGAGATCAGTGACAGGTTTCTTTCCCACTAATAAAAGCACCTGGACACGCATCAAAGTAGGACAAAAGCCAGGGAATCAGGGATTTACGTGGAGTTTACATACCTGCAATTTTCAGCAGAGTCCACAGCAACTGCTGAATACCCTGTACCTTCCTGGATCTGACTTTTTGTAATATCAACATAATCAAATCAAATTAAGAAAAATCAGATCAGATGAAGGACACAGAACACACGAGCAACTTCACTACAGCTTGTTTTACTGAAGGAGGTGTTAATTCACTCAAGTCTGCTATTTGACTGGCCATTTACTCCTGTCCAGGGTAAGGACAAATCCAGAGCCAGGGCTGCCCATGCTCAGAGCAGGTTCAGCAGAGCTGTTCCTGCCCTCAGCTTCTGAAACAAGAGTGCTCAAACAAAGATTAAATCTGCTGCAGTTTACTTCAAACAAGTTCTAATCCACTTCCCAGAGGCTGCTTTTCCCAACTTGATACACGGTTCTAATAAACAACTAAAAATAGCAGCTGTGCAGAGGGAGCAGAGGCACACTCCCCCGGTTTGTAACTCTCAAAAACCAGCAATGCTCGTGAAACTGAGCTGCCAGCACATTCCCTGCCGAGCAAAAGGGAAGTTCTCCCTTTGTGCCAGGAGCGTGGCTGAGCCAGCAGACCAACGCTGGGCCACGCTCTGCCAGCCTGAACCACAAAGGGAGCAGGCAAGGGCCAGCACCTCCAAACCCAGGGGCAGGAAAATGACTCCCAGAAACCTCCTCTGCTTCCAAGGAAAGAGGGCTTGTTCCAAGCAGCTCATCTGCTTTTAGCAACTCCACCACTGGAAACACAATACCGACTTTCAAATCCCCTTTTCTCAGTTCTCCTCAGTCTGCTCCCACTGCATCCACAGAGTCCACCTGGACCTGTTCATGCTATTGCAGCATTTCTGGCAGAGGAGGCTGGCACACCTCAGGAATCAGGAAGGATCAGGAAGGGCAGAAGTGAAGGAAGCATCATTCCAGGATGTGTCCAGGTTACAGGTCAGACACCTAAAGGAAGCTTTTGTTAGACCCAAGAAGATACTGCAGAGCAAAACTGTCAGGGAGAAGGCTGGGTTTCAAACCAACACTTCAACACCAAACCTCCACAAACAGCACTGGAATGTGGCCTCTCCACAGAAGTGTGGGCTCCAGTAGAACAGCTTGGACAACAGAATGTCAAATAGCTTAGGAGAGTCCCAGCTGTTCCAAGTTTTAAGCACATCCCTCCATCCTAGGCCAACAGAAAGCATTATTTCAGTCACATGTCCTGAGGGAGGTTAGAGCATCAGCCTGCAAAGAGAAACCAGCTAAAAAGTTTAAGTGCACAGTATTAAATGAGAGGTTTTACCAACCCATTAAACCACCTAATAAAACACCTTTGATTATACAGCTGAAGCTCCATTTCTACAAAAAGTATCTGTCAAAATAGGCAAGAATCAGTAGCTTTGTCATAAACATTTTATGGATTTTCCAAGTACAAGGGTTCCAAACATATCAGCTCATTCTACTTTCAATAGTGAAGGCTAGAGGTGGGCACAAATAAACTATTTAAGTATACATAATATACTCAATCCATATATATCACAACTTGTGCTAAAAACAAAAGAAAAGGCTTGTTTGGTTGGGGCTTTGCTTTCGTGGTTTGGGTTATTTCTGTTGTTTTGTTTTTGACAAATACTACAAGTTCTTCTTATGGCAGGTCATAAGACTTCCATCTGCAGGGCTGTGTCACAGACTAAGCACTGGCTGAATTCCAGCCCAGCCAAACCTCTCCAACCACTTCATTTTCTGAGCACTGAGCCCTTCGTGCTCCCACCCAGCTGCTGCAGCGTGCCGGCCCTGGGATTTCAGCAGGGTGCTGATCCCAGCTGCTCCCCGCAGGGCAGAGCCTGTCCCCCAGCCCTGCCCAGCTCACCTGAGTGGACTGGATGACCGTGAGGTCGTTGATGTAGCAGAACCCAGCTCCCATGGCCGAGCGCAGCCCGGCCGTGCCAAAGGTCAGCCGGCAGCACAGGCGGTCCCGCAGCTCCTCGTGCTTCCCGTTCTGCAGCAAGATCTCAATCTGCTCCTTTGTTTTCTGGTTCTGAAAAAGGAGATTAAGGTCTCTGTTTAGTGCCTGAAATCAGGAGCTCAACTGTACACGCTCCTCAGTTTTAAGTAATTTCCAGAGCACATTCCTCCCATCCTGTAAAATGCGTGTGCACCGGCCTCCACTGTAACTCACTTCTCTCACACTCTGCCCACATTATCCTTACTAACAAAAGATTCCAGAGCTCTTGCTGCCACTGATACGGTGATGTGGTTGTCTGATCATTAAGGCACCTTCCAGCTCCTCTGCCTGAGGAGCACAGACTTTGGAACAGGGCAGATAACACAGCTCAGTTCCCCATCTTTGCCGCTGGAAGGCAAAAATCCAAACTTCAAAGCAGCGTTTCCTTCCTCCCCACCCACAGGAAACAGGCACAGTAAAATCGTGGAAATCACAGGATGGTTTGGGTTGGAAGGGACCTTGGAGATCACCCCACTCCACCCCCTTGCACTGGACCAGGTTCCTAAGCCCCCTCCAGCAGCGGGCAGGGTGTTTCACAGCAGGATTGTTATCCAGACTGATTCAGCCAGGATTTCCTAAATCTGCACCACCATCACAGCTGAGAACCTGCAAGTGCACAAACTGGACAGGGCACACATCTACTGTTTGCTCCTCATAGTTATCCACCTAATACTGAAATAATTTGGCCACCAAGAAACTCTGCCTGTCTGCTGACACCCACTTTGGACAAGGCACTTCCCAGATCCTACACACACAGCAGGGAATGAGTAAGGGGCTGTGGGTACACAGCTGCAAAAACCAGGGACTGCAGAGGTGTAAAACAGCCCTGGTGGCACAAGTGCTTCTCTGAAGTGGTGCTGCTTCAAGCAGGGTCACAAGGAAGGGTTAAAAAAGGCAGATGGAATCTGCAGGGCTGGGGTGAAGCACCCCTGACATTTAAAGTAGAGGTCAGCCAGCTCCAGCAGCACTGGGAAACATGCTCCACACAGGCAGGGAGGACTGGCAAAATGCTGGGAAAAGCACAGAGATATGAGCTGTGCACATTCACTGGGAGAAAAAATAATCAATAAAATGCATTGAAAAATCAGAAATTATTTCTGCAGCTTGATAACGGACCCTGAATACTACATATGTGAATTTCAAATAACTTTGTATTTCTGTGTGCTCTAAAACAAAAGGCAAGCCATTATTGTCCATTCCTGGATGGCCTGGCAGCCAAAGGAAGACATTGCTCACAACACAGCTAAACACAGGCCTAGAAAGAAACAAAACAATGGGACACAATAGATATTAAACTGCAAAAGTGAGAGCTTCTCTTTCAGCTGTTCATAGGCAGCCAACCAGAAAACAAATGACTGATGTGAAAAGAGTCTAAGGCAAGAGTATTGAAATCCTTGTTTCACACTATCATAGGGCATGGCTGTGCTTTAAAATACATTATTGAACTACACAGCATCCTCTACAGCTTTTCAGGAAACACTGCATTGCTTCCCTGCAAAGACAGACTAGAAATTACACATTCCATCGTTTATGGGGCTTTGCAAAGCTGAGGCAATACCCAAGCAATAGCACAAACATTTATTTCAAAAATAGATTGTGACAAGCATTTTTGGCTGAAGCTACTTAATTTCCTAAGGAATAAAAATGAGTTGGCCAAAACAGCACCAGAACAACATTTTAATTTGCTCAGGTCACACTCAGTTAAGCTCAAGTTGCAGAAAACTAAGGAGGAGAAAAAAGTTACAAGCGAAAAATCTCCAAGCTTTCTACAAACCTCCTGAAACCCTTGGGCTAACAGAAAGTGGGAAATCTACAGGAGTGGGTATAAATTCACAAGTGCTGATGATCTGTCTCACACTCTGGGTTCTAATTGAATGGATAAGAGTGACCCCTAGAGAGCCCTCACCCCAGCCTGGCACCATCCCCTTCCTGCTTCCCATCCTTCCTGCATCCCCTGATCCCAGCCTGGCACCATCCTTCCTGCTTCCCCTGATCCCAGCCTGGCACCATCCTTCCTGCTTCCCATGCTTCCTGCATCCCCTGATCCCAGCCTGGCACCATCCTTCCTGCTTCCCATGCTTCCTGCATCCCCTGATCCCAGCCTGGCACCATCCTTCCTGCTTCCCATCCTTCCTGCATCCCCTGATCCCAGCCTGGCACCATCCTTCCTGCTTCCCAGCTTGTCCTTTTCCCCCAGGCTGGAGCTTCACACCCTATGGCCCAGCTTAGTTTCTCAGCCTGGCTCTGAGCACCAGCTGCCACCCTGACCTGGGAATTCCAGAACAGCTTCCACTGCTGACACTTAACCCCACTGCAAACCCTGAAAAAAAAAAAAACAAACCAGGGGGTTTTGCTGGTTTGCTTGGCAGTTATGAAATCAAGACTTACATCTGAAGCTTTTCTGATGGTTCATCTTCCCAAGTGCAAAAGGGAAAAGTTCCTCAGAGATTTTAGACTAGTGTCTGAATGATTAATATCCCTTAAAAAAACCCCAAACTGCCTAAAGCTTCCTGTCCTCAGCAGAAACAGAGTAGGCTGTTTGATACAAAAATAGTCAGCCCTCAAAAAAGGCGATGCACAGACATCCCAATGGCTCTAACAAAGCAACTCAAATTCTCAGGAGTGAAGGGCTCAGAGGTTGTAGGTTTTCACCTGAAGGCAAGCAGTACATGGATGCTGATGATACGAAAACAGCCTTTATTTCAATGCCCAACCATGCCAAATTTTCCAGGGGTTATTCACTGATGGAGAAGGCCTTGCATTTGGCTATGGAATATCCACTGACTCCAAGCTCCATTGTCACATGATAACTATTGGCTGGACATAAATATTGTTACCTTTCCTCTAACTTTCTTAACAACACAAAGAACTTTCAACCAAAAATTTCCATCACCTTTTTATATTTTTGCTTTGAAAAAAAACCCCAAAAAACAAAGTCACACCTCCAAACCACACCATCAGCACCAAAATTTCTACAGAAATTCCAGATATTTGTTTATTTGGTCACCCTCCTAAAACACTAGGGAATACTTCATAACATATGTATAAATAAACACAGGACACCTCTCCAACAGGCATATATATGTACACAATAGACCTACCATACCTAATATAAATGTGTAAATAATAAATAAATTATACCAACACCTACCTAATATATGTCCACGTTCTCTATGGTGCCTGTACACACACACAGCACAGCCTAGAAAGGCCAGGCCACAATCAGGAGGCACCAGCCACCACCTCCCCAGCTCCTGCTGGAAAGGGCTCCTGCCCACGGCCAGCTGCACAAGGAGGTGGCAGATAAGGTGACAGTGGCCCTGGGAGAGGCTCCTGCTACCTGAACACACCCTGGTGGGGCAGAAAAGGGACTGGGACAGGGCTCTGGCTGGTTTGGGCTAGGGATGGGTGAGCTGGCACTGCCACAGGGAATCCCTGCTCCTCACCAGGACTCCTTGCCTGGGCTGTCCCTGAGTGGCAGCTCTGCCCTCACCTAATTCCCAGTCCTGCAGCACCCACCAGCAGGCTGGGAGTGCCCTCAGGCACTCACTCTGCCGTTTCAAGATGATGTAAATTTGTGTGGCATCCCTGATTTTCCAGTGTCTTTGAGGCTTGCCATGGACACGTGGGGAGTGCAGAAGGACCAGAGCCCAGGCAATGCCTTCCCAAGCAGCCTGCCCCCAGATCCACCCATCTCAAACCCAGAGAGCAGGGCTTGGCCTTACTGCCAAGCTGGGGGGAAAATGAGACTGTCAGAACCTTGTCTTCAGTACTTTGCCTTCTCTGTCACAAAGAAATGGAAATCAGAAACATTTGGGACAGAGACAGACAGGCTGCTGCGTGGGTGACAGACTGAACATTGTTCTGTGCTCACGTAAACACCAGAAAGAGAGAAGTCCTGTAATTCTTTTTCCTCTCAAGTTATTACACTAATATTTATATATATACACATATATATATATATAAAAACCAATTATTTATAAGGAGTCTCTGTCAGAATCAGAACTCCAGGGTCACAACCTGCAGGAGACTGCAAGAGACTGCAAAAACGTTTGCAGTATTATTAAAGAACAACAACAAAAAATACCATCTCCATGAAATTTTCAGCTTTCCATGTACTGCACAGTTGCCTGCTGAGGCAGAATCTCACTTTTTTGTGGCTCATCAGGGTTCAACATTTGGAACAAGTGGAGAATTAAAGAGAAGGGCATTAACTGAGTATTTCTCACGGATCTTTCACATCCAATCATGTTAATCATGTGTACTTACCACCAGAGTTAGGTTTCAAAGCAAATAACCTGTCAAAATAACTGGCAATTTACTACTCACTGCAATTTGTCTGTTTGTTTTGCACACTCTTTGCATGTATAGCTTAGAGGGGGGAAAGTCTCAAGTTGGTTTGAGTTCCAATGATTTTTTCTGTGGCTTTCCTTTTCCCGATGTTATTCTTAAAAATTCACTTAAAAGTCTCAATGAGCAAAGATATTGCAAGTCAAATGACTGGAGCAAGTTACTGGTCTCAAACTATCAAGCCCACCTCCTCTTGGAAAGCATCTCAAAAGCCACAAAAATTAGAACAGTGAGGGACACTCCAAAAGCACCCCAAAACCACCTTACCAGGAAGGAAGAGCTCCCCACACCACAGCTGAGACAGTGACACTGAATTAGTGAAATCAAGGGAGAATGCAGTGAATGGGGCCTGCACAAACAGCTCCTGGATAATCAATTCCAGCTTTCCCCCACCACGTGAAGTTCTGGCAGTGCCTTTAAGAGCCAAAGCTTCTCCCAGGTACCCCCAGCCAGGAGCAGTGTGTGTACAAAGGCTAAGCAGCTTTCCACACAAGCCAGGCTCCCTCAGGAGACTCCAGGCAGATGTGAAAGTACAACAGGAAAATCAGGAAGTGGATGAACGGGAATTAAAGGGAGAAAGTGGAGAACAATGACTGATTGTTCACGTACTTTACCAAGGAGGATTAAACAAAAGGCGCTGCCTTGTGCCTCCAAGGCTGCCTCAAAGACCAAAGCAGTGACTGAGGAGAGAGGACGGGGAGGGGGGAATGCCAGGATCATTCATGAATTAATGAGGATGCAGGATGCTGGTGAGAAGGGGAGGAGAGCAGGACACTCATCCCACAGCCAGGCTTCCTCCACCCACCCGGGTTTTAGGCGAGGTGAGCACCAACACTCAAACCTCAAAGGACACAGAGCACAGCTCTGGTAATTAATTACAGCAAGCAATTTTCAATTAAGTTGGAGGACAAAAGCCTCCCACTGCTGGGAATGGAGGGCATAGATTTTTCCTTGATCAGAGGCACAAAACCCCTGCAGCTCAGGATGGGGGGTGGGAAGGAAGGTCAAGTTTGATAAGCAGCAAAGTTTCCTCGGTTTGTGGTGAAATACGAGGGCATTGGACCAACAATCCCTGCTCATGCCATATTTCCTGGTTTCTCCTTGCCTTTCCCTCCCACAACGCCTTCACCTGGTTTGTTAACACCTTTCCTGAACGACCCCAGGCCCCAGCAAGCAGCCCTCGAGTCCTCCTTCTCCTCCAGGTGATTTTGGGTTGTCAGATTTCCCAGGAGCTCTCTTGGAAACCTCTCCAAGTAATTCTGAACTCTCCAAGTTCAAGCAGCTTTATAGGAAAGGTCATGTTTGTCACCTAGGGAAGCAAGGGCAAACAGGTACACTCACACTGACCCCGCAGTTTGCATTTTACTGGTTAATTACAGCCCTCAAAGGAGCCCTAGAAATGGGGACATTTCACTGTTGCCAGTTTTAACCTGAATATTTTTCCCCCCGTGGAAGTTCTCTGACTCTACCCACTTTTAGGAAAGACAAAACAACCCATTAAAAACAACAAAAGCCTTTCAATACACTAACAAGACGTTATAAAAAAAATTACTGGAGTTCAACCTAGGTTATCAAACGTGTTATCAGGAATGCTATTTCCTTTCTCCACTCCCTCCCTCCCCCGTGCCACTGTTCCCGGATATTTTCACAGCAGCAGCTCCGAGTGCAGAAGGTGCAGATGGCACCTGTTAATTTCTGCAAAGCTGGGAGGAGAGGCCGTATTTCCAAGTAGGACAGAGCTCATCTCAGAGCCATCAGGTGGCATTTCCCTGCAGCTCTCCTGCTTTGGTCCTGACAGGACAACATTAAAGAGGAAACAGCACCAACACCCTGGCGGTCCTAGTTAACAAAAATAAAGGCAAAGGAGCTCAGGAGAGAGAAACCTAAAAAATAAAGGAAAAAGCAGTCAGAAGCCTAAACCACTGGTGTGCTGGTTATTTACCCTCCTCATCATCAAGGTATTTTTTTAAAGCACAGGCCATGAGTCGTGGACAAACCAGCTGCAAAAAAGAGTCAAAAAATCCAAAGTAACCCTTTCAACGACAGGAGAAACAAAATACCCTCCAACATCAAACTGTTATCACGGGTTTGGGTGGCTTAATCTGAATTAATCAAACCTGCAGTGCTCTTGACACCGTGTTGGTGCTGAAAAGAAAAGGAGAATGCTGGAACCTGGCTGTTTCTTTCCTGGGGAGGGGTTAAATTCAGGCAGCTGAGGAAAACAGACTCAAGCTGCATTTTAATGAGCTACCGATCCATCCATCCCTCCCGCCAGCTGGGAGGGAGAGGAGGTGGGGCAGGCACGGTGCTCCAGGCCCCGGGATGGCACCATCCCTACCCAGGTGCTCCAGGTGCGAGGGTGGCACCATCCATCCCCCATCCCTGCACAGGTATCAGGATGGCACCATCCATCCCTGCCCAGGTACCCAGGATGGCACCATCCATCCCCCATCCCTGCCCAGGTACCCAGGATGGCACCATCCATCCCCCATCCCTGCCCAGGTGCTCCAGGATGGCACCATCCATCCCCCATCCCTGCCCAGGTGCCATCCTGGCACCATCCATCCCCCATCCCTGCCCAGGTGCTCCAGGATGGCACCATCCAGCCACCATCCCTGCACAGATGCTCCAGGTGCAAGGGTGGCACCATCCATCCCCCATCCCTGCCCAGGTGCTCCAGGATGGCACCATCCATCCCCCATCCCTGCCCAGGTACCCAGGATGGCACCATCCAGCCCCCATCCCTGCACAGGTGCTCCAGGTGCGAGGGTGGCACCATCCATCCCCCATCCCTGCCCAGGTGCTCTAGATGGCACCATCCATCTCCCATCCCTGCACAGGTACCCAGGATGGCACCATCCATCCCTGCCCAGGTACCCAGGATGGCGCCATCCATCCCCCATCACTGCCCAGGTGCTCCAGGATGGCACCATCCATCCCCAGGTGAGCGCCGGGCGGGCGCACCGCGCACTCCCCGCACAGCGGAGGGATTCCTCGGGAACACCTGGAGCACCTGCCGGGCCCAGGGCTGGTTCCGAGCGGCAGGGAGGGAGGGGGAGCCCGGCCGGAGGTGTCGCAGCCGGTGTCGCACGCGGTGCGCCGGGGGGAATGGCCGCCGCTCGCCCACCTTGTCCCAGCTGAGCCATTGCCACACCGCCTTGTCCAGCTGCGCGTCCCCGGTGCTGCGGGCCACCAGCACGTTGGAGTTCACGTCCCCGGGGGCTCCGCAGTCGCCCATGGTGGCGAGGAGGAGGAGGAGGATGGAGACGGAGAAGGCGCCGCTCCTTCACTTCGCCACGCCCGCCGCCGCACCGCGCATTGCCCGCGAGGGAAGAAGGGGGGGAGGAGGGCGAGGGGCGCCTGGGGGAAGGGGGGTTCCCGCGGGGCCGGCTTTTATCCGCGCCCGGGGCTGCCAGCGGCGATTAACGGGGAGACACCGCCCCCGCCACCTCCTCCTCCTCCTCCTCCTCCTCCTTACCGGGCACGCCCCGAGCCACCGCCCCGCCCCGCCCCTCCGGCGGGTGTGACGGGCAATGTAGTCCCCGAGGCCAGCAAGGGCCGGGCTGGCAATGGGGCGAAACTACAACTCCCAGCAGCCATCGCGGCGCGCGGTCGCCCCAGGGACGGGGACAGGGCCGAGGGTTCGCGTCCCGCCTCCTCCACGATGTGAAAAACAATGTGCCCAATGTGTGTCCCCTGCTCCCCGGGAACGGGCACTGTCCGCGTCCTGCGGGACGGATCCGAGGGAGAGTTGCAACCCTCCGCGGTTCTCCCCTCGGGCTGCCCACAGCAGCATGTGGTCCCTCCGAGGGGGTAATGGATACGGCGCTGCCTGGGGGATGAGCTGCTTGCTTAGAAGAGTTTCCAGATGGCAATTCCAAAGCCATTAGGAGGAGAATCACAACCATTCCCTGCATCAGCTCTAATTGGATTGTCTGGCCCTGAGCAGCAGGCTCGGAGTGACCACATCCTGCTGAGCATCCTCATCCGACAGAACATCCCACTCCACAGAGCATCCCAATCCCACACAGCATCCCAATCCCACACAGCATCCCAATCCCATACAGCATCCCAATCCCACAGAACATCCCCACCCCACACACGTCCTCGCAGAGGTTGCCATAGTGACAGCAGGCACTGCAGAGGGATACAATCGTGGAATCACAGATGGTTTTGGTTGAAAAAGACCTTAAAGCTTATTTCATTCCCACCCCCTGCCATGGGCAGGGACACCTTCCACTATCCCAGGTTGCTCCAAGCCCCGTCCAGCCTGGCCTTGGACACTTCCAGGAATCCAGGGGCAGCCACAGCTTCTCTGGGCACCTGTGCCAGGGCCTGCCCACCCTCACAGGCAGGAATTCCTTCCCAATATCCCATCTAACCCTGCCCTCTAGCAGCAGGACGCCATTCCCTGTGTCCTGTCCCTCCACATCCCTTCTCCCAAGGCCCTTTCCAGCTCTCCTGAGCCCCTTTAGGCACTGGGAGGGCTCTGAGCTCTCCCTGGAGCCTTCTCCTCTCCAGGTGAGCACCCCCAGGTGTCCCAGGCTGGCTCCAGAGCAGAGGGGTTCCAGCCCTGGAGCAGCTCCGTGGCTCCAGCAGCTCCGTGTCCCTCCTGTGCTGTGACCCCAGGGCTGCAGGCAGCTCTGCAGGTGGGCATGGGAGGCTTTGGGAAGATGGGCAGAGGCTCTGGGAGTGCTACACAGGAGGTGTTTGGGGGCACCCAACAGGACAGCAAAGTGCTGAAAACTGTACAAAGAGAGGGGAATCATAAGAAAGTTTGGCTCACACAAACAAACCCCCTGGTCCAGAGGTCTGGCTGGGTGTGGGGAGATAAACCTTTTGTGAATTACTGATTGAAGTCAACAGAAGATGAAGATAAGGAGGAAGGAGGTCACCAGAGGTGAGGGCACTCCTGAATCTTCTTCTATCCCTGTTCCTGGTAGAGAGAAGAAGAGCCTGGACACTGATAAAGTGGGGAAATGGGATGTAACCATTCCTTCTTTTACATCTGGCAGCATCTGCAGCAGCACTGATGCCATCTCGAGCCCTGAAGTCAGATGAGAACCACATCCCTGGCACATCTCTCCAGAGCTCAGTGCTTTGCATGCTTTTGCTACTCTTATCTCCTCTGTATTTTGTCTTCAAGGAGAGAAGGCCAGAGCCTGGGATAACAGGAGCTCCAGCCCATAAAACCTTGGGTTTCCCGCAAAACCAGACGAAAGATAGGAGAATTATCCTTCCCTCTGATGTCAGCACTCCTCCATGATTATCCCCCTGGAGAACAAAATAGTCCCATGGAGGATAAAAATTATTTCCTTACAGGAATAACTGCAGCACAGAGCGTTTGATACTTCCCAGGATCTCACCCGTGCACCACATTGGGCAGTGATGGTTAGTTCCCAGCTGTTTCCCTGTGAGAAGGATTTGGGTATCTAGCTGCAAGGCACGCTGTGGCAGATGCCAGACAGCCTGAGCAGCTCTAGAGCAGGGCAGTCATGGAAAAAGATAATGGTGATACAGCTTAGATGGCACTGCTGGAGATTTCCTGTGTTGGCCTAGAGAAAACACTGACCTCGTGGGAGATGACAACTGAGTCCAGTGCATTTGTGGGTTAATCAGCCTCCAGAAGAATTATTAAAGCTGATTATCTTGCTCCAGGAAAGTTAAACCCAGTCCCATCTGCTGGCATGACTGGAGTGTGCGGAGGCCCAGCACAGCAGGGCTCTCCCAGGCACTCTGGGGGGGTTGTAGGGCCTCCCCACGCTCCCAGCCTGCCAGCACAAACATCTCTTTTCATCTGCTGCTAGCAACAACATTTCCAGCCCTCAGGGTCGTGGAAAGAAAGCCAGAACACAGGCAATTAATCTGTGAGTGAAGGAAAGCCAAGGTTTCCATGTTTTCACCCTCATGCATCGTTTCGCCTGATTGAGGCACAGCACGCGCAGAGCAAAGTGAGCAGCAGCAAACAGCCCAGGGACCAAAAGGCAGGGAGAGGCCAGGCTGCCAGCCATGGACGGGAGCCAGGCTGGGCAGAGAAGGGTGCCAGGCTGCTGGCAGCCGCCAGCTCGTGTGCTGGGAGCTGCCAGGGCCAGCAGGGACCGTGGCAGGGCTCAGCGGGAGGGAATGGCTTCTCCCAAGCCAAAGGGATTGTGAGTGCCCACACGGGACTGTGGCACCGTGCAGACATTGCTCCTGCAGCCAGGGACAGCCCTGCTCTCTGCCTGCCAGCAGGAAATCCAGAGGGCACGTTTGGAACAGACCAATTCCAGTCCCAGCCCTGCCATGGGCAGGGACACCTCCCACTACCCCAGGTTGCTCAGGACCCCATCCAGCCTGGCTTTGAACACGTCCAGGGATCCAGGGGCAGTCACAGCTTCTCTGGGCAAAGAATTTCCTCCTAATCTCTAATCTAAGTCAATTCTCTGTCAGTTTGAGACAGGCTTGTCCTGGAACTCCAGGTCCTTGTAAAAAGTCTCTCTGTCTTTCCTGTAGGTTCCCTTCAGGTATTGGAAGGCCACAATTAGGTCACCCTGGAGCTTCTCTAGGCTGAACAATCTCAATTCCCTCAGCCTTCCTGCACAGCAGAGGGGTCCATCCCTCTGATCATCCTGGTGTCTCCTCTGGACTCTCTCCAGCAGCTCCAGGTCCTGCTGCTGCTGGTCCCAGGGCTGGCGAACTCTGCAGGTGGGGTCTCACCTGAGCTCAGGGCCAGAATCCCCCCTGCCCTGCTGCCCACGCCGGGGGATCAGCCCACCAGAAGGGCTAAGGCACACATCAGAAATAAAAACATCTGTCCCATCCCATTAGCATCCTCAGGGATCTGGTTCCACAGTGCAAATGCAAATCCTGGTGCACAACAAACGGGATCAGCCCCATGATCTCACAGCTGCTGGGAGCCTGGGGAGGGACCCAGCCGGAGCAGCGTTTCCATGGCAATTCACACAGTTTATTCCACATCGTGTACAAACAGCCCGGAGCTCCCATGACATTCCAGGTTGCTTTTCCAGTCCCAGTTTCTGCAGAGAGCTGGGGTTGTGTGGGATGACCCCAGTGCGTTCCTGCAGCTGGTGGCTAAGCCTCTCAGCACTGTGCACACCCTGGCTCTGGGGCACAATTTTTGGTTTATTATTTATGCCTCCTGAACACTCTGTTTGTTCTCCCAGGCCTCTTGGGTTACCTGGTAATGACACAGCAGCTCCCAGCTTTCCCTTCCTTCCCAGAGCCATGGATTGTCAAGAAGGCAGTGGAGTGCTCCAGGTAGGCAGCGAGGACATCCCTGCCGAGCTGGCACCACAGGGCACGGGTGTCATTTTGGGCTGGAATGCCGGGTTTTAAGCAGATCCGGGGTCACAGCAGGAGAAGAGCTTTGTCCTCAAGGAGCACAGATGCTCTGCAGGCAGAGCATGGACACGGAGCACAGGCTGGCAGGTGGGAAGGACGCAACAGGGACTGCTGGCATTAGGAAATGGCTTTGGAAGTTCAGCAACTGCCCCTGGCTCAATGCCTCATGATGTCAGCTTTGGGAAGGCCTGATCCCACACCCTCTGGCACTGGCAGCACACTCCTTAGCTTCCTCAGGAGAAAACACTCTAAATATGCTTTAAAAGCAGTTTGTAAGGTGCAGCTCAGAGCCACTGGAAAATCCTCTGCTCTAGTCCCAAAGGAAGAGCAGGAGCAGCTCTCTTCACCATTCCTGGATTCCCAAAATCAACTTTTCCCATGGTGACCCCTCTGTCCCTCAGGCTGCACAGCAGCACTGGTGATGTGAGCCTGGCTCAGCCCCCCTGAGGGCAGAGCAGCTCTTCCCTGGCCAACACCTGCTCCCCGCAGAAGGCAGCACTCCCACAGAGCACTGACAGCTCTCCTGGAGGAGCAGCTCCCCTGGAACACAGCTTCCCATTGCTCAGTCAGGCTGTGCCACCCATTCCAAACCAGTATGACCGGGCAGCTGAGCATTCACTGATACCGTTGCTCTCTCACCCTGAGCCACTATCATTTCACCTCATGCACTCCTTATCGAAATGCCCAGCATCAAAGCCGTCCCAGGAACAGGCTCCTGTGATTCCTGCTGCTCCAACAATCCAATCATTGATCCAATAAGCCAAGGTCAGCCACAACTTCCCACACATTTTGATATCCTTTTCCAAGCACCAGACACTGTCTCACCCATGATCCATTGCTGTGTGCCAACAAAGAAAGTGGTAAATAAATCAGCCTCCCAGGAGCCTTCTTTTTTTTTTCCCTAGCTGCATTGCTTAAAACCCAAATGTAATCAGCTACAATTTGCTCAGTTGGATTTACGGATTCAGCCAAGACAAGCACACTCTCAGCCCTTCTCTCTTTGTTCTGAGAGCATCTCCTTGCTGTTAACAAAAGCTTTGTGAGTGTGACCTAGGAATTGTCTGCTCCTGGGGCTGCGGTCCAGGGAGTGAAGCCAGAACCCATCGGCTCCCAGGAAGAATCTCTGAGCTCTGGGATAAGCATCTAAATAGTTGCAAAATCCTTCCCCTGGCTCCTGAAGCAAACCCATTTCAGCAAATCCATCCTTCCCTCATATACTCCTGTTTCCATATCCCTCGAAGCAGCCCAGCACAATCCACTGCTGAGGATGTTTGTCAAGCTGCCCCAGACCACAGATCCCATGGGGACACCAGCCAGGCTGGAGTCCTGGGTGCCATGGGGACACCCAAACAGCCTGGAGCCATGGATCCCATGGGGACACCAGCCAGGCTGGAGTCCTGGGTGCCATGGGGACACCCAAACAGCCTGGAGTCACAGATCCCATGGGGACACCAGCCAGGCTGGAGCTGTGGGTGCCATGGGGACACCCAAACAGGGCAGAGCCACGGATCCCATGGGGACACCAGCCAGGCTGGAGCTGTGGGTGCCATGGGGACACCCAAACAGCCTGGAGCCATGGATCCCATGGGGACACCAGCCAGGCTGGAGTCCTGGGTGCCATGGGGACACCCAAACAGCCCGGAGCCATGGATCCCATGGGCACCCAGCCAAACTGGAGTCCTGGGTGCCATGGGGACACCCAAACAGCCTGGAGCCATGGATCCCATGGGGACACCAGCCAGGCTGGAGCTGTGGGTGCCATGGGGACACCCAAACAGGCCGGAGCCATGGATCCCATGGGGACACCAGCCAGGCTGGAGTCCTGGGTGCCATGGGGACACCCAAACAGCCTGGAGCCATGGATCCCATGGGCACCCAGCCAGACTGGAGTCGTGGGTGCCATGGGGACACCCAAACAGCCTGGAGCCACAGATCCCATGGGGACACCAGCCAGGCTGGAGCTGTGGGTGCCATGGGGACACCCAAACAGCCCAGAGCCATGGATCCCATGGGCACCCAGCCAGACTGGAGCTGTGGGTGCCATGGGGACACCCGAACAGCCCAGAGCCATGGATCCCATGGGCACCCAGCCAGACTGGAGTCGTGGGTGCCATAGGGACAAGGACAGCCAGACTGTAGCCAGAAGTCCCGTGGATACAAGTCCCTGCTCTCGCCCCAGGGGTGCCGGGGGTCCCGAGCATGTGACACCGGGACCCTGAGGCAGCTGCCACAAGGTGGCACTGGCATCTTGTCACCCAGCCCGGTGCCATCCAGCCGCCGACTCCAGAGGGAGGGCACCCGGGGCGTCCCCCCAGCCCTGCCCTGCCCTGCCGCAGGCGCTGGCCTGAATTTACCGGCAGGGATGGATGGACAGTGGAGCTGCCAATGGATCGCAGATCGGGTGGGTAACCATTGCTGCAGAAGGGATTGCAGCAGAGATTTTCACCCTCAGAACCTTCTGGATTAGGGAAGAGCAGCATTTTTTTTTCCCAAATTTTTATGACATGCTATCCTTCAACAAGGTTTTCCACCTTGGGGCACAGCATCAGAAGAGATTCCGGAGTCACCAGATTCATCCCTCTCTCCCGAAAAAGGGAAAAGCAAGAATTCCACATCACTGGGGAGATTTTGGGGTACCATACTCACCATCCAGCTCCCATCCCATGCAGGCTCCCATATCCCAGCCCTGGCTGCTCCATGGCTCATCCCACGGTGTTAGAGGAAGACAAACCCCGGGGAGGTGGAGGAAAAAGGATCAGCACAGCGTGTGTCTCTGTCCCCACCTGGCCCGATTCCCCTGATTTATTTGCAGATAAAGGGTTTATTTTCCTTTCCCAGCCCTGCAGGTGCAAGATAAACAGAGCGAAGCCTCTCGAGCTACTTCCCGCTCGGGCCAGGTGCCGGAGGACACCTGGCCCCAGAAAGCCCTGCCTGGCTCAGGAATCCCTGTGGGATCAGCCCTAAGTGGGCTTCCCAGAACCCCTGCTCCAGTTCTGTGCCCAAGCCAAGGGCATGGCAAATCAGGAATAGGTTGCTAAGCTGCTGCTGTCCCAGTGCCTCCGGTGCCAAGGTTTCCAGCCCTACCCCAAACACGCTCACATCCACTATTATTTTTTGGATTAGGGTTTGGCGTCACTGTTTGGGCTCAGGATTGCAACTGTGTTTAACCTTGGAATGCAGGCGGAAAGGCCCCTATGGGCCAGCTAATCTAGCTGCAATTAAAGACATTCATTATGCCATTACGAACAGGTTAAGACGTGTGAGACACTGGGTCACCGGCACTGTCCCACAGCCTGTTTGGAAGGACAGGGACATTTACTGTCCTGGACACTGGCCACTCCACGGGCCAGGTCCAAACCCAGCCAGCTTAATAGCGGAGTCAAAGCCAAGGAGCCCAGCAGGACCCAAGAACATCCCCTTCCCGTCCACCGCTGCACCCTCACCCCATGGAAAACACATTTGGGACCTGCGGTACAAAAGGCCAAAGCTGCAGCTGACAGCAGGAAGGAAGCAGGAAAGACTCCGGCATCGCCATCCGGAGCCCGGAGAGACCTTGGGAGATGCTTGGAGCCACACACCTCCGGCCAGGCTCTGGCCACACTCGTGGTGTGCCCACGGCCCCGGCAGTGCTGCCCAGACAGCAATGGGGACAAAGCACCCAGCTGGGAATGCAGGGACGAAGCACCCAGCTGGGAATGCGGGGCTTGCCCCATCCTGAGGGATTTGTCCCATCGGAGGGGCCGTGATGCCACTGAAGGGCTGCCCTTGAATCCACCTTGGCAGCACACAGGTTTAGCCTTTTCAGCATCCCCTGGGCTCTGGCACAGAGCAGTGCCCTGTGGATTGCCCCAGACACCAACTTTGCTCGGAGGAGAAGCAAACACAAGTCCCCTGGAACCCACCACCTCCTTTAATTCCCTGCCAGAATAGCAGGGCCCAGCCCAGCTCAAACATTACAGGGTTTGAGCACCAGAAAACCCCTGAACCAGTGTCACAGCTGCTGGGAGCCCAGAGAGGCCAATGCCGGCTGATCTGAGTAGGGAAATGGGGAAATATTCTCCTTGAAGACTCCTGCCAGCCCCCACAGGCCACGGGGGAAAGGAGCTGCCCCTGCCATCCCCATGGCCACGGCGTATCTGAGGTGGGTCTGCAGGACCAGGACATGCCTGCAGGTCACATTCTTCCAGCTCCTGCCAGCGCTGCTCACACCAGGACTAGCCTCATCCATTGTGGGGGTTCCCAGCAGCTTTGGGGGGTTTTCAGCAGCTTTGGAGGGTTCTCAGCAGCTTTGGGGCCAGCAGCACTGTCCCATCCCACAACGAGCAGGATGTGCACAGCAAGGTGACCCCAAGCCCAGCAGCTCCCTGGTGACAAGGCGTGGGCCAGGCTCAGATCATGGAGACCCTGTTCTTGATGTAGACGTGGTAGGGGTCGCTGCGCTTGTCCACCTTGCGGGAGCGGGTGTAGCCCAGGATGAGGCTGCCCACGGTGGCGGCGAAGAGCGTCATGACGAACAGGATGTACATGTAGGCGTTGTCGTTGCGGCCGGCGTGGCCGGCGCGGCCGCCGCGCGTGGCGCCCGCCGTGCTGGCCGGGGGCTCGCCAGGGCAGGGGATGGCCCCGTGCAGCGTCTGGTTCAGGGCGTTCAGCACTGCCCGCAGGCTTGGGTGCCAAGTGTCCGTCTGGTTGTTCTCATCCATGTCCTCCACAGGCTGCAGGGAAGGACAGGGAGACTGAGACGAGGCTGCCCTCACAGTGGGGGTGTTCCTGGGACCCAGCAATGACCCCAAACTGGTCCTCGAAGCACCTCCTCAGCACAAAGCAGGGTGGCCAAACCCTTTGCATTCCCAGCAGCCTTCTCCCTGAATTTCAGTCCTTCCACAGAGGTGACAAAACTCCCAGGGCTCTGGGGCAGGTGCCTGCCCCTCTCTCCTCCCCAGGGCTGGGGACAGTGTGGGGATACAGCTGTCCCAGGGGACCAGGAGGGCTGGCTTCAAAGTCTGCTTTCCCCAGGGATGTGTGGGGATGGTGGGCACACCATCACCTCTACGCCTCTGTGGATCTACACCTCTGCAGGGTGCAGATCTGGCACAGCCAGAAATCGCTGTGAACTCACCTTGAGGGGTTGCTGCCCTAAACCTCCCTGGGGATTTCCCTTCCCTTTGGGTGCCAGACCCTCTCTGACCTGCCATCCGTCCTTTGGCATGCTGCCCTTCTGCCAGCCCTCTGGGCTCCCTTGTGCACCTTCACATCTTGCTGGGTCCCTGGAGCAGGCACGGCCAAGAAGGGACACTGGGACACAGTTCCACATGTGTGCCATCCTTTGGGACATGCCAGTCCCACAAACCACCATAGTTCCCCCAGGTATCTACCCTGTCTCCTCCAGCTCCCGAGCACCCCTTGCCTGCTGCACCAGCAGCTCTACCCCGTGTAGAGGCAGCTGATCCCCCTCCCAAATGGGTCACCCTTAACTCGGGGTGCACCTCCCAGGATGAGACCCCAGCTGCGAGGAGGAGGAGGAGGAAGGGGCTGAGCAGCCACGAGCCCACGGGGATGAGGTCGGATCTGGCTGCCTTCCTGACTTAAGAGAAGTAGGCTAAATTTGGGAAGTTTAGGACAAGATCTGGGTTTACCCCAGGAGGGGACCTACAGATGGGGTACGACTTGGGGAGACCCACCTTAGGGGGGGTGAAAGGACAGGGAGAGGAGCGGGGGACAGGGCACGGGAAGGGCGGCTCGCACTCACCTCGTGTGCCCTCCCTGCCTGCGCTGCTGCCAGGCTGAGCTGGGACTGAGCATCGCTGCCGCCGGGGAGGGATGCCGGCCGGGCTGGGAGTGCCGCCAGCCTCCTCCCCTTCCCGGGGCAGAGCCACCTGCCACAGCCACCCAGCCCCGCCGCGGGCCACCAGCCTGTCCCCAGCCCCACGGGTGCTGCCGCGGCCCCTCGCCGCAGCCGGATCCCGGGGGCTTTATGGGCGGGAGAGCGGGGCTCTGCGCTTCCCCCGGCACACGCTGCCGGTCACGCTTTCCTGTCCCTCCTCGTCCGGCACCGCGCTCCCCGAGCCCTCACACTGGCACAGAGCCTGCCTGGGCATGTTCCTCCTGCTCACCATTCCCTCCTGGAGCTCAGCCTGCTCCATGAAATGGGATTTCCCCCTCTTCCAGCCCCCCTGAGCACTCACGGGTGGCCCACAAGGAGCTGCCAGTGCTGTGCAGCAGCAGAGAAACCCAAAGCTTGTTGGGGAGGGAGAAGGCCCAGAACAGCAGTGAGGGGCTGTGGGTGGGAGTCAGGTCTTACTGTGAGCAGGGTGTGGGTACCTCAGCCTCAGGCTGACTTCTCACCCCTGGAAAAACCTGTCGATTAAATCAGTTTATGATGCTGCAGCTGAGGCAGCGATTTCAGAAGTGCGATTTCAGACAGAAACACCTCCTCCAGCACTACAGACCCAGTGGGAGGAGGTCTTCATCACCCAGCCACGATGCTGTGCAGTCCCACAGGGTCCACAACAGCCGTGGCTTCTCTCCTTGCCCTGACCCTTTTCCCTCCTCCTCCTGCTTTTCCACTGCATCCGCAGTGCTCCAATGGCCTTTTAACCAGCGTTTACAGCCATCTTCCACCCTCCCTGACGCCAGGATCTTTGCCACATAAGGATTTCCCTGGGCTCAGGGTGAGAAAAACATTGTCATTGATAAAGTCTTGGGGTAAATAAATGAGAAAAGGATCAGCAGTCCAAGTTCCCTGCAACTCTCTTTACATATAAAATCTGTCTCTTTTTACCCATCAGCAAGGGAAAGATGCTCAACCCACATGAATTCATGTGAATTCATGAGCCTTCACACAAGTCTTTAATTTTTGTGGGGCAAAATGCAGAAAGAAACCCACAAAAGCACCTGTTTGGGTACTTCCCCAGCAAGTGATGTGGGGATGCAGTACCCATGGAGGTCTCAGCCGAGGGATGGAGACTCACAGGGCTGGCCCCAGTGGAGGTTTGGATGTTCACGCAGCATCCTGGAACCCTGTGCCACTGTCCACTCACAGTCCACAGGCAAAGGCACGAGAACTTGTCTCACAACAGAGACCCCCGGGGGTGTGCCACGGCTTTGCCAAACACCTGGCCAAGGCACCACAACTCTAATCCCCGGGGTCCTCTGAAGAGACCAAAGTGCAGTCAAACACCTCCTGGAAGGAGTCGAGGAAGGGCTCGAGGACATGGCTGACGGTGACATGCTGCCCCAGCTCGTGGCTCAGCGAGGTGACCCCCTTCCCCTCCAGCCCGCAGGGGACGATGTGGTCGAACCAGGTGAGGTCGGTGCAGCAGTTCAGCGCCAGCCCGTGCGAGGTGATGTGGTTCCCGCAGTGCACACCTGCAGGGGCCAAGAGCAGCCACCCGTCAGCACCATCACCAGGGTGAGCAAGGGCTCGAAACTGCGCTGCCCCCTCCTCCTGGACACAAATCCCACCCCTGCATGCTCCCCTGTGCACACCCACCCTCCCCGGTGCCTACAGCTCCACGGCAGTGCTCTGCCACTGTGACCCCCCTGATGCAATGGAATCACAGGATGGGTTGGGAGGTACTCCATGGGCAGGGACACCTCTCACTATCCCAGGCTGCTCCAAGCCCCGTCCAACCTGGCCTCGAGCACTTCCAGGGAGCCGTAGCTGTTCTGGCCAGCCTGTGACAAGGCCTCCCCGACTTCACACGGAAGAGTTCCTTCCCAATATCCCATCTAACCCTGCCCTCTGCCAGTGGGAGACCGTTCCCCCTTGTCCCCAGTCCCTCTCCAGCTCTCCTGGAGCCCCTTTAGGCCCCGGAAGGGGCTCCGAGGTTTCCCTGGAGCCTTCCTTTCCGCACGTGGAACACCCCCGGCTCTCCCAGCCGGGCTCCGCACGCACGCACGCGCTCCCGGAGCCGTCCCCGCTCACCGATGGCACAGAGTTTGCTGTCGCCCATCCAGACCCCGGTGAAGGGCGGCGGGAGGGCGCGGGCCGTGCCCAGCCCGAGGCGGCGGCAGAGCCGCAGCACCAGCGCCTCCAGCCCGGCCACGTAGGCGCGGAGCGGGAGGCGGCGGCGGCGCAGGTCGAGCACGGGGAAGGCGAGGAGCTGCCCGGGGCCGTGGAAGGTGATGTGGCCGCCGCGCCGCGCCGCCACCAGCGCCGCGCCCCGCGCCCGCAGCGCCGCGGCCGCCGCCGCGCCCGGCGCGCCCCGCAAGCCCCCAGGTGTACACGGGCCGCGCCGGCTCGCTCAGCACCACGCTCTCGGCCGGCGGGCCCGGGCCCGGCCCCGGCAGCGCCGCCGGGCCCCGCGCCGCCCGCGCCGCCGCCACGCAGCGCTCCTGCACCCGCAGCGCCTCCGCGTAGGGCACCGCGCCCAGCCGCAGCACCCGCACCGCCGGCCGCGACATGGCGACGGCGCCGGGGACACCGCCGGGGCCGCCGGGAGCCGCCGGGCGGGGCGAGCGCCCCGCGGCGAACCGGGCAGCGCCGGGGCTGCGGGCAGGGGATGGGGACGGGGACGGGGGCCGGGATGGGGACACGGGCACGGGCTGGGGCACGGAGACGGGCAGCGGAGATGGGGACACGGCAAAGCGGCGGAGACGGGGACAAGGGGCGGGGAAGAGGACGGAAGGCGGGGACGGGGAAAGGAGGCGGGGGTAGGAGCAAGAGGCGGGGATGGAAGCAGGAGGCGAGGACAGGGACAGGCGGAGTGATGCGGACAGGCAGCGGGGACGGGCCCCTGTGGGTACGGGGACAGCAGCGTGGCGACAGGGAGGAGCAGTGGGGATGGAGACAGGGGGCACAGGACAGGATGGAGGGGCAGAGGATGCGGGACAGGGCACAGACATGGTGAACGAGGACATGAGGGACAGGGAAGAGGGAACAGCAGGACAGAGGATGGTGGTTTGGGGTTGGAGAGTGGGGAGCAGGGCCTGGGGACATGGGACATGGCCCAAAAGCCACGAATGGAAGCAGGGATAGGGCCTGCGGTGGGGATTGGAGACAGGGGATAGGAGACTGGGGACAGGGAGCTAGTGCCAAGAGACAGGGGTTAGAGATAGGGGACAGGGGATAAGGCACAGGGAGGAGGAGGTCATGAGTCTGGGGGTGGCTGATAGGGCTGGGGCTGCAGGAGGGGCACAGGGAGGAGAGACTGGGCCCCTCTCACCCAAAATTAGGATAGTTGTGGATGCTCCAACCCTGAAAGTGTTCCAGGCCAGGTTGGATAAGACCTTGAGCAACCTGGTCTACTGGAAGGTGTCCCTGCCCATGGCAGGGGGTAGAACTGGATGACCTCTAAGTTCCCTTCCAACCCCTTAACTTTGTATGATTCTGTGCTGACACCTCAAGGTTGTGAAGTGTAAATAAAGTTCTTGTATTGCTGAGGTGCTGGTGAGAGCTGCAGTTCATCACCCTGAGACTGTGAAAGAGAAAATGTTCCCACCCCAGATTTTTATTCCAAATGTAGAGAATAGACAAATCTGGTTGAACCACTAATGAGTCAACTGTTAAAACCTGAGCAATCTGTTCCCAGGCTGCAGCCCTTCCAGCTTATCGACCAGGTTAAGCGTGTGAAAGTATGTCCTGATTTTATAGAGCAATCACTCTGTTCCTGAACTCTTGCTTTTATCAGAAACACACCTCGTTGGTAATTTGCCCTTTGTCGCCGCAGGTAATTCAGCGTCGGCTGACAAGGTCAACCTCTGTGTTATTGGCAAGGAAGGAAAGCTGCTTCTCTGTGTTAGGCCATTTTCTCAATGGAAAGGAGAGAAAAGGGGGAAAAAACCACCACAAACCTCACCAGGAACTGAGCAGCACCCAGCCTGAGGATCATTGCCTCAACCAACCCCAGGAGAGCTGCTCCGGGTCTCCGCCTTGGCAGGAGAGACTCATATTTTGCACCAACAGCGTGTGTGCAGCGAGTTATTTCCTTTTTTTTTATGATTAGGCCCCCACTTGTGCCTGGAGATCAAAGCCAAGGGCTCTTCCTTTCTGGCTGGCAGCGGCTCTGCCTGCGCAGGACGAGGCGAGCTGTGTGTCACCGGGCCGGGAGCCTGGTAAACAACACGGCAGAGCAGCGCGGTGGCGTCACTGCCCCATTGACTGTGCACATCCTGCTTTTGAACCGGGGGGAAATCCGTATGGAAGGGTGCCACGGATGGCTCACGTTTTGTCCTTCCGGCAGGGATGGGGTGTTCCTAAAGCGGGGTGGGCGGGTTTTGTCTCCGTGGTACAGAGATCTGCTGTCTGTTGTACCTTCTCCTCTGGGTCCTTGAACGTTAGCAGCACCCCTGCAATCCTCACCAAGCCTGATTTTTCTGTCAGGAGAGCCTCTCTCGGGGAACTTTAGGGCTAAGGCAAGTCAGGCCTTAATAGCAGGAAGGGGAGGGGATGACAGGGATGGTGGCTGTGAAACAGGTGCTTGGCAAGAGGGACTGTCACAGCTCACAGAGAGCTACAGACAGAGGCAAAGGGCAACATCTTGGCTCCAGTGAAGGCCGGGACAAAATTCCTGTTGAGTTTGGCAAGGCTGGCATGTCACAGAGAGGTGACAGAGCTGTGCTGTGATCAGGGGCAGAGCTGAGAGTGGAGTGCCTGGCTCAGGCTGCCTCTGGCACCCCCAAGGACAGCAGCCCCCTCCCCACACTGCCACAAGCCTTTCAGAAAAATCCCTTTTTTCCCCCCCAAGGAAATTGTACTCGTGGACCATTTGCACGTAGCAATGACATGAATTATTTGGAAGGTGCAGGAGTCCAGTGTGAGCCCAGGAGCCACGCAGGCTCAGGAGAAGCAGCCTAACCTGAAGGATGTTTCTGGAATCATGGCTGCCTGCCTCCCTTCTCCCACAGGGCTGGGAGGAGTGCAGAGATCTGTGCCCCTCACCCCGGCTGATCCTGGCTGGTCATCCCTGCTGATGTCCAGCTGAACACCAGCATGACCCAAATCCTACAAGCACCAGGCACCTTATTAGGAAGGATAAAGATTGTATTCCAGAACACACCTTTCCCCAGGAATGTTGGGAGGGAATGGCTCGGGCTGAGATCCCCACTTCATTTGGGCAGGATCATGGTGGATGTGTTCCACAGGCAGAGCTGCTCTGCCCCAAGCCCAGTCTGCTCACTGGCTCAAAGAAGCACGTTCCCAAGGCTGTGCCAAAGGGGAAGAAAAACAAGGAAACGCACGTGTCAGGCTGTGCCACAGGCTGTGCCCCACGGGTGCCTTAAGGAAGTACTTAAGGAAGCTCCTTGCTGGCCCGGACAGATGGGTCAGAGCCAGTATTTCTGTGCTGATTGCACTTCTCGGGGCAGTCGTCATTTTTTGGCCCATCTTGGAGCCAACATGGCAGGCTCCACGCTCCTCCGAGCTTCCCGTGCCACCAGGAGCGGGCATTCCCACTTGTGAAGCTCAGATGTGTTGTTTGTCTTTCATTGACACTGCTGAAGACGCTTTCATCCCCAGTTTATCCCCAGCCAGACCCCCTGGCAGGGGGTTCCACCTGCCATCTGCACAACCAGCACAATTTCAGACTAGCCAAAAGCAGCACTGCTCAGTTAAACACCCATCACAGCACTGCCCCAGAAGAGCTCAGTTAGGGGAGGCATGGCAGTTCTTCAGGAACACCAGAGAAATGTCCAAGTGTGACCCCATCTGCAGAGCTGCCCCAGCCCTGGGCCAGCAGCACAAGGACCTGGAGCTGCTGGAGAGATCCAGAGGAGGCCCTGGAGCTGCTCCAGGGCTGGAGCCCCTCTGCTCTGGAGCCAGCCTGGGAGAGCTGGGGGTGCTCACCTGGAGAGGAGAAGGCTCCAGGGAGAGCTCAGAGCCCCTGCAGGGCCTGACGGGGCTCCAAGGGACCCAAATGCCTTGGTACAAATCACATGTGGAGCCCAGCCCCAAACTGTGCTGGGATTACAAACCTGCAGGGCACTTCCACGCAGCCTGATGAGGTGAGGGCAGAGGGTGCTCACAGGGTGGTTCTGCAGCTCCGACATCGAGGAGCCAGCCCTGCTTGTTGGTGTGTCCTTCAGAAGCTTGGCTCTTTTGAAGTAACTGTGCCTTGTTGACTCTGCCTTTCACACCTCAGAGGAGCTGGCACTGAAACTTCAGAGTTGGCACAACAGAGGAGGAAAGAGAATGAAGCGAGCCCACATTAAGAGATCTCAGAATATTTCACCAAGGAGATCAGGAGCAAACTGCTCTAGTGGAAGGTGTCCCTGCCCATGGCAGGGGAGTGGAACAAGATGGTCTTTAAGGGCCCTTCCCACCCAAACCCTTCTGTGATTCTAATAACTTCTTCCTATGTCCAGTCTGAACCTCTCCTGTTTCAATTTATGCCCACATAGCTCCCTCAGAGAATAAAGCAGGTGTGAGTGAGACCAGATCCAGATCCCACAGCATTTTAATACAGAGGAAAGAAATCCTCAGCTAGAGCATTCTTACCTCTTACACTCATTCGTACCCTTAAGCCAACCTGCAGTACCAACACACACTGTGCCCTGAGGGTGAAAAGTGCAATTTTACACTTACCAGGCACCTCAGCCCAGGTCAGGAAATCATCCAGAAAGCTCAAAGCAGGAAACTTAAAGAAGAAAAAACAAAAGACGAAAAGAAACTTAAAACAACAAAAAGGTGAGTAATGTATTTAAGACCTGCACACTCCTTCCGTAAACCAGACAAAAATGTCAAGCCAGGAATGTCAAAGCACAAGAATAACTACAGTGAAATGAAGAAAAAGAGACAAGAGTGTGAGAGAAGGCACCTGGGACACAGGAGGAAGAGGATGTGGATCATTTTGTTACCAGCAAAACAAACCCGATGCCAGCTGAGTAATGAATGCCATTGTGAGCCCTAGAGAAACACTCCAGCACAGGGCCACTGTGAGTTTATTTTAACACTTATTAAACGTGTCCAATTTCCTTCCCTGACCTTTGCCAGGTAAAAAACTGTTGTGTTCAAGTGAGGATCTGCATCCGCTTGGAGTTCCCATGGAGTGAGTGACTTTGCCCAGGGCAAGGGACTCTCCTGATGAACCTGGCTACCCTGGGGTGGCATCACTGCTGCACTCCCCAGCCAGAGCTTCTTCCTTCTGTGCCTGTTGGAGCAACAGCACAGTCGCTCCTGGGATCAGGCAACCCGGCTCAACCAAACCCCAGATATTTGCTCATAACTGGATACTTTTCACCTTGCTCAGCTCCTTCTGGCACCTCTTTATAGAGGTGCTGGTGCAGACTGAGCAGGGGGCATGAAGGGGAGTGGGAGCATCTCTGCTCCTAAGGAACAAGTGACAGGACAAGAGGAAATGGCCTCAGGTTGTGCCAGAGGAGGTTTAGGTCGGATATTAAGGAAAATACCCTCTTAAAAAAAAGAGGTGACAGAGCTCCCTGGCCATTCCAGCGCCTGCCGGGCAAGCGTGGTGTGCACTGGCACCTGCTGACTGGGACAGGGAACTGCAGGAGCAGGGACGGTTCCTCGGGAGCCGTGCTGCCCCGCCGGACAGAGGCCGGTGCATTTGCAGACACTCGAGCTGTCGCTGCTGTCCGGCCGCTCCCGACAGAGCCGCTGACCCCTCTCATGGCTGAGCAGGTCTGTTTTGGAATTGCTGCTTCTGGCTGTTACAGGCTGGTTTTCCCCAAACCTACCAAGAAGTTGTCCTAAGTTACAATGCAAGATGTGGCCAAAGTATGTACTCCATCACCATCTCCATGAGCTGTTGAATCTCATGGATCCCTTTCTGGATTCGTAGAGGACAAGAGTTACCAGACCTTTCTACGGGATCACTGCTTCAACAAGACCATCTCATCTGGACTGCTACCACTACCCTGACTAACAGGGTGTCACTAACTCTGTCAGGGGTCTTTTGTACGATTGCATTTCTTTTATTTTATTTTACTTTACTGTTTTTCCTCCTATTAAATTGTATTTCTGACTTGGCGTCTCACACTGGCTTTGCTTTCAAACCAGCACAGAAGTTGAAGTTTTGCTTCACTTCACTTCAGTCGAGTGTGCCTGGTGATGGAAGGAAGGGTGGACAGGCGCTGGATGGGGATCAGGGGAAGGCAGGGCAGGTGTCCCGGTTGGAGCCAGGTACACTCCACCCGACCAGCGCTCAGAGGGACATGAGAAGCCCCACGGCCGGGCCTTGTTCCGTGGGGGCTTTAACTCACCAGATTTCCGCTGAGAATACCCTCCAGCGGGGAGCAGCGACTCCGGGAGGTGCTCGGAGCGTCCGGGAGAGACGTTCCTGACAGAAGCACGGAACTGAAGAGGTTGGGAAGGCGCTCTGAGGCCATCGATGCCCGCGCTGCCCCCGCCCGGAGCGCTGAGGGCCGGGCCGTCCGCGCGCCGTTCTGGCGCGGCCCCGTGTCCCCGCGCGGCCGCCGTCGGCGGCGGGGTCGTTGCCATGGCAGCGGCGCGCGCGCGGCGCTGGGGCGCGCGGGAAGCGCGGGCCCGGCGCGGCCATGGCGGACGAGCTGTACCTGGAGAACATCGACGAGTTCGTCACCGATCAGAACCGCGTCGTGAGTCCCGCGGCGCCCCGCGGGGGCTCCTCCGCTCCCCTGCCCTCTTCCTCCCCTTCCTCGTCCTTCCACCACTTCCTCCTTTCCCGCCATGTGTCTTCTGCTGCCCTTTTCCCTTTCCTCCACTTCCCTTCTCTCTCCTTCCCCTTTCCTTCCCTCCTCCCTTACCTTCCCCCTCCTTCTTCTTTCAGTTCCCCTTTCCTCCTCCTTCTCCTCCTTCTCTTTACCGTCCTTTTCCCTTGTCTTCTTCCCCTTTTCCTTCTCTTTTCCCTTTCCTTCTTCCTCTTCCTCCCCCTTCCTTAAGGGTTTTGAAGGCAGCTCAGGAAGCTGATGCTTTTCTGCATGGGTCTGCTCCTTTCCAATTTTATTTCAAAATTTTATTTGGAAAGAAAAATAAATAAAATAAAAAATGGGTTGTGCCTAGAAAATGGTGCAGCAAAGTTGGTGCAACTTGTCTGACAATGTGAACAAGAGCAGCCTGTGGCTTTGTAACTTATTCCAAGAAAAATCCAAACGAACATCAATTTAATTGTTATGTTTTCAGCCCAGAGGGTTAAAAGAGCAAAGCAGGAAGAGGACCAGATGTCAAAGATGTGCCTGGTCAAAATGACACAGCAAGGCAGGGCAGGGCTGGGATTCCAGCCCTGAGATGTGATATTTGGCCCACTGGTGCAGCTGGAGATCTCCATATCCCCGGGACAGGAGAGGGGCAGGAATTCCCCCCACGTCTTTTGGGACAGGTCTCAGGAATTCAGTGTACTCAGTGAAGCACAGGTGCCCATGCCCTCTCACTTTTGCCGTGGGTTTCTTGGAAAAGAGGGGGCTGTCTAGAGAATTCAACTGACCAACAAGCCAAAAATGGGAGTTTTATCGCATTCACAAGTCAAGGTTTTCTTATTAAAGTGGTTTTTGGATTTTTTCCCTTTTCCAGGTGACGTACAAATGGCTGAGCTTCACCCTGGGCGTCCACGTCAACCAGGCTAAACAGTAGGTGTCACTGCACCCCAGAGCCTGGTCAATTCCTGTTAATTCCTGTTTCCATCATCATCGTGAGCACATTAAAGTGATTCCTCTGGAAATATTTAAAAATCCTGCCTGCCTTCTCAGGCACAGCCAGTTTGTTACTCCATGTGCCGGACTGTCTGTCGGGCTTGCTGGGCAATGATGCACCAAAAAGTCTCCAGTTCCTCTCTCAGGGCTTTCAGAAATGCTTTTCTGGAGGGCAGACTTTGGAACGAGCTGCCCAGGGGCTGTGAGACCCACTATTAAATGTATTTGCCCTCTGGTTTCTGTACTTGTTGGGCTGGGATTCTCCACAGTGGCAGAGGAGCAAGGGTCTCAGAAAGATTAAGTTAATCCTGGGCAAAATAACTGTGTGACAAGTGTCTGTGTCAGGCTGGCTTTCCTCTTTGTTTCCAGGGTGGGCTCCGTGGGAGGGTGGCTGCAGGCTCTTTCCTTTCTGCTGGCTAACGCTGGTTCTTCTGTGCAGAATGCTCTATGATTATGTGGAGAGGAAACGGAAGGAGAACTCAGGAGCTCAGCTTCACGTCACCTACCTGGTAGCGGGAAACCTCCTCCAGAACGGATATGTTGTGAGTGTTTCACTTCTCCCAGGGTTGTTTTGTGATCTTGGGGTCAGAGGCTGAACAGCAGGAGCTGCAGTGTGCCAGAGCTTCTGGACAGGGACAGAAAGGAGGCTCAGTGTCTGTCCCAGTGTGCTGACAACAGGCAGGAAAGATCACTTGGTCGTGGTTTGGGAACACAGTGATTAATAACACACCAGGGTTCTTAACTGATTAACTCAGATCCTGACACTGCTCATCTCAATCCTCTCGCTGTTGTTGGGCAGCAAAGATTACAAAACCTTCTGAGATCAACTTATCCACGTCCCAGGATCTGCTGTGCTGTGGAGGTGTCTGAGTGGTGTTTGGAGGGAGCCTGGAACTCATGTAGCATGGAATAATAACTAATAGAACAGCACATGTATGGTTGAAGTTGTCTTGTTAATTAAAGCAGCTTTCTAATCCTGGTAAACCAAAGAAACATGAATTTATTAACTGTATTTTATATTTAAAGTGCTTCAGCTTTTCAGGCAAAGGAATTGCTGCTTAATTAATTTCTCTTTCCTCATTGCTGCTTGTCAGATTTTCAGGAATGCCAGCTAAAACTTCAGGCAGATACCCCACAGGTTTTTAAAAGAAAATGGGAAAATTCAGTGTCTGTTTCCCCTGGCCCACAGACAAATTTAAGAGCCAAACACTAAATGCCTTTGACATCCCACCAAGTGTTTTTAAATACACAAACATCTATTACAATACGATCCAGTCTACTTTTAGGAATAGGAAATCTCAGGGTGTCCTGGCTTTTATTTGTAGATTGAGAAAAAAACCAACAAACTTTTTTTTTTATTCTCCTAAATAATAAACTGATTCACACACATGAAATATTCTGTCAGTCTCCAAATCTGCCTGAAATGGAAGGTTATTATTTACTGCATTGGATGATGGAATATATGTATTTAAAGTTGCACGAGTAGTGTCACATTCATAGCCCAAGTGTAACAGGTTTTCCTGTCATTTCTTTTGGAAGTAACAAGTCTCTTGGCTAACTAGAACTGCCCAGGGGATTGTCAGCCTGTACTGTTATATTTAATGTATTTGTAACATGCATTTGAAACAATGTATTTGTATTTGACTTCTGACATAGGAACAAGTAATTATTTTTTAACTCTATCTTAGCAGCTTGTGTATTTTTAAAATAAGATTACAGTATCACTGGGTGGTTTGGGTTGGGAAGGACTTTAAAGCTCCTGTCATTCCAGTCCCTTGGCACGAGCAGGAATCTTCCACTGGCTCTACCAGGGGAAGCTGTATGAAGGTGACTTCTGTCCCCCATTATTTTTAAATCTCTTCTTTTGGATTGCTGGAGTGTGGGTGCCTGCTCGGCCAGGATCACTGTGGGTGTAGGGGTGTGGAGCCAGGGTGTGGGTGACCCATGAAGGGGCTCAGGGCCCTGGGCTGGGTGTGAGAGCTCCGGGCCAGCCCTGCACTGCTGGGAGCCCTGCACTGCTGGGAGCCCTGCACTGCTGGGAGCCCTGCACTGGTAGCCCTGCACTGCTGGAAGCCCTGCACTGCTGGGAGCCCTGCACTGGGAGCCCTGGCACTGCTGGGAGCCCTGCACTGCTGGGAGCCCTGCACTGCTGGGATCCCTGCACTGGGAGCCCTGCACTGGGAGCCCTGCACTGCTGGGAGCCCTGCACTGCTGCCTGCCGGCAGTAGGTGTAGCCGGAATGCTGTGGATCCGGAATGCTGTGGATCCAGCTGCAGCACTCCTGAAGGGACAGGGATGGAGATCATCTGCAGTACTCCTCCTTAACACTGCACGCTCTTTCCTTGCTCCTTGCTACACCGAGGGGCTGAGACTGCCCATCTTTATTTATCCTCTGACCTGCCTATGTTTTCTTGCCACTTGCTCTTTTGCTGCCCAATTAAAGCAACTTTTTAATCCTGGTAAACAAAAGAAACATAAATTCATTTACAGTATTTTATATTTAAAGTGCTTCAGCTTTTCAGGCAAAGGAATTGCTGCTTAATTAATTTCTTTTTCCTCATTGCTGCTTGTCAGATTTTCAGGAATGTCAGCTAAAACTTCAGGCAGATACCCCACAGGTTTTTAAAAGAAAATGGGAAAATTCAGTGTCTGTTTCCCCTGGCCCACAGACAAATTTAAGAGCCAAACACTAAATGCCTTTGACATCCCACCAAGTGTTTTTAAATACACAAACATCTATTACAATACGATCCAGTCTACTTTTAGGAATAGTAAATCTCAGGGTGTCCTGGCTTTTATTTGGAGATTGGAAAAAAACACCAAAAAAACCCCTTTTTTTTTTTTGTTCTCCTAAATAATAAACTGATTCACATGCATGGAATATTGTCCTTTAATCTTCAAATCTGCCTGAAATGGAAGGTGATTATTTATTGCATTAGTTCTGTATAATGGGATGTATTTAATTAAAGCTGCACAGGCCGTGTCATGTTTCTAGCCTGAATTTAAGAGGATTTTCCCTGATTTCAGACAGGTCCATGGCATCTGTTTAACAAAGAATTAGTGCAGGGTTTTCAGTCTGTCTCTGTGGATCCTCCCAGTATTAACCACAGCCTGTTCAATGTCCTGGAGCAGGTATAGACCTTGAAGAGAGGCAAAGAGCACGTTTCCAGAAACACTGGCTTTTAAATTAACACTTCATTTTTAACGTTAAAATAACGCCACAATAATCATTAGACTTTCTTATTTAATAACTGAAAGTAGCAGTCTTGCATACAGCCTCAGATTTTAAGATTGTATTTCTTTTTTCCAGTGCCACAAGGTTGCAGTAGTGAGGGAGGATAAACTCGAAGGTAAGAAGACTGGGAAAGTCGTGTGGCTTGAACTTTTTTCTTTGAAAGAACAGCAAAATGAGCAAAGCTCAGAACTTGCCATCTGCACGTAAATGCCCAGCCAGACTCTTGGGGTCAGGTGTGTACTTCTTGTACCAGCTGTTTCTCAGAACTTGGAGTATCTGAGCCAACAGCTGAATACCTTCAGGCTTGTGATTTGAGTCTGATTTTTTTTTAAAATTCTGAATGTTTCGTCAGTGATTCTTTTCCACCTCCCTGCCACTGACAGCAGGGAGACAACAATACACCAGGAGTGTCCCAGAACAGTTGTGACCCTTCAGACTGCTAAGAATGCTGAAACTGGTAATTCTGATTATTGGTTCAATGCAGTTGCAGTCTTTGCTCCGAGTCCTGTGTTAAAACATTCTCGTGGCACATTTACCTCACTTTTGTGAGTGAAAGGTGAAAGGAGCCCCATTGCAACACTGCTCTGTGCACTGTCCGTTGTCTCACCATCTTCCCAGCTCTGGTCCTGCTGATGAAATCTCACCACAGAATTGAAACGCAACTCCAGGCTCTTCATCACTTTCAAATAACATCTTTGGCACTTGAGAACACACTGTGGTATTTGTGACCTTAAAGATCTGTGCTAATGACCTCACTTTGTTTGAAAGGCTTGCGTTGTTGGAAATCTGAAGTGGATTTCTAGCTCAGGCTGTTTTCCTCGGGGTAGGAGATTGTCAGGCAGTGCAACTACTCTGTGTCATGTTTGTTGAGTTATGTGTGCTGCGTAACACTGTTTTCTGTGGAGGAAAGGGTTGCTCATGGTTTTTGTATTGGAAGGCAGGCCAAAGGTATGACTTATATTTGGAAGAGGCTGAGATTTTTGATGGGAGTAGGGCTGCATAGTCTAGGACTGGCCCCAAGAAATGATTACTGTGTGTATTTTTACAGTGCCTAGAAGCTCAGCCTCAGACCAGGACTCTGTGGAAAGAACAATATAAGCAGTGAACAAAGAATTCCTAAAAACCAACCCTTGTCTCAAGGGGATTGCAGTCTAAGTAGCAAAAAAGAGATGAAGTTTTGATTCCAGCAGACTGGTGGGGGTGACACTGTGGTGCTGGACACAGCCCTGGTGGCAGAGAGCAGTTCCAGCAGGGCAGAGCAGTGACCAGCTACCTTCTGCCTTAGCTTTAGGTACTCACAGAGATATTCTGAATCCCAAACACTGGCTGTTTTGAAGGTAAACACAGAGAGATCACTCATAAGTCAGCTGTGCAAGAACCAGGAGTGTGTAGTGGAAAACGTGACTGGCTTGTGTGGAGTTTACCTTGAGTTCTTCATTAGTGAGCATTGGGAGAAGTGGTTGGGCCTTTTTATATTCAAGTTTTGTTTTCAAGTAGTCTGTCAATCTTTCTGCATCCTAAAGGGTGTGTTAACAGAGGGCTTTTTTTTTCCTCTTTTTCCCCAGCAATGAAGTCTAAGCTGTCCACAATTGCCAGCGTGCACGTGTACAGCATTCAGAAGGCCCTGCTCAAGGACAGCTCCCCCCTGTACAACACCGACTACGACATCGTCAAATCAAACCTGCAGCACTGCAGCAAGTGAGTCCTGGCTCCCTTTTCCTCCTGAAGCACTTCCAGACTGGTGTTGCACTTCAGGGCTTGCTAGATAGGCCTGGATTTTTAGAAAGCTGGGAAAAGATATCCTGGAAATCCTGCCAGACCAGTGCCCAAAGAGCACATTGTGTGAGTGTTTTGTAAACTGAGCTCACAGTTGGTTCACTTGGTCCTTGCTCCAAAAGGGAGACTGTTCCAGTACCTTGCTTGTCTGATGGCTGGAAACGTTTCTCTCTTTTCCAGGCCACACTTAATCATGACCATTTTAATCCAGTTCTCAGCCACACAGGAAGAGAAAATCGAAACAGGCTGATAAAACCATGAATGATGTGCTCAGCAAAGCATTTACAGGAGTTTGCTTTCTGTTCTGTAAAACTGTGTGTTCATCTTCTGGACTCACCCACCTCTCTGAAGATGTCTCACAGGAACTCCTTCTCCAGGAGTTGGGCTTTGATCTGTGTGGGTTCATTCCAGCTCAGAGTAGGCTGCGATCTCTGAGATGTAGCAGAGGCACACAAAACAGTCCAGGCAGCACCTGGAAGTGTCCTTTGTGGTGGAACTGGAGAAGAACTGGAGGGACTGCAGTCTCCAGGAGTCACTGTCTCCCTCCTGAGCAGTGCCTGGCAGCTGCAGCTTTTCATTTGTGTGTTGTTCCCACCACGACAGCTTCAGCTTGAAGTCATGGGGATGCACAGTGCCATGACCAATCTGGTTTAAAGGGGGATGCCTGAAGGGTGTGTCATAGGAAGAGTCTAGAATTTGAAAGGAGAAACGTGTTTGTATCCAAAGTGTTGACAAGAGAGTGGCAGACAAAATAGAAGCTGTGTGTTTGGGGCATGAGTGTCCGTGCCCTGGAAGGTGCTGGATAACCCCACCTCAGTGGAGCCGTGCCCTGGGTGTGGCTGCAGTTACCTTGTTCCATTCTGTTTTCTCTTGGGCACCCCAGGGTGGTGATACTTGTGTCTTAGGGATACTTGTATCCTTTGGGATTTAGACATCCAGAAGGTTTAGATAATCCAGGTTCTCTGGATTCTCCAGCTCTCTGAAGCCTGTGTGTAAATGCAGCTTTGAAGCAGGATTTCCCAAGCAGACTAAGAAAAATTGCACCTTTTTCATTTGTGACCCGGCTGAAGTACAAATTGATCACATTCCCTCCCTCTTGCCAGCTGCATGGATTGTCTTTGACACTTGGGAAAAGATTCCTGCAGGACCTGCAGAAGCCAGAGGTTTTTGATTATGTGAGGTTTGTAGCAAACAGAGCCTCCCTGTCTGTCCAGATATGTCACAGCTCTGGGACAAGGATCTTTGTTCTCTTCTGTGTTTCTATGGGACCTGCTTTGCTGTGAAGACAGTGGAGGTGGTTAGGTGTACTAACTAATACCAATATCTGGGTTTAATGCCTGTTGCCACTGCCAGCTTTTCAAACAGAAGCAGCTCCTTCTTAGCAGAGCACAGTCTAAGTATTGCCTATTTTTTCAGTGATTATTTAGTGAATTCTGGGCCAAGCCCATAAAAGTATGGTCACACAGCAGCATCAAGGCAAGCTGACTTGGAACGTGGGAAGTTTAGCTGAGCTCTGTTGCACAGTCAATGTAACTATTGACAATGTAATTTGTGACAATATTATCTGTTGGAGGGTTGGTGGTGTTTAGAGTAGAAGCTCAAGCTGCCCTGAACTGTATTAGCCATGTTAAAAGCAGATTGAAAGTATAAAGGAGAGTAGGATTATTTTCCTTCAAAGTCTTTTTTCCTTCCTTTAAAGGTTTGAATGTCAAGGGGTTGCTGCTCTGGCCTCGGAATGCTGTGGAGATGGTGTTGTTTTGTTAATACAGATCCTGATGGGAGTAGAAGTGGACTGTGCACGTGAGCAGCTAATGCTGAGGCACAGAAATGAACTGGCAGAAGTCTGCTTTATTTCTTAGGCAAATAAAAATATGCTGTGTAATTCAGTGGGCTGGGAGGCGTGAGCCTGGGCTCTTTTGTGGCATTTCTGTGGGAAATCTGGAAAGCGTCGCCTGTGATTTGCACAGTGGGGAGCAGAGTTCAGCTATTTTTGGGAACTGCTATTCCTGACTGTCAGTGAGTTGTGCTGTAACAGCGAGCACGTCATTTAGGTCTTGTATCTCCATATCCCCAAACAATCAAGTTTCAGACCATTATAAGCCAAGCTGCCTCTCAGTCTCAGGGATTACGTGGAAATGACTTTGTATAGTTAAATTGGAATGTCACGGATATCTTCTGAGCCATTTCAATTGTTCAGTTTCAGCTGGGATTTGCTTACCTGGCTGAGCGTGGCTGCTTGTTGCAGCAGCTGTGGGCTTTGTCAGAGCGTCAGAAAGCTGTAAAGGTTTTAGATCCTCACACAGCCAGTACAACTTCTGCCCAGGCTTTAGAGAGCGTAACCCATTTAGGAATAAAATGCAGCCTGCTCCCTGTCCAGCCTGGGAGTGGAGAAGGCCCTTTTCCCCCCAGGAAAGCTGCACAGCTTGTTTAGCATGCGAATGCTGTGGCTCTTGCTGACAGGTTCAGCTGATCTTTTCATCAGAGGTCTCTTGCTCTGTGCCAGCCTTTCTTTCTTGTCCCATGCACCGATTAAATGTCTCCTTTTTCCATAACAGGAGAACGCAGGCCCGGAGGAGCCATGGCACTACAGAAGGGGGGAAGGTGAGGTGAACGCTGCAGAGCTGGAAAGGCTAATGGGATTTTTCACTCCATCCCACAGATTCAGTGCCATCCACTGTGCTGCTGCCGTGCCCAGGACTCTGCCTGATGCTCCCCGAGCACCGGTGCCTGCACAGAATCCCCAGAGGCAGAGGGACCCCGATGCTGCTGGTGTGGTCAATGGCCACGGGCCCCCGGCTGCCAAACCCCCCCCGCAGCAGCCCAGAGGGATCATGGGGATGTTTGCGGCCAAAGCAGCGGCCAAATCCCAGGACACACCTAAGGAGACCAAAGCAGAGGCCAAGGAGGCCCCAGGTGTAAGTTACATGGCTTTAAAGATCCGCTCACACACCACCTCGGTGACCTCGGCCACCCCTGCACTGCTCCTCGTGCCAGGCCCGTGTCCCCCGGGAGTACTCAGTGACCCTTTGTAAGTGTTTAACCGTGTGCAGTCCCCTGGGGCGAAAACGCCTCGTGCCACACTCTCAATCTCTCCACAAAAGTGTGTTTGCCATGACTTTGGCATTCCCCAGGGAGCCGCATCTCCAGGGAGTGTAAACCAGCATGGATAGCTGCCTTGTGGAGACAATTGTTCCCTTGTCTGCAGCTATCCCAATATACACACCAGCTGAGGACCTTGCTCTCTCCATTGTGCTTAAAAGGATTTGTTTTGAGCAATAAGTGAAACGTGAGAAGCCCAGGTCTTAAAAGTATCAAGGTGTTTAAACTTGGTCCCTGAGGGAAGTTTCAGAGCTTGACCTGTGCAAGACTAAATTGTTTATCTTCTGGGCTGCTGTTTTTCCAGGACAGGATTATGTTTTCATTTTAATTAGTATAATTGTTTTTAAAGCAATGTGGCCAGAAAAAAATGGGTGCTAAAATGATAGCACTCCCTGCAGATGGGTTGTTTTTTTTATAACAGCTGAGTACGTTTTGGTTCCTTTTCCTGATTTTTTTAGGGAGTTTAGAACCAGTGAAGTCTGCATGTTTTGGGAACTTTAGTGTCTGGTTGCCTTTTATTTGCATGAAAATAAGTTGGATTAGGAGACTGCACATTCTCTGGTGGTGTGGGGTGTGATCTCTCACTTTGGTGGCTGCATTGGTGCAGCAGAGCAGTGATACTTCCTTGCAAACAGCCTACGTGCCAGAGGAGCTGGATAAAGCCTTCCTGGTTTGGCCAATCCCTGTTCCTTCCTCTGTTGGCTGCTGTGAACTGAGGCACTGATGGTTTGCAAAAAGAACAGTTCTTCCTGGGAACTGACCCTAGTCCCAGCACTTATTTCAGTAACACTGTCAGCCCTCAGATGGGAATGTGCCCCATGTCACATCTGTGGGCCTGGCTAAGGAGTCCTTGGTAACTTACTCTGGCCCCTTTGCTGCATGTAGTGTCTAGTGAGTATCTTCAAATTCTCCAAAAAGAGAATTTGCTAAAATCTAAGTGGGAACAAATGCTATCCATTATTTTGCTTGTCCAGAAGCACTGTTGTGCATCTTACACAATAATTCCTGTGCTTATTCCTCTCTTTGCTTCCAGGTGTCTGCAGCAAGCAGCAAGGCACCAACAAAGAACAGCATCATGAACAACTTCTTTGGAAAAGCTGCTATGAGTAAGTGCTTTTCTGTTTTCAGAGGCCAGCATGGTCAGGGGAACAGCCTGTTGTAGTTAAAAAAACCCAAACAAACAAGTGAAAAAAAATCCCAAACCTGAGGATTATTTGAGGTCTCTTTTCTTTTTAAATTATATTTCATTTAAGCTGGGTAGAAATTAAAAAATATTCAGTAAAATCAAGTGTTTTGTACTAGAGCCGGGATGGGAGGCATACAGAAAGGAGCAGAATTCTTCCTCCCTATCCCCACTCTACCAAACTCGTTGGCTTTTCTTTATGTCCCCTCTTTCCTAATAGTTTCCATACTTTCTTCTGTTCTTTTGCACTCAGAGGGGTTAATGTTTTTGCACACAGCTTTTAAAGCAAAAAATTAAGAGTTTTGAGTGGAATTTTTCATACAAAAAGCTTGCTGGAGAGAGATCAATTAAAATTACATATTTGAGCAGACTAACTCAGAAAGGATTTTTAGTGCAGAAGAAATCTGATTTAAAGTGAGTTCTCCTGGCTGGAAGATCAGCTATTGGTGAGATGTTTGCCAAAACCTGTGTTGCAGAGCATGTTAATGGTGCTTGCTTTTCATCACACAGCACTGAGGAGCCTGTTTGTTAGTTTTAGGGTTAATTTCTTTTTCTAAAAACTGAAAGACTGATAAATAGGGAACAAAAATAAGGGGTGGCCCTTCTCTTTGAGCAGAGGTTGGGACTAGGTGGCCTCTGCAGTCCCTTCTGAATTATCCAAGCCTAAAGAAACTGTGCTGAAGCTTTTAAATATTGGAACATTGGAAGAGGACTGTGGGATCTTCTTGAAAGGTTCCCTTATAACAGTGAATACAAGAGGCTTCAGAGAGGAATTTAGGGAGAGAGTAAACAGAAAAGTTCACTTTCTGACAGAGTTTCTGTCAGAGTTTGCAGGGGACAGTTCCAGCACTGAGCAGACAAAGCACAGCCCTGCTGGGAGTCTTTGAGTCCCTGTTTTGGTGAGACTGAGGGAGCTGAGGACACTCTCAGCCTAAGGACAGTCACTGCAATTAACTGGAGTAAACTCTAAAGGTCTGAGAAGAGCCCTAGACCAAAGCTCATGTGCTGAAAACCCAAAGTGGCATGGTCAAGGTGACCCAGTGGTGATGGGGAAGGATTTGTGGACGCATTTCCATCATTTCCAAAGGGATTCCCTTCTCTGCTGAGTCTGTCACGGAGCACGTCAGGGAAACTTGTGAGGTGGCTGCAGAGAAGGAGCAAACTGAGCAGAACTGGAAATGATTATGTGTGTGCAAGAGAGGGTGGGATTCCAGGAGTAAGATTTATTCCCTACGTGCATGTCTCTCCTGGCTTCCAAGGTTCCACCATTGCCAGAAACTCCTGAGTTAACAGCAGTGGGGTCCTTGGGCTTTCTGCTGTTGATCATAAATAAGAGAGCTGTTTTCCCAGCACTCCCAGAAGGGCCTTGGCACGATGTTGTGGCCCTCCCAGCAGCCTCTGACCCCACTAGTGATCTCCTGCTACTGCCTCCCAGTCGTCTTCCACAGAGTTTTCACTGCTGCACATGGCTTGACAGGAGGAACAGCAGAAAATCACCTAGAAATTTAAGCATGCCCTTCTTTTTCCCATATCTGATACAACTTGGTCAATCTAAATACATGGTGGGTAGTGTGGTGTGTATTCTTGGTTCACAGAGCTAGCCAGCTGCTTTGTAAGTTGTCATTCAAACTGAATGCCCAGTGTTTGTTCTTTTTGAATGGTTTATTCACAGATAAACTTAAAGCCAACTCTGTGCCTGAGCAGCCAAAGGAGGAGAAAGAAGTAGCGAAGCCTTCGGTTGCTGTAGCAGAACTAGAGTCATCTCCTGATATCGTAGCAGAGAAACCTGGGAAGAAAGCAGAGTCTGCTAGAATTCAGCAAAAGGACAAGAAAAGGTGGGTCGTGCCTTTCAGGGTCCCTGTGAACCTGCTTGGGGACCGCCTGCATGGAGCTGGCTGGTCATAAACGCTGGCTCACCTCCTGTTTCCATCTACTAAATTGTGTTAAAATTATCTCTCAGGGGTTTTTCCTGGTGTTTCTTTTCCATTTGCTGCTGTAGGTACCTCAGGGCCGTTGGTGCCCTTGCATATGGGAGGGGACATGGGCCAGGTTGTCCTCAGTGGGAGGAGATGGCTTTCCATGAGACAACCTCCCACTGTGAGCAGCCGTGGGAGAGACCCTGCAGGCAGCGTGGGGAGGGCTGGCAGGAGCACCTGTCCTGCAGGGAAGGTGGGATATTCCCAGGCTCGTATGTACACAGCTCGCAGCACAAAGTTGTGCTTGTTGATCTCCATAGCTCATGTACGGCTGCTTTCAATGCCACTGGTTTACTTTGGGCTGAGGCTCCAAGTTAATTTTAAGTTCAGCCCTTTGTGTTTAATCCAACCCAAACTGACAGAGACAAAGAATCACTACAGTCTGATGGCTCTCTGGTGGCCTATGAGTAATTAATTGGTGGTCTCAATCCATTTCTCACTGAAGAGGTAAGCACACCACCCAGCCCACCATGGCAGTTAGCACTAACTGCTTGTCTTATTGATAGTCTTGTCCGAGAAGCCAAGGGCCTGGAGGTGTTGGCAGCGTGGACTTGGGAAGGCCACTTGGGCTGTCCCAGCTCTTTGAGGATACGTGGGCCTTTAGCCTCCAGGCTTGTTCGTCTGACACGTCTGGCCAACATTAAAAAGAAAGAAGCTATTTTATTTTTCCAGTAGTCTTTAAAAATGGCTCCAGGATTCTGAGACACTACCTCATAGTCAGTCAGTGGCAAGCAGTCTGTCAAAAGAGTTTCTGAGTGATGCTTTTGGGGACATTGGGAGCCTGAGCTAAAGAGACAAGATCAGAAGTACACTCTTGCCAGGCTGCTGTGGCCAGGCGAGGTGAGGTACTGGGCTGAACTGCAGAGGGGCTAAAGAAATCCTCCTTGTTTTGGAGAGCTGGATGTGGGGAAGGATGAGAGGCCTGGAAATGCTCGTGCACCTATGCCTGGTTGTGTAGTGAGTGCACAGTGCCGAGTGTGCCACGCTCACGTTTTTAACAGGTGTTTGATTTCCTTCCGTGAGGAATGTGCTCATCCAAATGCACGCATGAGAGATAATGGGTGTTCATTCCCTTTTTCTTCCCCTTTACTTTTTGTGGCAGTAAAATGAAGAGAGCGGATAGGTCAGATGACGAGGAAGAAAGAGATCCCGAAAATGTCAAGAAAAAGAGGAAGCGAATCAAACAACTTCAGTCTGACAGCAGTGATGAGGAAGGTAAGAAGATCTGTAAACAACCAGGCATGTAGGTCTGATTTCCAAAACATTACTCTCCAAATCTGTTGGTCAGTGATTGAGGGAATAGTTTAAAGGACTAAAGACCGTGGAAATGGCTGTAGTCTGAGCTTTCTGTTTATCTTTGTGCTGCAAGCACTTGGGCGTAGAGTTGAGATGTCTCAAAACAAAGGTTCAGTCTTTGTTTTGGCTTAGCTCAGGCCTGGCTGTCTCCTCACCAAGCGTGCTGCCAGTGCCACTGACGTGTGGAAGGAGGTTCCCAAATCTCTTGTGAAAGATAGCGTGCCTTCCAGAGCCGTGGGGCTGGTCAGAGCCAGTTCATGTGGGGAGGAAACGCTCACAAGTGGCCTCCCTCTCCTCACAGGGTCATTTTTAGTATCTTTATTCTGTCTGTTCGTAGAAAGGGTTTGGAAGGCAGTGTTGGAAGCAAGACATCCAAAAAGAAGAGAGATAATAGGGAAGTTGGAGGCAAAGCAGCTGAGCCGTGTCCGATGCGACTCTGCGTCTCCACGGTGGCTGTGACAGGAGTGGGGTGCCCAGAACATTGCAAGAGTGGGGCTTATAATGAGGAACAGCAGGGCTGGATCCCAAAGAATTTGGATAATTGCGGTGACAAATGCCGTTCGATATAGATAACTGGAAAATAAATTGGAATTGAGCTTGAGAGCATGTGCTAAATGGAACAGTCATCCAGCAAGCTGCTCAGGAAAAGAACTTGGGGATCATTATGGACGAGTAATTGAAACCACCAGTTTGGTGTAGAGCTCCAGTAAAAGAAGGTGAAACAGCAAAGGGGGTGTATTGGTGAGGAGGTGGAGTCCCTCAGGAGAGCCAGAGCTGGTTCCTCATTTAGTCTGGCTGGCACGTGGGAAACAACCAGGACATCAGGAAAATCTGCAGTGCCAGGGAGAGGTGGCTGCTGTTGGTGTCTTTGTGGTATCTGTGCCACCTCTAGGCCTGCTTTCATAGTTTCCCTGCTGCCCACATAACTTCAAATGGTCTTTGTCATTAGGTATATATCAGTTCTTAAACTATTCCACAGGATATAGGTAAATCTCTCAGGAAGCTGTTCTTCATGATCAGCCTTGATTCCATCACATTCCAGCTCCTTGTTTGGCTATAAAATATATTTATACGTATATGCCCACACTCTTTGGTATTTATTTCTTTAAATGTTTGTCCTTCCATTTCCTCATCACTCCCCTACTGACAAGCTGAGTTGTTTAGCTCTGAGGAGGGAATTTTGAAATCAGCCCATCCTTGCTTGGCTGGAATCTCTCAGCTCATCCACATCCTGTGAGTGAGATCAGGCAGGAGTTTGGAATGTTAGAACTCTCTGGTCTCCTATGAGATACCTGCAGGACCTCAGCACATGTTTAACAAGTAATGCTTTTGAATGGGTTGCCTCCTGGTTTAATTTATTCCAAGGTTTATATTCTCTTTAGTGACCAGGGATGGAACCTGAGGGAATGGCTGGAGCTGTGTCAAGGCAGGTTTAGGTTGGATATTAGGGAAAAGTTCTTCCCCTAGAGGATGGTCAGGTACTGGGGAGGTTTTTTGTCACTGCTGTTGCTGCTCCTGCATCAGAACCCTCTTTGTTCTTAATTTCTTTGTGTTGTGCATTAGAATTGTAAATTTATGCAAATTACAGCACACATATACAAATTTGGATATCGCTCAGTTTGCCCTTTCAAAGGAGAAAATGAGAATTGAGAGAACTTGACCCTTTGGTCCTGCTGCTTGGCCTTCTAAATACAACTAGATGAAAGAAGATAGATTTGAATTGTTTGGAATATTTCTAATGAGTCCAAACTGGTAATATTATATTCTTTATTAAAATAGAAGACTGTGAGTTGAATGAAAAAACAATTTATATATATAAATATATACACAGCAGCTGGACTTCAAGAGCATCTGTCCTGGAAAGGTTGGGAACAGGTTTCTCCAGACAGCAGGGGCAACTTGAATCATCAGCATCAGTGAGCAAAATGGGGTCTGGAGTGACAGGCACACTTAGCAGGGTTTTGTGGGTGTGAAACTCAGCCTGCATGGCTGATGTGAAGGCTTATGGGCAATTCTGTGTCAGGCCAGGTCTTCTGCCTAGTTCTATATTAGTCTGCTCTTGAGGTCCTAAAAGTAACCCTAAGTAAGCTCTCCTTACACCAGCATCAGCACATTGTACCACGCTGGAAATGCAGAGAGAGCATAAGGCACAATCCTCTCCATTTAAATGATTTTTCATTAAAAGTTATATTGGTATGAGGGCTCCTTAGTCACTGCAGGTTGTTTTGCTTCCAGTGCCAGGATAAACTCCACAAGTGCGCCCACAGAGGACAGGAGGTTTGGCAGGCTCAGCTGTACCAACACAGGCAGCGTTTCGCAGTGTTGACAAGTGTTTTACAGCCACTTTGGAGGGTGATTTCAGTGGCACTGTGACCTACAAACTCCATGGGTTTTGGAGAGCCGCAGCAGAAGCACTAAAGCTTCTCACAGTTTTTCCAGGCAGGGTCAAAGCAAGCCAAACAAAGCGAGGATTTACATCTTTGGTCCATCCAGTTGCCCAACTTGTATCCATTTCATGCAGCTGTTGCTGTTGAGCAAACTATGGGCAGCAGCTAGTGGTTGACTCAGGAGTTATCACATGTCAGAGGGCTGTGTTGGCTAGAAGAGGATAATAAAGTAATAAAAGAGCTTGATAGTAGTCCTAAACACTCTGACGTGGGGAGAAGGTGCCTTCTGCCTGCCAAAAGCTGGGGAAATTGTTTGAAGGAAGCTGAAAAAAGCCCAAATTCCCCCCGGGAAATCTAGTGGAGCTGGCACACTGACAATGCCTTCAGCAGCCTCTGAGCATGGCAGAGGCTTTTCAGCAGGCTGCTCCTCTCCTGAAGATATTTTCCAAGGGCCGAGGCCGGGCTGGGTGGCGGTAGCGCAGGTTTGGTGCTGGGCAGTCTGTGGAGGCCTTAGCCCACGCTTGCTGTGGGACTGGGATGAACTCAGAGCTGTGAGCTCCCCACAGCCCCTGGGCCACCCCAGCACTTCCACCCGGGAGCGGAGCCGTTGTTGGGCTCTGTCCTCGCGGCGCTGCCGGCCCCAGCCCTCCGCAGCAAGGTGAAAGCCCAGGCGTGTTATCCCGCTCTGTTTGCATTCCCTGCCTCCTTACTGCAGTAGTTGGGAGGCCGAGTGCTTGTTTGAGGAATGTGATTTATGACTGGGCCCTGGCAGCCGAGCGCTGTTTCACTGGAGCCCTGGGTAACCTCCCCAGGTCAGCTGGCCGCGTGCCTGGCAGCGCCTCACGCTGACCTAATCCCTGGGGACAGCTCCAGAGCCCGGCTCCGTGTGGGGATGAGGGCGGTGCTGCAGCCAGCAGGGCTGCGAGCAGGAGCCAGGCAGGCCCTGTGTGCTCCAGCCACATCCGTGTCGTGGTGAAGCAATAGGTCACAGGAGCAGCTCCTTCCCCCGCGTCCGAGGCCTTGCGTGGCAGCATCTCTCACTCGGATCTCCTGGAGCTCTGTCCCCCTGCCAGCCCCACGGGAGGGTGACCCTGCCTTGCTCGCTGGTCTAAAGCCCTGCGTGTCTCACTTTGACGTTGGTAGAGGCTCCAGAGCTCACTTTGCTCCCTACAAATGTGTGAAGGTGTCCTTGACTGGTTTGATCAGTCTTGGCATTGAAGGGAGTCCTTTGAACCCAGAGGAGAGCAAGGAGATGAAACAGTGAGAGAATCAGCTTTGTTTTTTGCGGTGGTTTGGATTTTTGTGGGTTTTTTTGGTTGGCTTTTTTTTTCCAAATGAAAGTTTGAGATGTCCCTTAATGATCTTTTAGGATGTGTGATAGTGTACTGCACTTAATTCTTGGCTTAAGCTGATAGCATGGATTGTTTGGGATATGTAGCACCACCAGTGGAGCAACAACTGTTTTACCACACCCCGCCTCTTTTAATTTCTAAACAAATTACAGTAACTCTGTTTAACAAGTAAGTGAAATGTATAGCTGAGACCTGCCAGCTCCTGTGCCTGGTTTTAAAGTTTCCCTCGGTGGAACTGACTTTTTTGGCTTCTCAAAAATCCCCAGTGCACTTCTCCCATCCTATCCCACTCCTTCCTTTGGGAACCAGAGTGTGTAGCACCGTGTGCCATCAAGGTGTTCTTCTCCTTAGCAGATGTCCCACCGTCCCCCACACCCGAGGAAGAGAGAGCTCCATCTCCACCACCTGTACCTGCTCTAAAAACTGAACTGGAGCCTGCATCCACAGAGGTGAGAGCAGATTAGAGTGATTACCTGCCAGAAATGCCCTCCTGGTTTCTCACAATGCTGCACTGTCCTCCAGGGGTCATCTGGAGGGAGGAAGAGGAAGCGGAAGCGTGTGCTGAAATCCAAGATGTTTATTGATGAAGAGGAAGGCTGCATGGGTAAGACTGGCTGTGCCCTACACTCCCTGGAGCTCACTTTCTTGGCCATTTTAACAGGCCAGCCTCTCCCAGGCTTAGGAAGAGGTTCACAAAATCACTTAGTTATGCCACTGGGAACTCCTGCTCCTGAGGTAACTGTGCCTCTGGTGAAGGCCTGAGTAGGGGGTCAGAGCTGTAGCTGAATCCTTATCCTTTTGTGATTAGTCACAGATTTTCCTTCAGGTTTTTTCCCTTTCTTCCTGCCGTCATGATTACCACCTTCACTTGCTCTCCTCTCCAAAGCTGCAAGATTTTAAAGATGGTACAGAAGGAGGTTTGGGTTTTGGGATAAATTCGGGTTGAGATAACTTTGTTGGGTTTTTTTTCCTTTGAGGATAAATCCAGGGCTGTGCAGAACTTGATTATATGTTAAAGAAATTTACAGTATCCCAGATAAGCAGGGAATAAGTTGGGGCTTAAATACTTCATAGAGTTTCTGTTTCTGATAAGGGTGGCTCTGCTTTCAGAAGGGAAGAGAGTCCCTGCAGAAGTCCTGAGAGCCAGAGGCTTTGAATTTCAGCCTGAGTGGACTCTGCTTCCTCCTGTGACCTGGAGAAAGCTGTGTAACACCACTGTATTTGTTCCCTCCATGTTTCCTTTGTTTCCTCCATTTCCTTCATAACATTGAAGAAGAGATGCAAACCTTTGGAATATGTTGGTTTGGGTTTTGGTGTGTTTTGGGTTGGTTTTTTTTTGGAGGCTTTAAACACGTAAAAACATGGAATGTGCTTTTTGTAATGCTGTTGTCAGCCCGAATGTATGGGATGCTTTCATTCTCCAAGCTGGCTGGGCTGAGGGGATGCCAGTGGAGCTCAGCCAGTGCTGGGGAAGATGTGGTGCTGTTGGACAGGTCTGTCATGGTTCTGGGTGTGGAGAGACCCGGGCATTCCTGGCCCAGCTCCGGAGCTGCCGGCCCGGACTCAGTCTGTGTCTGCACCTGTCTGCAGAGCTGCATCTTCTGCTTCCCATGAACTGCTGTGTCTCCTTTAAAGAAACACAGAGCTGTAGCTCTGGGCAGCTGGCTCCAGTGGGACTGAAATCCCAAGCACTGCATTCTTGTCCAGGAATTGGACTTGCACAGAGTTATCGACAGCTTTGGCTGATTTCCTTGTGGGGTGTTTTGCTCTCCCATCCCAGATAGAGCCATGGAAACACTTGGAAGGCAAATGGAACAAAGTAGCATTAGATGGGGAGTTGATTTGTACAAACTCTGCATCCAGAGCACAGGAATGTCTCTTCCAGGCTCAGCTGGGAAGATTGCCTTTCTTTGCTCTGCACCCCCACAGGGTTACATGGTCCCTTGGAAAATCTAGGCTCCAGGTTCTACAGTTCAAATCCATTTTATGAAAAGGGAATACAAGGCCCTGTAGTGCCCTCGGGAGACAGATCCTGTGGGATGGAGAGAGGGATGGAGCTGGGATACTGAGGAACTGGGTAGGGAGGAGATGCTGCTTTCTCTACTATAAATCCTCCAGGCTGTTGTGCAGGACTTGCTGTCTGGTTATTGTCCAGTTTCTCTCCTCCCTTCCATTCCCCACCCTTTCCATGCACAGGCCTAATAATTCAAAAGCTAAATAACTTGCAAATCTCCCAGGCTAATGTCCATTTCAGTTATTCTTTGAAATGTAGTGGTTGTTTCCCCTCTCCCTGCTGTCTTTTTATTTTTAAACCAACGCTAGGTTTTAAGAGATGTTAAATCATGACATTAGAATGAGGCTGTACATTATATTTCTCCACAATTTTAAGTGATGGTTTTCACAATAGCTGCAATAGCAAGGAATTGGTGTCAAAAAGCAAAAGTAATTTAGGGATTAGCCCTGAGGGAAATTGAGCAATTAAAGTATGTGTGGAGTTAAGTGCAAGACACATTCCTAGGCATCAACAGAAATCCATGGATTGAGGGCCTGCTCTTAGTCTCTAGTAAAGGGGAATTACTGAGGTTTAAGCTTGTGTGTTTCTACCTTGCATTTTCTAAAGCTTCAAAGGGCACACATGGGCTTGGGGATTGGAATATCCACGTGTGCATTGAAGGGAAATTCGTGTTACAGCATTTTAGAGCTCCCATCATTTGAGCCTCTCTGGTTTAGAGAGTCTGGCTGTGAGTGTGGCATCAGTAACTGTATCTGTGTACCCATAGGTACTGCAAATACTGACTTCTGAAGTTCAGCTGAGATTGCAGCCAAAGAAAGTTGATCTAAGCTGTGTTACTGCAGTTGGAGGGGGTTAACTGCACGCTTTGGGAGTTCCCAGCAGTTCCTGACAGGGCTGACAACAGGAGAAGGTTTTTAAGTTCGCCCACTGGTCTGTAGAAGCTGCTCCCTGAAAAGCCTGCTGCCTCTGCAGGGAGATTGCTTGGTTTGCAGTCCCTGTTGGAGGTTCTGCTAGTGCTGCCCAGGAGGATTTCATAGCATTCCTCTTCCCAGTGTCTGGTGACGTAGGAAACCTTATTTAATTTGATGCATTAATACAACTGAAAGCCAGTTTCCCAGAAGAAGGGAAGTTAAGACATCTGTTTAAAAGAATACAGTTGCTAAAGAAAAATGGCTTACTAGAAGAATCCCAGAGCACTGCTGGGAAAGCTGATATAACAACATTTAGTGGGATCTGACAGTTGCTTTCATCAGTGGAGCTGACTCCAGTTTAATTTCCGTGAGCGTTGTTTTATATCCCTGGGCTTTCCATCGCCGGACGCTGACAGCAGTGAGCTGGCAGTCCCCTTCAGGCAGAGTCCCTGCTTGCAGGCACGGCTTTGGGTTGATTTTTTATGAAGGATTTCTTTATATTTGCCCTCTTTGGCCACCTCTGTGGAAAGAAGCTGCCACAAAGGGTTTGTGCCCCTTGAGATGGGTGACATGGCTCTGCTCTTCCCTAACTGTCCATTGTGCTGGTGAGAGCAGCTTGGGGATGTTTCCAGGTTGTCTTGCCTGGATTTTTGGACAGTTTGGTTGCTTTGGCCCCTGTGGCAATCAGACCAAGTCGGAATGGTGGGATTTAGCCATAAAGTAGATGTTCCATTGTCTGATACTAAACTACTGATTCTGATCTCCTTCAGACTCATCACTTTCTGATGGCTGCTTGTCAGCCTTTGCCATAGGGATTAGAATCTCAGGATCACTGCAGTTGGAAAAGCCCTCTAAAGTCATTGGCTCCAGCTGTTCCCCAGCACTGCCAAGGCAACACTGGCCCATGTCCCCAAGTGCCACATCCACGTGGCTTTTAAACCCCTGTGGAGGTGAGGACTCCACCACTACCCTGGGCAGCTGTGCCAGGGCTGGACAGACCCTTCTAGGGAAGGAATTTTCCCTGATACCCAGCACTGTGGCACACCTTGAGGCCATTTCCTGCTGCTTAACCTTGAGCAATGAATGAACTTAATTCCCGTGTCTGACATGTGCTCCTTGAAGCCAAAACGTTCCTTTCCAGGAGTGCAGCAGCAAGGCTGTGATGAGGAGGTCTTTGGTATAAAGATAGCTTAACCATGATGGTCCTCTGCTCCCTTCCCTCTTCTTTCCACCAGTGACTGAGAAGGTTTACGAGAGCGAATCCTGCACGGACAGCGAGGAGGAATTCCCCAAGCCCAAGGCACCAGCTCCACACAAACAACCCGTGCTGCCCACAAAGAGAGAACCTAAGGAGGAAAGGAAGAACCTGAAGAAGGGGGCAGCTCCTGCCAACAGAGCCAACAAACAGGTCTCCATCATGGGCTTTTTCGTGAAGAAGTGAGCTGGGTCTATCTCCCAGTCCTCTTGGCAGCTTGGGAGCATTGCTCCCTGGTTTTGTGTGGCTCTCTGCAAGCTGCTGCTGCTTGTGGAGATCAACATGCAACCCCTGGTTAAGCAAGGTGTCCTGCTTGCTGTGTAAGGAAGCCCTCTGGACTAGATTTTGTATCAGAGAAAAGTTTTTATTTGTTACTGCAAGGATTTCAGTCCTCTTCACTAAGCGGTGTGGGAACATCTAGAGGAACTCTTGAAAGGCTGTTAAATCTGTTCACATGAAATTGTATTTTTTGTTATCATCCCTTTGGTGCTAAGTTAGGAAGGAGCTGTGGCGTTTTCAGCTCCTCTTTGTACACCCTCAGATTGATCCAGATGTTCACGTGGGGCAGAAGCTGTAATGTAGCACATCTTTAGGCACAGACACAAATATTGAACATCTGCTTCAGCTTTAACTGAATGAAATGAACTTCATCTTCCCCCTAAGACTGGTAAATAGTTTTTGCTCTGCCTTTAATAATCTTTTTTTGGACAAAGCAGTGCATATAAAATTCTCTTACACTTTTCTTCCCTGAACGTATTCTCTGTAACTTGCTCAGATGCCTAATTATAAACTGGGACACTGTTGGTGTTCTGTCTTTACAAAAACATCCTTGAGGCTTCCCACCCAATTGGCTCTGGAGTAACTGGGGGAAGGCTTTGCTGTTATTGGGAAAGAACTGCATCTTTAGCCTTGGAGGCCAGTGAGTCAGAGGGAAGGGTGATGAGAGGGCACTGCTGATAACACCAGGCAGGTACAGGGGAACAGTGCAGCTGCAATGCAGGGTTGGATTGCCTGAAGGTTTTTTTCCAGGCATAAACCAGACAAGAGAAGAGTTTTTCCTTGGATGTATCATCTGCCTGCTGAAGGAAGAGTGCCATGGCACATGGTCCTGAGGAACCTGGTGTGGTAGAGGAATAAAGCAATCAGGAAGGAGCTTTTGGTCTGGGCCTCCTGCTTGGTTGGTGCTAAGGCTGATGGATGGATGGAAAAGATTTCCCCGAGGGGCTGGAGCACTCCTGAAGCTTGGCTTGGTGAGTGCTCCCAGACAGGGGCTGGTGTTGTCAGTGGTTGGTTCAGAGGAGCTGCTGCACCCCAGCAGCATGGCTGGGTTTGTGCCTGTGCTGTGGCCTGGGAAGAGAATGAACAACCTTTTTCTGGTTTAATGAAGAAAGTTTAACTGTTGAGAGAAAAACCCACCCTGCTGTAGTGGTTCTGTTCTTGGTAGAGTTAAGGGGGTGTTTTTAAAGGTAACAAATAAGTAACAAATCCCATTTAAACACAGATTTTGTTTGGTTGTTTTCATTTGTCTTTATTCATTAAATAATGTGTCAAATCCTGATTTCCAAGGGTTGTGATGTTTGACTGCATGGAAGTCAAAGACATTTCCCTGGTGAAGTGGGTGAAAGTCTCTTCCATCAAAACCAGGGCTGGAAGCTTTCAATGGAGTGGTTTTGGGCATCTGAAACCTCGAAATACCAGGATTTGTATTGAATTTGGACCCCTGGAATGCCATTCCTGTGGCAGAGGGACAGGATGGGGCGTCCTGGTGCTCCTGCTCCTCACCTCTGCCGTGGTCTCGCTGGAGCTCCCGGCTCCACCCCGACTCCTGTACCCAGATCGACGTCATACGGCACTTCCTCAGGAAAATGACTTAATGTCTGCAGGAGCAGGACCCGGGAGAACTTCACACTTCCCAAAATCATGATCTCATACTCCCGCACTCCATGGGCTGCCAGCCCCAGGGGGGCTTCAGGTCCCTGGATGCCCCCTTGGCCGAGGCTGGAGTGTCCCCAGCAGTGCCTGGGAGCAAGGAATTGGGGCTGGAGAGAGGGGGGAGGTTCCCTTGTGGGTGGGGGTCACTCCTTTGGCACCCAGGGGTGGAGGGGGGAAAATGTACCAATGCCAGCCTCTGGCTCTTGGAACGTGGAGCACATCTCCTGCCTTGGGACGTGGTACTGGTGGGGCTCGGAGTCCAAGGGCTCCTCCTGGAGATGCAGAGGTCTTTACACCTGAGCACGTGTCATTTATAGCTGGCCATCCACATCCCAGGGGAATCTGCTCTCCTCTTCCCCCTGTATCTCCCTTCCCATCACATTTACACCCTTGGGAGAGCCTCAGAAGAGGCAGTGGGAGAGGTCCATTCTGTGAAGTGCAGTTTATAGTGTTTCTTTCCTCCCAACAGCTTTATTTCAGGCAGATGAACCTTTATAGTTGTTTTCCAGGTGCACCGAGGAGTTGCCCTGTCAGACACCCCAGGCTAGAACTATTGCTGCACTGGGCTCCCATTGCACAAGGTGCTTCTGAACCAGCAGGAGGGTGCTGGAAGTGCTGCTGTGAGGGATGCAAAAGCCCCATCCCTTGTTCAGGAGACAGCTGAGCTGATTTATAACCCTCCTTCCCGCAGGGCAGGGCCTGCTCGGAAGAAGCCGCTCGGGCATGGGGCAGCTGGGAGAGAGCAGCCGGAGGGATCCGAGGCAGCGCCGCTGGCGCCGAGGGCCGATAACGGGGCTGGGCAGGAGGGTGTCCCGGCAGCCTGCTGGGAATTGTTCTGCTCTCCCCACAGGCGATGCCAGCCCGGCCGCAGACACCGGAGCAGGGAACAGCAGGGAACAGCAGGGCCTTATAAGGAAGCAAAACACGGCTCAGCGATTCCGAGGGGCAGCGGGACCTGCCAGGGCCGTGCCTCAGCGCGGGGACCGCGGAATCACGGAGTGCGGTACGTTGGGAAAGCCCTGCGAGGCCATCGAGTCCATGTGTGCCTGATCCCCACCCTGGCACCAGCCCAGAGCACTGAATGCCACTGAGGGCCTTTCTTGGACACCTCCAGGGATGGGCACTCCAAACCTCCCTGGGCAGCCCCTGCCAAGGCCTGACCACCCTTTCCATGGGGAAATTCTTCCTGATGTCCAACCTGAGCTTCCCCCTGGCCCAGCCTGGCTGAGCCATTCCCTCTCCTCCTGTCCCTGTTCCTGGGAGCAGAGCCTGATCCCCCCTGGCTGTCCCCTCCTGTCAGGGAGCTGTACAGAGCCACAAGGTCCCCCCTGAGCCTCCTTTTCTCCAGGCTGAGCCCCTTGCCCAGCTCCCTCAGCCCCTCCTGGGGCTCCAGTCCTTTCCCATCTCCATTCCCTTCCCTGGACATGCTCCAGGTCTCTCTTGTCAGGAGGGGCCCAGAGCTGCTCCCAGCACTGGAGGTGCCCCAGCACAGCCCAGGAGCCATTGGCCTCTTGCTCACCTGGGCTCACCTACGTTCATGCCCAGCCACTGGCACTGGCACCCCCAGGACCTTTTCCAGCATTGCAGCCACTCTGGCCCAGCCTGGAGCTGCCTGATCTCCCTGTCTGGGGAATGTGGTGCACATGAGGTGCTCCTGTCCAGGTGGAGCCAAGGGAGGAGCACGAGGGCCCGGCCCCTGCCGGAGCCAGCCCAGGGAGCATCACCACGACCTTGGCCTGGGCAGAGAGGAGAGGGAGCAGAGCTGCAAAACCAAGGGTGCAAAAGCACCCGTGGGACTTTGGAGATGGCTTTTCCACATCCTTCCTCCCACAGTGGGTACCACGTCCCACTCCTGCCGTGGGATCCATGTGCAGTAGCCAAGCATCTCATTCCACGAGGGCAACAGGGCTGTGATGCTGGGGAAGATAAGCCATCCTCCCTGGGTGCTAAGCATCCCCCCCAGGCCTGAGTATATCCCCAGGAGCTGAGCATCCCAACTTGGGGCTGGGCATCCCCCTGGATATGGACTTCCTTCCCTTGGGGCTGGGCATCCCCCTGGATATGGACTTCCTTCCCCTGGGGCTGGGCATCCCCCTGGATATGTACTTCCTTCCCTTGGGGCTGGGCATCCCACCTTGATGCTGAGCATCCCCCTGGCACGGAGCCCCGCAGCCTTATGCAATCCCTGCACTCCCTGTGGCTGCATCCCCGGCTCGTTGTCCCTCGCTGTCCCCGTCCCCAGGAGCATCCCCGGAGCCGCGGCTCCCGAGCCGCCCGGCACGTCCCGGCGTTGTTTACTCCTCCCGTCCCGCCGCGTCGCTTCACCCCAGCGCTTCCTGGGCTGGTGTCTGAAAATAGATATTTTTAACCTTTTAAAAATAGAAAGTCTCGCGGAACAGCAGCTCCTGTTTTTCCATTCCCTTCTCATTTCATCTCGGGGCGACGGAACCCGAGCCGGGCCGCGCCGGGGGTGGCGGGAAGGCGGCCCCGTAAACAGGCTCCTGCAAAAGGGGCACTGGGGAAAACACACGTGTGCCTTGAGGACGAGAAGAAAGGGAAGAAAGAGAAGGAAAGAAAAAAAGCAACTAGAAAGGCCGGCCACTTTTCGCACGGAGCCTTATTTGGTATTTTCATGAAAAGTTATATCTTCACACTGTAAAAAATGCCACTTATTACTCATGCTTTACTAGGTAAGTGTATTTTCCTTGGCAGCAAGCGCTCCGGGGTTTTTTTCTCACTTCACTACTCCCGTACAAACTATTTCGAAGGTTTCATTAGTTTCTCCATCAGAACTGGCGCTGCTGCCGCTGTCTGAGGGCCGGGCTGTTAAACCGAGACACAGCCGCTGTTTGTTCGGGACCTTCTCGGCCCGACCTGCTGGGCTGTAAAACCCCAGCGCGGGTGTCCCGTGGCAGGGCCGCCAGGGCGCCCTCTCAGCCCCGTCCCCTCTGCCGCGGGGACACGGCTGTCCCCGGTGTCACCCTGTCACTGGTGTCACCCTGCTGCCGGTGTCACCCTGTCCCCGGTGTCACCCTGTCACCCGTGTCACCCTGCCACTGGTGTCACCCTGTCCCCGGTGTCACCCTGCCGCCGGTGTCACCCTGTCACCAGTGTCACCCTGCCACCAGTGTCACCCTGTCACTGCTGTCACCCTGTCCCCGGTATCACCCTGCTGCCAGTCCCGTGTGCGGGTGGGCACCGCCTGTCCCACGGTCCCTCCGCGGTGCGTGGGCGCCGCTGCGGACATCAGCCTGTCCCGTGTCACAGAGCAGGGGTGCCACCCCATCCCTGCTCCTTACAGGTGCGTGGGTGTCACCCCATCCCCATGAAGTGCATCAATGTCACCCTTTCTTCACGGCTGCTGTGGAAAGGGGGATGTCACCCTGTCCCTGTTGTCACTGCAGACACACGGCGATGTCACGCTGTCCCTACACACGGGGATGTCACCAATCCCCGTGCACTGCCTCTGCGTGGACATCAGCCCTCCCACGTGTGAGTGTGACCATCTCTACGCTCAGTCACTACCTCACAGCACACCCAGGGACGTCACCCTGTCCCCGAGGCCACTCCATGCCCGTGGGTGTCCCAGGGTCCCTGCAGCCCTCGTGGGCCGGCGTGGGGACGGTGAGCGGTGGCACAGCGCTGCCGCCAGCCCCGTGCCCGTCCTGCCGGCCACCACCGCCCCCGGGCCGCCTGGCCGCGCTTCCCAGCCGCTCTAAAAGCCAGCTTTGTGTTTTACAGCCAGGCCCTCGCTTGGCGCACGATTTTAATTAGAGTCTGGTTACACGGCTCGGCAGATGTGGAATGTATTTCTTAGCCCAGGTGGAATAAATCTATTGCCATAAAAACCAACCCCCCTGTTATTAAATTCTGCCTTCTAAATAGCCCAGTATTGAGATGCTCGGCCCCTCGGCCCCCCCGCCCGCTCCCCCTCAATGCAAACCCTTTTCTAAGTGCTTAATGAGCTTTAATTTTATTATATTCCCTGACCGTATGGAACCGGCTTCTGGTGCTGGCGCAGGTTCCCGGCTACCGGCCCCTGTGCGCGGGGTGCGGGCGCTGCTCAGCCCCGTGGCCGCTGGGCTGTCACCCCGCCCTGCGGCAGAGGGGCAGCCCGAGCTGGGGGCGCAGGGCTCAGCTGAGGGACCATGGGGCGGTCCCCGGGGACAGAGACGTGCCTGGGGACCGGCCCCCGCAGTTCGGAGCCCCGCGGCTGCTGGGGGAGTCCAGGGACCGGCTGCGAGGTCCCGGTCACCCCGGGGACGCCCCTGCCCTCGGCTGGTCCCCTGTGGCGCACGGGGTGTCCCCGGGGATTGTCCCCGGGGATCCCGGGAGCGGTGGCTCAGTGCCAAGGCCCGAGGTGACAGGGATTGTGTCGCCGGGACGCCGCCGCAGCTCCAGCGGCGGAACAGCGGCCCCGCCCTCGCTGGGAACGGGGCCGGACTGGGGCCCACACCCGCCCGGGGGACGCTGGGCTGGGGCGCTGCACCCCTTCCCCAGGGAATTCCCCTGGGTGCACCCGGAGGAGGGGCATCTCCTCACCCACACTCCCCTCCGTTAGTCTGAGCAGAGCCATGGCCACTGGCCGGCAGCTTCAAAACTCGTCACGGGGGAAAAAACCACCCCGGAAGCAGCACCTGATCCCAAGATCCCATCGCTCCCAGCAGGGACCACGGGCTGGAAAGGGGAGCAGGCTCTGCCCGGCTGGCATCAAAGCAAGGACTGGAGCCCGAGTGAAAGCCTGGAGAGCTTTGTGACCCGTCACAGAGCTCTGTTGAGCCTCTCAAAAAGCTCCAGGACGTCTAAAAACTGAAACAACCAAGGAGAGGGGAAAAAGAGGAGGACACGGGAGAGAAGCATGCTTAGAGTCCGTCCCATAGGATGACCAGGGTGTCATTTCAAGTCTTCCACGGAGATCCCCTGCTGCATCACCCCAACCACAATGTTGGAAGAAGAAAATCCCAGGGATTTTTGCTTGTAAGAGGTTCCTCCTCCCTCCCCATACCTTGGGGAAAGGGAATAAAACCGCAGGCCCTGCGAGGAGCAGAGCCTGAGCCCTCCCCACCAATTCCCAGCTGAGAGACTTGGCTATGGGCTCCCCCAGGACTTTTCCCCCAGCTGGCCTCTCCTCTGGCCCGCTGGCTGGGAATCTGCAACCACTTGTGTGCCAAGGAGCTGCGGATGACGTTATCCCTCCTCCCCAGACCAGGTGTGGGGAGCACGGCTGCTCCCTGGGGGTGCAGAACCCCAGGGGATGAGGGACCATCCCCACCATGAACAGGGACCCCCAGGCTTGGGGAGAGCATCACCCGAAACTTCTCCTGGAGCCCCGTGCAGGGATCGGGCTGCTCTGCTGCTGGAATCTCTAAAGGGAAGAGCAGGGAGCCAGGGCTGAGCTATGGCTGCCAGTCCCACCTCTCACCACTTCTCCACTTGCAGCCCATCATGTTTGTCCTAGGAGACACCAGGAGTCCTTTGGGGTGAGCCAGCAGCCAAGGCAGACCAGGCATCCCCATCCCAACCTGCACATGTGGTGCCTGGACAAGGAAGAGGGAAAACTCAGCTTTTGTGCCATGGGAGAATGATCTCACAGAGGAAATTACCAGCTAGAAAGGGTTAAATTGCCATTTCAAAGGCAAAACCTTCCTCAAAATCCTTTTGGATGAATTAGAGTTAACCCTGGCCTTGCCAGCCTGAAGGACAAAACTCCCTGGATATCAGTGTGTCCCAATTTGTATCGGACCTGCAGGGCAAGAGGTTCCCAAAGGCACCAAAAGCCTTTTTAGGGATCTTGGTCAGCTTGGGCCAGCATTTGGTGAGGCTGATCCAGAAATCCAACACCAGTCCTGTGATCTCTTGCTTATCAGCAGATCAACACCACCTGGAGAGTTTGTCCTGGGGATTTTGGGTGTCTATCACAGGCTGGGAATTATTTAGAAGAAGGACCAAATTATATTGATCTCTAATAGACCTTTTTGTGTTCTTTTTGGTGATTCAGGTTCAGCTCCAAAGGCCACGAATCCATCCTGGGACGGCAGCAAGGCAATTTGCAGTTTTCCCTGGACACCTCTTGGCCCAGGTGGTGACAGCTGAGACCCGCACCACGGAGCAGTGCAGCTGTGGGCACGCACTGAAAGCCTCCACCCCTTGTGGAACTGGGTCTTCCTGACTTCCAGGGAAGGTCGTGGAGGGAAGGACAGCGTGCAGCTCTCTGCTGTGTCTGTCCAGGCCGTTCCAGATTCCCTCTCTCCCCTTGGGAGGACCAGGAGCCCACGCCGGTGTCTGCGTAACTTCTCGGGACGTGCTAAAAGCAGCTTGGAAGGGGATCAATATTTCCATTCATTTTTCAGTGCCGATCCTCCTGCCACAGAACAGGAGCCGGAAGCCTGACGGGGTTTACAGGAGCCCCCGTGGGTGCCTCTGCAGCCCCCTGCCAACTCCTGCCTGCAAACTTCTGCCTCGGGCAGCCCTCAGTGAGCACAACTCCCCTTTCCCAGGTTTTCCTGTGAAAACTGCAGCCTGCAGCACTCACCACCAAGCTAAAAACAGATGTAGAGACAGGTAGGGTAAAAAAAAATCTAAACCCCTAAATGTGGCCTGTTTGGATGGACACTGACATTGCAGGTGGTGCTGGGAGGACACTTGCCTACATTTCCCATCTAGAAAGTTTTCTTGGAGACCTGCCTGTCCATCCCTCTTTGAACCTGTGGGTTTAATACCTTGTGGTTTCCCTCACCTGGAGGCTGGAGGATGGATTGCTGAGGTTATCCTGGAGTTTAGCCCTGAGTGGGGCTCTGTTTCACAGACTTGTGTGTGTCTGTTTGGGGCTGGGGAAGCTGTCACTGCTCACCCACTCAAACTCAGCCCCTAAAGCTGGAAGAGAAGCGGATCCAGGGTACAACACATGTGGCCAAGCTCTTTTTCCCTGCTCCTTCCCACCTTCCACTTGGGGACAGCGGCCTCAGAGGAGCTGGGTGAGCCATGGGCTGATGTTTGCTCTGCAGTCCCTCTCCCTGTGTCTAATGGGTCCATCAGGATCACTTGCATTGTCCGTGCAGCTGGGAGGCAAAAAGAGGCGTCTGGGCCAAGCAATCCTTCTTACTTCATTTTCAACTGTTTGCAAAGCCCCTGATCAGACGACCCAGATGGTGCTAAATGGCCATGAAGAACCATTAGACAGTGGGTTATTGTGGTGCTCCTTGAGTTAGATAATTGTGATGGGCCCGAACTAATTAATTTCTACCCAAAAAAGTAGCACTGACTCATGGTCTTTTGGCAACACTGGTGAGAAGGACTTGTAAGCAGTTTCCTTTGGATTTATCCAGCCTGTACAAACAGGGATCTCTGCTGGAGCCACACACTGCCATGGCCAAAACACAGGGGAGCAAGAAAAAAGAAAGAAAAAAGACCACCCAGGCGGTCAGCCAGAGGCAGCAAAAGCGGATCTCCCTCATCCCATGGGGCAGGAGAGCCATGGGACAATGCACCAGCTCCTTTGTGCCACGGGTCTGTCCTAGCCCCCCTCTGGAATGTCCACATTTGGGGATGGGCAAAGGCCAGGAATCCCGCTGGAGGAAAGGGCCTCTGGGGCTGTGCTCGTGCCATGCTGGCCACATTTCCTCCAGCCCTCCTTTGGCTCCAGCTGTGATCTCCAAGGATTGCCCTGCTTTTCTCATCACCCCTTTCTCAGCACCCGTCTTCCAGGAAGCCAGGGGCCTTTTCCAGTGTCCGCATAGTCCTGCCTTGCTGGCAAAGCCTCTCTCTGCAGGGATTTTTTTGTTTCCTCATTCTGGGGGTGTCAAGCTTTGACAAAGCTGGAGACAGGGAAATGTGATCCCATTTCCCCAACAGAGCTCGGACAACCTGCCAGATTAGGTACATCCTGAGCTGCTCCTGCATCCAAAAAGGTGAAGGAACAGCAGAAAAGAGTGATTACAGACACATTTCTATGTGAGAAGAGACAGGAAATATTAGGACTGTTTAGTCTGGAGAGGAGACAGGTCTGTGGTGGCACGAGAACAGCCTGTGAGCCCCGCAGCACTGACAATCCTCTGGTTTCTCCATTTCTCACCCCCCAAAAAGAAAAGGATGTGCAGAGGAGAGTGGATGCAGGGCAAACATTCACCCAGCACAGAATATGGGTCTCCATGGAGAGATTTTAAAGGAGAATCCTATCCTTTTGGGGAGAAATTCCTCCCTTTGGAGGAAGGTGATATGAGAACACACATCCCAATTCCTAAAAATTCAGACCATCTCCGGAGCTGTGGGCTCCACAGAGGACATTTGGAGCAGCACCAACCAAACCCACTTTTGTGTGGCTGCACTTCCCCGTGGCAGAGCCCTGGTGATGCAGTGACACCCTGAGCTGAGCAGTTCCCATCAGCAGCCCCGGCTCTCCCGGCTGTTCCTGTGGGGAGCAGGACTCCAGAGAGCACAAGCAGGAGGTGCTGGCTCCCCCACAGGGAAGGGGGGCTGTGTGCACATGGAGGTAAAAGTGGATATTTGGTGTGGCTGAAAACCTGATGCAACAGAAAGCAGCAGGGGCCAAAGAAGTGAGTGTAGCTGGCAATTATATAGACATATAGTTTGGAGAAGTGTTTTGACTAACCTGATAATACAGCATGAAATAGCATGGCTCTGACGTACAAAAGCCCTAAGATCCCAGGGGTAGAGCCAAGATTTTTGATGGTCACTTGCCATCCATCCCAGAGCACACAGCCACGGGGTAATTCTGGCTGGATGGGACCCCAGGAGGCCCCTGGTCCAACCTCTGTCTCCAAGCAGGGATAACTTTGAAGTTACATCAGGTTGCCCAGGGTTGTGTCCAGGAGAAGGCTGGGTTTCTCCAAGGATGGGATGCCTCTCCCTCCCATGGTCCCAGTTCCAGCTTTTCTGAAGGGCAAAGGCTGAAACGCCTTCTGATGCCCTGTGGCTGTTCAGGAGGAGCCTGTCCAGAGCAGGGGGCATCAGCCAGGTTGTGCAGAGAGTGGAGAGCTCAATTTTTTCCTCAAACCATCCATCACTGAGCTTACCACAGAACCACAGCATCACTGAAGTTGGAAAGGATCTTTTAGATCAGTGAGTCCAAATGTGCACCCAGCACCGCCAGGGTCACCACCGCCCCATGTCCCCAAGTGCCACATCCACATGGCTTTTAAATCTCTCCAGGAATGGGGACTTCACCGCTGCCCTGGGCAGCTGTGCTACAGCTGGGCAACCTTTTAGGGGAAGAAATTTTCCCTAATATCCAGCCTGAACCTCCCCTGGCACAGTTTAAGCCCGTTTCCTTTGTCCTGTCCCTGTTCCCTGGGAGCAGAGCCTGAGCCCTCCTGTCAGGGAGTGAAAGGGAGTGAAAGGGTCTTTTCCAAACAAACAATTCCACGCTTCTGTGACCATCTCTGCGGCCACAGGCCGAGGTTGCTCCTTGCTCACAGACGTGCAAACACAGCCAGTGCTGCGAGATGAAAGGTGCCAGGGCACCGTGTCAGCTCTGCCCCCGAATCAACCCCGTGTTCACAGCTCGGGGTCTAACCGGGGCGATGCCTGCGCAGGGAGCGCACGCAGGGAGGAGGAGCGGGGCGAGGAAGGCGATGCCACCGACCGCGAAGCGTCGGCTTCTGCCCTGGGGCCGCTGATCCAATTAAAGGGGTTAATCCCAGAGGTGCCCCGCGGGGAGAGCGGCTCTCGGGGCTGCGTGAGGAGAGGCTCCCGGGAGAGCTGGGCATCGCTGGGAACCACGGACACGGCTGCAGGGAGCGCTCACCGCCCGCAGCGCCACCCGGCCCGCAGCCTGTCCCTGTGCCCCTCACAGCCCCAGCAGTGCTGGGACAGAGTTCGGCCACCAGCCCGTGTGGCCCTCGTGTGTGTCCCCAGCGCTCCAGCAGGGGGGTTTTGTACAGTCCCGGGGAAATGGGAGTCTCTGACACCCCTAAGCCAAGGGGAAACTGATGTCTTTTTTCGGTCCAGAGCCATGAGCAGACCACAAGCAAATGGGAAGGGGTGATCCCGTATGGATGGGCAAAGCATCTGTGGGATTTCTCTGCATCCCAACCCTGAGGATGCTGCCTGAGTGAGTGCAAGGGAACCAGACCCCACCAGGGCCCCCGAGCATTAACACAGGCCCTACAGGGAAAGGAGAACCAGCACAGGAAGCTGAATCAAGAAGATGTTTTAATCAGATTTGTCAGACAGAGTTGGGTCTCCAAATAAATAGATTTATCAAAACAGAATAAAACAAGAATCCAGGGACAAATACATGTACCAAAACAACCTGAAAATCCCCCAAAGCTGTTTCCAGACAGGGGAAGGTGATGCTGCTGCATGCCCTCCTCCCCACGCTGCAGAAATGATCCTGCTCACTCTTTGGGAGATGCCCCTCCTGTGAATAGAGCCCCGTAGATATTATATAGGATAGATATAAATATAGAGCACAATAAATGCTTAGTAGCGACCTTAGTGCAGTGTTCAGGGTCTGAGACCCTGCCAGCAGGTGGGTCTTCCCAAAATCTACATTTTCAAGTCACCTGCAAAGAAGGGAAAAGAATCATCCCATCTGGAAGAGAGGAGATGTTTCAAAAAACCTTGGAGGGCATTCAGCCCAAGAAACCCCTTGGCAGGTCCCAGGGGCTCCGAGGAAAGAAAGAGGGATGATTTTTCTTTCTTTGCAGGTCACCTTTCCAGTGGCAGCTGGTAAGAAGCACGGTCATGTTCTGCTTTGCTGCGTACTCCTGCTGCTCCTCAGGAACGCCGGGGATCCCACCTCCTCGTGTCGCACCAGGTCTCACCCCTCTGCCATCCCTCCCTCCTCCCTCTGCTCATCCAACATCTTTGGGACAGCAGGAGGTGATGGCCAACCTCCCGCACTCTCCCGCTGGAGAGAGGCACCTACACGGCTGTGGCTTCCATGCCGATGGATTGGGATTGTTCTCTGGAGTCGCTGGAATTTCCACTAGTGTAACCTGTATTGCAGTGCCAGTCTATTTAATAATGCAGCTCTGGAGTTCATATATATGTGTATGTGTGTCTGTGTGTAGATAAATCATTGGGTAGAGAAAAGTTCTTTGCTTTACAAGTTCTTTGCTTCACAAGTTCTTTGTTTCCTTCTCTGGGCTTTCTGTCATCCTCAGCTCTGACGTCTGGGCTCGGAAGATGTTCCAGTGACCTGGATGAGCAAAGACAGACACACATGAGCAGCAACCTTGGAGCAGGAAAGCACAATTCCCCCGTGGGTAGCACCCCGGGCACTGCAGCATCCACAAGGACCTTGCTGTGGGAGAGGTCTGCCCACAGCACTGTGCTCAGAGCAGCTCATCAGTGATCCCAGCCCCAGGTTTTGTGGTCTTGCAATTAAAATGGTGCTCGGAGGGGCTCTTACCCTTGCAATGCAATTCATGGCACCATCAATGGCCCTTGCAAGGCTTTTTGTGGAAAATGCTTGCATAGCAATGGGGAATGAAGTGACACAGACTGAAGCATCCAAAGGAGATTGGTTTCTTGTAGAAATCGCACCCTTTTTATACCTTTAATATCCACCTGACATAACTGCAACCAAACCAAGACCCAACAGAACTTAATAGAGAGAAGGCACCCATTGGCTGGCCCAGCTGCAGTGCTGCTGTCCACGTGCCCCTCCAGCCAATCACCATTCTGCTCATACGCTGTGCACGTGTTCTACCAGACAATCATCATTCTGCTCATACGCTGTGCACGTGTTCTACCAGCCAATCACCGTTCTGCTCATATGCCATGCACGTGTTCTACCAGCCAATCACCGTTCTGCTCATATGCCGTGCATGTGTTCTACCAGCCAATCACCGTTCTGCTCATACGCTGTCCATGCATCCCTCCAGCCAATCACCGTTGTGCTCATACGCTGCGCACGCGTCCCTGCAGCCAATCAGGATCTCCCTCCAGCTGTCCCTCAGTGACTCCCCTCAGTCCCAGCTGTCACCCCAAGGGACTCGGAGGTCCGGCTGCAGCTGTGCCGTTCCCACGAGGCCTTCTGGTGAGCATAACCCTTAAACACTTTTACAGTCGTGAACCCAACCCTACATCTCCCCCATCCTTTTTAATTTAGCAACAAAAACCTACTAGGAAAACTCCAAACAACTCCTAAGACATTAATAACAACTGTAACAACCTTCAAAACCTGAACATAGGCTTGTAACACGGTAACTGTGTGCAGGTAGGATCGGGGTGGTGCGACAGAAGGCCGTGAGGGAACGTGAGGGAACGTGAGGGAACGTGAGGGAGCGTGAGGGAACGTGAGGGAATCCACTTCCCTCGGTGGCCTGTAGAGACACAGGCACACTTGCACAGCCTGAAAAGAAAAGGGGCTCCCACTGAAACAGGGATATTTCCAAGAAAAGGGGGTTACAGGTATTTAAATGTCTCTTTAAAGGGTGCTTTGACGTGGTGTTAGGTCCCTGGCCTCCCCGGCATGTCTCGGATTTGGGCTAACTTTCTGCCTCTTTGTTTGCCTTCTGCCTCAGCCTCACAAAGCCAAAATTTCGGTTTCATGGGCAGTGGACAGGTATGGTTCTCTGTGCTTCTGCCAGCCCCATATGTTTGGGGTGGGTTGCTCAATCCCCCTCACTGATGTTCATTTTTCTGCTGCTGCCTCAGTCTTGAGTCTTCATTCAGCAACCTGTGGTAGGGGAAAATCCTGCTGCAGAAGGAATCCCTCTGAATCCCTGAAGGAGCAGCAGACTCCCAGCAAATCAAATGTGGAGCTGTGAGCCACCCCCCAAACCAGGACAAAGTGTTCCAATCCCTTCCCTTGCTCCCCAAAAGCATCCCCGGATGTGCAGGAGCTGGCTGGAGGTGCTTTCCCTCCAGGTGTTCTCTTCCCTCAATGCAATCCCATCAAGGATTATGCAGCCCCGATGTCATCACCCCGGGGGTGGAGGGAATATTTTCTAGCTGAATTAATCTTGTGCTGTGAAGAAATAATCGGTCAGAGCTTTCCTAGAACTTGCAGCCGCGGCAGCGGGATGGTTTCACAACAGGGTTATTTGTCAGGGGAAACTGAGGCAAAAAGAAGGAGGCACATGCCAGAGACTCCACCAGGGTGTGAAGCCCCGCCTGAGAGCAGGGACTGGAAAACCCCCCAGGGTTTGGTCAAAAGATGTTATCTCAAACGGACTGGGTGTGAAAACAAAGCCAGCGTGCCTGGGGCACGGGGAGAGCAGCGCTGCTCCCACTGACCCCACAGCCCACGGCTGCTGGACACTGCGGGCAGGGCTCTGATCCCAACCTGTCCCACTAAACCCCAAGCCAGCCGGGCGAGGAGGCAGCCAGCAGGAAACAGCGTGTAAATTTCGCTCCATACAGGCACTCCCAGCATGTGCACCGGCATTCCTGCTCTTTGTCATGTTTACACACATCCCGGAACATCCAGAGTGATTTGTAAAAACATTTCAACAGTTTATTTATTTGCTAATCCCTCGCACCATTTCTTTTTTCTGCCCCCATGCTCCCAGGAGCACCAGATGGATTAGATATAAAAATCAAACAGTTTTACGGGCTCTGGAGAGACAAAACCTCTGGATTTCACAAGAGAGCGTCCACTTTTAGAAAGCTGGCTGCCCTTTCCAATACCATAAAGTGAAAATGTGGCTGTTACCCAGGAGTGTTGCGTAGGGGTGTGAAGACAGGTCAGCCCCAACCCAGCTACACTTGCACAAGTGTTTTCCCTACGGTTCAGCTCCCCACGCCATGCCGGGATTTACACAGCCTTTCTGGAATGGCCGGAGCAGAGCAGGAAATCAGGAGGTTGTTTGGGGCAGACAGTGCTGGAGGAGTGAGGAAATAGCATTTTTCTCTCCCTACCTTCGTTTGTCCTAGTGATCAGCCTGAAGTTTTGTGCCTCTTGCTTGAATTCTTGTTTGCTGATCTTCTTGGTCTGGATCAGATGGAATATTCCTGCAGAGAGGGACACAGGGCATCAGATTCTGCAATGCCCAATTCAGGGCTCACACAGGTTTGGATTCTCTGGATTCCCCTCCTCACACTGTCTGCCCCAGGGTCCTGATTTGGTGCAGGACCTGCTGCCAGAGCCTGGTGGGAGCTGGGAATGAATCCAGGGCTAGCCAAGGCCAGGAGACATCTCATTTAAGTATCAGGTCAGATATCAGGAAAAAAATCTTCCCTGTGTGGGTGGTGAGGCCCTGGCACAGGGTGCCCAGAGAAGCTGTGGCTGCCCCATGTCTGGAAGTGTCCAAGGCCAGGCTGAAGCAACCTGATGGAAGGTGTCCTGTCCACAGCAGGGGTGTGAAATGGAGTGGCCTTGAAGCTCCCTCCTAAGCCAAACCTTTCTAAGAGTCTATGGTTCAATGAAAGCAGTCACTGCTTGTTAAATCAGGATGTTTCACCATGAAGCAGGTGAAAGCAATAGGATTTTGTTGCTCCAGAAAGCATCTTGCCCTACAGGAGTTCCAAACTCCCCATAAACCATAAAAGAAATAAAGGTGAGAGCAGTGGGATGCTGAGATCCCTGTCCCCACTGCTCACTGTCAAACACCTGTGTTCCCTGACTGCAGAGACCCCTCCATGCTCAGATCATTTCCTTTCCTGGGAGCACCCATGGACCAGAGCTTTTCTATCTCTTCATCAGCAGCACTGAAATTGCTCCAGGACAGGAAAAAACACAAGTGACCTCAGCAGAGATTGATATTTCTGCCCCTGCCAGCATTGTCCTCTTAGTGGAGGTGCCTGACTCAGCTGTTTGACCCATGCAAACCAGAACTTGTATTTAGCAATGAAAGTGACCTTCCTGTGGGATTAGGGGTTATGATATTCCTGTTCTCCTGCAAGGCATGACCAACCAGGCAGGTATGTCTGCAATATCCTTCCCCACCTCCCATCCCAGAGCATCCAGCCTCTTGCTGCCAGCAGATGTGAGAGGCAACGTGGTCCCCCTTATTTGGTTAAGAGACTTTCCCTGATTCCCAGCAGCAATTACACATAAAAAGAGTATGTAATGAAGGGGAACTGCCTCACAATCTGTATAAATGAGATGCTATCATCTGTGGAAAATTAGTACAGGAAATCAAAGGCATGGAGAGAAATAGAGGGATATTTGAACTATTAATTAGCCCTTTCAGTGGGTTGTGTAAAGAAGTCCTACCGGTAACAAAAGAAGATCCTGGATGGAGATAATAAAACTGTTATTGACGCAAGAAAGGCACAAGTGTTCAATAAATTCTTCTGGTCTATACTTAGAAAGGAGCAGGAGGGTGTGCTTACAGTCCCCGGGGCTGATGGAGCACTCTCCAGCACATTAGTAACCAAGAGGATATTTTAAACAAGGCCTACAAGAGATAAACATCTTTTAATCAACCGACCTAGATAATGCTCCCCAAGAGCTCTCAGAGAGCTGGCTGAGACCTTTGGCCCCCCGGGACGGCCGTTCCTGACACGTGCCAGGAGCTGGGGAGCAGCGCAGGAACGCAGGCCGAGCTCCAGCAGGAATCAGGACAGCATGAGTTAGGAACAGTTCACCAGCGGAGAGGCAGGATGGATGGAGCTGGCACAGGGCAGTGCCATTTCCTGGCAATTCCCATCCAGCAGGCAGGAGCACTGCTGGCAGCGTTTGGGGTGAGATGGAGCGAGCTGCTGGGGCTGTCGGGCACACACCACCGTTCTCAGTGCTTTAATGGGGCTTGTACCCCATTAAGAAAGATGGGGATGGACTTCTTAACAGGGCCTGGAGCCAGTGGACAACTGGTCAAAAACATCAGAAAGTCAATTTTCAAACCTGCTGGTGATGTTCAGGCCCCCAAAAAGATGGGGAAGCCCTCACTGCAACTCTTCTGGAGGCCAGTTGTGAGCCACCAGCCAGCTGGGTAAAACTTTTGGCTGGGAGTTGGTGCTGGTTTCCCCTCCCAGCTCCTGCTTCATGGAAGAAACCGTCCTGGCCCAGAAACAGATGAGGCCACGTAGGTATCATGAGCCCATACAAAGGCAGATGGACGAGGTCCAGGTGTGACTTGCAGCCTCTTTACTCCACACACGCTGCTCTGTTGGTAGAGTGATGGACCATGGAGTGGTGGAATCCATATGTGAGTGAGCTCATGCTCTTTCCCAATAATAACACTTCGCTCTGCCAAGCAAAAGAGCTGTGTTGGCCTCAGGGACAAGGGCCTCCCCTGTCCCTGGCTGGCAGGGCTTGGGAGCTCCATGCAGACGTGAAGCTTTTGGCCTCGGAAGGTGCCGAGAAGGTTTGGGTGCTGCCCCGTGCCAAGGAGCGAGGGGAGGAAGCGGCGGGGCCCAGACAGCCCGGGCTCAGAGCTGTCCTCAGCCACAAGGTGCCATTGTGAGGGAGGCCCCGCTGAGGCGGGGGAGCACGGGCAGGGGGGCACCGTGGAGGATGGCAGGGGCAGGATGGAAACATGGTGGCAACCAGGGCTTCATCTCTGGAGTTAATTTCTCAGGCTGCTGTCCGTGTGTGCCCAGTCCCAGCAGCTGGCTGAGGTCTTCCTAGGGAGTGATGTGAAACCAGGAGAACCAGAATGGCTATGCACGTCCAGCAGGCACAGGCTGAGGGTCACTGTATCCATAGAAAAAGTACAACCAACCTCAAGCACGCAAATTTTTTGGGGTAGAGTATGTCCAACAGAAACTCAGGAAGGGGCACTGGGATGCTTCCCTGGGCCGCAGAGAAACACAGCACAAACATCTACTGGACCGGGTGTCCCTGGACTCCTCCTGTCCATAAGAGCAAAGCTGAAGGTGTGGGGAGAGAGCAAGAGATTGGTGCCATTTGACAGCATATCTGCTGCACTTTGACCTCCGGAGGACACAGCAGGAGCATCCAAATCCACCCATCCAAAAAGTGGGCTGGGGACAATTCATGTCCCTTGTATGCACCTTTGCAGCAGCTTTCAAGCTGTAGGTGGACTGGAGTGTAAAAAGAGAGCAAAACCAAAACCACAGTCACCAAAATGTGATTTTTGTTCTCCATGTGTGTTTGGCATGAGAGCAGGGAGGTTTGGAGGAGCAGCCCCAAGGCCCTTGTCTTGCTTGCCCGTGTGCTGTGCCTCCAAATGGTGTTGCAGCTCATGGTGAGGTCAGTAGGGCCAAAAGTGGTTTCCAGCCCCTGGTCCGCATGGAATGCAGGAAAAGAGTGTGAAATGGGGGAGTCAGAAAAGCCAGCCTGCTGTCAGCAGCTTTTGATTCACCACGCAAAGGGTGGAGCACCTCGGGAAAAGCCAGAAAAACTGAACAAAGCTTGGAAAGCATCAGGTTTCCACACACACCTCCTGCTCTGCTGGCTGGGTTCATAATGGTGCTCACCTTTAATCAGCTTCCAGTTGTAGATTTCCACCTCTTCTGCCAGCTCCTTCTCGATGGCCACGGTCCTGAGGATCTCCTTGGAGGCCTCGGAGCGCGGCGGCACAAACATGTACACCAGGACACGGCTGGGGCTCCTGCCACACCGGGGGCTGGCGATTTCATCCGTGGGCTTCACTCTGGTTTCTGAGCAAGAGCAAGGACAGAGTTCATCAAACAGGGCCAGGAAGGACCATCTCAGCACCCAGGTCACGGAAAAGGCATCTTGTCAGCTTTGGTGCCACATGGCACAGTCGTGTCTGTCCCATGATCCAATCCCCAGCTCCAGGACCAGCAGCAAAGGAGAGGTTTATAAAGGACCTGTGGACCTCCTCATTCTCCTGGTTTTCACTCCCCTGACCCCAGCAGCCTCTGTGCCAGCAGGGATGGGGAAGGGGGATTTTGTCCATCTGGATCCCCCATACTCTCTGCAGGGACCTGGACAGCCACAAAGCACAGGCTGGATTCCCCACTTCCCATCCCGCTGCTGCTGGGGGAGGAACATCAGGGGAGCAAGGGGATGAGCCCACAGCAGGGGAACCCAGGCTGCCTGGGCAGCGTGCCTGGCTCAGCCCCACAGGTGGGCTCAGCAGCAGCCCCAGCACCCTCCCCACGTGGGGTGTCACCACAAGGACATCCACACCGGGTCCTACGTGACTTTTTCAGCATTCTTGGTAAAGAAGAGCTGCTAAGTTTTCCCTCTTTTTTTTAATGTATCTGGAGTAATTAAGAATCAATCCCCTGTGGTTTTGGAAGGAGATTTATTGCCTTTGGTTGTGGTCCTTGGAATGCAGAGGAGCCCAGCTCTGCTGAATTTAGCCTTGTTCTCCCAGTCAGTTTGGATGCTGAAGCTTTTTACACTACTCGAAAGAAAGTTTGGCTATAAATAGATGCCTGGGGTTTATTTTAGTAAGACAGTTATTTTAGGCCTGATTCTGCTCTCCCCCAGGCTTTCTGGGGTGGTCCTGAGCTTTTCTTCTCTGAGACGGGATGGAAATCCCAATTTAAAGGGAAGCAAAGATTTTCAGCAAGCAGAGGACAGGTGCTCAGTTCTGCAGTTCAGTGAGAGGCAGAGGGGGATGAGCACAGCCCCAGCACCCTCCCCTGTCCCCCTGGAGGGGTCAGGGAGCAGGGAAACCCCTGTCCCAGAGCCTTAAACTTCACCTGCTCCAGGGCATTCACAGAAGCGTGGAGCTGTTAAAATGGAAAAGCCCTTTAAGATCATGGAGTCCGTGATTAAAGCCCCACCTCCACAGCAGGAAGGGAACCCCTGGAATTCAACGGGAATTTAACAACCAAGGAGATTCACACCGGAGCCACTGGATTGCCCACTGCATCAGGGAGGAGGTGCAGGGGCACAGAGGTCATGGCCACCAGCTCTGCCCACAGCAGTGTTCCCCCATCCAAACAACACCTCGCAGCAATTCCCAGGATCAGCGTCCCTTTAGCAAAATCACTCAGCATTCCCAAGTTTCTGGGTACCAAGGAGGAAGATAAGGACAGTCACAAAAAGCACCTGGGAAAAGAACCTGGGCAAAGCCTCCATGCAGCGAAGGAAAGGGCAAGGATGCAACTTGGCTGAGCAATGTGTGTGTGTGTGATCACTATCTGTGAGAAATGGAAAGCAGGAACAAAATCATTTTGGCTGCATCAGGGTGTTTAATTGGAAATAAAATGAAGTCTGAACAGCAGACAAGAGATCCAAGCAGGGAAAGTTGTCGGATTTAAACCAGAGAGACCCACTAGAGTGGGAATGCAAGACTGGAAGGGTTTTGCTCAGTCATCACATCCCATTCCCACCAGGCACCACATCATAAATCCTGCTCATAAACATATCAAAAATCTTATTAAAACAAGCTGAGCTTCTGCCCTTCGCTCCCCTGAGGAGGCCATCCCAGAACCTCTCCAGTCAGGGGCTGGAAAAACTTGAGAATCTCAGCTCAAACAACTTTGCAGCCATTCCAAAACAAGGCAGTGCCCTTTGCTTGTTCTCCTGGGTCCACAGAAACCCCTGGAAGATGCGGATCAGAGGGGATCACTCAGAACCTGCTGCACCTGCAGCCAGGCTCAAAGACACTCAGGTACCTTTGGTTTCCCTAGGGAAGCAGTGGGTGGTCCATGAGCTGAACATCTGATAAATGGCAGTACAGAGAGGTATCATCCACAAAACATTCTCCACTGGGAACAGAAGGAGATGTCACGCCCTGCCACAGCTTTGCCAGGTCTGTGGCTTAAGGCAAACAGTTTTCCAAAGGCCAGGGAGCTGAGAGACCCAAACCACACCAAACAGAAAAGGAAAAGAGGTCTTCTCCACCATGGAATCGCAGAATCATTAAATTTGGAAAAGACTTTTGAGATCATCAAGTCCAACTGTTCCCCCAGTGCTGCCAAGGCACCACTGGCCCATGTCCCCAAGTGCCACAGAGTTTTTAAACCTCTTGGGGATGGGGACTCAGGAGTTGTGCAGAGCCACAAGGTCCCCCCTGAGCCTCCTTTTCTCCAGGCTGAGCCCCTTCCCAGCTCCCTCAGCCATTCCTGGTGCTCCAGTCCCTTTCCACGTCCCAGCCCCAGCCCAGTTCTTTGTGGACCACCCTAAAACCTGTGTGTCAACCTCCACTTCCAGAGATGGCGGGTTCCAGTTCCAACAACCATGAGTACCACAGACCACCCCTCTCCTGGGAAGTGTCCTCACTCCTCCCCTCACACCTACACAAGACAAGCCAACCCTTCCACCAGTGCTGCCCTGCTGAACTTGCCTGGTGTGAATTCTAGCCACCAGCAATCTGAATCCCTACACATCTGTCAGCCTGGGGCTTTAAACCAAGGTTAAGGAAGGAAGGCGGCCGCAGGAGCAGACGGGATCCCACCTACCTGGACATATTTTACAGCATTTCCCATCCACTTTTTCTGGATGTTCACACGGATACTCCTTAGGGCATGTGATCTTCTGGCAGTCCTGGACGCCGTCCCTGCAGGTGCAGAGGATGCAGGGCAGGAGGCCGTAGAGCCGGAAGACGGGGTGCCACACTTCCCCATGGGAATAGGTCTTCCCGTTGTAAACACAAGCTGTAGGAGAGAGAGAAAAGAGCTGCTTGTGGAAATAACTCCTCCTCCTCTTTGGAAACCCAAGGCTCGGTGGAGTCCCTGCCTTTCAGCACCTCAGACATGGGTGGTCCTGCTGAGTGGAGGAGCGAGGTCGTCTGACAGCGGATCCGGCAGCAGCGGGCGCTGGGATATCACAGCCACCACACCCAGAAGGTGCCATGGGACACAGGGAGCCAGGAGATGGCTCTGCTGGGTTTGACCACCCTGGTGGGGACTGGGGCAAGTGTGGGCAGGACCTCACCTGCCTCCCAACCTCTGGAAGCCCAGGGTCCCTCCAAGACTGTCGCAGGAATGAAGCACAGTGAAGAGTGCCACCTGCTGACTCCTCCATGGAAATTTCTGGAGGTCCCAAAATTTCCTCCTGGCCTTCATCTCCAAGGACTGGAAAAGCCCTTCCAAAGGCACAGTGGTGGGACAGCGGCCGAGAGGAGAAAGGACCTGTTATTCCCCCTTTGGATCAAGGGGTTTGCCTCCTCATCTCACTTTCTTACTCCCTTCTCCAGGAGGAACACCTGGGACAGCACTGGGTCGGACCCAGCACTTGCACATTGTTACAAGGAGGAATATCCTGTCCTTCTGTGGCACTGTCCTGGAAGGTCCGTGTGGAATCTTCCAGATGAGCTCCTTCCTTCCCAAGCCCCAGGTCTCCAAAACATTCCAAGGACCAGTGTTCTTCCAGCCCATTTTGGAAAGTGGTAGATTTGTGCAGTCAGGAGACTGTGGGCATGAGGACTGAGATACCTGGTTGAGGCTGGCTGTGGAAGAGTGGGGAGAAGGACTTGCTGGTGGAAACCTGCTGCTGAATCATATTCCCTGAAGAATTCCAAGCCCTGGAGAAGCCAATTTAAGTCACATACAGACTGCCTGGCCTCTTCATTCCTTACCTTTCTTGTGCTTCTCTTTCAAGACAATCTTCACAGTGGTGCCACCTGTTCCCTTGGGTTTGAAGCTTCTAGGAATTAGCTCCAGGGAAGAGCTGAGAACAGTGGACACGGTGGCTCCAGGTGGCTTCCTCCCCACCACCTCTCCCAAGCACTGGTCTTGTGAGTGTCTCTGTGAGCAGCCAGAGAAAAGAGAGGATTCAGACTCTGGCAGTTGAGTTGTTCTCACTCCAAAGCATGCTGGAAAAAGCCATGCAGTGACCTGCACACCTTCCATCAGGAGTGGAAGGGGCAGAGGGGGCAGAGACCACAGGGATAAGCAATGACCCACAAGCCATATAAATCACAGAAATGTTAAGGTTGGAAAATTCCTCTGAGATCATGGAGCCAAATCATTCCCTCAGCACTGCCAAGGCCACCACTAAGCCATGTCCCCAAGTGCCACATCCACACAGCTTTTAGATCCCTCAGCTGCCCTGGGCAGCTGTGCCAGTGCTGGACAGACCCTTTGGAGGAAGAAGCTTCCCTAACACCCAACCTGAACCTCCTCTGGCACAGCTTGAAGCTGTTCCCTCTCATCCTGTCCCTGTTCCTTGGGAGCAGAGCCTGACTCCAACCTGGCTGCACCCTTCTGTCAGGGAGTTGTGCAGAGACAGAAGATTCCCCCTGAGCCTCCCTTTCTCCAGGCTGAGCTCCTTTCCAGGCTCCCTCAGTCATTCCTGGTGCTCCACTTCCTCATCTTGCTGCTGCCACCACCCAAGGGATGTCTGTGTGAATGCCCCACACTGGTGTCCTCCTCATGTGGGTCACCCTCACTGGGGCAGCTCCTTTCCCTACCTAGCTCAACCAAAAGCCCTCAGAGAAGCATATGAGGTCCTACATCCTTAAAACACACAGGGAAATGGGCTGCTCTTTCCTAGATGGGAAAATGAGGACTGGTATCTGTGTGGCTCAAACAGGATCAGAAAGGTGAGGGTGGGCCATTTCCTGCGCTCTCACCTGGTAGGCACCAGGGCAGTTGGTGTGGGGCTGCCAGCCAGCAGGACTGAAATGCCAGGAACATCCCAGGAACATCCCAGGAACATCCCAGGCTTCCAAGAGCAGAGTGCTGGGACAAGACACGCAGCACAAAGGGTCCCCTTGTGTCTATTTTGGAGGTTTTATAGGTGGTGGAGCAGTATGGAAAAGGGCAGAGCCAGGAGCTAAGTGACCTAATCCCACAGACCTGGCACGGGCTGCCCAGCTCCGAAATGTCGCCGTGAAGGAACCCTCGGCAGCCAAAGAGTCACTTTTTCCTTGCTGGGGCTGCTGATACAAACAGCCTGGGGAGGGCACAGGGATGGCCAGCTCCAGCACTGCCCTCTTGGTGGGAGGCAAGACACCTTGATCCCCAAGGGGAGAGGAGACACCTTCTCCTAAAAGAAAAACCCTCCCAAGAGAGTTTTGGGCATTTGACTATGGACAAGGGTCAGGCCTGGCTGCTGGTCACCTCTGGGTCTGCTCTGACAATGTCCTTTGGCTGTTTAACCTGGCAGACACTGGTCAACAAGGAGAAGTGTCCCAGATTTCCAGTTCCTGCAGGTCTTTTGCTCTTCCATAGATGTCATAGAATCATAGAATTGGAATCATTTAGGTTGGAAAAGCTCTCTGAGGTCATCGAGCGCAACCCTTTCCCTGACACTGCCAGGTCCAGCATTAAACCATGTCCCTAAGATGCTGCTGAGGGAGGAGAGTCTTTCCCTGCTGGCCAGAGGTCTCACCTAGGCTGCTATCTCTCAGCTAGATTCAACTCCATGGCATGATTCACCTGCAAATCAGGTGTCCATGGTTCTGCTGTGCAAGGATCTGAGTGTCCTAGAGCTGCTGGGGGTCATTTCTTTGTAGAGGACAGTGTACAAAAGCATTCTGTGAGCTGTTCAGGGGGCTGTGCCAGAGGCAAGAAGAGGAGTTTTAAAATGCAAATGTCACGTACAACACCTCTGTTTAGCTGCAGGGGTTCCTCTTCCGTGGACTTCTCAAAGGAGCCATCTGCAAGGGAAAAACATTGTCCTGGAGGATGCTGCAGGGCTGAATGGACATTTGCTCTCTGTGGCTGAAAGCAGCTCTCCTCCACCTGCTGGTCTACCTGGGAGTCTGGGCAGACAGGAGCTTTGCACATGCAATTCGTATTATCCAAGGAAAACGCCAGCCCTCAGCTTTTGCTTCCTGGTGCTCCTGGTGCAACCAAGAGATTACAAGCAGCCTGATTTACAGCCCAGGCTTCCAAAATCCTGCTAAAGTGGCTTGAAATGGCTCCTGCTGTCAGGTGGCAGCCAGCTGGAGTCTCCCAGCCCTCAGTGCCAGCCTCATTACCTTTGCAGACCTGGCAGCAGGAATCCGGCACAGTTAAGGGAGAGGAGCACAGCAGCTCAGGGCAGGTCACCAATCCACAGTAAATCTGGCCTTCCTAGGAGGGCAGGAGGAAAAAAAAACATTGTCAGTGTTATAAAGAGCTGTATGTCCCCCACGTGGGGCTGCCAGCACTTCAAACTGCAGATTTACCATAAATCATTGAGAAGAAATTCCTCCCAGTGAGGGTAGGGAGCCCCTGACATAGGGTGCCCAGAGAAGCTGTGGCTGCTCCACCCCTGGAAGTGTCCAAGGCCAGGTTGGGTGGGGTGTGGAGCCACCTGGGATATAGTGGAAGGTGTCCCTGCCCGGTTGGGACTGAAGGAGCTTTAAGGTCCCTTCCAACCCAAACCATTCCAGGATTTTTTGACTCCATGATCAAAAGCCCCCTGATAGTCCTTCTTCCAATACCGCCAATCATCCAGCACCTACTGACAGCTGAAAGTCTGTCCCTGCTGCACCATCCACCCTGCAGGGAACAGCAGGGTTGTGTCCTCTCCAGGGCTGTTCCATGAACAGTGCCCATGCTCCCAAGTGGACTGCTCTTCCCCAAAAATGGGAAGGCAGTGCCCTCCTCTCAGGCACCATTAGTGCTGCCAGACCTGAAACAGCCACCGCACACCTTTCAGCTCTGCAGAACAACCCCCACTTTGGAGGGGCACAAGAAGATTTTCCTTGACATCTGCCAGGAATAGGACCCAGAGGAGATGGGTGAAAATGGGAAGCATCATTCTGAGCCCAGATTCAGGTCCACACCGAAGCTCTGCCCTCCCTCTCTTGTGGTTAATTCCATAACACCAGAGCCAAGCACACAGACGTGCAGGGATAGACCTGAGTGGAGAGTTTGGAAAATATCATTGCTGTAGTGATTCAAGCTGAAAACCACAGGTCGAGGCCAGCCTTGAGCTTTTTGCATCCCAGTGCCACCTCAGCCAGTGGATTTGCACCAGTTTGTTTCAGGAATAAGTTTTTGCTACTTTGCCAAAGGGTAAAAAAGGATGTTCAGCAGCCAGACCTCAACAGCAAGGTCGTCTTCTCCATGCAGCAATTTTCTCTGGGGTATCCACAAGTTCCAGTCAACCAAGACTAAGAGGTCAGCCAAGGATATCCTTAGAAAACCAAACCACAGCTGCCTCTTCTCCCATCAGGAAGCCAAACCGCTGTGCCAGGAACATGAAGAGGATGAGGGAAGTTTGGTGGGTGACAGGATCTGGCAGAGGTCACTGCATACCAAATCCTGCTCTCCACTTGGGGAGTCCAGACCTGCCTCTTCCCTCCTTCTCCGTCTGCCCAGCAGCTCACAGCAATGACCTGCCCCAGGCAGGAAAGAGCCAGTGCCATAAAAAGCAGGATTTATCCCAGAGGCTCTGGTCTTGGGGCAGTTTTTGAAGAGGGTTAGGCCAGCTGTTCACGCAGCTGTTCTAGCAGCTGACAACATCAGACACAGCCCGGGGAGATCCCCCCATTGAAGGCTCCACAGCCAGCCCTTTATTCTCCCCTTTGTCTCCAAGGCATTACCCTGACAAATAAACAGCCTGAGTGACAGCCGAGAGGGACACGGAGCTCCACGGGCTCCTGGGGACAGTGGTGAATGAGCACAGGCAGCTGGGTTAGAGGGCTCCTTCCAGGGTTTCCCACCATCCACCTGGGGTCCCTAAGACAGGAACCAGCCTCAAAAGCTGCATAATTTCTGCATGTCAGTTATTCCTCTTGCCACCCAAGGAGGTGGGTGCATGCCCCAGAGGCTATTCCAGGATCACAGATACATCCCTGTCCAGCATCCACTGATGTAACCCCTGTGAGTGTGCTCTTGGCATGACAGAGGGAGGTGGTTTGGGGTATTTTGCCCCTTTTTTATTTCCTGGCCAAACTTGGTCCCACCATTTGTTGCAAGCAAAGTCTCTGCACTGCTGCAGAGGCAGCAGTGGGAATGAGCAGTTCCCTACCATGTCCAAGTCCAGTGTCACTTTCAATCCCCTTTCCTCACTCCATCTCAAGGAGGAGGAGCTGCTCCATTTATCTCCCAACACTTGGCTCCTGGCACTCCACACACCTTCCCTCACCGCTGGCCAGGCTGCCTCACAACTCCTGAGCAAGGTGTCAGAACTCGGTTTTTGATGGATCTTCACAGGATCCCAGCCCGGGGGAAAGGGCTGGCAGAGCCAAGCCCTGTCTCAAGGCATTACTGGAAGCTCATGGAGAAGGAGCATCCCGACAGAGCTGGCAGTGGTGGTGGAGGGGCAATTCATCACGGGGATGCACACTGAGGACATCCTGGCCAGGGTGGAAGGTGTCCCTACCCATGGCAGGGGATGGAAGCAGAAAAGCTTTAAGGTCCCTTCCAACCTAAGCCATTTTCTGAATCCCAAGAGCTGTCACCTCATGTCCGTGCTGCCTTGCAGGCACACTGAGCTCCCCCAGGCTCCCTGGCTACCAAGCCCACCTGCTTTGCAGCCAGCACAGACAGAAAGGCTCCTGGCTGTGCTCTGCACTGATCATCTGCCACACAGAGCCTCGGTGGGGCAGGTGGGATAGCTGGATGCTGCTGGCCACAGCCCTGGAGTCCTGGGGTGCTCCATGAGGACAGGGCTGTCCCTCCATCCACCCCACATTGCCCCAGTGTGGCCCACCCAGACCTGGCCCCTGTGATCTCCAGTAAATCCTCTGCACTGATAACCCAATCCCAATGACAATCCACCCCCCCACGGGCCGGTGCTAGCAGGTCTCCTGGGATTTTTGAGCTGGTGGGACATTGTTGGGTGAAGGAGAGAGCCCCAGGTCCCGTGGTAGCTTACGGAGCAGCTGCACTGCACACACTGGTTGGGCTGGCGGCCGGGGAAGAGCTCGCTGGTGCTGAACATCTCTCCCTGCTGGTACGTGGTGCCGTTGTACTGGCAGGACCTGGCGGGAGCACGCAGGCCCGACGGAGAATGTGGCTCTGGAAAAGAGGACGGGAAAGGAGAGGGATGAGAGCCAGCCCTTGCCTGGTCCCAGTGCAGCCCTGATGCCCCACCAGCCCACCCCTAAAGGACCAGCAGCCCTTTACACACCACGGGCACTGTCAAGTGGCCAGGGCACTGCATGGTTGGTCAGCAATTAAGTGTGCAAAAGCTTTGGGAGAATGGGGCTGCCCTGACTGAGCTGAGATCAGAACAGAGGGAAAACCTGGAAGTCTGACCTCACAAGGTTCTGCACAAAATTCTTGGGTTTTTCCCTCCCCTGGTTGTAACAATCACCAAATTCAGATGGAGTCAGGTAAAATGAGTTTGTCTCATGGGTAATTAGCAAAAAAGGAAAATTAATGAGTTTTTTCTTCTTTTTTTTCCCTAGTTTCTTAAATCACTGATGGTTTCTGACTAACTCTGCCAGCACTCAGGTAAGGAAAGTTTTGGGACTAAATCTTGAGGTAATCTGTGGGGGTGAGAACGAACATATTGAGGTGAAATGAGGCAATCAGTAGTGGTAAGGTAGGAAAGGTTTTGGAGCTAAAACTTGAGATAGTCTCCAGTGCAGAGAAGGAAGTTGTTAAAAAACTTTAATTTTTTTTTTTCTTAAATCCAAGACACTTTGCTGGCAAATGATCAGAATAAATTGCCAGCTTCTGTTTTGCCCCTGAAGTGTGAACTGACATTTTGTCCCTACAAATCTCTTGAGATGGGGGGAGAAGGTGGTCTGGCAGAGAGCCCTTTTCCATCAAAATGAGATTTTTGGAGGGAAAAAGCAGCCAGAGCTCCATGACCAGGGCCAGACCCGGCATCGCTGCGTTGCCACGAGTGGCAGCAGTGGAGGCACCGCCCTGCAGGACCGCGGCCACCTTGTCACCTCGGCCCTGAGGAATGTCCACCTACCAGGACACCGTGGGCAGCACTGCTGGGGGTCCGTGACAGGGTTGGCACACGGAGGAGCTGGGCACTGGATCCGGTAGCACCTGATGTTGGTGTTCTGGGGAGAGAGAGATGTGGTTTGCTTAGTCCACAAGGAACATTCAGTTCATGGTTCACCCCTGCCAGAGGAGGAACACAACATTATCACAACAAATTGTGCTGGCTCTAACTCAGCAGAGATGTCTCCAGCCCTGGCTCAAGCCCAGCCAGCTCACGGCCTCTCATCAGGAGAGGCCACCCATCATCTGACAGGAGCCCTGAGCCACCTCCACCCACAGCCCAGCAGTGCTACCAGGCAGAACCATGGAATCACAGAATGATTTAGCGATGAGGGAACACTAAAGATCTTCTTCCACCTCCTGCTATGAGCAGGGACACATTCCACTATCCCAGGTTGCTCCAAGCTGGCATTGAACACATCCAAGGTTGGGGCAGTCACAGCCTCTCTGGGCAACCTGTGTCAGGGCCTCACCACCCTCACAGGGAACAATTTCCTGTGAATGTATTGATCTAAAGCTGCTCTCTTCTAGTTTAAAACCCTTCCTTCGTCCTATCATTATCTTCCTGCATAAAAAATAACTCTCCATCTTTTTCACAAGCTCCATTTAAGTACCAAAAAGGTCTTCTCAAGGTCAGTGGCAGCTCCCTCACAAGGTCAACCCAACACCCCCCAGGGAAACTTTTTCCAAAGGGAAAAGATTAATCCAATGCCAGTATGGGACTGGAAAGGGTTCTCTGGTCAAATGAGACAGCGGGACAGATCTGCCCCAAAGCTGCTGAGCACAGCCCCAGTGCAGCCCCAGCGCAGCCCCAGCGCAGCTGCAGCAGCAGCAGTGTCCCCACCAGCCCGCAGCACCCTGGGACGTGCCTCGGAGCAGCTGCAGCGGATGCAGTACATCAGCCCCTGGGGCTCCAGGTACGGGTGCCAGCTCTCCCCCGGGCTGTACTTCTTGCCGTTGAAGTCACAGAACGTGTCAGGCCCTGCAAATCAACCAGGAGAAGCTGTGTGAGAAAAGGGGCTGGTTCCTGGGAGGGCTCTTTGTGAGGAGAGCAAGCACAGCATTCACATTGTCCCCCACAAGCAGCTGTTGGCCACATCCCATCTACCAAACCCAGATTTTGTTTCCCTCAATTTTAATTTTTTGCATGGATTTTTTACACCGGGACCCATCTGACCCAAATGGCAGCTCCTCTGAGCAAACTGGACTCCCTTTGCAAGAAAGGAACAGAATGAGTGGTTTTGAGGCAGAAAATAGAGTTTTCACTCTAAAACAGAAATGCTCACTGGAAGATGGACAGGTGATTTCAGGGAGATGCTACAGGATGGAATTTCCCCCAGTGAGATCAGAATGGTTGGGAGTGGTGGCAGAGATGGGAGACCCTGAATTTAGGGGACATTTTCACTGTTATCCAAAAAAAAGCCCCAAAATAAGAAAGGGTAGGGGGGGAAACAAACCAAAAACTTATAGGCAAAACCACATTCTGGAGAACAACCTTTTGCTCCATTCTCTCAAGCATCCATGGACAAGCAGAGTTGGGCTGCTTGTGCCATCCCACAGGGTCTCAGCCCTTTGGCTTTACCTGGCTTGATGAACCATTGATCTGACTGAGTCATAAAAAGCACTGCTTTTTCATTTATGGGCTGTACAGGGGGACAGCAAGTCCACCTCATCCACTTCTCATCCCCAAAAGCATAAACACGTGGGTTTTTTCTTCCTGCTTGATCCTGTTATCCTGAGAAGAGCCAGTTTCACGCTGTGCTCCTGAACTGGAGCAGTCTGTCCCAGAAAAGATCCAGACCTGCTGCCACTGTCATGGGGTTAACCTCAGCATGGCACAGGGATGAGATGGTGCCCAGCACAAACAGTGGAGGAGATACTCTGTAGATATCTGCCCTCCCCTTATTTTAACAGGTCCTTCTCCACCTCCTTCATCCCCAAGCCCATAGTTACAAACTGGCAGGAGCAGGCCAGCCTGCTGCAGGAGCCTGTGGGACAAGGCATGGCCAGGATCACCACCAACCCCTCAGGAATTTGGCCAAGAACCCCCATTCTGCCATCCTTCATGTTCACAGCCACAAGCATCACCTGGTCCCGCAGGAGCGAGCTCCAAACCTTGCAGGGTCTGCAGGAACCTGGACCCTGTAACAGCCAGGGTGGCGCTCCCGCTGTCCCATGATGTGTGCCAAAGCCCTGACTAGGCAGAGGGTCACCCCAGGGCCAAGCTCTTTCTCAGCACACACCTGTCTGTGTGTGAATTTCGTGCTTTACGTCCTCACAGCCCCGCTGCAAACTGAAGGTGATTTAAAAGGTTATGTCATCGAGGGAATTTGAGGTAGTTTGGGTGAGTGCATTGCTCGAAGGCAATGGAGACATTTACGGTTCCTGAAGCATTTATGGGTCTTTTAAAACCTTGCAGCACCCTGGGGATGCAGGAGTGGGGAGGGGCTGTTTTCCAAGGCACGACACCCACCAGGCAGTGCGTGAGCTCAGGTGAGCCAGTGGGTGCTGACCCTGCCAGGCTGTTGGGAGAGCTCCTTAACGAATAGCAGAGGGTCCACAAAATTATCTCAGTGGTGTTCACCACCCCAAAGATGCCAAGAGCCATCCCATGCTCCACTCTGTCACCTGGGACACAGCAGTGGCTTGGAGGGCCCAGCTGGTGTTGTCCCACCTTGCCAGAACTGGAGATGTCACCTGCTTAAGGGATTTCTCCAATCAACAGGACAAAATTCTCCCAAATATGCTGGGGTGGGCTGCAGTCCCTGCCCATGACCACCCTCAGGATGAACCCAGGTCATGGCCAGACCCTCTGGCCAGCAGGAAATGCAGCCCTGTGGGTCTCCAAAGATCCTTATGGGTCTCTTCCAACACAAGCCCTGCCAACAGACTTGAGCTTCTCTTTGATGGCTTTAAGCACTTGATTCTCTAAGCTGTACCTTCACAAGGGGTGACCACCAGCTGTCCAGACTGCCCGGCCCAGGCACAGCAGCAGCTGCAGATGTGGAGGTTTGCAAAACCTTTGGAGTGGATGTTACCAGTGGGACAGGCAGAGGTGTTTTCATTCCTTTTTCCTGATCAGGACTTCACACTGTCCCACAGCTCCTGACAGGTCAGCAACTCCCTATTCCTGGCCACAGAGGTCACAGGCTTACAACAAACCAACAAAATTGGTGAGCATGTGGCTTGAATAAGAGGAAACCCAGCAGAGAGAGGAAAAAAACTCTACAAAACTAAAAAACAAAACCAAACAAAAATACCAACAAAAAAAACTAAACCAAAAAAAATCATAGTTTTGCAAAAGAGTGAGAAAATGACTTCATCTTTCCCTGCTTGCAGCATCCTCATGAATTATGCTGAGGGTGAAGAAATGGAGTTGCCTTGGTGTGACGCAGCCCCGCTCAGCTCGCAGGCTCCCATGCCAGTTGGCTGCTTCTTTCAAACATTTAATCACAAGTGGAGCCCTGGTTTGGGTCCAGCCCTCGAAAGCAGCCTGATTCATGTCTGCAAAGGGCCTGCTGGTAAAATTAAAGCTGACTGGCAGTGCTGGGCAGCAGGAGACACTTGATGGCATCTCAGAAGTGCTATGGTTTTGGCAAGAGGTGCTGGCATGATGGGGTAAAAGCAAGATGGGGATGGATGGATGGATGGATGGATGGATGGATGGATGGATGGATGGATGAGGTTTAAAAGCTGGAGGCTCTGGACCATTTTTTCCCATGCCAGGCTAATAATTTCATTTTCAGAGGTCAAGCTTTGGGTATCATCCTAATTCTCTTGGAGTGAAAAGCCCTTTGTGGCAGTGAATTGGTCCTGTGCTGATCAGCAAGGTGATCTTACTCATTGTACCTTCAGCAGCAGCACACAGAAAAGTCACGTGGGTTTACTTCTCACTGGATCTAGAGCAGGTCAAGAAGTTGTGGGGTGGCATCTTGGTGGTGGCTTGTTGAGATACATCCTAAGGAGACATTCCCTTCTTGTGGTGTGAGAGATGCAGCCCAGGATGGGTTCCTCCACAGCACTCAGTGTGTCACTGTTCACTGGTGTCTCTGAACCACCTTGTGAAGATGCTGCTCAGAGCTTCTGCAACAGCCTCTTGTGAGGTTTCCATTTCCTGGTGGCTGGAAAGCTTCCCACAATACCTATCCTAAATCTTTCATGTCCTTTCCAACCCAAGCCACTTGTGATTCCATAATTCTGTCTCTGGGAATGTTCTGAGCAATTTGATGGCTCAACAAGAGGTTGTGGGGTCTTGCTCATCTCCCCTCACTCCTCTTCTCCCATTTCTTCCCGAGGCTGAGGGGGAAAGAGTGGTGCTGCATCCCCAGATGGCACCTTTGGGGTTGTCTCCGGAGCAGGGCTGAGCTGAGCTCTCAGGTCCCACAGTTTTTCTGGAAGTCACACACCTGCCAGCCAGCGCCGTGCTGGCCATGGGGGAGGGAGTTCATGCAAACCAGTTTGTAAGTTTTAAGAGCAGCCATAAATAAAGTGTAAAGAGCACTGTCTGGTACACAGAGTCCAGGCGCTCCAATGACAGCCTTGTATTTATGAAGGGCTTAAAATGCAACTTAGCTGAGAAGGGACTGGTTAAAACACTGGGCCCTTGACATGTGGCTTCCTAAAGACTCCACTCACATCCAGATCAATTCCTATACACTAGCCTCGCTCAGTTCTGGGCTGGAAATAGCTTCCTGGGGCTTTGGGAGCCTGGAAAACTCAGTAGCTCTGAAAATGGAGCCTCATGAAGCATCTCTGAGTTCTCCAGAGTGGAGAAGCCAGGCAGACAGGCCCTGCTTTCCCTTTTCCTCCCCAAGGGAATACTCTGTTACCTATAGCAGGGCGAGCAGCCCTCACCTCTCCCTTACCATGGACATGGCAGTACTCACTTTCCATCACCGTCTGTCCCATCTTGGAGCACCCTTCATCCCTGCTGGATCCAAACTTGTAAGACAGAGGGATCCCAGGAACCCCCTTTTCTCCAGCAACCATGTTAAAAAGAAATGGAACAGCAGCTTCCAAGCTCCTGGGGAAAACCACTGCCCCGTGCTCTCCAGAGATGCTGGTGTTTAAATGCCTCCAGACACAACATTGTTGCTTTCAACCATTGACCCTTAATTACTCAGAATGCAGCACATTCGTCCCAGTAACCTGTGCCTCCGATATTTTTTATTCAGCTGGAGTGCAAATCCCCTAAAATAGCCTGTTTCTGTGGGCAAATTCTTCTTTTCTGACTTGCCTTCAAGCCCGAGCATTTCTGCTTCTCACCTATTTTTAGCCACGACACTGTAGGTCCCTTGGCTGATGAGCCTGCTCGTAACTAATTTATTCCTGTCTTCACTCTCCCTGAACACCCAGCCCTGAGAAAAGTGTGAGGCTGCAGAGGTGGACGGTGGGGAGAAGTCCACAATTTGATAATGACTCTGTCACCCAAACCACCCTGTCCTTGACCTTGGGGCAAGTCCTGGCCAAGCCCTCCACATCGTGTGATGTGCCCTATAGCAAAGCTGAAGTGTTTCAGAGCTGGGTAGTGACCCTGGAGCTCCCTGCTCCAGCCCGGCTTCAATCCCATGGTCACCAGCTCTTTATCAACACTGTCAGTCCTGCAAATGGGCAGGACCCTTCCTCCCGAATCAAACCCTTACTGCTCCCCTCCAGCATCGTTTATGCCCAACTTACAGGCTGTTACCACCTCCAAAGAGCAAACACCTCACCCAACACCTGTTTCACCCTCTGCACGTGTCTCTGTCCTCTTGCCAACCCTACCATGGCAGCCTGGGTGGAGGCAGGGAGTCAGACCCACATCTCTTGCTCGAGAAACAGATGCTGTGTTCTGGCTTTGGCAGCTTTGGGTGAGCCCAGGGAAGGGGAAGGAGCTGATTTCACCAGGATTTTGCTGGGAGAAAAAGCCCCTGATCTCCAGGGATTTGCACAGTCCCATCCATCCACCTGCCTCTTCCCCCCAGCACAACCCCACAGTGGGGACGAGCAATCCGGTGCTCACATTTTGGGTCCAGGCTCCAGGAGGGTGATTATTTGAGTGCCTAATGCACTGCTGGCAGCCGCCAAGTTGTAAATCACCCCGACGAAGCCACCGGCAGACTCCGCTGGGATTCCAGGAGATTAAAGGGAAGAATAAATGTAGGGACACAACAGGTCCTGCTCCAGTTTGCTCAGAGCTCTGGTGGCTCTGCGATGTTGCAGGGGTGCTAGCAGCCACTGGTAGGGTCCCGGTGCTTTGCCCGAGCCAAGCCCACCTCCTGGCCCCAATTAACACGTCCAGCACCCTCCAAGCTCCCGAACAGCTCTGGCCAAGTCCTTCGAGCCTTTCTGTGGGAAGTGCCGAACCTCCCTCCCTTATCCCAAACCTTCTGTGTCTCAGTCAGCTCGCTGGGAGCAAAAGTGGGAGAGACTGAGGGATGGACATGAAGATGGACAAGGGATGGATACGGAGGAAAGCCCCCAGCTTTGTTTGGGGCGGGGGAGGCATTGCCCCTGTCCCCGTCCTCCCTCGGAGGGGAGATGCGCTCGTGCAGGGAGGGATCTGTGCAGAGATCTGTAAGACAACCTCCCGCTCTGTGGCATTCCTAGCCCATGGAAGGGGGGTCCGGACCTTCCCCTGCCCCTGCCAACCCCCGAGCCCCGCAGCCCCCTCACCAGCACGCCGTGCAGTGCTCGATGCTCTACAGCCCCGCTAGGCAGGCGGGGACAGCAGCAGGCGGACGGGGACACAGCCGTGTCCCCAGCAGTGCAGGACAGGAAACCTGGCTGGCTGCATGGCCTGGGACATCCCAGCCGCCGAGCTCCAACACGTGCCACGGGCAGAAGCCTCCCTGTGACCTCGGCCATGCCCGCAAAGCACCCCCGCAAATTCCTGGGGACCGCGGTGACGGGGAAACTGAGGCACGGAGGGAAGCGGCGCAGCCGGGATAAGCGCGGGTGAGACTTACGAGCCCGGGCTCGGCTCTCGGAGGCGAAGAGGAGCAGGAGGCACCGGAGGAGGAAGGCGAGGGGACCCGCCCCGGGAAGCATCGCAGCCCGGTGCTGGTGCCCTGGGGCTTCGGTCCCGGTGCCCGGGTGTGCGCTGCCCGATGTCCCGGTGATGTGTCGGGGTCCGTGCCGAGCGCTTCGCTCCCGCTGCTGGCGCCCGGCGGTGCCGCGGTCTCGATTGCGGTGCCGGGCTCTCGGAGGACGGTGCGGTGCCCGGAGCTGCCGGAGCCGGGGCTGCCGGTGCCCGGGGGTGTCGGTGCCGGGGTCAGGGGTGTCGGCGCCCGGCGGCGCCTGTGCCCGGGGCTGTGGGTGCCCGGAGGTGCCGCGGTGCCGGCGGTGCCGGTGCCCGGAGATGCCGATGCCGGGGGTGCTGCCGTGCCGGTGGTGCCGGTGCCCGGGGGTGCTGGTGCCGGTGCCCGGCGGGGCTCGTCTCGCTCCGATCAAAGGCGCCTCCTTTAGGGAGAGTCGAGGAGTTGTTTGTTGGTATTAAAGGCGGAGATGGAAGCGGGAGGGGGCATCCGCAGGGTGGGTATTTTATTTTTTTATTATTATTGTTATATTCCCACTTTTTTGGGGGGGTGTTTTAGGAAATTCCTCGGCGGCGGGAGGGAGGAGGGAGGGCGGGCGGGGAGGTGGTGCGGGAGCCTCAGGGTTAACCCCTGCAGCCCTGCAGCCCGGCCGGGGCTCTGCCGGGCTGGACCTCGCCCGGGGGCTACGAGCCAAGAGGTGACAAATGGGGTACATCACCCCCCCCAAACAGCGCCCGGCTGCACCCCTTCTCCCTGTCAAACACCACCTGGACACCCGGCCCTCCCCACCAGCTGCTTGACATTCCCTCCGCTTCATAAAGCCACTTAAATGGCCAGTGTAGCCCCTGCCTTGGGGAATTCCCCCACTGCACAATCCCAAACCCTCCTCCCACCACCCCAGCAGCGTGGGGAGCAGTGCTCCCACCCAGCTGCCGTCCATGATGGGCATGAAACACCGCGGCTTGGAAAACCACTGCTCATGCCATCATCCCTGGAGGAGCCACCTGAGCTCCACACAACGTTGCTCCTGTTCCTGCTGCTCCCCACATCCTGCACAAAGTGGTCCAGCTAGGGCTGCCAGCCCTCCTCTGTCTGTCTGTGGGGCTCAGCTTTCTACTCTCCAAGATCCTTATGGAGAAGTTGGGCAGCTCTGGATCCTCCCTGAGCAGCTGTGTCCCCTCAGCAGGGCCAGTTTCCATGGGCAGAAAAAGCCAGGGCCACCAGTTCATTGTGGGGGTGAATTACTGCTGCTTCCTTAGACCGGATTTCGTGTGGTTTTTTACCCACTCCTTCTGTCCACCCTCACAACTGGAAGGGGTGCTCAGAGCAAACACTCAATGAGCACATGAAATACAGCTTTTTATGCAGCAATGACCACCCTGGTGTTCCACCACTGGGAAGGCTTGGACAGAGCCCCCAGACCTTGCAGAATTCCTGGGCTGCCTCTTTGCAAATGCCTTCATGTCTAGAACACAAGGTCTCTCTCTTGCTGTCATCTCCTTCAGCTTTCTCACACCGCTGGCCAAGGAGGAACTGTCATCACCTGTGACCCCGTGCTGACAGGAGATCTCCTCCATCAGCCAAGTTATTCATCTTTTCCTCTTCATTCAAGCTGAGGATTGGGCTTTCCAGGGGGTGAGATCTTTATGCCTGCTGCCATCCCACACTGAGAATGACATCAAGCCACTGGTCTGCCATGGTGTCCCCAAACCCCTTATCCTGGGCACACCAACCACAAGGCCCATTACTTGCAGAGATGAAAGAAATCAAGGGCAATTTCTGCAGAAAAAAGCCCAATCTCTTCTTTCCATCCATCTCCTAATTTTGTCTCTCTCTAACTCTACCCCAGGTGCCAACACATCCCCCTGTACCAAACCATGTTTGCAGGTGCCTGTTCCTGGAGCTGGATAGGAGGGAAATCTTTGTAATAAGAAAGCTCTTAATGTCCCTTTACATCACCAGCTTTGTTATTTTCTCTTTAAGCTGTGAGCAAAAGAAATCAAGGTGCATTTCTGTGCCTACATGGGCTGGACATATATTCTGGGAAGGAAATGGGAAACACTGAATCCTGGTGATGAAATGCAGGTGAATCTTCACCCCACCTTGACTCTCCCCCACAGGAATGCCTGTGGCCCTCCAAGAGCACAGCCCAGTGTGCTGAGCAGAGGACAGAGCTGACACATCTGCAGGGACGGCCTCGATCTGTTGCTTACCAGCTCCAGCAACAATTTTACCACTCAGTGCCCTCCCCTGGGGATGGCGAGTGGGATTCTGCTGAAGGACCCAGGAATTCCAGCAGATACAGGAGCCCAGAATCCAGGGACACTCTGCACATCATCTGTGCTCTACAGAAAGCACAACTGTGCTGTCACATTCCACAAATGGGAATTCTTCCCACAAGGAAGAATTTCTTCCCTATGTCCAACCCTGCCCTCTGGCAGTGGGAAGCCATTCCCTGTGTCCTGTCCCCCCATCCCCTGTCCCCAGTCCCTCCCCAGCTCTCCTGGAGCCCCTTTAGGCCCTGCAAGGGGCTCTGAGCACTCCCTGGAGAGCTCAGGGTGAGCAGGCCCAGCTCTCCCAGCCTGGCTCTAGAGCAGAGGGGCTCCAGCCCTGGAGAAGCTCTGGGGCCTCCTCTGGAGTCTCTCCAGCAGCTCCAGGTCCTGCTGCTGTTGGACCCAGAGCTGAAAGTTATCACCACCTAATGCCACTTCCCTTTTTTCACTGCTCCACGAATTTCCAGCTCTCTGCAGGTTTTTCTAGCAATGCCCCTCGATTTTCCCCTCGTGCCTCGATAAAGATGTTTAAAGGGGTTTGGGTAAACAGGAGGCTCCTTCCAGCTCCCACCAGGAAAAGCTGGTACCTCCTCTCCCAGCTCTTCCCTTGCACAGGGCTGACTTGAAAAGCCCATTTGTAGCACAAGTCTGTGGGCAAGTTATGAAAGTACTTAGAAAAATGGGGACACAAAGTCCAAGTCAATGAAGTTATTTTGTGCCTCTGCTGCAACAGCAACAGCTGAATTTGGGACTGTAGATCCTGGCCTCACATCAGGGCTAAAACTTATGGGAAAGTTCAGGCATGTCCTAAGTGCAGACCCAGGAAATAAAGGGCAGCCTTGTCAGGAGCAAGGTGCTGTGTTACATCTCTGTTGGGTTTCATAAAGAATACATTCACCCTTTGGCAAAACCAAGGCTCTTTATCTTCATCTGTGAAGGAATCTGTCTGACAGTTCAATACTGCCAACATCAATCCATCTGTGATCATGAATCAGGCTCCAAAAACCTAATGGCATTGGCCTGTAAATAATACAACGTGGATCTGTTCTTTTTGCCTTCTGGTTCCTGAGTCTTTAGGTCAAACTCACTTTATGTTTTCTGGGCAATCAAGAGTACAAGACAATTCCTTTTTTTTTTTTTTTAAAACTGAGAGTGAAAACAGAATCTCCTACAAACTGCTGAGTAAACAGCATGGGCTCCAATAACATCCCCCACCTTGCAAGCCTTATGGCTGGAGTGTGAGCTGGCCAAGCTGCAGGCTGGAGGAGCTGGCTGCCTATTGCACCTTTCCTTGGAAGTTTGTAGCCCTGCGTCCCTGACATTTGATCCAGCGTGGGCGAGGAGAAATGCACACGAGAGGGCTGTCAGCCACAGGCAAAGGAGCTGGAAACCTGCAGGGCTCTGAATTGTTGGAAGCTGGTCTGAAGAAATTCGGCTGCAGGAGTAAGTCCCCTAGACCCCTGGAAGTGTCCAAGGCTGGATGGGGCTTGGAGCAACCTGGGACAGTGGAAAGTGTCCCTGCCACATCAAAGGGGTTAGAATGAGATGAGCTTTAAAGTCCCTTCCGACCCAAACCAGTCCATGATTCCCTGCTCCCATCCTGGTGGGTGATTAACACTGGCCACAGCTCCTCATGGAGGTCTTCTGAAGGTGACTGTGTTTGGGGGGTGTTCATCAGAGGGTTTCCCATGGAGGTCTCCTGAAGGTGACTGTGTTTGGGGGGTGTTCATCAGAGGGTTTCCCATGGAGGTCTCCTGAAGGTGACTGTGTTTGGGGGTGTTCATCAGAGGGTTTCCCATGGAGGTCTCCTGAAGGTGACTGTGTTTGGGGGTGTTCATCAGAGGGTTTCCCATGGAGGCCTCCTGAGGGTAACTGTGTTTGGGGGTGTTCATCAGGGGGTTTCCCATGGAGGTCTCCTGAAGGTGACTGTGTTTGGGGGTGTTCATCAGAGGGTTTCCCATGGAGGCCTCCTGAGGGTAACTGTGTTTGGGGGTGTTCATCAGGGGGTTTCCCATGGAGGTCTCCTGAAGGTGACTGTGTTTGGGGGTGTTCATCAGAGGGTTTCCCATGGAGGTCTCCTGAAGGTGACTGTGTTTGGGGGTGTTCATCAGGGGGTTTCCCATGGAGGTCTCCTGAAGGTGACTGTGTTTGGGGGTGTTCATCAGAGGGTTTCCCATGGAGGTCTCCTGAAGGTGACTGTGTTTGGGGGTGTTCATCAGGGGGTTTCCCATGGAGGTCTCCTGAAGGTGACTGTGTTTGGGGGGTGTTCATCAGGGGGTTTCCCATGGAGTTCTTTCCAATGTGTGAAACTCCACCTTGCTTGAGAGCTGGTGGGCTTTGAAGAGCCCTAAAGCCACACCTTTTTGAGGGTTTAAGGCAGTCAATGACTGGTGAGGCTTAAGAATATAATTTACTGATGGAAGCACATAGTCCAACCTGGACTGGGAAATCTGGTCATTCTTTTTAGAGTCTGAGCATGTTGCCAAGCACAAACCCAAATAAATAGTCTGTAATCAGTGCAAACCAGTGATAGACAGGACAGTGGGTAAGAGATTCTCCTCCAGGGATTGAGATCAGCAACCAAGTAAGAGGCAGGGGTGAAGAAAGGCTGAATAAAGCAAGGGAGAAGGGTAGAGAGGAAAAATGGGAGAGCACATTGCCATGGCCTGTCTGTATCTCCTGTATCCACCATGACACATCCCACCTGCACCCCTTGGAAGGCATCTGCCAGGCTAGGGCCATCATCATCGCTGGGAGACCATGAAGAGAAACGGTGGCAGCAAAACCCTGCCAGCTCCTCGGGAGCGGTGAGAAGCAGAGAAACGCTCCCTGACAGGCTGGGCAAGGCTGAGGTTTTGGCTGGGGATGGCAGGATTTGAGGCTGGAGCCTTGCACGGGCTTAGGATTCCCTCTGCAGGCCAGCCCTGAGCTCCGCACATCCCGAACCGTGGAACCACAGAGGGCTTTGGAGTGGAAAGAACCTTAAAGCTCACACAGTCCCAGCCCTGCCGTGGGCAGGGACACCTTCCACTATCCCAGGCTGCTCCAAGTCCCATTCAACCTGATCTTGAATATTTTCAGGGATGGGCAACCACAGCTTCTCTGGGCAACCTGGGCCATTTTTTAATGACTCTTAACTGTAAAATATTTCTTCCCAGTATTCCATTTAACCCTGCCCTCTGGCAGTGTAAAACCTTTGCCCCTTGTGGGGCTTTGGGTTGGAAGACAAGCTGGAGACACAGAAACCAAGTTCTGTCCAGGGCAGTACTGTGGAGAAGTAATTTGGGAGAACAGCTGGCAGAGATCCTTTTCCAAAACTGATGTGCCTAGGACTCTGCAGAGAGCTAAAGATCTGCACAGCTCTTTGTCCTACAGGTAGCTTTGGTGGGGAAGTGTCTCCTATTCCCACATTCTCTGTCCCTCCCGAGGGCTCCCCAGTGCCCAGCTCCCAGGTCAGGCTGATCCCGAGGAACAGCAGCTCTGTGGGGAGCTAGGGAATCACACAGTCTGTCTGACTCTGGCCAGCAGCAGCACGTACGGGACAGACACACAAACTGCTGGACTAAGTCCAGCCCCAAACCGCTGCCATCATTCATCTTAATAGAGTCAGTACGAGTTTTTTGTTTCATGAGAAGGAATTTTTTTGTCAACTGGCATTTCGTGGAGCCCACAACAGCAGGGATCCACATGCTGGTATCCTTTTAGTCATTCAACAGCCAGAGACAACTAAAGATAGAAGTGTGGGTGAGATGGAAAGTTAATGAAATCCCCCAGCAAGTTCCTGGCACACATGCACAGGCTGTTCCTTGGGCATGGATCATCCCTTCCTCTCTCCAACCATGGAGAGAGCAGCCTCCTAAGGGAGGCTCAAAGGTGTAGGCCTTCACCTCTGCCTCTGCAGCCACGTTCTCTCTTCTGCCAACCCAATGTAGCTGAGAGGCTTCCTCAGAGAGGGTGCTAAAATATGATGAAAAGACAGATTGGTTTGGTGCCCCAGTAAAGAGATGAAAAGCAGAAGAGGAGTGCAAGAGATTTCCATAGCAACTGGTGCAGAGGCTCTGCCTCCTCATGCTCTGAGTCACCGTCCATGGTGGTTTAACTCTGGCTGGAGGCCGAGTACCCACCAAAGCTGCTCCATCACTCCCCTCCTCAGCTGGGCAGAGGAGGGAAAGCTGGACAGAGGGCTCGTGGGTCGGGATAAGGACAGAGAGAGATCAGCTACAGTCACGGGAGGGCAGAGCTCGGGGTGTTCCCTTGGAGAGGAGAAGGCTCCAGGGAGAACTTGGAGCCCCTTCCAGTGCTTGAAGGGGCTCCAGGAGAGCTGGAGAGGGACTGGGGATGAGGGATGGAGGGACAGGACATGGGGAACGGCTTCCACTGCCAGAGGGCAGGGTTGTATGAGATATTGGGAAGGAATTGTTCCCTGTTATGATGGAAAAGCCGTGGCACAGGCTCCCAGAGAAGCTGTGGCTGCCCCATCCCTGCAAGTGTCCAAGGCCAGGTTGGATGGGGCTTGGAGCAACCTGAAATAGTGAAGGTGTCCCTGCCCATGGCAGGGGCGGGACTGAATGATTTTTAGGGTCCCTCCAACCCAAAGCATGTGGGAGTCCGTGATTTACCCTTAAAACCGGACGGCCAGCCCTGTCCCGTGCCGACAAAGCGCGGGAACGCGCCGGTGTCGCCCCCGTTCTGCGGCGGCAATGAATATTCATGAGGGGCGTGGCCTGCGCGCGGGCGGGAGCGGCGCGCGCGGCGCTCATTAATATAAAGGCCCGGGGGCCGCGTCCCCTCATGAATTATGCGGGATGGGCGTGGCCGCCGCGGCCCTTCAAAGTGTGGGAAGATGGCGGCGGCGGCGGCGGCGGCGGGTGCCGGCGGCCGGGCCGCGGTGCGGGGGCGGCGGCGGCGGGGCCGGCCCGCGGCCGAGGAGGAGCAGGACGCGGTGGTGCTGTCGGTGGCCGAGTGCCCGGTGTGCCGGCAGGCGCTGGTGGAGGCGGTGACGCCGCCGTGCCGCCACTCGCTCTGCCTCGCCTGCTTCCAGCGCTGCCTGCAGGGCCCGGGCCTCTGCTGCCCGCTGTGCCGCAGCCGCCTCTCCACACGGGCCCGGCGGCAGCAGGCCGAGCCCGCAGCCACCACGGCCGCCGGAGCAGCAGGCGGGGAGCAGCGGCCGCCGGACCAAGGTGCGGCTGCGGCGGCGGCGGCGGCGGCGGCACCTGCGCCCCCCCATCCTGGACCGGGAGGGGCGGGGGGCCGCGGGGGCGGGGGCGTGGCCTCGGTGGGGGCGTGGCCGCCGGGGAGCCGCGATGAGTTCGCGGGGGCTCAGCCCGAGGGGCGGGGCCGGGCGGGCCGGAGGTGCGATGAGTTCGGGGGGGCTCAGCCCCAGGGGCGGGGCCATCGCGAGATGTGCGCTGAATTTGGGGGGGGAATCCGCTGGGGGCGTGGCCAGGCCAGGGGCGTGGCCAGGCGCAGAGGTGCGATGAGTTCGCGGGGACTCGGCCCGAGTCCTGCGGGGCCGAGCGGGGAGGGGGCATTGGGGCTGAGCTACCCCTCTGTGGCATCGGGACATGGAGGGGATGCCCGGCTGGGGGGATGTTTCCCCCCTTCCTCAGGTGTTTTTGTGATAACACTGCCCCAAAAGTGTACGGTTCCAACAGTGCTGCCAGGAGTTGGGCAGGTCTGTACTGCATCAAGACAGGAAAGAGTTTGCACCACGGGAAGGCCTAGTCCCTTGTTGACATAAAAAAAGCCCATCATCCCTGTGTTCATTTTGTCGCACATTTCCTCCCTGCCTCCAAAGCTAGATGCCTTCCTCAACTCCTAGAAAACTGCCCTCTGTGTTCCCTTCAAAATAAATCCTCATCTGAGACAGTGGCATTGCTTTTCCCCGTGGGAGCTGCTGGAGATGCCCACCTTGCTGCTGTCAGAACTCGGGATGCACTGGGGTCTCTTGGATGGAGAGGTGTTGCAGCAGTGCCCACTTCAGCAACACAGCATTGCTGAGGGGAGCCCTGCAGAGCAAACAAGGATTTAAGCTACAGATAAACATCCTTTTAGCCCAGCCCGTTCCTTTCTGAGCATGTTTCTGGTCTCCGGTTCGTGCTTGTGTCAGCACCCTCTAATTGGCTGTGGGAAGAATTGGCAAGATGAGCTTATACAGCTTAAATTGGTGGTTTGAGCTAACCCCACTAACCTGGAAGAGATTTAGGAAGCCTTCACACAGAAGGGGTTGCTGAATCAATGAACAGATGGGCTGTCCAGAGGGAGCTGAGCTGAAGCGCTGGGAGTGGTTCCTCCAGAGGAAGGGCAGTGGGAGCTCCCCAGGTCAATCTCTGCTCCAGGGCAGTGGTGTCAGTCATGCTTAAATGGACTTGGCAAGGTCCAGGTGAGCTTGGATGAGAGTATCCAGCCATGCTGCAGGAATGCTTGTGCAGTGTCTTAGTTGGGCTTTTTTAAGTAGAATGAATTCTTTGCTTGTCCCGAGTTGTGTGAGATGTGCGTGGGACAAAGGGCAATGGCTTCTCACTGCCAGAGGGCAGGTTTAGATGGGATATTGGGATCAAATTCTTGCCTTTAAAAGTGCTGAGGCCCTGGCACAGGCTGCCCAGAGAAGCTGTGGCTCCCCCATCCCTGGAAGTGTCCAAGGCCAGGCTGGATGGGGCTTGGAGCAACCTGGGATAGTTGAAGGTCCATGGCAAAGAGTGGAATGAGATGATCTATCCAGTCCCTTCCAACATCTGCTGCTCTGTGCTCATCCACTGAGCCAGCCATCTCACCATGGAAGATGAGATGGTTAAGCCTGCTTTCCTTTCCTTAAATCCAGCAGCCTAACTCCCAAACACCTTGTCCTTGTCCTAGAAGTGGCTTCCAGGAATGGCTGCTTCCCAGGAATCAAGGTGGGGCTGACCCTGTCATTCCTCCTCCTTGCCCTGTCTGAAGGGATGGGTGACATTCGCTTTCTCCCAAGCCTCACAAACCTGTCCCGATCACCATGACCTTATCAATGGACATGTAATAAATAAAGATATATATGTATATATATAAATCTCAGTGTTGGTTGGCCCCAGAGAAGGGGCAGCAAAGGCAGCAGAGCCCAGCTCATCCCCATGGTGCCCAGTGCCAGGACAGAAGGCAAAGGACACAAACTGAAACACATCAAGTTTCACTGGCCACAAGAAAATTACCTCACAGTAAAGTGAGGGTGACCAAGCACTGGCACAGGTTGCTCAGGGTGATTGTGGAGTTTCCATCCTCAGAGCCAAAACCCAATTGGACATGGGCCTGGGCAGCCTGTTCCTGCTGACCCTGCTTGAGCAAAAAAATTGGGTCTCCAGAGGTCTTTGCCAACTTCACTTATTGTGTGATTCTCTTATCAAACACTGATTAAGCTCAGGTATTTAATTAAATCACTTAAAATGTGCAGAATCTTTAAAACTACTCAGTATGACCACTTGACACACCTTGATTATTCCAGCTTAAACTGGCTAGTTAATCATGGTTTCACATCCCAGTTTTTGTGATTCCCTTTGGGGTTCATCCATAATAGTGGGCTTAAGGAGCTCTCAGACCTTGGCTGAGGCTGGGGATTCTGCACCAGGTGTCCAAATAGGTATAAAGTCAGAGTCCTTGTCATGACACGTGTCAAACAAAACTGGATGGAAATCAGCAGAGACACACTTGCTGCCTGTGTTGTGTCTTGGCATGGGCTGGGTTTGCCTGGGAGCTCCCGGGCATCTGATTCCCTAGGAGCTGCCCTGCTGCCTTCAGCCTGCCCCTGGCTGCGGGCTCCAGAAGGATGCAGGTGTCCCATGGGTCCCACATCCTCTCTGTGGACATCTCCAAGTTCCATAGAACACCTGGGAAGGCGCCCTAGGTGCTGGTGTAAGGCCAGACTTTGAGTTAAAGATGCAGTGCTGGCTGCAATGCTTCGCTAAGTGGGGTTTCATATTAAAACAGTTGCTTGGTGAAATTCTTGGAAGGCAGAGAGGAGCAGCAGATGGGAGGCTTGGAGACTGCGGGTGTGTGTTTGAGGCTTCAGCTGGCCAAGGAGAAGGAACAGAATATGTTTGTGGTGAGGTGCTCAGCCTGATTTGTGAGAAAATAAGTACATTCACATTTCAGAGAATCAGATTCCTTTTGTTTCCCCTCTGCCCAGTAGCAATGCACAACAATCAATAACTGATGCTCGTATAAGAGGAGTGCCGTGTTTTTGCCAGACTTGTAACATGACTTCCCCCTCCCTCCTCTCAGTCTTTTTTTGGCAGTGGTTTTCCCCTTTCCCCACTGGACCAAACCAGTCTAGTTCTTGAGCATTTCCTGGTGATTCCTTAAGTTCCTGTCGTTTCTGTTGTTCTGTAGCCTGTCACTAGCTGTTTTTTGTCTCAAGACCACAGTGCTACAAGTTTGGGAGTGGCAATCCTGAGGAAGCCTTTCCCTGTCTTGGGAAAAGCAGTGATTTGCTCTCCACAACAAACTGATTAAAGCTGACACCATCTCTTTTTTCCTCCTTGTCACAGTGTTGTGTTGCTGGTGGGATGGGTTAAATTTAAGATTTCCTAGGAAGATAGGATAGGGTGCCTCTCTGGGGGCAGCAACTGTGCCATGAGGCTGTCAGAGGGCTTGCACCTCCATTTCTTTCCTCATTGTCCTCTCTCCAGCCCTCCAGAATACTTAAATTATTTTTAATCTGCTGTTCAAGCCATTAATGAAAGGAGTGATTAGGACCAGACCCAGAGCTAGCCCCAGTGGTCAGTGTGAGAGTCATGGCAGTGGATCATTAACTCTTGGAAAATAATTTTCCACTTGAGCAGTGGTTACACCTGTGCTAGGGTCAGAAAATTCCTAACTTTCTGGTTTGTGTTTTGAAAACATTTAAGATTCCATCTTCAGCTGCAAGTGTTAACTGCCAGGAGTTAAAAGTAGTGCAAACCTCAAGGAGACGGCAGCTGCAAAGCCTGCTGAAAGTTTCCATGGAAGCTGGGGGCGAGGGGGATTCGCTGCTGCTGGTGGCAGAGCTGGGACTTGCCTGATGGCATCCGTTTGGCAAACCCCAGGAGCCTCTGAACAACAGACAGGGAACCAAAGGGTTCTGAATTGAGTTCAGCTTTACTTTGAGTCAGCCCATGTTGCTGAATTCGCCAGATGGAGGTTTCTGAATCTTTTGCCAGTAAATATAAAATGTGCTGGTCAGGAGTGTGGCTCCACAGAGATGGTGTGTAAGACACACTTCCGAGCTGGCGTGGAAGGGATGGGCTCATTCAAGGGGATTGAGGCTGCAAGTCAAATGCCTCTTATAAAGAAAACCAGTGTTAAATAATTAGAAAATCTTTTGTCTTCTCAAATAGTGCAGAAATCAGTTGTTTTTTCCAAGACTGAGCACAATAGGATGCAATTCTTGTCTGCCAGCATAAAAAAGCAGCGTGCCAGGTTTGATCCTGCCACTGCAACTGTTTCAGTGCTCTCACAGGGCTCGGAAGGAGCATCCCAGTGGCAGCCCTCCCAGCAGCCCTTCAGAGTCAGCTTCATTCAGGAAACAGTTCTGTTGACCCACAGATCACCCGAGAGGAAGGGCAAGCAGGAGATTTGCTGCAGAATCAAGTAAAAAGCCTTTTCTTCCATGATTTGGCTGCTTTGTTGTCCTAGGCTGTGGCACACATTGAACCAGCTGAGCAGCCTTGTCCTGGACCTGAACATCCAGAACTGGCATGGGGAGGTGTGCCAGAGAAAGACATGGGATGCTCTGGTCACCTTGTCTTCCTCCCAGTGTGAGGACTGGTCTGGTTCCACCTGGAATGGTTCTGTGCCGACAGAAGCATCCCTGGGTGCAGCCATCCTTCTGCCTTGTTGGCAGAGGGGATGCTGCCCCTCTGCCCAGCCCTGGAGGCTCCTATGGGTGCTGTGGTCAGCTCTGGATCCTCAGCACAGCAGGACAGGGAGCTCCTGGAGTGGGGCCAGTGGAGGCTGTGGAGCTGAGGAGGGGCCTGCAGCATCTCCGTGCCCAGGAAAGGCTGAGGGAGCTGGGGCTGCTCAGAGCTGAGAGAGGCCCTCAGCCCTGGGTGTCCCTGGGTGCAGCGAGGGGCAGAGCAGGGCCCAGGCTCTGCTCCAGGGGCCAGCAGTGGCACCAGAGGAACGGGCAGGGCCTAAGCCCAGGAAGTTCCATCTGAGCATGAGGAAGAACTTCTTTCCTGTGCAATGACCAAGCACTGAACAGGCTGCCAGAGAGGGTGTGGAGTCTCCCTCAGGACATATTTCAGAATCCCTGGACACAATCCTGTGCTCTGGGATGGCCCTGCTTGGGCAGGGAGGTGGCACCCGGTGACCCACAATAGTCCTTTCCAGCCTGACCCATTCTGGAGTTCTATGAAATGCAGATATACATCTTTGCAGACATTTTTGTTTTCATCTTTTCTATACAGAGTTGGCAATTTGGGGTCTCAGCTCTTTTTGACCCATCTGTAAAATACACAAGTTGTTACATAAAGATACTATTGATAAAGTTGCTTCCACCTGGTGTTGGATCCCTTTAGCTCAACCACCACAACTTACACATAAATGTTATTCCATTATTTAAAATTTCTTCTGGCTTGCTGAACCGAAGTGAGAAGTGAGAGGGTTGACATGGCTCATCTTTCCTGGTGCGTGTTTCCCTCGGGTTAGCATGTGCCCTGGAGGGGAAAACTCCACCTTTTTAGCTCTGGAGACAAGCCTTAAACATTGAGAAGTAATTGAAGTTTGCTGCAGGCGAGTTACAGATTGCTGCTGCTCTTGGGACGGTCTCTGTGGAAATTCAGCTTGATAAAGTTCACAAAGAACTGGAACCGCTCAAGGACACAATTGAAAAAACATTTTGGGAAGCCGGTGGAAGGTTTCCAGCATGGGCCGGTTGCGGAAGCAGAAGCAAGGAATGCAGCCTGGCCTCCCCAGCATCAACATTGCTTGGGATTTTTATCACATGTGTAGGGACACTCGGGATGTTTTCCTTTTAAAAACAAGCCTGGCTCGTGCAGGCGTGTGAGTAAGAGGAAATAGCAGCTTTTTTATGAGAAAAAAGGCCTTATGGTCTATATGCTTAATGTTTGCTTACATGAGATTCTTCTTCTCCCTCTGAAGCAAATAGTACAGAAATGCTTTATGATTTGTGCAGCTCTGGCATTGGCAGGATTGCCTGTTCAGAGCTCCAGAGGCCACGGTGTTTGCACTCACCCTTGCCGGCGGGAGGGACTGAGGGTACAGGGCTCCCTTGGAACTTGGAAAGGGGAAGCCAGGGGAAGCAGGACAGATGGTAATGGGATTTCATCATGTCTGTGCATGGTTGGGCACCGGGGCTGTGACCCATCCCCAGGGACGAGGGAAATGTGGCCCTGAACTAGAGGGTGCAAAACAGTCACCAACTGGTCACTGGGTGTTTGATTCACCCGCTCTGCCATCACCTTTCAGTGTGGGCCAAACAGAAACTCTTCCTGCACAAGGGAAGTTCTGTGAGGGGGACACAGCCTGCAGAAAAGGAGGCTCACGGGGACCTCCTGTCTCTCCACAATTCCCTGACTGGGGGGGACAGCCGGGGGGGTTTGGGCTCTGCTCCCGGGGAACAGGGACAGGACAAGAGGAAACAGCCTCAAGGTGTGCCAGGCGAGCTTCACTTTTGGAGGCAGGAGGAATTTCTTCACTGGAAGGATGGTCAGGCATTGGCTGGGGCTGCCAAGGTGCAGTCCCACATCCCTGGAGGTGTCCAAGGAACAGCTGGATGGGGCACTCATTGCTCTGGGCTGGGTGACAAGGTGGGATTGGTCACAGATTGCACTCGATGGTCTCAGACATCTTTCCCAGCCTAAATAATCTTGGGATTATGTGAAAACATGTGGTGGAGATGCTGGTTTATATCCTTTAATTTTAGCAGGGTGGGAAAAGGAGGTACCCCTGATGTTTCCTCTTCGCTCGAACCTGTTCCATCCTGACTGTAGCACGTTGGGATGATGAACTGTGCTGCACCCTGCCTGGAATACTGATAGGGATTGAGCCAGGATGGTTGTCCGGGGGTTGTTGTTTTGTTCTGGTTGTTCCCTTTTCCCTCCAGGCTCCTCCGACTGACGTGCAACTTGCCCAGACTTGCACTGCACAGAAGTGGGAGGGAGCTTTGAGGCTGATAGGAGCACGGGACTCCTTTGGGAATAGCAGACCCCAGGGATGGAAGTGAAGCTGTAACCCCGTGCCAGTATGCTTTTGGTTTCGGAATTCCCCAGGGGAAAGGGAGGAAGCGGGAGCAGGAAAGGAAACTTTCTGCCCGACAGAGCGTCCTGCCAGCTCGGCTTCCACGCTGCAGTGGGGAGAGCGGGGCAGGCGGGACGGAGGCTGTGCTGGCTCCGGCTCCGCGGGACGGCACTGCGGGCGGCTGGCAGGGCTGTGGGGAGGAAACGGGGAGCGTTCTCCGTGCAGCGCTGTGAATTCGGGGTGCCGTGCTGCTGCGGGCAGCCTGCGTGCCTGGGGGCTGGCTGCAGCACCACCTAAATCCTGCCTTTATTCCCGGGACTCAGATTCCCTGTGCCTAAATCCTGCCTTTATTCCCGGGACTCAGATTCCCTGTGACATCTCCGGGCTGTTACTTCACCCCTGTGTTTACATCCTCCCCATGCTCCCTGATTGCTTAACTGCTTGTCAAGGACTCTTGAGAATCTCAGAGGAAACTCGGGAAGTGCAAAGTGGGATTACTTGGCCGTCCTCCTCCCGAGGTTTCTGTATGTTAAACAGAGCTGTGATAGCAGTGGCAGAATATAAACATCTGGAGTTGAAAAATGTGCTGCAGAAGCTCTTGTGCAGCCTGTGGAGATCTCACCCTTTTTGGGAAATAATGGCCAACACCAGTTATCCTGCACTAAGAAGTATTTCCTTTTTTTTCCCTTTTCTTTCTAGACTTTATATTCAGAGCGCCCATTAAATTAAGCAAAACGGGAGAACTCCGAGAGGAATATGAAAGCCAGCTAAGGAAGGTCAGTATTTTGGGTAATTGTGTTTTTTCTTCCAGAATAATTTGGATTTCCTGCAGGAATGCCATCCTACCTGTAGGGAAACCTGAAGGGCTCTTTTTTCCTATTCTGTAGCAAAGGTCATTTATTCTCTTTATACTGTTCAGCCAGTTCAGGGAATGGCTGTAATTGAGCATGTAGATGCCAAATTTTGCTGGTTTAGTCTGCCTTCCAGAACGTGGAAATGTACCTTCTTTGGAGTGACTGTTTGGTTGTGGATGGAATTCCATAAAGGCTTTTGCAGCATAAGGCATCTCCTTCTCCTCAAACATCCTTCTCCTCAAAAACAAACTCTTCCAAACTAGAGCTTTCTATTTATGTTTAGCCATGAATAAAATGTCATTTAAAGAAAAAAAAATCTAAAAGAATAAAGGCTTTTCAGCTGGTTTGGAATTAAAGTCCATGAAAATATTTTTTAAATTTTTGATCTTTGTGATCCTGTTTTCCCTTGAGATTGGTTCCAACCCATCACTGATTATTTTACCTGCTGGGTAAAAGGAACCTGAGGGGTTTTTCATTGTTGAAGGATTTTCTTTGGGTTTTCACTTGTACATCTCAACAAGTGTAAAAAGGGCTGGGAGGCTGATTAAGTTAGAGAAATAGCCTTGTTTGAGTAGGAAAATAGGTGATAATCAGGTAAATAACTAACTGGGAAATGCTTATGTGTGAGGAGACAGTTAAAAAGCATGGAGGGGTCTTCCCTCCTGGTTCTCCGTGTATGGAATTAGCAGTGACACTGATGGGCAGAGTCACTGCAGGTTACTAAGATAGCTTTGGCTGGCTGTTTAATTAACTGTTCATGGGAATTGCAAACTCTTCTCCACTTGGGTGTCCCAGGAAGGCAGGGACACTTTGTGTGCAAAGTCGTGGGACTTGTGTCATTTTCAGATATTTCTCTATCAAGTTTAAGGAAGTGTGTTTGCAGCAGGTCAGGCTGCAGCTGAAAAGGTTTTTACATCACCAGCTTGACTTCAGCAAAAAGATACCCTGTGCAGTCCAGTGCCAACACTTCTCCCTTCCCTTGCAGTCAGAAGGGAATGCTTTACCATGTTTCTGGCATTTGGGTAGGTTTTTGTCTTGTTCTTGTTCAGCCTGTTGCCTTCCCCTTCTTGCTCCCTGACAGATGGGAGAGGGGTTTCTTTAAACTTGCTTTTTGTGAAGCTCAGCTGAAGGAGCCGTGTGGGAGGAGATTCTGTGAATCGTCATCTAAGAGGAAATGGCAGTGAAATTTTGCTGGTGAAATGACAAATGATGATGCAGTCAGAGTGTTCTATTCATAGAATCAGAATAGAATCACAGAACTATTTAGAGGGGAAAAGCCCTCTGAGATGCTTTCCCATCTGTCCCCCCATCACTGCCAGGGCCACCACTGACCCATGTCCCCCTGTGCCACATCCACGTGGCTTTTAAATCCCTCCAGGAATGGGGACTCCACCACTGCCCTGTGCCAATGACTGGCTACCCTTTTAGGGAAGAAATTTACCCTGATATCCAACCTAAACTTCCCCTGGTGCAACTTGACACCGTTGCTTCTTGTGCTGCCACTTGTTACCTGGGATGAGAGACTGACTCTCATCTGCCAGGAAGTTGTTGGGAAGCAAAATTGTGACTGTTGCTACTTAGCAAGAGTTTCCTGTTGTCTCTGAACTTCTGAAATAGGCAGGAGGAGACAGGAACTCGAGTTTGGGAATCTAAACTTGTACATGATTGGGTTTCCTTCCACGCCTCAAGACAGCTTCCCTGCCCGTGGAATAGAAATAACCTGGGCTTTCCTCCTGAGGAGCATTTCCAAACCTTTTTACATCTCCCAGATGTGAGTTGTTTTATATATCTGAACTCCTGACCTGCTTTCCTGCTTTTTGCAGTTGAAAACAAAGTGGTGCCATGATTACATACTGAAGAAATTTTATTTGACATGGATTATCTCATAGCTTAATTTTCTCAACTGGCTTTCAGAATGAGATACTTGCTGTCTGTGCAGGGTAGCGAAATTGGGTTTTCCTCTTCTGTGCCCTTGGTGCTCCTGCATTTTATGTGTTTCCAGAGGAGGCTCTGTGTCATTTCTGTGTACTAAAACCCGAACTCAGCCTGTCCAGCTGTCTTTCTATCACAAGCAAGTCTGTTGCTTGTAAGCACACACGGTGGGAGGGGAACTCCTACCTGCGGCATGTGCTGACATGCAGCTTCCCAGAGCCAGGGCAGACGGAGCAGGCTCCGGGAGGCAGCAAACCTGGACACTTCGTGGAGGGAAGAGAACATACCAAACGTGAGTTTGCCAAACTTTTGGGAGTAAATGTTAGTGTCAGGAGTGATGGTCCTGAAGGGGGTGTTCCTTGAGTTAACAATTATTGATTGCTTGTACAGCCTTTTTTTCCCCTGCAGCTGCAGTATCCAAAAGGACTGAAATGCTTTTTGTGATAAGTGTGCTGTTCACAGCAGCTGTTGGTCCTGCATCCTGTATTTCAGAGATGCTACTCAGATAACAGGAGGTCCTTCTCCCAGGGTACACATTTCACACCACACTGTTTCAGTTTCTTGTCCTCCTGTCCCAGCACAGCATTGCCATGGAAGGAAATTCTCTGGGAGACAATTTATGTTAAGGCTACTTCAAATTATTATTTTTGTAATTAGTACAGATTTTATCATTAGAGTTTGATTTTGTTTACAGCCTTCATTCTGGAACTAAATTCCTTTTTGTATCCTATTAATTAGGGTTAGGATCCTGTTGTTGCCTTTTTGATGTCACTGTCAGCAAAGCTTGGGTTGTCACCTCACGCTAATTGTGCCACGGATTTCCCCAAAATCCTTAAATATTCCTGTGTTCTTACATATTCTTGTGTCTTTCAATTTTATAATTTAGCCAGAAAAGTGAATACTTCCATATAGCTTTCTTCCACATGAGAAACACAGGAGGCACACGAGTGGTGGTAGTATTTCAGCCAGCCAAAAAAAAAATATTTTTGATAAATCTTGATGTGAATTTGTTCTTCAGATGCTTCAAAAAAGGCAGAAACACTGTTGACTTAGAGCAGAGTATTCATCATGTCTGCATCATGTGGGCACAATCTCTGTTAGTCAGACACTGTTGTAGTTATTGCTTGAGATTATTAATAGATGAGGAATTTAAAGATACATCTTAAAACAACTCTAAGCAGGGAGTCAAACCGGTCTTTGAAAATATTTGCTGAACAACCACAGTCAGCCAAATGGTGGAGTTTTTCCTGGTTTCTGCCTTGTTTCCTCCTTGTTTTCCTCCTCTTTTCTCTCTTCCTCATCTCTGAGGGCTTGGATTCAGTAGGATTTGGTTCCTTCTCAATTTGAAAATCCCAATGTGCTTTTCCTGTACTGCCTCATGAACTCTGTTTTCTTGGTCATCCTTATGTCCATATTTTTGGGGTTTTCCCCTCCTCCAGCAGGGAAGAAAAACACTAAATATCTTTGGAAGAATGAGGAGTTGTTGCATCATCTCACACTGCCTTTTTGAGCTAGGGGGCTTCTTAAGCACCTGAGATGCCTATGGCCAAATATGAGGAAAAACCCAGGGATATGAATTCCTAGTGCTGTGGTTCATAAGCGGGATGAGGATGTGCCAATCCAAGGTCCGGATAACTTCTGCGTGGAGGGTGGAGGGAGGAAGGAGGGAGGATCTGTTCTATATACAGACACATGCAGACTATTCCTGGGCTGTGTATAAGTTGAGACAGAGGCAAGATACAAGGTGGGGAAATGGCTGGGTGATGGAGGGAGAAGGGAGCTGGTTTCCCTGGGCAGGGACAATCAGATGGTGTTATCCTGGCTTTTGCCAAGCCTGTTCATCAGGAAAAGGTAATAGAAAGGAGGAGAAAAGGGCTGTTGTTGGTTTTGATAGCAAGTCTGCAAAAAGAAAAGGTCCTGACAGAAAAGGGGAGTTTGATTCCTTAGGTGAGTGGACAATAGTGCAGCAGGACAGGCAGCCCATCAGAGTCCATGTACTTGTGTCCCAGGTCCTGGCATTCCCTTGCACTTCTCTGTGATTGAAACTGAATTCAAGCCTTGAGCCTGGAGTCAGCTGTTGGGTGAGGTGGCCTCTCTGGATCCTCCCCATCCCAACACATTGGTGAAACAATGGGATTTCATCTCTGGTGTAGCTTTCAACATGGGAATTGCTGCATCTCACCTTTTATTTTAGATGGTGCTGCTTGTGTGTCTGCCAAATTGTGTGTGCTGCGTGTCAGGCTGTCAGAAGGCTAAAACTGAAATATCACAGGCTGCTTGAAACTAATTTTGCACATTTTTATATGTAGTATGATCACCTACAAGTAGAGGAAAGCTTTTGTCTCTCTATTTTAGAAAATACATGGCAGAGAAGGCTTTGTCCAGCCCTGGGCCTCATGGTGCCTTTGTTGTTTTACAAAGAAGATGAAATCCATGATACTTGTGTATGAAACACAAATGTGGTATAGAAGCAAACCAATCTTCACATTGTTGTGAGAGACAGGCAGTGGATCTACCCTGGAGTAGAGAAATGAAGGCATGAAATTAAATGATGTGACTAAACTCTTGGTCTTGCCAATCTGTAAGTGTAGGACTTCAAATTCTAACTGCTCTACCTCTTTTGTCATTATTTCCAGCTGAGAGAAGAGAAACTACAAGAGGAAAAGACAACTGAGGATTTGATTCACAAGTTTGTTCTAGATGACGTGGATGTAGGGAAAAGAAAAATGGAGGAGCAGCAGAAAAAAGATGAATCTGTAGTGCTGAAAGGGAACCAAGACTGTGTAAGTAAGCTCACGCTTCTCCTTCCTGCCCACATATAAAAAATTTCATTCTTTGACTTCCCAGGATTCCTAGATGGAGCTTTTATAGTTTATGAAGGCTATGAGCTGGCAGATTATAAAGATCCTTGTTAATGAGAACTGTCTTCTAAGGTCTGCTGTGACTGCAGATGTTCTTCTAGAGGTTTCTGTCCCCCTTTTTTACTCTACTGTGTGACTCTGCCTAACACAGCAGATCTTTGGGGATATCCCTTGTCTTCAAGCTTGCATGCTCATTTGTTCATTTCCATGAACATTTCTCCATGAATCTTCTACAGTGAAGTTGTAAAACTGAAGTTCAACACATACTTCATGCTGACTTCTGCCTATTTCCCATTTTATTTGGGAGGCTCTGCAGGAAATTACCTTTCTTTGATGACTAACAGCTATATATAGGAGCTATGTGCTTATTTTTTTATGATTTATGCCTTATGTCCTCTCAGTGTAATCAGAAATGGGGGATTTGGGGATCTTTAAGACTTTTTCAAGAAAGAGCTTTATTTTCCAAGTTATTCTTTTTGTTGTACATGTCAGCTAACTCTTCCTTGATTGACTTCAGTTTCCTGAACGTCTCTCGGATTCCGAGAATGAGGAACCATTCCAGGGCAAGCAAACACATCGGTCAGCTTTTGTTTCCAAGACCAGTGCCTACTCCTTTGCTTTCCTTTCAGGGTAAGATGCTGAGACTTTATTTAATGGCCTTTAAAGATGGTCTTCTGACTTGTTTTAAACACACCTGAGGTGCTCTAATTCAAATGGTGGTTCCAATCTAAAATAAGTGATTTTTTTCCTGGAATTTTAGACTCACTAGTAGAATTCATTGGTAGGACGTGGTGTCTGTCTGATTACTTCCTACCTGGAAGTTAAGAAAGTTAATGTTCATCCCATGAAGGAGAAAAATCATTGCCTGTAGGTTTAAACCATTGGGCAGAATCCAAATTCTGTAGGATGAACTCAAGAGTGCTGGTTCCTTCTCCAGCACAGATATGAAGGGATAGCATCAGCCCCAAACAGCTTTTCCCTGGAAAGCTGTTGCCTGACACAGTGGAAGCAGCTGAATAACCAGGTGTGTTTCCACTTGAGAAGCAAAGGGACTTCCCCAGCTCCCTCACTGGCACTGAGCTCAGTTCATTATGAGCCTGGGTGGAGGTGTCCACGTGTTCAGTGCGGAGCCCCTGAACGCAGACCAGGATTCTGCTGCAAATCCAAGATTCCTGGATCCCTTTTCCCCGAGGGCACGGGAAGTATCTCTGCCAACCAGGTGCTGCCAAGGCTGATGCCTCTCCCACAGGCAGCAACTGCCAGGGCTGTTGAGCTGGTTGTTCCTAAGGTTCTCACCCATCTGCTTTTCAGGAATTTAATCTCCAAGGTGGAGAGGAGTCGGAGCTGCAACGACACCATCCAGGAGAGATCCAAGAGCAGGCAGAGATCAGCCCCAGCCACCAAAACAAAGGTACAGGCGGCGTCTGGAAACAGGTTCCTGTGTGTAAATGTTCTTATCTGAGGTTACACAGCACCAGTAATCTGGAGATAAAAAATATGGGCTTTGTGGTGTGAGTTATTGCCATGGGGCCAATCGCTTCCTTGCGGCTCCCAATAAAACCTGCTGGGTAAGGAATTAATAAACAGAAATGCAGACAGGTGTCAGGGTTCTTGTGTAGCATTGGAGGCTAATTGGAACTTGAAAGGGTTCTCATGAGGCTTTTGTTTTGTGATTCATTTTCTTTTCAAGGCTGAACCCCCAGCCAGGTAAAGAAAAATCTTTTAGAAGTTCAGGAAAATAATTCTCTCTTCCTTTCCCTTTCTCTCCAAAGCTGTTTAAAGAGAGCAGAACTCATTGCTTTCCTGACATCAGGGTACATTGGCACTTCCATGCTATAGAAGATCCAAAGGCCTGATCTTCATAGGATCATAGAATGGTTTGGGTTGGAAGGGAACTTAAAGCTCATCCAACCCCATGCGCTGGGCAGGGAGACCTTCCACTATCCCAGGTTGCTCCAAGCCCCATCCAACCTGGCCTTGAGCACTTCCAAGGATGGGGCAGCCACCCAGCTGCTCTTGCAAGGATGTTCCACCTCCCTGTGCTGACACCCCTCCTTCCTGGGATCGGTTTCATCCCTGATGGAGAAGGGGAGGGTTCAGATCCAGAGATCCCATGAGGATCTGTGCAATCTGCCATCTGAGCTGATAGGAGCTGGACTGAGCCCAGAGCGAAGATCTGTAACTTACCTTCCCTCCGAGGACTTTCTTCTTTTTTAAGAGGTTGCCTTATGGATGTGACCAGTTAGAGTTCCAGGACAGGGTATTCCAGAAACTTACTTTGACCTCAAAATAAGTGAGTAGAAAATCCTTCTTTTGGACTGAGCAGGGAAAGGCTGTTACTGTGCACACTAGCTGCTGGATAAAAATATTTCATCTCAGTGCTAAGAATAAGACCGTTTGCAGCTCTGATTTATTTGTGCCAGGATGATGCCCAAGTGTAGCAGCATTCAGGGACTGTCTTAGGGATGACAAGAAATGTTGCTCTTAATCACAGAATCATCCAGGTTGGAAGAGACCTTCAGGGCCATCAAGTCCAACTGTGAACAGAGCACCACCACAATCATCCCTTACCCACATCCCCAAGTGCCACACCCAGGTGCCTCTCATACCTGAGCCAAGTCTTTATTCTTTCTCTCCCACAGCTTGGAAGGGAGCAAAAAATAATTTGGAGATCATTTCCCTTGAGGAGCATGGTTTCCTTCAGCCAGGGTGGTGCAGGGCTTCTTGGCTGCTTCTTGTCATCACAGAATCACAGAATTATCCAGGCTGGAAGAGACCTTTAAGGTCATCTAGTCCAACATCAACCTAACACCACTAAATGGTCAGATTTATCCAGGTAAAGAGAAAACACATTTCAAGGCCAGGTTGGGCAGGGCTTGTAGGAATCTGGTCTAGTGGAAGGTGTCCCTGCCCATGGAAGAGGGTGGAACGAGATGGTCTTTAAAGTCGCTCCTCACCTGAACCATCCTGTGATTGTGTGATTTTACCATTGGAGTGGTTGTTACTTTTGGCAAGAGCAGCTCTTACGAAATAAATTTGACACCTAGATTGTGCTGGACTCAGAGTCGGCCGCTCACGTCCCACGTCAGCCGTGGGAGGTGCTGTGACCAGCAGAGGCTGTCAGGGACAGCTGTGCACGGCAGCCATCGGTTCTCCCGCTCTCCTCTCGCGCGTGCAGCTCCGTGAGCGCCTTTCCCAGCTGTGCTGCCTTGCCTTGCAGGTGCTGCCCGTCGCGGGCGCGTCCACGCCGCTGCTCGGGGTGCTGTCGTCCACGCAGAACAACCGCTGCCTGTCCGCCCCGGACCTGACGGCCGAGAAGCGCCTGGTGCTCGGCGCCGTGTCCTCCCTGTCGGCCCTGCACAGGCCGGAGCGATCCATCAGCCCCGAGAGCAACGACAGCATCTCCGAGGAGCTCAACCACTTCAAGCCCATCGTCTGCTCCCCGTGCACTCCCCCAAAGAGGCTTCCCGACGGCAGAGTCCTCAGCCCCCTCATCATCAAATCCACCCCCAGAAACCTGAACCGCAGCCTGCAGAAGCCAACAACCTATGAGGCCAGTCCTAGAATACTGAAGAAATGGGAGCAGATATTTCAGGAGCGTCAGATCAAAAAGACTCTTTCTAAAGCAACGCTTACGTCCTTGGCTTCGGAGCCTGGGGAAGACGTTGTGGTTCCTGACGTCACCAGCTCCAGCAGTTGCACTAAAGAGCAGCCACAAGTGCAGGATGATCACCTTTCACCTGACACAACAGGAGAGCCTCGCCCTGAGCTGGATTTCTTCCCTTCTGTCAGTGAAATGAAGCTGGGAAGAGCGAGTGAGAAGAACAGAGGTTCACAGGCCTTAACCACTGATGACGGTGCTGCTGAACCAGATGTGAGATCAAACGTAACCCCACTAAACACACGAGTGGCCGAAGTCCCTGACCTAAAAGTGAACACGTTCATGGACAAATCCTGTCTTAGTCTAGGCCCAAAAGTGCTGAGCAGGAGACTCATGGGTGTCAGCGCGTCGCTGCCCGACAGCAGCACGCTCGGGGTCCCCATCAAGGCGTCGGGGAAAAAGCAGCTGAAATACCTGAACAACAGCGAGTTGATCAACGTGCAGAACAGCACCTGCAATTCCGTGGAGAACATCATCGGGGAGCAGCCGCCGCTGCTGCGACGGGGCCGCAAGAGACGCTGCAAAACGAAGCACTTGGAGCACAACGGCTCCGTCAAAAGACTGAGGCACGTGGCAGGGGAAGTGGGCCTGCCTCCGGAGGCTCGGGACGTGGAGCAGAAGCTCCAGCAAGAGGAGGAGGACAGGAGGTTGGCCCTGCACCTGCAGCGGATTTTCGACAGCGAGAACAGGACAGTGGATAGGCGGAAAGTCCGCGTGGATCGGTATCTGCTGCGCTCCAAGAGCACTCTGGGTGCCAAGTAGCACCGCTGGACGATGTTGCCTTTCTAGAGGACGATGAGGTTTATCAGATTGTCTTATAGGAAAATTATTTTTTGCCCTACTTCCACCCATGCAATTGTTTTTTCGTTTCGGTGGTAAGACATTTCTAGGTCCAGTTCAGAGAGAAGCCAGCGTCCTTTCAGATTTAGGGGAAAAAAAAGAGAATGAGAAAAAATCTCCCCATCCTCTCTGGTCCGTTGGTCTGAAGGAATTGTCTGTCATCCCTGTGAATACACTGCAAGGCCTCCACACGTGGTCAGGCATGCCTGAGATCCCCAGCTAGGAGGGTTGTGAACATGGGCTATGAGGACCATGCCTTGCCAAGAGAAATCTGAGCTCTGCTCATGGAAATTGTCTGAGAGTTCTCTCTGCCTGCCCCATTTTCTCCCTCAGGCTGCACCTGGCTGTGGGGTCAGCCTCTTATCCATGCTTTGTATTTCTCCTGGGGAGTCCTAAACAGAGCCCCCCAGTAGTACTTCCAAATGAATGTATCTCACTGTCTGCAGCAGCAGTACAGATCATTCGTCACTTTCTTGAAGCAGAAAGCCAAATGCAGTGAAAAGAAAGATCTAAAATAAGGGTTTTACTGAAAAACCTGATAGGGATTTGTAATTTCATGTCTGTGACAGGGGAGAGAGCTCAGGTGGAGCAGCTGGAGCCACATCCTGAGCAGTGGGACCCAGGGAGCTTTTCTCCCAGTCCGTGTCTTTTCCAAACCAAGAGGGTTTCCTGTTCTTCCCTCTGGTACTGAAGAAGGGGAAGCGCTGGCCAGGGAGTTTCTGGAAGGACATCCTCCCTGCTGCCACGTCCCTTGCTCAGTTCAGAGCTCTCTCAGCACACCGAAGGCCTGTCCTTGCTGTCCCAGAGGAGCATCCCAAGAGCTCCAGCACATTGCTGTGCTCTCCTGGCAGCCGATGGGACGGGAGCCCAGCTGTCCCAAGGGCTGCCCTGCCCCTGCTCCAGCTTCCTGCCTTCAGCTTCCAACCACTAAGAAAGCTCCGGTGAGCGATGCACTAAAAACTTCCAGGTATGAAACTGAGCCTGGAGCAGTGCCTGGGCTTGGTGGAGCGGGTGTTCTCTGCCCAGATGTGGCAGGCCACTCTCTGAAGTGTTTCTAACCCTCTTCCATGGATTAATTTCATGGATTATTTCCTGTAACGCAGCTCCAAAAGTACCCTCCCAACTCAGTCCTTGGCAGCTGCCTTGCAGAGTATTCACTGGGACCCAAAGGCCCATGGGGACCTTTGTCTGGGGCAGGGGTTGTGGCATTGCCCATCCTGCCCCCTACACGTGCCAGGTGGCAGGGCTGGCTTTGGGATGAGCCCAGTGCAGGGGCAAACTTCCCTATGGATCATGTGAAGGGAGGGCAGCCAGTGCACATTAAGTAGACAGATCTGATCTAAGACAACTGCATTGCCCAATTTCCTATATCTAAAAATGGTTGAATTGCCTCCCTCCATCTTAAACAGTCAAAAAGAAAACAGGAACTGGTTTTCTTTTTCACTGCAAGGACCCTGGCAGGTTTTTTTTTCCTAATTGAACTGGATTTAAAAAAAAAAAAAACAAAGCAGGAAAAAAAGAAGAAAAAAATCCTATATTTTATTGGGTAAAATTTATATATTTTAAATACTATATTTCAACAGATCGACACTTTTGTTTTGAGAAATCTTATAGCAGTGATTCCATAATATATATCTTTATCTCTGTATCTCCTTGCCACACAAACTACTGGATGGTTGAAGTTGTACCTGGGGCTGGTGGGACCTGGCCTGCTCTGCCTTCCCAGCACATCAGCCTCGGCAGGTGCTGCTTGAAGCAGGCACTCGTGACCCAAACCAAAACCTGCTCCTCTGTCCAGCTGTGAATTAGAAGGAAATTAAGAAATTAGAAACATGACTGGACCTAGAGGAACAGCGCAGAGAGAAGTAGTGATGGCCTGGATCTGCCCTCAGAACTCAGGAGGGAAACCACAGCTTTAACTCGGAATCCATGCTGGTTTTCCCAACGTTTTGAGCTGCAATATGCACTTCCCAGGTGCATTTAGATTTAGAATTATTTTTACAGGCCCCCTTTTCTGCAGCTCATCCCTGGAGCCCCAAACAGACTTCCCTAAACAGTTTCCTTTTTCTCGTGGTGTTTGTGGGGGTTCAGCTGGGCCTGGGCTGCTTACACCACAAAAAAATAGATTTACACGCTGAATGTATCCTTTCTTTCCCCTCTTAAAAGAGATTTCACAGGCAAATGCACTAGGCCAGTGTCTTAAATACCTTCTTTTGAAAAAAATTTATAAATATTTAGGGGTTTGTGTGTTAATTTCCTGATCCCAGATCCAAGCTGGGCAGAAGCGTAGGAGGCAGTGCCTGGGCTGGAGCTTGTCCTCAGCCAAAAAAAGGATTTGGGGGCAGCCATGCTCCCAGCTGCCCCCAAAACAGAGATCCCAACTCCCCAAGCATCACGCACAGGCCATGGCATCTGTGTTCAGCCAGACCTTTGGATGTGGAATCACAGCCGTGTCGTGGAAGGGTTGCAGTGATGCAAAGCCAGGATGAATGTTTTATTAATTTAACACTCTCAACGTTTGTGTAAGCTTGCAAAAATCAACAAAAATTGTAAATAATTACACTCAAAAGAGCAGGAATACCCAGCCTCTCCCCTGTAAAGGTCAGGAACGACACCACCTTTGCCAGAAATCGTGCCAGCTGAGAAGGAAAATACCTCCTGCTGAACGGTGGATGCAGCATGAGATGAAAGCAAGTATTTATTCACACTTCTCTGAAGGTCCTTTGAAACCCTCAGCTGCCTTCCCCATGGGATGAAGGCATTCCATGCTGGCTGTGGGACAGCCAGTGTCCCCCTAAAATGTGAAGCTGTCCAGTGCGGAGGGGCTGGGGTTGGTTCCGTGACAGAAGGACTGTGTCTGCCAAAGATGCCACCGACTCCCAGAAAGTTGCTTTCTGACCCTCTGGAGCTCTCTGCCCGGGAAAAGCCGTACAGAAAGGTCCACGTTAGGAGTCAGTGAGATGAGATAAATGAAGGAAAAGTGCCAAAAGGGATCATGCCAGGTGATTGTATGACGTTGTTCTATATTGTCAGTATTTCTCTTCCAATGCTATTGTACATGCAGTGCACAGTAGTCATGAAGTGTAGCTTGAGCAAGCGCTTCTTTGTATTTTCTCAGTGAAAGCAGAGGGGGAGATCGAAGCCTTAAAGACTCTCACTGATTTTAGAAAACAAGCCTTTAGCAATGCTCCGAGGGCAGGGCTCCGCCTGGGCCCTCCGACAGCCCTGTCTGTCTCCCAGCTGTCCAGCGGAAGGTTGGCAAAGGACTTGTCCCACACACGAGGGGAAGCGTTTTGGGGGAGCCCGGACCCTCTCGCCCGGCGGGGGACGCGAGACGGAGACTCCCCACTGTCCGTGGTGAGGCCCCCGGGCTGTCCCGGGGACGGAGGCGCAGCACGGAGCCGGGATGATCCCCCCCGTGGATCCCACCACCCCGTCCCGTCCCCGTGCCTGGGGAACACCGCGACGCATCCGCTCTGGGGTTAGCTCCTCACTATGCAAACGGGAAAACCTTCAGCTGGTCACGGGCTGGGGCTGTGCGCCTGGTTTCCTTGGGATTTGCTGGCAAACTGTTCACAACCGATCTAGATGTCGCTACACTTTCTCTCCAATAACGCTTTAAATCGTTCTGCTTTCGTGTTCTCCGCTCGCCAGCAGAGCACCGGCTGGCCACAGACTGTCACGGTCGTTCTGGTCTCCGCTCTGGTCACCCCCGTGGCTTCACCTGAATGTTACACAGCGATGGAAGGCGCCAAAGGACCGCTGACTTGCATGTGTGAAATGTGTGAGTGGAATGACATGCGGGCATCTGTCATGTTGTGGCTTCTGTTGTTTGAAACAGAGTAAATCCTGCTTGTGAAACAATTGTCACAAACCAGAAGTATGCCAACAAATCTGTACAAATAACAGTGTTTGTTTTAACAGCAACCAGGACTTGAACTGCAGGGCAAAGGCCGAGGTTCAAACAGAATAAAACCAGATTCTGGCAGTGAAACTCCCTGCTTCTTGCTGTGCTTGGAAAGGAAACAAGCAGGATCCTACTGCTGCTTGTCCCGGACAGGTGACACTTGCCTCCATCTGAAGGAGGTTGTGCAGTAATTGTAGAATCACAAAATCCTTTGGTTGGAAAACCTCAGAGGCCCAAGTTCCGCTTCCTCTCGGGACAAGCCCATTTTAATCCAAGGCTGATCTGCCAACAGCTGGTTTGGGCTGGGGTTAATCCAGCTGCAGATCCCAGGGAGCCCAGCGGTGTCTGTGTGGCACCCTGGCAGAGTTGAGCCCTCTGCCACTGGAACATGCCCGTGCTTTCCACGTGGGCAGGGAGAGGTGGGTGCTGCTCGCCCATCCTGTCTGGATCCCTGGCATCTGCAGCAGGACGTACTCAAGCTGTCCTCTCTCCACTTCCAGCTCCGCTGGCACCTCCGTGTGACCGGGAATGCTGCCAGAGGCTGCCCAAGGACGTGTGCCTGCTCCACTCCCAGCCCCTCTGCGCTCACAAACACTGAGGACAATGTGTGGTTTCCTCCGGGAATGTCTTGGGGCAACAAGCCAGACCCAATTCCTGCCAAAAGGAACAAAGGTACAAAGAGGCTCATTAATAACAGGCTTGAGCAAAGACAGGTGAAAACCCAGCATTTGCTCTCACTGCAGAGAGATGCATCTGCCAAGAGCCTGGACTGGGGCTGTTGATTATTTTAACATTAAACTGATATCCTACATCAAAGCAGCTAAATTGGATCAGTCCAAGTGTCCATCTAGCTTAACATGGCATCTCCTGCAATGGAAAACAGGGGGCTCCTTGTCACGGAGCTGGGGCCGAGCTGAACATGAAGGGTCTAATTAAGGAGGAATAAGCAGCATCCTCCTCTATCGGCTCTCCCACACAACACAGCTGCTGTATTGTGTTGGAGATCATAGAACCATGGAATAGTTAGGGCTGGAAAAGGCCTCCGAGGTTATGGAGTCCACCAGCACTGCAAGGCCACCACTAACTAATGTCCCCAAGTGCCACATCCACACGGCTTTAAATCCCTCCACGTGTGGGGACTCCACCACTGCCTTGGGCAGCTGTGCCGGGACTGGACAGCCCTTTTGGGGTCGGACGGGGCTTGGAGCAAGCTGATCTAGTGGAAGGTTCTCCTGCCCATGGCAGAGGGTGGGACTGGATGGGTTTGAAGGTCGCTCCCAACCCAAATCCTGTGATGCCATGATGCGAACATCACGTCACAGGGGTGGCGGGGGGGAAGGACTGCATTTCCCAGCGTGCCTTGCGGCGCGGGGGGGGCCAGACTTCCTCCCGCTCGACCAATCGGGAGCCCCCAGGTGTCGCCGGCGGGGCGGGGGCGGAGGCGGCGAGAAGATGGCGGCCAAGAGCGGCCGGAACGGGCTCCTGGACAAGGTACGGCGGCCGGGGCTCCTGAGCCGCCCCGAGCGTCCCCCGCCCCGGCCGGTTCCCCGGGCAGCGCCCCGCCAGGCCCGCGCATTCCCCTGCAGACTCCGGGCTTCCACCTTTCACCTCTGGGTATCCCTCCCTCACCCCTGGGCATCCTCAGCTCTGAGCATCCGCCCTCATCCCTGAGCATCCCCGTCCCTGAGCATCCCCGTCCCTGAGCATCCCCGTCCCCGAGCATCCCCCGTCAGCCCTGAGCATCCCCCTCCAACTGCTGTAGATGCTTGCATAAGGAAAAATAAATAGTGCAAAGAATTCCACCCTATTCCCTTACGGAAAAGGCTTTGGCTTCCAGTTAATACGTGTGCTAATTAACCCTGGAGGAAAATGCTTTAAAAAGCAGCCACCTAAAATATTTGGTACCGTACACTGATGTGAGAGCTCTGTCCCATTCTCCATGATTTTTAGATCCCTCTGGCCCTTGGTTTTGTGCCTCACAAACCTCGTGGACACGCAGTGACATTCACTGTGTGCCCGGGAATTCCCACGTGCCGGGCCTGGAGGATAACTGGGCTTTTCCCTGTGCGGCTGCAGGGGAAGCAGATCGAGTTTTACATCGTATGTTAAAGTGGTTTTGTTCCTTCCAGAGGAGGGAAAGGAGCTCTTTGGACTGGTAGTTAATCAATCCAGCTTGGGAGCTTCCAGAGCAGGAAAATAACAGGAGTGAAATTGAGAGTTGCTTTTTTGGCAGCTAAGATTCCAGCTCCAGTCACTCAACTGTTTGAAATAAGGGATGGCTTAGGACACTCAGGGCTCAGACTGATGTGTCACCAAAAAATAATGTAGTTCAGGGGAAGGTGTACCCCTTGGAAAAGCTGAGCCCTTGTATATGGGAATTGTTATTGGAGAGGGACCCATTCCTGCAGAAGATTTGAATATGGCAGAGTGACAGAGTTCAAATGGTTTTAACTGAAATTTCTTCTTTGTGCCTCTTAATTCTTCCCTTGTACAAAGATAGTTGGGGGTTCTTGAAGTTTCCCTCCATCCCCCAAGAGTGTGCAGCAGTGTGGCTGGGGGGTAGGAATCCATCCAGAAGCAGGAATTCAGCCCAGCTGTCACTGCCTGGGGATGGCAGCGGGAGCAGCAAATGTAGAAGCAAAATGAAACCTGCTGGCAGAGCCACTTCAAACCTGTGACGAGGTGTATAAGCTGAAACCTGCCCCTGCTCAGGCAGCTTGTGGGTGCAGATTCCCTCTGTCCAGCCAGCTTTTCCCAAACAGGCAGCTGCTTTCTGCTTTGCCTCCTGTCTCGGTGCTCACAGCAGGAACAAGCGTGTTGGGATGAAATTCCCTTCACTCCACACTGTTTCCTTTGCAGTGGAAGATAGATGACAAGCCAGTAAAAATTGACAAATGGGATGGTTCAGCTGTGAAAAATTCCTTGGATGACTCTGCCAAAAAGGTAGGTTCTCTCTCTGCTGAGTTGTCCCTCTTGGGAAGCTCTGATTTGCTTTCCTGGTTTTTGGGTGTTGGTTATGCCCCTATCCATGCTAGGTCTGTAGCATCTCTTGTGGTTCCCACGTGTTTGTGCCTATCAGGGATCAATTTTCAGGATGCCTGATGCACACACTCATTCCCCATAAACTTTCTGCTCAGTTTACCTGTGCCACAGGGATTGTTCCCTTCGAACCCTTCCCAGGAACTGTGTGTCAGATTCCTGAAAAGCTCACGATAGACTCGGCTGCCTGTTTCTCCCACAGGTGCTCCTGGAGAAGTACAAATACGTGGAAAATTTCCGTTTGATCGACGGCCGCCTCATCATCTGCACAATCTCTTGTCTCTTTGCCATTGTTGCTTTGATTTGGGATTACCTGCACCCTTTTCCCGAATCCAAACCGGTCCTTGCCTTTTGTGTTGTCTCATATCCTTTACAGATCTTGTCTTGCACCAAAAGGGTTTGATTTTCCACGTGAACAAAACCCTCGTGGATACTCCCATTTTCAGGCCTGTGGGAATGATACTTCCTATCGTGTGGAGATCAGCTGACAGTCAGACAGTTTTCATGTGATGGGAAAATTCCTGCCTGTCTGGGTGTAGTGCCCCTAAATTTGGGTGGTCTGAGGCAGATCCTTTTTTTTTTGTTCCATCCACAGTCTGGTTACAGACACGTTTACTTTTCCCTAATACCACAGGTCAGGTACTGAGTGGGGAAAGAGGAAATTCCTGCCTGCAGCTCTCTGCAGAGGGATCTAGACAGGCTGGATCCCTGGGCTGAGGTTACCCCGTGGGGTTCAGCAATGTGAAGGTGACCGTGGCTGGAGGAATGGTGGACTGGGGGAATGGTTGGGCTCAGTGGTCTCACAGATGTTTTCCAACCTAAACAATTCTGTGATCCTAAGGAATTTCGTTGTTCCTGGCTGTTCTGGGTGGCTTTCAGAACAAATGGGTGATTTGTCTCGCAGCACTTGAAATTACTTAATTCCAAAAATGGGAAAGAAGAACTGCTTGGTCTGTGCTTAGGTGGAGTGCCCAGCAATTCCTTCTGTGGCTTGCTTAGTCTCAAGTTTTCCCACTGTCTCCCAGCAAATGTCAGAATCCCAGACTGGTTTGGGTGGGAAGGGGCCTTAAAGCTCATCCAGTTCCACGCCCTGCCATGGGCAGGGACACTTCCACCATCCCAGGCTGCTGTCCAAGCCCCGCCTGGTCTTGGACACTTCACGGGAGTGAATAATAAATTACTAAAGTTTAAATTTATTACTTAATTTCTCATGCTAATGAAGCATCAGCCAAACATCCTGTTTGACTTAAAATGTCACGAGAGGTGGTTAAACAACAGTGTCTGAGGGGATCCGAGCGACTTCTCTGCCCAATTTCTGCCTCTCCTTGCGCCTTCTTAATGTCCTTAACTTTCTCAGCACGTATTTTGTGATGATGGGAATCCTGACCATTTATACCTCATACAAAGAGAAGAGTATTTTCCTGGTGGCTCACAGGAAGGACCCTGCAGGGATGGATCCCGACGATGTCTGGCAGCTCTCCTCCAGCCTCAAACGGTACCGTTTGCTCCTGCAGCCCCCTTAGGCACCACTGCCATCCCTCCCTCGCCAGGGTCACCCTAAATACTGCCTTTGCTTTTGAAACCTGCAAATCCATTCTGCTCCAGCAAAATCCATGGCCTGCTGCAGGAATGGGAGTGGCACCAAATGGTTTTCTGCCACCAATGTCTCTTTAATGCAGGGTATAAAAGCCTTTAATTGTGTTAATTGTGAGTGCCCGGGGGGGGACCTCCTGTCCGGGAGGGTTTTCCCCCTAAACAGGAGGGGGTTTGTGTCCCCACTGGGATCCTGCTCTGAGGTCTGTCTGCCCTGGCACAGGTTTGATGACAAGTACACCCTGAAGCTGACATTCATCAGCGGGAAAACCAAACAGCAGAGGGAAGCCGAGTTCACCAAATCCATCGCCAAGTTCTTCGATAACAACGGCACGTTAGTCATGGAGGCCTACGAGCCCGAGGTGTCCAAGCTGCACGACAGCCTGGCCCTGGAGAGGAAAACAAAATGATTGCGGAGCCCAGCCGCCTCCCGGGAACCTGCTAAATTAACACCAATAAAGTCAAATGGCAAAGAAAGTGAATCATGGCCTCTGTTTTTGTCCTGAAGTCCTAGTGCATTTTGGATAAGCAGGAATTTTAATCTTGCATCCCAGATTTGTTGAAGCTCGTGGCTAAGCTTGGTCTGTGTGCCTGCCTTCCGGGCTCTGAGGTGGACCCCAGAGTTGGATTTGGGGGACCCTCAGGAGGGGAAGCACATCACCAATGCTGCCCCAGCGTCCTCTGCTTTACCTGCCAGTGCTTTATCACACGGCTCTGTGTCCAGGGGGTTTTACCAATCCCACCTTTCCATTTTCTGTTAGGAGTTCAGGACAAAACCCTTCTGTGAAACAACCATCCCCTCGCAAACAAGTTTGCTTTATTTTTGTATTTATCTAATTGGGGGTAGAGGATTGTTTTATATAAAAACCTTTTATGTGTTTGGGGGGAGACTCAAATATGCTACTGCTGCGTGCTCGGCTACAAAGCTTCTCAGAAAGTAAAAGATTTTCCAAGCTGTGTCTGTCTGTCCCACAGTTCCCTCGTGGCATCTCCTGTTCCACGCGTCCCTTCTATAAACTGGCATTTTTTAAAAGAGAGAATTTTTGGGTTGTTTTTTCAATAAAAGGGAAGAACAGACATCTGACGTGTCCTGGAGCATCTCTGGGGTGTTTCACACCTGGGGAGGGAATCCCAGTGCACAAAATCCCCAAGGCTGGAAGTGTCCTGGCATTCCTGTGGTACCACCACAGTCTTGTCACCTAAACCTCATCCCCAGGTGCCACAAGATGAAGATACTCCTCTTTTTGTCTTGTAGAGCTGGTTGGGCTCGGCTGCCTCACCTCAGGGACCGCCCAGACCTTCGTGATTTTCCAGCCCTGCCGCTCCACATCCGTTCCACAGGAGCACCTGGTAAGGCAAGGGCGGCCGGGAGGGGATTCTCGGTCCTGCCTCTGTCCCTCTCTGCTCCCCTCGCGCCTGTCGGGGAGAGGCTCGGGACTTCTCGGCAGCGGCTCCACCAGTCAATCTCCTGATATTGCACCATTCCGCCTCCCCCGCAGGAGCGCCGGAGGAGGAGCACATCACCTGCTCACACCTGTACAGGTATGGTTCCTGCTGCCCTTCGGCACGGGCGCCAGGCCGAGGCTGGATCCCCGCCCGCTTCCTTGGCCCGCCGAGCGCCTGATCCGGCCCCCCCACCGGCCCCGGGAGCTGCAGGAAGAGGCGGAGCGGGGCGGCCCCGGCGCGGCGGCGGCGGGAGGAGCGGGGTCTGCGGGGATGCGGGGGATGCGGGAGTGCGGGGGATGGAGGAGTGCGGGGGGGTCGGTGCTTGCGCGGTGTACGGGGGTGCAGGGGGACGGGGACTGGGGGGTCACCGGGGGCTTGCGGGGTGTAGGGGAGTCGGGCTGTGGGGGTGTCGGGGGTACACGGGGAGAACCTGGGCACTGCAGGTGGATGGGGAGCGATCAGTGCCTGCGGGGGCGAAGGGGGGTCAGGACATGGGAAGGGGGATGCACGGAGGGGGTGTCGGGGGGTGTCACTGCATGCGGGGGTGTAGGGGGTTTGTGCTGCGGGCTAGCACAGGGACATGGGGGGTGCAGGGTGGGTTCCAGGTGGGAGGGGTGCCTGGGGAATGGAGGGGTGCCTGGAGAATGGAGGGGTGCCTGGAGAATGGAGGGGTGCGTGGAGAATGGAGGGGTGCCTGGAGAATGGAAGGGTGCATGGGGAATGGAAGGGTGCCTGGGGAATGGAAGGGTGCATGGGGAATGGAGGGGTGCCTGGAGAATGGAGGGGTGCGTGGAGAATGGAGGGGTGCATGGGGAATGGAGGGGTGCATGGGGAATGGAGGGGTGACTGGAGAATGGAGGGGTGCATGGGGAATGGAGGGGTGCCTGGAGAATGGAGGGGTGCCTGGGGAATGGAGGGGTGCCTGGAGAATGGAGGGGTGCCTGGGGAATGGAGGGGTGCATGGGGAATGGAGGGGTGCATGGGGAATGGAGGGGTGCGTGGGGAATGGAGGGGTGCGTGGGGAATGGAGGGGTGCATGGGGAATGGAAGGGTGCATGGAGAATGGAGGGGTGCATGGGGAATGGAGGGGTGCCTGGGGAATGGAGGGGTGCCTGGGGAATGGAGGGGTGCATGGGGAATGGAGGGGTGCATGGGGAATGGAGGGGTGCGTGGGGAATGGAGGGGTGCATGGGGAATGGAGGGGTGCATGGGGAATGGAGGGGTGCCTGGAGAATGGAAGGGTGCCTGGAGAATGGGGGGGTGCACAGTGACGCTGGGGGAGCTGAAGGCAGCTTGGGAGTCCTGGGGCGGTGCAGGAGGTGCCCAGCCCTTGGGAACAGCCTGGAGGTGGCACCCTGGGGGAAGCAGGGCAGTCTGTGCAGTGCAGGGGAGCAGCACGGACAGGCAGGAGGGCCGGGTGTGACCCCACCGAGGGGCTCTGCTCTCATCCCCGTCTCCCACCCTGCTCAGGTCCCAGGGGGAACCTCAGGGCAGTCACCATGTCCCAGGCCACCACCTGCCTCAAGGTGAGCCTTCATCCCTATCCCGCCGTACAGGGCACCGTCTTCTTTCGCCGGGATTTAACCCTTCACATCTGACTTTTCAGGAGCAGGGGGATGGCGGGGAGAGCCCCCCACCGCTGCCACCAGCACCGGGATCCCCGCACTTTTTCCCTCCGGAGACGCTGTTCCGACAGGCAGGCGGGGTCACCTACCGCATCCCGGCTCTGCTCTACGTCCCCCCCGATGATTCCTTCCTGGCCTTTGCCGAGAAGCGCTCCTCGGCCCGGGACGAGGATGCCAAGTACCTGGTGCTGCGGCGGGGCCGCCGGCACGGCTCCTCGGTCAAGGTAAAATCCCCCCGGGCCGTAGGAACGAGAGACGGGCGCGATGCCGGGCGGCTCCAGGGTGAGGCGACCCCGCGGCCGAGCCCCGTTCTCCTCCTTGCCGGCAGTGGGGTCCCACGGAGGAGCTGTCGGCCTTGGCGCTGCCCGGCCACCGCACCATGAACCCCTGCCCTCTCTACGACGCCGGGAGCGGCACCGTCTTCCTCTTCTGCATCTGCGTGGAGCAGGGGAAGACGGAGCGGTGCCAGATCTGGAGCGGCCGCAGCGCCGCGCGTCTCTGCTTCGCCAGCAGCGCCGACGGCGGCCGCGGCTGGAGCGCGCTGCGGGACGTGACGGACGAGGCCATCGGCGCCGACCTGTCCCGCTGGGCCACCTTCGCCGTGGGGCCGGGCCACGGCGTGCAGCTGGACTCGGGGCGGCTGCTGGTGCCGGCCTACGCCTACTACATGCACGGGTGTCTGTGCGGGGCCCTGCGGCTGCCCTGCTTCACCCGCCAGCATTCCCTCGTCTTCTACAGCGACGACGGCGGGCGCCGCTGGCGTAAGGGCGCCCTGCTGGGCGGGGAGCGGACGGGCGAGTGCCAGGTGGCCGAGATCCGCGGGGCGCGGCAGCCGCTGCTGTACTGCAGCGCCCGGGCGCCGCGGGGCTGCCGGGCCGTGGCGCTCAGCACCGACCGCGGGCTGCGCTTCCAGCGGCCGGCGCCGTGCCGGGCCCTGGGCGAGCCGCCGCGGGGCTGCCAGGGCAGCGTGGTCAGCTTCGCCGCGCCCGCCGGCGCCGCCGAGGCGCCCACCTGGTTACTGTACTCGCACCCCACCGACCGGCACCGCCGGCGCGATTTGGGCCTCTACGTGAACCCCTCGCCGCTGGACGGGGCGGGCTGGCGGCGCCCGTGGGTGCTGCACCGGGGGCCGGCCGGCTACTCCGACCTGGCCGTGTGCCCCGGCGGCGTTTTTGGGTGCTTGTTCGAGTGCGGCGCCAGCAGCGCCTGCGAGGAGATCGCCTTCTGCCTCTTCACCCTGGACCTCTCTGGCGATCGGGACCTCGAGGCTCCCTAAAACAGACTCGTTTGAGGCACTCCTGAGCAGCGGCTGCCGCACCCAGAGAGCACGGCAGTGCCGAGACCTCGCCGGCTCCTCGCCAGGATCCTTCAAGTGCACCCGAGGCTCGGTATCGTGTACCTTTTATTTAATTACGTCTTTTTAATTGCCCGTCAGGTGTTGTCGGTGACCTGCGGCAGTGGAGGAGCCGCTTTGGGTTGGCCAAGGGGGATGCCAGCACGGCCTACAAAATGCCTCTGCTTCTCCAAAAATCAGCATTTTTCACCTGGTAGCAGCTGAAAGGCAGAAGGTGCCAGCAAGAGCAGCTGATTCCCTGAGGGAAAAGTACCCAAAAATCTTGGTTTAGTTAAAATTATTCCAGTTTCTGCATTCCTGCAGGTGGCAGAGAATTCCCAGTTTTTACTGGTTTTTATCCTGTTTTCTTCACTTGCCTGCTCTAGACTGAGCTTCTCCCTGCCTCCTGGGGAAAAGCTCTCGAATCTTGGGGGGTTTGGGGTAATGCTGGGGGATGTTTCATTCTGCTCCATAGGGAACAGGATGTGGCATCCCAGCAGTGACAGTGACCTCACATCCCCGTGCTGCTGTCAAATAAAATTCTCCCAAAACACGTGAAATCCAGTCAAAACATCCCGACGGAGCCGACCCTGCCCCAGAAAGGTGCAGGATGGCCCCAAGCACAGCACCTCCCACTCCGTCCTGGGGCTGTGTTTTGTGTATGGAGAGACAGGACGGGGCAGGCGGGGTTACTCAAGGCAGCACAGGAACAGGCAGGATGGACACAAGATCAAACCGAGACGGGCACAGGCAGGATGTGGACAGGGACGGGCAGGATGGGGGCAAGATGGAATGGAGACAGGCAGGATGGGGCCAGACAAGAGAAGGACAGAAGACAAAACAGGGACAGAGAGGAGCGGGCAGGCAGGATAAAGCTGAGGGAATGGGGCCAGGACAGAACAGGGAAAGGGGCAGGGACAGGCAGGATGAGGCTGGGGCAGGACAGACAAGAGGGGGACAAGCAGGACAGGGACAGAGGGGCAGATTGGAATGGGGACAGGGACAAGCAAGACGGGGACCAGCACCACACCGCCCTCCCCAGCCAGCGTGGCGGATCCGGGGCACCCCCCCCACCCCTTTTCCCCCCAAAGGCGGGGCCTCTCCGCCCCTTTCCCCCGGCTCCTCTCGGCGGCGGAGGCGGCGGCCGGATGCGGCTGCGGCTGGGGGCACGGCTGAGCCTGCGAGTGCTGGGGGAACCGGTGGTGTGGGGGCTACCGGGGGTCGGGGGGCGCTCCTGGGACGGAGGTACAGGAGGTGCTGGGGGTATTGGGGGTACTTGGAGCACCGCGGCCCCTGAGGATACTGGGAGCGCTGGCGATACTGTGGGTCCTGCGGCCACTGCTGGGAGTAGGGGCGCTGGAGGTGCTGGGGGTACTGGGAGCACTGACAGCGCTGGTGGCGTTGCTGGGACCGGAGACACTCGGAGCGCTTGGGATACGGGGTGCTCTGGGCGCGCTGCTGGGACTGCGGCCACTGGAGGTGCTGAGGATTCTTGGAGCACTGGGGGCGCTGGGAGCACTGGGGGCGCTGGGGGTGCTGGGGGCGCTGCTGGCGCTGCTGCCGCCCCCCGCCCCGGCCGAGACCTTCTCTGCCATGCTGAGCGTGCGGGGAGCGCTGGGCGCCGAGCGCCGCCTGCTCCGCCGGCTCCGCTCCTACCTGCGGGACGAGAGCTCCCGCCTGCGCCGCCTCCGCAGGTACCGGGACCCCAGCCGCGCCGCGCCCGCTCCCCCCAGCCACCCATCCTGCCCCCCAGCCCCAGTGGGTGATTCCCTGGCTGCGAGGAGGGGTTAACCCATCCCCACCTTCCCCGCAGCACCCAGGTTTTGGGGGTGGCCCTAAATAAGAGGGTGGTGGGAGGACGGGAAGCTGAGACCGGACACTGCTTCACTTCCCCCAGCCGTGCCCAGGAGGGGGACACGGTCCCCCCACCCATGGGGCTGCAGCATCCCCAAGGCATGGGCCATCTCCACACACGCACCGGGGATGGATTGGACAATCCCTCAGCTCTGGCTCGCACAGAGTGGACGCTGAGGCAAAGCTGCCCAACAATGGGGGGGACTCAGCCCTCACTCAGGAGGTGTCAACACTGAGGAGCATCAAAGTGTCCTCCAGTGGGTGCCTTGTAGGTTCTATGAGAAGGTCCAGGCGCTGCACCAGGACCCTGAGGCCTCGGTGGACAACCCCCTGCTGGCCTTCAGCCTCATCAAGCGCCTCCACTCTGACTGGGCCAACGTCATCTACAGCGACGAGGCCACCATGAACACCCAGGGTACGGGGAAGATGCTGGGCCTGGTGTCCCCTCTGTCACATAGGCACAGCCAGGAGATGGTGGGAAGAGGATGGAGGAGCAGGAGAATAGATGAAGGAGTGGAACATATGGAAGAAAAAGACAGAGGGGGAGGGTCAATGGGTAGAGGAGCAGGAGAATGGATGGAGGAACCAGGAAATAGATGGAGGGGCTGGGGGACAGGTGGAAAAGCAAGAAAATTGTTGGAGTAGCAGAATGGATGGAGGAGCAGGATATGGGGTCACCAGGGAAAAGAGCTGCTAGGGACGATTGCACCTCATAATTTCATTTATCCCCCCCGCACCTCTTTCCCACCCTGCAGCACTCCATGCTGGCCTGAGGGAGGTGGAGCAGGAGCTGCCTGGAATGGAGGACCTGGACGGGGCGGCCAGGGCGCTGATGCGGCTGCAGGACGTGTACGCACTCAGCGTCAAGGGCTTGGCCAGCGGCGTCTTCCAGAGAGCCGGGCAGCCGCCCCTCTACAGCCCCGGCCGGCGCGCCGCCCTCTCTGCCGACGACTGCTTCCACGTGGGAAAGGTGAGGGAGAACCCACAGAGCTTCTCCAGCCCGGGATGCTGCTCCCATAGGGACAGACATTGGGGGCGCTTTACATGGGAAGTGCAGGTGCAAATGAGGATGGAGATTGAGATGGGGATGGAACAGGAAAAGAAGGGATAGGATAGGATGGGGATGATGTGGGAGGGAATGGGGATGGAGATGGTAATAGGAAAGTGACAGATGCAGTGCTACAGGATGGGTGGGAATTCCAGTGGGATGGGATGGGATGGGATGGGATGGGATGGGATGGGATGGGATGGGATGGGATGGGATGGGATGGGGTGGGATGGGATGGGATGGGATGGGATGGGATGGGATGCAGGCCAGGCTGGCCCAGCTGGCAGGTGCAGGTGATGTGTTGCCTTGCAGGTGGCCTATGACACAGGTGACTATTACCACTCCATTGCATGGCTGGAGGAGGCTGTCAGCCTCTTCCGCCTCTCCTATGGCAGCTGGAACCTGGAGGACGGCAGCAGCCTGGAGGATGCTCTGGACCATCTGGCCTTCTCCTACTTCATGGTACAGCCATCCCATCCCAGTGTTCAGTAGAGACAAACCATGAGTGGGAGGATGGATGCTCATGGGGTCTCCACTCCCCCATCCAGGCTGGAAACATCACTCATGCCTTGAGCCTCTCCATGGAGTTTCTCCGCTACGGTATGTGGGACAACCCTGGATGCAGTAGGAAGAGGGAAAAGATTTTGGGATGTCCCCATCACCTCTGCATGACAACAGCCTCCCTCACCCCATTTCTTGCTCCCATCTGGGGTAATTCTCCAGGGAGCGATGCCAGGGAAGGGGGTTGATGGGGATGCAGCATTCTGGGTGACACCCCCTCCCCAGCAGATCCCAGTAACCAAAGGGTGTCGAGAAACGTGGCCAAGTACAAGAAGCTGCTGAAGATGGGGACAGGGACAAGTTCCAGCCCCCTGCAGCGCCCCAACAGCACCCGCCTGCAGAGCCGTGATGCCTACGAGGAGCTGTGCCAGCGCCCCAGGGGGCAGGTGGGACTGGCAGGGGTGCCATGGTCCCCCACCACCGCCGTCCCCCCCTCATGCCCTCCTCGGTCCTTTTTCTCCACAGCCAGCCCCAGAGCAGCTCCTGCACCTCAGCTGCTCCTACGAGACCAACAGCAGCCCCTACCTCCTCCTCCAGCCTGCCAAGAAGGAGATGGTCCGGATCCAACCCTATGTGGCTCTGTACCATGATTTCATCACCGATGCTGAGGCTGAGACCATCAAGGGGTTGGCAGGGCCCTGGGTGAGCCATCCCTGCCTCCAGGGGTGTCCCTTTCCTGCAGCAGGGTGTCCCAGGAGATCGTGATCCAGGGTGAATGCAGAGATAGGAGGGGTTTTAGGGCCAAAGCCTCCTCCGGGAGTTCAGGTGGGGCTTGGAGCAACCTGCTCTAGTGAAAGGTGTCCATGCCTAAGGCAGGGGGGTGGAACTGGATGATCTCAGAAGGTCCCTTCCAACCCAAACCAGGGTGACACCCTGGGGATGATGACCCCAGTTCCATCTGAGCTCCCCAAAAGATATTTTGGAAGAAAGCAGGCCCACAGATGCACCTAAACTGCTTCCCAGTGGGCTCCACCCACTGTCACCGCTTCCCTCACCCCAGTGAGACACCTTGGGGTGGGATGTTTGGCAACCAGCTGGGACAAACCCATGGACTCTGACCATGACCACAGCCCCTCCTTGGGGTGAGGGTCCCCATGTGTGGCAACATGCATCCCCCGTGTGTCCTTCAGCTGCAGAGATCCGTGGTTGCCTCTGGGGAGAAGCAGCAGAAGGCCGAGTACCGGATAAGCAAGAGGTAGCAGACACCCCTCCCTTGTCCTGCAGCCAGCGGGGCCACCGTGGCTCCATGGCCACCTCTGAGGCGGCACTGAAGCCACGCTGGGAGGCCTGGCTCCTCCAGCAGTGCCCTGAGGGTAAAGCCCAGCCAGACATGAATTTGGGGGGCTGACGTGGGGTGGTCCCACAGTGCCTGGCTCAAGGACACGGCCGACCCCGTGGTGCGGGCGTTGGACGGGCGCATCGCCGCCGTCACTGGCCTGGACCTGCGGCCACCCTACGCAGAGTACCTGCAGGTGGTCAACTACGGCTTGGGAGGCCACTACGAGCCACACTTCGACCATGCCACGGTCAGGGAGCTGCCAGGGTGGGCCCTGGGGGGACCGTGGGGTGACACCCAGGGTGGTTCCTATGGTGCTCCTGGGGTGGGCTCTGGGATGCTCCTGGGGTGGACTCAGGGGTGGTCCCTGGGATGTTCCTGGGGAGAACTCCTGGGTAGTCCCTCAGAAACTCCTGGAGATGGGCCCTGGAATGCTCCTCATGATGCTGCTGGGATGGTGCCCAAGGAAAGACCCCAAATGATCCCTGGGGGTGTCTCCATAGTGATCCCTTGGTTATTCCCTGAGATGTTCCTAGTGATGCACCCTGGGACGGTCCCTGGCAGGGGTAGGATGGATGGTCCCAGGATGGTGATCCCTGGGTGGATGCCTGGGGTGTTCCTGGGAAGGGAGGGAAGGAGGGAGAAAAAAGAAGGGAGAGGGAGGGATTTTCTGGGGAGAACAGTGTGGTGCAGCTTAGAGCTGCCAGGGCATGAGGTGCCTGTGGGCTGAGGCGTGTCAGTGCAGGACTGACTGTCCCACGGGACTGACTGTCCCCACCTCCCCTTTTGGGGCAGTCCATGAAGAGCCCCCTGTACAGGATGAAGTCAGGCAACAGGATCGCCACAATCATGATCTACGTGAGTCCTCCCTCATTTCCAAGCCTGGAGAGATGGCACTGGCTGGGCCCAGGGTATGGGACAGGGGAGGGCAGCCCTAAAACCCTGCAGTGGGTGGGAAGTGCCAACATCTGTGGAGTATTCAGGAGCTTGTGCCGTGCCAAAGTGAGGGGAACAGAGTTGGGGCCCAAGGGAGGTTTTGTGCCTCAGTTTCCCTGTGCAAAGGAGCATCACTGGGAAGGGGGGGTGCATGACTCCTGTTTTTGCTCCTTTTCCAGCTGAGTGCAGTGGAGGCTGGAGGCTCAACTGCTTTCATTTATGCCAACTTCAGCGTGCCCGTGGTCAAGGTAAGGAATCATGTGGAATCGCTGGGAGCAGGGAAGGGAGGATGTTGCTCGCTGTATCTCAGCTCTTGAAGGAGTTGTGGCCAAGCCTCTCCTGATGCCAAACTCCAGCCCCGGGGCTCCCTAATATGTTTTGCGTGCCAAAATTCAGTCTTGAGGATCCCAGCTCTGTTTTAGAGTACCAAACCCATCTCTGCTCCACAGAATGCAGCCCTTTTCTGGTGGAACCTGCGGAGAAACGGGAATGGTGACGAGGACACCCTCCACGCCGGCTGCCCTGTCCTGGCCGGGGACAAGTGGGGTGAGAGACGCTACCAAGTGTCCCCTCGGGGTGGCGCGGGGTTGGAGGGACAGCTCCACCGGCAGGGAGGCAAGAGGGGCTGGGAATGCACAAATATCCTGCATAACAGGGAAAAAATTCCCCAGTACCAGGGTTAGAGGGGTGCAGAGGGATGGGAACAGACGGGGGCCCGTGTCCTCGTCCGTTCCAGTGGCGAATAAGTGGATCCATGAACACGGGCAGGAGTTTCGGCGGCCGTGCAGCGCTGATCCACGGGACTGAGCCGCCGTGGGATCACAGATGGGACAGCTGTGGGTGGCAATGCCACCCCGGCACAGCATCTCCCCAAGGGCGGAGCGAGGGAGGGAGGAAGGGAGGGAAGGGGGCAGCAGAGGAGCAGGGGGGCATCGGGAGGGGCACTTGCTCAACCACGGCCAAATTGGGTGGAAATAAACTCAAAAGACACTAAACTGGAGTACGTTCTGGGGTGCCAAACCCTATCCCTGGGGCTCCCATCTGTTTTGGAATGCCAAAATCCAGTCTCGGGGAGAACGCAGCTCCTTTCAGCCGTCCTGGTGCCCCGGCCGGCTGCAGACAAGTTCCCTTTCTCCAGCCCGACCGCAGCTCCTACGTGACTGGAAGGCAAAGAGCAGGAGCCGGGATCTCCGGCAGCGCACGGAGATCGGGCAGGAGCCCGCGCCGAGCCCCGGCACTTCCCAAGGGCCACAGCCCGAGGGAAGCGAGGCTGAGGCTGGAGGTGGCACAGCGGCCCCTCAGCCCCACCCAGCCTTATTGTCCGGGGCTTTTCTGTTCCCCGATCGCTGCTCCGCCCAGCCATGCCCGCTGTAGAGTTTTGTGTTCCCCGATCGCTGCTCTGCCCAGCGATGCCCGCTGTAGAGTTTTGTGTTCCCCGATCGCTGCTCTGCCCAGCGATGCCCGCTGTAGAGTTTTGTGTTCCCCGATCGCTGCTCTGCCCAGCGATGCCCGCTGTAGCTCCGGGGTCCCTCAGGGAGCCTCGGGGTCTCTCAGGGAGCCTCGGGCCTCTCCCAAGCCCTCACTGCCCGGGCGCCCGCGGTGCCGTGTGGACCGGGCCCGCTCAGCTGAGCTAGCTGAGGTTTTGTTAGCTTAGACAAGAAGGGTTTGGGGTTTTTCCCCTTTCCCTGGCCTTGGAGACTGTGGGAGCAATCCTACGGGGGCCTTTTTTCCCTTTTTTTCCCTGAGCTGTTGGGTTTGGTTTTGCTCGAAGACCAGAGAGCCGACGGGAGGAGCGTGGGCCGGGGCCCGGCGGGCCGGGGAGGGGGCGCCCGTCCCGGCCCCAGACCTCGGGACAGCCGAGCCAACGAGAGAAAGGACTCGAAATCCACCAGCTTCATCTGCTGTGAGGAGGGGAACTACGCCAGAAATTCACCAGGTTCCTGTCTGTTTTGCCCTGCGTGAACCCTTTGTCTTTCCCTGCCCCGACACAGCAGGCGGCGCCATTTTCCCCCTCCTCACCACCTTGTGGCTGTTGTGGGGTTTGGGTTTTTTTTCCTTTCCTTGGGATGTTTTGTTTTGGTTTTTGGGTTCATTTTGTTGGGTTCTTTTATCCGGGGGGAAGGGGGGGGGGCAGTGATGTTAAGGTTGGACAATTCAATATCTAGCATTTATAAATTTTCTTCTTCCGTGCGATGTGGGCCCTCTGGCAACAAAGGGATTTTTTCACTTTGATCCACTACTGTTAACCTCCTATTGGCAGAGAGGGATTGTTGGAACCCTTTCTTTAGAGGAAACACTCATTCCAGAGCGTTTTTCTCGTAAACCAAGACACTCATTTAGGTGACATTTGGATGAGATTCAAATCCTCCAGGATGGAAACCCAGCACCCCAGGGAGGTCCAGGTCACCATATCACCTCCTGGCGTCTTTCCCAGACGGAAGGAAAAGGCCAAAAATCGGGGTGGGGGATAGAAACAGAAGGCAGACCTTTCCCAAGGCTCTCCTGCTTGCTTTGGGTTCAAAAATGTGCATTTATCACTCCTTGGCTGTGCTCATCTGGCCATGGATTAACCCTTCCATAGGCACACAGGGATAGGGGGTGAGCTGCAAGGAGCATTTGGGCAGGACAGCAGGAGTTGGAGCACTGGGAAGAGCCTCCAGCAGCCCCTAAACCTGCCTGAATGTAAAAAACAGCCTGAAAGATTTCCAGTTTCTCCCGGTTCCTGTGTTTCAGTCAGGAACAACCACCACAGGACTCAGAGAAGGCTGAACAGAGCACAGGTTACTTACCAGCCCCAATGCTCCGGTTTATTACTTCCTCATGTTTCTGTACACGTGGGAGTCACTGGTCACGGAAAGGAGGGGGATAAGTGAAAGCTGTGGCTAAATTCCCCCCTCCTCCTCACACTGGGGTGCAGGGAAGGGATGGGGGAGCATTTTGGATGACAAGAGGCTTCTGTGAATCACCAGAAAAACCCAAGGGTTGGGTCTGGTGCAGGAACAGCTGGATCAACCCCCTTCCTCCACAGGCTGCTCCAAGGAGCCCAAGTACCACAGCTAAAGGGAAAGCAGGAATTCGTACTGCAGGCTTTTCACAAATGCTTTATTTGTAGGCGAGGGAAACTGACAGAACAAGACAAGACCGGGATGAAGCTGACAGGGGACACAGCATGTGGTCTCCAGAGAAGTCACACATTCACACACTCACACACACACACACATTTTCCTTCTGGAAACAGCAGCACGTGGCAGGAGGTCACCCTGCCACACTGGGAAAGCTCAGCCACGACTGGCCAAGCACCTGGCAGCAAACCTTGGAGCACACAGCCAGTCCCGCAGCAAACCTTGGAGCACACAGCCAGTCCCGCAGCAAACCTTGGAGCACACAGCCAGTCCCACAGCAAACCTTGGAGCACACAGCCAGTCCCGCAGCAAACCTTGGAGCACACAGCCAGTCCCACAGCAAACCTTGGAGCACACAGCCAGTCCCACTCCCGCCGTGTCAGATGCCACATGGACACAGTACCAAGGGGGCAGCCAAGGGATGCAGGTTTGGGCAACACAAAGGGCAGCACTGCTTGCAAATTGCAAACACGTGGAAAGCGGGGTTGGAATGGGCTTCCTCAGGGTTTGCAAGCCATTGCCTTGCCAAAAGGGGAAAAATAACAACTTCACCTATTGCTGCATCACCTCTGCAGACCCCCTGCCACAGTCTGAGGGGAAAATTCTGTCTGGACAGCCCCAGGTCCGAGTTTAATTCCTTACTCAAGGGTTGATTTATTCAAGGCAAGAGTACCTGCTTTGGCAATACAGGAAATAATCTTTTTCCAACAATCCCAATGCTCCAGTCATCTGCAAGCCCCTGATGGCTTTGTCCAGTACACATAATGTGACAAAACCCATCCTAGGTCTTGGACATTTATTTATTTAATATATTCACTTAAAATGAAGCCTGCAACAACCAGCATGCCCAAGTGCATCTCCTGCTCCTGCCAAACCTTGGGATGTTCCATGGGGAAAATTGCCACTGATCCTCAATCCAACAAGTTAAACAAAATCAAGAGAGGTTTGTAAGTAATCCAAAGGCTGCAGGAAAAATGCAAAGCTGGGAGTTTTGGGGGGGAATTTCTCTGTGTCCCTGTTTCTTGTGAGCCAAAAAGATTCTTTCTTTCTTCTGTTACTTTTGCCACAGCCTGTGTATCCTTCACCACATGCCATTTATCCCAGTCTGCAGCCCCCTGGAAACTGCAGCAGGAGCATTAATATTTCTCAGGCAAAAGTACAGTCTCAAAAATGTAAATGGCTCGACAGAGCCGAAAGGAATTTCCCTTCCACCCATCCCCACAGTTCTGCTGCTGTCCCTGGAATCCATTTTTTTAATCCAGTACCACATGAGTCCCTGAACAGCCACCTAGGGCTGGGAGCTGGCATGGAGTGACACACCATTCAATTCAATAGGCTCTTGAAATATTTATTTTCTTTTCACTCACGCAATGTTAACAACAAAACAGAATCCCAGGGAGCCCACAGGATTTCAGAAATCATTCCCTTTCCAGTGGTGCCTCTTCAGAATACAAAACTGATTTGCTTTCCATGGAGGGTTCTGCTTGGCTGGGCTTTTTTACGAGCTCACAAATCAAAGGGATAACGCGAGGAATCACTCCAAGTCAGACTGTCCAAGTTACTTCAGCACAGAGGAATGTGACTTCACCACGATCATTGATGAGTATGATCCCGGGAAGTGAGACTCTGGATACACACGCGGGATTATTTAATCCCTAAGAATCTGAACAAAGGAGTTGTCTGTAAAAGAGAATTTGGGCCATTCTGGGGGCATGGCTGGGGAAAGAACAGTTTTGCATCTCAACTACTGAAGATCCATTGAATCCATCAGGAACTAAACCAGGGTGGACGATACATCCAATGAATGCATTAACACGGTGACTTACAGAGGGAAGCGCAGAGAGCCACAAATTGCTCTTGTAACACCTGAGTGCCGATGGCCAAAGTGCCAGGAGGGCATTCCTCTCTGGAATGAGGTTTTCCTGTCTCCAATCCAGGCGCCTTCCAACCTGATGTGTCAGGGAAGGGACACGGAGCAAGGCCAGGGCTGCTGTGCCTGGTGAATCAGCTAAGTGGATCTCCACCAGGCCCAAGGCCACGGTTAAACCCTTTGCACCATCTGTGCCTCTCAAATGCCAAGAATTCCTGGTGGCTCTTGTCATGGGATGCACAGGGCAGCTCCCAAATCACCACAGAACTTTGCCTCGGCAGAGCAGAGTTAAAATCATCGGACAGCAGCAAGGGGTTATGGACACCAGGCAAAAAAAAAGGGATTTCAGACATCCACCAGCAAAATACTGAGGAAAACTGCTCCAAAACACATCTGCTCTTACACTCAAAAGTGACTCTTAGGTGAAAGCAAGCCCAGGAACTGTCTGTGGATAACTGAACCCTGAAGAAAAGCTCTCTGTACATGTGGAATTCTGGAAGGCAGGCAGCGAAATTATCTAGGAAGCAACAGTGGAAACAAAGTCCTTCCTCCAATATTGGGGAGAACAGCTGCCTACACCTCTGCATCAGCATCAGGAGGACTGACTCCAAGCTCTCCCAGGGTTTTTCCTACAGCCCATTCCATGTTTTTCCATCCCAAAGGCGCTGATCTCTGCTCAGCTGTGTGTGGCAGCTACAAGAAGGGAAGGACAAACACATTCCAGGGGCAGAAAACAGCCAAACTGCCTGTTGACCACATTGCTCCTGCTGCTCTTGGGTCTTCCCCATAAACGCAGGTTCAGAGTCCTCTGGCCTGGGATGTGTCTGTAGTAGATGGAGTTATCCAGGCTCTTCTTCCCAGAGAGGACTTGAAACGAGCACTAGAGCTGCAAGACTCTGAAATGGAGCTCACGGTCCCCCCCTTGCCTTTCTGACTTACAATCCCATCCAGCTTTGCCCAGGAAAGTGGCCTCCAGCCTTCTCCCACAGCTTAACCCCTAAGGCTGGCACTGGTGAGATGAAACCTGAGCTCCCAATGAAGCCAATTCCTTGTCTGCTTTAGGGGAAGAACAAGGGTATATAGAAAACGCAAACCTAAGGGGCACTTCCAAGATGATTCTGATTCCACGGAGAAATCCTGAAGCCTTTGGCTGTGCTGCAATGCCCTCAGTGGATCTGGACTGCCAACAGCCCTTCTGCAGTTGGGTCCAAGAAAGCCTGAGAATTGATGGAGATTGGTATGACTGACTACATGGGATTCCAGAAGGTCTTTCCTTGTGGCAGCAGAGAAGAGGATCCCACTTCTGAGGGCCTGAAGAGCTTTTCATGGTCTTCAGTAGAAGCTGCTTCCCAGCAAGGAAGTCCCTAAGAATTTAGATATTCTGGAGAACTAGTTCTAGGGGATGAATCTCACACCAACTTCTCACTGCTGCTGGACTGGGAGATGAGAGGATATGGATACATCACAGTGGCCTCTGGTGCAGTTTATTTACAACGGGAATCAGTGCTGGAGAACACCAGGATATTAACAAGCAGGAAACACACTAGGAGGCAAAAAAGAGAATGGAAGAAAGACCCCAAGTTAGCATCAAGGTATTCTCTGCAAATTCTGTGACAATCTAAAATTAGCTGTAAAGTCTTTAGGTCTTCTCCCTCTCTCCCTGTTTACACATCAACCTACACTATCAAGCTTGTCAATCACACCCTTCTCTCACTGCCTGGCTGATCACAGGGGCCTGGCTTCCACAGGCCATTTTGATAAGAAAACACATGAGATGAGTATGGAAAGTCTGCAAAGTGAAGCACACAGCTTTACCTGCTTCATCTCACCAGTATTTCTTGGCCAAGGAAGAGTGATGCAAGTTGTTTCCATAACACAGGGCCTTGGCTACTTGATGAAATACTATTTAAGCTAAATGCCATAAAATTTGTAATTTTGCTTTCTGGCAGGCTATAAAGAAAGAAATCCACTTTGCTTCTCCCTTCCAAGGAAGGAGGTTTCATCAGCACATGTAAATACATGAGAAATTTAAAAGGAACACAAACACCAAGTGTATTACTGGCTGTGATTCAGAGCTGTTTGTTTATCTGTGGTTTTTAGCACCATGCCAAAATTCCAACCTCCCACCTTGAGAGCCAAACAGGCAGTGAGAGCAGGAACTCGGCTCAGGGACACAACTCCACGGAGCCTTACCACTGGAATCCACCAATGGGCTCTGTAAACCTGTGACGGATCAGGAACGTTGCAACAGCTTCAGCAACCTGAGAGAAAGGAAAAAAACAGCTCAGAATTTAAAGGGACACAGAGAACACAAACCCCAGTCAGTTTTCAAAGCTTGCACTATTTCTGACAACAGTCCTCAGGATTTTCTTGCTGAACCCTTTGCTCCTTTAAAACAAGAGCTCTGTGTAACACACTTCCAGCTTTATTCCAGCATTGAGCCTGCCCTCAGGAAGTGACCAAATCTTTTATCCACCCATTTCAATAATTCTTAAAACAATGTCTAACTTTAGCAGAGAGAAAAGGTAAATTCAGGATGCAAGACAGTAGCCTGGAATGGTTTGGGTTGGGAGGAACAGTAAAGCTCATCCAGTTCCAACCCCTGCCATGGGCAGGGACACCTTCCACTAGAGCAGGCTGCTCCAAGCCCCGTCCAACCTGGTCAATACTGCTCAGAGTGTATTAAAAAAAAGAGTAACAAGAACTCAGTATGTTTAGATAAAAATACCTTATTCAGACTGGTAAAGTGAAGCACAGAAAGGCTGTGTTTTAACACAGCTGTCAGTGTAGAATGAGCTTTAAAACCAGATGTGCTTCCAACCTCAGGCTGCACCGCATTCCTGCTTCCATCTGGACACAAACTCCGGCAGTGCCCAGAAGCAGCACTGCTCTGTCAAAGCTGCTTCAGGAACATTTGGTTTCTATTTGGAAAATGTGAGCCACCCAACTCAACAAAACACAGACCAACCCCTAAAGCTGCAGCTTAGTGCAAGGGATAGTGGGGAACTGCATGAGGAAAGGAAGGGAGGAGAAATCTACACTCCAGATGGGTAGAATTAGGTACATCACCACGGGCCTGAGAGTTAAATCCATAGCCCAGCCCTGTGGCGTGTAATGTCTTAGCCAGGGCTTTCCAGACAGCTAAAAAATCCAAGCTGCTTGTGAAAGCCAGCTGTCGTGCCAAAAAATGCCCCTGAAGTATGATCTCTGCTCCAGGGTAAGGAACAGATCCCTTTTGCATTTCAGATCATGGCTTAGGTAGCTTCTACCCCACGGTGGGGCTCACCTTGTCCGGAGCGTCTTCATGGACTGCGTGGCCACACTGTGGGAGGACCTGCATCTGGAACTTCCCTGTGGATTGAGAGAGTCAGCACGTGGATCCCACGCTTTGGACCAACTAACCCCACTAAATGGAGCTGGAAAAGAGGCCCCAGGGATGGCAGGAAGTCTGGGCAGACTCCACACCATGCACAGCCGATGGTCTCCAAAGAACACATGGACCAGCTCTGCTTAATTCACCTTCTCCAGGTGTAACTACAACAGGTTCCCAGGAGTTAAAATGAAGCTGAACTTCTCAGAGCTTCTCAATGCAGGCAAGTGTCAGAATTGGAACTCTTACTGCATTTACCTTAAGGTAATGTTTATCCTGCTATCCAATACTGTTTTCCAGAACTGGTTGCTCTGGAAAGCTGGGCTGGGGGGGAAAAACCCAACCCAAACCCCAAAACATGAATGAAGGTGCTTAATCTTGGTCTGCTGTCTGTCAGAAACACTGGGACATGGGGCAATTTTGAATGGTCCCAAGTGTTCCAGCTAGGAACATCAGGAATGTAGCTAGAAAGGGAAAAAATGGATTTGAAAGAAGCCCTCACATGCAATTATTCTGATCCAGGAGAAGTGGGGCAGCTCCACTCCTGGGAGCACTGAACAAAACTCATGGCAACAGCCCTTCAAATTGAACCTTTCCCTCCTCACCTTCCCCACCTTTCCCTGATCACAGCAGGAGAACACTTAGGGATAGAGGAATTCTTTAATGCCCATTTGTTTGGCTATTGACTGTACCCATAGCAACAAGCTGTCATGCAAAAAGAGCATTACAGTAAGGCTGGAGTAACCATATTAGATACTTACCTTGCATCTGCCCAATGGTCAGATCTTTATCCAGCCTGTCAACACCTACAATCAAATAAACAAATGTGTTGGAGAACAGCCAGAGAGAACACAACTCTCTGAGTCTCTTTACTCCGTATTTTAAAAGAGACATTAGCCTGAAAAACAGAAAATAAACATCTCTGACACCCACGACAAGGACATTTCACTGCTGCACCTCAAGAGAGTAAAGTGACAAGAAAGAAACAGCCAAAAAATGCAAGAGCACAGCCCTTCCTCCAACTTAAAAGGATATTTACACACTTTATTTCCCATTAAGGTACAAAGAGGGCTTAAAGCTGTATTTGACTTTCACTTGAGAAGTTCAAATCACCACGCTATTTTAAGAGACACAGAGCAGCCCAGGTATTCCCAGGAAACACCGCAGCCCAGTGCTGAACCTGTTCTCTAAAATAACAAGTGTGACATCACTGAAGTGCACACCAGGACTGGAAGAGACACGTACCAGCTAAAAGCAAAAGCTTTGGAGTTGGACAGCTTAGGAAGAGGTTGGATAAACCCCTGAACCAGCCATCCCAGTACTTCTCTGTTTTGGCCAGTTCAATTCTCCACGTGTATAAATGCTCCTTCTTTGTCTGCAGGGAGGAGAGAGAGCTCTGCATTAGTGATCAGTAGAACAGCAGAAAAAAACCAACTCAGGAGCCACTTGGAAATGCAAAAATAGATAGATATAAAAAATAAAAAATACTGGCTCCCTCTGGTGGATTACACACTTCCAGGGATGACTCTCCTTGCTTCTAAATCTCTCTCCAAACCAAAGTACAGGGAACCAGGGAACAAGAAAGTCAGCAAGAGCTACACCTGGAGAAGGCTGCAGGATTCAGGGCAATCAATTTGCTATTTTTTACTGACACAAATAGCTCACAAATTGTCTGAACATTTGGCCTTGGCTCTCATCCAGTTTTCTCTCCCTGGAGCGGCTCCCTTTCGTATCAGAATGATTTGGATAACCAAAGGTGACAGCTCTTGCAGGGGAAGCTGAAAACACAGCAACAAACTCCCTACCTCTGTGTCATCCTCTTTCTTCCTTTTGTTGACAGAGCCTCCCCCTTCCTCATCCTCATCCTCCTCCTCCTCTTCCTCAATAATTCCCTCTACTATGGCTTTAGGGCATTCAGGACTGGCAGGCCCTTCGCACCTGTGAAAATAAAATCAGAAACTGATTCCCTGGCAAAGGAAAGAAATCCAAAACACCACCCAGGATCAAGCCATAGGTGTTGAGCAATTTTGCTTGAAGAAATTTTCATTTCCAAGTGTACTTATATAGCAATGGTATTGTAAAAAAGAAAAAATGATTTAAAAATAATATATAAACCAAAGGCCACCTACTGTTTGACTTGACCAACCATAGAAACTCTGGCAGATTCGAGATTTCTTATCTGTCCACTTTTTACACTAGGAAAAAAAAATCAGAAGACAGAAATATTTACTGAAGAGATTCAAGAATCAGCAGGCCCAGAAACAGAAGTTAAACTCCTCTACATCTCAGGATTTCCCCAAACTATTCCCAAAGCTCCTGCTCTCAGACTGAACAGAGTGGCTCCTTCTAAACTTATGTGCACCTCCCATTGTCCCTGCAAGTGTGAGAAAGAGGGAGAAGTGTTGGTGGGAAAACAGTGAAACAGGGTTAAACCCAGGGCAGGGGGCTGGGAGAGGGCCTGTAAATAGCCAAATTATAGAAAGCTTGTTTCCTTTGGGAGTCAAGCTACAAAGACAAGTGGTTCCAGAGACTGAGCCCAAGCTTTACCTCCACTCAATGGCATTCTCAAGTGATTTGAATGTTTTGGGGCGACTCCTTAGGAAGTTCTGCATGCTGTTCAAGGCATCCATGGCTGTACCTAAAAGCAAATGATGTCACCTTCATCAGCTTCATGGCATCTGATGAAATTACTGCCACATCCCTCTATACAAAACTGGCTGCAACAGCCTCAGAGGGAGCTGGAGCTCCCCAGTGATTTAATGCTGCTAAGGAAAGTACAGTTGTATTGGAAAATAACTATTTGAATAAGTAGGATTTCAGACAGTAAGAGAAAGCAGTGACCACTTATCAGCACCAAGCATTACAGCAAAAGCCACCCTCTTCCCCACCAAGAAAGTGTTTCAAAGAAATTAGTGCCGTGGTCTAGTTGACAAGGTGGTGCTAAGTTCAGTGATCTCAAAGGTCTTCTCCAACCTAGCTGATTCTCTGATTTTGTGAAATTAGCAGGAAAAAAGCAACCAGAGAGTACATCTGGGAAGAGGAAAAGGAGGGGCACACTGGGAAGATTTTTGTGCACGTAGGATCTGTCAGGAGCGTGGAATAGGCTTAAAGATGGGGCAGAAGTTTCTGCATTCAGGGATTTGGGGCTAAGGGAAGAGGTGCAAGGCAGAGGGCCCGGAAGCCTCGCAGGGCAGGCACGCTCACCTTCCACGACGTCGATCATGCAGAGCCCCAGCAGGCTGGGCACCAGGTTGGCCACGGCCGTGTGCACGGCGATGGCGCCCCCCATGCTGTGCCCGATCAGCATGATGGGCGGGGGCAGGTCCCCGTACAGCGCCTCCACCACGTTCCCCACGTCTCTGCAGAGGGACAGCAAAGCACGGCTGGCACCTCCGCCCCCTCGGCGGGACAGGGGACACACCTGAGACGGGTGTGCGGCCCCAGCGCCTCTTGGAACCCACAGGCAACAAAGTTCATTTTCCTGTCGCTGCTTCATCGTAGCACCAAAGCAGGAAACCCTGCAAGCCAGCGCTTTCCTGAACATCCACTTAATTCCTCTTTTTATTAACAGAACCCGCATTTAAAAGATACTAATTTAAAAGATATTCAAGCAACCTGGTCTAGTGGAAGGTGTCCCTGCCCATGTGGATGAAATTTATAGTCCCTTCTAGCCCAAATTCTGTGATTCCTTGTACAAAAACATTCCAGGCTGACACTTGCTGGTGGGAATGTTAAATAAAAGGTGAGAAAAAGCTGTCAAATCATCTTGCATGGAAGCACAAACCAAGAAATCATTGTTCTTAAAAGAAGAAACTGGAATTAGGGGGAGAAAAATAACTGGGCCCTCCTGACCGTGGCAAAGATGAACAACAACGAGCACCAGCAAAAAGATTGGGACTATGAGCACAGACACCACAAGGCAAGGGGCAATTCCCCCATCCTTCCCAAAAGGCACCTGCTGCTGTCACTTTGCTTTTCCCAGGATGGGAAATTTGGCTGCTATGGTTCTCAAACCCCCAAACAGCAGCAGAGCTAGCAGCTGAAATCTGCTGAAGAGCATTTTAAAGACACCCCCACGACTGGCTCTCCAGACTACAACTATTCAGTGGAACCAGAACTGAGCAGTATTGAAAATTGAAAACAAGTGAAAAATATGAACAGGTTGACCAGCTAGTTTGCTCTGCTAGAGAAAATTGCCTGAGGATTTGATTTAAAAGAACAAACAGGAACACCAGCTATAATTTAAAGCTCCTATTTAAAAAGATATTCAGGACTAAGTTTCAAGCTCATTGCTAAGAAGAGGGGAAGGTTTCAAAAAAAAAAAAAAACTTGCTTTCCCCTCACAGCAGTGCTGCTCCAGATCTAAAATTTCTAATTATTTAATCCAGCATCTCCTCAGGACAGTTACACATCAGGATCTGACAAGGCATAAGCAGCAGGAATAAGGTATACAATGGAAGTCAGAATACATTTCACACATGGCCTCCCCTCAACAAACCAAGTGGATTTGTCCATGGGAAGGTTACAAAACCCTTCATCATTTAGTTGTAGTCACAGCAAAGAGTCTCTTTGTACTAAATATGGGCAGAACATAATGTGCTTAGCAGTGGGTATTTGCTTTTCTTACAGTTTTGTTAAGAGGGGGGTGGATTTGCATGCCAAAGCGGGTCATGACAGTTTGAAAAAGCAATTCTATGTTTGAAAATCCTGTGTCTGTGACCCAGACTTCGGGGGTGTTACCAGGCCAGTGTGGAACACTCACTCCAAGGGCTGAGGAAGAGTCACACTGGTGACTTTAGGCTAAAATACCCCATGGATGACTAAGGAAAGCATTCCACCTCCATCAGGAACTTTTCAACACGTTGCAGGTTTAAAGTGCTCACTGCTTAAAAACTCGGGGTACTTGGAGAACAACTCCAGTTCTTGGAATCTGACTCAGCTGGGAGAAACGTAATTTCAAACTGTTCCAGAGTGGAAGGAAAGAAGGGGTAACTACCAAAATCATGTGAAATTAAACTATGTTCCAGCTCCCTTAAATGAAGGCTGTGTGCCCTCAGGTACTTTATTGCTCAGCCTAGGAAAGAAAATGGAGGTTTGTGAAAAGCAAAGCAAGCATAAGTTTTCTTACTTCGACATAGTCTCTGCAGACAGATCTTCAGGATTCCTTACTTTTGTTTCTCCTGAAAAAAACCCAACCCAAGTTAGGTTCACTTAAGTTGAAAAACTTCAGGCCCCCTCAAGACTTGGAGCAGTGATGTTACAAAGCTTTTAGGCATAGATATGAAGAGCAAGCCTACTGCAATGAACATGAATAATTAAACACAGAATTAACAGGAACACTTGGTACCACAGGTAGGAAACACTGCCCATAACTGTTCTTTATGGATCTTAAAATGAAAGAACAGTCCTTATTTCTCATGGCAAAGACCACCTATAGGTTATGGAAATTTTCTGAAAGAGGGCTTGGTGGAAGGAAATAGTCCACCAGTCTCTCACACAAAAGTTCAGGGGATCTCTTCTGGCAGAAGCCAGTCTTCCATCCCTGCTTTTGAAGCAAAATTGGGATGCCTTAAGGATGACTTTTCCTTGTCATCCTGTGAGGAATTCGTTGCATCTCCTTTACAAAAATGGGAGTGTGTAACACACTGATTTGACTCCAGATTCCTCTCTTTGACTTACCATGGCCTCGGAGGTCTAAAGCCACAATCCTACACTGGATCCTGTTAATGATTGCAGACTGCAAGGAGAGAGAATATTGTTTGCAAAGTGGGATTAGCAACAACAAGCACTCCCTAAAAACCCTTCAGGGTCACAAATATGGCTGACCCTGGACTGGGTGTTACAGAGCACAGGCAGAAATGTTCCACAAGACTGTCCCTAAAGGGCCAAAGGCCCATCCTGAGCACTGAGAACGAGGACAGTTATTTCACTGTGTGTAAGACGTGACGTGGGTTTGCTGGGAGCACCAATTCAAGCCCTGCAGCACCTCTGAAAACTGGAACAGCAGTGGGATTATGGACACCAAAGGGGTTCCCTTGCTTTTCAAGCCCCACATGGTACAAAATGACTCTTGGCTCCACGGCTGACACGGAGGTGAAGCTGCTTTGCAGTAAATGTTCAGTTTGCTCTCAAAGAATAGAATTTTACAGGCTGAAATGTATAACAATTGATTAGCCCAAAGGGGTCAGGGTGAACAGCTCAGGAATCTTTTTAAGGTAAGGCAGAACATAATAATTGCAACACAATTATGGCTCTGTTTGTCCCTGACAGATCAATTTAACGAAGTTATTTCAGGCATCACAGAGAAGTGGCATGTTTGGTTGACAGGAAGACTTCTGTGTTAAGGAATCATTGATTATTTAAATAACAGCCTGGCAGAAGTGGGGGAATTTGCTGGAGGATTCTTAATAGAACCACCTACACAACTGGCAAAAGCTACCCAGACCTCAAAGCTACCCAGTCCTCTTATTTTGACTTTCAGCTGTTCAGTTCTTAAATGACTGGAGCAGTTGCTTTCCCCAAACCCACTGAATCCACAGATTAGCATTTTTCAGCCCCTAAGGACAGCCCAAACCCTCCATCTGCAAGGTGCCCGTGCACCTAAGTGATAACCCCAACCATGCAAAGATAATATTGTTATCTTTTAGAACACTGTTTGCCCATGTTTCCCAGAGGTGAGTGGAGAACTGCCTGCTACCCTCAGAGAGCTCCACTTCCATCTTTATTTCTATAGAGCAGCAGCTTTACTTACAGTAAACACAGCCCAGGACAGAGCAGAGTGGCCTCCACCGTGCAACAGCAGCAAGACAGGCCCCTCCAACCCACTCTTGTAAATTCGAAAAGTGTATGAACAGTTAAGGACATTCACACAGCTGCTTCAAGACAGTAGAATTAATTTTGGAGCTTGCAATACCCAACAGTATTTTATTTCTATCCTTCATTTCTCTGACAAACAGGAATGTTCAAGCATTACCTGAACAAAAATGTAACTCAGTGTAAGCTTCAAGAGTTGTATTCCTGCTGCCCAGGTTTTCTCCCCTCCTGTAATTCACTCATCCCCTGTTCTTTTCTCCCTTGGCACAACAGGGAAGTGAACTAAGAGAAAACTAGAAATCCATTAGTAAAAAAGATGGAGAGCTATTTTTTACACAGGCAAGATAATGGTTTTAAACTAGAAAGGGGAGATTTAGATTAAATGTTTATAAGAAATTCTTCCCTGTGAGGGTGGGGAGGCCCTGGCACAGGTGCCCAGAGAAGCTGTGGCTGCCCCTGGATCCCTGGCAGTGTCCAAGGCCAGGATGGATGGGGCTTGGAGCAGCCTGGGACAGTGGAAGGTGTCCCTGCCATGGCAGGGGTGGCACTGGGTGAGCTTTAAGGTCCCTTCCCAAGCAAACCAAGCTCTGGTGACTCCATGATTCATGATGGGCACCTCGTCCACATTTGGTGAAGGGCTGTGCACTCCCCCAGGGGTTTAATGTAAAACAAAAAGCATAACAGACCTATTTGGATAGGTTGTGTATAGAAGCATCCCAAGTTCAAGCAAATCTTAGTTGTTAAGGATTTATTCTGCTCCCTTCAGCAGAAGCTTGAGATCCCATATGAAAGGCCGTGGACAGATGTGAACTGTGGAAGCAGCTGAATTAATGACTGGGCTGGTGCCCACTGCTCTGCCCCAGGGACCTGGTTAGAGCTCCAGCACTTCCCCTTTGTGCACAAATCCCAGCTGATGAAGTGACTTGTCTTGTGTGCTGGTCACAGCTTCACTGAACAGAGATCTCACACCTCCCAGTGCGTTTGGAGAGAAGAAACTCCGAGGTTTGGTTTTCCTAATGGCTGGAAACACCTGCAGAAAAATCTATGGCTGGCACTGCCAGAAGACTCTGATGGCATCACAACCCCTTGGCCAGAAATTTGGAAGTATTTATTCACATCTGCATGTTTCTGTAGATGGTTTGAGGTTTATCTGTTGTACTGCTGCTGTTAGTCCTGAGCAGACAGTTCACTGATTGCCACTTGACTAACTGTAGTTAATGAAAATGAACAGCTTTGGTCCTGACATGGTTTGAATTAGAACCTGATGAGTGTCTCCCTGCAAAATATGCCATTGAACTGTTGGAAACACTTTTATAAAATTAGTGAGAAGCAATATCAGGAATTGCTTGTAAAATGGATAGTTCTAGTTACTGACAGTGAACCCTGCAAGGGACATAATGGAGGATGAGAAGGAACACATGAAAAGCTGAAAAACCCCAATAAACTAAACAAAACGTGGTATCTCCCCAACCTCTGAGATGATGACAAATTCAATATGAAAAAAAAGGATATATCCTTGCCAGTGTCATTTTCTACCACAACGTCCTCCATAGACTCAAAGTACTGGCTCCAAAGCACTGGTGAAAAATCACGCTTTCTTCCAGGGCTGCAAGACAGAAAAAATTCCGTAAGAAAGAGTTATTTTTGAAGTCTTCCACTGAAACTGGCATCCAGGCCTCCTCTCCCTGAAGAGAACATGCTGGTGTTACACAACAGTTCAGGCTGGAAGCAAACCATGCATCAGTGAAATTCTCATACAACCAAAATGTTCACAATTTTATTGTCAGTGAAGAAACCCTCCCCTTTTCCCCCTCCCTAATTGTTGCTCCTATTGAGGAAATGTAGTGGAAACAGAGAAAAGAGTATTTTCCTCATCCAGTAATTCCAAGGAAGACTGGGGAATGGTGATTTAGACTACACAGACCCAAGCCAAGGGAAAATAAACAGACAGTGATACTGTCCCAGTACAACATCCGAGTTTGCAATGACCCACAGACAAAAGGTGCCTGGCTGACAAACCAATTTATTTTTTGCTTCCTTCAAAAGGTGCAGCTGTGCCCTCTCCTTGTACCCCCATTACTGACAAAAGGCTCTGCAATCAGAATTTTCCTGATGACTCAGTAGATGCAGAATATGTTTCTCAGGCTGGTATTTACTCAGTAAGGCTAAAAGAGTAGTGCTTAATTTTGGAAGTGGCATAATTAGGCTCAATTCGAGCCCAGGATGCAGGATGAGTAACAGTGCACCATTTTAACCATGTTTTTGCACTTCAACTCTTGTGGGGGAGGCAGGCAGGCAGCACAGAATATTAAATTCAAGCATGGGCATGAGACCTTCACAGAGAAAAATCCCTGCTGAAGTTTCTCCTGAATTCTTGGCTTCCTGAAGAAGTAGAAAATAACAGACAAAGCAGCTCTTCAATTCTGTAGAAACAAAATTTCTGTTTCCCCTGGTATTTCTAGGATATGAAACATAAACCAGCCACCCCTTGAGTGGACCAAATTCCCTCCTGTGGGTTTCCAGATTTCTTGTCAAATCTCAATCAAATAAAAGGAGATGTCACACACCTACATAAATGAAGAAAATATTAATCTCTTTTACTGCCTCAGCTTAATCTCATTCTGTGATCAAGGAAAAAAATACCACATTGAAAGCTCAATTTTTCCCTGGAAGCCATCCCAGCCCTGATCACATGCTCTCTCCATAGCAGTTCTGGTTCTTTCTGGAGATGGAGAGAACTGCCCACAGCTTGGATGATTTCCCTTCTCTGGTTTTTGAATAGGTAGGATGTGCAGTGAGCAAAACTGAATTCCACCACCCTTTCAAAATGCAGCATTTCAAACTGCAGTTAGACTTTTGCACAGCATGTCACAGCTGGTTTTGGGTTCCATTGCCCTGAGCAATTCTAGGTGATCAGTAAACATCATCATCTGCCTGGCTACAACCCTTCCCACACAATCCATAAATCTGGTGAAGAACAGGGGCTCCCTGGTAACCCAGCCCTGCACTACTGCCACACCAGAAATCTGGCAGGGAATTCTCTTACCTACAGGGGAGGCAGAGCATGGGGAAATGGCTGACTGTGTCATGCTGGATGGAGAGCTTTGACTGTGCCAAATTTAACCATTTTTGTGGAAGGAGGGCTACAGGACGGACAGCCACTGTTACACAGGGGAACACAGCAGCCTCTTGGCTGGTGCTGAGAAATCACCTTTCACCAGACCAGGCTGCTCCAGCCCCCATCCAACCTGGCCTTGGACACTTCCAGGGATGAGTATTTTTGTATCTCCTTCAAATGCTATTTCTGACAGCAGAAATGTTGGAATTTTCATGCAAGAGGCAGGCAGATGCCAATACCAAGGCAGATCCATGGAGGGGAGTCCATGACAAGGCAGAGCCCTTCCCCAGGGATCTTGCCACACTGATGCATTTAGCAATGCTTCAAATTCAGCTTAGCAAGAGTGAACACCTCCAGAGGAAATGTTAGTATGTCACATGTCATACATGAACTATCTGGGAAAAACACATAGCAGAACTATGTTTGCAAGAGAACTGGAGCACAGACTGAAGAGGAGCTGGGAATTCAAAACTATCATCACCTCTGATGCAAATAAATCTATCATGATTTAAAACAAAACTTTCCTCCAAGCAATGCTGAGGAAACATGAGTGACCTCAGGTTTAACACTGAACCCCCAAAAGGCAGAATAAATGTGCAGTTTTCCACAAAATCCCAGGTGACCACAGAGGGTTGAGCAAAAACATTTCTCCAAAGAAAAGAATCTTTGATTTTGAGTTTTTCTAGAGCTGCTTTTTTTAGTGAAGCATCAACACACGTTCAAAATTAGAAGTGTGCCTGACAAACAGCAGCTGTGGTTTTGCACCTTGCTATGCTGAAGCCATATTTTGCTGACCAATATTTAAGCTGACATAACTAATTACAGCTTTTTAAAGTATCCAGCAAACCAAAACAGAAGTGGATGACATAATAACTTTTCTAGAATGATCCCTCAACTCCCAGCCAGCCAACCAGCATATTAAACTGGAATTACAAAACAAATTCTGGGCACCCTCTGCAGCTGTTTTATCCTATTGCACAGTTTGTCCTCAATCCCTAAGACGCCCACATGGCTCAGCAAAACTCTCCCCAGTTTTTGAAGGGGTTTTCTTTCAGGTATTTTCCTTAAAAAAAAAAAAAAAAAGGTTGCACCAAGCAGAAGGAACCATTTTCAGAAAGTCTTTTTTCTGCTGAGAGCCCCTATTTAAAACTACTAAAGCAAATATAGAACAAGTGCATGAATCAAGAGATTTCACTCTCGTATCATATTTGAACCCAACCAAATCAAACATCATCTACAAGTAAGAACTGCCACGGCTGACAAGTTGTATTTAGAAATTCTAAAAATTGACAAGGACAGTATCTTAAGTTCTGCCTTAGAGATGCTGAATACATAAAATGTTTTTTTTATTAAAAGGATTCCAGGGGGGAAAAATGGATTAAAAAGGGAAAAATGAGTTTGAATTGCCATGATTGAATTACACAGATCTGATCCAATCATGCTCTTGTAGATAATTAAAAGATCTTCAGAGATTGTACGTGATTTTTACCCACACATTGGAAAGGAACAGCAAACTGACTTTCACTTTTAAATCCCATCCAGGTGCTTAGCTCTGAACGAGCCACTAGCAAAGAAACAAAAGGAAAAAACAAGACTGGAAATGCAGAAGCTGCTACAGCTGCTGGGATCTGCTGCTGTGAGTCTGGGGCCTCTTGCTCCACCACTGACTTCACAAATCCAATTCTTTTACTTCCCCACAGAACACAGAGTCAGGCAATAAAGCCTGACTTTGTTTCCATTTCAGTCGAGCAATTTGAAGGAATCACTTGCAACACCCAGGCCATTCCCAACACAGCCTTGGCCATGAGAGCTCCTTACAGAAATGGACACTGAGTTCCTCTCAGTGCCTGAGTTTCACATATTGCTCGAGCTGAAGAGAAGCTCCAGCTTCCTTTGGAAGGAGCCTTTTGGAACCATCATTTCACTGGGCAATTCTGCTGGAGAGCACTTCAATCCAGGGAGGAGAGGACTGTGCTAGCAAAGCAGGAATCGATGCCACGTGCTATGAAATGCAATGAAACTCTGAGCACACATCCTATGCTCCCAAAAAACCCAGTCCAAATTATGTCACAGGAGCCGTGCTGGGTATCAGGGAAAATTCCTTCCCTAGAAGGGTCTGTCCAGCCCTGGCACAGCTGCCCAGGGCAGAGTGAGTCCCCATCCCTGCAGGGATTTAAAGCTCTGTGCATGTGGCACTTGGGCACGTGGGATAATGGTGGTGACCTTGGCAGTGCTGGGGGAACGGTTGGACTCCAAGATCTTAGAGGGCTTTTCCAACCTGAGCAATTCCATGAGTCAATTTGCTTCAGCCAGTTTGACTTCCCAAATGAGACTCTCCAACAGAGAGACATAAGGAAGTGGTTGTACTGAAAAATAGCAAAAAAAGAATAACTTTAAAAGAAAAAGCTAGAAACAAGTTTATTTTCACATATTTGAATGCAGCAACAGGTGCCATTTTTTAGGAACTACTGAAACACATATTAACCTCTTAACAGCATATTACCAAAAAATGTAAGACTTTATTTCAGTTAAGAAGTCCTTGGTAAATTCTATTTTTCTGTAGCAGTCTCACATGCTTGACCCTCTGCTTCTCAAGATCTGCTTTCAGCCACACCACAGTCACATTAAGATGACCTGCATGGTGGAAAAAAAAGGGAATAAAAAGAAAGTGCCCAACACACCAGTCAGAGGATTTAGCCACAGAAAAAATCAAGTTGCTGGCACTCTTGGATATTAAGTTTAAACCCATTTTTTTTAACAGTCTGGCTTTCAATTCCAGGAATTGAAAGCACAGAAATAAATCACATTTATAAATGTGAGATGCTTAATGCAGCAAATAAATATTTTCCTGAGTTTTTTTATTTTTGTGCCTTGTAAAAGTTTGGATTTTGAAGGACTATCCAGTGCAGCCCTGTACATCTGCCAGCACTGTAAATCACACTGTGCTTTCCCTGTACAACTACTTTTTGATGGAATTCTCTTCAGGGGGAATCTCGCACTTGTTTGCACTGAACTGAACTTCAGTAAGGATAAACTCAGCCTAAGCTAACTTTCTGTCCCACTTCTCGTTTCCTTTTCACACAAGCCCCAAGCCCCTCTGGACGAGGCCATTCCCTGTTGGATGTGCAGTGCCTCCCACAACAGGAACATCACCTGTAAATGGATTTACTGCCTGGCAGACTGGTAAATCAAAAATACAGCAGTGCGTGGAGGAAGAATTATAGAAATTAATACGTGTTACACCCTTAGACACTGGATTTCTCCCATGGCTCCCAAAATGTGCTCTCAACCCCTGCTTAAAAGATTGAAGACTATCCCAGCCTTTTTCATCATCTGGAAATGCAGATTTAAGCAGGGATTAAAGTCACAGAGCTCGCCTACTTCACATGGGTGCCTGTGGCTGAGAAGTCCCATTTCACAGACTGACTCGGAAAGGGACCCACCACAGGGATTATCAAAAATCCAACTCCAGCTTAGGAATTCAGCTCCTGAGAATCTCCATACACCTCTGCCCCCAACCACACTCTGAGATACCACCCAGACATTGTGCATGATCCTTCCTCCGAACATTGATGGCAACAGGGCTGGGAGGAAAGGGCTGGAGAGTTGATCCCAGCACCTGCCACCTTCCCTGAGGATACTCTGGGCAGTGATACCTTTGTGGCTGGAGAAGCCTGATCCAGATGTCGCTCTCCTGGAGCCCTGGTAAGCAGGACAACCCTCCCTCCAGACCCCCCTCGAAAAATGATGACCCCTCTGCCCAGATCTCCCGATAATGGCCATTCCCTCTGCCCAGATCCCCCAGGAGTGGCCATTCCCCTGTCCAGATCCCCCAGTACGAGCTCCCCTATGACCATTCCCCTGTCCAGATCCCCCAGTACGAGCTCCCCTCTGTCCAGATCTCCCAGTAATGACCATTCCTTCTGTCCAGATCCCCCAGTAATGACCACTCCTTCTGTACAGATCTCCCGATAATGACCATTCCCTCCGTCCAGATCCCGGAATAACGTGCCTCCCTTCCTTGTAGATCCCCCCAGTAAAGACCACCCGTCCCTCCAGACCCCCAACACGAGCCCCCGTCCCTCCAGAGCCTCCGCTCCGTTGTAGCTTCTCCCCCCAGGCTCCCCCCGCCGCGATCTCCGCATCCGCCCCTGCCCTTCCTCCGCCTACCCCATGCGCATCTTGGACCCGGACTGGCCGCCGCCGCCGGGCAACGGGGGCCGAGGCGGGAGGCGGCCCAGATGCAGCTGCTTCTCCAGGGCCGACATGACAGCTAGGGACGCACCGGGAACACCGGGAACACCGGGACCCCCCGAGCCACCCCCGCCGCCCCGCCCCGCCCCGCCGGAAGCGGCTCCCCCAACAGCGCCGCCACGCGGCACCGGGCACCCCGGCCCGCATGGCACCAAGGGAAACGTAGTCCGTGTGCCCCCGTGTGCCCCCCGCGCGCGGGGCACGACGGGAGCTGTAGTCCCCCGCCGCGGCGGCGGTTGCCGGGCGGGAGGCGCGGGCGGGATGCGGCGGAGGGGAGGTGCGGAGCGGGGGCTTGGGGGGATACAGCGGGGATAGAAGCGTGCCGCGGTGGGACGGGAAGCGGCGCGGGTGCTCGGGGTGATGCACGGGCCGCTGACGCCGCCTGTCCCCGCAGGTCCCGGCGAGCCCGCCGCCGCCACCAGCCTCCCGCCGCTGGTGCAGGGCCCGCCGCGCTGCTTCCTGCGCTGCACCGTGTCCCGCGTGCTGTGGGCGGCCCCGCAGCCGCCCGCCGAGGTGCGCCTGCGGTGGTGGGGGGAGACCTCCGGCGGCACCGTGTTCCAGCCCGCCTGCCGGCCCGGGCAGCCCGCGGGGAGAACCAGCGCCCGCTTCGCCGTGCGCTGCGGGCCCCGGCAGCTCGCCGCGTACCTGGCAGGTACAGACGGGAGAGCCGCAGCAGCCCCGCGGTTCTCTCGGGTTAGGGGAGGACCGGAGGACGCGGGCTCAGGGTGTGCCAGGGGAGGGTGGGCATCAGGAGGAATTTGATCGCGGGAAGGGCGGTCAGGCTGTGGGAATGGGATGCTCAGGGGGTTACCCTGTAGCAGTGGTAAGCCATTTCCCTTTGTCCTGTCGTAAGCGTTCCTTTTCTGGTAATCCTGTACTTATTGATCATAGTTTATTCCCAGTGAATAATGGGAATAATGTAATAATAATTACATTAGTAATAATGTCTATTAACCCTTCTTTACCTGCTGCCTCGTTATCGTAATTCCTTGTACAACATAGCGTTAATCAATGGCATTTCTGTCGTTTTAGCCAAACAGTGTGAGCTGTGAGCATGAGACTGACCTCAGGATGTTCCTGATTTTTGCAGATATGGGTGTTCTTGTCCTGGAGGTTCTGACCAAACTTGACCACCTGCCCCTTGGCAAAGCACAGATCACTAAACTGTCCCAGCTCTCTCCCAGCCATCCCATCAAAGGGTCTTTTGCTGTGGTGTCACCAACATCGGATAAACTTGGAGAGCTGCAGGTAATCTTAATGCCTTTGCTCATTATTATAAATTATGTGCCCTGTCACTGGTGTAATCAATGCAGGATCAAGCTGTACATGGCACACTGCAGGCCCGCTCTCTGTCCAAGGCATTTCTGAGCTAAGGTAACAAATGAGAAAACAAATACTGATGGGGTTGACTTTATTTTGTTTAGAGGGATGTGGGGTAGTTGAGCTTTATGAGGAACATGTCATCATCTCTACACTGAGAGTGAATATTAACAGTGGGTTTAAAAGTGGATATTTGGTTCTTACACTTCACTGGGCTGGAATAACAGAAGATTTTGACATCTAGCATTAAGGAAGTCGTCTTGCAGCCCTGGAAAATTGGTTATGAAAGATGGTTGACTGGGATTTAAAAACATGGAGGGAGAAACAAGTAGTTGTAATAATGTATCACAGCTGGATAATGTTAATACTGCTCTATGTAGAAAAGCAACAGTTTTCCATTGCACAACAAGTGAAGTTGAACGCAGTATTTAGTGCACTTATTTAAGAAAAGAACAAAGTAATATTTTCACATCTTGTCTTTCAGGTCTCACTGGTCCTAGAACCTCTGCCAGAACTGTATGGCACCAGCAGCTCCATGCCGACCACAGAAGGAAGTTTAGACGCTGCTGCTGCTCAGGGAAGCAGCAAGTCCCAGCTCCCTGCTCCACCCCAGCAGCCCAGGCACACACGAGGGACTGTTGAACAGGAGGCTGTTGACAACAGCAACGCCACAACTGCTAGGTACCTTTTTTCCCCTCATGACAAAATTGTGGTTTATTTTGCAGTTCACACAGAATTTTTAAGTAGTGGCGGTACACTTGTGAGTTATGGGGTGCTTAATCTTTTCAAACATACATTTTATACAAAATCCAGAATGCTGAGGAGTTCCGAGGTGACAGGAACACTCTCTTGTCTGATAGAAATTTGCATCTTATGTTGACTTAGTTCAAGTCATGCAAATTCACACAAGAGGTGCCTCAAATCATGAATCCCAGAATAATTTGGGTTGGAAGGGATCTTAAGGTTCACCTCATTTCAGCCCTGCTGCCAGAACACCTTCCACTATCTCAGATATTGCTCCAAGCCCCATCCAGCCTGGCCTTGGACATTTCCAGGGATAAGCCAGGCACTGCTTCTCTGGACTCTTCCCAGAGTCTCACCATGCTCCAGCAAAGACATTTCTCCTGATATCTGATCTAAACCTACCCTCTGGCAGTGGGAATCTGTTCTCCTTTGTGCTGTCACCACATGCTCTTGTAAAAAAGATCTTTTGAAAAGCTTTTTTTAAAAAATATTTTACTTGCAGCTTGGGTCGGTCTCTCTGATGGTCTCAGTGGCAGGTGAGGAATCATTAAAATAATATGGCATGTTTCCTTTTGGAGCATGTCCTGAGGGGAGAATTGGCAGAGTTCTGAATCCCTTTACCCAGCCACTTGAGTGGTTACTGAAATAACTTTTCATTTTTCACTAGAGGAAAGGACCATTTGCTCTACCAAGAGAACTCTGAGAACATGAATGACACCTTTTCTGCTTCTCATCACCATGGGATTTTACCAGATGAACATTTAAAAATGAATCCTTCAAAGCCATCCCTGTCATTTCCCAGCACCGATCCCGAAGCACTTCCCAGGAGGAACACACGGGTGCTGTCCATGCACAACCCAGCTACAAAAGACCTGCTGGCAGGTTTGTGTGCAGCTGCCTTCATCTTTTAGACTTCACTGCAAACAGCTCTTGATGCTATTTCGTGTGCCTGTCTGGAGATGAGATTTTCTGAAGGGAAAGACATTTCAGACCCTCTTGCTGCATTATACCAAAAAGGCCTTTATTAAAACCACTGTTGCCTGGCCTGGATTGAAGTAAGCACTGGGGTAGGGCATGTTTCCATATGTGCTGTCTTTTGATTTTCATATTTACAGAAAAGAACAAAAATTAGACATCCTAAAGTGACAAACTACTCTTCCCTAAATTAGTCCTGCTTCTGTATCCTAATGATGCCCTTCCAGTACCTGACCCAGTGTGTGCAGACAGGTTCCTTGTACAGGATGTATTTAAATGTATTTAATCCCCAGTGCATCAAGATCTCTTTTTAACAGCAGAATACAGAAGTTTCTTGACTGCAGCTGGCACATTTATTGTGTCTAAACATTACTTTTAAATCACTTTTGAATGCTGAAATGTTATCCCTCTGCTTATTTCCCAGCTCTCTTGGATCAAGGCAGTAAACTCCGTGATGCTATGGTTGTTTCTGCAATGAAGTCCAGCCCAGACATGGAGATTGAACTCAATAAAATGTCTCATTTTGTAGAGAGAGACGATTTTAAAGCACTAGCAAGGTGAGTTTGGACTGGGGGAAGTGAGATTCAAGCTCCAAACCATAAATTTTGAGGCTTTATCTGGAAAACTGTAGATACTGAGATTTCATAGGATGTGTTTTAGGATTCATTTAGGGTGAAAGCAGCACATCATTCAAATGGAAAGTTAATTTCTACCTGTAAATAAATGCCTACATTTTGTGAATTAATTTTAATCTTCATGTAGTAAGCCTTGATTTAAGTAATTGATTTTTTAAAATTTCATTTTCTTAGTATATTTGTATTAAGTTCAGTGTTATTTGACAAGGAAATATTAAATGTTGGTAGGGAATAAGAGGAGTGCAAGAAAGTGCAAGTGAAATGGCACTGCATCACAAAGAATAGCTTTTCAGAGAAGTGTAAGTAATTGATGACCTAAATGCATGGGTTTTTTCTTAGAAGAAACTTAGATTTCTTGGTTTACCTCTGGAAAAATATGAATATTGCCTGTTGTTCTGTGAAAACCAGAAAGCAGTGTATTGTCTTTGACAGTGATGCTACTGCAAACTCAATTTCATTTATTTCTGCACAAACTATTTGTACTTGTGTAAAAGTAGATTATTTTGGACTTCCCAGAAAAAACTGATAGACCAATTAATGGATTAATCTTGAGTGTGCCTTAATGTCTTATTTTTGCTTTTACTGCTGTCTGTGCTTCATTGCCGTTACCCAGGAGCCCAAAGTGCTTGAAGTCCAGTTTTGTGCCCACTCCTGGAGATCCCCAGTACTTTGGATCTGAAGTTTCAGCTCAGCAATTCGACCTAAACTCTGATGAAAGAGCAATCCAGTTACTGCTGGGCAGGTGAGTGTGATGCACTGGAGCCTTCTGCAGCACTGTTCTTATCTGACCAGTTTGAAAAATGTCTCTTGACTCTTCAAGTTGTCCACATTTTTGGGAGTGTAACCAGTGACTCGTGGGCAAGTGATGGAGGTGTTTTATAGCTCAGCTTTAATGCTTGACAACCTGGATAGCTGCAAGGCACTTGGTGTAAAAGGGATGTCAGAAAGATTAACCACCATCCTTGATAAAACTGAGTTATTTCATAGTTGTAACTGTTGTGGCCTGACATATTACATAAAACAGATACCATGTTTCTTTGAAGAGGAAACACTCTGTAAATTAAAATTAATGAGAAAAAATAGCTGTTTTTAATCTTTCTCCAGATATTAAATGGATCTTTTCCTCTCATTTTGTGTAGCAGCAGCATAAATGATGCTTCCATTGTGTCCACATCTGCACCCTGAACACACAGCTTCTGGGTCAGATATGGTTCAGAATTTCAGTTCATGTTCTTGTGCCCTGCACTTATTTTTTGTCTGTGGTTTATCAATGGATAACACTGTAGTGTTGCAGATCATAAAATGATTTTCAACTCACAGCACAGAGGAAACCCTTAAACCAAACTAACCCCACCTTATATCTAAAGATACTTATATTTGTACCTGCTCAGATATACCTTGGGTATTTATTTAATCAAAGTAAACTGTCCTGAAGTATTTCTGGTATCTAAAGCATTGCAAGTTATAAGGTGGTGAAGGGTGAAGATTAGAGGTAGATATTCATAGGTATATTTTACAGTGAAAGTCATCAAGGTCTCGAGTTGGTTGCCCAAAGAGGTTGTGGAATCTGCAGCTTTCAAGATACCCAAAGCCCAGCTGGACAAAGTTTGATTTGCAGCCCTTCCCTTTGAGCAGGGGTTGGACTGAGTGACCTCCAGAGATCTGTTCTAAGCCAAGCTGTCCCACACTTGACAGACACTGCTTTCCTGTTGGGCAGAGATGTTATCCCCAGGGAACCCTTCCAGCTGGGTCACAGATATGCTGTGTGAGCACAGCTCTGTCTGGAGCCAGCAGAGCCCAAACCCAGGATAAAATAGGCAGTGTTGTCCACAGCCCTTAGAGAGTGACTGCAGGACTTGGAACACTGAGGTGGGTTTCTCTCCTGTATCCACAGTGCTGATTTCTCTCCGGGGCATTTCTGGGATCGAACAGACTCCCTGTGGGATTCTCTCTCCCTTGGCAGTGAGGTGTATGACAGTGAGCTCGGTGATCCCCACTACGACCAGAGCCTGCTGGAGAGGCTTTTTTACACAGCTGTAAGTGGAGATCCAAAGGAAAATGTGCATTCCCTAATGTGCAGGAAAACTGAAGTTTGCATGATAAAAAACCTTCATATTTCAGTATTTTAAAGCTGAATAAGCATTAAGTATCATACAAAAGCTTGTGAGTACGTGCATATGTTGCTTAAAATTAATATTATTAAACCAATATTGTTAAGACTACAAGGTCAAGCATTGAGTTTGGAAATTGCTGGGATTGAGGCTGTCCAGGAAGGCTTTTTTTTTTAAATGCCTGAAGTTTTGATGCAAGGCACAAGTTGTTTTCTGTTTATGTATGGTGACCATTCAATGATAATTGACCTCTTATTTATGTGCATTATTTCTGCTTTAGAAATCTGATTCCAGTTTGAGTGATTTCCTCAGTGATGATGATGTTAAATCCTCAAAAAAAGCATCCAGGACAGAAACTCTCAAAAAAGCAGGGCCAGTGAATTCACAGAAGGATTTGCATGCCTTTGATCAGAATGGGACAGAAACTAAACCCAGGTAGTTACATCAGTGACTTCTGTTCTGACCTCATCTAAATTGTGTTCCCTTTTTTCCATGATGGAACCAGTAAAAGTGTCCCTAAAGATCCAGTTATCAATCTTATCTTGTATAATACAGTTAATGTAAAGGTTTTGTGACTCTTTTTTTTTTTCTAATTGAGTTCCAGTTATTTCTGATTTTTTTTCTGACTAACCTTGCTGTTTTTTACACCAGGTAAAATTCATATCTTCAGAGGAACCAACACAAAATTATTTGCAATTCAAGTCTTGAAAATTACACGAATGAGATTTAAAATTGTGGCAAAAATCCTGTTGCTGTTCCTTTGCAGCAGAGACTTGTGTAGAACTTGTGTAGAACAGTCCTTGTGTAGAACTGTATCACCTCCCTGCTTTTTTACATGGTATTAAATGAAGCTTTTCTCTTTGAGAGTTAGGATAAGATTATTTTGGATCAGCAATGTGGAACATGCACTTTCTGCATTGTTTTTTTTTCAGTTATGGACCCCAGATATTGTAAGATTTTTGTTACAGAGAATTACAGAGACCACCGAATTTGTTGTAAAAATATGCTTAATAAAAAATGTATATTTTATAAAAATAAAAATGTATATTTTAGTGAACCTTGGGCAGCTTTTAAGTAACATCCCACCCAGCTAGGTCATGTCCAGAATGTTTCTGCAGTCCTGAACCTCAGTTTTGTCTCTCTGTACCACAGAGAAATGGCTCTTCTCACGTCCTTGGGTGCAGACAGGCTGGCATTGCTGCAGCAAATACACCTGGCCACAGTCATCATTGAAAGCTTGAAAATCCCTCCTGAGAGCATCCAGAGCTCCCCAAGGAGGAGAGGTTTACGGGGGAAACCTCCACGGCCTATGTCTGTTCATAAGTGGTAAGGGGGTTGTTTCTTCCTGGTTTGTTTGCTGTGCCTCCAGGGAGATTTCCCTGGGGTCTCCTGTGCAGTCCAGCTTCCCCAAGCTCTCCAGGCTTCTGAGGCCTTGTATTTCTCTTCTCCTCCCAGGAGATTGTATCCCAGAGAGTGACTAATTTATCCTGAAGTGGGCTCACTTCAGGCTCTGCCTTTCCCAGGGCTTTGGGAGGTACAGATGTACTTTGTGCCTGGCAGTATACTGAAAACAAAAGGGGTTATTCAATTTATTGGAGGAGAATCTGGTGTATGTATAATTAATGGGAGGAATCCACAGAATACATTTCAATTATCCTAAAAAAAAAAGTGTTAGAGTAAACTGTGAATCTGGAACTTGGCTGCTGTGTTCAGTTTCATGACTCTCATCAGATTCTTGATGGATTGTGGTCACCTTCCACTTTTTTATTCACAGTACCTTCTTTGTGGAGTACCACTTTCCAGTGAGAGTCTCCAAGGATGATAAAGGACAGGTCTCCATAACAACAGAAGCAACTCGAGTAGCCTCAAGTAAAATCACAGATGATGGTAAGAGCATCATTTTTCCCCCCTTAGATTTAGTTTTGTTCCATCTCTTAGAAATTATTTTGTAGTGTTTTCCACATACTTCCTTTGCTGCCTGAAAATCACAGTGTGATTAGTGGCACCTCTGCCCACAGAGGTGCTGTGTGCAGGTGAGGGAATGATCCTGTCAGGGAGAAGGAAGCCAAGTGATTTCTTAATGAATTTTTTCTTCTGAGAAGTATTCATGCTGGGGTTTTCAAATTTCTTTTTTTAAGGAAAGATCAAGTTAGTAAGCCCATTCCTTCATTGGAACATAAAACCAATATTTTTTCTGCAATAGTAGAAGGGTGATCAAGTGCTTTTAGAAATATCAGAGATACTTATAGCTCAAATAAATAATTTCCCAGATGTTGAAGTATGTCATGTAATATCTCCAGTAGCTCACACAATCTGCTGGATCCAAGGAATCTCCTGTGCTCAAATCAGCAGACATTAATCTTTGTACTGAGAGTGACCAGTGTTTGTATCCCTGAGAGCAAATTCTGTTTCTGTTCCTGCTGAGCAAAGAATCCTGGATGAGACAGAATCCAAAGATTCTGTCTGCCCAGTCTTCCCTGAAATTGGAATGCCAGGGTGACTTTCAAATGCCTCTCATGTGGTCATTCATTGGCTTTGCATCTTTCTGAGTGGCACTTGGGAGATTTTGAGTTCTCTTGTATATTCTCCATTTGTGGCCAGAGAAAACATCTGTTTCTTCTGAACTTTTGTAATACAACCTTTGTAATCCAAAACTCATCCATCCCCCTGCCCTTTGCCTTGTGTAGAGTCCAGCTCTTTGGGACCTACAAAAATAGATTGGACTGAAAATAATCTGAAGAAGACTTCAAGTCAATCCACAGTAGCTGTTTATGTCATTTATTAAAGATGTCTTATGGGAAAGATTCCGTAGGCATCCCAGACAAGGTGGAGAAGTGCTGGGCATCCAGTTGGAAATTTCCTTATTTGTCACCTGCATTTTTGTCATCACAAGAACACTTCCTTATCCCTTGTGAACACTGCTATTGTACTTCTTGTACACTGTTCCAGACTGAATGCCAGTTGATTCTATCTCTGCTTGCAGATACTCCTGTTCTCCTGAAGCTGTGATTTTTCTTGCAGCTCAGCTTTGACTCTCTCAAGAACCAGCTGTTAGTTAAAATGAGGCTTAAATGAGTTTTCCCACTGAACAAGGGCAGGTCTTACTGCATGCTAGAATGGCAGAGACTTGGTGTCATCTGAAGTCTTTAAATACTGTTATAATGTTGGCTTATATTAGTAATAATTAATAATTATTATTAATAATAATAATCTAACAACTATTTTAATTATTTATTAATTAATCTTCTTAATTTTGTCCTGCTGGCCTCCTGCTATTTGCTGGCCTCCAAAAATGAAAACCAGTTTACTTTGGCCTTGGTGTTAATAAATAACACAGAATTAAATGATTGTGTGTGTAATGGAGCACTCTCCAGGGGAAGGTTTATTTATATGAGGTAATTTTGGATATTTGTTGCTCCTCTCCTCCTTGCAGTGGTGAAATTCCAAGAGCAGTCTGTGTTCCCTGTGTGGTTTGGAGAAACAATGATCAAGCACTGGTGGGACTCTGACCTGGCTTTTAAAATCTACATGAGAAAAAGCACACAGAAAAAGGTACTTACTACAAGTTGTTCCTTTTTTGTACATTGAAAAGCAAAGAAATTCTTGGCATTTCCATTTCCTGAAGACACTCAGTGCAGACAATCACATGTTAGGAGGGGAAATGACATTACATGTAGATAGTTGAACTGATTGTGTTCAGTGTTCACAGAATATTCTGAGGGACCCACAGGATCATTGGGTCCAACACAGACATCCCAACAGTCCCACCCTGTGCCTCCCTGGGAGTGGGATGTATTTATTTCTATATTTATGAATTATCCTTCAATGAGAATGCAGCTCTTTTCCCAGTGCAGGATGAGTTCATGTGGATATCTTTATATCATAAATATATATCTTTATTCTGCCCAGTGTAAGGGGAATAATGTGAGCTGTGGAAAACAGCTGTAACTTGTGCATTTTGGGGGGAAAACAGGTATATTTCTATCTGATAAGATTATTTGCATAATCATCTGCTTGTGATGAAGATGGTGAGAGGGGTTAACTCAGTTTATGTTATTTTAATCAACACCTATGATATCTGCTTATCTTTTAATGGAGGAGTAAATTGCATCTCTCCATATGGAAATTTTGCTCATTTACTAGGATTTAGGTTATTCAATTTTTGCATTAATCTGGAATTGTTCTGGGAAAAATCTGTCTGTTGTTCTAGTGAGACTTGAAACTGGAGGTAAAGGAGATTGCCCAAATCCCTGTTGGTACAGCTGGTGGTGGGAGGCTGCTCATGGCTTCCCAGACAGCTTTTATTTCACAGAAGTTCTGTAAATCTGATAGAAATCTTGCAAAATTAATTTTTTGCCTACCCTCAGCCTGTGGCCATTGGCTCAGCAGCACTTCAGCTCCGCAGGGTGATTGAGGCTGAGCTGCTCAGTGGCAGCTGGGAAATGCCTGTGGAAAAAGAGGGAGATCACACACAAGTTGGGCCCCTAAAGGTATGTGTTTTACCATCTCGAGCTTGAATTGTTACTAATTTTGGCTGCACACTCTTACTTTTAACTCCTCTTTACTCTGTTTGTTTCAATTTGCCAGGTCTCAGATACAAAGGTTTGCAAGACCAGTATAAAATAACAGGAACCCTTTGTATTCCTTAGGATTTTGGAGAAATATTTTGAAACCTTCATGTCTAGGAATGTTGTCTATAAGCTGGGACTTGAATACAGGCAAACTTTGAGTGGCACGTGTTCAGGGCTTGGAGCTTTGGCTTCTTCACGTGTGACATGAGCTGAGATCTCTCCTGCCATGGAGGCCTGGTATTCCTTGATTTTCAGGAATTATCTTCTCCAACCAAAGTTTCTACCAGTTTGCTCTCATTAACAGTCTGAGAGATTTGACAGTTGTGAGGACAAACAGCTCTCTGTATTAGCAGGTGAAGGGTTAGAGTGGGGTGAGCTTTAAGGTCCCTTCCAATCCAGGCCATTCAGTGATTCACCTGTAACTGTGTGGGTTTGCACACAGTTGTTAGCACAACTGGACTTTATTTCACAAAGCCACGTGTAGTTTATTTTACAGCATGTCTTAGGGTGAGTTCTCAAGCAAAAGGTGTGATATGTTCTCCTGAGTTTCTGTTGCACCCCTTCTTTCTGGATGGGGCACACCTGGCCAGCTCTGCCTTGCCTTGCAGGTGTCCCTGCAGCTTGCAGCCAACAGCAGAGACGTGGGCAGCACCACTGCCAGCTCAGCCACGGCCGGGCACCCAGCCCCAGCTCCCGCCCTCAGCAGTGCCCAGCTGAAGCTGCAGGGGCCCAGCAGGATGGCTGTAACTGCAGAAAGCCCTCTGTGCCCCAGAAGGAGCCCTGAGGACTCCCAGGAGCCAGGAGCAGGCAGCAGGGCCTCGGCACGGGAGGTGGTGACACGTGTGACCCCCGCTGAGGAGGAGGGGTTACTGCTGCACGTGCTGTTGATGGTGCCCCATGGAAAGGATTTTGTTGCTGAAGGCTGTGGGCTCCCTGGCTCTTGCAATGTGTATTTAAACTGCAAACTGTTCAGCACTGAGGAGGCAACGAGATCTGCTGTCGTCTGGGGCACAACACAGCCTGCCTTTAATTTTTCTCAGGCAAGTCACATGTTCTTCATCTTACACTGATGGAAGTGTGGTATTCCCCACTGACAAACAAAGTTAAGTTACTTTTATCTATGTAGAAACATCTCTGCTTGGCTCTGTTGAAGGCCCATTTGATTTTCAACTTCTATCTCTAAAAAGCAGAATTCTGTAAACTGGAATGAAGTAAACTTACCAGAATGCTCTGTACTTGGCCAATACTTTCCAGTGTATTCTGTGTACTAATTCTGCTTTGAACCTTTCAGGTGATGCCTTTTTCCTTGACTTCCAAACACTTGGAGCGGCTGAAGAACAATGTAATGATTATTGAAGCATGGAACAAGCTGGGAAGCCCTGGCTGTGACAAGTTGCTGGGATTAGTGAAACTCCCTCTGCATCAGTTTTACATCTCGTTCAAGTAAACTTGGTTTTTTCCCCATTTTTAATAGGGTTGGGGAATATCCTAACTGAAGCTTAGAAAAAGAAATCGGTGATGGTGTGTGGGGGTTGTGTGGGAGGGTTCTCAGTTACACCTCATAGCAAAAGGCATTTTTGCCCTGCCAAGCTTCCTGTAGCCCTTTCCTACAGTGAGCAGGGTGTAAATTACACTGTCCTTGTCCAGGAGTACAGGTAGAGTGTGAGAAATAAAGTCACTGCTGCATCACAGTTGGTGCCTGCTTAACTTGTGGTCCTGTGATGGAATAAAACCAGAAGAAATCAAAGTGACTACACAGCAGAATGAAGAGTGGTTTTCCAGGCTTGTGACTGATTGGGTTTGCCCCTAATTATGCTCTGCAGAATCCCACAGGGGTGCTGTTGGTTTGCACAGCTTGAGTGTCAAAAAGTCTCCAAAACCTTCATATTTAAATTGTGTTCTTATCTGATGGCATTCTCCAGAGTTCTTTGTTCTTTTGGGGTTTGATCTACTGGCTTTTGTTCAGAGTAATATACCTGCTTAAAACAGTTTAAATAGCTGGAAATACTGGACAGAAGAAATTCTCCCTAATGCAGAGGATTTATTCCTTTTATTTTGGGCAGACCTAGTGACTTGTGGAAATCAGGTGGTGCTGGAGCTGACTGGCCACTACTTTGTTAATGATTACTGTGTCATTTGTATCATTTTTTTAGTAAGCCACTGTAGTTTATTTGTGTATATCTTAGAATATCAGAATGATTTGGCTTGGGAGGGACCTTAAAGCCCATCCAGTGCCACCCCCTGCCGTGAGCAGGGGCACCTTCCACTCCACCAAGTTGCTCCAAGCCCCATCCAACCTGGCCTTGAATAACTTCAGTGTATGATTGGAGATTTTTCTGTCTTTCTGGGAGGCTGTCACTGTTGCTTCTTTTGTTCCATCCCCAAAGGCACATAACTCCCTCACAGAAGTATAATGTGGCTGCAGGGTGTTAATGGGAGTCTTGTTCCCATTCATCCCTTCGTTCACAGATCTGTGGGCTGCCTCATAGCTAAGGCACTGTTAGGTTTTGGGAAATTGTCCTTTGTCATGACTGAAAACAACTTCTCACACCCAGCAGCTCATGGATCTCTGCTGAGTGAAGACTGGATGTGAGTGAGACAAATTTCAGGGGAATGGAGATAGACTGGTTTTTATCAGCATTGAAAATCCCATCTGAAATGAGTTCAGTGTGCTCCTGCTCACGCTGGGGCCTTTCTGCTTGTTTTGGGTTTGTGCTGTAGGGATCCCAAGGTTTCCCACCTGCTGCTGCAGGCTCGGTACCCGGTGGTGGCAGTGGATGGCCACATGCCCGTGGTCGATGTTTTCACCGGCAGCACCAGCGGCAGCCTCAGGGTCGTCCTGGCCATGGGCTCGGCTGATCAGATCGTGGCACTGCAGAGGCTCAAAACTGAGGAAGGAATGGTGCCTCCAGTCACACAGCGTCCTCCCCACTCGCTGGACCACCCACCTGCAAAACCCACAGAGGTATTGATTGTTCAGTAAATCCCCCTTCTCCCTCCTGAGGACACGTGAAAGGGTTTTACCAGTGGGTTAATAACAGATCAATGATCCCCAATCTCTTCTTGAAGCTGCAGCTGGTTTTGTTATATTCTACAAATTGTACACGGAATTTTATTGTTTATACTCCTTTTTTACCAGCTTGCTCTCACCAGTCTGGACATTATTGCCTTTTTTAATTCCTTGCATATCCACTGCTCCAGTAAAAAGAAAAACAAAACCCCAGCAAAATTATAGAAAATCTTAATTCTAACAGCCTTATTGTGGAGGTTTTCCCACTACCTTGGAGTTCCATAGGTAGCAACTTTTATGCTTTTTATGTGCTTTGCAGGGAAAAAAAATTCTTTCAGGCTTTCAATGTTTCTGTGAACTTTAGGAGGAAAATGGCAGATAATTTTTCTGCCCCCAATCTCAGGCTTCTTAGATCCTTACCACATGTAATTGTTTAGGTTGGAAAAGACCTGTATGCTCATGGAATCCAACCACTAATCCAGCCCTGCCAAGGCCACCATGAGGCCACGTCCCCAAATGTCACATCCACATGGCTTTAAATACCTCCATGGATTACTCAGCCACTTCCCTGTGCAGCTTGTTGAAATGTTCCCAGTTTCCTAAAGTCATCCTTCCCATTTTTTTGTTAGCAGTTGGACCCAAAAGGGGAAGACCTGATGGAGCATGTGTTTGAGATCCACGTGGAGAGTGTGAAGGGCCTCACTCCCTTACAGTCCACGGTGTGGGGAGAGGCTGACTGCTACATCCAGTACTATTTCCCAGTTCAGGAGGCTGGCAGTGCTGCACTGCAAGGACCTGGACTGCATGAGGATGGTAAGTTTGTTTTATAATTGTCCCCTATTCAGAGCATTGCTTTAATTAAATACTGTTTAGTCATGTTTTCTCTGCCTAAGTCAGAGGGGGCATGTTTTCCTGAGCTGTCATGCAGCCAGTGCTTGTTTTCTGGGAAAAATTGGACTTGGGCTGTGTCACTGGATTAAAAGCCTTGTTTGTCTGAGGCTGGTGGCAAGTTCCCAGTGAAAAAAAGAGACCTAACCCCAAATCTCTTCACATGGTACCTTTTGTTAAAGGTGCTAGAGGGCTGTGCCAGCTGATCTGACAAAGGTGCAGGAGTAGGTCTGCAGGAAATGGTGATTGTACACAGTGAAGTTCAGCAAAGGCTTTACATGCACAAGCCTTTCAGGGTGCTCATTGTGCTCCCCACAACTCCCTGACAGGAGGGTGCAGCCAGCTGGGGATCCTGCTCCCAGGCAACAGAGGACAGGACAAGAGGAAATGGCCCCAAGTCATGCTAGGGGAGGTTTAAGTTGAATATTAGGGAAAATGTCTTAGCCAACAGGGTTATCAAGCCCTGGAAATGGTGGAGTCACCATCCCTGAAATGTTCAAAAAGGGTTTGAATATGGCACTTGGCTACATGATTTACTGGTGGCCTTGGCAGGGCTGGGTTAACAGTTGGCTTTGATGATCCTAGAGGGCTTTTCCAACCATAACAATTCTGTGACATCCACGGATACACCAACAGAAGAGTTGCTTGGTTTAGATCACTAGAATTAACATAGAATGGTTTATGTGGGAAGGGAACTTAAAGCACATCCATTTCCCCCCTGCCTGAGGGAAGGACACCTTCCTCTCTCCCAGGGTGCTCCAAGCCCTGTCCAGCCTGGCCTTGGACACTTCCAGGGATCCAGGGGTAGCCACAGCTTCACTGGGCACGCTGTGCCAGGGCCTCACCAGCTCATGGGGAACAATTCCTTCCCAATATCCAATCTAAACCCACCATTATTCAGATTAAAAAAGAATATATAAATAATTGTATTTGTAGAAAAGAGCACAGCTGAGTGCTTTGCATCACTAACTTGTATTCCCACTGAAAGATGACAGCCAGTGCAATGGTTCCATAGTAAATCCTGTGGGATTTTTGTACTACCTTTTGTGGCTCACAGGGTCCTGGGGATGCATGGATTGCTTGTAAAAACTTTGTGAAGTGAAGCTCAGAAGAGCAAGCCTTGTCCCAGGAGCATTTCACTCCTTCCTCCTGAAGGATTGCAAGCAGAAAAAGGTTGAAGGCTGCAATTGTAACCATTTTTAACCAGCTCTGCTTGACTTCTAGGCATCATATTAAAGCCATTTAGAACAGCTACCACTTTGTGTGTCCCTGATCCCATCTTTAATGATGAACATCATCATTCCCTGTTGGTTCCTGCTGATGTCCCAGTCCAGAGGCTCCTAGTCAGTGCATTTATGGCACCAGGAGCAGCAGGAGGAGGAATCCAGTTTGAAGTCTGGTGCAGGTACAGAACAACGTCCTATTCTTTGCAGATAGCACAGCAATACAGGTAGAGACAGATCTGATCTTGAAAAATCTCCAGCTCTGGGATGGATATTCCATAATATTATTTAATTATAGGTAAAAGAATGGTGAGCTTATCAATGTTTGGTGGTGGGTATCTGCACTTAAAACCTGTGAGCCTTTTTCCCCACCAAGAGCCCTATTTCTCCTTTTTATAACTTAAAAGGTGTGAGTTGTCAGTTCGCTTTCTTCCATCTCTTAATCAGCATAACAATCTAAAAGTAGTGTTCAAGTGCTTGACACATCTAAATTTTATTTAATAGCACCCTGAAAGTATAATTTCATTGTCCTGGGCTTGCTTTTTTCCCCTCATACAAATCACTGAGTACAAGAGAAATAATGTAAAGTGTTTTGTAAGTTCAAAATGCTTCTTTGGCTACTGAAGCTAATTATTAGTAGTGGAGAGCAGAAGCCATAAAGACAAATAGCTTTAGAAACCTGTTCATTCTTTAGTGAGCAAGTCAGGCTTTTTAAAATTTGCAAAGTCATATGAGAATTAGTACAGGCTGTTCGTAAGATACAGTGCCAAAATTTGTTTTGGGATGAAGCTGAAGCCAAGTAATGCACTAAGAAAAGGTTTAGAGGCATTTTTTACACTCACAAACTGGTACCACAAATCTGTTCTGCAAGAGAAGTATTTTCATTTATTAATGGGAAGTGCAAGCAGAGAATATTTGGTTCCAGATCCTTCTCCTGCTTTTCTTTGGAATGCCAATTTTTAGTGGAGTTCCTGTTAGTTGACTCCTTATGTTATCTGCTTGAGCACTTCATGATTCTTTTCTTCAGTGGAAATACATTTATCTGAGTTTCTCCCTTAGGTGGGGAAGCTAATTAGGCTTTGAAGCCACTCAAAGTTGAATTCTGTGCAGTTTTGAGAGGAATGTTGATGCTGGTTTTTTGTGTCTTACCAGGTACTATTACCCAAATGTCAGAGACCAGCTGGTGGCCAAAGGGGCCTTGCCTTTGTCACGGCTCTGTGCCATGGTGACTCTGCAGCATCGTGAAGAAATAGGGATACAAACTTTTAATCTTCCCTTGGTCCCCCGCACGGATTCCTCAGAGGAATTTCATCTGTGGTCTTCAGGTGAGGAGGGCTTGTGGCTTTGACTTCATGTGGTAAAACCAGGCTCAGCTGAGGAAACCTCTGAGCAGCACAACAGTGTTTGATGGTGTGTTAGCAAAGCACAAAGGAAACCTGTGCCACCGAGGTTTAGGGTGGATATTAGGGAAAATTCCTTCCACCAAAGGCTTGTCCAGTCCTGGCACAGGCTGCCCCGGCCATGGTGGAATCTCTGTCCCTGGCAGGATTTAACAGCTCTGTGGATGTGGCACCTGGGGACGTGGGAGAGTGGTGGCCTTGGCGGTGCTGGAGGAGATGTTGGACTCCATGATTTTATGGGTCTTTTCCAGCCAAACCAATTCTGATTCTGTGTAAAATTCTGACAAACTCTGTAAAGATAAAGTCTATTTGCCTCCAGGGCAACTAAAAATATGGATTTGTGTTGGCAATTGAAACCAACCAGGAGTGGTTTTCCTCCCAGCTTTCCCTGATACCATGAGTAAAAAAATCAGTAATTAAACATGGGAAACCCTCAAACTCTCAAACAGTTTTCAAAAGCCCTCTCTGTGTATTTGACAGCTTCACTGCCAATAAGCCCCAGCCTGTAGTTAATCTTCCCACGTAAGGTGAGGAAGGAGGCTCTGAAGAAGGACTGTGGGGGCTCGGGCAGCGCTGATTTGATGGGATGTGCTGGCTGCCGGGCAGTGTTTGGGGCTGCCCGAGCCCCAAACACCGCCCGGCCCCCAGCACATCCCATCAAAGCAGCGCTGCCCGAGCCCCAAACACCGCCCGGCCCCCAGCACATCCCATCACAGCAGCGCTGCCCGAGCCCCAAACACCGCCCGGCCCCCAGCACATCCCATCAAAGCAGCGCTGCCTCCATCGGCCCCGGCGCCTGCTGTGCTGGGCGGTGGCCACAGGAGGGCGCCACTGGGCCGGCCGGTGCCGCTGCGGGATGCGGTTTCCCTCTGTTCCCCTGGATCTGGCTGTAACTCCTGGCTGAAGCGCAGCCTCTTGCACAGCCAAGCTCAGTGGATTAGAGGAGTTATCTTTTCGGAAAAATACTCATTAACAGAGTGAGTTTTGTATTAATAGGTATAGCTAAATATTGATTATGTTGGATGAACTTGCAGTAAGAGCTGAGTGATTCTTTCCTTTGTTTCTTTCATTTAATCCAGGTTTGCTCGATGTGAGTGTGAGGTACCAACGATCCATGAAAACAGCAGCAGGAGTAACTGCTCAAGCTGTTTTACTTTCTGTACAAATACACAGGGCAGCTGGTTTGCAAGCAGCAGCCAGGTAAATCCTAATTCCAATAGGACCACCTTTCACTTAAAACAGCTTTATCTGGAGGCAGCAGGCTGAGGCATGAGATTAGGACAAATTCTTACTGGCCAATTTTCCATCTGCAGAGACTGAGATTCAAAGTGGGTTTTGCTCCAAAGTGAAAATAACTTCATAAAGACCATCAGCAATTATTCTGGTCCCTGAAGCTGCAGTACAGGGTGGTACATTTGTTCTGCAGAAGGATGCAAATTGGAAAGGCATGTTTTCCTACATTTCCACATTTTTCTGCACCAAAGACTGATATAAAAATTGGCTGATAAAAGATGGTATCTATTTGAGCATTGGATCCTAGTGTTGCTGATGCTATTTAAAAGCTAGCTGAGGTTGTTTTCTTGCATTTCCCTGAGAAAATCTCAATAAACTAATTAGGAAATGAAACATCTTCCTATCCACCTTAAGGCTTCTGCTCCAAGTGTGTGGTATCAGCTGGATGTAGTTCCAGAATATGTCATTTTCAAGAATTAGGAAAGGGCTGGAATGGAGGGAGTCAGTTCCACAAGAGAAGGATGGCTCCTGTCACTGCAGAGCTGTGGTCTGAATCTTTCTTAGTGATGGATCTGTGAGCCCCTGATCCACCTTAATTCCAGCAGATCCTGAAAGGTGAGCATCACTGTCATATAGAGCTTGGAGAAGTCAAGGGAATGGAATGACCTCAGACCCCTCATTCTTCAGGTGTATGACCTGAGTAAAACCTGGGTCTGGTTTACTTGTAAATTATTCCATTTGCTAATTTCACCTCCTTTGGCTGGTCAGTATTGGTCTGTGAAAATAATTTGTCTTGGCCTTTGGCTTCTTTCTGGGGCAGGTTCTCTGGGAAGTTATCCTACAGTACAGTGTACCCTTAAAGGTGCTGGGTACTTTCTCAACCACAGATAAGGGCACAGGCACCAGTGATGGACCTCGTGAGTTCCTCTCACCATTTCATATCTGTTCCTAGTATGTTCAGATGGAGAGAAAAGATCAAAATGCTCTGCAGCCAGGACCCACATGCACTTTGGCTTAGAACGTTCACTGTTAGTCCCGTCTGTTCACCTTTGTTTTAAGTGTGTCGGTTCCTAGATTCCTCATACATCATATGCATTCTCTTCCTTCTTTTCTTTTTTCCCCATGTGAAATGAAGGGCTGTGGCACAGAAGAACCCCTCTGTCCAGTACTATGCAGGGGTGGGAGTGAATGCCTACGTGTGTGTGCTGCTGTCCTTCCTGCCCCAGGCACAGACACGGAGCACCCGAGCCGTGCCCTGCTCCTTCTGCCCAGAGTTTGAGCATCACACAGACTTCCTTTGCAATCTCATCATTCAGAGAAGCAGCGGAGAAGCCTCTTCTCTGGGGGAGCTCTTGCAGTCTGCCAATATTTCCTTCTCCATCTACCATCAGAGCACCAAGTCAGGTGAGGACAACGGGTGCGATTGCGAGGATTGGATGCGGGTGCAGAAGTGCCCTTAATTTTAGTATAGAAAAAACCCCAACTTATAAACTTGGGGTTGGGACTTGCAGAAACCCCCTGCAATGAGTAGGGCCATCTTGCAGCAGGTCAGGTTGCTCAGAGCCCTGTGCAGGGAACTCTACAGTTGCTAATAGATGTAATTATCTAAATTGCCTTTGGCAGAGACTGTTCCCCTTGTGCAAAGAGTTTTTGAACTCCCAGTGATCAGGATCACCTCTTACCAGCTGTTCTCCAGTCAATCACTTCTAAACTTTATGTACCAGTTTGGTGTATTTACAAAATTATTTCTTTTCCAGCCACTGACAAATTGGCTGATAGAGCATCTAGAGATTATCTCCTTGGGACAGTGACAATTCCAACCAGAGACCTGCTGACAAGAAGAACAGGTAACACAGCAGTGCTATGCTGCTGACATTCTGTGTAAATGCTAATGTAATTCCTTAAAGCAGTTTTCATTCCTGTTTTGGGAGGTGTTGTTTTGGTTTTGAGGGGGCTTTCTGGGTTTTTTTTAGACCAAAGTCCTTTCAGATGTTTCTCACGTGTTCAGTAAAAATCCTGTATTAGGAAAGTCACATGGATGTTGTTGTTTGAAAATCTGTTTTCAGGTTGTAGGATGCTTAGTGGCTGAATGAATATTCTGGGGCTACTATGAAGAAATTTAACTCCATGCCAGCTAAAACCAGCACCTAAAATCCTTAGGATTTTATTCAGTGCTGTTTATTTTCTAAATAGAAAGTCCAAAAAGGATGTCAAGTCCATGAGTTGTTGTGTTTAGTGCAGGAGCAGTGACTGCTTTTCAGATGTCAAAGCTGGAAACAAAAGTCTTTAGACTTAGAATTAGAAAGTAGTAGAATTAACTTTTTTTGAACTATGTGTGAAATATCTCAATGCTCATTTTTGGTCCCTTCCACTTGAGAATATTCTGTGAAATTTCTGTGAAAAAATAATTCACATATCTGTCCACTAATGATCTTCTCTATCTAGCATTAGTTTGGGATTATTATACCTTGTAATAATGATGTTTTTATTGTTGCCTTGGTTATTTCTGCTTTAATTTCAGTAAAGTTCTCATTTTCTCCAGCCCAAAATTTTGGGGTTGTTTTTAGTGGGAAGAGAGTAGGAAATAAGTGGCAATACATAATTTTATAATTGGGTATCTCAGGGATGTAGTGCCATTGTAAAATGGGTGTTGTTAATGAAATAAAAATCCTTTGGGATCAGAACTGTTGCTGAGATTTTTGGAAGGCCAGTAACTCATTGCTTTTTCAGATTAGAAATTATTTAATAAAATCACAACCAGAAATAAATCCTTGGCATTCTGGTCCTTGACTGATGACCAGAGAGGTGACCATTCCTCAGTGACATTTTCCAGAAGCCTGGCTAAGTCTAATGTGATCTTTCCTCCCAAAGGTATCTCAGGCTGGTACCCAGTGACCCTCCCTGAAGATCTGATGCCTCCACGCAGCACGAACGCCATGCAGGCCATTGTGGGAGGGCTGGAACTCTCTGTTGCCTTTGCCCATCAGGGTGACAGGGAGCGTGTTTTGGAGGCTGCCAAGCTCCTGGGGTGGAGCAGTGAGGAGATCCACGACGACAGCGAGGACGAGAGCGGGGACTGGGAGCAGGATGCCAGCCCGGTGGCTGTGACCATCTCCACCCCAAGGCTGTGGCTGCCACTCCACTGCGTGCTGCTCTCAGGCCAGACACAGCTGCACAAAAGCACCTACTGCTACCTCAGGTACAAACTGTACAACCAGGAGGCCACCTGGACGTGGCTTAAGCGGCCAAAGCTGAGTGACAACGCAGAGAATGTTACAGTGAACTTCAGGAAACCCAGCAAGGTGACTCTCAGAAGGAGCCAGGGGCTGCTGTGGTTCTTCAGAGAGGAGAAATTAGAGATCCAGGTGTGGTGGGCCTATGGCAAGGAAAAAGAGGTGGAAAGACCACTCGATTCAGATCGTCTTATTGGGTGTGCCTATGTCAACCTGGCAGCGTTGGCAGAGAGATCAAGGAGAACACTGAGTGTTAGTGGTGAGTTCCTAAAGCACAGAGTCCCATTTCATTCCTCCTTACTGGCAATTTCATGTGGTTCCTTCTCTAGGCACTTTAAACAAAACGTTCACAGCTTTGTTTTGTCCTGCACAGAATCACAGAATCCCAGGGTGGTTGGAGATCACCCAGTCCCATCCCCTGCTCAGGCAGGGTCACCTGGAGCAGGTGACACAGGAATGCATCCACATGGGTTTGGGATGCCTCCAGAAAGGGAGACTCCATGCCCTCCATGGGCAGCTGTTCCAGGGCTCTGCTCCATCCATGGACAGAGGTTCTTCCTCACCCTGAGGTGGAACTTGTGTTTTAGTTTATGGCTTTTGTCACCTACATGGTACTCATCATTTTTGGATGAGTGCACTGATTGGCTCTTCTTTTAGATACACTCAGGAAAGGGAGGAAGAACAAGAGTTATAACATTTTTATGCAGGGTGTATGTTGTGTCCTCCATATATGTATGTAAAATTATTCAGAGTCACTGTTCCCAGGGCTCTCAGGAAGTTGATGTGCCTTAATCTGAGTTACTGGGGGAAAATGAAGGTATACCCAATTTAGGGGCTTGTCGTGGTTTCTGATGTTTCCAAGCTTGTACCTCTGGGTGATAACTCACATAGAAATTACACTGAAAATCAAAACTTGTTCTGCTGGGCTCATGTGAGATCTCTCCAGTAATGAACTGTACCAGCTGTTTTCCAAGCTCCTGCTTTCCCTTTGTCTCAGTTAGCTGTTGTTTGTGAATTCTCCTGCAGGTGTTTATCCATTGTTCAGATGCAATGCTGCAGACCTGGCAGGAGCTGCTGTCCGTGTTCACGTCAGCCTTGCTTCCCCTGCTGCTGCCCTGCCCAGGCCTCCCTGCGCCGAGGAATGCAGCAACAGTGAAGATGAAGGCACAGGGGAGAGCCCTGGTGTGAGCCAGCAGGTCTCTGACAAACAGCAAGTGGATGTTGTAAGTTCAGGGGTCACCAGTGGCGAACCACAGGAAGAAGATGTGATGTTTCTGGAAAACACAGTTGCTGTCAATATCCTTGTGGAAAGAGCAATGCATCTAAGTTTAAAAGGTAACATCACACACACCCCCCCTTTCTTTTCTTTCTTTTCTTTCTTTCTTTTTTCTTTCTTTGTTTTCTGTTTCTTTGCTTTCCTCTGAGATCTGTTCCCACTCCAGCAAAGTGAACAGCAGGGATGGATTTTAAACTTGGCTTCGTGGTGTTGCAACCCCAATCACTGTGTAAGTACAGGGGAAGCAGGAGGCTGAACTATTCAGCCTCTTTGCATGAATAAAACCCAAAATATAAATAACATAATGTTGCCTGTTAGAGATGACAGCTGAATTCTGAAATTAAGCATGATCTGAATAACTAAACTCCAAATTAAACATAGACTGAATTACCAAACCCCAAGATGCCCCTGTCTCAAAGACTCCTGCAAATTAGCACATAATGGATTTGTAGAGCTGGCTCACAGCGCTCAGCTTTTGTTCCCCTGATAACACAGCTAAGAGTCAAGTGCAAGCCATGATTTAAGGGTATGTAATTCTAAAAGATTCTGAACCCTGCAGATGGATTTTTAAAATGATAATAATATCATAATATAATTTTTAGAATCTTCTGGAATTCATAGTCTTTGAAAAACTAATGCAATTTTGTTTGTTATTGCAAAGTTTTTGTTGATATGAAAGAGGTTTCTTTTGAGTATTTCAGAAATATTTAAGTATTTCTGTCTTCAACTCCTTATTTTAGGGGATTTTTAGAAGTAACTAATGGAGAGGCAGCTGATCCACTGAAACAATACAAGCTGGTTTCAAGAAGAAATTTTATTCTTCATGATTGCCTTCGTGGAGAGTAGCTCAAGCACTGGAACAGGGTCCTCAGGACTTGGGGTTTATTCCTAGCTTTACTTCTGACTTCTTAGATGATCTTGGGCAAATGGTTTTTCTGTTTCTCTCTTGAATATTCCAGTTTCTGTTTGTAAAATGTTCGTGTAATATTTGTTTCCATTGTAAATATTACGTGCTGTCAGCTCCACCAGTAAAAAGGAGTATTTTCAGGGTGTTGGATTTCTTTGCTAATTGTGTGGTTTTAATTGCTGAACTGCCTTTAGATTTTGTTGTTGTTGTCATTATTAATTTCAAAAATCTGTATTTAATTCTGTATCATTTCAGGAAGTCCCCTGACAGAACGTGAAGTAGCAGCCCCCAGTAGCTGTGTGTCATTTGCTGTTGCTGGTGCAGATGCTCCAGTGACCACTCCAGTGATAGAAAATACAGACTCACCAGTCTGGGACTTCCAGCAACAAGCACGGTGAGAGGTGGGGATTCACACAGACACTCCCTGGATCTGGCAGCCAGGCCAGGTGTGAAAAGGACGTATGGTTTGGGTTTTTTTGCTCAGACCTGGATATCTGAGCTTAAATTAAAACACATTAATTGACTGCTTTGAAGAACCTCAGCAGATCAAGTCATACATGGCTGTATTCAGGAATTAACCTGTGTGATCCTCCACTGTTTCTAAAATCTGGATCACTTCAAACAACTTAAAAACTGTTCTACATTTAACACTTCAGATTTCCTTTTTTTTATTTCCAGGAATGAACTTCAAACATTAGTTTTCAACCATAACCCCAGGGTTTTGCTGTCACTGTGTTATTGAGTTATGAAGTAAACTATAATTCTGTTCCTTCACTATTTCTTTGTCTTATCTTTTAAGTGTACAGCAAGAGTGAGGAGAGGGTAATATTTCTTGAATTAGCAGAAGCCCAAACTATGTAGAGATATGTTATGCTTAGAGGCTCAGTAATCTGGGGTTTTGTTTTGTTCCTGCCCCCCATCAGTACAGAAAGAAACTGATTTGTCTGGGTAGATAAAATGGCATTGAAACTTCAGAAGCATTTTACTGCTTTTTCCTGCTTTGCATAAAATATTATGATTTTTGTTCTTAACAGATTGTCCAAAGAGCTTCTCCTGGATCCACAGCAAACCTTGGTCTTCAAAGTGTGGCATAAAGCAGGTAAAGTTTGTAGTACAGTATTAAGAGGAGTGTGTTTTCTGCATCCCCTCCCTTAGGTTACTTGTATTTCATGTATGGAAAATAAGTTCTGTTAAGTGACTGGGAGAGTGGAATTGCAGTGCCATCTTTTGCCTTGTACTAGAAAAATGCTAGAAATAAATACCTATTGATTTCCTGGCCCTTGGCATCCTCCATTTCCCCATTAATCATCTTACAAGGTTTGGTCCATCCATATTCTCTCTGGTTTGATTTTGACAGTGCTTTAAAGGTTGGATTTTCCTGCTGAAGGAAATTCTTAACTGCTTCCTTCACGTGCTGTTTGTTGTTGCTGCATTTGTCTAAAATGTGGCCAGAAATTGTAGCCAAATACTTTTATTTCTTTCTTTTTCCATATTGAAGTTCGGCTGTCTGATTTTTGCTTCAAAAGTAAACTTCCTGTATATCCAGAGTACTGGATACACACTGGATACACAGTGCGTACACAGTGGTTCTCTGCCAATCCCTCTCCCTGGCCTGGGCTTTCCCTGTTCTGCAGGGACATTTTTAGCTGAACATAACCGAGGTAATCCAAGTAATATCCCCCTATTGGATGGGATTGTTATGGACCTCGGGTCAACTTCCAAGCCATATTTCAAGGGCTGTGTTTTGGCATTCCTGAAAATGATTGGTATCAATGTGTAAGTGCTTTGTATCCTTCCTCCCCAGAGTCGGAGCGAGTGATAGGATTTGCATCCGTGGACCTCTCTCCTCTCCTTTCTGGCTTCCAGCTGGTGTGTGGGTGGTACAACATCACAGACTTCAGCGGGCAGTGCCGAGGGCAGATCAAAGTGGCCGTGTCCCCGCTCCAGAACATAAACAGTCTCAAAGAAGAAAGGCAGGCCAGGGCCCGGAGCCAGCCAGAAAGTTCTTCTGTATGTTCTTCCATTTCCTGCCCTCTCACACTTAATTGGATTGCTGATAATCAGAGCTCGGGGTTCCTGGGCAAGTTCACCACAAATTCCCAGCACTGTCATGGACCAGTGTGCATAAATGCACCAAAACCACCCAATTCCTTAGGAATTCTGCTCTGGGTTTCCATGGCAGCTGCTGGCCAATGCTAGTTACAACACTCCAACCAAGTCATGAGCATCCCCATGCCTTCACTCTGTTGTTGCTTCACGGGTGTTTGGGGTTTTTTTAAGAAGAATATTCTGTGCATTTGGATGTCTGGGAGCATGGCATAGTTCTAGTTGCTGCTTTGGGTGACAGCTGGTGCTCAAAAACATACAGCAGAGTCAATTTTTCTTTGGTTAGGAAGCATCTAGTTGAGTAGGAGTCTGTTTTTCTGGAGTTTTTGCCATTTTTCTGTGTTTTTCTTTATTCTCTAGACTTCCCAGATATGCTGGGATGTGTTATAGACATGTAATGCAGCCCTTATCCTGCTTTCCATCACTTTACTCTCTGATAGTATGGAGGGAGTTAACAAGTGTCTGAAATGAAACTGTTGTGAAATAGGACTTTGACTCAGTGCCAGGAAATCATTTGAAAATTTAAAGCTATTTAGAAAGCCTGAGGTTTTGTTAGATCAGACGGATGATACCTTAATTTCTCTTATTTTCCTGCTATGAAAAACTCCTGTACAGTGTTCCTTTTTCCTCTTCATCCTAGGTGAAGGCCAGCTTTCCAGCATGTCCTAGTAATTCTGCAAACTTGTCCAAGCAGATGTTGAATTCCTTGTCAAAGGAAGTCAGCGTTCCTGCTCGAGAGCGGTAAGTCCACAGGCTGGCAACTTTTGCAACATTTTCAGGTTTCAGAAGTACCTCTCTAAAGCCAATTGACTCTACTGGAAAAATGATACACCCTGGCAAAGTGTATTCATTGTGTTTGGACTTAAAAATTAGTGCACATTCCCTTTCACAGTGAGAGGGAGGTGCAGGAGATCCTGGGACATTTTCCTTTGGACACAGCCCAGATGTTCTTTTCCTTGTCATTGATACTTCCTGATTTGTTTCATTTGCACCCTTGTAAATTAGGATTTAAATGATGCCATTGTTAAAACTGGCAAGTACTTTCTCCAGGCCCTGATAAGAATAAGGGTTGTGTCTGTATTTGGTTTTATTTTTAGTAAGTGTAAATTAGAGTAGAGTATTCCTGATGCATCCCCTTTATTTTGCCTTATGTCCATGAGCAGTGAAGGACAGCTGGTGAAATGCTGTAGTATCAGATATTACAGGAGTGAGAGTGTCAGATATCCTGCAGTAATTCCTGCTTCCTGTCCCTTCAAATGAGTGAGAGAGTGTTTTAGCTCATGATTTGTTTATTTAGCCCACAGAGATGATTCTTTTCCCATGTGTCTTTGAAGTTTAGAGGGACTGTGCACCACTGTAGGATCTAAACAACTGGCTTGGGAGCTGCCAGTAGGCGTGGAGAGCTCCCTACCAGCCCCACCATTAACCTGACTTTGGTATAAATCTGAAACAGTAAATGGCATTCCTGTGCACATCTGAAAGAACTAATTTCATCCGTCGGTGGCTCTTTAGTGGATTTCAGGACATTGGCTGTTCTCAGTTGGCAGACTTTGCACAGCTGGAGGTCCCAGCCTGGTTTTTGGTACTAAACACAGGCCTGTTTCCAGCAGGATTAGCCCCCCTGGCACACACGGGCCCCGGCACGAGGAGCACATGGAGAACGTGCGCAGGTTCCATGAATCCCTGCAGCTGGAAGGGAACGCGCGCCGGGCGGCCGGGCTGGAGTCAGCGTCACCGTCCTCACGTGCTGCTCTCCTCACTGCTCTCAGGTAAAGCAGCTCTGGGCAGCCTGCAGTGCAGGCCTCAGGTCAGCAGGGAAAGTGATGGATCTGTAAATCAGAGCTCTGGGCAGCAGGGCAGTGCAGGCCTTAGGGCAGCAGGGAAAGTGATGGATCCATAAAGCAGCTCTGGGAAGTCTGCAGTGCCAGCCTCAGGTCAGCAGGGAAAGTGATGGATCTGTAAATCAGAGCTCTGGGCAGCAGGGCAGTGCAGGCCTTAGGGCAGCAGGGAAAGTGATGGATCTGTAAATCAGAGCTCTGGGCAGCCTGCAGTGCAGGCCTTAGGGCAGCAGGGAAAGTGATGGATCTGTAAATCAGAGCTCTGGGCAGCCTGCAGTGCCAGCCTCAGGTCAGCAGGGAAAGTGATGGATCCATAAAGCAGCTCTGGGCAGCAGGGCAGTGCAGGCCTTAGGGCAGCAGGGAAAGTGATGGATCCATAAAGCAGCTCTGGGCAGCAGGGCAGTGCAGGCCTTAGGTCAGCAGGGAGTGATGGATCCATAAAGCAGCTCTGGGCAGCCTGCAGTGCAGGCCTTAGGGCAGCAGGGAAAGTGATGGATCCATAAAGCAGCTCTGGGCAGCCTGCAGTGCAGGCCTTAGGGCAGCAGGGAAAGTGATGGATCCAGTTCTGAGGAAACAGAAGTAAAACGGTGCAATAACCATGAAGAGATTCCAGTGTCATTTACTGAGCGTAGAGGCGAGGCTGGAAAATCAGGGACTGGATGGGGAGCTCCACAGCAGTACTGAAATGCTGTAGCAGTGTGGTGAGCTGTTGAAGGGGAACAACAACAGCAGTGTTTCCAAATCTGGAGGGAATGCTTGGATTTATCCATCCTGGCAGGGCTGTCACAGAACAAGTGCTGTGAAGCCAATAGTCCCTTCAGTTGACTTCCACAGGTACAAGGACAAACCTGTAAGCATTTTTGGGGTGCGTGGGGCAGTATATCCTTCCCCCTCAGGATGTTTTCCTTCTTGCTAGAGGCACTGTTCTCTTGACTAGATTCTAGGTTTAAAGGAGGTATAAATTTAAAAGAATAGTGTTTATTATCTGTAGGAGTTTAGGAATGAAGGAGAGTTCCTGAGGTGTTTCATGCCTTTCTGTGCCACCACAAACAATGTATCTTAAAATCCCTAGATTTTAAACACATAAAAATCCTCAGATTTTTGTAAAGCTCGGTCATAAGTCAAGTAATATCCTTGGCTTTATGACTTCTATTGGAAGGTCATCTCAAATCCAACTTTTTTGATTAAGTAAGTTTAGAACTGGCTATGAAACTTAGGCTGGAAGCTAAAAAAGAGCTAAGTCAGGATTTGCTCTGGAGTGTTATCCTCTTGCTTAGAGCAACCTCAACACTTGCCTACTGATCTGCTTTTCAATAACAACTTTTAATATTTTATTTGCATATTTACATGTTGACTAGAATGATCCAACTTAAACCCAACTGCCACAGGCTTCTTTTTCTCCCCCTTACCAAATTTCTTACCACTGCTTGCAGAAAAAACTTGAGCGAGCTGGATGAGGTTCAAAGATACTTCACTGAGAAGCTGACCAGGTCTTTTCCTGACTTCAGCACATCCAAACCAAGCCATGAGGAGTGGCAGAGTGACCATCAGGGCTCCATGAGCAGAGAAGTGGATCCCAAAGGCTGCCATCTTTTGCAGAAATCTAGTCAGTTGGTGTCTCAGGTCAGCAGCCTAATCAATGGTAAGTCATTGCTGTGAGTAGCAAAATGACAAGGAAATCAATTCCCTGCTGATGCTTTTACAATAATATTCCAGAGCAGAGAATAAACTGAAGCCCAGAGCTACAGTTGCTTCCAGTTGGGAAGTTATTCCATGCTTTTTCTGCCCATGGCTTCCTACAGGGAAGCAGCGTTTCCGAGAGTTGGAGTCGAAGGGCACATCGCTGTTATGCCAGAATTTGCCATTCTTGTATCACCATCCTGATCTTCTCTTTTTTTCTCCTCTTTATTCTGCAATGTTTTGCTCTTTTTATTTCCCTTCTCATCCTTAGCAATTGTTTTTACTGCTTTTTTACATGCCTTCCTCTACAATCTGTTCCAGACTCTTCCTTTTCTAACTGTTCCCCACCATTCCCTTGGAGCAGGACTTGCCTTAAAATAGTTGGCCCCTTTACCTAATACTGGTATTAGTATTAGAACTCAGTTCTTAGAGGATGCAAGCAATGAATAGGGTCTGCTCACTGGGAAGCAAAAACAAGTGATTGTGGCTTTTTAAAGAATTTGTAAAATTTCCCATTAATTTCATCCTTAATGCTTTGGTTTTTCCTTAACATTTCTGTTCTTCTGGCCTTGTCAGTGGGAAACAGAGCTGAACATGCTCACATCAGCAGTGCTTGCAAAGCTGTGCATGTTTAGCTCCCAACCATCCTTACATCTAGGCCTTTCTGCCAAAAACCCAAATAAATCAGATTTAAGCAGAATTGTTGCTGCATGCATTTACTGATGCTGTCTTTTGTTTGCCAGACTTGCAGACTATAACTAAAAGTAGCAAAGAAGCTTCTAATGTCCATCAAGCCAGCAGCAGGAAGCTGGGTGCTGTGGGTGTACCCAGCTGGAAGGAGGAAGGAGCCAGACCTGAAGTTGCTGAAGGGCAGCTGGAGTCAGATGCACCCGGCCTTCCGAGTGACACGCAGCAGCCGTGCAGTGCTGGGAGAGCTGTGTTTGGGAGACACATGTTGCACCAACTTCTAGGCCCCATTGTCCCTGAAGATGAGCATCCAGTGGGTTATATCCAGGAAAAGGAAGGTACTTTTGCCATCCAGACACACAGTGAAGGAGAATACGAAGAAGATGTTATAGAACCACGAACTCTTAATGATATAACGACCCTAACAGACAGGACGAGCCCCTGGTCCAGTGTGATCTCTGAAACTGGGCAGGGGGCTGAGCAGCATGCTCTGGAGCCCAGGCCTGAGGATCAGCACTCCATAGATGTAGGTTGTTTCCAAAGAGGGAACAGCAGCACTTGGTCCAGCATCCTGCAAGGGGACAGCCAGAGCGTGCTCAGCACCCTGAGCCCGCCCATGAGCCCCCACGCAGGGAACCGTCCCTGGGGAGCAGCAGGGGACTCCCAGACCTTCCACAGCAACACGGGAACAGCAGAGAAGGAGCAGCTTCTGCCTGCTGGATGGAGCCTCTGGAACAGAGCACTGAGCACTGAACCCATAAAGAAAGGTTTAGAGTTCCATGCAGGCTCCAAGGAGCTGCTGGAGCAGTTCCCAGGAGACATGGGTTTGACCAATCCAAAAGCCACTGAGAGAGAGGAGGGGGAAAGTGCTGAGGTTGTAAATGAAGATCATCAAGGCAAGGAAGGAAGTGGTTCTGATGAGAACTGTATTCAGAGTGTATCAGCCCAAGCTGGCTCTGAAAGAAATAGTGAGAGCCTCCCTGATGACAGTAGTAAAGACCCAGTGGAAGGCTCAGAAAACCCCATGGAACCAAAAATCACTTTGTATCCTTTACTCTTTTCTTAAACACTCCTTGCACTCTTCTGCTTAGTTAGAATCTCCCTGGTCTCAGGACAGAGAAATTTGCTATGTGAAGCTCTTCCCTGGGGAATGAATCCAGAATGGTGACCTGGGAAGGTGTTGGAGGACCCCATTACACTGTTTTGCACACATGTAGTGATGACATTCTTGAAACCTGTGACCAATACATTTTGTGATTTGTGAGAGTCACTTCATTTTGAGTAGTTCCAACACATCTTCTTGCATTTTCTCTCTGCCTTATTTTTCCCCATGTGTTAGAGCTCTTGTGTTTCTCCTGTATTAAAAGAAACTTGCTTTGTTTTGCTTTTAAAATACTTCCTAATGTTTTTTGCACAGATTACAAATCTTGGATTAAGTGTTGGAATTTTTGCAGGATGAAGTCCTCTATGAATTTGTGAGGTATTGTTTTAAAACAAGTCGGTGTCCAATGCTCTGTGAGCCAGGTAAGAGAACCAAGTGTTCAGAACAGTGGAATATTGATTAAAACAAATGAAATTTACTATTACTATCTGCTAACAGCTTTTTTCACACCTAGACCTCTGTGCAACTGCGTACTGCCAAAGGTTGTTCCTTAACAGTCCTGCTCAGATCTGATCCTGTTGTTGTTCCCAACTTCTTCCTTCCACCCCAGGAGATGGAAGCCTCCATGAGACTGCTCAGCACTTCTTCTTATCCTTCCACGTCTCCAAAAGTAAGTATGGGATGTCCTTTCCTGTATTGTCCAACTTAGTCCATTCCTTAAAACAGGAACAGAACTTGTCCCTTCTTTTGCCTGCCAGCACTCAACATAGATGTGATGGCTTCCCAATCGTGTCAAGGGCAATCTTCCTGACACCTCTTCTGTCCATGAGGATGGTTTTTTGTCTGTGATCCTTATGCCTTTATGTCAAGTTGTTCAGGGTGCTCAGGAAATGCCACTTCATCAGGGCCAGTGGAAGTGGCAGGTTCTCACTCCACACTTCTTTGTGCTTTAATGGGAGGTGACATGCCTAATTCTGAGGAGTTCTAACTTGATATTATGGCTTCAATTTATCTTTTTTAGATCAGGATGAAATGAGGGAGTTTGCAGCAGGAGGGGGTTCCTGGAGAGGTGTCTTGTGATGGTTCTGTGACCCAGGGAGTAGTAGAATAGCCTGAGTGATTGTTTCTCCTGCATCAAAGCTGTGGATTGCTGAGGTTTTGCTTTTTTTATGTTCATAAATATGTATTTACTGCGAGAGCTTTGTGGCTTGGTTATCTCCACATCTGCATATTTATCTTCAGTTCATAAAGAGGGGTTACAAAAAAGAGAGAATGACTTCTTACACAGGCAAATAGTGATGGGATAAGGGGAAACAGTTTTAAACTAAAAGAGGGGAGATTTAGATACTGGGAAGAAATTGTTCCCTGTGAGGGTGGTGAGGCCCTGGCACCCACCAGAGAAGCTGTGGCTGCTCCATGCCAGGAAATGTTCCAGGTCAGGTTGGATGGGGCTTGGAGCAACCTGGGACAGTGGAAGGTTTCCCTGCCTGTGGCTTTATGAATTTATGAATTATGAAATAAGCTTTAAGGTCCCTTCCCACCCAAACCATTCTGGAATTCCATGATCCTTTTCCAGCCCCAGCTCTGCTGTGGATGTTGATGTGGGTCTGGGTGTGCAGCAGCTGGGTTGTTTCTTTACCACTCCCAGGATTAGCTGGCACTAATCCTTTGCTGTAGCACTTGTGTGCTGAGACAGGATTCAGTTGTGCCTTGTGCATCAAATTCTCTCTGTGAAGAACCAGATTTTCACTGCTACCAACACATGGAGTTCAGAAAAAATGCTGCCTCATAGTTTTGGTTTTAATTTGCCTTTGGAACATCAGCTTCTAAATCTGGACTTGGTTTGGTTGTGCACAGGTCAGCAAACACCAAGCGTGACAGCAAGGCTGAAATGTGAGCTGTTCTCTGGGCATCACCAGAGCCCTCATTCACTTGGCAGCTGGCAGATATCTCTCCTGGCCTTCCTAGTGCTCCTGCCACCTCTCCCTGGCTTGTCTGACTCCCTGCTTTCCCTGTCTTCCTTCCTGGAATGACAAAGCAGTGGTGAGGCGTGGAGCTGGGCAGTCACAGCAAAGGGGCTGGTGGCATTTAGACAGAAATGTTGTCTGAGCTCCTGCTGTGGGAACATGGGGTCCTGAGGAGGTGCTGCAGCAGCTCAGGCTCAGTGTGGATGCTGTGACCACCTTCCAGGGGTCAGAGTTTTGTAGAGCCTCACAAAACCTATTTGGTTTTTTACTTCTCCATTGCTCAAACTAACGTTTCCCATTCCTAGAGTTCTTCCCAGCTCTTGTCTTCCACATTGCTCACCTGCTCTGAGTGGGGGCTAGAGGATAGGTTTGAAAAATCAGGGTGTTAATAAACCTTTCCATAAAATGCCAGAATCCCAGAATGGTTTGAGTGGTAAAGAACCTCAAAGATCCTCTTGTTCCAACCACTGCCATAGGCAGGGACACCTTCCACTGTCCCAGGCTGCTCCAAGCCCTGTCCAGCCTGGCCTTGGGCACTTCCAGGAATCCAAGGGCAGCCACAGCTGCTCTGGGCACCCTGTGCCAGGGCCTGCCCACCCTCACAGCCAGGAATTCCTTCCCAATATCCCATCTAACCCTGCCCTCTGGCAATGGGAAGCCATTCCCCCTTGTCCTGGCACTCCAAGCCCTTGGCTAGAGTCACTCTCCAAATACCGTGATATTTTTTCCCCCTCACCTCTAGGAATAAGGAAAGAAACTTACATGGAAGCCATTTTTACTCAGAATAATTCATATTTCTGTATACATAGACTTACCTTCAGTGGGAATTAGAAATAACACAGCCTTGAGCAGATTTATATGTTCCAAAAACGCTAATGGCAGCAACAGCCAGAACATCCTTTCTTGGTTGTGTTGTGTTGTTTCTTCTTGATCTGCTGGATCTTCCTGGTTTCCTGCCTGGAAAGCAGGAGTAGGTGCAAGGCCACTGCCAGGGTAGGTTGTAACCTGTTAACACGGGTGTGTTTGCCCTCCATCCCTGTGCACAAACAAAACTGCTGGCAAACCTGCTGAGCCACAGTGCTGAAACATTCTTGGATCTTGGAAGGGGCCATGCCCCCCACCATGACCTGTAACATGGTTGTGAATCTGCTTTAGTCCAGCCCCTGGCACACAGGCACTGAATAATCCTCAGCTGGTTTCAGTGTCACTGCCTTTCCTATAAAAAGAAGACTGTGAAGCGTGATCTTCAGTGCACGAGTCCCCTTTCCTCTTGCATCTTCCCCACGGAACATGTGTGCTTCCTGGCTGAGCACCAGACACTGGGAGTCTGGAGAGACAGGGAGGGAGACACCTGGGATGGGCACTGAGCTGAGCGTGTTCCTAGGGTGAGGAATGGTGTAAACACGACATTTCAGATGTGTGCTCTGGAAACTATGCAGGAGGGTAAAACTGGCAGTCAGAAACTGCCTGTGAGATGGATCAAAGGAAGGTTTGATGTCCAAAAAGAACAAGGGAGCTGGGGAAGGGTCTGGAGCACCAGGAGAGGCTGAGGGAGCTGGGAAGGGGCTCAGCCTGGAGAAAAGGAGGCTCAGGGGGGACCTGGCTCTGCACAGCTCCCTGACAGGAGGGGACAGCCAGGGTGGTCGAGCTGTGCTCCCAGGGAACAAGGGACAAGATGAAACAGCCTCAAGCTGTGCCAGGGGAGGTTTAGGTTGGATATGAGGGAAAATTTCTTTCCCCAAAAGGTTGTCCAGCCCTGGCACAGCTGCCCAGGGCAGTGGTGAGTGCCCATCCCTGGAGGGATTTAAAGCTGTGTGGATGTGGCACCTGGGGGACATGGATTAATGGTGGCATTCGCAGTGCTGAGGGAACAGTGGGGCTCCATGGTCTTATGTGTCTTCTCCAACCTCAGTAATTCCATGATTCTATGCTTCTGGTCATCTGTCTGGGCTGGGAGTGTTTCTGGTGCTTTTAAACCTCACTCATTTTGAGTCACAAGTGTACATGTAAAATAGCAGCCAGAACTGGTGTGAAACCTTTGCGACAGCTGGAAAATCATTTTTAGGAAGGTCATTAGGATAGCTGCACACATCTCAACACCACTTCATCCTGCACACTGGGGCAATGGTAGGAAAATGGAAGGAGGTGTATTTTAGCTGCTCATCTCTGAAACAACATGCCATGGCTTGTTTTCCTGGTTTCCTGACTTTGGGAGCAAACAGACTGCTCTCCTTCACCTTGGTGACATCAAATAGCATCAGGCACCTGCTCTTGTGTTGTGGCTTTGGAGTACAGAGCATTTTAGGGGTGTTAGATGTTAGGAAAGAATTACTGACTGTGAGGGCGGCCAGGCCCTGGCACAGGGTGCCCAGAGAAGCTGTGGATGCCCCTGGATCCCTGGAAGTGTCCAAGGCCGGCCTGGATGGGGCTTAAAGCAACCTGGGATAGTGAAAGGCATCCCTGCCCACGGCAGGGGGTGGCACTGGATGAGCTCTAAGGTCCTTTCCCACCCAAACTGTTCTGGGATTCTGTTCCTTACACTGAAAGTGGGAGGTGCTGGCTCTCCATCTCTGGCTGTGCAGGACACATGGCACATGGGAAAGGGGAGCTGTGGGAGGCAGGAAATGCAGTTTCATGCACCTTTGAAATAGAGTTAATTGGCATACTAGGGGAATTTCCTGGAGAGATGCTTTCAGATGCTGTGCAGAACTCAGGGATCAGCACAGAGCCTGGTCACTGCCCCTCTCCAGCCATTCCTGACCTTTTGGCTGTTCCTTGGACAGATGGGCAGAAAACAGCGTGGGAAGATTGAGCTACAATCCTGGTCTCTGGACAGCCCTGTCCAAGGGAGGTGCTTTGCCCAGCAAGCAGCTCTCTCTGCTGGTTCTTAAGCTTCTACTGTGGCCAGGTCTGCATTTAATGTCTCTTGGCTCCTTACATTTTGGTTTAGGAAATTCATTCCGGAGAATTGTTAAGAAGAAATAAGAGCAAAGCAAAGATTCTCCTAATTATCCATATCTGTTATTTCAGTGCGATAAAAATGGGAAGTGTTTTAAAGTATTTTACCTGCAGGCTGTCCCCTGAGCCTGTAATGCACAGGTCACCAACACAAGGACTCACTTATTCCTAAAAATAAGTTTTCCCTCTCCAAACGGTGCATATCAAAGCGCTCCAAAACAGGGTCCTGGTGCTGTTTCTCTAGGGAGGGAGCTGGGCACCTCAGGAGACCTTTCCTGAGGCTCAGGGAAGCAGCCCAGTGATGTGGGTGAAAGGCCAGATTGGTGGATCAGTTTTCCTAAAGACCTTCCTGGCCCTGCAGCTCCCTCCCCTCAAGGCTCCCGGAGCAGGATCGCTTTTCTCAGAGCTTCACAGGCACAGCCCAGCTCTGAACTGGGTGGGTAGAAATGTTTCTTTGTATGCTGAAATTACTCATCTCCTAGTGCTGCTGGAACATCAGGGACAAAGCCAGGCAAAGCACAGAGGAGATGAGATGACACTGGTTAAACCAGGGCTTTTCCTCTCATGGGCTGCTGCTTTGGAGTCCCTGCAGGCAGCTGAGCCTGGCCATCCCATTTATCATGGAATCACAGTGATGGTTTGGGCTGGGAGGGACCTTAAAGCTTATTCAGCTTCACCCCCTGCCGTGGCTTCCACTGGACCGGATTGCTCTGAACAGCATCCAGCCTGGCCTGGGCACTTCAGGGATCCAGGGGCAGCCACAGCTTCTCTGGGCACCCTGTGCCAGGGCCTCCTAGGGAAGTATTTCTTCCCAATCTCTAATCTAAATCTCTCCTCTTCTAGTTTAAACCCATTCCCTGCCTTGTCCTGTCAGCAGGCTTAACATTTGCTGTGACAGAGCATTGCCTCTCCTCTGTGAGGAGACTTGGTCTTCAGGGTTCTGCAAATTATAAAGTAAAATAATAATTGAAAGCCAAAATGCAGAAAGGTCCCAGTGACTACTCCACTGCCATTCCTTTGGCTTCATACAGGGAGATTTTGGCTGAGGGTGGATGCTCACAAGTTCAGAGGTCACACATCAGAGCCCCATTCTGGGGTTCAGATTGTTCTTTTTCTCACTGGGGTGTTTTTTTCTGTGTATCCAACTTCTCACTGTCTGCACATGGAACCAAGCACAAGGCAGAGCTCTCACACCTGGTCCCTTCTCTCCCCAGAGCAGGAGTGCAGCAGTGCCCGGAGGAATCCCCTACCGAAGAGCAAATCGTCCCAGGCCCAGCCCCGAGCTCTCGGAAGAGGAAGCCAAAAGAATCGCCAGGATCTTCTCTGCTCAGCTCTCCAAGAAGGAATAGTGTTGGCCAGAGACCGCCCACAGCAGAGCTTCCCAAGCCGTGGCCGGATGCGTTGGCAAAGGCTGAGCCCTCCAGTAAAGGGGAGGTGGAAGCCGCAGCTCTCAGGCTCTGTTTTTAGTTTGCCTAATTGGTTGGTTAATTGAAGTCCCCTATTTAGAAGGGCTTAAAGCCTGTGGTCACCCACAGGGAGCTGCCTCTTGTAGGGGCAGGTCCCCAGTGAGATGTGCCCCTGTGGGTAACCCGTGGCCTGTTATCCGCTCTCCAAGTAGTCCAGTTTTAGGATTTATTCCTGTGAAATGACCCTTTCAAAAATAGTTGGTGAGCAACACAATTCTCTGTTTCCACAGGTGCCCAAAGTGCTTGCGTGAACACAGGCTAAGGGCACTGTAAAATCTGGTGGGTGTACAAAAGAGGGTGACTAGAAAGATGAGACTTTTATATTTATATTTAAATTATTTTTGTACACCTTTCAGAGAAAAGACTTTGATGCCAACAGAGCTCAGTTATTTTTGTACTGCTCTCTCCAGCATTCGTTTCAATAAAATTCCCCTGGTTTCTTGTCAGCCTGTTCAAAGTATCCCTAGGCCAGGGCAGGAACCTTTCCTCAGCAGGGGTCTGGAGTCTCTCCCACATGAGCTTCCAGGTCAGAGAAATGCTGCTGGAAGCTGGGGTGGCCAGGAGCACATGGAAAGATCATTGCTTTGCCAAGGAGTTGAGTATCACAGTGCAGCACAGCCCCGGGTGGGATAAGTGGCTTCTAATCTGAGCTGTTTTTCAAACCATGCGTGGAATTCAGGATTTAAGCAGCCAAAGGATCAGCATCTCTTTTTTCTCCCACTTCTGCAGTGTTGTTTTTCCCAGGAACACCCTGAATGTGTAATCCACTGCTGGCACAGCTGGCCCTGTGTTTGTGGCCCCTTTCCCTGCCCTTGCTGGGTCAGGATGGGAGGTGAAGGCACCCAGTGTCCCCGGGACGGACAGGAGTGACGTGCAGGCTGCTTTCTCCTGGTGGCATCCCCCAAAAAAGACTCAGGCAGGATGCCAGCTGGGCTGGGATCACTGGCACAGAGGAGGTCACAGCATTGACTCCTGAGCTATATCTTGGGCATGAGGTAAACAGCATCTTCCTTTCAGGTCTAGGTCAGCAGTGGAGCCGGGCAGGAAAACAAGGCAGGAGCCAGCTGGAGAGGGGTGTTGGTGCCAGGCAGCTTTTGCCTGGAGCTCGAGGGATGGAGCAAAGGTGGCTTCAGGGTGACAGGACCACCAAAAATCCCCTTGATCAAGGGGAGTGTGGAGGTTTGCAGCACATCCTGAGGGATCTTTCTGCATGTGGGGCTAATGAGCACCAAGGGTTAAACTCAGTTTTTTAAAAATGGAGGAAAAGGGGAATGTCTTCACTCTGTCTTGGCCTCCAGCCTCTCGTCCTGAGCCCAGTCTCTCCCAGCAGCCTCAGACCCAGTGCCTGGCCACGGTCTCAAGGGTGTCATGGGTTTGATGGTGCATTTTGCTCCAAGGTGCTCACCCAGGCCCTGCTCCACCTGGGCTGGGGGAACACGTTCCACCATGCAGAGGCAATCCTGCTGGGAGCTCGGCAGCTGTCTGGGATGGATTGTGGCTCATGGTCTGTGTTGGGCAAAGGGATCCAACCTGCCCTGCACAAAGAGCTCAGTGCTGCTCTGCCTCCAAACCACTTGCTTGTAAAGCCTTGGGGCGAGGGGTTTGGGCATCTTGTCCTACCCAGAGTGGTTTTAGGGTAAAAACAGACATTCCTCCCCAGTCCAATGCAAGGGGGGGTCGGGGCAGGATCCCCCTCCCCATGCCTGAGCCCTGTGAGGGGGCAGAGGGCTGAAGCAGCCACCTCATCTCGGGTGCCAGGTGACCCAGTTCATCAACTGAAATGCCACCGGGGGAACGCTGTTTTCCTGTCACCCGATCCGTGGCTGCTGGAATGTCCTCCTGGGTGCTATATAAGGATGGGGCCAGGGAGAGGGCTCTCAGGGCACTGCCTGTGCAAGGCAGGAACTGGAACACTGTGCCGAGGTCCCTACGGTGAGGCCACGGAGGGTCGTGGCTCCGGGCAGGTCACTCTGGGGGAGGTGATCTCACCCAGCAACCCCTGCTATGGCTGGGGTGGGATAGGGAAGGGTGGGCATTGATGATCCTATGCTGAGCAAGCCCCAGTTTCCCTGGGGCAGAAGGGAGGAGACAGAGCAGGATATGGTTTTTGGGATTGATCAAAGCCATCAAGAGCCGCCATGGCACGTCATCGCCTCCATCGCTGAATAGGACACCCACGGGAAGCCCTGTCCTGATGCACCCTCCTGGCTCCCCACAAACCCCTCCTCTCCTTCCAGCCTCTCTGCCACCATGGTGGGTCTGAAGCCCCCCGAGGTGCCCCCGACAGCTGCCATGAAGTTTGTCAGTGCGGGGATGGCCGGCTGCATCGCTGATCTATTCACCTTTCCCCTGGACACCGCCAAAGTGCGGCTGCAGGTACGATCCGCCGCGGCCCCAAAACCCCGTGGGCAAAGGGAGCACCTGGTGGTGCTTGGGGAGGAACAGAAGGTGGGGTGATACAGTTGGCACCCCACAGATCCAGGGCGAGGTGAGGATCCCCCGGACCGTCAGCTCCGTGGAGTACCGGGGTGTTTTGGGGACGCTGAGCACCATGGTGAGGATGGAGGGAGCCCGCAGCCTCTACAGCGGGCTGGCAGCCGGGCTGCAGCGCCAGATGAGCTTCGCCTCCATCCGCATTGGGCTGTACGACTCCGTGAAGCAGCTGTACACCCCCAAGGGTGCTGAGAGTGAGTGTCCAGGCAGTCTGGACTTCCCTGTGCACCCCTCTGCTGATGGACAGCCCTCTCCCAGAGAGAAGGTCACCATGGGGGGCACAACCCCCTGAGATGACCCTCTGTGAAGCACCACAGGCCACTCACCCTGGGGTCCCTGCAGGACTGGGGGTCCCTGCAGGGCCGGGAGTCCCAATACCTGCCCTCTCCAGACACAGGTGTGGCCACACGACTCCTGGCTGGCTGCACCACGGGGGCTGTGGCCGTGGCCTGTGCCCAGCCCACCGACGTGGTCAAGGTCCGGTTCCAGGCCAGTGGGGCCCTGCCAGACAGTGCCCGCCGGTACAGCGGCACCGTGGATGCCTATCGCACCATCGCCAGGGAGGAGGGGATCCACGGGCTCTGGAGAGGTAGGAGTGGGCAGGGATGGGCGTGGGAAAGGGATGGGGTGGCGATGAGGAAGGGAAGAAGGGTGGGGACAAGGATGGGGACAGCAGGGCTGTGGCACCCGCCCAGGATGCTCCAGGAGGGACTGTGAGCAGCATTCCCAATGCCACCGCCCTCCTGCCCAGGGACGCTGCCCAACATCGCCCGCAATGTCATCATCAACTGCGGGGAGCTCGTCACCTACGACCTCCTCAAGGACGCGCTGCTGCGGTCACAGCTCATGACAGGTGAGGACAGTGCGGGGGGACACAGCCCGGTGCCATCCCTGTCCCTGCAACATCCAACCCCTGTCTCTTCTCCACCTCCAGACAATGTCCCGTGCCACTTTGTGGCCGCCTTTGGCGCCGGGTTCTGTGCCACAGTGGTGGCGTCACCGGTGGACGTGGTGAAGACGCGGTACATGAACTCCAGCCCCGGGCAGTACCGCAACGCCCTGAGCTGCCTCCTGGCTCTGCTCATGCAGGATGGAACTGCTGGCCTCTACAAGGGGTGAGTTGAGCACCTGCAAACTCGCTGCGATGCCCACCTGGACCCCAAATATCCCAACCCACGTGCGGGACTTTGGGGACGGGAATGTCAGCACCGCTTTTACCACCACAGCTTCGTCCCATCCTTCCTGCGGCTGGGCTCCTGGAACGTGGTGATGTTTGTGTCCTACGAGCAGCTGCAGCGCGCCATGGCGCTGGCGCGGCCGGCCCCGGCCTGAGCCCCTCGGCGCCTCTCGCCGGCCCAGCGAGGCTCAGCATCAATTATATTAATTGCCAAAGCGCCGGGGAGCAGCGCAGCCACGCGCCCGGGGAGGGACCCGAGAGGCGGAAGGAGACAGGACGCTGTTTGAGGAGAAACGTGGGAGAAGGGAGGCTTTCAGAGAAGAGTTTTAAGGGATGAAGGAAAAAATGTATGTTGGCTTTCCAGATGGGAAGAACAGCACTTCGCAAGGGCAGTGGTGTGGGCAGGTGGGACCATGCTGAGGGCCAGGAATTCCTTTTATTCCTTAGTGGCGCTTCCAATAAACCACCCCCATGGGGTTTGATCACAGCGTGGTTTCTTTACCTTTTGGCGGTGTTTAGGGTCGTTGTCCCAGCTCTACATGTGACACCAGTCAAGCTGACATTCTCTGTCATTTTTGGTGCACTGAACAATTTCCCATTGATCTCTAATTATTCAGATCTGTCACAACCACAGCAGCTCCACCTTCTGCCCGTCCAAGGCAGCAGATCCTTGACCCATGCCAATCACTCTAAAGCCTCAAATGGTCCCTTTTTAGGACAGTGAAACTGTACATCCTAAGCAGGAGAGAACACAGAATTCCCTTTTCCTGTTTTTCAAACATAAGACAGCTGGGAATTGCTTTCTTCCCATGGGAAACTGGCAGGAACAAGGTTTCCTCTGCTATCACTCCATCTGTAGCACCCTCATTTGTCGCAGTGTCGTGGTTTAACGAAGTTTGGTTTTAACTGGGGGGATGGGGAAGTTACACAGACACTCAGTTCTGTTTCAAGGACTCCCATGAGAAAATTGATTACTGTTATCAGAAGCAAATTCCCAAGGCGGTTTTTACTCCCTGGAAACGGCAGGAATGACCAAGGCCAGCCGCTGCCACAGGAAAAGGCGGAGCTGCGGGCGGTGCCCGCAGGGGCTGCGCTTCCGCCCCTGCCCAGCCCCGTGTGCGCCGGCACGGCGCAGAACGCGGGGGTCGCTCTCCCCGGGGCCTCCCGTTCCTGCCGTGCCGGCGGCAGCTGCGCCAGGAGCGGGGAAAATCCCCTTGGCTCGGCCCGGGGCTCCGGGAAGGAGCGAGCGGTGCCTTCAGGTGAGCGGCCGGAGGGGAGAGGGGCTGCGCTGGGCTCACCCGGGTCCCGTGGGACCCACGGGGGACGTGTGGCCTTTGGGCACCGATGGGCGGGACCCGGGGGCTGCGCTGGGCTCCCCCGGGTCCCGTGGGACCCACGGGGGACGTGTGGCCTTTGGGCACCGATGGGTGGGACCCGGGGGCTGCGCTGGGCTCACCCGGCTCCCGTGGGACCCACGGGGGACGTGTGGCCTTTGGGCACCGATGGGCGGGACCCGGGGGCTGCGTGGGGCGAGTTTGTCCCGGGGCTTGAGGCTCTCTGGGCTCATATTCCATGGACTAAAGGTCCCAGCGTTCCCAGCTGCGCTGACAAAGTTTTCTGGGATGGGCTGAGCTCCGCTTTGCGGGAAGCACCGGGATGGGTGTCCCTGTGCCCATCCCCGTGGGTCGCACAGAGGAGCTGCTCCTGTGCCTGCGGCCGAGGGTCGGTGGGAAAAACGAACAGTCCTGATGGAAATCGATGGAAACACAGGCTTTGTTTGGGTTTGGACGTGACATTTTCCCCCGACCCCTCACCTGATCTGTGTTTTTTGCCTTAGGAAACAGGAACAGGAGACAGAAGGGGAATGGGGACAAAGACAATTCATTACCCAAAAGGGACGAGTGTATTTAGATTTTTTCCTGACACACCTGGAATGATTTGGGTCTCAGAAGGCACGTGGAGCCTACTTTTGTGTCCTGGGTGGGGCTGTGGCTATAAAAGGGTAAAGGATGGAGCCGGGGGCGGGACAGGAGCAGTGATTGTGACCAATGATACCGTGGGGATTTGCATCTGGAAAACGCCATCAGTTTCCTGATGGGAGTCCTGGAAATAGAACTGAGAGTCCGTGAGAAATGAGAATACTGCAGCTGGAGTGCTGAGAATGGAGAGTCTGCAGTGAATGTTGTCTGGTGAGTCTCCTGATATCCCATTCTAAGGCTGTGCTGGCACCAAGTCACCTCATTTCGATTTGAACTGTCTTGAAATATGCTAAAATTACAAATTGGACTACAAAATGCCCATGGGAATCTTCACGTTCCTAAGGGAACGCTTTAGGGATGTGCAGCTTCTGAACTGCACAAATAATTCCCACTCCCACAGAAACCTGCTGGGCCGTGGTTCTGGGGCAGGAGTGTCAGAAAAGTGACATCCTCAGTGCCACCTTAATAGTGATTCTCCTTGGAGCTCTCAGGATCAGGAGGAAATGGTGTTCATGCCCCACTGGGAAAGCACAGAGCAGGATTAGTGGTGTGGCTATGTCTTTTCTCTGCTCTCTGCACTGTTCCAAGGATGCCCTGGAGTGCATTGGTTCATGGCAGGATAATATGTGTGCAAGAGCTCTCCAAAGCTGGGTCAGTCACTGGGTGTCCCATGGAATCCCTGAGGCTGGAAAAGCCCTTTGTGATGCTGAAATGCCCCCAAGACCAACCTTCCCAAGCTGGAAGTAAAGCGAGTGGCAGGGAGGGAAATCCAAGAGGGCGGTGGGGAGGGATTTCTCCCTTCTCTGGACACCCTCAAGGCAGGGCTGGTTTTTAAATGTTTGTCTGCAGCAGCAGCTCCCTCCCTACATGAGAGCTGCCTCAGCTTGGATGAGTGTGAGGATATCCAGCTCTTCCTTAGGGCTTGGAGCATGGCAGGGTGCAGAGCTCATGTTAAATCTTGTTTAAACACTTTTAATATCAGAATATATTAAAACAGAGACTTGGAGGAAATAACGTACCAAAGTCTATTGCAAGCATAGGTACAAGCTGTCTTTATTAGAGATCCACATTGATGGATCTTTTTGTCAAACCACTCTGAGGACAGAATGTGTCCAAAATGCTTCATTAACCCCTTGTCTTCTGCTGGTAGGGCAGCGTCTTACCCCAGGTCCTGGGGGCTGTGTGAAGATTCCTCCCTGGAGCCGGGTCACCCCATGAGGATGGGCCACAGAGATTCGGTTGTTGGAGCAGGTAAGGATCTGTTTCTACTTAGGAATTGTTTTTGCTGGCTTTATTGTCACAGCTGCAGTGTTCCTTCAGTCGCTGTGCCCTGCAGCAGCAGCTACAGCTCCTGTGCTGGGCAGGGAACAGTTCTGGGCTAGGGCTTTCAGCCTCATCCGTGTCCATTTCAATCAATCATTTGTTTTATTTCCATCAGTCTCTCTGCTTTGCCACCCTCGGTCCCACAGGGCAGAGCTGTGCAAAGGTTCCATCCCATCCGTACAAAGTCCTGCCAGTGTTTCCAGCAGCAGGTGCTGGAGGCATCCAGGGCTGCCTTTGGAGCCTTGTTCTCCCCTGGTGTTTTACCGAGGGTTCCAAACTCTGCCCCGAAGGATCCAATGTTCATTTCTGAACATTGATCCCACAGCTGGATAGGTCAGGTAACAGGGATTAGAGTCAGCTCTGGGGCCCAAGCCAGGTTTTGTTTCACAAGGACCAACTGAACTTCCTGAGATAGCACACAGATGATGCACAGGACTTTGGGGATAGGAGTAAGTGTTGCCAGGTGATTCCTGAGAGGCTGAACTGAAGTGATCTCATGGGTGAGAGCTGCATCTCCCCTGCTGCTGGCAGAGGAGGCAGAGCTGGGGCAGGACAGCTCCTCCGTTCCTTGGTTCCACCAAATCCCGTGGTTGTGTTCCCAGGGCTGCTGCAGGCACCGATTCTGTGAGTTACAGATAAAAATTGTGCTTCCGTTTGAATCCCAGAGGAAAGCTGGAGTGGAATGTCACAGGGAAAGGTGACAGACGCCTGGGCGGGGGGACAGGGGGGACACGGGGGCTGCAGTTCTGCCTCTGCCCAGCCGGGCTGTCACCTTTTCCTGTGACATTCCACTGCGCCTTTCCTCTGGGATTCAAAGGTGAGCACAGCCCGTGGGGTTTGGGGGCCTCGGGGTGACCGAGCGGGGACACGGCTGATGGACAGGACAGACAGACAGAGAGGCTGATGGATGGGACAGACAGACAGAGAGGCTGATGGATGGGACAGACGGACAGAGAGGCTGATGGATGGGACAGACGGACAGAGAGGCTGATGGATGGGACAGACAGACAGAGAGGCTGATGGACGGGACAGACAGACAGAGAGGCTGATGGACAGGACAGACAGACAGAGAGGCTGATGGATGGGATGGACAGACAGAGAGGCTGATGGACGGGACAGACAGACAGACAGAGAGGCTGATGGCCAGGACAGACAGAGAGGCTGATGGATGGGACAGACAGACAGAGAGGCTGATGGCCAGGACAGACAGACAGAGAGGCTGATTGATGGGATGGACAGACAGAGAGGCTGATGGCCAGGACAGACAGACAGAGAGGCTGATGGACGGGACAGACAGACAGAGAGGCTGATGGACGGGACAGACAGACAGAGAGGCTGATGACCAGGACAGACAGAGAGGCTGATGGCCAGGACAGACAGACAGAGAGGCTGATGGCCAGGACAGACAGACAGAGAGGCCGATGGCCAGGACAGACAGACGGAGGGGTGGTACACGAGAAGGGAAAGTGTTCTGCTGCACTGAGGTTGTTGTTCCAGGGACCTGGTCCTTCCCGTGGGAAGTTTTACTGAGGATGTTGTTGGAGGTCAGTGGCCCTTTATGCCGGAGGTTCTGCTGCCGCTCCTGTAACAAGGGACCTGATACTTTCTGTGGGAGGTGCTCCCAGGATGTTACAGATACCTGGGCTTTTATGGGGAGGTTTGATGGAGGAGATGGTTACAGGGTGAATGGTCCTTCATGTGCCAAGTTTTATTTTCCTGTCAGAAAGCCTCGGGAATGCTCAGGAATGTGGCGTGGGGTATTTGATCTCTGAAGTGGGTCCTGTTTGGTATAAAATACCCATTTTTTAGTGGTTGGTGGTTTTTCTGACCTCGGAGGAGTGTGAGGCTGACTAGTCAGGTGGTGTCTGAGAAGGGGAGGGTTCTGGGTCCCTGCAGTACTCCCAGGGCTGCTGCTTTGGGGCGTGATGCAGAACCCAGCAATATTCCTGCTGTGCAAATGTGGGGGGGAGTGGAACAGCAAGTGGCAAAGCTGGGTTTTGCTCCTTAAATCCCAGAACAGCTGGGTGTAAGTTCCATCAGCCAGAGGAGGGAATGAACCCTGGTGCCAGCCATCCTGGGGGCGTTGGACAGCCTTACCATCTTCTCTGTTATCATTTGCATTTTGTGATTGTCCCTTGATCAGAGAAGGCAGAAAATGAAGCAGGAGGGGGAGCTCGTTTTGTTTCTGTGAACTCCAGGCTTGGGGCAGCTGCAGAGCAGTTTGGTTTCAGATAATCCTGCCCAGATACAGTCACCTTGCACCTCTCTTGGGCACCTTTGGATCCCTTTGTGCCACTCCTCCTCTGACCCTTTACCTGGGAGGTGTGGGTTCAGAAACACCTGCCTGCTGGATGAGTTTTTACACGTACAAATTCATTTTCTTAGAAAAGCCATCAGGTGTCATGAAAATCTGTGGAAAACAGGTGGTTGGTAAAACAGTTGATGGTAGGTCTTGGGCTTTTCTTCTCTTTAACCTGTTCTTAAGGGGACCCCTAAACTGGAAAATTGAATGGGGGGCAGGGGGGGAAGTTGCTTTTCATTTTTTCAAGTCTTGCTGTGGATTTTGTATGTTCAGTGACACTACCAAAATAGAATTGGAATAACTGAACTTCAGGACTTTGCACCTAATTCTTTTAATGTGCTTGTGTGGGTGCAAGAAATGCCAAATCCCAAAGCAATTCTATGTCTGTAACATTAAGTGCAACATCTTTAAAGCCAAGTCCTCAGTGTGGGCTTTTGATGTGGGTGCAAATGGTCTCAAGGCCTTTCTTGTGCCCCAAAAGCAAAAAAGAAATCTGCCAAAATCAGGCCTTCATTGCACATCTGGGATTTCAATTTGCTGTTGGATTCTTCCCTCCAATATTCCCTCAGGTTCCTGTGCCAAAGGGGGTCTGACCCCAGAGCCACACAGGGTGCTGTTGCCTTGAGAAATGTCAATGAAATTTGCCAGGTCTGTCAGCAAAGCAGAAGCGTCCTGGGCTTTGTTTGGCCAAGGATGGAACGTGAGGGTGTCCATACCAGCAGTGGTGTCAGTGCTGACAGTTTGGGGCTGTGGTGCCTCTGCTCCCTCACAAGTCAGGGCAAGGCTGAAGGAAGGAGGGAAGCTGCCACAGCTGCAGGTGAGGGCAGCAGTGGCTGCTTCAAACTGCTTGCTCCAGAACTGGGAAACTGGAAGAAGAGCTTTCCTCCTTCCTTCTCTCCTTCACTGGGCAGAATATTGAGATTTTAACCAAGCTCTCTCTTTGTGGGTCGTTGTTTGGGTGGGGTTTTTCTGGCTCTTTAATGTATGTCTAAGTGGTCTAATGAGGAACAAGTTGCTGGGTTCCATGGATTCTGACTCCCATTTCTGATTCCATATCACAGGAATGGGCATACGTGTGTGCTTGTGCTTCCTGGCAAATCCAGGTGTGACGTGGAAATCCTAAGTGAGGATTTCCAGCCTCAGCTGCACTGACACAGGCTTCTGAAAATGGAGGTGACCTTGGCAGAGTAGCAGCTGTGAAGCGAGGCAGAATTAAAGTGCAGGTAAGCAGAAAAACCGAGTGCAATGGAACTTCTTGGTCCTGTGTGCACCTCTGCCTGCTGAGAGCACTTTGTGTTGCAGCTCAGTATAGTCCATTTCAGTGTTTGTTGGGTTGGATTTTTGTGTGTGATGAAAACACTGGTCAGCTCTTCTCCTTGCTGTGCCAAGGTCCTGCATCTCCCTGGCTCTCCAGCTGTGGCTCGCCTGGTCCTGGCTGTGGCTGATAAAATATGGGCCTGAGATTTTTATAGCAGCAATCCATTCTTTTAAAGAACACAGCACACAAGGCAGAAGAGCCTTTAGGAAATATTTCCAAAGAAGGGACTCTGTCTTCCTGCTTCTCCTGTGGTTCTCCCTCCTGTTTTCACCTGGGCTGGAAGGATGGGCATGGCCTGTATTTATCATATGAAAGGGATGTTACTAAATTTGTCCAGAAATTCTGATTATAGACACCCATTTTCTGACAGAAAACATTTTGATGTTGCCTTTCTCACGTTGTTTCCAGGTGCTGCCCAGGATGGACATCTGTGGTCTCAGACAGTGATTCCCTGGGAGGAGAGGGAGCCTTTGCCTCGCCTGCACAGCTCAGGTGGATGTGACAGAACTGGGGTGGCCTGACCAGGCATAAACAGCTCCCTGAGGTCTGGAGTGCCTTGAAACCTTTCTCTGTCAGGTTTAGGAGGGGTTTCTTTTTGGGATTTCTTGTGGTGCAGCATCCCAGGTGTCCCTTCCTTTGTGCAAAGTCCATTGGTAAAGGATTGAATAACTGACACGTGGGGTCTGGGATGAAAATGGTTCTGTTGAAATTAGCCAAAGAATGCAATAAGAAAAAGGAGCATCCTTTTAATGTCTGAACTAGCTAGGAATAAAAATGCTGTAAGAGGGCACTTTTATATTTGAACTGGTGTCACCTCTCACAGATAAAGCCCCATAGTGAGCAATCAGAGCCAGGACTCTTGGACATCCACAGTGGACTTAATTTTCTTTTCCTCCTCTCTTTCAGGGCAGGAAAAATCATTGAACTCCTCCCATCTTTGCCAAAAGCTTTGGTGTTTAGGCAGCCAAAGCCAAGAGGCTTCAGCACCAGGGGTCTGCGCTGGAGGGCTCCTGGTCCTGCCCACGCCGTGGGTAAGTCAGAGGGGTGCAGGGCTCCCCTTTTCCTCTCTGCCGGGATTCAGTGCCTCGGCAATGCCGTCCTGCCCACGCCGTGGGTAAGTCAGAGGGGTGCAGGGCTCCCCTTTTCCTCTCTGCCGGGATTCAGTGCCTCGGCAATGCCGTTTCTGCCGGTCGGGTCCCGCCCGTGGCTCTGCAGTCCCGCCCCGCCCGGCTGCAGTACCGCCCCGTGCCCACAGGGCGGCAGCACCGTCCCACCCGCGCTCCCTGCTCCCGGCTGCTGGAAAAGCGCAGCGGGGAGAGGGGAATGCCGGAGTTCCCCGGGGATGGGGGAGCTGTGCTGGGCGGTGTCTGTGTCCAGAGGGGCAGCTTGGGCGTGATGGTCAGGGATGCAAGGTCGGAGGGACTGGGTTTACCTGTGCCTTTCCAGGTCAGCAGGAACAAGAGGAAATGTGGTGCCAGAATTGTGCCATCAGATGGTGTTTCCCTCTGAGGACAGAGAGTCTCTGGGCTGAGGTGAGTTTGCTGTGAGTGCCTGGATGAGCAATCCAGGGAACAGGGAGCTCAGAATTCCAGGTGCTGCTGGCCATTGCCTCAGGTCTGTTTGGTTTGTGGGTGTGAGAACTGGGATCTGGGCTGTTGCTGGGAGGAAAGATGGAATAAATCCACTCCCTGGATACGCAGTGAGGGACTGTGTAGCAGGGAAGGGGAGTATTTATAAACTATAGCCATACTGCACATTTCAATATTTTATTTCTATCAATCAGAAATAATTTCAGAATAGTGAAAGTTTTAGAAAAATACAGCTAGAAATCTCACCTCTGTCCCCCCATAAGTTAGGCCAATTTTTCCCAGCTAGGAGTTGCAAGGAATTCAGGCAGGGGAAGTGACATCAGGCAACAGCTGTAAATTCAAAGGCAGAAAGAGAAGATCTGGCAGGAAAGGGGAAAGGTTTCAGAAAACATTTCTGTGGTCTAATTGATAACTATTTCTGATTCCTCAGTGAGAAGAGCACAAACTCACAGCCATTCAGGCCTGATGGTTCCCTGCAGCGAGAGCTCGGCACACATCCACAGAAGCAAGTGCAGCATCTGAAAGAAAAAAACCAGGAGAAAAAGGTGATTTATTTTGCTTCCAAGTTATTTCAAGTTCTTAAAGCCCAAGCAGCATTTGCTCTTGATTTTGGTTGGGTGAGCCACAAGCAGTGGGGATAGGACATGGCATTCACTTACCTGAAACCTGGTGTAATTTAGAGGGGACACAAGAACTGTTCATGTAGGAAAATGGGAGAGGATGTCAAGGGGAGTGAGGTGGCATTTTTGAGGGCATTGCTGAGGCAATTGAAGGGAGGCCAGCAGACAATTTCCCTGGGAAATCCGAGGCCCCTCGGGACCACAGCCAGGGCTCTCCAGGGGTAGCGGTGAGGGGTCAGCACTCAGGACTCGCTGTGTCCTCCTTCCTTGGCAGCCGGCAGGGAAGGGAGAAGAGGCTCCGTGTGGGACGAGGCCGAAGGAAGAGAGCGAGCAGAGGAGTGGCCTCAGGCTGGAGAGGGGCAGGAGAAAGGCACTGTGGGCAAAGGGACCTCCCTGCTGTCACCAGGGCACCTGTGGGGAACGGAACGGACACTTGGAGGGCAGATGGAGGTGAGGAGGGGACAGTTTGCAGCAAAATCTTCATCTACGGGGGACAAGAAGGGGATATTCCCATGCAGAGCTGCCACTTGAATGCCAGCTGTGTCTGGAACCGGCAGAGCTTCCAAGGAAGCTCAGCAGGATCAGGACAGGATAGGTTTCTATTGCAAAGAATTGGCTGATTATAACCCTCATCCCCTGGGGGTCACTTGACAGAGTTGCCTGGAATTCAGCTGATTCCACCCCCCTGAGCTCAGGCTCCAGTTGATATTTCAGAGCAGGAGAAGATGCTCCCAGCCCATGCTGAGGCCGCCCCTGTGCCCACGGGAGGACATCTCTCCCTGCAGAAGCTCAGCTCCTTCCAGAGCCTCAGCAGTGGCCTCTGTGAGTTCTTTTCCCTCAGCAAAGGGATGCACACCCCTGCCTTCAGCACACCTCCAGTGGGACCCACCTGCAAAAGCTTTCCATCACTTGTGCACTTCCAGCTGGCTCCCTGGAAAACTCCAAACTTCATCCAAACAAAACTTCATCCCGCTGGAACCTTTGATTTTAAGGCATCTCTGAGGGCTATTGCTCAGGATTTCATTTCTGTGAGGGAAGATTGCCTTGGCTTTAATGCTGCTGATGGATGATGTCCTCAGGCTGGAAGGGATTTGGGGTGGACATACCTGGCAGCTGTGTGGGAGTCTGGGAGGTCAGAACCTGGAACTGCTGTCTGAGCTCCTCTGCAAGCAGTCCAAGCTGCCATCACCAGGCACTGCCAGCTGTTCCTTGGGCTGCTTTTGGGCTCTCAGTGGCCTCTGTCCGGGCTGCAGCATCTCCAGGTGCCTGCTGAGAGCAGCCCCTGGCCGAGGAGCTGCGGGCAGCCCTTCAGCCGTGTCCGTGCCAGCGCTGTCTGAGCACCCCAGTGCCCATCCCTGGGGTGTGCTGGGCACACTGCGTGCCACGGGCAGGACACTGCAGGCACAGCTCCTCCCCTGCAGATCCCAAGGACAGCAGGTGCTGCTTCCCTTCCCCGGGCTGCCGGTCTCCTCCCACCCCATGCTCCCGGCCAGCCGAGACACGCGCTGGAAACACCAAGGAACATTGCTGGCAGCAAGGGGGGGCCACCGAGGCCTCTGGGCCAGAATTGCAGCCCCAGCCTCAGCAGCCCCCGTCATTTTGGCTTGGCAACACTCACCTGCAGGAAAAGCCCCTCTGCAGGTAGGACCAGCCCTGCCTCTCTCCAGAACTCTGCAGAACAAGGGAAGCCCCAGGACTCATCCTGCTCATTTCTGCCTGGAAAGGCTCATTGTGGGAGCACTTTTATGGCTGTTGGGCAAATCCTGGAAAAGGTAGGAAATCAGCATTATTGGAAGAGTTTTGTGCTGTCATGTTAGGTGCCAGCCAGTTCTGCCCTAGAGCCATTCCAGGGGCTGGTGCGTAAAGCAGCTTTAGCAGAAAGGAAGGTGCTGCAATTCCCTTCGTGGTGCCAAGGATTCCCATCCTAGGGGGCTCCATCCGCCCACGACTCAGAGATTGCCCAGCTGGTTGGAGCGGAGTCCGACGATGCCAGGGTTGTGAGTTTAGTTCTCAATGGTCCCTTTTAGAGTCAGATTTTAGGATCCCTCTCAGCCTCAATATATCCTGTGATCTGGAAAGGAAGAGGAAAATTCTCAGCTGAGTTTTAATACAAGAGGTTTTGCCATTACAGAGTGTGAGTTGCAAAGCAAGGGGGAGGGGGAGCACCTCACCTGGCAGGTGTTGGAGAAGCAGCCTGAGTGGAACCGTGCCCGGGCCCGGCCGAGCAGCTCCTCCCGCACACGGGTGATCCGGCCCCGCTCCTTCCACAAGGGTGGTGCGGGTGAAGCCCTGCAGGTGTGCGGGCACGGGGGAGGGAGAAGCAGGCGCTCCCCCCAGGAGCAGCGGGATTTAGGCGGTCCCAGGGTTGGCACGGCGTTTCCCGCGCCCCAGCCGCGATCCAGCCTCTGCACGAGGAAATGGCGCCGCCGTTCTCCCGTGCACGGTTACCGGCAGAGCCCCGGTTCCCTGCGGCCGTAGCAGGGTCGTGCCCGGAGTCCCACGCCGGCTGCAGCCGGAGCAGGAGCGGCAGCGCCAGGCTCGGCCCCAGTGCCCGTCCCGGAGCGGCTCTCGCCGCCCGTGCCGATCCCGGCCCCGATCCCGCGATCCGTACCCTACCGGCCGGGGGCGAGGCGGCACCGCTCGGGACCCCCAGCGGACATGGACGGGAGCCAGACCCGACCTCTGGTCCTACCTCGGCGCCTCGGGCTCCGCGCAGCCCCGGGAGCAGCTCCAGCGCCGGGGTTCCGCACAGCGATCGAGCGAAGGTCCCGCCGCATCCCAACCGGAGCATCCGCGCACGGAGCGGGGCGGGCGCGGCCCCGCCGCAATTGAAGGGCGGGGGGGCGGGGCCAGGGGCGGGGTCAGGGGCGGGGCCGAGGGCGGGGGCGGGACCTGCACAGGTGCGCGGGGCCCCAGTGCGGCTGCGCGGGGCGGGGCCGGGGGGATTTAAACGGCGGGGCGGCCCCGGCGGAGCCATTTGCTCCACGGCGCTCGGGGAGTGAGGTTGCGGCCGGGCTGGGCTCTGTCTCTCTTTTTCTCTATATCCCTTTTTCTCTTTATTTCTCTTCTTCTATGCTTCTCTTTCTCTATACCTCTCATTTCTCCCCTCCCATTCTCCCCTCCCCCACCCCCTACTCCCTCCCCCCCCCCAAACCCCCCCCCCTCCCTCTCCCCCCTAGCCCTCCCCTCCTTCCCCCCCCAAACCCCATCGCCCGGCACCCCCCTCCCTATCCCCCTACACACCCCTACCCTACCCCTCTATTCTCTCCCTCCACCTTTCACCCTTCCTTCCCCACAATCCTGACTCCCCCCGTCCCCCTCCCAATTCCGCACACCTGCCTTCAATCCACCCTGCCTTTCCCCGTCCACCGCCTCCCACTGCTCCCCGTCCCCCTCCCAATTTCCCCCACCTGCCTTCAGTCCTCCCTCCTCCTTCCTCCACCATTCCTTCCCCCCCACTCCGCCTCCCCTTGCCCCTTCTCCCTGCTGCCCTGCACACCCCAAAACCCCACCTGCCCTCCGTCCCTGACTCACCCACCCCGAGCACCCCGCCTGCCCCCCTCTTCGCATCCTCCATTCTCCCCTCTCCTTCTTTCCCCCGCAGCCGCGGGGCTCGGGGTGCCGGAGAATAAAGCCCAGAGGGCCGGAGCCGGCACCCCCACCGTCCCTGGAAGCCCCCACACGGGAGCGGCCGGCTGGGCTGCTGTCCCCCTGCAGTTCAAAGCACCGCCCGACACCGCCGGGGCTCCGGCTTTCCCCACATCACACTGGGGTCCCCCGGGGTGGGGGGTGCGGGTTAGTGGGGTTAGGGGGCCCCCCTCGTTAGGAGAGGGGGTCCCGGGGTGGGGGGGTGTTAGGAAGGGCCCCCTCCGGAGGGGGGGGCCCTGGGGGGGGGGCGGGCCCCCTCCGGAGGGGGGGGTCCCTGGGGGGGGGGTCGGGGTGGGCTCCCCCCGGAGGGGGGGGGCCCGGGGGAGGGGGCGGGGCGGAGGGGGGCGTTCCCCCCTCCAGGCCCCGCCCCCTCCCCCGGGGCCCCCCCTCCGGAGGGGAACCCACCCCGGCCCCCTCCCCGGGACCCCCTCCTCCGGACCGGGGCCCGGGGGGAGGGAGGGGGGGCGGGTGGGGTGGGGGGGCCGGCTGGGAGGGGACGCTCGTTCGTTCGTTTGTCTCTATGTGTGTTCACGGTACAGAGTGACGTGACCCCCTCTGCTTCCCCCCCACCCCACCCGCCCCCCCTCCCTCCCCCCGGGCCCCGGTCCGGAGGAGGGGGTCCCGGGGAGGGGGCCGGGATGGGTTCCCCTCCGGAGGGGGGGCCCCGGGGGAGGGGGCGGGGCCTAGAGGGGGGAACGCCCCCCTCCGCCCCGCCCCCTCCCCCGGGCCCCCCCCTCCGGGGGGAGCCCACCCCGGCCCCCCCCCAGGGACCCCCCCCTCCGGAGGGGGCCCGCCCCCCCCCCCCGGAGGGGGCCCGCCCCCCCCCCAGGGCCCCCCCCTCCGGAGGGGGCCCTTCCTAACACCCCCCCACCCCGGGACCCCCTCTCCTAACGAGGGGGGCCCCCTAACCCCACTAACCCGCACCCCCCACCCCGGGGGGACCCCAGTGTGATGTGGGGAAAGCCGGAGCCCCGGCGGTGTCGGGCGGTGCTTTGAACTGCAGGGGGACAGCAGCCCAGCCGGCCGCTCCCGTGTGGGGGCTTCCAGGGACGGTGGGGGTGCCGGCTCCGGCCCTCTGGGCTATTCTCCGGCACCCCGAGCCCCGCGGCTGCGGGGGAAAGAAGGAGAGGGGGACAGAGGAGGGGTCAGGAAGGGATGAGGTCGGGGACGGAGAAAGGTTGGGGACAAAGAGGGGGAAAGGCGGAGTGGGGGGGGAAGGGATGATTGAGAGAGGAGGGGGAACAGAGCGGGAAGAGAGGGGGAAGAAAGGGGGAAAAGAGGGGGTAAAGAGGGGGAACAGAGGGGAGTCGGGTTGGGGAGAGGGCAGCGAGAGGGCCGAAAGGAGGGGTGGGGGGGGTTCGGGGATGTGCAGGGGAGGATGGAGAGAGAGTAAGGGAGGCTGGGGGAGAGGGCAGGAGCGGGGCTGGGAGGGACAGGGAGCGAGAGAGGAAGAAGCCGGAGGGGTAGAAAAGAGGGGATAAGGGGGGGAAGAAGGAGGAGGATAAGGGCAGGACAAAGAGGGGAAAGAAAAAGGGGTAGAGGGGGGCTCTGCTGAGCCGCGCCGGGAGAGCCCGGACCGGCAGCATGGCGCCCCCACTCTGAGGGGGGAAATGGCGGCGGGGGCGTGGCCGGGCATTAAATCCCCTCGGCCCCGCCCCGCGCAGCCGCACTGGGGCCGAGCGCACCTGAGCCGGCCCCGGTCCCGCCCCTGGAACCGCCCCGGCCCCGCCCAGAGACCGCCCCAGGCCCCGCCCCGAACCGCCCCAGAGCCCCGGCCCCGCCCCTGAGACCTCCCCCGGCCACGGCCCCGCCCCGGCCCGGCCCGCGATGGCGGCGGGATCCTCGCTCACGGCCCCGCCCCTCTCACCGGCACCGGCCCCGCCCCTCTCACCGGCACCGGCCCCGCCCATCTCACCGGCACAGGCCCCGCCCCTCTCACTGGCACCGGCCCCGGCCCTGTCACCGGCTCCGGCCCCGCCCCTCTCACGGGCACCGGCGCCGGGGCCTCGGCTCCGGGTCCTTTCGGTGTCTCCGGGGGTCTCGGGCGGTGCCGCCTCTCCCTCGCCGGGCGGGCTGTGGGTCTCGGGGCCGCAGCCCCGAGGCGGGGTCGGGGCCGGCACCGGGACCGGCAGCAGCCGCTCCGTGACGGGCGCTGGCGCCGAGCCCCCGCTGCTGCTCCTGCTCCGCCCGCGGCGGGCGCGGGGCCGGGGTCCCGCCGAGGCTCCGGGCCGGTCCCGCCGCGGCCGCGGGCAGCCGGGGCCGTGCCGGGCCCGGGCAGCCCCCGGGATGCCGCGCTCGGCCCGCCGGGCTGGCTCCGCTCGGAGCCCGAAACCCCTCCCGGGAGCCCAGGGCCTCGGCCCCGGGGCTCGGCCGCTGCTTCCGAGCTCCCCGCGGGGCCGGGGCAGCCCGGCTTTGGGCCGTGCCTCGGGCACCGCTCGCAGCTCGGACTGGCCCTGCCCGGAGGAGCCCGCTCGGAGCACCCAAACACGGCATTCGGCCCGTCCTTCAAGCCCCACAAAACGCTGCACTTTAAGTCTCTTTTGATGAAGCCAGGCTGACTGAGCCCGGCTCCAAGACCTCCCAAACACAGGACACGGTCTCTGCTTCAAGCCTCTAAATTGCACAACTTGATCTCGCTGAGATCCCAAATGCTGTCTCAGGGTCCCCCCGTCTCAAGCCCCCCAAACCAGGACTCGGTGTCTGTTCTGTGCTTGCCCAGAACAGCCCTGTTTGGAGCCCCAAACGCAGCCCTGGCTCTCTGGGAGCCCCAGCACTGCTCCAGGCCGTCGGGGTCGGAGCCCCCCGAAGTGCCCCGGGCCATGGCCAGAGCCCAGCCGGGCACCAGCAGCTGCTCCCTCACCCCCCAGTGGGATGGGGAAGAGACAGGAGACAAAAATCCAGTGCGAGGGATGAGATCAGAACAGTTTAATAATAATAATTTAATATTAATGACAACACAGACTAACAATGAGAGCAACAAGAGCAGTAAGTACAATAATGAACAGGGGAGAGAGAGAGAAAAACTCCTCCACACCCCCCCTTGAACATTCTAAATCCAAAATGTAATCCAGAGCACCATCAACTCCCAGTGTCGGGCGTTTCCACATTCCTGTCATTTTGTGTTCCATCCTGGGGATTTGGGGATTAAGGGAGGCACTGGCTGCTCCTCTGAGCAAGGGAAAGGCTCCTGTGCTATTCCCAAAACCAGAACACCTGGAATTGGTGCTCTGGGAGCCCAGTCCAGCCTTCCAGTGACTGAGGGTCACCCAGAGGGCCTTTCCCAGCGTGAGATGAAAATGACATCCTGGTCCAGTGCATTTCCAACAGGATTGGACAGTCCTGGCCAAGGTCACACCAGTCCATGAAAATGGGACCGGTGACAATCCAAAGGCGATTTTAAGTTGGAGACTCAAAATCAGAAACTCCAATTCTTTTTGGCACATCTTGCTTAAATGTTTCCCTGTTGGAAGAGGTCAGTCAGGATTTTTACTGGCCACTTTATTGCCAAAGCCAGGGAAAAGCAATCAGCATTCCCTGGGCACCTTCATCACTTCCAAGGCCATCTGCACCCAGAGGCCAACGGGCAGCAGCCTGCCCAGAACAGGCTCCAGGGATGCTGTTAACTCCATTATTCCCAGTGAGAAGTGGCATTTCCCACTGTGAATAATCCCAATGAGAAGTGGGATTTCCCCCTTCTCAGCAGACCAGTGTCTCCAGAAAATTGCCAGAGCTGTCCCATTCCTGAGTACAGAGCTCAGGACAAGGGAAGAACAAAGGTTGTAGCACTTACCATCTTTAATTTTCCTTTCCCACAACAACTTGCTCTGGCTCTTTCCATCTCAAAAGGTTCCTTGAGTTTCTTTCAGCCTCAGACGATTCTGTGAGGAGATTTCACACCCACAAATCAAGATCCCAAACCCAGAGGGTTGTCCATAAACGTGGAGCAGTGTTGGTTGCTCCAGTGCATTTCCTCCATGTGCACAACTTAAAACCCATTACACCACTTCATCATTACCTTCAGCTGGTGCTGTAACACTGACAAACTGGTTTTCCATGTCCAGAGGCACGAGATTGTCCTGCTCAGGCTGTGAGACCTTAAACTGCACATTGGTCTGGGGGCTGTGACTGGCATTCCAGCAGGGATTGAGCCTCGTGTGTGTGCAAGCCCAGCATGGGTCTGGCCAGGTGTTCACTGGGGGAAGCTCTTGCATTATTCCTTGGCCGTTTCCCTCTGGAATATTAAACAAAGAGGGAGGTCTGGTCCTTAACCCAATTACCACAGGGCAGCAGATTACTGCTTCTTGTTTACAAGCTATGAACAAAACTGAGAGCAGCACTGAAAAGGTTGGCAGCTGCTGCTTCACCACACGGTGTCAGCAACAGAGAGAAAACACAAAATGGGTATCCACAACCAAGGATAAAATGATTCCTCCAGCTTTTAGTGGGACCAGGGCCAATTCTGCCCTGGAATGACAAAGAACTTCTCCCTCAGACCCCCAAAAACCCCTGGAAAAGCCAAAGTGCAGCAGGGGAGGGAGGGAGGGAGGGAGGGCACCTCTGCCTCACCTGCTGGGGACAGCACAGCTCCGGCTGCTCCCGGGGACTGGCAATGTGTCTGGAGCCAAAAGCACCTTCCCAGGCTGGAGGGCCTTTCCTAAAGCACCACCTCTGGTTCCCATCCTGCTGGCTTTTCCCTCCCTTGGGAAAAGAAGGGCTTCATCCAGAGCCTGGAGAAGGAGGAAACAAGGAGGCCCAGCCCAGGGACTGTTCAGGTGAGCCATGGGGGCACACAGAGGCTGTGCAGGGATTTCTGCCCCAGGGGTCACATTCCTTCAAACCCAGTGCAAACTCACTGAAATGACCATTCCACAAATCTCTCTTAAGGCACAGCAGAACCCAAGGGAGAAAACGGAATCAACCCCTTTGTTCCATTGGCCACACACCCCAAATTCCAATGGCACAGACAAGTCCCTCTCCTTGGAAGGCAACGTCTCCTACCTGGCTCTGTGCCTCCCCCGGCCTTTGGTGGCTGCTGTCTCCATCCTCCCACACCTCCTCCTCTTCCTCCTCACCACGGTTGGCTTCCTCATCCTGCAGAGCAAACACAGGGACAGTCACCAGCCTGCTCATCCCAAACCTGGACAGCAGGGACGGACTGCTGGCACCCTCTGCACCGTCACCCCTCTGCTGGGCAAGGCTCCTGTTCCCACATCCTCTGCCTCCCAAAGCCCTGCTGGGGCTGGGCAGAGCAAAGAAAACGTCTCCCTTCCTGCTGGAAATTTCCTCCTGTGCCCGTAAACCCAGAGAAATCCTGGCTGCTCCATCCCTGGAAGTGTCCAAGGACCAGCACAGGATCCGAGCCCAGCACGGCCCATTTTGGGAAGATCCACAGGAGCCAAATCCCACCTAAGGGCACTCCCCAGGGCATCCTCCTTCAGGGAGTGCCTCCAGATCCTGACATCTCCGCACAGCTAAGGAAAACTCAGAACCCCCCAAAGCTGTGCCATCCCAAACTGTGTTCCCCCCTGAACACCAGAGAACAAGGGAAACGCCTGGGGAGCCCTGGGAAGGAGCGCTGCTGGAACAGCTCTGCTTTCACACACGGACTTTACAATCCATTCTATCCCGTCTGGGACTTCCCCCACCTCCACTACTGATTGCCTCACTTGTACCTCAGAACCTTCCCCGCACAAAACCTCACATTTTGCCCCCAAAATGTTCGTTTTGCCCCTTACAGAATCCGCCTCGGAGCGACGAGCCGGGCCCCGCTCGGCCGAGGCAGCCCCGGTGCCCGCAGCTCCCGGGACATCCCCGTTCCCCGCCGGGGCTGTCCCCGTTCCCCGCTCACCTCCGAGCCCGGCGCAGCCGCCCCCGGTGCCCCCGGCCCAGCGCCGGTGCCCCCGGCCCGGCCTCGCTGCTCCCCGGGCGGCTCCGCCATTGCCGCTCCCGGCTCCGCCATTGCCGCTCCCGGCTCCGCGCCTGCGCTCCCGGCACAGCGGCCGCGGTGCCTGCCGGGAGCGGGGCCGCCGCGGGCCCCGCCTGGCACCTCCCAGCCGTGCTCCCGGTGCAGCTGCTGCGTGTCCCGGTGCCTGTTCAGCTGCATGTCCCGGAGCCGGCCCAGCTCCATGTCCCGGGGCCGGTCTCGGTCCCGGCGCAGCCGCGGGAAGCGCTCGGAGCGCTCAGGCTGCAATCCCGGCTGTGCCCAGAAGGCGGCAGCCCCGAGGGCTCGGCGGCCACCGCGCGTGCGCGGCGGTTTTGGGGCGCCTCTGAGCCCCGATCCCGTCCCGGCGCAGAGCCCGGATTTGGGGTGTCCCAGCGGCAGGAGACAGCAATCCCCAGGACACAGAGCTGTTTCTGGTTCCTTCATGCACATCATCGTGTCTCACCTTTTCGAGCTCTTTATTGTTTCATTTCTATACACAAACGTTGTGGTTTTACTTTCAAACCCTGCATACTCAGAATTTCTTACAGTCTAAAATCCTGAGAAAAACACAGCAGATACGGGGAGTTACTTTTAAACAATTTATTTGGAAATTAAGATTATTGCTCAATATACAGAAAATGAGAATCTTTGCAGTTTTAAGTATTGTAAAAGAATGAAAGTTCACTCTTCAAAGATTTTTCAAAAGTTTAATCAGGGAATAAAAAAGGACAACTTCCAGCCCTGGGGTGTTCCTGGCCAATGAACACGGGTACATTAAGACAGTGTTACCTATATACTGTTACCTTACTAAGGGACATACATACATATTCATAATAAGTTTCATTCTTGGGAGCTTCTGATGTAGAAACTTTACTTTGGTTTTCCACTCTGACTTATCCACATGAAATCCTGCAGATCAGGATTTTATTCCTTCTTGTGGCTCCATCCTGTTGTTTGTGCTAATGAGGAGTTAACAAATTCTTCTCTCATTCTCCTCACACGCTCTGGCTTGTGTCACAGTTATCACTTGGAGAGCTCAGCCAGCAGACGTGGGAAACAATTGCTTTACGCAGTTCTCTCTGTTACACACAGGTACTTGAACATTTGATGTTTTGCTAAGGCCTACAGTACAATACATTCATCACATTATTATTTCTAGAAGCTCTAAGGTGCATACACCAACATCATAGTTGTCACACTGCTATTTCTATGGTGGTGCACATGGTGTGTACTTAGAATGAGCAATTAGGTTCTATCAGCAAGCAGCTAAAAGGTGTTTTCAATTGCACTGTGCTCACAATCCATAACCACATATAGAAACTAATACACAAATGCAAAAGCCAATATTATTATTTTTATAGGGTCATTTTTAACAACTCCTGCCCCTTGTCTTTCTCACTGTGTTTGCCTTGAGCTACAACTTTTGAACCTCCACACTTTTGGCATACTGGTATCTTTCATAAATCTTAAATGCCTTCTCTAGGTTTTAACATCTTTCTTCATTTTCAACAGCAGAATTTTCTGCCTTTTTGCTGTGGTTTCTGGCTCTGGACAGGTGGGCATTGTCATTACTGGCATATTTTGGACCACATAAGGAATTGATCAGATAAGAGATGGGATCAAACATGGAAGAGAGATTAAACTTGTTATTTCACATAACACTACAGAGTCTACCTTGTTCCACCACCATAATCCCAAAAAAATCTTCTAGCCATCCTTTATTTATTGTAGATCCCCATCCTTGGACTGGCACATGGGCCATTTTCCAGATGTTTCTGCCTATATCCAAAGCTGCATCCCCATTACCATCAACCTGCAGACAGCAATCAGATGTGTTAACTTTTCCACAAACCCCTCCTTCTTCTGCTAACAACTAGTCTCATGCCAACAGATTTTGGTACACTGCAGCCCTGGCTGGCCTTTGTTGACTGACTATTAATTCCATGGCCCCAGATAGGATTTGATATGATTTCCACAACTGCTTGGAGTCTTATGAGGAGGTTTAACATCTAGATTGGGGTTTGACATCCCCAGCTCCCACCCTGTGCCCAGGTGGCTGGAGCACATGTCTGTATTACCCGTTCAGGTGGCCACTCTTCACTGCCACACTTTGGTATCCCCCAGTTTCTCCAATTAGTTCTCTCTTATTTCTTTGTAAGGTGTTGTATACTGGATTCCCAAATCATCTCTCTCTGGGTTTGGCAACAGGAAAACTCCTGGTTGTAAAATTTAATTAACCAACTCAAACAAAGTAATTAACCACATTGATACAGTACGTTTCTTTCAAACTGAGTTATAGATAAATACTGCAGAATGTAAAAACCTTTCTAAACCCAGAAAATCTTTTAAGAGATACACAGGGCACAGCTGCAGAGAGAGTCTTGGGATTCGGGGGAAAAACCCCAAAGTTTTCAGTCCTTAGCATCCTCCCCTATGTCGTCACTGACAGCAAACACGGCTTCAGCCTCAGGGAGACACGGAGAGTCAGAGATTTTGCAGATCCCGGCCTCCCCTCAGCCTTTCAGCAGGTACAGTCTGCAAGGAGAGAGAAGAAAATGGGTCAGAATGGACAGCCCACTTCCAGAAAATCATCACAGTTCATAAAGCATGACGTAGAGCTGTAAGAACTTCCCCAAAGGTCCATTGCCCTGCCAACTGAGGGCTCTAAGTTGAAGCACAGGCTGCACCTGCCATGGGCAGACTATGGAAAGCCCAGAAGTAAAAGCTTCTTGGGCAGCTCCATAAAACCTTCCAAAATCAGGCTCCTGGGATGTGACCATCTCTTCTCTCACCTTCGAACATGCAGGATGAGGTCTGTTGCTGTGGAGCAGCATTCAAAAATTTGTTAGAGCAGAAAGTGCCTCACAAATTACACTGCAGTAACGTAAGCTCCCGTGGCAGGTATGTCAATAACAAAATGTTTTACTTACCTGAACAGAAAAGGATGTAAGACCCATCAGTACAGGCCAAGCTGGAGCACTACTTCAAAGCAGGCAGTGAGGATGGAGGGTAGAAGCTCTTCTAGGAGATACAGTGCCTACCAGTGGGGCAGAATGGGGAAATTCATTCTGAGTTATTGCAGATAACTTTAAAACTCGCAGTAGTAAAGCCAAGTAGTGTTGGGTAACAAAAAAACCCCAAACAAAATCCAAACCACTTTTTGAGATTATTCTTGCTTTATACCACAACTGCTTGCTTTTATTGTAAAACACTAGGTGGAACACTCACACTGTATGAGAAACACTGACAATTACTCAAATGCACAGAAAACCAAACACAACCAAAATATCGGCATTAACACCAATAAACTGCTGAATTAATTGCTCAAATACATGCCAAGCCCTGCTTAAAGAGGTGTTGCCACCAGCCTGGTTTGGTTTCCCTCCCTTTGAAGTTGTAAAACAACTGACCTTCAGCACCTCATGCAAAACCATTTCTCTAATGCTGCAAAAAAAGCCTTTTCTTACATCGTATTTAAGCCCTGCACTTGCAAAAAACCCCCACCAAACTAACAAGTCACCACATAGAGTTATGGAGTCATTCCTGTCTTTGAGCACAAGTCAAGCAAAAGAGACAAGAAAAAGAAAAGCAACTTAGTGCTGTTCCTTTGGAAATTACAGAATCACAGAGAGGTTTCTTATTAGCTTAGGAAAATGCACATCCAGTTCAGTGCATACTGAATGGCAGCGAAGACAGGAGATGAATGACTTGCTTTTAGGGACAAAAATTTAAATAAATATTTCCATTAAACCAGAAGTCTACAGCCTGACTGCTCTTAAGTCTTTTTTAAGAAAAACAGCCCTGGTTTAAGCACCCCTTAAAGGGCATCAGAGGAGCTCCTTGGCTGGGACACAGCCTCGGCCAGCACTGCTCCCCTGCAGCACAGGCCACCCATGGCTTTCAGCTCTTTCCCAGTCTTTGCAATGTTCCCACAGGTCCCAGAGGGTTACAGGGTTATCATGATTAGTTTATGATTAATATTTCAATACAATGTTACAGCAAAAGCATTAAGTCCATTTGCACAAAAGGCAGAAGACACACGACCAAAAGTTAAGTGAACATCTGGAGAAGTGAAGCAGAACTAACTGGAAACAACCTATGAAATTACTGAGACATAAATAGGAACCTAATGCCGTGCTTGATCAACAGAAAAGGCTAATTACCATGAAAACTGCAGGAAAAGTGGCTGAAAATCCTGCATGACACAAGATAGCATTTACATGAAGCAGTCCAGTACAGGTTACAATGTGCTGAATTGCTCTGGGTGAAATAAGCTGTTCTGCAGAAACTATTGAAGCCTATTAAGGTTTCACAGAGGGGATTTAAACAAAGAATGATAGAAGGTTAAATCTCACCCTTTGCAGCATCTCTTGCAAGACAGCTCAACTTTCAAGAGTTCCTCATGGATAAGAGCTTGCTTTTCCAGGGTTCCAGGAACGTAGCTGAGATGGCACAGTGTAGATCATGCACTTCCCACTCTGAAGCCAAAAATCCAAATACAGCACTCCTTCAGAATCCTGAGAGGCAGCCATGGATTCTACACAATACAGTGAAAAATTGCACCAAGTCACCAAGAACAGTGCAGCACTGGCTGGGAGAAGCAGCATTACTCTCTGAGAAAATGCCATTCTGCAGCCAGGTTAGTGCTTTAGAGAACTTTACTGCCATGGGAAAAAAAAAAAAATTATAGCTGTGGAATGAAGAAAAAAATCCCAAAACCACTGTCCAGTGTACAAGAGTGAAAATCCACAGCAATAGAGCAAAATAAATGAGAACTTCAGAAAAAAACAGAGACATTGAACCCAGTTCCTTAACTCTTCTCCTAGATGGAAACACAAAATGTCACTTGTTCTTTCGCAGTCAGGATCGAATTATCTAACTTAGAATTAGCAATTGGACTGGGATCTGATCAACCTCAAGGTAAAATGAACACCACCTGCTCTCAGCAACTCCAGGAAGGACAGACATTCTCCCTTCAGTGCTTCACACCACAGGGGCTTCTCTTACAAGAAGTCTTCAGGTAGCAAAGACAATTTTATCTTTTTGTCCAAGGTTCCGATACCTGAAAAACTCAGGCTGGATGCTCCCAAACCTGAGAGCTCCTGGCACGTGAGTTTCCCTCCTGCTGAAGCACTCTTCAGGTAACAAATATGCTGCTGGGGAATAGAGACCCCCCCAAAAAGAAAAGGCCCTGGCTGGAGGCACAATCCCACGGTACCCACATGAGGCTCCATGATGGCAGGAACCTGTTCCAGTTTCAGGGGATAAGGATGGGACTGGTTTAGACATAAGCAATTATTTCCCCCTCCACACAAAAATCAACAAGGAACAGATTTTTCAAGAGGGCAAAGGCAGAGTCAGCTGCTCCTTCCTGCTTTGGACTTGAGATCTCAAAGCCACGCAAACTTCTGGGGTTTGGGGGTTTTTGGTGCTTTCTTTTTAAATTCTTACCTGGGAGCCCTCATCACACACAGGACTGTTGAAGGAAAGAATGACCTGGAAAATCCTCTGGTACTCTTAAAGCTCACAGCAATGTTTGTCACGCAGCCCTTCCCCAACAAGTCTGTGAGGATCCACTCACGCTCTGCTTTGTACTGGAAGGCACAGAGAAAAACATCACCATCAGACATTTAGACATTTCCAAACAATACCTGCTCCTAGGAGCACAAACCCCTGTGCCAGCTCAGGGCTTACCACAGCTTCTTTTGGACTTCTCCATTTCCATTCCTATCACATTTAATCACTCACATCCATCAGGAAGAGTCAGGCTGCAGCCCAAACATGCTGTGGAAATGGAATTGTAGAAGCTGCTGTTCCTAAAACACTTCAGTTGAACTCAACCTTACTAATCTAAACTCGGAGATGAATGCGAGCTAGCTGGGGCAGAGTATTCTGTTTATTGTGCTCACAGAGCATACACAGCACAATTCACTGTGTATTACTATTAAGAACAGAACAAAATCCTCACAGAAATAACAATTTTAATTCCAATATGAAACACAAGAAAGATGCCTCTAATTAACCACCTATGGGAGAATGAGATTTCAATGTATTTTTATGGCTTTTTTCGGTAAATTTCTGAAGAATTACTGGATACCTAAAATGGGACTCTTACCTCAAAATCAAAACTGTAGAAAAGCTGGAAAAAACCTGGTACTTTCTTCAGGTCCAAGTACTGGTGAGACAGAAGGAATCTGTTCACCTTTATGTACATGTGCTCCTCTGTGAAGGGAAAAGGCTGGCATCAGGGAGGAGGACAACGTTCCCAATCCACAGCCACAGACACCAACAAATGGAAGCTGTACTGTGCAGTGCTCCAAGCTGGGAGAACAGCCCAGGAGCTGCACAAGGCCTTTGCTCTGAGGCTCATGACATTGCTGGCCACCCCTCCCCTTCTCTCTTCCCCAGAATGAAAAGCTCAGTCAGGAGTGCCTGAGCACAAAGCAGGTGAGGAGATCAACGTTCCCCAAGGCTCTGGTTTTCACCCCAGCAGGGACACACGCAGGAAGTTCCAGTACCTGGCTTCAGGATCTGCTGTGCCACACGAGCAATGTAGAGGGTCAGGGAGAAGGTGAACCTGAGGTTTGGCTGCTTGATTCCATTCTGCACAGCATCCAAGAGATACAGCAACTGCAAGAGCCCAGGGAGAGAAGCCTGAACCATAGCCCAGATAAACACAACAGGAGCATGAATACATAAATCAGCTTCTGGGACATTTCATAAGCCATACAGGTCAAATATCAATTCCATCAGGGTTTCCATTCTTACAAGCAAAATTCCCAAGAATTTCTAAAACACATTTCCCACTTTCTTGCCCACTGATTGTAACAGGAGGAAACACAAAGCAGTAGAGGAGAAACAACGGCAGAGAGGATGAAAAGCCTCTTTTAGATGTCTCACCACATGCATGCAAGGTGGGGATGAGCATGCATGTGGTGAGACATGCATCTCTCCCACACATGTCCATGATGTACAAGGTCTCACCTGCCAAACTTGCAAGGGAGCTGAGCCATACCTGGGTCTTCTCTCGAAAGCGAGCCCCTTCCAGATGGGAGCGGAAGGAAGCCAGGACAAAGTACGCAGCTGCTCTCATGTTGGAGTCGTAGCTGCTCAGGGCAGCCGCTGTGAGACTAGTTCATATTTTGATTAGCTTTAGCTTGGAGTTTCCCTGGGAACCAAAATCAGGGGGTGAACCCAATGTGGCCTCAAAGGGCCAAAAGATCCCAGCTATCCAAATCCCCAGTTCCCTCAGGATTGGTTTGTTGAACCTTTTCAGGGTTAATTCAGCAAACCTAAGGGTTTGGTAATTTCCTGATAAAAACAGCCAGAAACCTGTGACACAGGAACTGAACTGAAGCCGGCTAAAAGCGTTCCCTGCTGAGGGCTCATTAAAACAACTCGTTCAAAAGGAGGCAGGATTGATTGATACTCACCAACACACCTGGCCAAGGTCAGAGTTCTCTGTCCACTGAGGTCACAGCAGCCAGCAGGGACCTTTCTCCTGCTCTCCAGCACAGGCTTCCTCCCTCCACACGCTGGGAACTGCAGCCACTCAGGGATCACAGACTTAGTCCTGGGCTGGGAGCAGGAGAGGCACAAGGAATATTCTGAAGCCATTCCGACCTCAGCGCTGCCCAGACCCGGGAGAAAGTGCTTCCCACTCTGCTCTTGGAATTGTCTTGCCTGTCCCTTCCAGCTTCGGGAGGTTTCTGTGCGAGCCGGGATTATCGGTGCGCTTCAGAAGCTGCAGGTGCCTAAAGCATTCCCTGGGGAACGTGGAGCGTCCCTCGTGCCTTTCATTTCTTCTTCCCAAAGAGTCTCCCCAGTGCTCTGCAATCTAGAAAGAAAAGAAGGAAGACCAATTTATTCTGACATTAAGGAGGGTTCCTTATCCCAACACACTTGCAGGCAAAAAGCCATTTCTGCCACTCTGACAAATCCACTCGATCCACCGTCTCAACTCCATGGTTACCTATTTAAACACTGTTTCAAAAATCCTAGGGGACACCAGGCTTGCAACCCTCAGCAATGGCTCAGCTGGGCTACTGCAAGGACTTCCCCAGCCAGGGAAGGCAGCGCTCCCAGCCTGAAACACCACAACTGCTACAAACTCGATCAACAGCTTGCACACGCAGACAACACGAGGCAGCAGCAGCAGCCCCTACCCGCAGCTGCCTCAGCCCGGACTCCATGCAGCAGGACCTCGGCCGAGAGAGGCGTCCCCGCTACTGCCTGTCGGCGTTCGCCCGGCTCCCGCCCGCCGGTGGCCCCGCTGACCTCACAGGCGGTGACCGCACATTTGGAAACGCCGAGAAAAATCGCGCGGGGATGGCGCCGTGGTCGGGGTTTCGCACAGGCAGTCGATTAGACGCCTTAGCAGGTCCTTGCTTTTTCCCGCCTTTTTGACCGCCATCTTTGGAAGGTCGAGCCCGTCGCGGCGGCCGCCATCTTGGTAGTGGCAGGAGCCACTTCCGGTCGCGCCGCCATGTTTGTCAGGGCAACCGCTGAGGCCCCCCGTAGGCAGTTACACAGTCGCCTGATTAAAATTATTGCCGGAACCCACCCGCGGCGGCGCAGAGCCCTCACACGGTGCTCGCGCAGCTAAAGACGTCTGGAAAAATCCCGCTGGGGCGGCGCCGTGGTCGGGTTTTTGTACAGGCAGTTGACAAGACACCTTACCAGGTCCTTGCTTTTTCCCGCCCTTTTGGCCGCCATCTTTGGAAGGTCGAGCCCATCGCGGCGGCCGCCATATTGTAGTGGCTGAACTCACTTCCGGTCGCGCCGCCATGTTTGTCGTGGCAACCTCTGAGGCCCCCGTAGCTGGTTACACAGTCGCCTGATTAAAATTACTGCCGGAACCCACCCGCGGCAGCGCCGAGCCCTCACACGGTGCTCGCGCAGCTGGACACGCCGCGGAAAATCCCGCCGGGGCGGCGCCGTGGTCGGGTTTTTGTACAGGCAGTTGACAAGACACCTTACCAGGTCCTTGCTTTTTCCCGCCCTTTTGGCCGCCATCTTTGGAAGGTCGAGCCCATCGCGGCGGCCGCCATATTGGTAGTGGCTGAACTCACTTCCGGTTGCGCCGCCATGTTTGTCGTGGCAACCGCTGAGGCCCCCGTAGCTGGTTACACAGTCGCCTGATTAAAATTATTGCCCGAACCCACCCGCGGCGGCGCCGAGTCCTCACACGGTGCTCGCGCAGCTGGACACGCCGCGGAAAATTGCGCCGGCGCGGCGCCGCGGTCGGGGTTTTGCACAGGCAGTTGACTAGACGCCTCGGCAGGGCCTTGCTTTTTCCCGCCTTTTTTGCCGCCATCTTTGGAAGGTCGGGCGGCAGCACTGACCTGGAGTGCAGCCAGGGACGGGCACGGATTAGCGCTGCAGTACCGCTCTGTGTGCACCAGGTGGCAGCACCGCCCGAGCACAGCCCGGGACGGGCACAGATTAGCGGTGCAGTACCGCTCTGTGACCACCAGGTGGCAGCACCGCCCCGAGCACAGCCCGGGACGGGCGCGGATTAGCGGTGCAATACCGCTCTGTGACCACCAGGTGGCAGCAGCGCCCCGCGCACAGCCCGGGACGGGCACGGATTAGCGGTGCAATACCGCCCTGTGACCACCAGGTGGCAGCAGCGCCCCGCGCACAGCCCGGGACGGGCACGGATTAGCGGTGCAGTACCGCTCTGTGTGCACCAGGTGGCAGCACCGCCCCGAGCTCAGCACTGCCAGGCCTGCCGGGGACAGGCAGAGAACGGAGGCAAAAAAGAACGTGGCCAAAAATCCCCTACCCAAATCCTCTCAAATAAATGTCCCCAAAGATCCCCAACCACAAATAAAAGAACCCTGCCACCAACCAAATTCAAACCAAAACAGCCTTCATTTCAAGCTATATTTCAATATTTTTATATTATTTTCCTAATTACCATTTATCTTTCCTATTCATATCTATGTATTATATATATTGTATATGTAATAAGCAATATTATATATTTAGTTATATCCTTGATATTATTTTTCATATTTTATATTTTCATTCCATGTATTTATATTTATATATTTTTGTATTTATTTTTAAAATTCGTGTTTATTTGTTTATATTTTAAATGACATTTTTAACTATATGAATTCATTAAACTAATACATCAGAACCACAATTAATCGGAATTAAATTAGCCTGGTTTTCTAAGCAGGAAAGATTTAATTTTTATTAAAATAATATTGGTCTATTTTCGCTTTCTGTGTTCTTTTCCTAGGGCTTTTTTGATTTTGTTTTGTTTTTTTTGGTTTGCTTTGTTTTGGATTTTTTTGTTCCTAAACAATGAGGTTCGGAGTGTTACAAAATAAAAAGTCCACTTTGGTTTATTGCTGCCTCTGAAATACACCCTGACATCAAGTTACTGCTGGTAATTCTGGAAATGGGTGGAAGGAGAAGTGTTAGGGAAAAGGAAAAAAACAGCACCACGGTGTTTACAGCTTTCTCACGTCAGGTTTTTTATTTGGGTTTTAATTTTAAAATTAAAATTAAATTTAAAATTTTAATTTAGCAGAAAATACAGAGGTTTTGCTAACTGCACTCTCCATCATGTCCAGACATCCAGGTGACATGGACGTTGTTTTCAGCTTCTTTGTTGCCAACAGCCAAACTTCCACATACCTGGGGTAAGAAAGAGTAAGGAAAAAAAAAAGAACAAAGAAAACGTCATAAAATAAAATACAAATATATAAAATAAAACAGAAATAAAAATTTAAAAATAAAATAAAAATTTAAAGTAAAAAAGAAAATATTAAAAGAAAATTAATAAACAAATATATTAAATTTAAAAAATAAAATAAAAAATAAAACACTCATAAAAATTTTAAAAATAAAAAATTAAAAAAAGTATTTATAAAGTATTAAAAATTATAAATAAATGATAAATAAATTATTTATAAAGTATTAAAGTATTAATAAAAATTTAAAATAAAGTAAAAAATAAAATAATAAAAGTTAAAAGTAAATTAGAAAATTAAAATAACAACATACAATTAGAAGAAATAAAATATGAAAATCTTTTTAAAAATACAAAGCAAAAAAAACCATGAAAAAATAAAACACAATAAAATAAAATAGCATGAAAAAAGAAAGAAATAAAAAACAAAAATCAAAATTAAAACATAAAAAATAAAATAAAAATTAATAAAATTACAAAATACAAAATAAAAAAGAAAATAAAAATTTTACAGTTAATATTAAAATAGAAAAATAATTAAAAATAAAGGAAAAAATAAAACAAAAAATAAAAGTAAATCAGAAAATTAAACATACAATTAGAAGGAAAAAAAAAAACCTTTTTAAAAATACAAAACAAAAAAATAAAAACATGAAAAAATAAAACACCATAAAATAAAATAGCATAAAAACACCCCAACAATCAAAAAGTTAAAAAAACCCCAACAAACAAACCGACACCCCCCCCAAAGCTGAAATTAAATAAATGCAGCTCTCCCCTCAGGCCACTGCCTAACTCCTGGGAGTATCCTGGATTATGCAGGGATAGGGAAAACAAACCCAGTGCCCCCCAGAAAATCAGGTTTTCTTTACAGCTCCCAGTTGTGCTAGGAAACAAACTGTATTTTAGCAGGAAAGTCACTTTGGATGAGCATCCAAGTGTGCCAAGGCAGGACAGAACCATCATCCCATTGTGTCCAAGGAACAGCAGTCAGGCCAGGATGGAAGTTTTAATGAGATTTATGGAATTAAAAATGCAGCACATCTAACTTTACAAAGAGATTAATGACAGCAATTAAACACTCAGCGAGTTTTCCTGGGAATTTACAGAATTCTGCGGATATGGTGCTGAACAATTCCTGATTTACCAACATCAATTTGGTAAATTTCCTTGGAAATGTGCCCTAAGATGTACAGAAATTCCAATTGGGATGGAAAACTGGGAAAAGTAAATATTCCCTTACTAAAACCAGAGAGAGGAAAAACATCAAATAAAAGGAAGGAATAACATCTAAATCCCAGCTTGCCTGGAAAACAAGCTCAGGAATTTCTAACATTGAAAACTTTTGGAACAGTCAGGAAGTCGGTGGAAGTCCAGGGAAAGCTGATTTAAAATCTGCTTCCTCTGCTCTGATTTTAAAGGGAAGTGGGAATGGAACATGTCCCAGTGTGTGTAACAGCATCATAATCCTTAAAATTTCATGAGCACCCACTTCTGGCTCTACCCCCACAAACTATGACCTCAGTGCATGAAGGCTCCTCCAGCGGGCAAAGGGCTCCAGTAATTCACTCTGAACAGGAATTTAATTGAAACCTGAGCTGAAATTCATGGGGCTGTTCTCAGTGAGACAGAGATGATCCTGCCCACCAGGCCATGCAAAGTTAGGGGTAAATTCTGTAAAGACATCTTGGATCTCACTGTTTCAGGGAAGTTGAGTGCAAAGAACAAGAGGGACAATTCATCTCTCCAGAGCTTTTTTGGGTGCCTGAAAGACCAGCACCAAAAAGCTTCTGTAACAGAAAGGGCGGGAGAGCGACACACGAAGAGCCCATAAAGCGCAGTCGTTGTCCCTGTGCAGGCACAAGTGACTCTGTTGGGAACGCCTGCTCTGAGCCAAGTACTCAGCTGTACCCCTGAGCCCTTCTGGGTAAAACAAAATCCAGCAATGACCAGCAATCAGCCCAACACAAAACAGGAAACACACCCTTCAACGTAGCATTTATCTTCCACAGCATTTCACCACCAGGATTTGGAGTTTCTCCTTTAGGGGCTCGTGCTCTGTGTGTTTTGAAGAGTTGCTGCCATTTCCACCCACTGGTGGCTGGAAATTACTTGGTGTGAACCTTCCACCTTATGTCCAGGAATGGAGCACAATGGCACCTCAGTGCTATTTTACCAGCTACAAATGGACCATGAGTTTGGCAATAATATTCATGTATTTTCTTGTCATTCACACTGAAGGTCAAGAGGAAGTTTCTAGAAACAAATATTCCTATTTAAGAATATAACAGGAATCTGCAATCATTGCCAAGTACCTACCTGTGTGTGGCATCCAGGCATCCCTTTCTCTTCTGAGGTTGTGCTGCTGCTGCTGAGTGTGTTTGCAGCCTGCTGGGTTACTCTGAGCTGCTGGAGAGGATCTAGATGTTCTTCACTGGGGGTGAGCTTCTTCCAGTTTAAAATGGGGGCAGAAAATCCAGGGTGTGTTTACACCACAGAAACTTTTCCTGTGTTATGGAATGGTTTGTGTTGGAAGGGACCCTAAAGAGCATCTCCTTCCACCCCTCTGCCACAGGCAGGGACACCTTCCACTGTCCCAGGTTGCTCCAACCTGCCCTTGGACACTCCCAGGGGTGGGGCAGCCACAGCTGCTCTGGGCAACCTGTGCCAAGACCTCACCACCTGATTATTGCAATATTTAATTGAAATTATTAAAGAAAAAAAAAAGGCCACTAGAAGGCTCTAGCAGAGGATTTTGTTCTCCAAGCAGTAAAGAGAACAAGTGACTTGGGACATAATTTTGAACAAACACTGTAAAAAGCAATAGTGTGTGTGTGATGAGCCCAGCTGGGTGTTATTGTAGCAGTCAAGTCTTGTGAGTGATGGCTCTGCTCCCACAAAGAGCAGGGATCTGCAGCTTCCCAGAGATCTGCTTTGTGTCAGTAGGCCAGTGCTAGAAATGGAGAAAATGTTTTCAAATGAGCATTGTTAGAAGCTGGTAACTGTTCATGGTCTAACTGTGTTTAATTAAAGAAGAAAACCCAGCTGTGGGGTGTTGAGTATCTGGGATTTTCCCCGTGGATAGGTTTGACAGTGAGCTGTACAAGCTGATTGAATTATTTCAAGTTGCATCGTTCTCCTTGCCTGGAACCTTCGGGAGTTCTGCATCTGTACTCCTGTTTACCCAATGTCTTCTGTAAAACTAAGGTGTATTACAAATGCAGAGTGAGAATTTGCACTTTTCTGAAGAGTTTCTGTGTACTGCTATGTGAATGTAGCTGAATGGAGTGTTATAAGTAATAAAATATTCCCTTCATAGTCTCAATCTGGGTTTCTTTGTCTTCTTTAGCCAAACACTTCTGCCCCAGGAGCTGGGCTGGGCTTGGAGGAATATCCATGTGCCACTTGAGACAGGATAAGGAGGGGGAGAGGGTCGGGTTTGTTTGGGCTGGGGTGAGGGGAGCAGCGGGGTCACCCCGGGCAGGGCAGGGCAGGGGCTGTAGTGGGGACACGGTGCCTGGCTGTAGTTGCAGGATCCAGCCCTGGATGTCACCACCAGTCCGTGCAGAGGGATGGAGCCCCGGGGGTGCCCCTGTGTCCCCCTCACTGTGGGGGACAGCCAAGGGCCAGCCAGGACCCCTGGCACTTGAGGCTTGGGGTGCACTCCAGGACTGGCATCTGCTGTCCTTGTCCCTGCTGAACACAGACATTTCTTCCAGGAGCAGCACCAATGGGCTGGCTGGGGCTCGTGGGAGCGGTGTGGGGGACCAGAGCATCTCCTGGAGGCTCCAGGGCCCCTCCGTGCCCCTGGCAGAGCACCAGGACCCGGGGACATCCTGGAGGCTGACGAGTCCTGGCAGGCAGCAGTGCCTGGCTTCACATTCAGGTCTTGTCAATTTAAATGTTAATTTAGTAACTAAATTAATTACCAATGGGCCGAGCCCAGCCCGCGTGGGCTGTCCCCTGGGCTCGGCTCTCCGCAGGCTCCTGAGGCATCCCTGGAGCCAGTCCCTGCTGGGTTCATCCTGCTTGGCCGCCTCTTGCCGTGGGAGGACGTGGCTGGTGCCCCTTGGGCTCGTGTTGGGGAAGGGATGAGGGCTGGGTGGTGTTTCCTGCTGTCCCGTTCTGGGAGAAGGCTGAGGACTGGTGTCTGGCTGTACGGGGCGTGCTGGAGCACCCGAAATCCCATCTGAGGGCCTGGGGTGGGAGCGGGACCAACAGCCCCCAAAACCTGGTCCTGGAGCCAAAGGGAGGCCCTGAGCTGCAGTTTGCCAAAAGGGAAACCGAGGCACGGGGGAAGAGAGAAATGGGCTCAGGGACCCCTCCTGCCCATGCAGAGCGGCGTCTGAGGCGGAGGGGCCTGAACCATTGGAAGTGAAGATGGTCTAAAAACAGGGATTTGTAAATGTCAGCTTGGCGAGAGGCTGGGGAACGCGCTGGGAGGATGGAGCAGCTCTGTGTGTGCCCGTGTGTCCTGAGGCAGGATGAGGGACCTGCACTGATCTGCCCTGGGCTGATCTGGCTCCCTGAGAGATCCCCAAACCCCCTTTGAGGGGGAGATGAGGTGGGGAACACCAGGCCTGCAGCAGAAGTTATTTTCCATTGGCTTTTCATAGAAAGAAACTTCACCCCAAACCATCTCAGAGATGCTTGGTCCCCCTCTCTGTGGAGACCACGGGAACCTGGTGGCACAGGGACACCCAGCAGATGTCATCCCCTCCATCCCGTCCATCCCCTCCACCCCTGCCAGCTTCTCCCTTGGCCCCAGAATCCCACCTGTCCCCAGCATGCCAAAAACTTGCTTAAAACAGCTGGGAACAGAGGTTTATTTGGAGAAATAATCCAGATTGGGGCAGATTAGTGGAAACATGTCCTTCCCCATCTGCCTGGGCAGTGCTGTGCCAGCTCCCTGAGGGGCTGCCCAGAGCCAGGCTTGGGGAAAACACACAGCTCTGCTCATCCCAGGAACTTTGACCTGCCCCGTGATCCCCCTGGCCAAGCTGAGTGTCCCCAGTTCCTCAGGAAAAGTCCCCTGATCCCTGGTGGTGTCACCTGCAGCCCCCTCCTTGCTGCTGGGGACAGGTCTGTGCTCAGCAAGGAACCATCTCCCAGAAATATCCCAACCTGGCTAATTAGAAACACCCACAGGTACACAGGAGAAATCCTTATTGACAATCCCACTTCTTGGCAGGGCACAGGAGCCACCTCTGAACCAGAGGAAGGTCAAACAGAGCACTGTCCTGGGTGTGGTGGTCCTGAAGCCGCCCAGAGTCTCAGGCGAACCCTGCTGAGGACTGAAATCCATTTCTGTGGGGTCTTTCCCCTGTGCAAACCCTTCCCTGCTATCAGGAACTCAGCCGTGCTTTGCTCGTGCCTCAGTTTCCCCAAGGTATGAGGGTAACGTCCCTGTCTTGCTTTCCCTAAAGGAATCAATGAAAAGCAGAGGGTATTTTTGCTCCCTCTGAGGTGGGGTTAATTTGTGACAATGGAGGAAGGAATGTGAGGACTAAGGAGCTTGGTGTGTAGGTTCCCAGCTTGGTGTGTGGGTGAAGTTGCTTGGGGAGAATTAATTACCATTAATTCTGTGTGTTTCTGTCAGGGCAGGCAGCTTGTGGCTGATTCTCTTCCCTGCCCCAGGGCAGGAGCACCACACCCCTGTGCTCAAGTGAGGACAAGGGTGATGCTCCAGCCCAGGAATTCCTCCTGGATAAATCCAGCTGCCATCACCACACTTTTGGTAGTTTGGCTTCTTCTGCATTAAAGGAGACCACGCTCAGCCTCCTCCCTACAGCCCTGGGCACCACGGAGCACCTTGGGCCACACCCTGGTTGGGTGACAGGAGCACCTCAACACCCCCAGGACGTTCTAGGGGTGCAGGCAGGGCTGCCCATCCCAGCTCCAGCTGCACCCACATCTTCCCTAGCCAAACCTTCCTGCCTGCCTGCTGGATTGGTCCAGAGAACACCTGAGCTTTGATAAAAAAGGAAGGAAAAGCAGATCTGAAAGCCTGTGCTGGCTTCAAAGCACCGCAGGCATTTCATATGCAGGGCATATAAATGGGTATTTTTTGGGTTTTTTCCCCTTTTGTTTCGGTGATGAGCCACTGCAGGGGGCTCTGAGCATGCTTTGCTTGGTTCATATCGCAGATGCTGTTTCTATCCTGCATTTCCTTCGGCTCCAGGAGCTGCTGGGGTAACTTTCCACTCGGGCAGCAGCTCCTGCCAGGAGCTTGGGACACTGGGAGGTCCACATTCCTTCATGGAAAGAGACTGCATGCAAACGTGATGGCAGCTGGGGTTCTCCAAACACAGGACCACCTTTGGGAACCCAAAAAGCACATTCTGAGTCTCAGCTCGGTGACAATGTCCCAATCCAGAGGTTCCCTGATCCTGCTCCTTCGTCATGTGCGGGCTATGCACTCTACAGAATAATATTGATGCTAAGAAGCCACAGGAATTGTGCTCCCACAGCTGGTTATCCACCCCCATCCTACCCCCTGCACGTCGCCTGAAGAAGCTTGCTGTCCCTGGAGGGGTCTCACTGCACCCAGTTTGGAGGGCCAGGATGCTCCGAACCTTTTGGTGCCGAAAGGAGAAGTGCCCTCATCTCTGGATCAAAGCTCCCCTCCCTCCCTGTGGCCTTAGGAAAAGCTGGAGCAATCAGCTGCCCACACCAGCCACCCCTTCAGAGAAAGGGCTTTGGGCTCAGGGAGGGTTTGGCTACTTCTCGTTTTGCCTGGAGGCGATTTCCTTCCTGTTATCTATTGCCAGGCTCTGGTGCTCTGCTCCCTGCTCCAACAATCCAGTCTGTCTGTCCACAGAGCCCTCCAAGCTTCTCCCTGCTCCCTCCAGGCTTCTCCCTGCTCCCTCCAGGCTTCTCCCTGCTCCAACACCCGTCTGTCTGCAGAGCCCTCCAGGCTTCTCCCTGCTCCATGCCCACTCTCACCAGGGCTCCCCATCTCTTGTCCCCATGAACGGATGCTGCACCCCTGGAGTCACAGCTGGGCTGTGCTCTGCCAGATGTGCAAATCCACCCCGCTGCCCCTTCTTTGGCTCAGGGTTTGGCTGCACTGGGGTGGGAAATGGAGGGAGGAGGTGGGGAAGGTGAAGGCAGGCTGAGAGTTCTCCCCTTGCAACTGATTGCAAGGAGTGACAAGGTGGCACCAGAGCCCACAAGCTCCGGGGGACAAATCTCAGGAAAAGGTCTTCAAAATGCAGCAAGTTTTGCAAGGAACTGAGCCCTGGGGATCTCGGGATTCCCTAGGAGCCAGGATAGAGTGGGGAATCAGCTCCCTGCTCACTAGGACCAGCTGAGAGCATCCAGGAAAATCATTTTGATTCCCAGTGCTGTATCCCTCCTCGAATATAGCCCAGCCGCAGGCTCTGCTCCCGCTCTCCTTTCCCAATTGACCCACCTCAATACCGGGATTTCAAGGGGAAGAAGTTCAAAGGGGAAAAATGCAAAGGATCCTGCACCAGGCTGCATCCCCCCCTAGAGCCTCCAGGCATGCCCGGGATGGAAATAACTGCGCTTTCCACCTGGCAGCTGAGTCCACACGCAGCCAGGCTCAGGAAACGCAACTCCCACAGAACTCTCAAACCCAGCACACCGGGCACCAGCTGCTCCTGAGCATCCCCGAACACCCGGCAAACCCTGGCACCAGCCCGGCTGCATCCAGCCGTGCTCCTCACCCTGCCCACCCTGCCTGCATCCGCCTCCCGCTGTGAGAAAGGTGAACGCAGATGCATCAAACCACAACGCTTCAGTTTGCATCCCAGCACCAAAACTCAGCATTTTAAGATGCCACATTACAAAAGCTGCAGCTTCCTTCGGGGAAGCCCCGCAGCTGGAGATGCTCAGCGCTGTGGCACCTCATGGATTAGGTACCAAGCTACCCGGGAGAGAGAAAGATTGCTTTAGAAAGCTGTTACCTGGATAATATTTCTGAGCCCCTGTGCTGCTGCCAGGGAAGGATCAGGACTGGCAGAGCCTGAGATCTGTGCACAAGCCACACAAAACCCTCTGCATCCCTGGCCACCAAACCAGGGAGAGAAGTTCCTAAGCACCGATGAGAGCAGAGGAGCCCTGCCAGAGGAGCTCCCTTCCTCTGGCAAACCAACCACAATAACTTCACCTCAGCCACGGGGAGATTCGGAAATCGTTTGCAAGGAGTTTTATAGAAAATAGACGATGGAGTGGGTGCAGCTTTCAATATATTTGCTCTAGGATATAGTAACAGGCACTAAAGCAAACACGGGCAGGGGAATTAGGGCGGGAGCTTCTGCTTCGCTCGTTTTAAATTACAAAGTGCCGAGACAGCCAGGTCTACGCTACATTCTAGAGTCAAAGGGCTGCCCCCGTGTGCCCCGGGGAACATGCACGCAGCCTGCGGAGGCGTTTCCTACAGCTGCACTGCCTTGTGCCTAGAACCAGCTGGAAATGTCACTGAACAAAACTAAATGGATAAACGGGCTCGGAAAAGCACGTCGCTTCCCGGGGGGAGCAGCTGGATGATGCGTTCTCCTCTTTGCAGTGAAAAGGGAGAAAAAAAGAAAAAGAGATCGAGTTAAACTTTGCGCCTGTCAAATAGAAATCTAATAGGAAAGAGAGCTGTACATGGTCAAAGTCAAGTCCAGGCTCCAGGAACGTCCAGGAGGACAGTTTCAGGTATTGCTCGTGGCTCTATCCTGGGCTGCGCCAAGCAAACGCTCAGGTGAGTGCCGAGCCGTGCATCCTGCGTGCCGGAGGAACCCGCCGCTGCACAGGGACCAGGTGTGCAAGCCTCCCAATGCTCCAGGGGTGTGCATGCCAGCATCCTGCGGGGCCGAGCTGGGCGCGCTCCCCGCCGGCAGGCACAGGGATGGGGGAACGCTTCAGCCTGGTGCCCTGGGGAAACCTGTAGGGTTGGATAGGGTGCGGGAAAGGGGAGCCGGTCCAGAGCCCTCCGGGGAGGGTCACCCCACTCTGGTGCACCCCGGCGCCCCTCCCGAGGCCGGCTCATCCTCAGAGACCGATTTTTGGCGAGGCCGTTGCATGGGGACGGCCGGGCCAGGGCGAGCCGGGGGCCGGGCGCGGAGGCGTCGAGAGGCGGCTCAGGGGTGAGTGCTGTGGGGGCCAGGGCGGGCGCCGGGGGCGCCGTCAGAGGCCCGGGGTGCCGGCGCAGCGCGGATCGGCGTCCTGCTCGTAGCGGTAGTGGTAGCCCTCCATCTGGTCGCGGCACGCCTCGCGCAGGTTGTGCAGCCAGCGCTTGATGCCGCGGCGGTTCAGGTAGAGCACCATGAGGAAGACGATGCCGATGAGCGCCAGGACGATGCCGAAGAAGACGTAGGAGGCGGTCTCCAGCTGCCCGGGCTCGCCGCCCTCGCCGAGGCTGCAGGCCAGCGCCTCGGGCCGCAGGCGCAGCAGCGCCGTGCCGCGCAGCCCCGGCGGCCCCGCGCAGCGCAGGCTCCGCGCGTCGAGCACGCGGTTGGCGGCGACGCGCAGCCAGGCCAGGAAGGGCCGCAGGCCGCAGTCGCAGCTCAGCGGGTTGGCGCCCAGGCTGAGGCGCAGCCCCCGCAGCTCCGGCCCGTCCAGGCTGCGCAGCTCGGCGGCCGCCAGCCGCTGCAGGGAGTTGTTCCGCAGGTCCAGCTCCTCCAGGCCGGGCGGCAGCAGGGCGGCCGGCAGCGCCTGCAGCGCGTTGCCCGCCAGCTCCAGGCGTCGCAGGCTGAGGTTGCGCATGGCCAGGGCGAGCTGCTCCTCGAGCGGGGCCGCCAGCAGCGCCTGGTTCAGCTGCAGCGTGCGCAGCTGCGGGACCCCGGCGAAGGCGCCGGCGGCCACCGAGAGCAGCGGGTTGTGGCTCAGGTCGAGGGTGCGCAGGGCGGGCAGGCCCTGCAGGGCCATGTCCTCGATGGTGTGGATGTTGTCGTGGCGCAGGCGGAGCAGGCGGAGGTCCCGCAGCGGGCGGGAGGCGAAGGCGGCGCGGGACAGGACGCTCAGGTTGCTGCCGGCGATGCTGAGGTTGTGGACGGCGGCCGGCAGCTCCCTCGGCGGCTCCTCCAGCCTCTCGTAGCGGCACTGCACCAGCTCCGGGGTGGCCACGCAGTAGCAGGCGGAGGGGCAGGCGGCGGGGGCGGCGGCGGGGGGCACGGCCAGCGGCAGCAGGGCGAGCCCCAGCCAGGGCAGCCAGCGCCCGCCGCCCGCCGGCCGCGCCTGCCTGCGGGCCATGCTGCCTGCGCGGGCATGCAGCGCGGGGGCCGCGCCGGGCCGGGCCGGGGGAGCCGGGGGAGCGGGGGGGTCGCTCCTGCCTGGCCGCAGCCCCCCCGGGGCCGAGCTGCCTCCGGCGCCGCGCCCGCACACGGCGGCTCTGCCGGCAGCGCCGGGCGCGCCGCTGCCCAAATCGGGCGGGGGGGGGGGGTGTGGAAGGGGAGGAGAGCGAGGAGGAGGAGAAGGAGGAGGAGGAAGAAGAGAAGGGGACGGGTTGGGGCTGCCCGGCGCTGCGGGATGGGCTGGGGAGCGCCGCGGGCAGCGGCCGTCGGGGGGAGCTGAGCCGGGCTCGGCTGAGCCGGGATCGGCACCGAACCCACCGAGCCCCCGCCGCTGCGGGGTCCTGGGGGCCGGACGGGGCTGGCGCGGTCCTCTTGCTACCCGAGGAGAGATTAGGGGATGTCGCGGTTCCCGTCGAGCCCGGGGAGGATTTGGAGGCTGTCCCGGTCCTTTCCCAGCAAGGTGGGAGTTGGGGGGCTGCCGCGGCTCGTCTCCCGCAGCCCCGGGGAGGGAACGGGGCTGTCACGGGGTCGTTCAGTCCCACGGAGGACTTGAGGAATTACCTCAGACCCCTGCCATTCCAGGGAGGATTTGGGGGGGTTGTCTGAGCGCGTTGTCGAGGGGCTGTCCCACTCCCCTTGCAGCCCTGGTCCCCGTTCCCTGACCTGCCCCACAAGCCAGACACCCCGCAGCATCCCTGAGCATTGCACGGTTATTTCCCTCTGCTTCTACGCCTGCTAGGTCCCCACCGGCATCCCAGGGGCTGCCCAGGGCTGGGGGGCACAGGGGGGCATCACAAGCCTCTGGTCATGGGAGGATGGTTCTGGGGTGGGCATGGGATTTTTGGATGCTGCAGGGGTGCACAGCCACGGACTGGAAGCGCTGTGTTCTGAGCCAGATGCAGCAGATGGATCCCCTCCAGTGCCTAAATACCTCCATGGACCTGAGGTGGAGGTCACGTTAAATAAACCCCATCCTGGGCACACAGAGTGCCAGAAAGGTTTGGGTTGGGATGGACCTTGAATTGCATCCAGTCCCACCTTCCACTATGCCAGGTTGCTCCAAGCCCCATCAAACCCAGCCTTGGACACTTCCAGGGATGGGGGTCTCGTTGGTCTTCATTCTTCTCCTCCTCTCTGTCCCTATCTCTCATCCTGAGCTTTCCCCCAAAATATTTCCCCTCTTATTGGGGTTCCTTTTTCCAGAAGCTCACCTGAATTTTACAGGGACCAGGTAAATTGTGGATGCTGCTATGACCGGGTGGCTTGAGCTGCTCCTGAGCACCCTTTGCTGCACTCCCAGAAAGTGGGCAAACTCTGTGTTTAAAGTAACAGTGTCTAAGAGCAGCCAGAGAAATCAAGGAAGCTCGTGGAAGGGGCAGGGGGGACAGACAGACTTGGGAACATGCCAGATAACTGTGTGCCATCTCATATTTTACTGTGGGGCAGCATCCCCGGCGGGGTAGTGGGCAGAGCCAGGTGTGCAGTGGGTCGTGCTGAGCCAGCACTGCAGCACTCCCAGATGGAGCCTCCTCTCTCCCAAAATAGCTTTTTGCAGCCCATTTATCACATTTAATTGCTATATATAAAGAATTGATAGCACTCTGGAAGACAAGGCGGTGGGTGGGCGAGGTCAGGCCAGGTGAACCAGGTCCTGGCAACTCTCACCAGCCGGGCTGCGAAGATCCTGGCACCTCTCAGTCCTTCCCCGGGCTCCTTGGAGAAGGAGCTGCCGTAAAAAAAGGCAGGCACCTTCCCTCCCCATCCAAAAGCCATAAAACACGGTGGCTGAGTGACGTTAGAGGTTATGGGAGAGCAGGAGGCTCTCTGCAGCTGACCCCTTTGACTTTGAAGGGTGGAGATGCTCCAAGGTTTGGAGGGGACGGGTGTTCCAGGGCCGTACTGCGGCAGGGTGACTTTGGGGACGTGGGGGCTCTTGCTTGGTAGCGTCACGGTGACTTCCTTGCCTGCTGCAAACACCCTGGACTTCCCCAGGGATGGCAGGGGGGTGGTGAAGTGGCAGCATCCAGCTCAGCAGAGCTGTGAGCCTTTGGGGAGCTGGTGTGTGCAACAGTTCCAACCACCAGATTGAAGTTATTCCCAGCTGTCACGCCCCTCAAACATGCTGTGTACAGACCTTCAAGCCCCTGATGGACTTGGATTGATTTGAGAGCCTCCTCCACCATCCCCCCCGACCATAATTCTGCATTTGAGGCGGCATTGAAGACTTCCTGTGGTTAAAGGCCAGGAGATTGCATCTGCCATTGCCATGTCTCAGGATGAGATTAGGTCAGGCTGATGTGATTTGTTCCTACAATTCCATACAGACCGTTACTCATTGCCTCGTTATCTCCTGGAGGCTTCCAAGGAGAATTGATTCCTTGTGCCATGTCTTTGGTAACCACTGTCAGGCCACCTGCTCCGTGACACTGCTTCTCTTTCCCCCTCGTCAGTGGCGGCCCAGGTTATTTTTGGTTTTGGAGGTGTCCAAGGCCAGGTTGGACAGGGCTTGGAGCACCCTGGGGCAGTGGAAGGTGTCCCTGCCAACACTGCAGCGTTTGAACCCAGCCATTAACCTTTGCTCAGCAAACACTGGCAGCAGCATCCCTTTGAAATTCACACCTGTGACACTGGAACTGCTCATTTCAGTGCAGGAACACGCTTGGAAAAATGCTGGAAAATAAGGAATAAATTTTCGATGTTTCCCACACAAAGCTGTTGGAAATGACATTTCTTTCACTTATAAAAAAAATTCTTCCACCTGTATTTGCAGAGGTTTGGCGCTGAAGTCCTGGCTTGGCCTCGTCCCAGCTGATTTCTTTCCCTCCCTTGCTCACACCCTCTTGGGATTACAAAAAGTTTTGTAAAAATCTGCTTTTAAGCCAAGATGTGAGTGTCCCCAGGTGCAGGATAATGGAGGCCAACTCCCAGATTTTGTGTCTTGCTCCAGGGCTGGTGCTGGGGTTAGAGGTCAGGTTGGGCCTCCCTGGTCCCGTGGCCAATGTGTTTCCCTGTGACCTGGCAGAAATTGCCTTCCCCAGCACCAGCAGATGAAAAGTGGGAAATACAAGCCAGGCCAGGCTGGGCCGACAAAACCAGATGGGGACAGCACATCCCTGTGGGTTGTGGCTGGCCACGGTTATCCCTGCAGGAAGAGCTCATCCCTGGGATTGGCAGAGGCCCACTGCTGGCTGGGGGCTCCACACCGCCTCCTTTTCCCTCTGCACAGCTCCCGTGTCCGTATGTCCCAGCTGGCACCACCCAGATCCCATCTGCTGCTTGCTCTGGGAATGGGGTGGCTCCTTTTGGTAGCCCAGCCACCACCAGTGCTGCTGCTCCAGCCCCACTAACTGATTCCTCCTGCTAATCCAGGGAGCCGGTGGAACTGGACACGGCTGAGCTAATTGGTGCATATTTTAAGATGGTATCGAAGCTTTTGCATTTAAACATTCCAGACTTGCAAAGGCAGCTGCAGGGAGGCAGGCCAGGGGGCTGCTCCTCGTGGTCACAGCCCTGCGGAGCTGGTTCCTGCAGAGTGGTGGAGGGAGAGGAGGGGGCAAGGGAAGGCAGTGAATCAGGAGCCCCTGGGTGACCCGGAGTCACCGGGGTGGTTTTTCCACCCCAAACAAGTGGAACCCTGCGGTGCTGGGCTGTGCTGGCTTCCCTGGGCACGAGGGAACAGTGCCCAAAGCCAGGCTTGGCTTTGCTGTGTCCAGGGCCCAACGGAGAAAACGCTGCCCCAGGCCAGCAGGGAAACAACAAATCCCTCATGGCAAAGCCACAAGATGCAGGAGGGGAGGGATGGCCCCTCCGGGGTGTCAGGGATCGAGTACAGAGCCCAGGGTGTGTTTAACTGCTCTGTTTAAACCACGACATCCGAAGGAGAGAGCACCTTCTCCCCAGCCGCCTGCAGAGCCCTGTGTGTGCTGGAAATGCTCTATAAATACATTAGCAATAAATAATGGATAACCTGGATGGGCATTAAAGTGTAAACAGGAGGTGAAGGGCTCTCTCCCATTACCGGTCCCCCGAGAGCCACGAGCATCCCTCTCTCCGAGTCCGGCTTGATGTTAGTCCGACTGCAGAGCCCTTAGTCACAGCAGTGACAATATCATAGATCAGTGGCTCCAGGGTTGGCAAAAACAAACCAAAAATAGTCCGGAGGGCAGAGTCTCCCTCCTGATGGCACGCTGGATTTGCCTGCATCAGCGTTTCTGCCTGTGGTGCTCCTCTGCCTGCGTGGGCTGACCCTCCCAAGGAGTCAGAGTCCTCTCCCTGGCACACTCCATCCCAGAAAGCTTGGGAGTGCCCCTGATTTGGGAGGTTTTATCCTCCTTGGATGCAGCTGAACTGTTCAGCCATGCTGGTTGAATATAGTCCCCAAAAGTCACTGCCATGTAGCTGAAGGTGGCCCCATTCCCAAGCTGGGGGGGATTGCCCCATCACCATGGTGACCATGCCCACAGACGATCCCAAGGGGTGGCATGGATACCCATCTGATGTGCAGAGAGACAAGGAGATCAAATGAATTTATGGATGTGACATGGGACAGGCCATCTCGGGGGGAGACTTGTGCTGAGAGTTGAAGGAGGGGCTGGTCAGAGTCAGGGTTTGCACAGCAGAGGGGTCCTGTGCTGCTTCCAAAGGGTCCTCACAGCCCCAAATAAAAGCAAACCTTCCTACCTGCTGTTAATGACACATCCCAGGGTTCACCGTCCTCCTGGAGAGGAGAACAGGGCTTGGAAAACAAGCTGGCTCCGAGCCCTTCTCCTCCTGCAGCCTTGCTCTGCCAGAGCTGGGCATTGATTCACCTGGCTGCAAACAGCTCAGGTGTGGCTCTGCTTCGGCAGAGAGGAAAGGGATGAGCTCTTCATCTTCCCAGCCTTCCCGGGAGCCTCATGTGGAGCCACGGAGATGGGATTTGGGAGCGGTGCCAGCCCGGCTCAGGGTCAGGTACCGGCAAATCCGGTGTGTCACGGTCTGCTTGGGCTCTTTCCTCTGTGAGGGGCTCTGGCAGTGAGCCTGGACAGCCGGTGTGTGCCAGGGCAGGCCTGCAGCCAGCCAGGGATTCATGGATGGGCTGGCAGCATCGGCTGGGAATGGGGCAGTCCCGAGGTTTTCCCCTTTGCAAGGACTGCTGCTCAAGGCTGAAGCTGGGGGCTGCTGACCTGGACATGCTCATGTCCTGATTCCTCTGGATTCTCTCCCCTTCTCTCGTGAGACCCTGCCTGGAGTCCTGTGCAGAGTTCTGGTGCCCCAGCACAGGAGGGCGTGAGGAAGGAATTCCTGCCTGGCAGGGTGGGCAGGCCCTGGCACAGGGTGCCCAGAGCAGCTGTGGCTGCCCCTGGATCCCTGGAAGTGTCCAAAGGCAGGTTGGACACGGGCTTGGAGCAACCTGGGATAGTGGAAGGTGTCCCTGCCCACGGCAGGGGTGGCATTGGGTGGGCTTTAAGGTCCCTTCTAACCCAAACCATTCTGGGATTCTGGGATTCTGGGATTCTGTGATTTGTGTATTTGAGCTGCTAAAAGCAGAAGAAAAATATCCCCATAAAATTTCACATGCACTGTATTTCCTGGATCTCCCCCAGCCATCTCCAAAACCAGGACCGGTCTGTAATGGCAAGAGTGTATTTTTGTTTGATAAGACAACCTAGGCCACAAAGATCCATTCCAAAGGGATAATAAACAGGATTGCTGGAGTGCAGGGAACAGGCACCTCTGTTCACCACTGATTCCCCCTCTCCTACCCTCCTCCCTGAGCCCTTCAGGCCTGTTTATCTCCTGCATTTCTTTGGAGAGCTGCTATTTCCTGCTTTTCAGGGTGTCCAATCCACTGGCAGAGTGCAAGGTGCGGGCTGGAGGCCCCGTTAGTGAGGAGGGGAGGGTGAGCAGGACGGTGGTGGAGCCCATGGGGGAGCCGACCTTCTCCCACACCCCTCTCAGGGCTGAGATTCATTCCCAGGTGGTGGCTGATGCCAAAGCTGCTTGAGCATCCCAAATTCTCCAGTCAAGTGGAAGCCAAGGGGGCGATGCAATCAGAGAGCTGATGGGCTGCCGAGCTCCCTCCACAGCTCCAGCACGTGCTTCCCTGGGTATTTTTCACTGCCAGCCAGCTGAGCTCTTGTTACTACACCGAGCAAATGAAAAAGTATAAATTTCCCCGAGCTTGGAACTGGGGGAAGGTCACAATTACTCACCCCGGAGCTGACAATTAATAATGGAGATGTGACAAATCACACGCTCACCTGGGATAGTGCACAGCACCTGGAGAATATTAAATTAACACTCACAGACACCCTGAGCTTGGAGCTGTGAAGTCCTGGTTTTGATGCCTGATGGCAGAGCTGAACTCAGAGCTCCTCCTGTGGGCATGGTGAAGGCAGGACGGAGAATTCCTCAGGGAATTTCTGTCCTCCAGCTGCTGAAGCACTGTGATAGAACTTGGCTTTGTATCATTCAGGTGACATAAATAATCTCCCGAGTCCAGAGGGGGAAAAAGGGCAGGCACGGCCTTGCCAAGGCTCCTTTTGGCCAAAGGTGACTGGGGGTGACCCTCACCAGTCCCTGCTCTGGACAGGGACTGGGCAAATGTGGCCTCCTGGGAGACAAGGAGAACCCAGTGTAAGACCTCTGCAGAGAAGAGCACCAGACTTGGGTGTCCTACAGTCCTCCAAACCCTACATTATAGCTCAGCCTTTTTTCCTCATCTCCCATGGGCAACAGCACTTTCCTGGGGTTTGGGTCTACCTGGGGATGGCTGTGAGGATGTGTGTGCAGCATCCAGCAGCTCCTCGCAGGGAACCTGGCCCCAGCAGGGGAGCTTTGTGCTGAATTCTTCCCGAATCCCTGAAAATCTGGACCCCCCCACGCACTGGTGACAATTTCTGAGTCACAACAGAGCTCGTTGCAGTGTTTCCAAGCCCTGCCTGCAGAAGGGATGCTCAGGGGGAGAAGCAGCGGCCGGTGCTCAGTAGGATTATAAATACCTTGCTGCGGGGACCTTCCAGCTTTCCTTCTGTGGCACGGTCGTAAATACTGTGCTTTGGGAAGCACCGGTGCATTAGTGAGGGCTGTAAAGCACCGGGGGCCTTGGCTGGGCACTGCTGACTGAAACAGCAGCAAAAAACCCGGCGAGAAAAATGCATCCCATTTTCTTTTACCAACCACAGCAATCTGCTGGCTCAAAGTGCAATTTAGGAGATTCACAGACTAAAGCCAAAACCAGGCAAAAGACTTCCAAAGCTTCCTGAGCTGAGCTGGGGCCGAGCCTTGGATCCTCTCCTGCTCTTCATTCCGTTCACCCAAGCAGGGTGGGCTTTCCTCAGGCGGCACCTGAGCAAAATGCTGCAACCAGAGGCCTTGCAAAAGAAAATGCAGACAAGGGGGGTGCTACCATCTGGTAAATGATCCTTCTCTAATTGCTGTTTTATGGTTGTTTGATGGCTGCTGTATAAAACCCCAGCAAGCTTCACCAAGGTTGCAGTGGAACCTTCTGAGAAGCAAAGGGCTGCTCTGAGGCTGCTGTGTGGGAGGTGGGGGGCAAGGAGAGCCCCCAGCTTCTGACTTTTCAAAGGCATTTTCTGAGTCACCCTCCCAGGAGATCTCTCTGCTGCTGCCCTGGGAGCTGAGGGAGATGTCACCTGCACCAGGGAGGGCAGGTACCTCTCAGCAGCCCCCAAAGAGCTCCCCAAATGCTGGGCTTAGAATAGAGGGTTTTTAAAAAACCACTGCAGCGAGAAGGCTTTAGCAGTGACCAAGCCTGATGTGGCCCTGTCCAGAGTTATTATTAATTTCAGAGCTGCTGGAATTGCTTGGCTCTGGTGATGCCCCAAAGGCTTGGGACTAGCTGGCCCAGGAGCAGAGCCAGCCCCGTGCCCAGTATCCATCCTCAGCCAGAGGTTGCTGCAGGCAGAGATTGGGAGCAGGGAAAGCCAATTCCCCGTGCTGGCTGTTGTGACACCTGGCTGTCCCTGGTGTCTTGTTCTGGGCAGAGAATTGTTTGGCCCTGCTCCTCTCCCAGCTGCAATCCCCTCTCCAGGCTGGAAGATGCTCCTTGACACCTTCTCCTGGGGCTGCTGGAAGGATGGGGGTGGGAAGCAGCTCTTTTGGCATGAGGAATCTGCCTGTTGTCCATGGTTGTCCCACCCATCTGCCCTTGAGAAAACGTTTTTTTCCGGGTACCAGGGTGTCAGGTCCTGCTCAAAGAGGCAAATCCTCTGCCTCCTCTCCAGCACTGGCCCATACTGGTCCTTGACCCTCTCTCCAGAGCATCCCTCTCCCACCTTGCCACACTCAGCACTATTCCCAGGCCTGGAAGGAGTCACACATCCATGAGGACCTCAGGACACGGTCCCCAGAGGCAGCCCTGGTGGTTGTTTCCCCCTGGCACCAGTGACAGTCCAGCTGTGGTGGCTCTTGTTTACTGGTCTGAGGCCTGCAAAAGATTAGGAGAAAACAGATGGCTCCTAATTGGCAGTGCCAGCTTACTTCCTGCTCTCCAGAGAAACCATTAAATTAAGGCTTAAATCAAACTTCGTACAAGTTAGGAGGCTGTTTGTAATTATTTCAAAATCTAGACAGATTTAAGGGCCTGGATTAAGGCTCTGTTTACTGTAATGAATGAAAAATGCCTACTCTGGCCTGTAAGGCTGAGCAGCAAAGGGTTGAAGTGCTGGAAATGGGACCTGCAAAATCCTCAGGCTCTGAGGACGGAAGTTTTGGGGAAAAGCAAGAGGTCCTGGACTTTGGCCAGGCTTTTCTGTGACAGTAGGGCTGTGATGGGGCTGCTGCAGAGCACACAGCTCACCCTGGGACATAGTGACACCATCAGGAGGCTCTGGACATCCATGGGGAGTTCCAACGTGGTTCAGGGCTGAGCTAAGTCTTGGGATAATTTTAATTGAAGCTGAATGCAGCTCAGTTAAGATAAACAAAATTTAATAAGCTGACCAGCTAAGGCTGATTAAAAGGGAGCGATGCCTCTGGATCTCCCGTGAACATCTCCCACTGGAGCAGCTTGGATTGGCAGCTGCCCCAAGGATGTGCAAAAGCATGAGCCCACGTGTTTGGGACATACCAGTGTCACCTGTGATCCCTTAACAAATTCTCCAGGAAGTGAGGGGTGTTTGTTGTCTGTCCTAAAAAACCAACACACCTGCAACTCCAACCATGAAATGTCTGAAACTTTTCTTGTTCTCAACCCAGCCACGATGGAAGTTCTCTCAACCCCTCCTGAATAACCCACACAGGGACCATATTCACTCCTTCAGCAGGAAAAATGTCTCGTGCTAATTACAGTTTTTAGATTTCCTGACAGGACAAGTGCCACACCACGTGTCCTGCCTCCCCCAAGGTGCAATCCAAGCCTCCTGGGGCACGGACAGCTGGCCAAGCATCCTTCCATGGAGCTGGGAGGAAGAGGTACCACAATCCCTGTGCAACAAGCTGTTTTCAATAACCACAGCAGCTCTGGGGACAGTGGCTGGCTGGCTGTCACGTGCTGAGGGTCTCCCTGCTGGCCCCAGCCTGGGCTGGCTCCCCTGGAGGTGATTCAGTGGTGAAGGAAAGGTTGTGCAGGAGATCCTGGAATATGAGGTTGGAAGGGGCCTCAGAGATCTGGTCCGACCTTTCTGGGACAAGGCAGCCCAGCGCCCTTACAGATGAATGTTAAAAGTGTCCAGAGTTGAGGAATCCTCTGCTTTTCTGGGGAGATTATTCCAATGGCTGATTCTTCTCACTGAGAAAAATTATGCTCTTGTGTCTAGCTGGAATATCCCCAGAGATAAAAACCTACACCCATTACCCCTCATCTTTCTGTGCAAGGGAATCTCCATCACCTCAGTAGCCACCCCAGAACACGGTGATAATGTTCTTTCTTTTCTCAAGGCTGGACAAACCCAGGGCTCTCAGCCTTTCCTCACCTGGCAGCTTTCCCCATCCTTGGGTCACCTCTGGGGCCCTTCTCTGGGCCCTCTCCCACACCTTTTCTGTTTAGCACGGGCCAAAGCTGAGCACAGTGTTCCAGGAGTGGCCCGAGGAGTGCTGAGTGGGTAATGACTTCTTTGTCTCAGCTGGTGACACCCTGGCTGATGGGCTCCCATTCTGTGCCCAGCCTGTTTCCGAGGCTGATCCACAGATGCTCCATTGCAGGGAAGGAGCTGATCCATTTCTGGGCATTGCCAGGGAGGGTGGCAATGCCCCAGGCGTGGGCATCGAGTCCCTGAGAATTTCCTAGCAACCTAGAAAAGTATTGATTGTGCCAGGCAGCACATCCATGCTTCATCTCAGGGTGAAAAATTCAGTGCTGCCACGCAGTAAATTCAGCAAAGCATTCACAATTAATGCACAGTTCCTGGCCATGCCTTTTGGATAGGCTGCCAGGACTGATTGATGATTGGAATTCTGCTAACTGCTTTAAGGAGCAAATTAAGGAGCAAGTTAAAATATCTGTGCTTTGGCCATGGAAAAACAGCTTCAGTGAGTAAGCTGGAAGATCACATTAGTCTAGAGAGGCCATTCAGCTGCCTCTGAAGGAGTTCCATCCTCATCCATCCCTGGTCAGCCCCACAGAAAAGGAACAACATCCATGGGCACCTGCAGAGGGTCAATTCTCGCTCCCATAGGAGGATTTTTAGTGAAGTGAAAGCTGGAGGGACACCAGACCTCACAGCAACAGCTAAATGCCTTGGAAAGCAAATGGCTCAAGGAAAGATTGCCTGTTCAATGGAACAGCAAACACCAGTATCAATATCCAGGTGAGGGTCTGTGATCCCTTCTACCTTCTCATCCAGGAAAGGAAGTCAGGTGGAACAGCTGCTGGAAAGGAGGAGGGAAATGTGGAGCTTTAAGGAGCAAGATCCCTTCAGGAAACACCTCTGGGGGATGAAAAGGGCTTTGTTCAGAGCAGACATGCAAAAGGCTGGGCAGGGGAAGAGGTGCCTCCTTTGCAGCTGCATCAGACAGAGAGGGTTCTGCCAGCCCCACCTCCAGGCACCCAGCTCTCCTTCAGAGACTCTCTGGACTCTGCAGGAGCTGCAGTCAGGGGTACAAACTGAGAGAGTGGAAGCTGAGGCTGGGTACAAACTGAGAGGGTGGAAGCTGAGGCTGGGTATTAGGAAGAAATTCTTTACTTTGAGGGTGGTGAGGTCCTGGAACAGATTGCTCAGGGAATTTGTGGACCTGGGTAAGACCTTGCTCAAGCTGGGCTGCTGGGAGGTGTCCCTGCTTTTGAGCAGTGACCAACAGGCTCACTCAGCCTGTTTATACGTTCCAAAGGCTTGGCTGCTATTCCCATTTCACTTTGACAATGGGCACATTCTGCTGGATGGCAGATCCAAGAGGGGAGGCTGTGTAACCCCGGCACAGTGAGGTGTCTCTGCAGGAAAGGCAGGCAGAGGTTGTTTAGGGAGTGAAGGAGAGCAGAAAATCCCAGAGTGTTGGAGAGCATGCACAGGAAGGGCTCTGAGAGCCCACTGGAAATCAAGTGGCATTAAGGCATGAATAAGCAACTGAGGGGGAAAATAAAAGGCCTGCATATTATAAAGAAGGATGAGGAGGAAGGGAGCAATTCGCTGTGGGAATGAAAGTGCTGCATCAGCCTGATGGCTCCAGCAGCAGCCGGAGGGATTGATCTGTGTGCTTGCTGGGAAATGTGCCACCGTCCCAAACCACGGCTCCTCAGGGCTCCCCTGGGCACAACTCCCTCCCCAGAGCTCTGGGCACGCAGAAATGCCAGGTGCAAAACACCTCTCTGGGCAAGATGGTGGGAACAGCCCCCTCTGCAAAGAGGATGCTCCACACAGGGTGGGAGGTGCTGTTTCAGCCTCTTTGTAAAACTGCCTGGGCTTAGGTCAGAAGAGACCCTAAAAATCATCTTGTTCCACCCCCTTGTCATGGGCAGGGACACCTTCCACTATCCCAGGTTGCTCCAAGCCTGTGCCAGGGCCTCCCCTCCCTCACAGCCAGGAATTCCTTCCCAAGATCCCTTCTATCCCTGCCCTCTGGCAGTGGAAGCCATTCCCTGTGTGTTGTCTCTCCATCCCTTGTCCCCATTCCCTCTCCTGGAGCCCCTTTGGGCACTGGAAGGGGCTCTGAGCTCTCCCTGGAGCCTTCTCCTCTCCAGGTGAGCACCCCCAGCTCTGCCAGACACCCAAGGCAGAGATAGTGAGGGGGAAGAAGGAGCAAGTAAGGGGATTGAAAGAATTTCTGGCTCCTGCTCAAGAATGGGTGAAAAACCCCTTTGGGGTCAGGAGAGGAAATGCAGGGTTGATTACACTTGGCTTCGCTGCTGGTGTTGAGGGAAGGTGACCCTGCTGCCAGGCACTGCAGAGTTAAACAACTTTCCTAGCTTGTGACATAGAAATATGATCTATCTGGGGGAAAGCTGTACTTGTACAGCCTTTACATCGCAGCATGACATTCTGGAGCTTCAGTATTCCCCTGGCAGAGCGCTGGGTAAATGCCACTGCTGGTAAAGTCTGATGACCTCTCCGCAAATTCAGGGGCACTTGTACGGTCTTGGAGGAGGACTTTGAGAGCCTCATGGCCTGCAGCAAAAGGCCCAAAGTCTGACCACTGCATGCTGAACAGCAGCTGTGTCCCAGGGTATATCCCAGTGCTTCCAGCTGACTGCTACAATTCCCTGAACGCTGTGGATGTCAAACAGCAGAGCGTGGCCGTGATCTGTTGCTGTACAGATTTTGTACTGCACAAAGAAAGAGCTGGGGAAATGCTTCAGCATGAAAAGAAAGGGAATAAATCTGCTCAGTGTCTGATGTGCCTATGGAGAGACATGGAGTGTGCCCCAGGTGCTGGGGAAGTCAGATGTGTTAGCAGCCATGACTTGTTAAATGAATTTCCCTGCATTATCTGTCAGGAGCTGACTGTGACTTCGTTATCTTTGCTCCTGACACAGGATTATTGCCCAGTTATTTTGTGCTCTGTTGATGGCTGCAGAGCTGTCGGAGCTCTCCCTGCGAGGGATGTCAAATGTGAAGCTGGGAGCTGCTCCCGGTGAGCCCCGGCTGCTCCCTGCCTCAGGGACAGTCCCACAGCAGAGGGGATTGCTTACTCTGGCCCCAGTGAGGGGCATGGACACTGCTTCACACAGATTTCTTCCAGACAGATGCATCAGGGACATTGTGGAGGATGCAAAGACAAGGGGAACAAAGAAAAGGCGTCTTTGGGTTGTTTTTGTACCTCCAGGAGTTTAGGCAGTAGAAATAAGAGTATCTAGGTGGGAATTCCCTCCCAAGGACATCCCGTGGCACTGTGGCTCATGTGTACACCCCAGCATATCCTCCTTTCCAAAGAAAAAGGCTTTTGTGGTTCAGGAGTACCACAGCAGCTGGTCTGCCTCCTCAAAGGCTGAAAATCCTCGTGTGGCAGTTCCTGGGTGAGTTCATTCCCAGCTCCCAGGTCCCCATGTCTCCCTGGAAACCCTAACCCTCACCCTGACCCGTTGTGACAACAGCAGAGATGATGGATGTCCTTGCTGACGGCATCCCTCACCACCTGCTGCCCTGGATTTTGGGAAGGAATGAGCTTTGTTCATCCAGGCAGAGCGTGTAACCCTGTGTGGGAGTATTGGAGCTCTCGTCCCCTCGGTTTGGCTCCTCTGGAGTCCACAGCAACATTAATCACACCCTGACCAGCTGCTGGAGGGTTTGTTTTAAATCTCCCCAGACGGCTCTGGCTCTGCAGAGAGTTCATTAAACATGAGCACTTTCTGTCCTGAGAGAGAATTAAATGAGTTAACACATCCTAACGAGGAACTTAAGTGCTGGGTAATGGAAATAACAGCGAGCACTGCGGGGCTGGATGCAGGGATGGGGCGCAGGGGACTCGTTGGGAAGTGCCCAGAGATCTGGCTCCTGCTGGAAAGCGTCCCTGGAATGGGGGTGATGTACAGTGCTCTGCCTGAAGAGCTCCACTGGGCCCTTCTGGAGAGAAATCATGGAATCACAGACTGGTTTGGCTTGGGAGGGACTTACAGCCCATCCATTCCTAACCCCTGCCATGGCAGGGACACCTTCCACGTCCCAGGCTGCTCCAAGCCCTGTCCAGCCTGGCCTTGGACACTTCCAGGGATCCAGGAGCAACCACAGCTGCTCTGGGCACCCTGTGCCAGGGCCTCAGCACCCCCACAGGGAACAATTCCTTCCCCATATCCCATCCATCCCTGCCCTCTGGCAGTTAAAACCCTGGGATCCCACATCCAAAGGCTACACAAAAATGTGTCAGGCAGGAATTTAACATGTTTGCTGTGTGCTGCTGATGGAAAAGGTGGGGAAGGAGGAAGGTGGGAAAAGGGAAATGAGGAGGGTGGCAGGAGACTGGAAATGCAAGCTGGAAAAATCAAAGTACACGCTGAGAATATGGATGGCCACAGAAACAGGATTGTCCCATCAAAAGGCAATTAACACTTGAGATACTTTGATGTGACTTTGTACCTATATTTAATCTAAAGTGAACAAAGCTTAGCAAGGAAGATGCTGGGCTTTGGAAGAGCTGCTGCTACAGCCCTGACAGCGACAGGGGAACTGGAGCTGTGGCCCCCAAACTGGGGGGCTGGGAGGGGAATGGGGCTGAGGGTGTGAGGGAATGGGACTGTGCGACTTTTGCACCTCGGTGGTATGGTCAGCCCCAAATGGTGACCCTCTGCCAGCAGACTGGCACAGACAAGGAATTAATTTGCTTTCCGTGTTTTAAAGTGGCTCCCTGAAGTTAAAATCTCCCTCCAGGCAGGGTTTTCCCCCAATTCCCCTCCAGGGAATTGAGCTCAGGGTTTAGGTGTGACCACTCCTTCCCTCTGCTTTGCAGAACAGCACAGTCGTGTGAGAGGACTCTTGGTTCAGCAGAAAAGTGGCACTGGGGGAAAAAAAGGCAATGGAAAGAAGCCTTAGAATAGCAATTTCTTATTTTTTCTGATGTCTCTATCTCCGGGGCTGATAAATATTCACATTTCCCTTGGTGAAAAGGAAAGAAGTGTAAGGGGAAGTGGATCTGCTTTGAGGTGGAGTACAGACCTCAATAAATTCTAATCAGCTGCTCAGGAATGGACACAGGGGAGTGGGAATTGGTAGATAAAGCCTCAGCTGTTAAAAGAAACATCGAGCAGCTCCTCCTGGCTGGATGAATCAGGCAGCCCTCTACATTCACGTGTAACCAAGGAAGGTGAATTTGTGAGGACCGGAGTTGTACTCTCATGTCGGATTAAATTTGGATTTATGGCCTGGAAGATTACATTGATATGTACCTGTGGTGGAAAAGTCTTGGTTTCATTTTGAGCCCTGCCAGCTGGGCACTTAGTCAAGAAAATAAAAAAGAAAAGAGGCTGCTGGGACAGAAATTCTCATTTTCCTTCAGGCCAGCCCAAATAATAAATCCACAACCAATTAAACCTCCCGCCCATCCCTGCTCCACAAACCACAGCCTCCTGGAAAGCTCATGGCCCAGCTGAGATGAAGCTCCTCCGTTCCTCTCACTGCACAGGTGAGGCTGTTGCTCCTAAGGGAGATGTTTTCCTGGGTTTTGGTGATTTTATCCCGGGAATTTACCCGTTCCAATTGTAGCACCTCTTGTTTCCAGCCCGTGTCTGCCCTGGTTTGCCTTTACAAGGCTGCCAGCAAGCACTCGGGATTATTCACACATATTTGCCTGCAAGCATCGATTAGTTTGATCACGCTTGCAGCCATTATCCTTGCAAAGACCAGAAGCTTTTAGCCCGGTTTGTTTAGTTTTTAAATGTCAGAAGCGGTGGAGTTTGCAAACAGACAAGGAAAGGGTGATAGAAATGACCCACTCTGATGTTAAAGCTGGAACTAGAAGTAAATTTAGAGACTTACAAGTTCAGAGAAAGGCTTGTGGGTGAGAAAAGGACAAGAACGAGGAGGAATGGGGGTAATATCTCACAGAGACGTGGAGAAACTCTCCTGCAATACACAGCTGTGTCTGCCAGTAAATCCCCTGGCACTTCAAGAAGGATCTCTCTGTTCCTTGCACTTAATGAGGGATTTTCCTGTTAACAAGTCCTCAACAAGTCTGCACCCAGGGGACAGCAGTGCTCTGCCCCTGGGGAATGACAAAGTGCCAAAAAGTGTCAGAAGGGCTCCAAAAGCATCGAGGGACCGAGCTGAAACCTCCGTGCCAGATGGGACTGGGGCTCCAAGGTCAGGGGTGAGGAATTCATTGCACCCCAGAAGTCACCAGTCCCAGGTTTGTTTCCACAGGCAGGACCCACAGGAATGCATCCGGCCCTCAGAAAATTGAAATTAAGCTTGCAGACTCTTCCTTGCTCATTTTTCACAAAGCTTTTCTCTCCCAATCTTTAATCAAATGTTTCTTCAGCTTTTTATATAGTTCCTATCAAAAAACCCATCTGTGAACAAAATTTCCCTCATTTCCAGCTTAATATTTTTTTCTGCGAGTGGCAAAATGTTCTTGTCTGAAAAATGTTTAATAAATTTCCCTCTGTCTCTTGCTTTTATTAGCTGTGCTTTCCTATTCCTGACGATGCTCTCTGCCATTCCCATGTTCCAGAGCCCACTGAATTATTCAACCCATTTATTTCTGACTTTGGGTATTGTTCTCATCTGTCAGTGTGTGCCAGTCAGATGGGAATGGGGAAGTTTTCTTCCTCCGGGGGGGAATCACAACCCTACAGTCAGAGAAATCTTACCCTGCACTTGGAGACTTGCCTGGCATGGGATACCTGTGGGAGCAGGAGATTTTAATGGTCTTCTGTGTGGGGAAAAGCTCCTCCAGGACATCATTTCCAGCCCTGGGGCCAACAGCAGAAGGACGTGGAGCTGCTGGAACAACCTGGGATAGTGGCAGGTGTCCCCTGCCCGTGGCAAGGTGGGAGGATGAAATGAGCTTTAAGGTCTTTTTCAGCCAAAACCCTTCTGTGATTCCACCAACCCTGCCTTGAGCTCTGGAGAAATCCATCCTGGCCCAGTTCTGCATAAATACGATGTTGTACCTGCTCCAAAAGTGCACCAGACTGTCATCCAAGGACTGGGAAGTGTGGGGGTGTTGCCTGGAAAGGGAGAGCTGCCTACATGCAGGAAATCTGTATTTTCACACACTGCCTTTCTGACATTCATGTGCCAGAAAAGAAATATTCCTTCAGGCATGAAACAAATTGGTCCTTTCTGTCCCCCCCACTCTTAAAGCTGCTTTATTGGAGAAAAGGGCTTTATTCTTTTGGAAAGCACACCTTTGGGGAGCAGATTTTTATCAGAATTTAAGAGCTGGATAGAGGCTTAGCCATTGCAAAAAGTCTGGTGTTAAATGGGCTCCTGTTTACTGATATTTGCACTTGCCACTCGCTGGGGAAAAAAAAAAAAGAAGAAAAGACCTTGATTTCACAAAGGATATCAGGACAAAATAGGAAGTCATCCACAGGATTTTTAGCTGCGTGCTCCTTTTGATTACCCAGCATTTCCCTGAGCACACATTACTGCTAAAGCACCATGAGCTGTTTCTCCTTGGTCTAAGCCCCTTTATTGTCTATCCCTGCTCTCCATTCCTTTGCTTCTCCAGCATGGAAAGCCAAGCTCAGCTTGGCCTGGAAGGTGGCAGGCATGGATGAATTTCTGGGGAACATCCTTGCAGGCTTCCCCCAATTTTTTCCTCTCTTTTCTGCATGAACTTCAGTGCAGCCACCTCCCAGTTCTGTCCTCACTCCTTTCTTGGGCGAGTCTGGAGCTGTGGCCCATCCTGAAGTCCTGAGAGCAGCTGGATTGCCAGGGATCTGTGAGGAGCCACCAATGACCAAAGCTGCCTCCTTGTAGCTCCACTTGGCTGAAGATGCTTCTCCATCCACCTGGGGCCTCCCTGTCCATTGAAACAGCCCTGATTGTCCACCCAGCATTTGCACAGGGCGGGGTGGGGTCCCCTGGGCTGCTCCAGCAGAAATAACCAGAGACCAGCTGGAGACCTGTGCTCCAGCTCCTGCCAGGGCTGCAAAACTCAGTGCACCATTAGGGATTCAGGCAGGTTATTTCTGAACCTGAGCAGCTTCTCGTGTTTGTGTGATGCAGCATTTGAGATAATAAATCCTCCGGGAGCAGGGCTGTGCTGCAGAATGCACCAGTGAGTGCCCAGGCTGGGGCTGGAACAGCAGAGCTCGAATTATCTGGGTTTTTTCCTGTTATTTGCAGAATTCAGTCTCATGTTACCCTGGATGAGAGAGAAGCTCTTGCAGTCATAATTAAATGTCACATACATTTAACAGAGTGTAGATCTCTATTCCAAACTCCCTCTTCCATCTGGCTCCAGCACAGCTGAGATCAGGCTCTTCACAGCCTGGGAAATGATATTAGGGCAGTTTGTGTTTATCACAGCCATGACTGATGCCTGCAGTCAGCTCATGATATAATGAAGGGAGTTCAGGCAGCACAATGGGGATGTATATTTAGAAGATGAAATAGGGCCCTGTGAGCCATTCAGGACCATAACATTACCACTGGGGAGTGTAAATAAGAAGTGGAACATAAGGGTGGCTGAGTCACCGTGGCGGAGACTTGTTCTCCACCAAACAAGCACCTGTCCCCTCCTAAGAGAGAGCTGGGCTTGGGTGACACTGAGCTGTGACCCCTCTCGGACCAGTGCCTCCCGTCCTGCAAGCTCCCAGACAGCTGGAATGAGGGGCCCTTTCATTGCACAGAATTACAGAATTACAGAATTACAGAATTACAGAATTACAGAATTCCCGGATGGGTCAGGCTGGAAAGGACTGCTGTGGGTCACCTGGTGCCACCTCCCTGCTCTGGTAGGGCCATCCCAGAGCACAGGGCACAGGGACACCCAGGGACACCCAGGGACACCCAGGGCTGAGGGCCCCTCTCAGCTGGGCCTCCTCTCCAGGCTGAGCAGCCCCAGCTCCCTCAGCCTTTCCTGGCTGATGCTCCAGGCCCTTCCTCGGCTCCAGGAGCTCCAGTCCCTGCTGTGCTCAGAGCCCAGAACTGAACACTACATCCTTGTTCAAAACGTGTGAGATCAGGTTTGCAATTAAGTTCAGCAGGGGCAGGTTTCTGACAGGAAATCACTGCGCTGTTGCTCACGGGGAGTGACAGAGCTCAGCCATCACAAAGATTTCCGCTGTCTACCTTCCCACATGCCAGTTTGTGTCTTCATTTCAGCTGTGATTCCCCTCCTTGAGCTGACAGCAGCTCTCACCATCTGGAGAGAGGTGTGCTTCTCCTCGGCTGAGCCTTCCAGCGTGGAGCTGCCGGAGGAGCACAAGGAAACATCACAAACTGGGAACAGTCAGGTGTTTGTTTCTCCACAGGCTGTTCTGGGATGCCTATAAATAAAGAGTGCGCTCCAAAGTGACCTGAGAGCAAAGGGAGGTTAAATATTGGGATCAATCCTGGCTGGGAGATGAGCAGATTGAGAGCAGCCCTGCCAAAAAGGATTTGGGGGTGTTGGTGGGTGAGAGGCTGGACATGCCCCGTGCCCTGGGCTGATCCCTCAGCCTGGGCAGCAGGGCAGGGGGATTCTGCCCCTCTGCCCCTGAGCTCAGGTGAGACCCCACCTGCAGAGCTGCCCCAGCCCTGGGCCAGCAGCACAAGGACCTGGAGCTGCTGGAGAGATCCAGAGGAGGCCCCGGAGCTGCTCTGGGGCTGGAGCCAGGCTGGGACACCTGGGGGTGCTCACCTGGAGAGGAGAAGGCTCCAGGGAGAGCTCAGAGCCCTTGCAGGGCCTAAAGGAGCTCAGGGAGAGCTGAAGAGAGACTGGGGACAAGGGATGAAGGGACAGGACACAGGGAATGGCTTGGACATCAGAGCTTGTTCAACATGTGATGTTGATGTGGAATGGGCCATGGGCTCACTCAACAAGTGACATTTCACAGATATGTTTAATTTTGAAAACTCATTGAAAAATCCCCAGAGCAAACTGTTCTTGGAAAGTTGAAATGCAGCAGGTTCATTTTCCCTTTTGGGACTTCTGCTTGGAGTTTTAATTTAAGCATGTAATAATACTTTAAAAAGTCCCAAACCAGACCAGTCCTCTTTAAACCACAACCAGAATGAGATTATTTGGCTTCTGCACAGATTTTTTGAGATTATTTTAAAATAGGAATTCAGAGAAGTTTTTGTCCTTATCTGGGGTTGTGCATGACCCAAGGGCTGAGTGATTTTCCAGCCTCAGCCATGATTTCCATGGTGTGGATTGCTGCTTGATTCACTGCAGATGAGTGAATTATCAGCCAAGTGTCTGTGTCCTTCTGCCTTTATTAAAGGCATCAAACAAGCAACCAGCATTGCTGAACTACTTTGTCAGGGAGAAGAAAACCTCCTAGGGCAGGAATATTGACAGAGTTTGTAAACTCTGTCCTGACCTTTCTCCTTCACAGAAACTTGGGGGCTGAGTCAGGACAGTAAATCTGCTGCATCTCATTCAGGAAGGGAAATGATTACTCATCTCTCCATGATGAAAGGGATTTTATCCTGAAGCCTGCCTGGTTGGTGATTTGCAGAAGGGATTGATGCAGCAATAACACGGCTGTGCATGGGGATACTGCTGTGGGGCACTTCCATGTCTTCAGAAAGGCATCCAGATGTTTCTGCACTATTGCTGGTCGTGGAGGGGAGAAACAGAAGTAGAAAAAAAGATCTAAGATCTAGAAATCATAGATGGGCTGTGGGTGAAGCATGGAAAGCGGAGAGCAAGGAAAAGAGGAATTTTGCATCAATCCAGAATAGGCAAACACAAGGGCAGGCAAAGGGAAGAGAAGCAGGATCTCCATGGAGATTACCAGTGCAGGTTAATTGAATAAAATATTTTTTTACTGTTTGCAAAGCTTCCTCCCGGGACCTTTGGAAGCAGCAGGAAATGGAAGATGTGCTCCATCAGCCTGGCAGAGCTGGGGTTGGCCATGAGGGCTCTTCCAAGTTCTTTCCACACCTTCCTGGAGTAGAGAGGCAGAAGTGGGGTTAATGTTCTCCTTGACAGCAAGAACCAAGAGCTTATTTCTGATGGACAGCAGCTTAGTGGAGCCATGTTGAACAGCCCTATAAAGAGCAGAAGTGGTTTGAAAGCCCTGAATGAAAGCCAGTCAGGTTTTTATATTTTATTTTAAAGCCTCATCAGGCTCTAAGCGGAGTTTGGCTTTGGTGCATGGCAGATGGCTCAGGAGATGTTTCTCTGCTCTATACATAGTAATTTTTGACCTAAATCTACTTTTGCCTCTTCTACAGAAAGCACACACGTATTTTTGCTGGTGTGGGAGATTTCCAGAGCAATTCCAGGAGAGGCTTTCTGGGAAAGGAGTGGGGAAAGCCCCGTGGTAGGACAAGGAGCCATCCCAGAGACCTCGCCAGGTTCTCTGCAGTCAGTGGAACCAGCAGCTCTCCCCTCTTGAGGACACAAGTGCAGCTGGGCCAAATCCATCTTTGTGCACCACCCCGAAGGTTTGGGAGCCACCCTAGGGCGCAGCCCCAGGCCTTGGGAACAGCACGGGCCTGGAGTGCGGCTCACCGGAAAGGGAATCATGGGATGGTTCGGGGTAGGAGGGACCTTAAAGCCCGTTCGGGGTTGGAGGGACCTCAAAGCCCGTTCGGGGTAGGAGGGACCTCAAAGCCCGTTCGGGGTAGGAGGGACCTTCAAGCCCATCCGGTGCCACCCCTGCTGCGGGCAGGGACAGCTCCCACTGTCCCGGGCTGCCGGGACAAAATGTCTGCTGAAAAGCACGATGTGTGAGGAGAGGGTGAATGTTCAGTGCAGCTGTAGCCAGTCCAGGATCTCAGCAGGACCTGGAATCCTATTAAAATGTAATGCCAGCACTGCCCTGCCACCCCCAGCGCTTTTCCCCCGCTGGCTGCTCATGCAGAGCGGCGGGAGGAGCCTTGGAGGTGGGACAGGATGAGGCACGGATGCTGTAGGGTTTATTTGAAGCAGCGGTCCCCAAAGCCCGGAGCAGCAGCGTGCTGCAAGGTCACCTGCAGTGCTGGTGGCAGGAGCTGAGCAGCCCCACCCCGCTCCGCAGGCAGCAGCTCCTTGCTGTCCCTCCGCAGGGCTTCATCCCCCGCTTTTCCCGGGGCTTAGGGAAGGAGGAGGAACTGGAGCCGTCAGGGATGCTGTAACACAGGAATCCTTTCAATGTGCTAATGCGGCTGCATTAGCGCTAATGGGCACCGCCAGCAGCAGGCTCTCGGGAGGAGGGAGCATGCCGAGCGTTGAATTCCACTAATGCTTCCTTAATCCAAGCAGTCTTTAAAAGAGTAATGAAAAGAGCTCCTGTTTACAAATAACCAGGGCAGAGCAGGGGATCGTAGCTTTCTCTGGGCTTCCTTGCTCTTTACCCGGAGAGAGAAGAGCTCCGGGCTGTTCCTTGCTCTGCCTTGCATCCTGTTACCAAATGCCACCCTCGGAACCAGGAATCACGAGTGTGTCCTGTTAAATAACCAGGTTGCCTAAGCTTGGTCTGATGTACTGAAACAACATTTGCAAAGTGCAAATCCCGCTGTCAGTTACGTAACTGAATTATCCTTCCATATGCCAGACAGCAATTCTACAGTTAATTGATTTTAATCTAATCATTTGTAGCCAGTCACCAGTTTTAATCAACCCTGCCCACCCCCAGCCCATCGTTTTGCATGAGCCATCTTTCCAGCAATTACTGGTTTTAATTATATGAAAGTCTGGTTATGTTTCATTAATTCTTGTCACATTACCACAGCCCTCCATTTCCACATCCAGCGTCCAGCCACCTCGGCATCATGATCCATTACAGCGGACAAACAGGAGCATCCTCGCTCCAGCTTCATTAGATTTGGAATGCTAATCAGCAAGGTTCAGAGGAGGCAAAACACGGGGCAAAACTCGCCCCTTTTCCCTTCCCTCCTCTGCTCTCCACAGCCTGGCTCCAGCACTGAGCACCTGCTTCTGGCCTGGGGGCATCTGAACCACTGCAGAGCCCCAAATATCTCAAAATGCTTCATTTTTCCTTGAGGAAAAGTGCTCGGGACCTCCCAGGGGAGGGGGAATATCCCTCACTACTCCAGTTCCAAGACTGACCACCAACATGAAATGCACCTTGGGGGTGGGCAAAGGGGAAGCACAAATAAATCCTCGAGGTTACTGGGGTGCAAACACACTCAGAGTCCCTGTGCAATGCGGTGGGTGCTCTCCCCAGATGGAGGGAGATGGAAAGCAGGAGGGGCAGGCTGGAGGAAGGCTGGGAACTGACCTCCACAGCATTTGGGATGTCATGCCCCAGGCAGCACCTGCAAGAGCCTGGATTTGGTGGGAGGCTGGAGAAGTGACTTTGTGTAACTGGGATCAGTGGGAGGTACCTGGCTAACACTCAGGATGTGATCATGCCAGGGCAAGAGGCAGGAGGGATGAAATTCCCCCCATTCAGCCTGGTTTGGCCAGCTCTGGGTGCTCAGAAATGGTGGCCCAACACAGGGGCCTTCCAACCAGAATCATTCCACAATTCTGGGATGGTTCTGTGGCCCAAGCTGAGTGGGCAGGGTGTCCTCATCCTTAGGAAAAGATTGGTTTGGCAGGAAAACTGCAAGCAGAGCTGGATTTTTGAGCAAGTGTGAAGTTCAGAGGTTTATTTGGAGCTGTTGCTGGCGTGGAGATGTCTGCTCCAACCTGAGCCCACATCCAGGTCCCATCTTAAATAGACCTCAGTGCCACGGGATTACAGAAATGAGATTCCCCCAGAAGCAGGCACTGGATCCCAGCTGCCCGAGCTGCCAGGGCATGTGCAGGAAAACCCTGCCTCTCCTTCCCCTCCACAAAGCTCCAAACTCCCTCTGGCATTTCCAGCAGGGACAAAACCTCACTGGGTAGTGGTGTGGTGCAGGTGGATCCCCGGGGATCAGAGCTGTCCCTGCTCCCATGGGGGATCCCATTCCTGCCCCCATCACTGCCCCCAGGAGTCCGTGATGCTGAGAACAGGGATCTTCCCGAGATCTGGGCTTGGGGGATGATCCAGGGAGGATTTGCCTCTGGAAACACTCTACCTACAGGCTGGACATTTGTCTGGGTGAGTCAGCCCAGCCATTGTTCCCACTTAAACAAACCTCTAACAGAAATGAAGGATTACTTCATATCTAGTTGAAAAGAACAGGAAGCCCTGCTATTCACAACAGAAAGTGAATATTTCCTTTTTCTAGAGTGTCGTTGAAGGAATCCACGTGCTGCAGCCTGCCTGGAGCTGGTGTGGGGGAATGGAGATGTCAGGGAGTCTCATGGGGTTGTCCCAGCATCCTTCCTGCGACCCTTCTGCTGGTGCTGTGTGGGTGTGGAAGAGCCCTGGGCGTGGGGCTGGGGGGTTTCTGTCCTGTCCTGTGTCTCTCAGGGCACACCCTCAACCCAAGGAGGGTCAGAAACCTCCCACACCCAGAGCAGGCCAGGGAAGGGAGCCACAAGCACTCCAAATGAGATGTCACATAAATAATGGATGGCGAGTGGAATGGGCTAACGAGGCTTTTATGGACAACTAATAAAGCGAACAGGAAAAGTCTCCTTCTGTCTGAGGTAACGCCGCCAGCATGAGCGAGTAATCTTGGCTCTGGGGACCACTTTGTGTTTAATCCTCCCTTTCCCCACTCAGGCCAGTTTTATACAGATATGAATTATTGAATCCAGCCAAATTTTCCCTGTGTTCCAGCTAGCCACGACCTCTGTTGCTGAAGACTTGTGGCAACACTGGTAGGGCCCCAGCAGGAATGTTCTTTTGGGGGTTTCTCTGTGTGCATAACTGAGCTAAGGTGATCTGTGTGGGAACTGGAATGATATTATCACCTTTGTGCTGGGAATTGTGTAGCTGAACCGGTTTAGCACCTCTCCACGTAATAGGAGCGTTTCTTACACATTTATTATGCTGTAGATAAACACTGCATTAATTATTAATTTATAATTTCTAAGGTTGTCTCTCACAGGGAAAAATGGAGAGTCCTGAACTGAGTGTTGACATTGGAGGCAGAATCTGAGCCATGGAAGAACTGGGGGATGGAGGCAGGTGAGGAGTACAGAAACATTCCTCCCTTCCAGAGGGAGCTGTCCCCACATCCCAAGGAGAATGTCTGCTAAGCCCAGGATGGTTCTGACGGCCCAGAGAGGCTCCCCAGGCTGGCTGAGAGTGACTCAGCCAGGGACAGACGGGGCAGGGTTTGGAACCTGCTCTGCTCTGGCAGGAGGGGTCCCTGCCCCTGGCAGAGGGTGGAATGGGATGAGCTTTCAGGTTGCTCCCAACCCAACCCAGCGTAATTCCATGATTGAGCAGTTCTGTGCTCAGCCGTTTGGTGATTTTGGAGGGTCCTGGCCAGGTTCACGGAACACCACGAGCAGGACAACAACTGTCTGCACCTGGTGGCCTTGAGGGACAGGAGAAAAGCCACCAGTGTCCTGTCTTGACTTTGTGACTGTCGTGGAGCCACGTGAATCATTTTTAATGGGCACTGCCAGGACCCGGTGGCCGCCTCCTGGCACAAGGATGGCCACTGACCGCGTCCATCCCGGCCCCTGGGGACAGGAGGGCAGAGCCCCTGGGGAGCAGCAGGGCCAGAGCCGTGTCCAGGGGAGGGATGGGTGGACAGCAGAGGGCTCTCGAGCCCTCAGCAAGAGCAGGGCCAGCCTGGGGGGTGCTCGGAGCCCTGCCCGGGGAATTAAACATCGTTTGGATTCAAACAGGGGAAGAAAGAGAAGAAGAAAGTTGAAAAGTAGAAAGGGCAAAAGAAAGAGAAAAAGAAAAGAAACTAGAAGGAAGAGGAAAGGATAAAGAAAAAGAAGAAAAAGGAAAAGGATAATGAAAAAGGAAAAGGAAAAAAAAGAAAAATAGGAAGAGACAGAAAAGGAAAAAGAAATAGAAATAGGAAAAAAGAGAATAATAAAACCAATTTAAAATTAAAATAAAAAGTTCTCTTTTCCCATGCAGAGAATCTGTCTGCAGGGAGCAGTGCTGTGGTGCTGGAGTGCTGGGTCCTCCCCTTCCCACCCCAGGGATTTGTCATCAATCTGCCTTTGGCTCGAATCTGAGCAGGGGAAGGAGAAAACCCCCTCCCTCGGCCGGGTTGGGAAGAACCTGGACGGTTATTTTGGTATTTCGAGTGGGAGTTGAAGGATGATGCCAGACTGGGTTTTTTATCCTTCCTGTACTCCCCATTGTCCAATAGAAAGCGTGTGCCTTCCCTAATGCAGGATAGATGCCCCAGAGAAGCAGTGCTGGCTCTCCTGAGCAGGGACTGGGAGGGATCACTTCCCTGGGAGCTGCATTCCCTTGGGGTCATCCACTTCCCCAGTGATCCTCACCTTACCCAGGTGACGGACCCGTCTCCAGATCCAACTTTGTGTCCCGTCTCTGTGCTGAGGACAAGGAGACCTTGGAATTTCTCGAGTGGCAGCAGCTGTTTAGGAAACCCAGGGAGGGAACTGGGAAGCCCAAGTGGGAATTAGGCACTTTCCTGCTCGGGCTTTGCCCTCTGCAATGCCCAGAGAATCTTGTCTGGCCCTTAGACCCACGAGGCCCTGCCGTGATCCCCGTGCACATCCCAGTCCCAAATAAAGCTGTTCCGTGTGATGGGATCCTGTAGGTTCAGGTTCCTGCCCTTTCCTGTGCCCAGATCCCTGCCCTGCGGGGCGAGGGCAGGAGACACCGAGGGTTATCTGGCCTTTGCAAAGGAGGGAAGGAAATTGCCAATAGGACCTTGCACCTTGGGATGTGCTGTGGATATTTGCCTTCCTCATTTATGTGTAAATAAAGCCTTTTCTCTCTGACACCAAGCAGGGGCTGCAAGCGGCAGAACTCATCCCCCACCGAACTCGGGATGCGCAGATGGAGTCTCGGAGAACAAAGAGCTAATCCCGAGTGACCTGACATCATCCCCAGCATGGGGAACAAGGTGTTGAGCCGGGCTGCCGCTGAGCACACCTATTAAATGTGTCCTCTCTGCCATGAATTATGTATCTCCGCATTTCCATTTCCCCACTGTCGCCTGTTTGATGAAATTCTCCTCGGCTGATAGGGATTAAGGCACCTTCTTCAATGCACGGCACCTGTGCTCAGAGAAGCGGGGATGAGGATGCTGCATTCCCCAGCTCTGCCCTGCGGGGCTCCGAGGTGCAGCACGGTCCCCTGGGGAGGAAATGCGGGCCAAGGCTGGGCACCCGGGTGGGAAAGGTTTGGCAGAGGTCAGGGGGTTATTTTACACAAGGGGCTGGCAAACCTCATCCTGGGAATTCCTGCTCTGAACAGCAGCACCTGGTGCTGGCTGGGGGGCTCTGGAGAATCCAGCTCCCACCCAGCAGACACTCCAGAGCCTTCCCTGGGACGTGGGGAATACAGGGGATGTTTAGCTGGCTGCTTTCTCTCAAACCCTGTGGGTGGGAGGGAAGAGATTTACTCGGACATCACAATCCTAGATGCCGGCACAGGAGCAATCCCTGTCTCTGTCTTCACCTTTCCTTTTGTCTTCTCCCTGGGGAGAACAGGCATTCCTACAAATCCATGGTTCTGCTTCAGACAGGAGCCAAGGCTGCCCCTAAAGCACCGAGAGACACAGCTCTGGCTGCAGCAGCTCAGGGGTTAAAGAGCTGAGATGTCACACAGCCACTTCAAGTGTTGGTCAAACACAAACAGCAGAGTGCTGCTCTCCTCGGTGACAGGAGCCAGGGAGGGTTTGTCCTGGTCAAACACTGTCGGGAGAGGGGGCAGGAGTGTGTGTGTCTGGCTGGGACACATCTCTTAGGTGTGTGGTGCCCAGAAATGGGCTCAAGGACGGCACAGTTGTCAGTCCCATGAGTTCCCCCTGGACACTCAGATCCTGCTGGGACAGGAGCGTTCCTATAGCAGAGCCTACTGCCAAGAGAGCTCTCCACACTGAGAGAGGAGAAACTGGGGTTAGAGTTGGGAAACACCAGCAAAAGAGAGCCCTTTTTGTGGAAAATTGTGATCCCTCATGAAATCAGGAGATCAGGAGAGCTCTTGGCAGCCAAGTGTTAAGGCTGTGGTGTTAAAGCAGCAGGTGCACGTCCCGTGTGGGGTGGAGGTGTGGTGCATCCTGCACTGGCAGGGGTGGGTACCCACCCACTCCTGCAAGGACCGATGCAGGCTCCTCCTCCACGCTGGCAGCTTCCATCCCCAAAACTGTGAACAGGCTTTTACTTTGGATTTTTCCACGATGTTCAATGTGGAGTAAGAGAAAAAGCCACCAGCTGCCGTGAGGCAGTGCAGAGAAATCGAGGGAGAGAGGGGAGAAGAAACAGCTAAATGGGACCTCAGCAGGCCCAGGAGGTGAGGCCACATCTCCTGATTCCCCTCAGAGCAGATGTCCCAATGAGCAGCCAGAGCAGGCCCATAAACCTGGAGGTGCGAGTGGAAGTGGGAATCTCTGGGAACGGCTGCCTCGAGCCATGGCCACACCGCAGGCCTTGCCCTCTGCAGGATGGATAATTATTCCTTCCTTGCTCATCCCCTCCCAGGACACCTATTGCCCCAGGTCTGTCTTGTTCTGTGTGCCTTTCCCTGATGTCATGGGACACGGCTCCTTGAAAAGCACGAGGCAAACAGGAGCACAGCCCCGTTTGACAGGGAGGCAATATTTGCTCTGCTGTTGATTTCCTGAGGCCAGGGAAGATGGATGGGAGAGCAGGCAGGCTGCTGACGTGCCAAGTCCATCTCTTTGCTCGCTGTGGGGGTGAGGACACATGGATTGTCCAAGGGCTGGTTACAGCAGAGCCCTCCTGGCCCTGATCCCACCACTGCTGACCCAGAGAACATTTGAGGGTGTCAGACCCCCTCAGGGTCATTTTCCTGCTGAATATCACATTGCTGAGGCTGGATTTCTCTTAGCCAGGATCCTTTTATTTCACTGGATTTGGTGCCCTGAGGCTGAGCTGCAAAAAGGGGTGAGCAGGCAGAGCCAAGCTCAAGAGGTCCTCCTAAATGTCCTTTGCTTTCTGTTGAAGTATTGGGGGCAAAGTCCTTTCAGACTTCGTTCAGAAGTAACAAAAATCCCCAAAGCTCTCCCACAGCCCTGTCCAGTGTGCTCTAAGTGGTTTTTTGGCTGTTCTGGGCCTGGCATCCTTGCTCACACCTCCTCAGCCTCTGTGGGTACCTTCACTGGCTGCAAACCCCCGTCCCTGACCTCTCCACAAAGTTTTCTCTTGGCTGCTGTTACTTGAGGGCATTCTTTCCCCCCTCCCTTTTACCAGAAAGCAGCATAACTGCTTCATCCACTGTCTCTCAAGTTGATTTTCTGTCCTAGCTTGAGTCCACCAAGCAGATGGACTCCATGCCTGCAGAGCTGTCAAGTGCAAGGTCACCAGCCTTTTCCATACAAGTAACATCTGCATGGACAAGTTCCTCCTCTCGTGCTCCTCAGAGGGCAAACAGTTGGGGGTGACAGTGGGAATCTTACAGGGACACATGGAGACACTGCAGGTTTACACAATTGCCTGTCCTTTTGTCAGTCATGGATCCCCACCACAGTACAGCAATTTTCCTTCATGAACCCACGAGAAGGGGTGGAGGTGATGTTGGGGCCCACCCAGTGCCACCCCTACCATGGGCAGGGACAGCTTCCACTGTCCCAGGGTGCTCCAAGCCACATCCAGCCTGGCCTGGAACGCTTGCAGGGATGGGGCAGCCACAAATTTCCTGGGAAACATTCTGTGGGAATGCTCTGTGTCTGGTGTGTCCCCAGAGGACCCAGCCCCATGGGATAGCTGCAAGAATTGGCTTCCTTTATCTCTGCTTCCTTTCCCCAGCAGCTTCCAGCAAATCAGAGAAGTCAGATGCTATCAGCACCTGCAACTCTTTTCTTTTTTGGAAGCGCTGCAGAAGCACACTGGTGACTTGGAGAGTGCTAAAAAAAAGGGAACAAGAGGTTAATAAATCTTCCTCTCAGCAGGGTTCATTCCAGTGTCCTCAGCCCCTTCCTGGCCCTGCAATGAGAGGTGACACCCACTCATTCCTCAGTCACATTGCACAGCCCTGCTCTGAGTTCTCTCTTTCTGGAGAAGGGAGAGGTGGGTGTATCTTTGGAGAAGGGGAATCACTCCACGGATGAGTTATGGGAGGGGAAGTCTGCTCAGGCTTCCCGTCTGAGTGGTGTTACTGCTGCTGCCCCCAGAAAGATCTCTGTGTTCCCTCAGCGTGGCTGAGTGTGATCTCTGTGTTCCAGAGAGCCCATCTCCAGAGCTGTGCCAGGGGCACCTGCAGTCTCTTGGATCAATCCCTTCCAAGGGGAACACGGGCTCCTCCTCTTGCTCTTACTGCTCAGCTTCTGCTCTGCAGACAGCTGGGGCTGCCCCATCCAGCACTCAGACCTGACCTTCCCTTCCCTTTGCACTTCCCAGGTTGTTTTCCAGGAGTGCAGCTCGGCACTGGCAGAGATCTGCCATCTATTAATTAACTCAGTACCTGACGGGTGTCAGCATCCCAAAGGGATTCTGGAACAGCACTGAGAATGATGAAGGGTTGGGAGGGAGGCAGTGATTTATTGGGGGAAGATTAAAGGAGTTAAATATGAAAAGCTCAAGTGAATGATGGCAAAGGAGAACCTGAAGCCAGTGAAGAGTGGTTTCAAGGGTATAAACACCCAAAAAAGAAGTGCTGGCTTTGCTGAGATGGGGAATTTCAGCAAAAGCCCTTGGGAAAGCTCAAGACAAGCCAAGGGAATTGCCCTTTGCCAGCCTGAAGTTATCAGGGTCCACACTTCCAAATTCACACCTCTAATCTGAATGCAGTGGAGGATTTTTGGCTGCAATCAAGCAGAGACATTATTAGAAGGGCAGAAACTCAGTTTCTCCTTGCTTTTCCCCTCAGTGCCTTGAGTCTGTGCTCAGCACTGCGGCATCCCCTGAGCCCCAGGGACCCCTTGGGACCTGAGAGACTTGTCCTGGTGCCAGCACAGATTGCAAATGCAGGCAGGCACAGAGAGCAAAACCTGCTTCTCGTGGAGCACTCGATGGTGCTGTCAGAAATTCCCTTGATCAGAAACTTCACTTGGTTTGTGCCGGCCAGGTGCTGCCTCTGCAGAGCAGTGCAGGAAAGCCAGAAGTTATCCAGGCTGGAAGAAATCCCTTGCTGTGAGGGTGCTGAGGCACTGAGAGGGGTTTGTCAGAGTGGTGGTGGCTGCCCCTGGATCCCTGGCAGTGCCCAAGGCCAGGCTGGATGGGGCTTGGAGCAGCCTGGGACAGTGCAAGGTGTCCCTGCCATGGCAGGGGTGGGATGAGATGGGCTTCAGGGTCCCTCCTAAAACCCAGCCTGTGATCCTGTGGAAAAGCCTCTGGGGCAGGGCTGTGAGCAGAGAGATCCATGCAAAGGAGTTATGGATGGGCTCCTTCCACAGGGGCTCCAGGTTTCGTGCCTGGCAGAAATGCTCATTCCCAGCAGCGGTGGCTTTGCTGCCTCCCCCAGCGCCCCCGGGCCTCAGGGGGCTGCAGAACCAAACTCTGCTAATGAGATCCTCGGTGTGCTGGGTGTGCCTGAGGGGCACTGCCAAACTCCCCCAGTGGCTGTGCAATTAAACATCCTGCTGCTCTCCCTCACTCCTGCACAGAGCTGAGACAATTACCCCCAGCTTCTGAAAGGTTAAAGGAAAAAAAAGTGTTGAAGTTTTTCTGGCTTTTAATCACTTTTTTTTTCCTTTAAAATGTTTGTACCTTTTAAACCAATGCTAATTACACATTTTTTAATGGACAGCATTTTATCAATACAGACAACTGGGACTGGGACACCAATTAAAGTCAGGGAGAGAACTACAGCTGTAGCAGAACACCTGTGGTTTTTTTCCCAAAATTATGACATCAACTTAATTGCAACTTTCCAATCCATTTTTCCCCCAATTAATCTAAAGTGCTCTGTTCTTAGGAGGATTTTGGAGCTATGCTAAAGCAAGTCAATAACCTGCTTTCTGACCCTCTGCTAAACTGCTAACGACTTTTTTTGTTTTATCTCCATTTTAATGGACGATGGACACAGTCAAAACCTGGTTAGGAAGTTGTAGGCAAAGTTGTGCTCTGCCTTTTGCAGCAGGGCCATCTGGTCCAGCTTCAGAGGCAGAGACAAAGGGTGGCTGGGATGACTCCAAACTGAGATATCAGCTCAGTGCAAAACAAGGAAGCAGAGCAATGAATGGTGGCAAAAAGATGCCAGCTTGGCAGGTGACCCCTCTCCAGCTAACTCACAGCAGGACTTGGCTGTGGGGCTCTTTAACCCCTGGGTTGGAGCAAGGTTGGGGGATTTCCAACAGGAAGAGGAGGGAGGTGGTGCTGGCAGGACCAAGCAGGAGCCTTGGGCATCAACAGCTGGTGGTCTCTGCTGGGTCAGAGGGTCAGACACCCTGCACCCCTCCTGCCTGAACCCTCACAGCTCTGTCCTGCCCCAGAGCTCAGATCCCCCAGTGCCTTCCCCAGCCCTCATTTCCCAGCTCTGCCCTCAGCCCCATGCCAGGGCCCCCAGGCTGCTCCCGTGCCCTGCCCCGTGGGCCTGGCTGGGCCCAGAGGTGTCCCATGAGGTCCTGTCCCACAGCATGCTGCTGTCCATCCCATTCTCTGCCCTTCAGCCCCCTGGATTTCCCTCCTGGGAAAATGGATGGAAATACATTTCCAGGGAGCATTTCCTCCTGGGAAGAGGGATGGAAATCCCTCCTCCAGGGAGCACTTCTGATGCTTGTGGCTTCCAGCTGCTGTCCTTGCCCAAAGCACCCTGAGAGGGTCCCCTGGAGCAGCAGGAGGGACACGGGGAGGTCTCAGTGCTGGAATTCCTTCGGGGTTCCTGAGTGCTCACACACTTCCCAGGAGTGCAACCTGCAATTAGCCACACTGCTTAATTGCTGGCACTCCTCAGCCTGTGCCAGCAGGGTCTTCTCCAAATAACCGTGGAATATTCTGGGTTGGAACAGACCCACAGGGATCAGTGAGTGCCGCTCCTGGCCCTGCACAGGACATCCTGAGGGTCCCTGGGAGTGTTGTCCAAACACTTTGTGAGCTCCTGAGCTCCAGGAGCATTTGAGATCCCTTCCTGTCAGGCATTCCCTGTCTTCACTGGGAAGCACAGGGAGCAACTGAGCAGCCTCTTAACCTTTGCTGCCATAATCTCCACAGCCAGGGCTGCTTTCATCTCTCACACTCGTGTGCTTTTCCAGCTCCTGAACCATTCCCATAACTCTTCCCTGCAGCTTCCCCCATTTATCTCTCTGTTCTTTCAGAGCCTGGACGCAGGAGCAGATCCATCATTCCAGAATTACTTTCCAAGGAGTGCAGCTACAGCTGAACCTCCCACCTCCCAGGCAGCTTTTTCCCCTCAGCACTTCCCCAGAGCAGGGTCCCCCCAAAGTGTGGGGTGTTCAGCACTTCCCCCAGAGCGGGGTCCCCCCAAAGTGTGGGGTGTTCAGCATTTCCCCCAGAGCGGGGTCCCCCCAAAGTGTGGGGTGTTCAGCATTTCCCCCAGAGCGGGGTCCCCCCAAAGTGTGGGGTGTTCAGCATTTCCCCCAGAGCGGGGTCCCCCCAAAGTGTGGGGTGTTCAGCATTTCCCCCAGAGCGGGGTCCCCCCAAAGTGTGGGGTGTTCAGCATTTCCCCCAGAGCGGGGTCACCCCAAAGTGTGGGGTGTTCAGCATTTCCCCCAGAGCGGGGTCCCCCCACAGTGTGGGGTGTCCAGCTCCTGGCTGCTTGCAGCAAACACAGGCCAGGCCACTTTGGGTGTCTGGAGGTGAGACCAGATCAGCCAAAAGCCAGGCTGGGGAGGGTGATGAGAGCTCAGTGTCACATTGGGATGAGGGCACTGCACCCCTCAAACCAGCAGCACTTTGGCTCTCAAAGATGTGAGCCAAGAATTCCTCCAGGAATCCCCCAAAGCATTGAGGTGTGTGAGCTTGGAGCAGGGATCACGTGAGTGACACAGGAATCCCGGGGGCTTTTCCAGGACTCCTTCACCAAGGAACAAAAGCAGGTGTGGGTACCAGGGGCCTCGTGCTGCCTTTTCCCATTGGATGCAATCTGTCCCAGTCCAACTGCTTTATCCCATAGAAATGATGGCCTGGGGAGCCTTCCTGGGGCTCTCCCTGCTCTGAGGTGTGGCTGCACGGTGGGATCTCCCCTGGAGCAGGGACATCTTCCAGGGCTTGAGATTCCTTACCCAGGACCAAGAGATCCTTCCTTGCCCCGGGGAGAGAGATCCTCTGTGCTCAACAGATCCTTGCTGAGGCTCTGAATTAGCACTAATGAAATCCCCGTGGTTAATTCATTCAGGCAGAAATCCCTGTCCAAGTCTGAGACTGAGATTAGAGCTGGCCACAGCTCAGGTCCATCAGGAGTGCAGGCAGTTAAGGGCTCCACTAAGCATCTTCCTTGCCCTTTTGTGCCTTCAGCCTCTGTGCAGATCCTTCTAGATCGATCCTAACTTGATTTTCCTCTCTATGTCCCACCCCTGTGGGCAGTGATAGTGACCCTTGCCACTGAGCTGCATTTTTCTAAGTTTATATCCAAACCACTTTTGCCAATACTTTTGATGGGGATCCTTTCAGGGCCCCTGAGCTGCTCATTCACACTAGAGCATCCCCAAAAAAGGGTCAGTGCAATGAACCCCTCCTGGCTGATGCCTCTCTCAGCCTGGTATTTCAGGCCATGACTTCTGCTGGGAGCTCTGTGCTGTCCTCCCCCCTTGGCAATGACCTTTTGCATAATTGAACGCTGTCATTGTCTCCCCTCCAGATTAAATGACACCGATTGCTTCCCAGTTTTCCTGGCCTCTGATTATTCTCACTGCTGTCACATGAGCTCCCTTTGGGCTGTCCTTGGAGCAGGATGCTGAAATTGGACCCAGCGGTGCAGCCGTGGGCTGGAAGGGGAGAAGGGGCACAGTGCCACTGCTGCTGTCCCCTCCTCCCTGTGCCAGCCCTGCAGGGATCACCCAGGGGTCTGGAGAAGGCAAACAAAGCTGGATGGGTGGCCCAGGGCACCCCAGCTTACAGGAATCCTGCAGTCACAGCATGGTTTGGGACCTGTGAAAGCCCAGCCAGGCCTGTCCTTGAATGTTCCCAGGGATCCAGGGGCAGCCAGCACCTCTCTGGGCAACCCGTGCCAGTGCCTCCCCACCCTCAGAGTAAAAAATCCTCATATCTGATCTGAATCTTCCCTCTTTCAGTTTAAATCCCTCTCCCCTTGTCCTCCCGTTACAGGACCCACTAAAATGTCTGTCCCCATCTTTCTTAAGCCCCTTTGGGTGTGGAAGGGCCAGGAGGATGCTGCTTCTGGAAATGGTTCTGTTTCCCAGATCCAGAGTGGATCTCCCAAGCCAGCCTCACTCAGGGAGCCGTGGTGGCAGCCCTGAAATTCCTGGGGACGCTGCTGTCACAGAAAGGAAGGCTGGGGACGTGTGACAAGAGGAAGAAAATGAAGATGCTCTCGAGCTTTCCGAAAGTGTGATGCACCATTTGTCTGTGCCAGGAGCCCTCCCATTTGTCACAGCTTAAAGAGAGACAGATACAAGTGAGCCGGGGAAAAAACCCATCAGTGGGAAGCAATTGGGAGCTGTAGGAATGAAACAGCTCAATTTGACTCTCTGTTCACAAAGGAAATCATTAGAAATCACCAAACCCCTTTTTTTTTTTTGGTGATGAGTCTCTAAACTAATGAGTCTGGAAATTTTATGAGCCTGTGCTGCAGATTGTTGGGGAGCTGGTTTTCATTAAAACCATACCATGTATTTGAAGGCCTCTTAAAGGGAAGGAATAAAAGCTATTTACAGAGGACCCCAAATTTTACACTCTTCAGGCTGTTCTAGCTCAAGGCAAAGATTTCTTAGGGTCAAATTTCCACCCAGGTGAAGCTTTTTGTGTACACTGACAGAGTATTGAAAGCCCCTGTATCAATCAGTGCAAGGCAGCCTCTCAGGGGTCTCCTGAAGATTTTGGCTGCAGCTGGAAGTGTTTGTGCATTTTTTTGTGGAAATCCCCAGTGTCAGAGCTGGCCTGCCCCACCATGGCCCAGTGCCCAGGCACCAGCTCCCCGCAGACCTCTGCTGCTCCAGGACATCTCCTCCTTCTCTCTTTCCACTAACCCATAGCAGAGATATTATTTTCATTCAGAGCAGACTTGCTCAGAGCTGGCTGGAGACAGCAGCCAGGACAGCAATGAAAGCAGGAGGAAATGGAGTATTTTTATTCCTGCAGTGTCACCAAAACCCCAGCTTCCACCTGGGAGCAATGAGGTCGGTGCTAAGGAGTTCGTACAAAGACAAAAAAGTCATCTGAGTTGGAGAAGTCTGTGCAGGATGGAGGATTTACCTGAGCCGGGCTCACCTTTGAGCACCATTTCCATTCCTACCCACACCCGTCCAACCAGGCCGGAGCCAGGCCCCTGCTCTGTGCAATTCCTTTGGGAATGAAGGAAATGATGGACAAGAGGAAAATAAAGTCTGAGAGGAGTGCCCATGTCCTGTGCTGACCCTGCTCCTCCCAAAGCTGGACCCTCCCTGGGCTCCTCAAGGGCTCTGCCCCCCGTGCTCTGCCCACCTGGGCTGGCAAAGATCTCATGGGAGGGAATAACCCCCCAGGCAGGAATTTCCCCTCCAAAGAGGGAATCTCTGCCCCCTCCTCTTGCTCTTTCCTCTGTGCTCGTCACCTCCCTGAGATCAATATTTTGGGTTTCCCCTTGAACCATCTGCAGAGGTCAGGAATATCCCTGGAATGTAGCTTGGGGCAGGAGAGCCACCCCCATGCCACAAGGGAGATGTGCAGGGATGTCTCCCTGGCCTTGGCAGGAGCTGCAGAGGCAGGAGGCACACCTGGGACTCACAGGGTGCAGCTCCTGGCTTTTTGGAGCACGGCCCTCCAGCCACCAAAGTCCTAATGAAAGGTTTTCCTATTTCCCTGGCGCCTTACTTCAACAAAAAAAGCAATTTCCCAGTGGGTTTTAGCTCTTTTTGATATGCTGCCTTTATCTTTGGTGCTTTGTGGTGCTAAATAGCTGCTGCATTTCACACCAGGAGAGCACAAATCCCTGTATTTCTGCCCCAAAAGGGCAGAAATAAACATGGATGTAGTCACAAGTGAAACCACTCGTTCTATTTTTGTCTCCCTTATCTCTGGTACTCCAACAAGATTTCTCCCGAGTCTTTCTTCTCCTTGATCTCGCGTTTTTCTGTTCCCATCATCTTCTTATCCTCTTTTCTTCCTACCCCGGGTTTCTGGAGTCTCTGCCTTTTATGCACAAAGCTGGCAGCTCTCTTTAATCAAACACAGCAATTAAGAAACTCTCAATTACAAGTGTCACCCGTGTCATGATTTATTCCTGGCTTCAGGACTCGGAGTTCACTCATTATTGCTGTGTCTGGAGAAGCCTGAGGGGATTGAAGTGCAGGAGCTGGATGGCAGAGAGCAGCTGCCCCCAGGAGCAGCATCCCCGCCTGCAGCAGCCCCAAATCCTCACTGAGCTCACCGGCTGAGATATTTTTGTGTGATTGGGAAGGAGGTGATTCCCAGGGGAGCCAGCACCAGCAGGCCCTCAGGGCACAACAGAGGCTTTTATTTTTATTTTTCCCCCTCAGTAGGAATCCTATACCTTGCTTCTTCACTTTGTGGAGGAGAAACATGAAAGTGGAATGATCATTCATTAATCTCGGGTTTAAAGCCCCAGAGCTGGCTCTGCACTACTGCAGTCAGTTACAAATGGAAGTGGGGACAGAGTTTTCAGGAGCTTCCATCACCCTGCAGGGCTCAGGGCAGGTGCAGCTCCCCAGGACTCAGCACACTGAGGGTGCTCAGCTCTGCTTGTGGGTGGCCCAGTATTTTGCTCCAGAGTTTGCCCCTGGGATGTGTCCCGGCCTCAGGAAAAGGGAGGTGACAGCAGAACCCTGGGGCATGGCCAGGCTGGCAAGGAGGGTGGAGGCTGCCCAGGAGATCAGGGTTACCCTGTTGGGATGTTGATCCATGCAGAGACACCCGGCTTGAGCTGCCACAGACTCCCAGGTTTTTTTAAGGCACTGCTCACTCCTGCAGCCTCTGTTCCCAGAACATCTTCTGCAATGCTTCCCCTGAGGAATGAGAAATGCAGGAAACTCTGCAGCTGGGACCTCAGGGAACGACATTCCAGCTGTTAACCACAGCTTTTTTTTTTCATTTTCAGTTTCCTGGAAACTGGAAAGCTGTCATTTCCTTTGGGCCTGCCTGTCATATCACCAGGATCCAGAGAAACCCCGGAATATCCTCAGGCCAGGTGAGCCCCAGCTCAGGCCTGGGGCAGCTGGAGGTGTCCCCTCCCTGCTGGAGGGGACAGGCAGGGCTGCTCCAGGTGTAGGAGACCAGTGCAGCAAGATTCAGTGTGAGATACTTTGGGACAGGGAAGTGACACTTGTAGCCCAGCTGAGTTCCAGTCTCTCACTCCTGGGTTTCCCCCTCCTCTCTGCCACCCACACATCTGTCAGGGCCTGAGTGTCTCATTCCTCTCAGGATCATGCCAGAGGTGATGCAAGGCCTCCAGAATATCTGGGCCTTTCCATCTTTCTGTGATTCCTCCTCTTTTGCAATAACAAATACGGTTTTTTTTGGAAAGGGGTGTGTAGTGGTGTCTTTTGCCTTAAAATCGTGCTTCTTTTGGCTTTTGTGAATCAGGCCCAGCTGCTGCCATCTCCTTCCTCTGGGTCTGTCCTGTCTGGGGGCTGTGGGAGCTGTACCCCATCAGGCATGCTGGCAGTGGAGCTTTCCCCAGAGTTCCCAGTTTGATTACCATCAATACTGGCTCCATTTCTCACCTTGCCATCTCCATCCACCTGGATTTATCGTTCCTGCAGGTGCTTTCACACACAGGCATTTCCCATCTGCCAGAGCACAGGTTTTGGAATATCTCATTATTTGTGCCCAGCCCGTGCTCCAGAGCACTCCTGCAGTCATAAGAAATCATAAACTGGGGGGGGGAAAGGAAAGATGAGCACAGCGTCCCCAAAGCTTCATGAGTGCAATTTGGACGCACTGAGTGCCCAGTGTGTAACTAGGTCATGGCACTGGGACAAACAGGACATGGGGAGGCTGGAAAGGGAAGCCTTTTTTAACAGCAGTTGTAAGAGCAAGAAGAATCTGATGGCAAGTTTATCCAGGGAAAGTTACTTTTTCCTGAGTTTGCTCAGAAAGTTGTAGCAGTGTGCACAGCTCGGAACCACCTCAGGTTCTGGTCTCTTCAGCAAATTCTAACTTGAAAAGTGAGGGGAGAGGGACTGAAATGTTCTCTGTCCTTCTCTCAGACAGGCACCTCTGTCCTTCAGCACCCTGAAGCAACAGGTGAGGCAGAAGCTGGGCTGAGGCTGGGAATGTGCTCGGGGAGCAGTGTCAGCTCTTATCACATCTGCAGGATAAAGGATGCTCTTCCCTCGCCACAATCATTTCAGAGCCTTCAGCAGCTCGCTCCTGCACAGCTCCACTGCAAGTCCATTAAGCCCCAAAGATGAATTCCATATTTCAGGAGTAATCATTACTCAACCTGTCTCTAAACACAGCAGATAATTCCTGATTTACTCTGCTCTGTTTGCTTGGACCTTGGAGAGAGCACAACTGGAGGAGATGCACTTGGCAATAGGCAGGGAAACTTATTCAGTTCAGCAACACGGGGAGATAATTTTATGCCTCCAAGTGCAAGGGGTCGTATCTTCCCCTCCCAGGACAGCCAGTGAACTGTGGTGAATGCCAAGTTAATTTAAAGGGACAATATGAGCTTAAAACTCGTCTGCTCCGTGTGAGCTGGTGCCACCTCGCCTTTCTCAGAGGGCAAACTTTGCACCCCAGCCCTCCTTCCCCTGCACCACTGTCCTGCTGTCGATGGTAAATCCCAGTGTTATCCATTTCACACCATTTCTCCTGTCTGCTGTGAATCATTTGGATTCCAATCCTGCCGTCCACAGCACTCGCGACCGTAAGCAGAAATTTTATTAGCTCCCGCTTCTCTCGTCGTCCAAGTAATTAATTAAAATATTGATTAGCCCTAGAGACAGGACAGACCTGTCCTGGTGAGATTCTTGTAGATAAATCCTTTTGGGTAGGCAGCAAACTACCTGCAGCTCCTGGAGCTGAAGCTTTCCAATTAAGCCTGGTTTTTCACCTCTTTTTCTCCTCTCTGCGTAATTCCATCTGGCTGATAATTGGTTTATGGAAACAAGGTGGGACAGGGTCAAAATCCTTCCTTCAGTCAGGAGGTGGCAGAGCTTCCCCACGTGGGACAGGGGCCTGCCCGAAGGAGAAGTGAAGTGTTTGATGTGCTGTGTGTGAGCCAATCCATGACATCCTTCTCCAAGTGATGGCACGTGGATGAATCACTTCTTCAGCGTCCTTCCAGGGATCAGAGCTGAGCTGGGCCTGGATCTGCCTGATTGCTCTGTTTTCCCCTTCTGAGATCCCTGGAAACCTCCGATTTCTGGGAATTGTGGTTTTAATTGGTAGCATTTCAGTGATTCCTTGGCTCATCTTTTCAGTATCCCTCTGGGAACTTCCCAGATTTTCTTGAACTCCAGTGAAACATCTACGGGTGTATTTGCCTTCCTCTTCCCCAGCCTGGGGGCTGGACTCCATCCACAGCTCTGCCTCAGGCCCAGGCACAGCAATTCTCTGTCTTTCAGCTACAAACTGTGTCTCCTCAGAGAGCATTTTATGGGAACAGATTTCAGGTTGCCAGAGGCAGCTCGAGTGAGTTTCAAGAGAAACATTCAGTGGGTTTTGATTCATGTTTTGTTGGCTCCCTGCAGACAGCCACTGCATCCACCTGGGACCATCCCTATCCCCTGTGCTGGAAAACCTGCTCTGTAACAGCAGCAGCAAACCACGAGAAACCCTTTGGGTTTGACTGCAGCAGTGGCCAGGAGCACTCCAGGGGGAGATCTGGCTGCCCCAAACACACCAGGGGTGATTTAAAAGCTTCAGCTTCGCTCCTTTTCCAGAGGAATGGGAATTGTGCTCAGCTCTAAAGCAGCTCTTGGCTCCCTGAGTGCTTTGGGTCCTTCCCTCCAGTTTTAATTCCTTCTCTTGACCCTCTGTAATTCTCACCAGCCTTAAAGGCATCATCATTCTGCCTCCAGGTCTGTGACCCTTGGTACCACCAAGTGCTGCATGAAAACCTCCAGTGCTCCAGTTCCAGGAAGTCCATGGAGTTCTGGCCCAGCTGGATGAGCTCCTGTTAACTCCCCCCCAGTGCAATTCCTGGCTGGTGCCCAAGCTGTGCCCTCCAGTGCTCCGTAAATTCTGTTCTAGGCTGTCTCCAGGGGGGATCTCCTCTGGGGAGAACCTGGCAAATGGCTCAGGGTGGCTTTTGCTGCTGCTCTCCCTTCCTTTGCAGCCCTCCTACCTGCCTGGCCCTTGCTGTGCATCAAACACTGCTGCTGCTGCTCCCTCGCTGCTGCCAAGCCTTTCATATTCCCTGGCCTTTATCTCCCTCCCTGCTGACGGAGGTGGGAGCAGCCTTCCCAAACTGCCTCTCTTTAATCTTCCCTGGCAAGTCAGTCCCTTTCAACTGCCTTCTTAAAGAGCACATGTGGGTTTATTTCTCTTTAGAGAAACTCCAGCCCAAATGGATGGAAATTACCAGAGCAAAAGCAGAGTAACAGGCCTAGAGCTAAGAGAATTTGCAAGTGCTTTGGATACTTATCCACAGGGATCTGTCCTGTGCTGAGGGGGCAATGAGGGAAGGAAGAGCTCAGGCTGTGCCAGCTTGTGCATTGCCTGAGCCAGACCTTCCTGTGATGTGATGGGAGTTTTCCAAGTGGAAAATGAACGTGAAATGAGCCCAGCAGTGAGAAGGGGCTGGGATGAGCTGACCAGGCCATCCTGCAGGCCCCTTGTGCATCCATCAGGATCCCAGGCAGGCAGGAGAGGGATGTGCAGCCTGTCTGCCACCTGCAGCAGCACCACAGGCAATCAAACTCGCTGTTCATTTTGCTTTAATTACCCCTTTCTCCCTTTTTTCTGTAAATGGAGCCACTGCTTTCAGTGGCTTGAGGGGCTTTCAGAAAGGCTGCACAGCCTTGAGGGGCTCCAGTGGGATGGGGGAGAGAAGTGTGGAACCACGGAATGGTTCTGGTTGGAAAGGCCTGAAAGCTCATCCCATTCCACCCTCTGCCATGGGCAAGGACAGCTTCCACTACCCCAGGATGCTCCAAGTCCCATCCAGCCTGGGCTTGGACACTTCCATGGGCAAAGAATCCAATCTGTGGCAGATTCCTGGCAGAGCACCCAGCAGCTCCCCACTTCCCATACAGAGCAAATTGAGCTGCCGTTTGTTTGTTTGTTGTGGTGTGGAAAGTACCTTGGAGCTGCTTGGGCTTCAGCTGAGCACGGCAGGAAAGAGCCTGTGAGCCAAGGCTTGTGCTCAGGCAGGAAAGAACCTTCTTCTCCAGATCCCTGGGCTGCCAGGAGCTGGAACAAGCACTGTGGGCAGCGTCCCTTCCCTCCTCCTGCCCAGAGAACCTCCTTCCCATTCCCCTCCTGCTGCTTTAGCCACAGATGCTGCCTGGCCACAGCTCAGAAAAGAGGATAGTGCAAAACTCTCCCAGGTTTGGCTTTCTGAAGGTCACGGTCAGCAAATGCTACTTGTCCTTCTATGCTACTTGTGGTTCCACCCACATCCCTGCAACATCCACGCACACCTCGGCCTTCCAGAACCTTCTCTGAAGCCAGGGTATCACTTCTTGGTACCCTGAACAGGCCTGTAAACTCTTAACTCAGAGAACATGAGGCACTGCACAAAAATAGGAAAATAACCCCAGCCCAACCCCCTAAAACATTCCAATTAACCTCTCAGTCTGCACTGTGGTAATTTGGTCCCTCAGAATGGCCAGACAAACAGTTTGGGAAAATAGCTAAATTCAGTCACTTCACCACAGGCCTCCCTTCCACTTCTCTGCACACCCAGCCCTTCCCAGAGGATATTTGCCAGGCTGGAAGGAGGGAATGGATTTTCCCCTGTGTATTTCTTTTCTGCATATTTGGGTTGAACTTACAAGTTTTGTTTTCTCTACTGAATTCCATCCTGGAGCCAAAAATGACAAAGTTACCCAGTGGTTGTGGCTGCTCGCTGGTGGTAGGAGCAACACAATCCACTCTTGGGTGGGAAGGAGCCCCAGGATGGGAAGAAGGCAGGAAATGGAGGCAGCTGAACCAAAATAGCACCAGGCTGGACTTCCAGCCCATAATTACAGACAGAACCCCCTTCAGGGAGCCCAGGGCTGGCTGGTGCTGGGCTCAGATGGTTCAGCCACAAGCTCTACCCAGTCTGGAGAGGTTCCAACCTTGTCCTCTGACCCTGCAACCCTGGGAAAAGTTCTGCCCTCCTGGAACTGCAAACCAGGAATGCACCTGAACTCCCATGTGCTTCAGCAAGCTCCTGTGATAAGCAGGATAATAATAATAATTTTCTTATTATCAGCAAATAGGTGCTGATAACACAATCAGGATGATAATTATAATCATCAGTCACAGAGATCTATGTGTTCAGTACAAAACCTTTTCTTAAAAATGATTTATTAAAAAAAAACCACACCAGAAACCCCTTCATGTTTCTGGTTAACGTTCAGTGCTGGCATCACCCAGATGGTCAGCAGGAAAAGCTGCTCTGAAGGCCACAAACCCGGGAGGTGCAGAGCCCACGGGCTCAAGTGTGTGGACTAAGCCATGTGAGGGAACAAGCTGCAGCCCTGAGGTGGAGAACAGCGTATGGATGGATCCACAGGGCTGCAGGAAGAGTTCATCCCCCTGGGAGATCAGGGAGCAGCCCCAGATCCATCACTCCAAGCACCCACCCTGCCCACTCGGGTGTAGGCCTCACCTCCCCAGAGCGAGCACAACTCACCTTTTTGCTGTCACACTTTGGATTCCGGGCTCTTTATGGGCTTCCCTGCCAGCTTCTCCTTCTCTGGCTCTGTCTTTGTCTCCTGTGCCTGGCTGGCTTCCCTCTCCTGCTTTCTGAGGATCAGATACACGGCCCCGAAGCACAGGAAGGCGCCCACCTCGAAGAAGAACTGCAGCCCCAGATACCTGGGGGTGCAAACACAGTGAGGGGGATGTGGGGATGTTCCCTGGTGCTCCAAGGGGAGTTCTGGGGAGCCTATTTCCAGGGATTTGTCCCCATGCCAGGCCCCTGCAGTCTGTCCATGCCTACCTCTGCCTGAAGAGGGTATTGTCGTAGTACCTGCAGGCCGCCCTGCGCTCACACCTCCTCTCCCACAGCAGGCAGGCCGTGTCGATGGCGCTGCCGTACAGCACCGGGCCCGGCATCCACGCTGGAACACAGGGTCAGCCCAGCCCCTGTGCCCCACCTCAGGCACCCCAAACACACGGCCCCGGGTGCCACAGCCACCCCAAAAACACGGCCCCGGGTGCCACAGCCACCCCAAAAACAAAGGCGTGGTGCCACAGCACAAACCACGGCCCCAAGTGCCACAGGCCAAACTACGTCCTTAAGTGCCACAGGCCAAACTACATCCTCAAGTGCCACAGGCCAAACCATGGCCCCAAGTGCCACAGCCCAAACCATGGCCCCAAGTGCCACAGCCCAAACCAGGGCCCCAAGTGCCACAGGCCAAACTACATCCTCAAGTGCCACAGGCCAAACCATGGCCCCAAGTGCCACAGCCCAAACCATGGCCCCAAGTGCCACAGCCCAAACCAGGGCCCCAAGTGCCACAGGCCAAACTACATCCTCAAGTGCCACAGGCCAAACTACGTCCTTAAGTGCCACAGTCCAAACTACGTCCTTAAGTGCCACAGTTAGGGACCTCCTGAGCATTTCAGTGATGGGGACTCCAGCACTGCCCTGGGCACGCTGTTCCAGTGCTCACCTCCTCTATACACTGAGAATTTATTGCTCCTGCCCACGGCTGCTGGGGCACGTCCTGGGGGCCTTCAGGATGTGCCACATGAATTTTCCCCCTTGGAACATAACCGGTGGGATCACAGGCCGGGGTTTGGAGCCCCCCTGATATGCGGGAGGTGAGCAGAGCAGTGTCTGCACACAGCCTGAGCTCCTGCACCTGAAGTTATTCCCAGCCCTCCTTTGTTTACACACAGAGATGGAGCCCTTGGAACTGCCCTGTCTCATCCCCCCACATGCACCCCCAGACCCTGCAGGGCAGCATCTCTCCCTGCCTTGGGAAAGCCCTCTCCAAGAGCTGCCATTATTTTCTAGGATGGTATTTTACCACATTTCAGTTTACCCAAAACTCTCAGCAGCATGAACTGTATCCCAACAGCGAATGATTTGTCCTCAGGCTGGATGCTCCTGGAAGACAAAATGGAGCATGTGCCCTCTGGGATGGGTATTTTCCTCCCTGGCACAGCATCTCACCCACACACTTGTCCTTCAACCCAGCCACCAAGGATCCCAGGGAGTTCCCATTTACATCACCAAAGCTGATGAGGGTTCATTCATTAGGGCTAAACACTCACCACGGCCTTTTCTTGGCCTGAAAATCCTGCCAGACCCAGGATAAAGTATCATTTATAAACCAGGACAGAGATTCCCCCATGGTTTTCCCCTCAGCCTCAGCTTTACCCATCCTGGGGTCAGGCCCCACCAGCCTGGGCTCACACCTAGGCTGGCTCCATCCTGCTGCCACCCCACAGGCACCTTTCCAAAGGTGTGGGGAGCTGGAGCCCTGATTGCCTCTCTGCACGGGGAGGGGAGGCTGCTTTCAAGCAAAGGAAGGAAATTAAACTTCTTAACTTCACACAGAGCTGCCTTGAGAGGCAGAGCCCAAGTGCTGGTGCTGAATTACTGCTGAGTTAATGGAGCATCTTGTGCCGAGGTAAAGCCACTGCAGGAACAGGGCACGAGAGGCAGTGCAGGGCTGGTTTTAAACACAGGCTGCAGGAACAGGGCAGTGCAGGGCTGGTTTAACCTCCAGAACAGGGCAGGAGGTGCAGTGCAGGGCTGGTTTAAACACAGGCTGCAGGAACAGAGCAGTGCAGGGCTGGTTTTACCCCAGTGTGCAGGAACAGAGCAGTGCAGGGCTGGTTTAACCCCCAGAACAGGGCATGGGGTGCAGTGCAGGGCTGGTTTAAACACAGGCTGCAGGAACAGAGCAGTGCAGGGCTGGTTTAACCCCAGTGTGCAGGAACAAGGCAGGAGGTGCAGTGCAGGGCTGGTTAAAACACAGGCTGCAGGAACAGAGCAGTGCAGGGCTGGTTAAAACACAGGCTGCAGGAACAGGGCAGTGCCGGGCTGGTTTAACCCCCAGAACAGGGCATGGGGTGCAGTGGAGGGCTGGTTTAACCCCAGTGTGCAGGAACAGAGCAGTGCAGGGCTGGTTTAACCCCAGTCAGGGCTGATTTAACCCCCAGTCCCACAGAAATCCTTCCTCCTGACCCCAAGATTCCCTCTGTGAGCCCTCTGTGGCTGCCCAGCCCTGTGCCCAAGGTGTCCCCACCTGAGGATGAGCATGAAGGACGGCGTGTGGGAGGTGCTGGCCAGGATCCCTGCCAGGCAGGACAGCACCACGAAGGGCACAAAGAGGTGGGAGCAGCCGGTGCCGCAGGTGCCCGGCCGGGCAGACCCCGCCGGCCCCGGTCCAGGGATGCAGCTGCACCCGGTGTAGTTCTGCAAAGGAGAGAACATCCAGAGGCTGCTCATGTGCCCTGGGATGTGCAGATGGAAGGGGTCACTGCCAGAGCGAAGGAGAGGGGGCAGGATTTGTCTGGAAATAATTAGCAGTAATTAGCACTCAGTACTTTGGGGAGACCTCAGAACCCCGTGGGGTGCTCCAGGAGAGCTGGAGAGGGACTGGGGACAAGGGATGGAGGGACAGGACACAGGGAATGGCTTCCACTGCCAGAGGGCAGCGTTTGATGGGATATTGGGATGGAATTCCTGGCTGAGGCCCTGGCACAGGCACTGTCCTGCTGTCAGCCCCTCCATCCAGGGCTGTGTGCAGGGCAGAGCCCAAGCTCAGGGCAGTGTGAAATTAAACGTGGAAAACCTCACCTTGGAGAGAGGCTCATAAATAACCAGCAGAACCTTACAGCCAAGAAAAGATGCCCTGGGGTGATGGATGTGGAATTTTCCCTTTTCTCTGTTTTTTAGTCACAATTCTCTCCTTTTTTTTTTTTTGTTGTTGTTGTTGTAGTTGTTTGCTTGTTTGTTTTTTGTTTTAAACAAGAAACCCCTGGGTTTGTTGTTGTTGTTGTTGTTGTGGTTTTTGTTTGTTTGTTTTTTAAAGACACCTTTAAATAAAATGAGCAGAATCTTTTGGTTGCCAGAGGGGGTGGCAGTTTGCAGAAGAGTGATCCCAGAGTGATCCCAGAGGCACGGGATCTCTCAAAGATCTCAAAGAGCTCAGGGTCTCCCAAAGCCTTGTTCCTACATCCAAGCTTACATGGTACCCTGTGGAAGGGCTGCAGCAAAGCTGGGCACACAATTGTTGGGTTTTCTGCAGGCTGGGAGCGCTCCTGGAAACCCTGGGACAGGGCAGGCAGGAGGCAATGAGTGCCACAGGTCCCTGTACTGCCACAGATGCTGAAAATGGTAAGAAAAGTGCAAAATTTCCAAGAGAGCAAGGGCTGGAAGAGGGAGGAGGGAGATCATCGAGGAGGGAAAAAGCAGTTGGAAAGGAACTGCCGTACAAAAGGCAGGCGTGGGGGTGCAGGAAAGCACATTTGGGACTGAGCTCTGGCAGCAATCATAGCTGTTATTAAAATGAAGTGCTGTTCATTAACAAAATGCTGCTGCACACTGCCCAGACACTCCCGTGCTGCCGTTACATCTGTGCCAGGAGTGGAAAGCCACTCACCCTCCACGGGCTGCTAACCATCTGCAGAGATGTTCCAATGGCAAGGATTCCCTCACCTGCACTGCCTGCTGACCCAACAGAGCAGCTGGGAACACTCAGGGCTGTCGGGGTCTGAGGGGCAGCACAGGAAAGACCAGCAAGGGCAGCAGAACAACCCAAAGCAAAGGAAGGGCAGGACCAAACCTCGCTCCTGCTGCACTGCCACTCTGCTCCATTCCCCTCTCACACAGACACTGGCCTTGGCAGGCTGGATGTGGGCGCTGGACACCCCTCATTCTCACCCCGCCCTGACTCACCAGGACAGAGCTGTCTGCGTGGATGGTCACGTCAGTGCAGCCAGCAGAGCAGGGGGAGGTGTATTCCACGCCGTCGGAGCCGCAGATGGGGTTAAAGCCCTCCTGGGGACAGCTGCAGTGCGCGTTACACTCCGTGTCCTGGGGTCCAAACCCAGAGCTGAGCACGAGGAGAGGTTAAAGCAGCTATGGAGCATCACCAGTGGGCATCTCACAGAGCAACTGAACTGCGTGTGGGCTGAGATCAGTATAAAACCACAGATTGCACAACAAACCCTTCCCCGTGTGTCAGGGAGGGAATTCCAGCATCACCCCAAACCTTTGCTCTGCCTGGGCAAATCATCCCAACCACAACTGGGCATGGGAGCCACCCACTTCCTTCATGCTTGGTCCCAAATGTGGGCTTTGGGGTTCTTGCAACACCAAACCTGGGCTTTGGGGCTCTTGTAACACCAAACCTGGGCTTTGGGGTTCTTGTAACACCAAACCTGGGCTTTGGGGCTCTTGTAACACCAAACCAGGGGTTTGGGGCTCTTGTAACACCAAACCTGGGCTTTGGGGTTCTTGTAACACCAAACCTGGGCTTTGGGGCTCTTGTAACACCAAACCTGGGCTTTGGGGCTCTTGCAACACCAAACCTGGGCTTTGGGGTTCTTGCAACACCAAACCTGGGCTTTGGGGCTCTTGCAACACCAAACCTGGGCTTTGGGGCTCTTGTAACACCAAACCTGGGCTTTGGGGCTCTTGTAACACCAAACCTGGGCTTTGGGGCTCTTGCAACACCAAACCAGGGGTTTGGGGCTCTTGCAACACCACGCTGTGGGGGGAGAGGAGGGAGATTCCCCCTGGGACCACAGGACACTGAACAGGGAATTCACAGAGACCTGCATCAAGCCTTGAGGGCACACAGGAATGTCCTACCCACATTTAGCTGTCACAGCCTGGATGGTGTGATCCCAGGGCTGGCCCCTGCCTGAATTATTCATCCACCACACTTTCCAAGATGAAAACTCGTGCTGTTTGTGCCAAAAATGTGTTTACTTGGGGTTCCACACTTGCTCCTCAGTGGGAAATCTCACTGGTGGGACTCTTATAACCCTGCTCCTAAAAATCTCATAAAAAAGGTTTTAACCCCACGGAGACAGAGCTGAAATGACTCCACGTGTGGGCTAAGTCACGAAGGCTAGCTGTACATTTTCTGCCCTAAACCTGAGGACACGGCAGCCTCCGTGTTTATCCACAAGGATTTCTTACCTTATCTCCATTAGCTGCTTCTCCCGAGGGGATAAACCCATTTCTGGGGATTCTGCCTGGCTCCCACCCCAAGGAATGTGTGCCCACCCTGCCCCGTGCCCAGCCCCTGGTACCTGTCCCAGTGGGTGACACCGGCCACCCTCTGCGTGGGACAGCCCAGGAAGAGCAGGGGAAGGGCGGTGAGCAGGCAGAGCAGCATGCCCAGCACACACAGGGCACTGCACTGCCTCAGGGACATCTGGAACCGCTTCAGGATGGCACCGCCCACCACGATCCCCACCATGGCCCCAGGGATGTTCACGGCACCTGGGGAAAGGCAGGGCACGGAATCAGGGAACCACACAGCGGGTTGGGCTGGGAGAGACCTCAAACATCAGCCAGTTCCATCCCCTCCCACCATCCATTTCTGTGGTCGCCCTATAAAACCCCATTTATATAACCCCCCCATTTTTGGGGGGGAGACCAAAGTTCAGCTAGACGCATGCAAACTGTTTAATTCAGCTAACAATCAATGGGGACGTTGCTTTCAGCCCATAAATGCCCACGCAAGGAAGGAATTTCCAGCTACAGAAAGGTTTTTGATCTGAAAGAAAAAGGCCAAGCAAGACTCAGAAGTGAGAACAAAGGCGAGAGAAATTCATCCACAGAACACGGTGCTGACTTGAAGGCAGAGGGTAAATCAGGGCTGGGAAGAGCTCAGCTGGGCACATCGGGGCAGGACAGCACTGCTTCAGCATTTAACCTTCCTGCCTGCATTCAGCCCTGGGCCCTGCTCACTTTATTCTGATTTATCTGGTGCAGACCTCAGAGGCCTCCTTCCCTGAGGTGCTGCTTGTTCAAAAATGTGCTTTAAACACTTCTGTGGCAGGATCTCTGAACTCTCCAACTGATTCTCAGAGGAAGGCTTTATTCTACAGGAATTCTTCCTAATTTCTAGACTGTTTTTTAAGGAGTCAAAAGCTCAGCAACGACTTACCAATGATCATGTTGGCCAGGGACGCTGTGAGGGAGAATTGTCTCTCCAGGAACTTGCCCATGAACGTTGCTAATCCAGCAACCATGGCAGAGAGGTTGACCTGAGCCAGCACCACCAGCAGGTACACGGGGTGCCGCAGGTTCCTCAGCAGCACCGCAGGAAAACCTGAAAGGACAAGGGGGAAAATGTTCCATGGAGAGCAGGGCTACAGCAAAATATTCATCAGGGAATCACAGAAGAGTCTGGGTTGGAAGGGTTCTGCAAAAAAGAATGAAAGGGTTCATTCCACCCCTTTCCTTGAAGCTTTCTGGCAGAGCTTCTGCTAAGACAAACACAGAAGTAGATGGGAAGTCATTAAAAGTTAATTTATTTGTTTGCTGCGGTTGCAATTTCAGCGTCCTTTTCGTTTCAGTCATGAAAAATGCATTTTTTGATTACAGGCATGAAACACTCCAGCAAACTGCCCCAGGGCTGAGCCCTTGAACAGGAGAGGTCTGCAGCCTGCTCAGCACAGGCAGCCCCTGCTGCCAGGGGTTTGGGGTGCTGGGAGCTGCCACTGTCCGTGCTGGAGCCATGTCCCCTTCCTGCACATCCCAAACCCACCTTCTGCTCCTGCTGCCAGGGGTTTGGGGTGCTGGGAGCTGCCACTGTCCATGCTGGAGCCATGTCCCCTTCCTGCACATCCCAAACCCACCTTCTGCTCCTGCTGCCAGGGGTTTGGGGTGCTGGGAGGTGCCACTGTCCATGCTGGAGCCATGTCCCTTTCCTGCACATCCCAAACCCACCTTCTGCTCCTGCTGCCAGGGGCTCGGGGTGCTGGGAGGTGCCACTGTCCATGCTGGAGCCATGTCCCCTTCCTGCACATCCCAAACCCACCTTCTGCTCCTGCTGCCAGGGGTTTGGGGTGCTGGGAGGTGCCACTGTCCATGCTGGAGCCATGTCCCCTTCCTGCACATCCCAAACCCACCTTCTGCTCCTGCTGCTGCTCTCCCACCGCCTCCCCCTGCCCCGGCTGCCTCGCAAAGGGCAACCTCCAAACAAACTGCTGATGAGTGTCCCAGACGAGGGCTTGGGCAGCCAATATGCTGGAGCAGAGATAAGGAATTAACAGCGAGGATTAATGCAAAGGACTGCCACAAATGAGTGGTGTTAATTCTTAGCAGCTGACAAACAACTGGGACAATCTTTCTATCTGCTCCAGCACAGCGGCGCCGGGACTGCGGCGGGGACGTCTCAGGGCTTGTCTGGGAGCTGTCCTCACGTGGGGATGGATTTTGGCTGTCCTAAATGTTCTGGGAAGAGCAAAAGGACCCTCTGTGCGTGCAGGGGGGTCCTCCACGTCCAAAGGCAAAACTCCCCTTGGTGGCAGCATCGCCTTTCCAGCTCAGCACTCTGCCCTCTGCTCAGGCAAGCAGCCAAAAATCTTCGGGAGCTGCAAAAGCAGGACCTCAGAGGGGTCCATGCATACCAAGCACGGTCAGGGACCCTGGAACACTGACCCTCTGGAGGCTGGCACTCAGTGCAGAGGGAAGGAGCTGCATTACACCAGTGTGAACCCAAGAGGGGAGAAGGTTTTGCTCTGAAGTACCACCGAAGGTCCAGATTTTTGAAGAGTGTTCCTGGAATTTCTCAGCCATATTGCAGATAGGAAACCTCAGCTTGCTGAAAAATCTCCTGAGAGCCAACCCAGCTTTTGGTGGGAATCTTTCACCAAAAACTCCTTTTCCCTGGAGGTCTCTGGTCTTTTTAATCAAACCACAGCCCTTCTGCCACCCCAGACCAGAGGTAAAAAGCTGAGCAGATCCTCACCTCATGGTGGGAGCCCCAAGATTTCCATCTCTGCAATCCCCCCCTCAACACTAATTGTGTCCTCCTCGCAGCTCCAGAGAGGAAGCTGGGCAGACAGGAAAAGCAAGCGGAAACTTTAAAATAATAAACAAAACATCTCCTTGAAACTGCCTTTAGGGACCAAAACAGAAACAAACAAGTCACGAGTGCAGCGTTCCAATTGCTTTGAAGATCACCTTAATGGGCTAATTCCCAGTATGTGCAGCAGAATATCCCAGGTGCTTTCGACAGAAGTCTGGAAATTAGCAATGGAAATTACTTCAGGCAGGCTAAATCCTGCTTTTTTCATTACTGCAGGAAGATCCAGTGCCTGCAGAAGGAGGAATTTCAGTGTGAGGAGCAGGGTGCAAGCCAGTGTCACACAGAGCCAAGATCCTTCCCCAGCAGCCCTGACCTGCCCAGCTCTTCTCCATAATCATGGAATGGTTTGGGTGGGAAGGGACCTTAAAGCCCACCCAGTGCCACCCCTGCCATGGCAGGGACACCTTCCGCTGTCCCAGGGTGTTCCCTGCACTGTCCAGCCTGGCCTTGGACACTTGCAAGGAGATTCAGGCTGGAGAATGTCATCTCCAAATGCTGCTTTCATAAATCATCATGTAGAAAATAATGGTAAATAGAGAAACAGACAGAGGAAACAGAGAGAGGAAACAAAACAAACAGGAGAGTGATGAAAGGGAAGGAAATTCTCTCTCCAGTGACTTGCAGATGAGACAGCCCTGAAGTCTGTAGGTTTCACCCATGCTGTCCCATCTAACCATCACACACTACCTGCCACCCCCTTCCTGGCTCCAAAAAGAGTTTTGGGATAGAGATCCTGGTGATTTCAGCAAGGTTGCACTCCTGACATAAACCAGACACTTCATTTATTTCAGACCTGGGCTTTGGGGGATAAATTCTCGGAAATAACGAATTTATTAGCACAGCCCTGACACAACAACCCTGATTCCAGCCCCGAACCAAAGCTGCAGCTGGAGCAGGGCGAGGTATCTCCTCCTCTCTGCACTGGGAGCAGGGAGCTCATTTCTGTTCGTGTTTCAGAGGCACAGAGCCGAGTGTTGGTGTGAAAATCCCATCTGAGCACCATCAATCTGCTCCCACGCAGCAGCCTCCATCACCCAGGGTTCTAAATGACAGTGCCAGGAGGTCGGGGGGGGGAAGAAACCCCTGACTGCCTCCTCTAATTGAGCATTAGGCTGAGGAGAAACCTGCCCACACCTGCCTGCCTGTGCCTGCCCTGCACTGACCTTCAGAACACGGAGAATTTCCAATGAATTAACGGGATAATGTTTGGAAATACGGAGAAAGCTGACACGGAGTGACTTCAGAGGGCCACTTTTCCTAAGTAGTGGCCAAAGTGCAGCGTACTTAAAAAACCCAAACATCCCAACCATTAGCAGATGCCTCCACAGACCAAAGGCCAGCTGATCCCCTTCAGCACAAGGAGCCCACTCATTTCCAAACAATTTAATTGCACTGGATTGAAATGTCCCTCTGGATTTTAACTGCTCAGAGCCTGGCCCCAGGAAGAGCTGGCCATTCCCAGTGGGACAGGAGGTCAGCCTGGCTTGGATCGTGTCTCCAGCCTTGGAGCAGGGACTCTGACGAGGATTTTTGGGGATGAAAAGTTGCCAGTGCTGCTGTGGGTCTGATTCCTGCCGTGGCTGGAGGACTGAGCAAGAGCAGCTGGAGGCACCCAAAGCCCAAGGACTGAAGGGGGTCTCTCCCTTCCCACAGCCCTGCTCCAGGCTCAGAGATAGCACCCCTGTTTCCTGCCTGGATTTGGGCTCTGGGGAGATTTTGCCCTCTGATTCCTCCTGCCCACATGAGGCATAAATCACAGAGTCACAGAAGGATTTGGGTTGGAAGGAACCTTGGTGCTCATCCCACTGCACCCCGTGCCATGGGCAGGGACACCTTCCACACTCCCAGGCTGCTCCAAGCCCTGTCCAGCCTGGCCTGGGACACTTCCAGGGAGGGCAGGTGACACTCAGAGTGACCCAGGCCAGGTGCTTTGGTTGGCAGAGGTGGAGCAGGGCAGTGCAGGCAGGGTGAAGCACATCTGCTGGCAGCAGAGGGGTTAAACTCAACACTGAGCCTAAGGTGCATCTCAGGGGCTTATCCAGGGGCTGGGCTGAGCTCAGGGGGAACATCCCCGTTCCCTGGCAGCACTGGGAACAGTGGGCCGTGTGTGTGTGTGCCAGCAGGGCACTGCTGGCCGTGTGGGAGCACACTTACGTCTGATGAACTCCGCCAGGGAGAGGCTCTCCATGTGCTCCGATTTCGGCCTGAGCTGCCTGAGCAAGTCCTTCCTCTTCTTGCTGCCTCTGTCCTTCCCTCTGACCACCTGGGGACACAGCAGAGGCTGTCACTGCACCCATCACAGCACAGCTCCCCTGCCCTGGCCCTCTCTCTCCCAGACCAGGTCACACAGCAGCCCGTGATGCCATCCCTGTCCGTGTCCCTGCCCACACCACCGGGCTTCCAGCGGGGCTGACAGCGCCCACACACAGATCCCTGCTGCACAGGAGTTCTCCCACCTCTCCTGACAGCAGTGGATCACACTTCATCAATGCCAAGCTGTGCCATTCCCCAGGCACAGCATGCCGTGTGCTCAGCTTGCACAAATCCCAGAAAAAACCTTTGCAGGGAAAGCTGGATACCCTTAGGGAATGGTTTTCTGCCCCAGAGCTTCTTTTACCTCTGTGTGTGGGGACAGGCACAGGCACCCAAGGAGGGATAGAGCTGGATCCCCCCAGCACTGCTTTGGGTGGACGATGAGCAGCTCCTTGTGCTCCTCACAAGCCGGTGGGCAGTGTTATAAATGCATAATAAATAGTCGGCTTTTCACAAAAATTAAATTGAATACTGTACGTAGAATGTGGGAAGATTGTACTGCATTTTCTTTTATTAATAGAATTTAGAAATGTGATTGTAACCAAGAAGACTGGGGTCTTTTGTTTTCCTGCATGAAGATTGCTGACCAAGAAAGCGATTAAACTTCTGTTATCAAGTATTTTGTCCAAATGAAAATGATCAGAGCCCCAGGAGAAGAATTTATGGACCTGGGCTATCAGAGGGAATGGAGCCACCCGAGGACAGGTCTGTGGATGGAATGGTGGGAGGGGGGAGTTAAGACTAAATGAAGGAATTCACACTCAAAAGGAATGTTTGAATCATGCATGTGAATTTTTAAATATGCAACAGGCTGATGTTTTTAAAGGGAAAAACTCTTTGTTAAGGGTGTGCTGCTGGCTGGTTCTGTGCCAGGCACCCTCGGCCAAGAAAATGCATTTTGCTTTTATCTCTCCTGATTGTCTATTTTCTTTTTATTTTTTAATTAAACTTCTAAACTTTTCCAAGAAGGTGAACCTCGTTTTTCACAGCAGGAAGGAGGCAGCAGTCAGTTGTGAGAGGAAAATGTACCCAGGCAAGGAGGGGGTCTGGGATGGAGGCAGAACATTTGTCAGCCCTGAAGGCGAGAGGCTGCCCAGGGCAGTGCTGGAGCCCCACCCTGCAGGGCTGTGCAGGGTCCGTGGCAGCCTCACCCCCAGAGGTGTTTCTGGGACTGCCTCGGATCCCCTGCTCTGCAGGCTTTTAGGGGAATCACAGGAGCCGAGGGCACGGATTAAAGGGGATGTGCTGCTGTGCCTGTGGAGGGTTCAGGGCACTGTGGTTCTCCATGGGAAACCACAGAGTTTTTACAGCCCCGGCAGTGCCAGCGCCATCAGCTCAGCAGCTCTGACCTGAGCTAGACAAATGAGTTCATTCAGCAGCAATTAGAGACCGTAATGGACACAGGGAAAGAGGCAGCGCTCGGGCTAACATCACCTCCTCGGCTCTGAAACTGAGAGTGCTCATTAAAGAGCCCCGAGGTCACAGTGTCTGCGCTGCGGGCGCCACATGTCCTTGGTAAGGGCAAGGGCAATGAAACTCTTCTGTTTAGTATTGCTGGAGCTCGGGCTTTCATACATTTTTCAAACGCAAAGATAAAATCTAGCGTCCTTTCACTTTTCAATTGCGTTACAGGGGCTCTTCTCTCTGCTCTGAAACTGCAGCATCTTCCAAAAATACACTCAAGCTGTTCCTGACCGTGGCTCCCTCAGCTTCCAGCTGTTTGTTTTGCCTGTTTCCAGACAAAACCCCAGCTCCCCCCAGCTCCCCCAGTCTGGACGTCCCCTGTGTGTGACCCTTGCAGGGGACGTTTCTGTGCTGGCTCCGGAGCAGCAGCTGCCTGCACACGGAGCAAAGCCCGCACAGAGGGGGAAGCTCCTCTCCCCGTGCTGCCTTGGCCCTGCTATGGTGTTTTATTGCCTGAAAGGATCAGGAAATACGTTCCTCTGGGATGAGGGAAAGCAGGGGCAGACAGAAAAACAGGAATCCTGCTTGCTTGCTGTGGATGATGCTGGAATGCTGCTGCACCATCAGAGATGCCCGAGCCCTGAGGACGATGCTGTGCCCCTGCCAAGGGGGATTTTGGAATTCTCCCAGCAGAAATTTGTCAAGCTGGAGCTGGGAGGTGCAGAGACACGGGCTGGCTGCTCAGCCCTGCCCCAGCACGATGCCAAGGAGAGACAAACCCAGCTTGCAAAGTGCCCCCACCCTTGGATTCTCCTGCACGATTCCTTAAAGGGCTCATTGGTGCCACTCGTTGCATCTCCTGGTTCTGCAATGAGATTTTATCCACGTGGAAGATTTTGCCCCTGGATCCCTGGGAGTGCCCAAGGCCAGGTTGGACCTTGGGGCACCTTTAAGGTCTCTGCATCCCAACCCATCCCGTGATTCCACTGGCATCACTTCCACCCTCGTGGGGCACAGAGGAGGCAGACAGGCTTTTGAGGAAGGAGAATGAAGCTCCTACACACTTGGCACCAGAAGAGCATCCCCAACCTGACCTTGGCCCGGGGAAATCCCCCATTTCCCTGCACAGACATGAATAAATCCGGGGATGGCTGAGCAGGGCTCTGCAGGAAAGGAAAAGGAAAGCAGCCTTTCCTGCCAGCTCCTGCTCTCCCCACCTGCTGCTGCACCTGTGAGAAGGGCAGCCAGAGGTGCCAGCAGGCTGGATTTATCCAAATACACCCCTGGAAACAGGGATAAATGGCCTGCTCTGTGGCAGAGAGGTTTTCCTTGTTTATTTGAGGTATCTGCAGAGTTTCCCTCTGGCTGTGAACAGAACCTGGCACTCCCACAGCTCAAAGAAAAGTAAGGTCAGGGAAGTTATTTTCATATTAGACAAGCAAAGTGTAAAACCTCATGGCTTGGAAAAGAATTCTTTTCCTTTTGACAAGGTCAGGCTCCCTACAAACTCTCCATTATGCCTCTTCCAGCATGTGTGGGTGCCTCCAGGGGCCCTATTTCCAGGAGTGCTAAAATAGCCAGCTGAGGGGCACCTTGCTCCCACCAAACAGGAGGATTATTTTTAGCTGCTGTTTGTGCCTGTCTTTAAAGCTCCCTGGGGAAAATGCCCAGAGAAGCTGTGGCTGCCCCTGGATCCCTGGCAGTGTCCAAGGCCAGGCTGGAGCAATTTTGGATTGTGGAAGGTGTCTTTGCAACACGCAGTTTTTGCAACCTGCTGGCAGTGAGGCTCAGGAGGAGAGCACTGAGGGGTGCCCTGGTGTGACAGCAAACCTGAGTCCCTGGGGCTTGGACAGGAGAGGGACACTCCAAATGCTTCCCATGAAATCCATGGGAGCTCTGGCACCAGGCATCAGTCCGTGGGTGCCGAGTGCTGACAGGGCAGGGAGGCTTTGTCCCACCAGGAGGAAGAGTCACACTCAGCCCCTCTGGCATTTGGGAGAGGTTGGGTTCTGTGCTTGGAGTGTCCCTGAGTAAAACCTGCAGCAGGAGGCATCTGGGTGGACAGGACAGATCCTGCACATGAGAAACGCTGAGCAGGGACAGCTCCTGCCTCTGTCTGAGGTGCTGCTGAGAGCAGCTTTCCCTTTCCAGCCCCTTTGTGTGTCACCCTCAGGGCTGCAGGACAGAGAGCCGGTGTCCCAGGAATATTGGGATATTGTGGCAATACTGCTGCCTGCCTTGGGATGCAGCAGATGGCAAAGCATGAGCTAAACTATGGCCACACAGCAACTGGAGGGTGCTTAAAGTTCCTCACAATCCAGGACACAACTCCAAGGAATGGTCCAGGCTCATGGAGGCAGGATTAAACTGGAATTACTTGGGAAAAAAGCTGTCCTTGACTGAAAACAGTTTTTCCAGTATAGGAGCCTCATCCCATCCCTTCCTGATTTCATGACAACCTCATGGCTTTGCCATGATCAGCCCTCAATAGGATTATTCAGGATACTTTGGTGCTAGACAAGCAGCAAAGCAGAGAAATAAAAATGTTCTGGGTTTGGAGTGACTAATTTACGAAAAAAAAAAAAGATCAAAAGAGCAGCCCCACACTATCATTAATGTTAACACGAGGCATCCCAGGAACTTCAAAGGAAGAATTCATCAAAAAAAGGTGAGGCTGAAACGTGGCTGTGGAATAAAAAATGCAGATGTGCCTTGGCTGGTGGGAGGAGGCAGATAAGTCTCCAAAGACACAGAGGGCTGGGAGATATCCAGTGCTTGCTGCATGATGCCCACTGAAGGGGGTGGCCAGAAATGGCATCCAGGCTGCTGGTGCAGGAACACCTCAGCTGCCCCTGGGCAGAGCAGGGCTGTGCTGTTCCCATGTTCCCATGCTGTCCCTGAAGGGGTTTGCTGTGGGCAGGACAGTACACACACACACAGGTAAACATCCCTGATAATGCAGATTCCCAACCAATCCTGGAGTTCTCCTGCAGCTCACATGTGTTACCCAGCACAGCACGTGGCAAACTTTCTACAGAGGCTTTTCTTTGAATTTTTTAGGCAGGGCCCCTTGCTGCTGCTGGTGCTGCTACCCCCACGGGACAGGTGTGGCTGGCCCAGTGCCTCCCATCCTGCAAGGAGGGCACAATTTGCCTGTTTACTGTATTTTCCTATCATTATTTTTAGCTGTTAGTGGGTTCCAAGAGCTTTCTGAGGGAGATGCAAAAATGGGGAGAAATCCAAGAATTCAAGAAATTCACATGCTGCAGAGGGACACGTGGGTGCTCAGCCACGTGGGAGTGTTCCCCACAGATCCCAGCCAGCAGAGCAGGCTGAAACCTTCCGCAGGCTCTTTTCAAAACCAATATCCACCCGCTCCCCCTTAAACTCTTCCAAACTGTTCAGAGTGCAGCACTTGCCAGAAAGTGCAGCTGTTTTAGTTGGAAGTGCATTATTTTCTCTCAAGAGGCATTAATGGAATTAATATTCCCCTCAGCCCTAATGAAGAACTTTTCCCTAAGATGGAGCGTGCCACCCTGGCATGCTGAGCAGACCCTGCTAGCACAGACCTTCCCTAAGGCTTCAGAGCAAGCCAGGCCACAGCAGGATCAGTGGGGCACATTGCATTTGGGATCACCCTCATCCTGCCATGCACGGAGCTGTTCCCACCCATCACCTCACAGCTCCTGTTAGCCAGGAGCAAATCTCTGCATCTCCAAGCTGAACTGGTAAAACAGGCCAGGGGTAAAACCTCAAATCTCCTCTCACTCCTGTGGAAATTCAGGCAGTGTCAGGAGCAGTGAAGAATCACCCTGCACCGATGCACAGACTTGTTCAGACAGGGCAGTTTCGATGCTGCCTCAGGGTAAAGGACACGTGGTGGGCAATGACACCACTTACAGCACGGCCAAGACACCGAGACCAGCACAGCTTCACCTCCTGAGCGTGTCCCAGCACCTCCAGCAGCATCCCAACCCTCAGCAAATGCTGCTCTGCAAGCACACTCTGTTCTGCTTTGCTGCTCCCGACGCGCCGGGACGCGCAGACAGGGAGGCTCACGAGTTGTGTCGGGTCCTGGTGTGCAGCTCTGGGCTGCACAGCCCCTCCCTGGCCCTGCTCCCCTGCTGCTGGAGAGGAGCTGTCCTTGTCTGCCAGGACCTGGGAAGCTCAGGAGTTGTGTCGGGTCCTGGTGTGCAGCTCTGGGCTGCACAGCCCCTCTCTGGCCCTGCTCCCCTGCTGCTGCTGCTGCTGCTGCTGGAGAGGAGCTGTCTGGCCTTGTCTGCCAGGGGCCCACAGATGGAATTTCAATTCCACCTCCAAAATTCAGGATTGCTCCCAGACAAAAGCTGCCAGGACAGATAAAGCTGGCTGCCCTTTACCTCCCCTGGCAAAGCTCTCATTTTCAGACATGACTGTGGGGGACTGCATCCTTCCCTTCCCAAGGAACAGAGGTGTCAGTGGTCCCTGTGTGTGCAGAACCTCTCCTACCTCTTTTGGCATCTCCTGAGGGAAGAAGAAGTATGGCAGGGCGGACAGGGCCACCAGGCTGGCGGCCACCAGGAACCCGAGCCACCAGGCCCCAACCCAGCGCGGGTCCTTGTTGGTGAGCTGCACCTCAGCTGCAACGAGAGGAGAGGGGCATCAGACCAGTGCTGGGACAAGGGAGGTTCCCCAGGGCACCAAAGGGTGGCCCCAGCCACCCTCAGCGTCAGTCAGCCCCGAGATGGTGGCTCCCAACCCAAGGACCAGCAGTTCTGGGGCCTGAGCAGCGTTTGCCCCTGATCAGCCCATCACTGAATCACCTTTCATTGTCTCTTTCCTGTTTCACTGCTGTCCCTGGGGTGTCCCAAGAGCCACTCAGGCCTCTGGATGGAGACAGCTGGGACAGGGATGTCCTGGATGCCCTCTCTGCCCCACGGGCACAGGGCAGAGCCCCCTGTGCCCCAGAAGCTGTGGCAGGACACGTCCCCTCACCTGTGCTGACTTTGTCGATGTCCACGTAGAACCTCAGCATGGCAGAGCCCAGCATGAAGGCCACCCCCGGCCCAATGACCGTCACGGAGAACAGGATTCCTGTGGAGGGAAGGGACCACGAGGACAGAGGTGCCTCCAGGAGGGACCAGGCCCTGCTGCACCTGCCCCCAGCACAGCCCATTTCCCTGGCAGCTCTCTTATCTCCAAAAGCAGCCCCATGCTGCCCATGTTCCTTTCACACAGGGAATTCCCTTTGGCATGGCTCAGACCTTTCCTGACGCCTGTCTGCACCTCCTGCAATACTCCCAGGAACAAGAGGGGCCCCTTGGCATCAGTAATCCAGGAAACACCACGGTTTTTTACAAGGTTAAGGAGATAAAAGCTATCAGTGAACTCTCCTCTGTGAGAGTTCTGATAAAAGAAATCCACACATGTAGGATTCAGCCCCTACCTTACATAAGATAGGTTTGGATCATCTACCAGAGCAAAGTTTGATGCTGTGCTTCCTTTTTTAGGAGCAATGACCTTGTTCTGATCCACCTTTGCTGTTCCTTTCAGTTCAAGGCTGTCACAGATAACAGCTGGGAAAGGACTAGAAGGACCTACAAGGACCTCCCTGTCCATCCCACCAGCCTGGGACACCCCTTTGGGCCTGTGCCCAAGCTGTTCTCCAGCACCCCCTCTGCTGAAGGATCCCCTCCCATCTCCCAGGGGGGTGAAACTGATTTCTTTGGTTTGCATCACTTTGCTCACACCTAAACAGAGTCCCCATTGCTGCCCCTTAAACCCACAGCTGCCACTTGTGAACACGGAGAGCAGATTGTTCCTCTTGTCCTCCTTGAAGCCTCTTTGGAGGAGGACATGGTAACTAACTCCATCTCCAGGCTGTCACTGCCAGGCCAAAAGCCCCAGCCTCTGCCCCAAATGGCGTTTCCCAGCTCTCCTGCTGTCTGCCCAAGCCTGAAGCACAGAAATGCTTTTTGCATTTTTGCAGAAACCTTCCTGGCTCCGGGGAGGGCTGAAGGGCTACAAGGAACCCTGCTCCCATTAATGCAAACCAGCCCAGTCTGGCCTTGCTGTCACCTCCTCCCTGGCCTCTCCCCCTGCCAGGCAGCCCAGCCTCACCCAGGTAGAGGGGGGAGTTCCTCTCGCTGGCGAAGTCGTCGATGTAGGAGATGCCGAAGGGCTGGATGGGCACGCCGCCGATGCCCAGCAGGGCCTGGGCCACGAACATGACCAGGAGAACCTCGTGGTTCTCCCTGGAGGCGTGGGGGGTGCAGCTGGCATGGCTGAGGTTGGCCCCGGCCCCCGGGGCCCCGGGCTGGCACAGGTCCGTGCTGTTGCTGAAGGTGCCTGCGGTGACAAGGGGACAGATCTGAGAAGTTTGGGCTGAAGAAAGAATTTCTTTCTTTAGGCACTGCAAGGGGCTCTGAGCTCTCCCTGGAGCTTTCTCCAGGTGAGCACCCCAAGCTCTCCCAGCCTGGCTCCAGAGCACAGAGGCTCCAGCCCTGGAGCAGCTCTGGGTTTGCTCTAGCAGCTCCACATCTTATCTTATCCTTAGATAGCAGGTGAAAGAAAATGCAAAGATGGTGCAAAGATCAGTGCACTGATGTTCACAGAGGTGGCTTTATGGCCCGCAGAAAGCCTTCAATGCTTTTTCTTTATCAAAGAAGTGGAGCTGAGGTTACTCTCGGGATCTTTGATACACCTTCCAGTACAGGTAAATGAGCAAACCTGCAGATTTTGCCAGGAGCTACCCAGGACATGAGAACTCCTTTACCTCAGAAAAGCTGTCTAAGTGAAAGTGCTGATTTTAGCACCCTCATCTCCCTCAGAACCCCCGGCAAGGGGGTGGTGGTGCTGGTGGCAGATTCCCATGGCTATGCCCCAAATCCTGTGGAACTCCAAGTGCTCAGACACGAGGCCACCTGCAGCAGCACTGCAGAAACACCGACCCATTGTTTCCATGCTGGGGTTTGCAGCTGGGCCCTGCTTGCAGCCAGCAATTATTCACCTATTCAGCCTTCCATTGGTGCCTGCAGTTGCCTGAACCAGCTGCACTCCCTCTGGTGAGCCAAACAAAAGCTGCTCAGTGGAGGCTTCTAGAAGATTTGCTGGAGCTCCATGGCAGGAATTGGAAATGTAGCAAATAACTGGTTTTCTCTTTCTTTTCTCATCCCTTCATTTTCCTTCAGGGAGAAGATCCCAAACCCACCCTGTCCTGTTCCCTCCGTGAGTGATTTAGACCTGCACGTTTCTCAATGGAGAATATTCTGGTGGGGTCTAAACCCTCAAAGACCAGCTAGAGCAGGGGAGGCAGGTGAGGCTGGATGTGCAGCAAACACGGGGAATCAGAGGCACAGCCTGTATCCTGATTGTTTTCCTGCCCTTTCCCATGGTTCCATGGTTCCCACGTCCCCTGGCTCTGCTTTCCACCAGTAGCTGTTGCCTCTCAGGGCTGAGGCGATTTCATTCTCAGAAAAACAGAATTTCTGGAGGAGAAGCCAACAGCTTGCAGCTCCCAGTGCCTGGAGGGAAGGCCATTTCACAACAGCTTCCCACTGCCAGGGGGCAGGGATAGGTGGGGAGGAATTGTTCCCTGTCAGGGTGGGGAGAAGAGAAGCTGTGGCTGCCCCTGGATCCTTGGAAGTGCCCAAGGCCAGGCTGGGGCACCCTGGGATGGTGGAAGGGGCAGAACAAGGATCTCTCAGATCCTTTCCAGCCCAAACCATTCCATCACTCCATTATCTCCTTCCTCTGTCCCACTAGGCCCAACCCAAGTTTCTGGAGCACTTACTGGGCACAGACTGGTCGTACTGGTAGGGCCCCGTGAGGAAGTGTGGCAGGGACATGAGGAAGCCGGCCAGGGACACGAGCAGGGCCCCGCAGCCGATGAAGCGCGGCCGGTGCACGCGGCTGCCCAGGTAGCTGAGGAAGACGATGAGCAGGGTGTTCCCCACCTGCAGGGACAGAGAAGGGCAGTGCCTCTGAGGGCAGGGGGGAGCAGGGGACAGCGCCCAGCGGGGACAGGGGGTGGCTGGGGGTCACCTCGTTGAAGGAAGCGAGCAGGCCCGAGGTCTGGCTGGAGAGGCCGTAGCGTCTCTCGATGGTGGAGATGGAGCTCTTCAGGTAGCCGGAGACCAGGAGCTGGGAGAGCTGCAGCAGCCCGTGGCAGAACACAAAGAACTGCCAACACAGAGAGACAGGGCCCCCAGCAGGGTCACCGAGGCTGCAGCACAACAAACTGCATCCCCCTCAGAAAGGCACCATCAGCCAACACAAACCTCGGACCACAAGCCTCAGAAATGTCACCCCTGCTCTGCCACCAGCGAGATCTTCTGAAATTAGGTCAGAACCATGAAATTGGCCTCTGCCAAGAGTAACAATGGGGTCAGTATCTGCAAGGAGGCCGTAATTTCTTCGGCTGAGAAGTGGCTGTGGACAAGCACATGCCTTCAGCTGGGATGGTGCCTGTTTGTGTTGGCCTTGTCCCTAGGATGCACAGCAGAAGGGAGGTTGCACAACACTCCTGCTCCATTCAGCCAGAGGCAGGCAGCCATCCCCAGTGCTGGGAGCTCTTCTGGGACAGGAATGAGCCCGTTCCAAACACAGCCACAAACAACTCCTTTAGAGAAAGTCAGCAGAAGGTCAGCGAGAAGAATTCAGACTGCTTTCCTTTCCTTTTCCTAGATGTAAAGCACATCTCCTCTGGAAAATACGATGGTTCTGTTCCACTTCCAGAAGAAAACCTTGTCCAAGTCCACCATCTCCCAGAAAATCACCTGCCCTCGTCTCCATCCTGCCTCCCCCATCTGAGCCATCTCCTTCCCTGCTGCCTCATGGCTGTCCCAGGCATCCCTCCAGCCCCCAAAGGAGCTCAAATAACCAGCCCCAACAGTCACACACCCTCGGGACACGGCCCACCCATCTCCCTGCAGCACAGGCTGGATGGCCCTGGCTCCTTCCTGCTGCCCTCAGCCCTGGATGATGCCCAAACCCTCAGGGCACTGCTCCTGCTCCCTGTATTTTGTAGCAGCTCCCACCACAGAGAAACTGCTCAGCCTGGCCTGGATTTCTGCTACATCTGTCTCCTTCTGATCCAGGCCTGAAGTGAGATCATGGCCAAACTGGCCCGCTCTGCAAGCCAAAGCAACATCCCCAGCACAAACAGGGACAAGGGGGAAGATCCAACCCCCTGTGTCCCTGAGAACTGGGGGCTGGGATGTGGTCACCGCCTCCCAAAGGGATGGGCTGGCAGGATGCACACCAGGACACCATCCAGGAGCGTCCCCCCTTCCACCTCATGTCACCACTGGTGGATGCAACGTGTCTGGACTGGGAAAATGTCACCCAGCCAAAGGAAAGCGTCCCCAGAGTCAGCTCTGCTGAAACTCCTACGTTCCTACAAGTCACCGGCTGTGTGCAGGCTCTGCCTCCTGAACACATCAGTTCAGATGGGAAGGCTGAAACCAGATCTGTTTATTCCAGACATCCACAGCACACAGCCCCTGAAGATCCAGATCCAGGACCTTCATGGCTTTACAGCAGCTCAGCAGCTGCCCAGGACTGTCCCACACCTCTTCAGCTCAAAATGGGATCTGGTATTTTATTCTGGGCAGAGTGAAGCACAGAAAGGAGAGATGGCCCTGCAGAGGCCCTGCAGTGGCTTGGGCAAGGACCCCAGCTCTGCCTCCAGGGGCTCTTTGCTCTCAGCCATCACTTTTTTGTCAGGAAAAGAAAGAGCAGACTTTTCCTGGCCTTGGGACTGGGGGGAGTGATGTGCTGCCCCAGCAGGTGACGTGACTTGGCAGACACCGAGCTTTTCCCAAGAACTTTTCCCTGACAGCAGGACAGAGCATGGACACCAGGAGCAGCCCCAGGGCTGAGTGCTCCTGCATGGGAGCCCTGGCTCAGCACTCCAGCACCTTTCCCTTGAAGGGCTGAGCCGTGCTTGTGAAGTTTTCCCTCTACATCCATGGAATTAAACTGTGAGAACACAAACACTTGCGAGGTATTGCTGCTCCCACCCCACACGTGCAGGAGAACAGAGAAACACCCTCCATCCTACGCAGCCAGTAAATCACAGAGCTGGGAATTAAACACCAGCATTTCCTCTGCTGGTGGTCTGGGAAAAATCCCTCTTCCAAAGGTGTTAGCAGTGTTCATTGTGCAGCTTGGCAGCAAACTCTCCCCGTGAGGGCTCTGGGAGCCTCCCACTCCCTGCCCAGCCCACAGCAGCAATCCCCACCACGCTCTTTCCATGTGTTTGGGACATTCTGGATGCTATTTTAAGAGAGGGGTTTGTGCCTTAGCATGTGACAAAGGCACACTGAGCCTTTGCACTGGGCTGTGCTAGTGACAAATGGGCCTGGGAGGAAACAGCTGGAACCAGTTTGGCTGGGCCTGGAGTTGGAAGGGAGCTCAAAGCCCATCCAGTGCCACCCCTGCCATGGCAGGGACACCTCCCACTGTCCCAGGTGGCTCCAAGTCCCATCCAGCCCGGCCTTGGGCACTGCCAGGGATCCAGGGGCAGCCACAGCTGCTCTGGGCACCTGTGCCAGGGCCTCCCCACCCTCCCAGGGAGGAATTCCTTCCCAACATCCCATCTAAATCATATTGCTCCTTGAAGCCAAACAGGCAGTTTTTAGCTATGTCCCTTAGTTGCATTTTGACATGTGGCACATGGTTTTTGTGACATGCTCTCTGGAGATATAAATACACATAAAAACTGCAGTGCTGTGATTTTTGGCCCTTCAGCCACTTCAAACACAACCACATTGTGCAATGGTTCTGTGTCTCTGCAAGAACCTTTCAAACCCTGGGCTGGAAGTTTTGTTTTCTGAGGAAGTCATTTAGAAACCGGACAGGGTGGCCTAACTTCTTGAAAAAAAAACCCCAAGACATGAGGGGAAAACATCCTGTACTAAGGATAATTGCGATCTTGGTGACCAGAGCTTCCTCCACATCTGCCTGTGGCAGGGGTTGCAACAAGAGGGTCTTGAAGGTCCTCCCAAAACCCAAACCAGTGTGGGATTTTAGGATCTACCTTGACAGATTCAGGAAAATACAGCTTGTTCTGCTCACAGGCCTGAGCTGACTTTGCCCCTCAATGATTTAATCTTTGAATCCATTTAAAATGAACTCTTCCAGGGAAAGTCAGTGGTGTTGTATTTGTAAAGATAACCTTGCTGGCAAGTAAGGAAAAACCAAACAAACCCAGCAGATAAAAACCAGCTGAGTGGGCTGAACAGAGGATTGAGGAAGAAGGCTCAGGACATGGCTCTGTGTCTCCTGTTAGCTGTGTTAATGTCTTTGTCCCTCTGTGCTCTGGGAGCCTCTGCCTCAGTGACTCACTTGCCTTCTGCCACATGGGACGAGGGTGATGAAATGCACCAGCAGTTGTAGAAAAACCCTCAAACCACCAAATCTTCCCCACAAAAGTGACAGAGAAATCCTGAGCCTTTAAGGCCGACTGTCATCTTTTGCTCCCTGGCCTGGTGAGAGTCTCTAATGAGCGAGGTAATTGGCTTCCAATGAATGCAGTAATAAACTGATGTTAAGGCTGCCACTACTGATCAAAAGGAATGACTGAGCCAGAAGGGAACGAAGCAGATGTTACAAGACAGAGGGAGCCATTCCAGGTGCGGCCTGTGGTTCTGCAGAGCTCCTCAAACACTCACCTGGAGGGCCTGGGGTTGCACCGAACCCAGCAGGACCCAAGACATAAGAAAGGCTTCACTCTGACAAAGCCAGGGCTAGATGGGATTTTGGGAAGGAATTGTTCCCTGTGAGGGTGGGCAGGCCCTGGCCCAGGGTGCCCAGAGCAGCTGTGGCTGCCCCTGGATCCCTGGCAGTGCCCAAGGCCAGGCTGGATGGGGCTTGGAGCAGCCTGGGACAGTGGAAGGTGTCCCTGGCCATGGCAGGGGTGGCACTGGATGGGCTCTAAGGTCCCTCCAGCCCATCCCATCCTGTGATTCTCTGCAGTTTAATCCTGCAGGAGCTGGGAGTTAAGCCTTCATTGAAACATTGCTGCCCCATCACTGGCTTTGGAACGGAGACAGCTCCACACCAAAGGCACTTTTGCCGTGGGAAACACAGGGAGCATTTTCCAAACACACTTGGTACCAGAAATCCTCTCAGTGCTCTCTGCAGGAGGCTGAACTGCTCTTTCCCAGGCCAGCAGTCCCAGGGGGTGTTGGGGAAAGCAGGAGGCATTTACCTTGATGCTGAGAAAGGGGCTCCTGCAGAGCGTTTTCCGGGCCACGTCCGGGTGCCTGCTCCTCGGAGCCGTGCTTGTCATCCTGTCAGCCTGTCAAAGATAAATCATTCAGCACAATGCTCGGCTGCCGTGCCCGAATTCCCCCGTGCTCAGCTGGCAAAATCCTGTCATGCTCTGCAAACACCCCCACAGCAGGCACACGCTGTCCCAAGCAATCGCTAATTATTCCTGGGTTTCCTTTGCCTGGAGCATTTGAATTCTGCAAAGCAACACAGCAGCCTGCAAAATGTTAAACACCAGGGGCCTGGGAGGCGAAACGCTGCTCAACAGAGCCAAGGACAATATTGTGAAACATCTCTGGGGTCGGTGTGACATCCTTATCAATGGCCTCGGGGACGGGGCACAGGGCACCCTCAGCTGGCAGCAGGCACACGGCTGGGAGAGCTGACAAAGCTGATGGCTGTGCTGCCATCCAGAGGTACCTCAGCTCCTGGAGAAACGGGAATGGAAGGATCTCAGTGGGCTGCAGAGATGGGTTCAGTGGGATCTCAGTAGGTTTCAGAGATGGGTTTCACAGGGATCTCAGTGGGTTGCAGAGATGGGTTTGAGAGATGGGTTTCAATGGGATCTCAGTGGGATGCAGAGATGGGTTTCAGAGGGATCTCAGTGGCTGCAGAGATGGGTTTCAGAGGTGGGTTTCAGTGAGATCTCAGTGCCTGCAGAGATGAGTTTCAGAGATGGGTTTCAGAGGGATCTCAGTGGGTTGCAGAGATGGGTTTCAGAGGGATCTCAGGGGCTGCAGAGATGGGTTTCAGAGGGATCTATGTGGGTTTCACAGATGGGTTTCAGGGGGATCTCAGTGGCTGCAGAGATGGGTTTCAGAGGGATCTCAGTGCCCGCAGAGCTCCTTCCCCTCTCTGGTCACTCAGTCCCTCCTCCCCAGGGACCAGTGATGTCTTTGTTGGGTTTCAGTGCCCGGCTTCCTGCTCAGGAAGCTGCATTGTTCGGAGGCACGGTAAAGCCATTAGGCTTTAACTTGTTGTTCAGCACACTCTAATAGATGTTTTCATCTCCGCAGCAAATGGGGTGAAAGGCTTCCCATTATAATTTCGTGTAATTCTATTTCCCCCATGATGAGAAGCAAAGGAGCGAGGACCCGCAGCCTCAGACAAATTAACAAAGGCGGGGGTTGATGTAACCAGCAGGAGGAGGCTGCCCGAGCCGGTGTTTAGAAACCCTTCGGCACAGTGCACGGGAGAGGTGAATTCCAGAGGGGACCTGGAATTCCGAGCGCCACGGCATCCTCTGCAAAAAGGAATTGCTGCCCTCAGCCCCACTGCAAGATATTGCTACACAAACCCGGGATGGGATCAATAAATAGCAGCGAATTCGATGGTAAAGGAAAGCAGGCAGGAAGAACTGCCCCGGCCCCTGGGGAGTTCAGCAGGGCTGGGGCAGAGGCACCTGCCTGGCTCCAGCCCTGATCAATTATTGACAGCACCTCAGAAGCTCAGGGGGGTCACAAGGGGGAGAAAAAGGGTGGAAAACCAAAGGCAGGAAAAGCAAAGGAGCCCGAGCCTGGATTTCCAGGGATGGGAAGGCTCATGGAAGCCACTGCAGGCTGGATGTCCTGGTTAATGTCTTTGTTCCTCCTGAGACCTGCAAACCACAAATCCTGCGGTGTGCGGCAGGGCTCTGCTCCCCCTGGCCATCCTTTCCTTCAAATGTGTGGAGGAGGGAGGGTGGCTGACCCCGGGGCAAGGCTCAGCAGAGATCTGAAACACTGCAGGGTGTGCCAGCACACCCAACTGAGGATAAACCCACTGCCAGCAGGTCCCACCCATCCACAGCTGTCCTTTAGGAACAAAACCAAACAGAGGAGTACTTTGATCCAACAGAAAGGACAAAGAGCACATCAGATAAAACTGATTAAAAAAGAATGAAAAAAGCATGATGACAGCAGCAGGGTAAGGCCAGTGTGATTGCTGTTGGAATGGATGGGGGCCAGCTGTGGCAGCATGTAGAGGAATTTCTTAGAGAGAAGGGGCATGATTTGCTATGGGATGTAGCCTGAGTTATTTTATACTAGGCCTCAGTTTTGGGCCTGAATTAGGCCTCAGATTTGGGCCTTGTTAGTAGTGAGCAAGCTTGTGGCGCAGTTAGAAATTCTATTAAGGTGTGCTTGGATTTAATTAATGTAGTTTTAGTAATTTTACCGTGGTGACCTTAAAGTTAAGATTGTTTACATTCCTTTTTAATCTAGTACCAATTAGAAAACACCTGTTCACATAAACTATCTGAAACTGTATATAAACCACCATTTTGAAGCAATAAAGGGAGAACATATGATATGACCAAATTGGTTGGACCTATGTTACTCTGTCAGCCTCCCATGAAATGCCCTGGCTTCAGCAGCATCCCCTGGGGGTGGCACTGCCCAGCCACCAGCCTGCTTCTCCATCCTGGACAGCTCCGGGTGGAAAGGAGGAATTCTTGGTGCCAAACGCTGCTCTCTGGGAGCTCCAGGGACGCCTTTCACCTTCTCTCCCTCAGCTCCCAGGGCTGTGAAATCCCTTTGTTAGGGACACAGGGGCTGATGCACCCGGGGTGGCACCAGGGTGGCAGGGAGAGCTGTCACTGACCCTGACACAGCCCTTGGAAACCATAACGTGCCGTGTTTGTGTGCCTGCAAGGGAACCCTCCAGGGAAACTGCTGCTCCCAAAAACCCAGGAGGGGCTTTCCATGCTCCAGCACACAGCCATGGGTTTCACTCCTGGGAAGGTAATGGATGGATGGATGGATGGATGGATGGATGGATGGATGGATGGATGGGGGTTCAGAGTGCTGCAGATCCATCAGCTGCTGTTATTCCTTCAGCTGCAGGTGCAGGATTTGTCCTCAAAGCCCAGTTTTCTTCCCACTTCTGTCCTGGGTCACTGCATCCCTCAGAAAGGCCTGGCCTGGCAAACCCTGGCTGCAGTGGGCACGGGGAGCTGGGCTCAGTTTCACACCAAGTGATGCCACCCAAATTCTGCCAGGAATCCCAGCCTGGCCTGCCTGACACCTCCTCCTGCTCCCAGGGGACTGCAGGGAGCTGCAGGCTGGGGAATAGCTCCCACCTGTGCAGAGAATCCCAGACTTTGGGTTGGGAGGGACCTTAAAGCCCATCCAGTGCCACCCCTGCCATGGGCAGTGACACCTTCCACTGTCCCAGGCTGCTCCAAGCCCCATCCAGCCTGGCCTTGGACACTGCCAGAGATCCAGGGGCAGCCACAGCTGCTCTGGGCACCCTGTGCCAGGGCCTGCCCACCCTCCCAGGGAGGAATTTCTTCCCAATACCCCATCTAGCCCTGCCCTCTGGCAGTGGGAAGCCTTTCCCTGTGTCCTGTCAATGCCTGTATGTGAGACAATCTCACAAAGCATTTGCAGCACTGATTAAGATGCTCCACTTGTCCCAGGGCTGCCTTTTCCTTGACCCCAGGGCAGCGGAAATGCCCCAAACCCTGTGTGGGACCTGCAGCAGGGTCCTGGCAGTGACAGCAGGGGTCTGGGCTGGGTGCCACAGCCTCCCTGTCCCATTCCCGAGGCTGTGACTCCATCCAACCCCTTCATTAATAGCTGAGCAAGGAGGGGCACTGGCTGGGCTCAGCAGAGCGTGAGTAAATAACAGCCAATGTAACACAGCAAATTAAATCCCAGCAGGGGCCTCCAAATGCCAGCAGATATTCCCTAATCTGTCTTGCTGCTGCTGAATAATTCCCCCTGGCTGGCAGCGAGGCTGGAGTGGTGTCAGGGTGGGTATTTATGAGTGTGCCTGGGGTGAAGGGAAAGCTGCCTGGGAAAATGTGGGTGCAAAGATGCTTTGTGATACAGCAGAAGGAAAAGGCAGTGGATGCACATCATGCCCTCCCTGAAACAAGACACGGGGAATGATAAAAGGATGCAGGAATGTGCCCAAGAGCTGTTTCCATCTTGCACCGTGTGGCAAAAAGAAAGTGAAGATGAGATCGGGCCAGCTCAGTGACTCTGTAATGAGAAATGGCCGCAGATGACACATCCCAGAAATGTTACAAGAAGTTAGAACAGGAAAATGTTACTGGAGGTTAAAATGAGAGGAAAAAGGAAAACCGGTGTTGAAACACGTGATGTGCAAGCACAGGCAGGGAGGGAGAGGCTCCAGCCCTGCCCTGGTGCCCCTCTGCTTCGGGAGGGATGGAACCCTGCTCCCCATGGGAGTGCTGAGGTCTCCCAGAGCTCCCTGCCTCTCCCTGGCACCCCCTGCCAGGGCTGGAGCCCTTCCTGAAGGATCCTGACCTGCTCCAGCCCTGCAGGATGTGGTGAAAGCGTTGGAGCTCACCTGGCAGCACCAAAGCAGAGATGGGAACTCTCATATCCCTCCCTGTGGATGGGGCAGCCACAGCCTCCCTGGGCACCTGTGCCAGGGCCTGCCCACCCTCACAGCCAGGAATTCCTTCCCACTATCCCATCCATCCCTGCCCTCTGGCAGTGGGAAGCCATTCCCTGTGTCCTGTCCCTCCATCCCTTGTCCCCTGTCCCTCTCCAGCTCTCCTGGAGCCCCTTTAGGTCCTGCAAGGGCTCTGAGCTCTCCCTGGAGCTTCTCCTCTCCAGGTGAGCACCCCCAGGTGTCCCAGCCTGGCTCCAGCCCTGGAGCAGCTCTGGGGCCTCCTCTGGATCTCTCCAGCAGCTCCAGGTCCTTGTGCTGCTGGCCCAGGGCTGGGGCAGCTCTGCAGGTGGGGTCTCACCTGAGCTCAGGGGCAGAGGGGCAGAATCCCTGGGATCAACCCAGGGTTGGGAATTTCTGGGCATGTCTCAGACACCAGCGAGACATTTCTGGGCATGTCTCATCCTCCTTCCAGGGCTGCTCTCCATCCATCCCTCCATCCCTCCATCCATCTCTCCCTGCAGGGAGGCAGTGCCCATCACACCTGGAGTGATTTCCTTGGGAGGTGGAGGCGCCCTGGAGCAGCGCCGGCTCTCGGTGGGGAGGGAGGGAATCCCAGAGCCTGTGGCTGAGGGAGATGGCTCTGGAGTTACATAAGCAGCATTGCATAATTCCATGAATCACTGGCTTGGCTTTGCTTTCAAAGGCTGCCCAGGGCTGTGGGGCTGTGGGGGTCTGCAGCCACCCCTCTGAGACCCCCTCCTCTACCTCTGCTCCTGCTGCTCCCCGGCTCTGGTGGGCTGCATCCCCCCCAGGGCACCTCTGTGCTCCTGCCCTGTTCCTCCTGTCACCTGTGCTTTGTGCTGTGCCCCGAGGGTTTGTGAGATCTGCCAATCCAGGATGTCCCGGCTGTGCCAGTTTCACTCCTTCCCCTCAAGGTCTGATGCAGAACTTTGAGTACAGAAGTCACCCCTGTGTTCTGGATGGAGCCAGGTGCTGAACATGCACCCCCTGCCCTGGGATGGACAGATGTGGCTGTGCTGCAGAAAAGCCTCGTCTTGTGTCCTCGGTGGGGATTTTCTGTTTGAGCACCACCTCCTCTGTGTTTGGCAGGGAAACTCTTCCTGCTTCAAGCAGCTCCAACCCCTGGACAGGAGCTGAAGTGCTGAATGAAGAGCCGGATTCCAGCAGGAATCTGCCTTTCCACAGGCTGCAGGCAGTGCTTGGCTCCGTGGACAAACACCTGCCAAGAGAAGCCTGAAGGGAAGTGATTCCAAAGCTCAGTTTCCCCCATTTGGGGTTTCATACCCCATAAATACCTTCCTGATGTTTCTTCCCCTCTGCACTTCACTGCTGCTTGGACAGAAGTGAAGACTGAGGAAAACACAGATTTTTTTTGCTGAGTCCTCCTGAAAGCCGTGAGAGTTTGCAGTGCAAGGAGCAGCTGGAGGAAACGGGCAGAGCCAGAGCGGCTCCAGGGACACAGACACCTCCGGTGAGAAAAATGAAAGTTTTCAAGGGGAAGCTGTTGCAAAACAAGGAGCAAGAGCCCCTGCACCAGCCCCGTGCCTTGAACACACGTCCTGAGTGGAAACTCCAGCAGTTCCCTGGAGCTGAGCCCTCCTGCAGCAAACCAGAGCTTGTTTGCTATTTATTATCCATAACTTCTGAGAAACAAGTCCCAACAAACCCAGATTCTCCATCTGCACTCACGGTCTGCCCAGGACCACAGAGCTGCTCCTCACACTGAGTATTCCATAAGGAGCAGCTACACCCCGATCCTGAACATTTATTTCCAAGGGCATCCTTTACTCCCTCCATGCTAACCCAGGGATGAACAACCAGAGCATCCCCAAATTTTGGAGGTGGGCAGTAAAATTTGCCTCACCAGGAGCTGGGAATGACCCTGGCCACCTGCAAGCAAAAGGGATGGATGGAGGAGCAGGGAAATGCTTCTGCCAGGAAAGGGAACTGAGCAGAGCTTAGGAGAAGTGAGAAAATTCCTTAGCCAGCAAGAGAGGAGCTGGTTGTGAACAGCAGAGGAAACACTGGTGACACTTCTGGGTGATGATGGACAAGGAGCAAGTGCTGGAGTGAAGCCCCAGCCCACAGCAGCTGGTGAGGGCTGGAGCTGGCACAGGAAAAGGAGGAAACGCTGGTATTTTGGGTGGCAGGGGGAACTTCTCATTCCTTCTTCCATTATTTAACATTAGTGGACTGCACCGTCATCTGTACACTCGGAGGGACGGAGAGTGTCCAGTGAAAATGGAATTATCTTCTGGAAGTGCCCAGGCCTGCAGCTGGAGCCACAACCATCCCCAGCCAAGCTGCCTGACAGCAACAAGCCCTTTCCTGCATCCTGGGCATGATCTTGTCCCGGGGTTTCTCCAGCCATGGAGAACTCACTCTCAGTTTCCCTGGATGACACCTCAGAGCCTTGTGGTGCTCCAGTCATGTCTCAAGCCAGGAATTCCCCTCACCGCCTGCTGTGCCTCCCACGCTGCCTCCATTTCCTCAGAAAATCACCTTTTCCAAAGCCTGGGGGGGCAATGACAGGTGCTGGGGGGGGAAATGAAGCTCCCAAGCCATCCCTGAAATCCACATTCAGCCACATCATGGCTCAAGACACTCAATATTTGATCCACCTCCAGCCAGGCAGGTGTGGCAGGTGAGGATAGAGCACAGCACAGAGCAGTCCCAGTGAAGCACTGGGAGCAGACTGGGAGCCAGGAAGCACAGGGGAAGGGGACTGGGATCTAACTGTGCCCAGACCAAGGCCCCCAGAGAGCCCCGGGCTGCTGCAGGGAAGGGAGGGGGCCAAGCAGCCCTGCAGGGTTCAGGGGTTTGGGTGAGCCAGGACGAGGCACTGCAGAGCCTGGAAATGCCACCCGTGCCCAGCAGGATGGCTGGAACCACACGGGGAACTGGAGAAGCAGGAGGGGACACGGAGAGAAAGGAGAGTGTGCTGTAAAACAGCCCCAGTACAAGAACAAGCAGGAGGCTGGCAGCACGAGGGCTCTCACAGCCCCCTGGGGGCTCCTCAGGAGCCCCTCAGGAGCTTTCAGAGGGGATTGGCCAAAGCAGGGAGGAGCTCTGGATGTGTCTGTGCCTCCAAGGTGGGGGAGAACCTCGCTCAGGCTGCACAGCTCAGCACTCACAGGAGGGTTTGGGTCGCAGGCACCTTAAAGCCCATCCAGTGCCATGGCAGGGACACCTTCACTGTCCCAGGCTGCTCCAAGGCCCCTCCAGCCTGGCCTTGGACACTTCCACTGTCCAGGGGCAGCCAGCATTGTTGGGACATGCTGTGCCATCCCTCCCTGAGCCAGGAGCTGCCCATCCAGGGTTATCCGTGCCCTTGGCTCCCCATCTGCAGAGGGATGGGATCAGGGGGCTGCACAGGACGTGTGCCCACCCCAGCCCTGCTGCAGGATCACTTCTCCTCCCAGCTGAGCCCTGCTGGAGAGGTTTGGCTCGGCCAGGCTCTCCCTGTGGCAGGCACAGGTCAGTGCCACGGCTCTGGCATCTTCCCAAGATCTGGAAAGAGCCATGGCCGTTTATAGAAGCGAAACCGTAAGAGAAACACACCGGGGCAGCCTCAGGCGTTGGGAAAACTGGGAAAACTCCCTGCAACATAAAAAGAAATAAAGTGGAGCTGCCTCACTGGGGAGAAAAAGAAAGACCCTCGAATGAATAAGAGAGGAAGCGACAGAACGCAGGTGCAGAAGGCTGGCACAGAACAGGCGGGGAGTCACGCCTCGCTTCTTCCCCTTGGAAGCGGCTCCTGAGCCCCAGCGGATCCAGGAGTCTTGCAAAACCAGCCGGGGAGCAGCAGCGTGAGAAACTTCACCTTCCCCGCAGCCCGAGCGGGAGGCAGCCCCGAGCCCGGCACCGGGGCCATCCTCAGCATCCCCCGGCAGCCGCGGGCGCTGCCACACTCACCATTCCGGGGCTCTCCCGATCCTCACCCCGCGGGCTCTGGGAGCGAAACTTTCTGCCAGCAGAGCCGGGACATTCGCTGCTTTCCTGCCGGCCCGGAGGTGGGGATGGGTGTGTGGGAGGGGTGGGGCTTCGCCTGCACTTTTAAAAGCCGGAGCACATTCAACTTTTCCAATTTCTTTCAACAGGATTTCTTTAATTTTTGTGCTTGGTTTTTCCTGGAGCTGCAATCCCAGAATGACAGATCTGTGCGGTTTGCTGAGCCAGGGCTTTGCGAGCTCCCTGCCCAATCCCAGTCCAAACTGGGCTTGGTTTCCCCTCCATCCCCCGGCTCCAGTCCCCTCTCCCCTCCCTGCAAGGGTCCCATTCCTCCAGGGCAGCCTCCTTGAGTTCATTTTCTTGTTCATTTTGCTTTATCTGCAGTTTTTTTCCTGTAAATTTTGAAGCTGTGGTCTAAGCCTGGGATTTGGGAAAGGGAAACTTTGTTTATCTAACCCCGGACTATTTATTTTCAATGTCTCCCCAGTACTCTCTTGCTCTGAGCGCTGAGGCTTTTCCAGAGGAGAACTGGAGAAGTGAACGAACAGCATGCCCAGCCAACCCTGTCCCTCCATGCCCTGTCCCCAGTCCCTCTCCAGCTCTCCTGGAGCCCCTTTAGGCACTGCAAGGAGCTCTGAGCTCTCCCTGGAGCTTCTCCTCTCCAGGGGAGCACCCCCAGCTCTGCCAGCAGACAGGTGCACAAACACAGGCCAGCTCTGCCAGGGCAAACTCACACCTGGATTTCATAAAGCTGCAGCTTGGAGAGCAGGAGAGCTGCACAGTCCTGTCCAAGGGGAATACAAGGGATGGAGGGAGAGGGAGAGGGAGAGGGAGAGGAGAGGGAGAGGGAGAGGGAGAGGAGAGGGAGAGGGAGAGGGAGAGGGAGAGGGAGAGGGAGAGGGAGAGGGAGAGGGAGAGGGAGAGGGAGAGGGAGAGGGAGAGGGAGAGGGAGAGGGAGAGCCCTTTGGTGTGTTCCCAGTTCTCTTTTCATCCCAGAAGCCACAACAAGCTGCTGGGTATCCTATCTCTGGATGGGATATTTCCCCTCTCAGTATCCCATTTCCAGATGGGATATTTCCCCTCTCAGTATCCCACTCTGGATGGGATATTTCCCCTCTCAGTATCCCATTTCCAGATGGGATATTTCCCCTCTCAGTATCCCACTCTGGATGGGATATTTCCCCCCTCAGTATCCCACTTCCAGATGGGATATTTCCCCTCTCAGGGTTGTGGCAAAGAAAGGCACAGCGACCTTTCCCTCCTGGCATTTCTTGTTGGGTTCTGATGGGTGGGACAACCCCCAGGACACGCTGGGCAGAGGGACTTGATGTTTCCAAAGAAGATCTTCTGCTTCCTCTGCACCAGCTCAGGACATAATAATTAAAGACGCCCTTAATTAGCTCTGGCAGCACAGAAGCGTTCGGCTGAGCAGAGGACAGCCACATCAGCGTGTCCCAAAGCACCCCAGTGACCCCGAGCTGTGCTCCCGAGCGGGGCTGCCACTGCACAGAAAAGAAACTGTATCAGCTCCACCGGCTCGGCAGTGTCACAGCAGGGCATTATTAGATGGAAACAATAATAATAATAATAATAATAATAATAATAATAATAATTATTATTATTATTATTATTATTATTATTATTATCATTATTATTATTATTATCTTCCAGCTGCAAAGCTCCTTCCTTCCCGGGGTCTGTGCGCAGAGCGTGCCCCAGGACCCCCGGGACGGGCTTGGTTTGGGGCTGGGAGGGCAGAGCTCCCCGGGAGGGGCAATGACCCAGGGGAAGAGGAGCACACTTGGAGCATGAGGCAGACACCCCAAACAGCCCCGACACGGGATCCTGGAGAGCGGCAGGGATGGGATATCCAGGAATGGAGAAGCGGGAAGCTCACGCTGCGATATTCCATGAAAGACGAGCACCATCTATTGACTCTTCCTCAGCTCCTCTCCTGCTCTGAGCCCGCACGGGTTCTGCAGCTCCTCCGGCCGCTGCTCCATCCCTCGGCCGGGGCTGGCCAGAGCACCCTGGTCCCGCTGGTCCAGGGTGTCCCAGCTCCGGGACATCCCCGTGCTCTCCCAAAGGATGCTCATCCATCCAGGGCCGGGCTGGACAGGGCTTGGAGCCGCCTGGGACAGTGGAAGTGTCCCTGCCCATCCCAGGGAGGCGGAACCCTTCAGCCCAGCCCGTCTGGGATCCCGAAAAGCCCGCGGAGTGTGCAGGGCAGGGCAGGGCAGTGTTTTTGTCCTGCTGCCTCCGGAGCTGTGTCCTGTCCGCTGCTGCCGCGTTCTGGCCAAGAGATTTCCCGCTGCTCCTTCAGCTTTTAGGTCATGGGGGCCTCCAGATACTGGGAGGTGCAGAGCCCGAGTGCCTCCCCCAAAGGATAATTCCTGATAAAAGCTAAAGGCTGAGTGGGCACACCGGGTGCTCGGTCAGGTCAGGGCGGCTGAAACCTCCGGAGGATGTGCAGGAGGAAAATTCCTTGGAATACTCGGGAGCAGTTTGCAGGAAATGATGGCAGCGCTTAGTTGTACAAAGAGGTTACAAAACCTCACATATCTGAGATAAGAGATGAGCACAGATGAAAAAATCCAGGCTTCCAGCCTGGAAAAGGAATCAGGAATCCCACAAGTGCCCAGGTTCTGCTGCTCATTCCAGCTCTGCTCTTGGCTCCAGGCTGGGATTGGAAAGGACCAGCTCAGTGTCCTGGGTGGGAAATGGGACCTGTGGCCACTGGTGGGGCTGGGGCTGATCCTTTCCTGCATGTGGGGCTGCTCCTTTCCTGCATGTGGGGCTGCTCCTTTCCTGCGTGTGGGGCTGATCCTTTCCTGCGTGTGGGGCTGCTCCTTTCCTGCATGTGGGGCTGCTCCTTTCCTGCATGTGGGGCTGATCCTTTCCTGCATGTGGGGCTGCTCCTTTCCTGCATGTGGGGCTGCTCCTTTCCTGCATGTGGGGCTAGGAAAAACCAGCTGGATTAGGGCTGGGATTTCACCTCTGAGCTCTGCGGATGTCCAGCCAAAAGCTGGGACGCAAATGTTTGGAATTCTGCAGAAATTGTTTGCAGAGCTGGGATTTAACCTGGGTGGCTGGTGGTCATCAGCTGCCCTGCCTCTGTGTATTTTGGGGTTGGCTTCTGAATCCCTGCTTGGATCCTGCCTTGGAATGTCTGTGTGTGTAATGCCTGTAGAGGACAACAGGAAAGGGTCGTCTGCTTTTGGGATTTCAGTCAGAACCAAAGTGAATAATTTGTGCTCTCTGCTTAATGAAAAATGCCAAACCACCAGCAAAGGAAATAGGACCAGGATGTGTCAGGTTCTGGGAAGCAGGAATTGGGAAATCACAGGATTTCCACATCAAGAAAAGACTTTTCCATTATTTTCTAAACAGAAAAAAAAAAGAAAAGAAAAGAAAAGAAAAGAAAAAAAAAAAAGAAAAAGAGGTTTTTGGTTTTGTTTTCCTGGAGATTTATCACGATTTAATTTTTTTTGATGCAAAAGTGGCTGCCCCATTCCTGGAATTGTTCCAGGCCGGGTTCGATGGGGCTTGGAGCAGCCTGGGCTAGTGGAAGGTGTCCTTGCCCGTTCCTTTCCAGTTGGGAACCACAGATGGCAGCACGATCCCGGGAATTGCTGCCTCGCTGCTCCTACCAGAGAGCAATGCCATCCAAACTTCTTGCCTTAAATACCCCCGGAGTAACCGAGAGGGAAAATGAATTTGAATTATTTGTGGAAAAACAGGGCAAAAGAAAAGGCAAAGTGCCACGTCCTGCATTTGGATGTGCCTAAAGGCATTTATGCACTTTTTAATATTAAATGTGCTATTAGTTCGAGGAGCTTCTATTGCTTGTGTCTAAAGGAGGAGAGGTTTTAAAACTCTGAAGGAAAGGTTTGCAGTTACCCCTTGTACACAGCATCACTTCCAGCTCTGAAACGCTGCCTACAAAGAGTTAGTGGAGATAAAATAGATGTTTAATTATTATAACAAGGATGAGTTAAATTGTCTCATTATTTTGCTGAGAAGCTGCGGTGGGATCTGTCACACCAATGCTGTGCCAGATTAACTGAGTGTGTTTGAAGAAGAATGAAGAAGTTCCAAGCTGATATTTATCTGCTTTCAGAGATAAAATACTTGTCAACACACAGGTGCTGGCAGGAATTTCTAATTTATCTGTTATCCATCAGTTTAAACCCCCCAAACTTGTTAGTTCACATCAATATAGCAAAGTTTTTTCCACAATGTGACAGAAAATACAGTTATTTTTTACAAAACTCTTCAAATACCTCAGTAATAAAAGTGCTTTGAGGGTTAGAAATTTGATTGAAAAATTACAAGCTAGACTGGCAAACAGCTTTTTGTTGGAACAATATGTGGGGAAGTCTTTGTTCTTGAGGTATTAAAATGCAAATGTTAAAAGCAAGAGGGTGCTGGTGCCATAAAAGGAAAATCATTATCTCAAAGGTGATTATTGCTTTACACTTATGAGAAATTTCCAAGTGCTTCACATGCTTTTTCTTACTAAGGGAAAATGACCTGTGTATAATTCCAGTCTCAAAAACAGCTTTGAAAAATCCTTTATTTAAGCCATCAAAAATTTTATTTCTGCCCCGTCTTAAAACCAAACAGCTCTGCTTCAACCCAGGGAATGCATTTTGCCCTGGACTACAAAACTCTGAGGATACAGCCCGAACCCTGGCTGGAAGCAAGGCATGAAACAAGGCAGCACATTAATTAATCCTGCTTTACTCCTGCCCTGCTCTGTTGCTCTGAAGTTCAGGTTTGGGAACTCTTTGCTCTCTGGATTATCCTGCAAAGCTCTTCATGGGGAAAAAGAAACCGCAGGGGGGAAGAAGGCTCAGTGCTGTCACTGTTGGAAATTCCCAGACTTCCCAGGTATTTGTCCCTGGATGTGTCACTCTGTGCTCTGGGCTGGGGACAAGGTGGGGATGGGGCACAGGTTGCACTCAGGGATCTTTTCCAGCCTCAGGAATTCCAGGATTCCATCTCATGGCTGCGGTTTTGCTCTCAGGGTCACAAATTAGGGTATGTCTTACCCAAACCCTGCTGTGCCACTGCATCGGTGCCAGTTTGGGTTTGTCCTCCCAGGGAGCTGCCAGTTGAGATTTTTGGGTGTTGCAACTTTCCCATGTGCAAACTCTTCCAGGGAAAAGCCCTCGGGGAGAAATGTGATCTCCCTGAGCCTCGCAGGAGGTGTGGCATGGCCGAATTGGTGATATGTTACATATCTGTATCTGTATCTATATCTATATCTATATCTATATCTGTATCTATATCTATATCTATATCTATATCTATATCTATATCTATATCTATATCTATATCTATATCTATATCTATATCTATCTGTATCTATCTGTCTATCTATCTATCTCAGAAACACATTATGCAAGACTCAAAAGGAGACTTGTCCTTTTGCTGATATCCCTCTGCTGGTTTTCATCCCTTTAAACATTTTTATTTTGTGCTGTTCAGACAATATAAAAACATGGAAAAGCGATGTAACGTTGGGCATTGCTCCCCACAGTTCTTAGAATGACTCCACGCAGTTTTAAAGCGGTGACTTCATCATTTCAGGTTCCAGGGATGTTTCTTAAAAGTTTCCTAATCTTCCTCAAGGGTGGGAGGGAGGAAGATCTCATGTTAATCCTTGTGTTCTGTGAAAAACATTTGTGTTGCAAACTGCACAAAAATCAGGGTGTCACACTGGAAACCTTTTTATTCACTGAGCAATGTTTCCCTGTGTTTATTCGCTGGTCTGTATAGGAAATGTCTTTTTCCTTCTGACCTTTCCCTGCTCCTCTGAATAACCCCCAGATAACTTTGGCTGTTCTGCCCAGCTGTGTGTGCTCTGTAAGGAAACAATCCAGATTAAGGAAAGTTTAATTCTGGCTCACTGGCATCCAACTAAGTTGAAAACAGTTCAGAACTCCGACTGAACTTCAGGAAATTACTTTTCCACAGACTTTGCCTCTATTTAAGTAATTTGGATAATTCAGGAACAGATAAACCGGGATAACCACCAGTAACAGTGAGGTAAAATAAAGTGTTTCCAGGACTTTGATGGAAAGGGGAGGGAATTTAAAACGACTTGTGGAATATTTCGAAGGAAACACACAGGGAGGCTCTGATGGATTTTGACTCTTCACTGAAGAGGGAGGATTTTTCCAGTTGTTCTCTGCCAGAGGATATTTAAGGACTTTCCTTTTCTGCCCAGACCTTTCCCCAGGTCTGGAGTGCCCCTGGGGGCAGGAGGAGCAAAGGGGAGGCTCCAGCTGTGTGCCCCAGGCAGCTCAGGCCCTCTAATCTTCCAGTCTGTACACACAAGATTAAAGATCCGCCCGGAGTTTTGATTAAGAATGCAAAGTGAAGAGATTAAATACCAGGAAGCCAAATTAAAGAGCTTTAAGTCAATCTCAGAACTCATCAAAGTACCAAATTTTTAAGCTGTCATTACAACACAGGATTAGTGCAAAGCTGCCCTACCCTGATTTGATGTCCTTCCCTCAACAATGTTATTTATTCTCCCCGCTGCATAAAGCCAGCTATTGTCTTGTCCAGGAGCTCATCCCACCTGGATCCCTGGGGCACTTTCCTGGGATTCCAGCCCTGCCCCAGTTAGCCTGGAGCCCACGGTGGCCCCGGTTTGTGCTGCCCTGCTTGGTGCACTGCCACCGGCTGTGTCAGGGCTTGGGAAATGCTCTTGGACACCTACAGCATGGGCTAAAGGAATGGATACATCCCAAGGAATAAATACATCCCAAGGAATAAATACATCCCAAGGAATAAATACATCCCAAGGAATAGATACATCCCAAGGAATAGATACATCCCAAGGAATGAATACATCCCAAGGAATGAACACATCCCAAGGAATAAATACATCCCAAGGAATAAATACATCCCAAGGAATGAATACATCCCAAGGAATGAACACATCCCAAGGAATGAACACATCCCAAGGAATGAATACATCCCAAGGAATGAACACATCCCAAGGAATAAATACATCCCAAGGAATGAACACATCCCAAGGAATAAATACATCCCAAGGAATAAATACATCCCAAGGAATGAACACATCCCAAGGAATGAACACATCCCAAGGAATGAACACATCCCAAGGAATGAACACATCCCAAGGAATGAACACATCCCAAGGAATGAACACATCCCAAGGAATAAATGCATCCCAAGGAATAAATACATCCCAAGGAATAAATACATCCCAAGGAATAAATGCATCCCAAGGAATAAATACATCCCCCTTCTTCCCACCTCTGGGCTGACTGATCCCAAAGACCGGGAAAAAGGGACACCAGAGTGGGATGAGGCCACTGTGGTGATTCACCTCCAGGTACCTGGAAATGAGCCCCGAAAGTCCCTAAAGGTGCTCCCACCTTTCTGGAGGCAGGAATCCTTTCAGCTGGAATCACTGGCACCAGGATGCTCCTATCCAGGGATGTGCTGATGCCAAGAGCTGCCCTGGAAACACGTCCTGCAAACTGCCCCAGTTGTTATTTAAAGCTCCTGCTGTAGTGCATTAAAGTAAACGCTCCCCTGCTTTTTGGGATAATAAATGGTGTCCTTCCCTTTTTTTATTTATGGAATTGGGATGTTGCAGCTACATTAGGATTGTGCATTCCAGGGCTTTTTCCACAAAAGATAACTTAATAACGTTCCTAATGCTGCGCTGATTAAAGCTTTAATTTGAAATTACTCTCCCTTGTAAGACACTGTGCCAAATGAGCCATTTCCAAATTTGCATCTCAAGCCTTAGAACTTTTTGTAAGAGTTAAGCACAACAATTCCAAGCTTCTCCAACCCACTTTTAAACTTTCCCACATCCCTGTGCAGAATGTCTTATCCAGAACATCAAATTTATATGTTAAATTATAGGGAGTTCTTTTTTTTTTTTTTTTTAAGGAAAATTAAAATTTTAATTCCTTATTGAGTTTTATTATCCTCCTGTACAAGTGCAGTTGCTGTTAGTGGCTATTTAGTGCAGTTATTAGTAGTTCTTTAGTGCAGTCATTATTAATGGTTACTTAGTGTAGTTATCACCAGTGTATCTTTACTCTTAAAAGCCATATTAGGGTGAAGCTTTTCATCCTCTGGAATTACTGGAATGGCTGCCCAGCAGCTCCAGCCCGGCTGCTGCTCTGAGCTGGTTGTCCCCAGTGCAGCAGGGCCCTCAGTCCTGCTGGGCACCCCAGCTCTGTGGTAAATCCTTCCCCCAAACCCCACTCTGAGCACAGCTCCCACCACGCTGCCCTTGCTCTCTGCTTTGGGTCCATTACGTGCCAGAGACCAAAAAATACCGGCATGAATTGAAAGTTCTGCTTGTTGAATATTGCTCGTTCCTGGGCAGGCTGTGGCAGCACAGCTTTGCTTGCAGGAGCAAAGCTTAAAGATTGTTTGACTTTTTGTAAGAAAACAGAAAATTATGTTGATTTCCCAGAGAAGCTGTGGTGCCCTGGATCCCTGGCAGTGTCCCTGGGGCTTGGAGCAGCCTGGGACAGCAGAAGGTGTCCCTGCCATGGCAGGGGTGGCACTGGGTGATCTTTCCAGGATCCCTTCCAACCCAAACCGTTCCATGATCCTCTGATGGTGATAAATTCATTTTATCTCAGGGGTGGCACTGGGTGATCCCTTCCAGGAGCCCTTCCAACCCAAACCGTTCCATGATCCTCTGATGGTGATAAATTCATTTTATCTTCTGTTAAAACTACAGATACGACAGCTCTGTGCCGTGCCACCAACAAAAGGGACTGATCCAACAGGTGCCCCTGTGCCCCATCCTGACGCTCTCTGTGCTTTGTGCCCGCAGCATTAATTTCAGAGGTTGTGGTTTTGAGTCACTGTGGCTGCATTAAAAGTCTGTGCACGTTTTCCCAGTTAAACTAAATGACGATTATTTCCTTCTCCTGCTCCCTCCCCCATCCAACTGTTGTTGTTTAATTAAGGATAACGTGCTGCTCTTCAGTGGGTGTTTGTTTATACCCTGATAAATGTCAGGAATATGCTCTGCTGGGAACTCTTTTAGCTGGGAATACTCAGGTCCTTTTAACCGCTACTGCATCTGTAAAAAAGAAAAGCTGTCTTAAAATCTCCTTTGCTGATGATTTAAAAATATTGCCATTACTAATTTAAAGGGAAAGTGCTGTTCAAATCACGTTTTCTACAGAAGCCTTCTTGGCTTTTCTTTTTCTTAGGCCTTGTTTGTTTGTTTTGGTTTCTTGCTGGCAATCCGCATGTTTTGGATCTGGAGAGGAAAAGTGCATTTGTGATTTATAGCAGTGGAGAATCTGTACAAGGCATTGCCTGGGGACACATTTATTTTTATTGGGTGTGAAGAGCACCTTTTCCAAAGCTCAAGCAGCAGCCTCTCCTCGAGGCCTCTGGGCTGTCCTGTAGCCTTCAGCAGGCAGAGTTTGGGCTCAAGTCAGAGCCAGAAATATCCAAATTTACACTGGATGGCAAAATCTGCTTGTGGTGTTTGGGTTTTTTGGGGTTTTTTTGCATGGTGCTTCCATTAGCTTTGCCATGGAAGATTTTACATTGCTTTGCCCTTTCCTATGTATGGAACAAAAAATTCTGTGGCCCTTTACAAAAGTCAGCGCAGCTGCCATTCTTAGATCACCTTAAAAACAAAGAAAAAACCAATTGGGAAGGTGTCTAAATGCCTTTACTTTTTTCAAATTCCCTTCCTCACCTTTGCCAAAGTTAAGAAGAGTTTATTTGAGTCTCAGTGCTTTTTTGGTGGTCAGGCTCTCCCAGGGAATGTCCCACTAAGGGGATTCAGAAGGGTGGGGAGTGCTGCATGGGTGATGCTGGCTGAGGGGCCTTGCAGAGCTGCAGTCACTGAGCAGTGCCTTGAAATGTGCCTTTTTTTTCCCCTTGAAATGTGCCTTTTTTTTCCCTTGAAATGTGCCTTTTCCCTTGAAATGTGCCTTTTCCCTTGAAATGTGCCTTTTTTTCCCTTGAAATGTGCCTTTTCCCTTGAAATGTGCCTTTTCCCTTGAAATGTGCATTTTTTTTCCCTTGAAATGTGCCTTTTCTCTTGAAATGTGCCTTTTCCCTTGAAATGTGCCTTTTCCCTTGAAATGTGCCTTTTTTTTCCCCTTGAAATGTGCCTTTTCCCTTGAAATGTGCCTTTTTTCCCCTTGAAATGTGCCTTTTCCCTTGGAATGTGCCTTTTCCCAGCACCTTGGTGCCACCAGCAGGTGACAGCCACCGTGTCTCTCAGGGGCTGCTCAGTTCCATGGGGTCTGTGGGATATAAACCTTACAGACTGTAACACACATCCGGCACCTTGGGGGGTGTTAGTCAGAGCTTTGTCCTTGTTGTTCAGGGAATTAAATAAGGAGAAGGCAAAGGAAAGAAATTCCTCGGAGACTTTGCCATTCCCAACTTGGCTCTTGGCTCTGCCATGGATGCCTGGGATGACCTTGGTCAGGTGCTGAACACCTCTGGAATGGGTCACTGTGCAATTTACACCCTGTGGAAATTCCTGGGGATGGATTTCCCTCTGATTTCACTTGCACTTTCCGTCTGAAGGGGATGGGAAGTGTCAGCTGCTTGCTTGGCTCTGGATTCACTCCTGAGCAGGGCTCAGCACAACAGGACCTGACTGCAGCTGCAGCCTGGGCAGAATTTCACTGCCACAAAACTGCAGGCTGGACAGCTCAGTTTAAGTGCTGCAATAAATGGTGGGTGCTTGAGAAGCTGATATGAGAGACAAGCACGTTTTAATCCTCCGTGAGGAACCTGGGGGTTTTTAATGCATGGCTCTCTTAATGAAAAGCTGTAAATTCATGCTTCTCTCAGAGGTGGAGCAGCCTGCAGGTTCAAAGTGCTGAATTTCTAAGGAGCTGTTATCAATCACAGTCTTTCTGCTTTAGCCAGACTTCGACAGAAAACCTGGGGAGGAATCTCTTTTCCATGAAATTCACAGACAGGTTTTTCAGCCCCGGAGTGTTGATGGGAAGTCACACTCCTGTCAATTATTGTCTCTGGGACTTTGTCTAAGTGTACAAATCCAGGGCCATCCAGCTCTTTCAGGGCTTTCTTGGTTCATTGGTTGAGTTGCAAAACCAAATTTGGTTCCATCTGTTTATATGGCTTGAGAAAATCTCCTTTGGCACTTCTGCTGTTGTTTCTGCACCACAGCACTGCAGACTTGGGGATTTCCTCAGCTGCTCTGAAGGGAAGGGCTCAGGGTTGGAGTTAGAGATGGGATGGGATGGGCAGGGTTGGAGTAAAAGTGTACAAATTTTGGCTTGTAACCCCTAAATTTTGGCTTGTAACCCCTAAATTTTAGCTTGGAGCACTTTAAGGGCTGTGAAGCTGAGATATACTTTGAAACCAAAATTAAGGCTGAAATTACCTCTTTGGAAAGCAGGGCCAGTTGTGTCCATACATTGCAGACTGAGAATAGTTCGTCTCCCTCTGTTCCCAGGGGCTTGCCTTAGTTTATGGGATTAGATTCCTGACCCAAGCACTCTCTTTCTTCCCTTCATCTGCTATTGACCTAAGCAGCAGCAACAAAAAACAGTCACAATTTCTTTATTACCTCAATATCCTAAGAAAAATCCCTTACAGGGATATCGACATCTCTGCTTTTGTGTGGGGGAACTGAGGGACCTCTCAGGACTCCTTCCAGCTCCGTTTTCTGGCTTCCCTATGTAGGACATTGGAATATGTGTAGAAAGAGCAGAAAAGATCCTCTATGTGTATATATATATAAAATTATTGTGCTATTTCCAATAGCACTGGAAGGTCAGATTTGAAGGGGAAATCCCCTTAACTCCCACGCTGCTGATGGATTTCCTGAACAAATGTAGAAGTGCAGCCATTTATTAAAGCAAACCTCAACACTTCCTGAGTTGAATAAACATTGATCATCCATTAATATTAAGACTGGCACGTCTTGCTGCTGCTTTGGCTCTGGATCAGCATCATCATTTATTAACATTTTGAAACAGCTCTGCAGAATGGATGGTGCTCAATCTTGTACCTGAAAAATCGTCCCAGATCTCTCCACAGGGAGCTTGGGAGGTGAGGAAAGCAGAAAAGAATCAGCCAAGGCGGATGCAGGAAGTTCAGCCCCTCATTTTACCCACTTTCTATGCATTTTGTATAAATCAAAGGCCACGGTTTAAGTCTGTGTTAGATCATCAAAGAGCTCTTTTCAAAATGTCAGCATTTCATTGCCCACATAGCCTGCCAAATAATAGTTAATCAATTGCAAATGGGATGCAGATTCTCCTGGAAATTGTTCGCCTCAGCTAAATGCAGGTAACACTTTAAGTCACTTCCTGCACTTGTCTTGGCTGAATTAGGCTGGACAAAACTCTGATCGGAGTAATTGCAGAAATGTGGTTTAGACTGAAGTTCCTGTTTGGTTTTATTAGCAGAACTGTGCCAACAGCTCTTTGCTGTGTAAATCCTGGCTCCCTGCAGGTCTCTGTCCCTGCTTTAGAGGCTCTTTCTGGCAGTCCCTCCTAGCATTGTGCAGATTTTTGCTCTGGTATCAGCTCTGCATCTCCACAGGCTCCCACGGAACGGCTCAGTGAGCTCCATCCGCAGCCCTCTCGCTGCAACCATTTCGGTGTCACTCATCAGACTTAATTGTTCACCTGCCTGAAATCCATACTGAAATCCTGTGGATGAGTTTCAGGTAATTAAAGTTGCTCAAGGCCTGACAGACATTGGCACAAAGTAGAGGCAAAAAGCAGAAACAAACAAGTTCAGCTGGTGCCTCTGCATAATGCACACAGCCTAAAAACAGCGGATGAATTAAAGGCAGCAGTGAGGGTGAGGAGCAGATCAGGAATTGCCTCCAGTTTTGGTGCTCCCGTGGCTCCAGTGGCATTGGCATCCCCGTTTGGTGTCCCTGCTGGACACTGGGTCCTTGCCCAAGGAAAAGCCAGGAGCAAAATCCCCTCCAGCCCCACTGTGCCGGCTCTGTGGCAGGGAGATCCCCAAACTGCTGTTGCAATATTTGCTTTCACTTGTGCTGCAGAGAGAGAGATCACTTCCTTAGCTTTCAGTGGCTTCCAAAATCCGGGATGTGAGGGAGCTCTGCTGGTGATACGCTGGTAACAACCTGCAGAGATAAAGCTGAAGGCCAAAGAAATAATTAATGCAGCTCTCCTGTTGAATGTCTCTTCCTTAGCCCTGGGTCTCATTAAAATCAAGGTACGGAGCACAGAACAAAAGGCCATGTATTTACCGGGTTTAGCCTCAGCAGATAATGAAGTGGCAAATAGGTCACGCTGCTTAGGAATTTACTTAAAGCAATTTTATTTTGATAATGCCAGCTGTCACCAAGTGCTGCTGGCAGGGATGGGCTCCCAGTTAATTTTTCTTCCTACCTGAGCAAACCTTGACTCTTGAAATACCAGCTCTGGGTGCACAGTGCAGCTCTGGGCAGGGGCCTGGAGGGGTGGGAACTTTGCATGGTAAGAGCAGGAACTGAAAAAGGGAATTTAGCCATCGATAGCTGGGCTTGTTCTCTGACTTTAATTCTATAGTCAGATAAACTTTATATTTGGCTTTATACCACCAGGCCTTCTGAAAGGATTGCAGCTCTTGAGCTCCAGGTATGCACTGAAATGAGGAGATATCTTTGGGGTCTAGAGGAGAGCAGAGATCCCCTTGCAGGGCTCAGTCTGGCCGGGGTGACATTTCTATCTGGAGAAAGGGAGATGATAATTTGAGAAAAGTGTGGACAGTGACAGCATGCTGGAAAAGCTTTCCTCAGGCCTCAGAGCATCCCCTAGGGACACTCAGGGTGATTTAATCAGCAGGGAAAGATTATTTAATCAATCATGAACCTGGGGTTGAATTTTTTAAAGGAAAGTAATTTTCTGTTCACTTTGCAAGGGAAGCAGGAAACAAGTGTGCCTGACAAAAAGCTGTCCTTGCTGGGGACTCCCTGTGGTGACATCCCGTGTCAAACAGCTGTGAACTTGGTCCTTGTGCTTCCTCCGTCCCCTCCAAAGCAGCAGAGCCTCAGAATCCTGTTGTTGTTGCAGAGGTGTGTGCAGTGTCTGTGGGGGTGAGGGACAGCCCCAGCCCCTCCTGGGTGTGGGATCCTGGCAGGGTTTGTGGGGTGCAGCTGTTCCCCCACCCCTGTGCACCGCAGCCTCTGCACAGGGCATCAATCTCCAGGCAGCCTGATTGAGTGGAACGGGCAATCCCTGCTGGACAGCAAAATGCTGGATTAGCAGTTAGGAACCCTTGTGATTAGAGAGATTAACTGCTAAACACATCACTCCTTCCGAGGCCAAGCCTCCCTCTTCATTTGGGGCTGGTAGCCCGTTAAAAACTACTGCTCTGGCAATTAGGAGAGCAGGAACATGCTGACCTGCACAGGGGCTTGTGCTTTAGGAGAGCTTTGCTAGCAGTATTTCTGCCTGTTTGCTTGTTAGGCAGCCCATCTTTATTTCTCTGGACATTTAAGGTGTTGCCTTCTCAAAAGATGCTGCTTTATTGGAAGGAATAAGGCCAGGAAAGTTCCAAGCCCCATCCAGCCTGGCCTTGGACACTTCCAGGGATCCAGGGGCAGCCACAGCTTCCCTGGGCACCCTGTGCCAGGGCCTGCTCACCCTCCCAGCCAGGAATTCCTTCCCAATATCCCATCTATCCCTGCCCTCTGGCAGTGGGAAGCCATTTCCCCCTTGTCCTATCAGCCCAGCGAGGACATTGGCTTTCCTAATCTCTAACCAGGCTTCTCTGCTGCCATGCAGGGAAAAAGGCAGGAAAATGGGACTTGCTGGGATACTGGGAGAAGGTCACTGCAGTCCTATCTGCTCCTACACCCACACGTACAACTGTAAAAAGTAACCAGACAAAGTGCTGTCTCTTAGTTTCAGGCAAAACACGAGTAGATTTTTTAAAAAATTGAACTTGGAATCCTTTAATCTCAAGGTCTAAGCCACAGGAAAAAATAAATTAAAAAAAGGACTTGATCATAAATCTTTTATCACTTTTAACTGAGTAATTTAAAAATACCTTAGCTGAGGGCCATGGCTGGCAGAGCAATAGAGTTACACCCACTGGAAAATAATAACCAGCTTTTCAATCATTATTTCAATAATAACCTGCTTTTCAATCATTATTTCAATAATAACCTGCTTTTCTACCAGTTCAGTGGTGCTGGGGGTCTGCAGGGTCTGTTCGTGAGGTGATGATGACACAAATAAATGAAGCTGCCCATTGTAAGATTCCCTGTGAACTCTCCCAGCCAGGGGCTGCTTTGCCTCATTCCTGCTCACCAGCCCAGCCTCTGCAGCAGACTGAGCTGCCCAAAGCAGGCACTGAGGTTCCAGCTTCCCACTGGAGGCACCTGAAAGAGACCCTGCTCTCTCCTGTCCCACTGTCCCAAACCTCCTGGAGGACAGACACCATCCAGAGGAAATGCTGGAAAACAGCAATAATAATTCCTGGTTTCAGAGGAAGGAAAAGAAGAATCCAGGGAATTTTGCATTGCCTGCCAAGCACTTGTATGAAATAACTATTTTTTAAGTAAGTGGGAGAAAATGAACAGGAATTAATATGAGTCTGTCAGAACTAGCCCTTGTTAATCTGATGAATTTCCTTCTTTGAGAACTCGATCCTCCATGGGTGAGGGAAGGGGTCCTTGATAAGCCTTTGATGTCCATAAACCCAGGCTGAAATTCTCCCTGCCTGCACCATAGAGGGGTCACCCAATCCAGGCCAGATCATCTGTTATCTCGGTGGTCAACATAACATTGTGATAACATTGTTGTAAACTGAGCATTCTCAGCCCTAATTTCTCAGAGATTTTCATTTCCAAATCAAGAATTGCTTCATTGGCATCAGGATCTGGGGGATATGGCAGTGTGATTGTGTCAGTGTTGCTCACTGATCACTCCTTGTGGGGTTTTGATATTTCTTTTTCTTTCTGTTCATGGTATCACCTGGTGCTATGACATTACCAAATAATCAAGTTGTAAAAGAAATGGAAAAGGGAAAAGATGGTGGAAAGCAAGTTGCTCACAGAAAAGAGCCTGCAGAATGTTCCTGACAATATCAGACAAAATAAAAAAGCCTTGTTGTTGGATACCCTTGTATTTCACCCATTTCTGTAGCCACAGTTAATGAGTTCATGGTGTGGATTTTCACTTTGGTGTCTGGGACCTGGTTCCTAAACAACTCTGCTCAGCAGAGCTGAGTCCTTGGTGCTCAGCAGAGCTGCAATCTTTGCTTCAGAAGGGAAAAGAAAAGTGTCACTCCCAGATTCTTGGAAAAAAGAACCCTGTCTGTTGTTTATTTATTTATTTAGAAAGCACACACAGCAATGCACGGGGAGGGACAGAGATGCAGATCGGGTGAGCAGAGAAGTCCAGCCCAGAGGAAGAGCCAGACACTTCCTGCAGGATCAGTAGTACATCAGTCTAGGTGAGCATTTCAGCTGCTGTACCTCTAGATTAAAAAAAGGAACCACAGAGAGCCTCTGAGGAGCGGGAGTTTGTGTCCCCATGTCAGCAGTGCCCCGCTGTCCCCTCGGGCAGGGCGGCTCTGTCCTGCTGCCCTGCTCACGCCATGGTTTCCTTCCTCAGCGTGCGCCGCTGCTGGCAGGTGAGGATGCTCGGGAAGGACGATTTCCCCTTCGTCCTCGACCTCTTCTTCAGCTTCTTCTGGTGCTTGAGGGAAATTCCCAGCTCCTCCATGATGGCGTTGAAAGAAAGACACTGCAGGGAGAGGAGATGGCATTAAACACTTCTCACTGTGGAGAGCCTGGCCAAAACTCAGCCTGGCCCTCAGGAGAGGCCAAATCTCAGCCTGGCCCTCAGGAGAGGCCAAAGCTCAGCCTGGCCCTCAGGAGAGGTCAAAGCTCAGCCTGGCCCTCAGGAGAGGCCAAATCTCAGCCTGGCCCTCAGGAGAGGTCAAAGCTCAGCCTGGCCCTCAGGAGAGGCCAAATCTCAGCCTGGCCCTCAGGAGAGGCCAAATCTCAGCCTGGCCCTCAGGAGAGGTCAAAGCTCAGCCTGGCCCTCAGGAACGGCCAAATCTCGGCCAGGCCCTCAGGAATGGCCAAAACTCTGCCTGACCCTCAGGAGAGGCCAAAGCTCTGCCAGGCCCTCAGGAACGGCTGAATCTCGGCCAGGCCCTCAGGAATGGCCAAATCTCTGCCTGACCCTCAGGAACGGCCAAATCTCGGCCAGGCCCTCAGGAACAGCCAAATCTCGGCCAGGCCCTCAGGAGACGCCAAAGGTCAGCCAGGCCCTCAGGAAAGACCAAAGCTCTGCCCAGCCCTCAGGAGACGCCAAAGCTCCGCCAGGCCCTCAGGAGATGCTAAAGTGCGGCCTGGCCCTCAGGAACAGCCAAAGTGCGGCCTGGCCCTCAGGAACAGCCAAAGTGCGGCCTGGCCCTCAGGAGAGGCCAAATCTCGGCCGGGCCCTCAGGAAAGACCAAATCTCGGCCGGGCCCTCAGGAATGACCAAAACTCCCTGGCCCTCAGGTTGGCCTGGCCCTCAGGAAAGGTGAAAGTGCGGCCAGGCCCTCAGGAACAGCCAAAGCTCGGCCTGGCCCTCAGGAACGGCCAAAGGTCGGCCTGGCCCTCAGGAATGGCCGAAGTGCGGCCAGGCCCTCAGGAGAGGCCAAAACTCGGCCTGGCCCTCAGGAATGACCAAATCTTGGCCTGGCCCTCAGGAACAGCCAAAGCTCGGCCTGGCCCTCAGGAATGACCAAAGGTCGGCCTGGCCCTCAGGAAAGGCCAAATCTCGGCCAGGCCCTCAGGAACAGCCAAATCTCTGCCTGGCCCTCAGGAATGACCAAAGGTCGGCCTGGCCCTCAGGAAAGGCCAAATCTCAGCCGGGCCCTCAGGAACAGCCAAAGGTCAGCCTGGCCCTCACGGGGCTCAGGGGGCTCCTCAGAAGATCCAGCTGGGAATAAATCCCTGGATACAACAGGACTGCACACAGCAGGGGTTTTTCCCTAACTCAGCTTCCAGTGACTTTCATTTGACTTTGGCTCAACTGAAACTGCTTACGAATGTTTCCAAAATTCCCCACAGGCCCCTCTTTGATGTTTCGGTGGCTTCGCATCACCAATTTACCCTTTCTCATTTGCCCCCTGACCTCACAAAGAGAAAACATCTCATTTTTAACACCATATACCTTAGTCACAAAAACCCACGAGCACGCTGGAGAAAACAAAGAAGAGTTTTCTGAAGATTTCTTTGCAGTTATTTTCCCCTCGTGAAATGAACAGACATTTCTCAAATATAGCGCAGCCTTCAATTTTCATCTTTTCTTTGGAAAGAATCTTTTCAAATATCGTGTGTTGAAGAAAGGAGATAATTACCACAAGAATAAGGAAGCTGAATGGCTTGGAAAGAAAGAAGAGATCTTCGTTCTTCCCACCATCACAACATTAACAAAGACATTTGGGGTAAGTGGAAACATCTTTTAAAATCCACAGCTGGAATAATTACATATAACACAAAGAAACACAAGTAGCCTTTAAGTGGAAGTATCTGGCTTTGCAAAAAAACTCCACAATAATTGTTCTGTGCAAATATACATAAATAGGTTATTTATATATAAAATCAAGTGATGGCAGCAGGGGGAAGGGAAGCTTAAAACCCCTTCCCTTCACCAAGCTGAATAAGGAGTGTGAGTGGCTCTGCAGCGAGCTCCTGCCCTCTGTGCCCCAGTGTGGGTGTGAACTTTGTGTCCTGTGTGTGCTGGGCTGCACACAGGCTGAGACCCCAGCCCGTGGCAGATCCAGAGCTCAATATGCTCCTTCTCTGAGGTGCTTCACTTTTGTTCATCAACAATTCTGAGGTCAATTCAACTCCTGTTAATTGGTGCCACTGCCCAGAGCCAACAGGCAGAGCCAGGGCAGCGCACTGCTGTCCCTTCAAATGAAGCTGTGGTAGCCAGGCCTCTGCTGCTGCAATTACCATTTAAATACCCTCCCTTTGTTAATGTACTCCGGGAATTCCAGCGCTCCTGAACCCTGGAAGCAGCAGGAGGAGCAGGTATCGCAAACACCCTTTCTGTATTGCTCCAGACTTTTCTGGAGAGCAGCACCACCGCTCCCCAAACTAATGAACCCAAATGCTCTGAGTGGCTGACTTGGCCTGGATTATTGCTCTCTGTGGTCTCAGCTTTAACTGAATTTTTAAAATCTGGATTACAAAGTGAATCCAGAACTCTGTGGTAAATAGGGACAGGATGCTATTAACCTCTTGTAGGATTGGTCAGTCTTATTTCTATTTTCTTTCCCTGTGTTTCTCACTACCCTCCTAATGTGTTGTATTTAATCCCAGCCATTACTCTCTGCATAGCACAGACAGGGATGATTTCTGCAGGTGAAAGTGTGCATTTTACTGCCTTGTTAATAGGCTGGTACTTTATTTTCCAAAAGGATTCCTATTACTCACTCTCTGCAATAACCACAACACCTTTCACATTCATCTCTACAAAACAGCCCCATGAAGTTCATTTTGCATCTGCACACAGACACACAGAACATATTGCTGGGAGGTTTTTAATATCTGATCTGCGCCGTGCCCAATGGCTCCGCTTCCAACTGCTTTGAATTTTAAAATAATTATTAACAGGAGGGCTTCAAGTTATTCTGGGGAAAAGTGGTGCAGAGTGAGCACAGCCTCAGCCAGAATGGTGTGGGGTTTATAGGAAAGCCATGGACAAGGAGCACACCCCAGGGGGAAGCCCAAGCCCTCTGAGCAGCACCTGCAAAGCAGCCTTCAAAAAGGGGATATTGACATTAGAATTCGATTTAAAAGGGTAATATACTGATCTTTTGTCTCATATTCAGGTGGCCAGACTGAAAGAGTTGCTTTAAATCCCCTTTTTTTCCATGCTGGTCAGTCCACTGCTGAGGTCTGCCAAGAACAAGAGCAGAGTGGGCACAGATCAATCCCTTTTACAACCTAATAATGAATTTAACATTTTGCTTTCAGCCAGCTTAACTTTCTCATTCTGGCAGTGTCAAAATGCTGCAGGCCATGGCGTGTAAAAGGAAATGTCATCCTTTAAAAACAGAATAGGTTCTGCTCTCTGTGTGATGTGGGACTCTCTCTGTGCCCTGTGGTCATTTCAGCAGCTGCTGAAGCTTAGTCATGAAGCTCCCAAATCCTTCCTTACACTCCCATGCAGAGGTCTGTGCTAAGCTTTAGGAGAATTACAGATTCAGAATTAAAAATAAATAAACAAATAAATAACATAAAGCAGAAACAATGGAAAAACAGAGCTGTAGTCAGGATTTACCAATCTGTTGCTTTTGCTGCTGGGCTACCACTGAGGACAAGGCATTTTATTAATACCTTGCAAAACCAACCAAATACCAATAAAGAAGCCACCCCAGACCCAGTGTGCTGTTGAAGTGCTGAGAACTGTGAAATTCAAAGGAGGTGGGGCAGATTTCATTATGGAAGAACTGCTGAGCAGCTCAGGGACAGAGGAGGAAGTACAGAAATCAGGATTTTTCTCCTGCACCCGTAGCTGGGACACTGATCTGTGTCTTGTGCTGAAAGAAATTTGATTTATTTTTGCACAGAAGGAAAAATATCTAAAATAGTTTGTTTTAATGAGCAAACTGCTGCTGGGGCACATTAGGGATTGGTGTGAGTATTCTGTCACTGATGGCATGAGGAGATCCCCAAATTAACTCCTTTAACCTGCCAGGGTCTATTGAGCAGTGACTGTCAAAACAGCGTGACAGTAATCCAGGGATTAATTTAACTCTTCCCCACCTACAGAAACTGTTCCTTTGTGCTGTGTTCACAAGAAAAATCATTAAAGCTGCTTGCTGCTCTCCCACATCACCTGAACACCAGCGCTGGCTTTTGATAACTCTTTTTGTAGCCAGGGATGAGGCTCAGTCAGGGATAGCAGGAGCTGCTTTGGAATTCCCCCAGGGAATTCTCCCAGCCTGTGGGGCTGTCTGTGGGACAGCCAAACCCAGGGAACCGTGGCTGTCACTGCCAGCAGGGCTGTGGGACTGACAGCTGGGAAAATGTTTACCCAGCAAGTGACAGAAACGCTCTGGATCCGGCACTAATCTAAGGAACAATGACAAAACCGGTCCAAGCTGCAACCCAGAGGACTTCTTGCGTGGAGCAGTGATGGAGATAAACACATCAGGCATCTTCCTTCTCCTCTGAGAGCTGAGAAGAGCTCAATTTAATTAGTTTAAAGTCTTTTCTACTGGGAAGCTGCAAATAAAAAGTGTTTTCTTAAATCAGGTATTCATTGGACCTAATTCAGGTCTTTGCTGGCAAGGAGCATTTTATGGAGAGCCAAAGCTTTCAAGGCCCCATTCAAACAAGTTAAGAGACCATTCTGGGCAAGGCAATTTCTGGCAGCATCTGGAGTGCAGCATGAACTCCCACCCTCGGATGAGCAGGGGAGAATTGGTACAGCCGAGCTGGGAGCAGCACAGCCTTGTCACAAAGCACTCCTGCCTGCTGCCAGCAGCATCAGCACTGGGACAGGGCTGACAGGAGATCACGGGGCACTGTTTGCTCTGGCTGTCCTCAGAGCCAGGTACACAGAAAGCATTCAAGGGTTTCACACTTTGGGTGTGAAGGCCCCTGACTGCAGCAGGGGGCAGAAATGGCCCCAGGAAAACAGAGCAGTGACTTGTCTGATGAGCAGGGCAGGAAAACATAAAACAGGGGTGAGAGGAGGGAGATGGGCTGGTGAGACTGATGGGCATCTGAGATACACTGGGATACAGGTAAAAGGGTTTGGGGTTTGCCACAGCTCATGACATCCCTCGAGCTGGCATTTCTGTGCGCTTTGTGCATCTCAAATTGTTGACATAAGTTTTTTGGTGGCAAAATGACATCCAGCCCATTGTCCCTGGCCCTGTCAGTCCCTGTGTGGCTGAGGGCAGGAGGAGATCCAAGTGTTGTCCTTCCAGGGTGTAAAACACATCCAGTGCAGCCTCCTACACAAAACATTCCACCGGGGTTCAAAATGCAAAGCAATGCCAGGGCTTGGCTGTCTGGGATAAACTGATTCCCGATTTTCCCACAAAGGAGCTTTCTCTGTTACAAATGCACGCCATGGATTGCTCAAACAAGACAATGGAGCTGCTCTATTAATGGTCTGGGCTGGTGTTGCCTGAGGGTGCTCCTGCTGAATATGTCCCTAATGGTTACATGGCATAAAATTTAACTGATGGGTCGGATTTTGTGCTGTGATAGTTACTCGAAGGCTCTGAGTAATGAATTTTAAATGGAGGAATTAAAATTCATTAAATATTGACACAGGGAATAAGAGATGCCAGCTCAACATGTCTGGCTGCTTGTACCAGGGGTTCAGGAAGCTAATGGAGCCCTGCAGGGTGTTTGGGAGGTTCCTGAATTCCGAGCTGCCTGGCACACTTGCAGCAGAGACCAGGCTGGATGTTCCTCCCTACCTTAGTAAGGAGGTTCAGCTCCGGTTGGGGAGGAGATGAAAAGGAGGTAAATAATGGTTCTTACCTGAAGCAGGTGAATTACCCCAGGAAATGACAAGGTGACAATGGCACATGAGAGACTGTGAGAATGCTGAAAGGCTACCACGATCCCTGCTGGGGGTGTAATTATTTCCTGTGACACTCATTTAAGCTGCCCGGATTTCAGGGCTTTGCCAATTCACCCTAGATCAGCTTATCCCGTGTTAACCCTTGGCAGGGCTGAGCCCTGCCTGGGTGCGATGCTCTCCCCGGACACACCTTGCTCCTCTCCTGACTACACCGTGTGGATCGAGGGCTGTGCTCGGATCCCTCGCTCCTCCCGGATTAACTTGCCACAGTCTAACTCCGTGGATAAGGTGGTGCCAGAGGTGGAGTTGGACGGGTGGGGTTGCTTACACTGCAGTCCGTAAAAGAAACAAAAGGCCTTGCATGCAAGAGAAGAGAAATGGACAAAGTAAATAAACGAACGAAGCAAAACTGAAAACAAGCATGAGAATGATTCAAAAGCATTTAAATCAAAAGAGACTCCACTTATGGAAACAGAAATGTCACAGATTGAATTCAACAATGCTTTGGATTAGCTCAGTGATAACACACCCTGCACAACATTTCCCATCTAAGCTGCTTATCTCACCAGGGAAAAGAGAAAACAATCCCAGAGAAACCAGAGAGAAACACTGGAATCACTGGTGTTGTGTTCTCTGTGAAATTGCCTCTGGAAAAGGAGCAGGATGTGCCACATTAACTCACTTAATGATTCTAATTATTAAGCAACACCTTGCTGTGCAGCAGCAGTGCAGGTGCAGAAATGGGGGTGTGTGCACACGTGTGCAACCCCAGATTCTGTGTTATTCACCCCACATATTGCTCAGTAAATTAACACCCCTGGCCTAAAGCTTTAGGCCTGCTTCAGTCCTGGCATCAGGGAGGCACTGCCTTGCACAGGCTCCTGCAAAGTTTCCAGGATATTCTGCACCATGTTAGCACTTAAACTAAACATTTTAATTATACTAAATATTTTACTTAGCTGCAACTGTTCTCCGAAACTTATTTGAATAAATGATCTCCCGAGACACGAACAAAACAAAGATACCAATACATTTTTTATGCATTTTGTGCTAAAACGGGCTGAAGTACTAATTAGAAAGCTGCAATATGTGCAAATACATTAATCCTTTATCCCTGCCTTATTCCAAACCAGGGACCCTTTGACTGACATGTCCTGGGACTGCTCCATGGTTTTTGTTTCGATGCAAACCGCACCTTCCAGAGCGAGTTCAAAATGTTCCCTGTTCCTCCCACGCATCCCTGCTGCCCTCGGGGAGGGTCTTTGCCTCAACAGCCACTCCTGGCATTTATGTCACCACCCTTACAGTATAACATCTTGGATGGGGAGGGGAATCCCCCATGGAAAAACTCCAGCCTTTCCCCCCTCAAAGTGCAAAGGGAACTTAACCCGCTTTGAGGTGGGTGCCTGATGTCTGGGAGCCTGGAGTGAGGAAATGGGAACCTCTGGGGATTCAGGGTCAGCCCCTGGTCCTGCAGGGTGGAGTCCCCTTGTCCCTTGGGAAAGTCCTGCTGGAGAGAAGAGGAGCCAAACAGGGCCTCAGCAGGGTCCAGGACAGAGCCAGGACAACCTGCCCCAGGGCAGGAGGGGCTGGCAGACAGCTTCAGGAACTCTGTCCAAGTTCCTGCTCAGCCCTGCCTCTTTCACAGGGTTAGTGGTTCTCTAAAGGGTGTTTACACTCGATTTTACAGATTGATCCCTTCTCACAAACCACTCTAATGCTCAAGGCGTGATTTACACACAGCATTTCCTTTGTTTTCCCTCTGCCCTTCTAAATTGCTCATTACACTTCAGTGGAGCTATAACCAGAATTTCTTTGGCTCCGTAATCTAACTTTACAGTGGCATCCATCACCTCTCAGTAGATCTCCCTGCTTTGAAGTGCATCCTTCAGCACAGCTTGTAAACCTCTGGCTCTGAAAGAAGATGCTTTCTAGAGCAAGAGGAAAATGACTCTTGGGATTTGGATGTGCTTTCCTGTGTTACTCAAGGGGCTTGTGTTAATGCCTTATAAAAAACCCAACAGCGCTGTTGTGTTTTATTCCTTTCTGATGTAATTTATGCTGGAAGTCCTGAAGTTCAGGCAGGAACTGTTTGAGAAATTAATTGCCCTGGTTCTGCACTGCCCTGCTAAGCAGCACTAATTGCACCGTGGGTGAGGCACTTCCCCGCTGTCATTAATAATTTGTCATTAGAGCCAGGAAGGCCTGGTGGGAGTTGAGCAGCAGGAAATGCACCCTGCAGCGGGGGGGCCCTCGCTGCAGAGCCCTCCCCAGCACAGAGCCAGCCCGGCAGGGGCAGGGCGGGGGCGCTCACCTGCTCGATGTCGCTGTTCTTGCGCGATTTGTAGATGAACTCTCCGATGGCCACGAACACGGAGAGCACCAGCCCCGCCGCCAGCACGATGAAGATGCCCCCGATGTTCTCCACCCCCAGGGCGCTGGCTTCCTTGCTGTCCTCCTCGGGGCAGCCGTTGCCTCGCCACCACTTCTCCTTCATCATGTGCAGCTTGCCCTCCTCCTGCAGCTGCAGGATGGCGATGGTGATCTTGTCCCTGTACGGGGACCCTGCAAGGGGACAGCGAGGCCTGGCAGTGTGGCAGGGAGCAGCTGCCACCATCTGAGGCAGGAGCCTCCCCTGTCACAGGAGGGATTATTCCAGCTGGAAAGCTGGAGGTGGGAAGGGGAATCTCTGTTGGTGTCTGCCCTGGGGACTGGGAAGCAGAAGGTTCCAGTGGTGCAGTTATTTGAGAATTCATGGTAATTTTAGGGTCTCCCAGTGAGGTTTATTTAAGCCTTGGCAGTGGGTTTTCTTGCTAAGGCATTCCTCCACATCATATTTGAATATTGTTGTGAGCGCTCTTTGAGAATTTCCTCTTTGCATCCCTTCTATTGACTCCAGCCTCTGTTGGTTTTTCCTGCTGCCTGTACATGAGTGGCTGCCTCAGAGGAGTCCACAGTCACTCAGACACTTCCTCTTCTCATTTACACCCGCAGCACCCACAGCTCCACCTCAGCTACCTACAGCTTGTAAGAACACTGTGTGGACAAGTCGTTTTTATGGTGATTTGCAACAATAGCAGCCCTGCAAGCTGAAAATAGCAACAATTTCATGCTTTTGGTTTGCAGGCCACCATTTGCTAAATGATGTGTGTGCAAGCTCTGCAGCTTTATGGACCTGGGCGGTGTCTGGTGGGAGTGGGGTCACACTGGGTGGCTCAGTCTGCTTAGATTTGCTCTCACACACTCTGCTCAGCCTCTCCATCTCCCCAAACCCTGCAGCCTGTGTTTGTGAGAGAGACTTTTCTTTGTGGGACCAGGATTTTGTGATAGCAAGGAGCAGGGGGCTTGTGAAAATGGTTCTGTGGTTCTGTGAGATGTTGTTTGCCTCCAAAGGCACACGAGTGCTTCCAAATCCTGCCATGCTGGACTCCCTGCAGCTGGAAACATTCCAAGTCTGGGCTGAAATGCAGAGCTGAAAGCCCTGCAGCTACTCCTATCCACCCTTTCCCCTCCTTTAGGAGCACATTAATAAAACGTGGAGGGACAGGACATGGGGAAATGCCTTCCCACTGCCAGAGGGCAGGGTTAGATGGGATACTGGAAAGAAAATCTTCCCTGTGAGCGTGGGGAGGCCCTGGCACAGGGTGCCCAGAGCAGCTGTGGCTGCCCCTGGATCCCTGGCAGGGTCCAAGGCCAGGCTGGACGGGGCTTGGGGCCACCTGGGACAGTGAAAGGTGTCCCTGCCCATGGCAGGGGTGGCACTGGATGGGCTTTAAGGTCCCTCCCAATCCAGGCTGTGAATCTGTGATTCCCAGATTTTCTTCAACCGTTATTTCACCAAAGTCACATTTTGCTGCACATTAAAGGTGTTGCAAACTCAACTGCATCAGGACAAACCAAGCTTTAAGGCAGATTGTATGCCAGAATTCAGGAAAGTCTCACTGAGGCACTGAGTCCTTATGCATTGAAATAGCCTTGGAAATCTGGCCTCACAGCTTCAGTTTTCCTCCTTATTTTGCTGTGCAGGACACTGTTAAAAGTACTTGTCCCATGGATACACGTTCCCCTCGCTACTCTCCATTTCCTTCATCCCCAGCCCTGTGTGAGGACAGCCAGCGTGGGGAACATTGCAGCTCCTCATTTGTTGTGCCAACACTCGGCTGCTGCTGGGCAGAGCACTGCCAGCACTGGGCCATGCTGTGACCACAGCTGCCAGCAGACATGTGTCACACTATCCCAAATCCATCTGGGAAGCCAGAGGCCAGCACTGCTGGAGGCAGCCAGCTCTGAGAGGGAAACATGCCCGCTGAAAGAATGGATGATTTGTGTGCTTGCTGTTAAAGACCCAAAAATAACAACACTGAGAACAGGCCAGAAACACCTCCAAAACCTGGCTTTGCACAGAGAAGTGAATGATTGCCCCTGAAAACAGCAGTGCCTGGCAGAAGAGAGAGCAGAATTGTTGGTGCCTTAGGAGAGCCTTGTCCCCTGCAATGTGTAAGGCTGCAGGACTCATCCATTTCCCCTGTCTGCAAGGACACAGCTGGGATGTAAAGCCAGAGTCACAACACAGGATTTGTGGGGTTGTTCACTCTTTCTTGTGGTGTTTATGTTGCCATCAGGATTACCACAATTCATCTGGAGGGTAACAGGCACCTCCATATTTCTGCATGGGCTTTTAGAGTTTGTCAAGAGAGCCTGGAGAGCTGCACTGGTGGTGGTTTATTGGTGAGCTCTAACCCACAAATCCATCTCCACACTTCTTCAAATATTCAGCACAGAACTTATGTCCTCTGAGCTATTAACAAACCTCTTAGGCCACGAAATGCATTTATTTACTTTCTTAGCAGTGTCCCAAGGAACTGGGAAGAGCTTTAGTGCTAGGATTACCTGCACCAGCACTGGCACTGATCCTGGAGTTAAACCTGCCCTGACACATCACAGAATCCCAGAATCATTGAGGGTGGAAGAGAACTGAGGGCATTGAGTCCAGCCTGTGCCTGATGCCCACCTTGTTCCCAGCCCAGAGCACTGAGTGCCACGCCCAGGCCTTTCCTGGACACCTCCAAACCTCCCTGGGTAGTCCCTGCCAGTGCCTGGCCACCCTTTCCATGGGGAAATTCCTCCTGCTGCCTGTAACTGCTGTATTTTACTTGCAGAAGTGCTCTGATAAAATAATACATTTCCCAGCTGCAAGAATTCTCCTCCCTGCTTCTTTGGGAGCCACAAGGTGCTGTCCAGCTCTCTCACTGGAGACTCTGCAGTGACAGGCCCTGTGGTTTTACATTCTCCTGCAGGCCAGTTAGGCCTTGCTGAAGATCTGGTGTTAAGGGTCACAGATAAGCCTTTTTTGGTGGTTTTTTAAATTTTCCAGACAGTCTCTGCAATCAATACTCTCAAATGCTCTGAGAGAAATAACAGAGCCCTGGGGGTTCCTCTGAATAGTGGCAGGTTTATCTTGTTTATGAAATCAGTTGTTTATGAGGTGCTTGATGGTGCTGGATTATTCCACAGTGCTTGGGGATATCTATTCCCCTGAATTTTGCAGGTTTTTCTTAACAAAAAAGTAAAGGTGCACTTCTCATACAAGAAACATCTTATAAATATATTTCACAGCTGCATTTCCAATGGCTGCACTGTGTCTGAGGATTGCCATCTGTTCCAATTATTCCTTCATTGTTCTTGGTTTAAAGTGTGGCAGTTTTATAACCACAAGGAAACTCTTGCCATGAGTTTGTCATTCTTGGGGATTTTAGGTTTTGTATCACTTTTCTCAGGGTGCCAAGGCTATTCTCACACAGCCAGTGGAAAAATATACTCGGGATGTCATGTCTGTGACAATCTGTCTGCGGTGCTCAGCACCACAAAGAGTGACACTTCCAAGTGCTGAGGTGTTTCTCCCTTATTTATATCTGCTCTGTCAAGCAATGGATGAACCAATCCCCACCTGGACAGGGCTTGGAGCAACCTGGGACAGTGGGAGGTGTCCCTGCCCATGGCAGGGGGTGGCACTGGATGGGCTTTGAGATTCCTTCCAACCCCAAACCGTTCTGTGGTTTCATAATTCTATGAACACAGGACAAAACCTGGCTCCCCAGTGCCAATTGTTCACAAGTGCACAGCAGAAAAATCTGACACAATTTTAAGTGCTGTAGAATTAGAATATCTTAGCAAGGGTACTGGATGTGCTAGGAAAGGTCTGCCAGAGAGAGTTCAGAGAAATTGGGAGTCTTAAAGCTCTGCATTAAAGGAGATGGATTTCTGATTTATTTCATGACCTCAGAGCAATACTGAAGAACAGTGAGGATCAACTACAAGGTTCTGCATCAGGGATTTCAGTGTTCTGAGTAAGCAGTTTCCTTTGGGGTACATACAGAATCCCAGAACGGTTTGGGTGGGAAGGGGCCTTAAAGCCCTTCCATTCAGGGGGGCAGGGACACCTTCCACTATCCCAGGCTGCTCCAAGCCCCGTCCAACCTGGCCTTGGACACTTCCAGGGATCCAGGGGCAGCCACAGTTTCTCTGGACACCTGTGCCAGGGCCTCAGGATGCTCAGAGGGTGGAATTCCTTCCCAACATCCCATCTAACCCTGGTTTTGTCAGTGTGAATCCACCCTCTCTTGTCCTGTTTCTGAGATCCCGGGACTGACTGAACCGTTTGCCTCAGGGGCAATGTGGGTGTGCTCCCCAGCAGCTCAGCCCCAGAGCCCCTTACCGATGGGGGTGCCCACGCCGTAGCCCTTGGAGTCGATGAGTCCCCCGATCTGGGTGAGGTTGCAGTTCCTCTGGGTCACGTACTCGATGCTGGTGGACTCCATGAGCAGGGCGTAGTCGGTGGTGAGCACGCGCTGGATGCCCTCGTCGTTGTTCTTTACCAGCGCCGTCTGCTGCCGGCTGCTCATGAACGCCCACATCTTCTCGTACGTCGAGATTTTGGATTTCTGCGGAGCACAGAGGAGGCACAGAATCACACCAGCACCCCGACTGCACCTGCCAAACGTCCCTGAGCCTCCCCAGCACAGAATCACACCAGCACCCCAACTGCACCTGCCAAACGTCCCTCAGCCTCCCCAGCACAGAATCACACCAGCACCCCGACTGCACCTGCCAAATGTCCCTGAGCCTCCCCAGCACAGAATCACACCAGCACCCCAACTGCACCTGCCAAATGTCCCTGAGCCTCCCCAGCACAGAGTCACACCAGCACCCCGACTGCACCTGCCAAACGTCCCTGAGCCTCCCCAGCACAGAATCACACCAGCACCCCGACTGCACCTGCCAAATGTCCCTGAGCCTCCCCAGCCTCAATGCCAGTGCCACATCCAGAGCGACAGGGAATCGGTGGCTGGGTTTGCCTTCCAGCAGCATTTCCCTCTTACTGGGCTTTCTGCTGTGGAATCTCCTGCTGTTCCCCACTTTCTTTGCAGTGCCAGGAGCTTCGCTACTGGCCTGGCTATGAAGTGCTCTCAAGTTTTCTGGGCCCATGCTGTTCCATGGATTGCAGCACACAGGCAGCTGAGCCAATGCAGCTGGACACTGCTGTCCCGGGAAACTGCTGTCCTGGGACACTGCTGCTATGGGACACTGCTGTCCTGGGACACTGCTGCCATGGGACACTGCTGTCCTGGGACACTGTTGTACTGGGACACTGCTGTCCTGGGACACTGCTGCCCTGGGACACTGCTGTCCTGGGACACTGCTGCCCTGGGACACTGCTGTCCTGGGACACTGCTGCCCTGGGACACTGCTGTCCTGGGACACTGCTGTACTGGGACACTGCTGTCCCAGGACACTGCTGGGACACTGTCCTGGGACATTCTGCTCCTGCCTGCTGGGCACACCCATTGCTCCAAGAGCCTGATGGTGAACAAAGCATTCATCTGCACCTGCTGTGTTCTGTGCCTGATGTCTCCAGAAACCCCCTTTTCCACGTGTGTCCTCTACATTCCTGGAAACCAGAGAGATCTGGGCTTTGCCCCTCGTGTCCTACATCTCACTCCCTTGTTCCTGTTCCCTCCACAGCGAGGAATGCCCAGCATGTGGTGGTTTGCTTTGAAAAGTGTTGTTCTGAAAAAAAAAATCTGTTCCCCTTGGCATTCCTTGGCTTTAGTAGGATTTGATTTGACAAATCACATCTTGCAGCAGAGGAAGCACTCGAGGCAATGTCCCTTCCCGGGGCAGCCCAGCCCTGTGCCTCACTCCCTGGGGGTGTTTTTGCTGCTGCCGCAGCCCGTGGTGCTGATCCCTGCTTTCCCTCGAGCTGCTCCCGGTTCTTCAGCACTCCCGGGGACAGGACAGCTCCCGGAAAAGAGGCAGAGTCCGCGATGTTATGGCAGAGGTGCTGGAAGTGTGCTGTACCCTGGGAGGAGTGCTGCCTGAATTCCCTCCTGCTGCCTGAATTCCCTCCTGCTGCCTGAATTCCCTCCTGCTGCCTGAATTCCATCCTGCTGCCTTCTCCCAGTTCCCAGACCCTTCCCTGTGTTTATTGAGCTCAAGGAGTAGATGCAGCACTGCACAGGCTGAGGGAGGCAAAGTCAGAGCCTTCCTTTGCAGATACAAGTAGCTGTTTTTGTAAGAGGAATTTTAATTTCAAGTTTTGGGCAGGACAAAGAACTCCTAATCTTGTGAGGATCTGGAGACACTTCTGTAGTAAAAATCATAACAGCTTTGATAAAACACCGGGTGTTTACAAGTGTGATACATTGCATTTTTCATGCATTTTCACTGTGTCAGGGAATCCATCCCCAGTTTCTGTACTGACCTTCCCCTGTGCTTTGTGCACGTGTATTTCAGGCACAAGTAAGCTAGCACACGTAGTGCATAAATATTTAACCACCTTGTCTGTAGGTTTTCTTTTAGAAGCTCGCACGCTTTTAAGCCTACATATTTCTGCCTGTGGGATTAATGGTGCAAAAAGAAATCAGTGTAAAACTAAAAACAGCTCTAGGAAATTTGTTCTGAGCTTCTCATGTTGAGCTTCAGGACCTATTTCCTCTAAAAAGGCAGGGATGCCACAGGGTTTGAAGTTTTGTCTCTGAAGCTATATTTGACTTCAGAATATCAATGGGCCTGGAAGAGCCAGAGGAGAATCCAGAGCTTGCCTTACTGGAATAGCTCCAGGTGGGTTTCCATCTCAGTGGAAATGTCAGCTCATCATTTCAGGAGCTCACTATAGCAAAATGCTGTAGTTGGTGTTTTTCTCTCAGCAAGGAAACATTTCTGTTCAGTCACAGGAGAGCCTTGGCAGGGACAGTTCACCCTTGGCAGCACCAGCAGGGACAGACTACACAGAATCCCAGAATCCTGGGATGGCTGGGGTTGGAAGGGACCTCTGGAGATCACCCAGGTCCCAAAGCAGGGTCTCCTGGAGCAGGTGACACAGGAAGGTTTGATTTTTGCCTTTTTGGGATGTCCCCAGTGAGGGAGAAATCTCTTGTCACTGATGTTGTTCTGCCCCACTGCTTCCCCCAGAGTGATCCCCTTCAAAGGCTCGTGTGTGTGACTCCATAAACACCATGGGATGCCACAGGGAAAAGCCTGATCCAGGCTCATCCTGAGCCTCACTTCCCTGCTGAGGCTGCTGACGAAGCTGCTAATGAATTCTGACTGTCACAGGGTTTTTGTGCATGTATTCTGTATTTATGGCTTGTTGGCTTTTACACTGGCATTTTATGAGATTATCCATTTTGGATGTAATTAATACTAATAATTAAGAAAAAGGGAAAAGACATAATTGTCACAGTTGTCTACCAAACAATCAGCCACAGAAAACTCTTCCCTTGCAGCTGTGTCCAGGTGTGTGTGTAGCCCCTGGGTAATACTGACCACGGAGAGTTAAAAAAAGGGACAAACAAACCTGCATTTTTCCTGTGGAATTACTGTGGTAAAACATGGCTGTCAGAAGGGGAAGCAGACTTTTCCAGCTGCTGTTTAGTGAAGTGGCTGGAAGGAAATAGGACTGGAGGAGAAGGCATGGCCGTGTCCATGCCCTGGCTCCTGTCAGAGGCAGATGTGTTTACCCCTCACTGCACTTCACTGCCAGGCTGCTTTTCCACCTGTCCTGGGGAAACCTGCTGGGTTGTACACTCCTGGTGCTGAAGGATCCACTATGGGTGGGGACCTGGTGTATTTACCTACCCCTCCAATCCCTCGGGATGCTGTGGCTCTGGCTGTGGGTGAATTATGTTATTCCCTATTCCTCCAATCCCTCAGGGTGCTGTGGCTCTGGCTCTGGGTGAATTATGTTATTCCCTATTCCTGCAATCCCTGAGGATGCTGTGGCTCTGGGTGAATTATGTATTTCCTATCCCTCCAATCCCCGGGGATGCTGTGACTCTGGTTTTGGGTGAATTACATCTTTCCCTACCCCTGCAATCCCTGGGGATGCTGTGGCTCTGGTTTTGGGTGAATTATGCATTTCCCTGTCCCTGCAATCCCTGGGGATGCTGTGGCTCTGGTTTTGTAGGAATTATGCATTTCCCTGTCCCTGCAATCCCTGGGGATGCTGTGGCTCTGGTTTTGGGTGAATTACATCTTTCCCTATCCCTGCAATCCCTGGGGATGCTGCGGCTCCTCCTCCCAGCCCCGCTGGAGCGCCGGGAGCGGCTCCGGCCCCGCAGCTGCCCGGGGCTGCCTTACCTTGAAGAAGGTCATGGTGGATCCGTCTCTGACAGCCCCGTACTCGATCTTGGTTTGCTTTGCCAGGTCATCTGCTGAGTCGATGGGAGATTCCATCCTCTCCACGGTCAGGAAGGCAGCCAGGTTGGCAGTATAGGATGAGATTATGATTAAGGTGAAAAACCACCATATTCCTCCAACTATTCTGGTGGAAAGAGCTTTGGGCATCAGCTCTGATCCTGTTACAACACCATCAAAACAATCATATTAAAATGAGGCTCTCCTGATACCACAGCCTGGTTCTAGGCACAGAATGCTTTTATGAGCTGTAGCATGATAAAATGATTTCAACAATAATCTCACAGATGCACAGCTGACATTTATAATGGTAACACACTGGGAAGGGATGTGTGCCATGATACATGACAAATGGAATTATCCTTGGGTCTAAGCCCCCTTACCTCTCTGAGCTAACCAGCCTTGTGATATTAATCTTGTACATCCCAGCAAGCTACTCTGGTATTTTTGTCTGCTTCTGGAGTCCCTTTGTGCCCTTACACTGCAATCAATTTTGTAACAGAGCTCTTTAGCAAACACTCTTCTGCTCCCAGCTGCCTGACAGAAATACCTCACAGGAGGGGCCTGCCCTGTGCGTCCTATGGACACATCTCAGCACCAACAGGGAGATCAGTGCAGCTCCAGGGACCTCCAGTGAACCTCAGCTCAGCCCCCAGACAGCCTCTTTCTAGCAACCTGTGCCTTGAAAACTCAGAGGGTCAGTGGACACCTCCCCTGGAGCCTCAGGGCGGTGCAAAGTTTTGGACAGTGTATTTAACATCATTATTCTGAACAGGTTTGAGCAGGTCTCTGCCATTGCCATCAATCCCCCCAGAGCAGCACGTGTTACCTGCACTGCAATGGTTTCCAGGCAGCTCAGATAACCTCAGTTTCAGTCACAGAGATACTGGCATTTCCAAGTATTCTGAGGCAAATTTTCTGCTCTCTTATTGGGGGACCATTCCCACTGAATTCTGTGCATAATGTGGGATTCGAGGATCTGGTTCAGCAAAGCTCTTAGGCAGCCACCTGAGTAATTTGACTGCAAAGTTCAGTTTTTGCAGAATTATTTTGCTGAGGAGGGATGGGCTTAAGAAAATACTTAAGAGCCTGTGAACAGAATGCTCAGGGCTAAAGCTTTTGATTTCACAAATATATTTTTACTTCTGGAAAAACATGTTGGCATATTCTGTGTCCTCAGCTATTCAGTGCGTCCTGCGAGAAATTTCAACATTACAGAGAACGTTTTCAGACTTTGCAAAAACTCTGAATGTGACTTTTGGGGCAGAGACTGAAAGGGTAAAACCTTCCCACCAACCAGCACACAGATTGGAGCTGTATTTGTAAACACAGAGCTGTGTCTCTTAAAGGTCAGAGCTAAGCTTAGCCCAGGGGTTGGAGTGTGTTGACAGAACTGCCAAACAGTGAGAGCAGTCTGAAGGCAAAAACTCTCACTTGAAATTTTCCAGTCCAAAAGGAGTTGGTTCCAGAGCTGTAGCTCTGCCTGGGTTTGTGTTTGGGCTTCTGCTCCACGTTCTTGCTTTCCTGATTAGATTTCTTTTTTTTTCAATACAATGAAATATTTCCTCATTGCTCTCTATTTCTAAGCTGGGGTTGAACTGCAAAAGCTGTGCTGATTCAGATCATCCTGAAGGAATTCTTGCTTTTAAGCTTAGGCTGCCATACAAACAGAATTCCTGCACTTGGCCCTGATGCTGTGCCACACTCATGGAATGTGCCAGCACTGCTCAGGAGAGGATGGAAAACCCCTGTGTGCTGCACTTGTGGGGTGAGATGCCAAATCTCCCGTGATTTCCTGCAGCAAAACAGTTTGTGGGAAAGAACACACTCAGTTCCCACCCTGGTAATTCTGCCCTGAGCGACTGCTCTGGTGAGGTGAGAGCAAACCCTGCTCCTGGCTGAGCCGAGTGGGGCAGCATCTCCTTTTTCCCGTGGTTATTCCAGTGTTCACCTGTCTGAGTGCCTGGACTCCAGCAAAAAGCATTGGTTTATCATAGAATAATGGAGTGGCCTGGGCTGGGAGGGACCTTAGGGATCACCCAGTGCCACCCCTGCCATTGCAGGGACACCTTTCTTTCTCCCAGGGTGCTCCAAGTCCCATCCAACCTGGCCTTGGATGCTGCCAGGGATCCAGGGGCAGCCACAGCTGCTCTGGGCACCCTGTGCCAGGGTCTCACCACCCTCCCAGGGAACAATTCCTTCCCAATATCAAATCTAAACCTGCTCTGTCAGTCTGAGTCCATTCCCTGTGTCCTGTCCCTCCATGCCTTGTCCCCAGTCCCTCTCCAGCTCTCCTGGAGCCCCTTTAGGCCCTGCAAGGGCTCTGAGCTCTCCCTGGAGCTTCTCCTCTCCAGGTGAGCACCCCCAGGTGTCCCAGCCTGGCTCCAGTCCCAGAGCAGCTCCAGGTCCTTGTGCTGCTGGCCCAGGGCTGGGGCAGCTCTGCAGGTGGGGTCTCACCCGAGCACAGGGAAGGAATCTCCCCTGCCCTGCTGCCCCCCAGGCTGTGGGATCAGTCTGGGATCTGCTCCATCCCCCCTCTCCACCTGGCTGCTCCTGCCTGCCCCGTTCCTGGCTGAGCTGAGCTCTGAGGGACATCTCTCCTTTCTGACGGTGACAGCTTCCCTGGATGGATTGGATGAAATGTGCCCTGTTTGGATGCTTTCAGAGGATGCAAACACATCTGAGACTTCCAAGGGAAAAACAGGGAAAGCAGCATCTAAATCAAAACGTTGCCAGCAAGACTTGGGGGCAGAGACAATACTTGCTGAAGTCTCTCTAGTGCCTTTTTATGGCAGACATGACAGCCAATCCTGATCCAGACTTTGCTCACGCTCTGTAGAAAAGAGAAAGTCTGATCATCACATTTTAAAATTTAATCACAAGTGGCTTCCAGTCAAGCATAACGAGCAGCTGCTGCCAAGGAGGAGGAGCGCAACGCTAGACCCAGACTTCCACCACCACTCCCATCATGTCCAAACTCTTCACGTGACCATGATGCACAGACAATCACACCACAAGTTTGCACATGGAAACATCTGTGTTGCCTTACGAATGTTTTCTTTTTCCTTTCTTTCTTTTTCTCTCTTTCTTTTGTTTTGTTTGGAATCTCCTTACAAGACAAGCAGAGTCTGGTTGGGGCTGACTGTCATGTACCCAAGGTAGTGGTAACGAGCAGACACTGCATCCCACAGTTTGCTGTGGATGATGGTAAACTCCAAAAAAGGCAGGACAGGAAACACAAAATCCTGGGGCACTTTCACACACAGGGCAACCACAGTTAGATACACACACCTGCCTGATACTGTAAAACCTCAGCCTGTGTTTTACTGACAGATTGGAAGGAAAACAAAACAGAAAAGCTCCAAAACAAAGCAGAAATGCTCTTCTTTCATCCAACCTCCTTCAAAGCGATTTCTGTGGGGAAGATCTATATCCTCTCAACACAATAATGCACCACTAAAAGCAAGTGCATCTTAGGTCAATACCAACTTTATTCTCTACCATATCTAGGGAGAAATCCTCTTTATTTTTTAACTTTCTTTACTGCTACTCATGTCTGTTAAAGAGGAAAGCATAAACTGTACCTGTGTGAATGCAGAGATGGTTTTACATTCCTTACTTAAATGTTTAGGAATTTACTATCAAGGTACTGCTGGGCTTTGCCTTTTTGGTTGTCGTGGGGTGGGGTCTTTTTTGTTCAGCTTTGATTCAACTTGAAATGTCTGTCAGAAAGCATTTCCTCTCTTTTCTGTGGACCCCAGTTTTGGTGAAAAGTGATTTAATTGGAAACCTTGGAACATAAATGCCATAAACAAATGTGTTTAGTACATAGATCTATTTGACTTCCCACATGGAGTAAGCTTCACTGCCCCTCCTTGGCATCTGAATAAAATGTCAGCTGTTTCCAAAACCATCAGCAACGGGGGCTTGTGACTGGGTTAAGTTAAGGCTTCTAGGGTCGGATGCATTTACAGAAGGATGGGACTCATACCTGCAGAAAAGCCATAGAAAACAAGGGTTTGGTGTTGGTTTTAAACAACATGTTTGACAAGTGCCTACAAACTCAACAACCCTTCTGGAGAAAGGGCATCTGTCCTTGTTTGGCAGCTGGAACAGTTCTTCTAGGGCAGCTAAGGCTCTTTGTGTTGGGATGGAGCCCAACATTTCCCGCTGCCAAAACTCTTATACCAATAAACTCAGCTTCAGCACGAGGCACTTCATATCCCTCCTGCAATTCAATTGCATTTCAGCTGCAGAACTCCCGTGGGGCCCTGTGTGCTCCCCTTTCTCTCAGATGTTTGCCCTCCTTCCTCCTGGTCTGGGTTGCAGGGTTCCCCTGTGGCAGCGGCACGTGGCTTCCTTCCCTCGTGCCACTCTGCGTGTGAGATCGGGTTTTACAGTACACGTTACAGAGGGTGGAGTTTACCAGCACAGAAGCCCTGGAGCAGACTGTGGGACGTGTGCGAGAACGAAGTGTAACCGGTGTACCTTGCTGCATGAGAGCTCCAACTCCAAACCAGAAACTATTTAGTAAAGTAAAATTGTTTTCCACCACATCTGAGTCTGGGTTGCACGGGTGGGGGTTATACCACTCGTATGGTGTAAACCTGTGGCAGTCAACAGAAACAGTCCGTAAACATCGAGCACAGGACACACGGCACAGCAGAGCCCGGCACGCACGGCTGTCCCTGTGCCAAGGGACAATCTGGCACAAAGGGTGTCCCCGGGACGTCAGCACTGCCCTGGGCCAGCTTGGATAAGCTGGGGAGCGATGGGTCACTGGCACGGGGCTGCTGCTCCTCTCCTCTCGTCTCCTCCCTGCCAGGGCCCCACAGCTCCCAGCCCCACTCACAGAGCACTGCTGGGAGCCATGGGGCTGCTCCTGGGGTGCGTTTTGGGAACAGGGAAGGAGCAGCAGCCCCCTCAGGGCAGCACCACACGCTGTCTGTGGGTGCTGGACCCTCCCCGCAGCAGCAGCTGCCCATCGTTCCCAGAATCACTGGATGTTCTGAGCTGGCAGGGACCCACCAGGGCCATGGAGCCCCACTCTGAAGCAGGTGCCCATCCAGGAGCAGCCCCACAGCCTGGGCGTTCTGAGCTCTCCCCAGCTTCTGGGAGCAGTGGCAGCTTCCCAAGCCACAGGGACACGGGATGGGCACAGGAGCAGCACAGGCATGCTCTGCCTAGGTGCCTGCTCCGGGTCCCCAGCACCACGTGGCTTCCTCACGGAGCGTGTGGATGCAGCTTTAATTGACAACCTCACCCAACACATTCTAATTACTGTTGCAACAATATAATTAAGCATTGAATTTATGCACGGTTGCGAGCGGAGTGCCTTGCTTAGCTGAAGTAATGAAGTCTGGTAATAATGAACCCGTTAATTGGGAGAGGATGTAGCTTAGGATGCCATCAGCTGCACAATACCCACAACGAGGGTATCAAAAATTATGACAAGAGCCAAAGTTTTCAGGTTCAAGTTACAACAGTTCTGCATGCACCCGGCAAAAGAAAAGCAATTCCCAAGTGAGATGTTTCAGATTTCTGCTGCAATAATGGAAGCAGGCGTTGTGGAGTGACCACATTGTTCCCAACTCAGTTCATGCACACAGAGAGAAGCACATCCCTCACAAGACACCCCAGTCAGGACCAGTAGGTTGCCAACAGCCCCAGGAGTGAAGAGCTCCCCCCACAGTGTTCACACAGGGCAGAGGAAGAAGAAAAAAATCCCTCTGCCTGACCTGTCTGGGAAGCCCAAGGCTGGAATTTTGCAGGGCTTCAGAAAACCACCACATTCAGTGAGCTGGACACAAATGTCTCCATCACAGAAAGAGCAAAACGACCATGGCTAGAAATGGCCATGAAATTCTGGCAGCAAAACCTTGTCTTGCAGACTGGGAAGGCTTTCCTAGCCCTGGGTACATATTTCGAAGTATTAGGAAGGTGTACATTTCCTTTACACCTCAAAACAAAAGCTGATTTTCTTCTCGTGCTTCTGCTGCTGCGCTAGGCTCTGGTTTACAGTTCAGCAGAATTCACTGCTCAGACTTTCTGTTTTCCTGGCCTTTTCCCCCCTGGTTTTCTCCCTCTCCAGCAGCAGCTGTGCTGAGGTTTCTGATGAAGGTGACATGCTCAAGGTCACCCAAGCACCTTTTTCCACAGGGTCTGTGTGACATTATTGACTCAGCTGCTTGGCTCTGCCTTCTCTGACGTAACAGCACAGCTGACATGGCATTAGCAGAAAGGGAGATTTTGGCAGAAAACACCTTGTTCATCCACTGGCAGTGTACTTGGAACAGAGCTCTGCCAGTCTGCCACCCTTCACAGGGATAAAAACTTCAGTGTTTGAGTTTAAAAATTAATGTAACAATGACAGGGCTACGTAAGGCTCAGAGACAAATGAGAAATTATTCAGCTGCTGAAAAGTTGAAAGAAATGACAGGAGGATTATACCAGTGTGTGCAAACTATTCCCAAGTATTTGTTTTCCAGGAACTGATGTCAAAATGTGGGTAACCATTTAATGTACTGTGACAGTGCTAAGGAGTGGATGGTTTCTGGGGTTATTAAAAACAACCAATATTTGCTGAAACACTCTGCAAATCTTACAGAAATCTTGGTGTATTTGGAGACGTGGACAGGTCTCAATGTGGGTTTCAAGAACAGCTTAGCTTAAAATGTATAAATCTAAATTAGCATGAACACAATTTCAGTTCTTCAGTCCCTGCAGCTGAATCTAACTAGGCACTGCCTTCAGGCATCAGCTCGAGGAAAGCATTTGTGTTCCCTTGCACTGTTCCGAGGGGAGAGGGCTGAGGGATGTTTTCAGTCTTGGCACACAACTGCAGAAAAGTCAATCTGCCAGAGTGGAGCAGATTTAAGATTAGCCATGACTGAGATCATGGGTTGTGTACAGTGGAGTTATTATTCATGGTACAGTGAGGCACTGCAGGAGCAGTGGGACGCCGTGAGTAACTGCACACAGCCCCACAGCTGCCAGGGAGGGATAAACTCCTCCTTCACCTCAGGCCACCCCTGGGAAGTTAAGCCCTGACCTCTCCTCCTGTAATGCACACAACCACTTCGGCTGGAAGAGACCTCTAAGGTTGGACCTGCAGCAGATCTAGGTTCACATTTGGCTCTTTTACCTTTGAACTGTGTGCACCATGAGTGGGAAAGGGAAATGCCTACACGCAGTAACAGACTGCTTTTCAGCACATATCTGCTGGGGTGGTGCCTCCTGATGCATCCCACTGGACATTTCTCTTGCAACAGCCCTTAAAAACCTCAGTGCAATACAGAAAAATACCACGACTTTGCAGGAAGGTTTTAGGATTGGATCACCCCCTTAGGATGGTTTGATACCCTGTACTCCAGGGCCCATCCAACACCTCAAGAGGAGAGGCTGTGGGTGCACCTAAAACTCTGTCCCAGCCTTACCTGGCAATGACAAAGAGGACACAGCTGACTCCAAGGCAGGCCAGGAGAACATACATCCAAATATCCGGGGAGAGGGGGTTTAAAAAGGAGAAAACGCCGGGGTTGGTCCCGTTGGGCTTCCGGTACAAGATGCTGATTCCCAGCGTCATGAAGGGCTTGGAGAAATCAATCACTTTCTCTCTGACATACGTAATGGTGAGAGGAGCAACAGCCAGGTCAGCTTTCTGGAAACACAAAAGGGAAAATACTCATCTGCCTCATGTTCAGCAAATCCACTGCAATTCCCTCCATTTCTTTCCCGGGTATTAAAAAATAAACCAATTTTGGCTCAAATCCAACAAAATCTAACATTTCTAGGGTATTCTGGGGGGATGTGACATCCTGTTTCCTCTTTTTACAATGCAGGGGGACATTTGGGACATGGCCACTGATGGATGTTCCCCCCCACCCCTGCAAACTGCTCATCCAGACATTCCCACTGTGACGGGTGGCAAAGCAGACACAGCAGTGGCTCTAAAAGGTGAAAACCACAGCAAAGATTTCAGACATAAAACACCCCAGGCAAAAGGAGAGCAGAGAGAAGGGTTCAGTCTTACATGATCTATGAGCTCCTTGACCATCCCATTCCACTCTCCCTTGTCATTCTGGGCTCCGTATTTGCCGTCAGAAACGAGTTTGACCTCATAGATGAAGCCTAAAATGTTTGACAGCTCCTTCAGCAGGTCCAGGCAGTACCCCTCGAATCTGTCATTGCCATACAAGGGCTTGTCAGACTTCTTGTACATCACATAGGGATCTTCCTGCAGGAAAGCACAGCAGACAGGCAGGGAGAGATGTGACGCTTGGCTCCGATTAGATCAGGTGCTCTACATGCTGGTGATATTTTCCAAGGGGATTGCAAGTACATGGAAACCAGGAATTCACTGTGTGCATTAAAAGCTGCTGTAGGTGTGTTAACAAACTCACTGAATGAATTAGTGATGAGCATAAGGGCCCTAAGTTTCAGGGGAATGGACCATTTGTGGCTCCCAGGAGCTTTAATTCCAGTTGTGCCCAGCTGCTCCAAACTCACACTCAAGGTCTGGACCCTGCATTGTCCCACACCAAAAGACAGGAAGGGATACTCAAGGAGAGAGGATCCTAAATAACAGAAAAAAACCCACAGGGGGAACTTAACATTTTATATTCTGTGAAAAATAAGTCTTTACCAAGAAAAACCTTCAAATGGAGCAAAGAGGGAATGGAGAACAGCAAAGGCAGATTGCAAAGTACATTTTTGCTTTCCCTTTTACAGGATTTTGGGTAGAAGAAGATCTGGGCAAGCAGTTTAATGTGGCAAAACACCTCTGGCAATAGACAAGTAGTGTAGAAAAGAGCCTTTGAGCTCTTCTCCTCCCTCCTGAGGAATTAGGCAGAGCAATTGAAAAAAAGTGGCATTACTGGGCACGTAGAAAGCACTAGGCAGAGCAGTTCCCAAATACCCAGCGACACCTTTTCCATTCCTCACAGCAGGAACAATGACTCAGTCTGTCTGTCTGCTGTTTACCTCTTCCTTTCAGCCCTCTTTGTCTCATTTCCAGTCAAACAAAGTAAGCAGTGACTGCAAAGCTGAGTGTTTGTGTGTGTTTGTTCTCCTGGGAGGAAAAGTGCGCAGGGTTGGTCTGAAAGGCTGGAGAAGGTGAAACAGTTTTGGAGGCAGAGGTTCCCAGGAGTCCTCCACTGGCAGTGTGTGGTTTGGAGTCAATCTCCATGTGTGTGTGGATCCTGAGCCTGTATCCAGGCTCTGGGCAGCCTTACCAGAATGGTGGTGACGATGAGCGTGCGGTTGGCCAAGGAGTCCGTGATGTTGGTGGACCTGTCCTTGTTGCTGTCCGTCATGTTAAGGCCACTGTAGGAGTTCCAGACCCCGATCTGCGCAGAGGAGAGCGGGTGAGAGGCTGCCTGAATCCCTAAACCCCTGGAGGACTGGCCTCAGGGGTCACCTCAGGAAGGGACTGAGTGCTGGAGGAGGGCAGGAGCTTGGAGAAAGGCAGCAACACCGTGGGCTGAGTTAGAAACCCTGGGAATGACTGCAAAATGCAGAAATGCAAACCCAGGAGCAGTGAGAGTGTGAGGCTTGGCAGGGCAGTGCTGGGGTGGCCAACTGGCTACTAAAGTGGAACGTGCTGGCTTTGTACCCTGCTTAAAAAAAAGTCAAATATCTATTTTTTTGACTTTTTAAACAATTTTGTCAATGGTGGAGTTGAGACATGTGGCAAGACATCTCTCCTCTGATAAAAGAGGTTAAAAGCCTGGATAACTAAATTGGAACAGACTGATGGATGTACTTTTGCTTGCCCTGTGCCTTCAGCAGGTTTAGCAAAGCTTATTCTGTCATTCCTGGACTCCTGGATATGCCAGAGGTATCACGGTGATACTATTTCATATCCCCAGCAGTATTTGCTCAGCAAACACCAGTGGCCAAAGGCAAATTCCTTTCTAGCCCTGGAGACAGTGAAAACTTCCAGTATTTACTGCCCAAGCCAAAGCCTCCAGGGAAGGTATCTGTGATTTCAGAGGACTTGGATCTACACTGTGGGGGCAGAAATCATAACCATGTTATTTCTTCAGATCAATATTCACCCAACTTAAATGCACTCTGGAATCATCTCCAGTGGTTTTGCCCTTGGATTTTTGTGCCCAGGGCTGATGTGAGGAGCTCCAGGCGAGGAGCTGGCTCAGGCAGGTTGGTTTGTGCTGGGCACTGTGGAGAGCACAACCATTTCAGGCAAACTTGGGGTTTGTGTCCCCAGGTGCCACTGCTCCTGCCCCTCACAAACTTTTATTCCCAACTTCTTACTGGGGACATCCACGCCATTAAAAAAATGTTTATGCCAAGCATTTGTCAGCCATTCCCTTTGTTTCCAAAACTAGAGCAGGTTGGAAAGCTGATCTGGAAAGTGCACAAATTTACAAAGGAGATAAAATGTTGGCTATTATGGCAGCCTGAGCCAGGAATACAGTAAATATCCAGTGTCCTTGGATTTGCACCAGGGTGGATGAGCCCTTGTGCTCGCTGTGACTGACTGGGAATGTGTTTGTTGGCTGGCAGCAGGGAAAGAGGAGGACAGCCATGAGAACAGGGAGCAGCACAGTCAGAGCACACAGAACAGAGCAGGGGAGCACTGCACATCTGGGCACAGGGACAGCCCTGCAGGGGGAGGAGGGAGGAGCGAGGGTGAGACCCGGGTAGGACATCACTACATCACTGTGGGGAGTCCAGGGACGTTTTGCAGTTTAGTGACAAGTTTGAGCGGTGTCGTGGGCCCTTCCCAGCCAGCCCGTGCTCTGACCAGCTGTAATTTGGTTAAAATCAGTTCAGCAGAACACGAGATGCCTGCAGTCAGAAGGGAGATTGCTGCTGCCTGTCAGAGGATGATCTACTCCCCAGGAAGGAGGGGAGGGCGCCTTTGTGCCTCAGCCTGATCCACTGGAGATTAAACTGGGTTATTAAGTGTGTCTGTGCTCCATGAGAACACAGAAAGGGTTGTAGAGGCTGTTTTACACTGGTCTGGTCTCACAGAAACAACACAACCCCAAACCTTTCTAACTGTGTATGAGGGAGGGCTGTGGAATAATGAGATCTGTGTGAACCGTGGACAAAATACAATTCTAAGCGCCATCAAAAAATTCTGTCTCATGACTGCAGAACAATTCAGACTTAGTGGATGCAGTTTTTATCTTCTCTCATAGAACAGCAACCAGGGGTTGTAAGTCCTGTGGGGAGCAGTGAGTGGAGCTGCTCTACAAATCCCAATTCTGTGTTTTAAGCACCTTACATCCAAAGAGGGATGAGATTCCTGGGGTGATTTACATCTTTTATAAACAGGCTTAGTCCCGATTTCCTATGCTAGTGAATGACAGCACCCACTTAATCATCTCTATTATTTTCTGTAAGGAGCTAATAACACACTCATCCCAATTCTGAGCAATAATGCTTGAATGCTGCCAGCACCGAGCATTTGTGTGGGGAGGAACGCCCCCAACCCTGCACATTAAACCAGACTTTGGTGCCAATACACATCCAAAATAGTGTCATTTTACCCCTCAGGGTAAATTTTAGGTGAATCAGGAAGGATGGCACGTGAGAAAAGGACTGGCTTTGCTGCAACAGGGGCCTCTGCTCAAAGAAGGGAAAAGCACAGCTCCCAAGAAGTAAAATAATAATTAAACCCCCCTGATTTTGGTGGAAAACCAAAATCCCTGAACCCTGCCAAGATCTTTTCAGTCTTTGCAATTACAGTGTCTCAAGTGGAGAGAACTTATCCTACCAGGGAAGCTGCTGCTCTCAGAGAGAGTGTTGTCTCTAAACTGCAATAGGAGAGTCACCATTAAAACCCAAAGGCTGAGTGGGAAGACCCAGCCCGCAGGGTTTTGGCATCACCTGTCTGTGTACAAACCTTCTTCCACACTTTATACAAATGATTAGAACCCTCGCCAGCAGCCTTGGTACAGGGCAAAATAAACAGAGGGCTTCATTAAAAATGAAAAGAGAAGCTGCCTGGAGAGCTGTGTGGGAGCAATTACAGTTAAATTCTCAATTAACCCATCAGCAATTACCACCCAGAGCTGAACCAGCACACAGAGCAAGGGCCAGCAGCCTTGGGAGCTGCTGTCACCTGTGCTGGTTTGGGACACCCACAGCTGCCACCCCCGTATCACTGACTGAGGGCTGAGAAAAGGGCAAGAGAGCAAATCCAACCTCAGGAACCTGGAGAATTCTCACCATCTCCACTTGGTTGAGGTCATTACTCAGGCACCTTTTTTCTCCCTCACGTCACATTTATCTGTGCACTGCTATATAAATTTATCTATCTCTATATATGAATTTACCGTCCACAGTTGCAGTGGCAAGAATAAAAGTGAGGTGCACTTGAAATGATTCTTTCCATTAGATAAGTATTGCCTGCCCCACATCCCTCTCCCATACCTCGAAATTCACTGTAAAATAAAAAACCAATCTTAGCAGCTCTGCTTTGACTCAAATCACTTGAGAGTAGTGGGGATTTTTACCCCAGTCACAGGAGATTCAAGCTGGGGAGCCATGCCCTTGTCAAATTAACTTTCTGCCATGTTTTGTTACAAAAGACCTGCTTACCTTTTCCGTGCCCTCCTCCTTGAGGCTGATGATGTCCAGGTCAAAGTCCTTCCTGAGCCCGTCGGTTTTGTTGAAGGTGATGCGCCCGGTCAGGCCCTCCCACCGTGCCTGGGGACACAAACACACCCTGCCTGTGGCACCCAGGAGCTGCTCTGAGCCCAGAACAGGAGCTGCAATTTAAATACATCCCCACCGTGCCTGGGGACACAAACACACCCTGCCTGTGGCACCCAGGAGCTGCTCTGAGCCCACAACAGGAGCTGCAATTTAAATACATCCCCACCGTGCCTGGGGACACAAACACACCCTGCCTGTGGCACCCAGGAGCTGCTCTGAGCCCACAACAGGAGCTGCAATTTAAATACATCCCCACCGTGCCTGGGGACACAAACACACCCTGCCTGTGGCACCCAGGAGCTGCTCTGAGCCCAGAACAGGAGCTGCAATTTAAATACACTTCCAGATTTGGGATTTTTAGGCATATCTGGCTTTGCTACTCTGACAAAACCCCCTTTTTTTTTGTTGTATAGTTTCTTTCTGATACGTTTTGGTTTTGCAACCAGGCACAAGGCTGTGACAGTTCACGTAGATTGGTTTGCATATGTCTGGTACTGATAAAAAAATACGGAGTGACTAAAGAGAAAGGGAGGATTGCATGTGCCCAAAGCCAGGGCAGTTCTGCACTGCACAAGAATTCACTAAGGAAATAAAAAAAAAGGAGTCTGCTCTGTCCAAGCTCTGGGGCTGGCCCTTGGAGCTTCCAGGAGAAGCCCAGCCAGTCTCAGAGATTCTCTAAAAGCTTTGCAGGGTAAGGCCACGGAATGTGGCACCCAGGGAGAAGGACAGCACACGAGGCACAGAGGAGCAGGTCTGCTCCAAGCAGCATTTCCCTGTCCCAGCCTAACCCAGTGAATCCTAATCCTGGTTTGCACCAGGGCCTGGATTTGTCCTGCACAGCCAGCAGACTCCCTGTGCTGGGGACCTCTTGTTCAGGGAGAAGGAGCAAGAGCAAGGACAAACTTCCTCCACAATTTCAGTTTCTGTATCTCGTGAGGCTCCCACCCAGCCCGTTTGCCTTCAAATGAGATCTCCCTCCCCATTTTGTCCCCAGAGCTGGTGCTTACCCATAAAACAAAGTGATGGGTTTCAAAGCACAGACAACTTTGATCATCTATTTTTGGGAGGTCCCCCATTAGATTAAATTTGTCAGAGATACAAGGGGAGCTGACGATAAATGATGGCATTGTTCCTTCGTGTGTGTCAGCCATATCATTTTAAATTACAAGCTTTTCCACCACACATCGTTCCTTGCCTCATTTAATTTATTGGAGACAGAGCACAGAAGTAAAGCTGCATTAAAAATCACCACACTTACAGACTGGTGTCTCCCCTCCCTGTTTAATCTGAATTCCAGCCCTGAATCTGCAGGATTTAATCTCGGATGCCGGGGAGTTCTCACCGTGTGTCTCAGGCAAATCTGGTGCATTTGGAATTTGTGGAAACAGCAGGACTTTGAAACACACTTAAGCAACATAAGAATGGAAAAGCATTAACGCAACAAATTTGCTGTGAGGTTTTCCATCTTAATGACTTGGGAGTATACACGAGTCTCTGCAGTGAACAGTGAAACACTTGCAGGGTTATTTATTACTAATTTTTTATGCTGATATAATCAAGATAGCAGGGGGACACATATGGATGAATTTCAACCTCTAACATCCCTTTTTCCAGTCTTTCTATTCCTCTGATGTGGCCCCATCTCTTACTCATAAAGATGGAACATTTTATAAATCTGCTCTTTAGGGATGGGTTTCTCCTGGGAGATGTTCCCGTTTATTGATCTCATATCCTGCACTCGGCTTCCCTGTAATGGGGGCTGATCCTGAATAAACACCCAACACCTTCTGTGGGGAACTGGCAGCAGGAGCCTCCAGCTCCACTCTTATGGAAAAGATTTATCTGGTGAAATGCTTCTCACTTTTCCAAACAAGGCTGTGATGCTTCTACCTCTGCACTAAAGGGAGGAAAAGGCGTTACAAGCTGTTGTAATTGTGAGGTACAGAGAGTGCAAAGGGCCTTTGTCCAACTTCAGTCCCACCCAGACCACCAAATAATGACCCAAATGTGACTTCAGCATAAACAGGAGCCAGGGAGTGCTTCTCAGAAGGGTTAAATGCTGATGGGGTTTTTAAACCCCAATGGTGAGGAACACGCTTCAGATACCATCTGAATTCTAAATTTAATTTCTGATTTTATTTTATTGCTTCTAAAGCAAAACAGAGAATGCAGAGTTCTTGTTAATTAACAAACTGAAATGAAGCAGAACTTCCTGAAAAGCCAGGAGCTGCATGTGTGTGTATCACAGAGATGGGATTTCATGCTTCACACACAGGGTTTATAGCAATTTTTATGTTTCTGGTGACACACTGAGTGTTACAGGACACCATAAAAGCTGAGTTGGGACCTGATCAGGTAATTGATCAAAGAGCATCACTGGGAGCAGCTGCTCAGACCCTCTCTCACTGAGCCTGGAGAAGGGAGTGGGCAGAACAGGTTACAAACTCCATCCACCTTCAGAGGCTGGCAGGCACCTGCCATGGCCAAAATACACCTAAAAGCAACCTAAAGAGATGTGAAACTCCCAGATTTCACTGTGAAGCTCCCAGATTTCACTGTGAAACTCCCAGATTTCACTGTGACACTCCCGGCTTTCACTGTGACACTCCCGGCTTTCATTGCCTGAAAAGATGAGGATTGTGGGCAAAGCACACACTGAACTCTGGGGTTAAATATTCCAATCACAATCCCTGTCAATAGATTGATGGGAAATTACAAGAACAGGAGAACGGAGCTGACTCAGCCTCCAAGGTCAGACACTCCAGAAGAGTTTTATCAATTCCCACCCATCAAATGGTCTTTGTATCAATTTCCACTTCCCCACCTTGGATCAATGCAGCATCCTCCATTCCAACCAACAGTTCAATCCCAGAATCAATCAGTTCAGCTGCTTCCAGACTTATCATAGATTTATGGAATATCCTGGGTGGGAAGGGAGCCCCAGGGATCGCCCAGCCCAGCCCCTGGCCCTGCACAGACACCAACCAATCCCACCCTGCGCACCCCTGGGAGCGGTGTCCAAACTGACTCCAGAAATCCCTCAAACAGACCAGATTCAGTTATTTATGTTGTACAACAGACCTGTATTTTTTATTCTCTCTCTCTTTTTTTCCTTCTCTCTGGCTGTTTAAGTGTAACTTGAAAATCTGGAAAGTTTTTCCTAAAGGCAAGCAATCATGTGGGTTTTTCTCTGGCTTTAATGGGAGTTTGGTCAGAAATCAGTCACCTGGACTGTTCATGGTGGGAGGAGAACACTCAGAAGCTGGACTGAAGTCTAACCAGAGATAAGAATATTTTCCTGCCTACTCTGTTTTGTTGTGGGATTATTTTGACCCATGGCATATATATATTTAATTCTTGGGGTTATAATCTGTTTATTTATCATCAGAAGTTCCTAGGCAAAATGAACACCAGTTATTTCTTCATGTACATTCCCAATTAACTGCAGGGGTGAAGGAACCGATATTCCCAAATTTCTGATGAGGGCTTTGGTGGTACCTGACACTTGAATGGAAAATTAAAAAACACAAGAACACCTAAACCTACAATGCTCAGAACACCTCAGGTCACTTTTATGTAACAAAATTTCCCAGGGCCATAAATGGCAATACCACAACAACAACAACAATAACAATAATAATAATAATAATAACCACCAAAATGCTATTGACCAAGAAAAGTTTTAAGTTTCCTTTGGTTTTCTTTCCTTTTGGAAGTATTTGAGTAAGCCTGGATATATAAATATGTCCTGAAAAAATGTTTTGTGTGGCAAATATCAAAACATCCTCCATATATTCAGATAAAGTCACTCTATAATAATTCTTGCTTTTTTTTATATAAGCAAATCTACTGCCCAGGTAACATTTAATGAGCTGAAAACAGAAAGGAAGAAAATATCTGTAATCTTTTTGTAAAACAGCTTGTTTTGATTTTGGATATCACAGTATCAGGACCTTACAGATAAGTTTTTATCAATTTTCATCAATTCAATATGTATTTATTCTCAGCGTGCAATCCTGCAATTACTTTGCAATCTGGGCATAGATAATTCCATAAAGGAGTGGTTTTCCACTTGAAATTTGATTTCAGAATAAGAATGCCTATTGACATTACCCTCGGCCTCATTGTCTTCTCGGGAAGCTGAGCTTTATTTCCTAATAAAGCACCCTGGGATGCAGGGCAGGCACTTGTTTTGTTTGCTCTCCTAATTAGGAGTTTTCAGGTCAAAGTAACAGCCAGTAATAGGCTCATAGCAGAAATGCACTTCATGGACTAGAAGTAAAGAGTATGAAAAGTGAAAGAAAGGAAAAATATTGTCTTAATGAGAGTAGCTCAAGTGTTAATATTAAATTACCTGGTGAGAGAAGCTGTACCAAAGTAAACAACGGTTTCAATTTGATGTAAGTGAATATTGCAGCACCAGAGCCCAGAGAATAAATGCAGCCAGCACCCACAGGCCCTGTCCCTGGCTCAGTGCTAAAATGCAAAGAAAAAGATGCAGCAGAGGAGATTTTATTTCATATTTTGGAGGAAACCATTGTCATCTTTTCCCAATCCTTGCACAAAGATTTCAGTGGTGCCCCACAGCCCCTCTGTCACAGAGCAGGGGAGGGGGGCATTTCCTGGCTCTTTTGGCATATAGGCTCTGGGACTGCTCCATCCTTTTTGTTTGTTCCACTCTGCAGGGTTGGAGTCCCATGAAAACAGTAATCAGAGACCATTAAACAACAGAAATGTTCTGTTCTCTTACGAGATTCTTTGTGCTCCTGTGTTTGGAGGTGCTGCCAATCGGACACAGAACAAATTAATGGATACCTCTGCAGATGGATTGCTTTCCCTTCTGTCATAATTTAAATTTCTACTTTTACTGTCATGAAAAACCTCCAGCTCCTTCTCCTTCCAGTACGGAATGCAGATGGATGGCTCTCACTCCTGGTCTCAGGGCTTGGCATGGAACTGAAATCTCTTCAGATCTCTTTGGATCTCTGAGATTTTCTCTGTGATTCTGCTTGAGGGCATTTAACAGTCACTCAGAATCCAATCTGCATCTCTGTCCTTCTCTCTGCACTTTTAATTGTGGCTGGATTTGATCAAGGGGAGCCCACACTGGTTTTGATGATAATTGAAAAACAATCCCAACTGGGGCCTTATCTTATGCTTCAGAGGGGACATGAGCAGAACCTGATCATTCAATTATTAACATATCTCATGTTCACCCCCATTTTTCCTTCAGAAAAGGTGGGATCATCCTTGCTGTCCCTGTTCCCCCTCTGCAGACAGACAACAGCCTCCTTTTCCCTGTGAGCAGGGCTAAGGGCGCTCCCTGCAAATGCCTCCAGAAGGGCTCAAAGATCAGAACATCCTCCAGCTGTGACTGGCACTGGGGCACTGCGAGGCAGCTTCTGCCAAGGATTTACTCTTCATTAAAAACTCCTTAATGGGCTGCTGCAGAGCCTTGATCCCAGACATTTCACAGCGCTGCCCCACAAAGCAAATGAGGTGACCTCAGTTCTCTTCACCACCAAAATAAAATGCAAAAGTTCACCAGGGAGCCACTGAAGCACTTGTTAACTCCAGCATCTGCAGGCAAATTCTTTGTGTGAAACTGCTTTATTTAGGCTGGAGTACTGAATAGTTGTCTTTAGATCAGTGTGAAAATGCCTTCAGAGAATGTCAGTACCACATCACAAAATAGGAAAATTAAATTCTACCTATGTGGGCCCAGGCTATCACTCTGCCTCCCTGACTTGATTTTCTCCGTACCTATTCACTGGTTCCTAATTACAAAGTTCTATCCCTGCTGAACAAACCAGACCCTGACATCATCTAGGGAGGTCCAAATGTATTTGCTATTTGTTTCCAACTCGTGCTTTAGGCTTTAAAGGAACTGCAATATGGTCTTGCTGAACCTTATCCTCTGCTTTTAACAACCACCTCTTTTTTTGGCTACATCAGACACAGGGAGATAAGGCTCTCAGAGTATTTAAATCAGTGTTTTACTGACCGTGAGAGACTCTGCTTGCAAGGCCATCAGTAATTAGCTCCCATATCTCACTCCATGCAAGAGAAGCTGCTTGTCCATGATAAATGAGCGCTGTGTCACTGCTCAGGCTCTGAACTGATCTGCTGGGGTACATCTGCTGCTCTTGGGCAAATTATTCTGGTGAAGGCTTCAGGAGCCCTTAGTTTTACAGTCAGCATCATGGCAGGGGCATTCACTGATGCAAAGTCTTTTGTTAACTTTCCATTTCATTATAATTATTCTTCAAATGCAGGGACTGAGGTGGGGAAAAAGTAAAACATATGTGGGATGCTCCATGTAATTTCCAATTTTCATTTCCACACTTCCCCAAAGGAAATGCGTCCATTTGAAAATCAAAATAAATCTGGGACTTTTGAAAGAGTGAAGGCATTTCAACTAAATTGTGTATTTTTAGGACATCTCTGGAGCAAGCTCTGGATTCTTGTAAGACAGAGCACTGCTTCAGGAAGCAATTTCCCTCTTTAGAAATACTGGCTGCAATGTTTTCTGGATATTGATCAGTGACCAAACAATCTGCAAAACAATTGGGATTACACAGCGAAGCAAGGACAGAGCTACAGACTCACTTTTCTTTCAATTTCCACAACAACACTCGTAGTTACCTCATATTATTGTCAACATCCACAACAAACATTAACCAAACAAAAAAACCTGGGAGGTCTTGGAGTGTTTTAGTCTGAGACTTTGCCACACGCAGGGTTTGGCAGCTCGGTAAGGCAGAGCCTCGTGCCTGTAAATCAGGGGGGTTGCCATGATGGGGATGGAGAATTTACCCCGTGAGCCCCAGTGCCGGGAGCAGAGCAGGGACCAGCACAGGGAGCAGCAGCCCCAGGAGAGGAAGGGCAGCAGGGGTTCTGCACTTGCCTCTTTGATGAGGTTCATGAAGCGGGGCCCGAAGCGCCAGGGCTTGTGGCGGTGGCACTGCAGGGAGCTGACGGTCATCTGCGAGGCTCGCTGGGACGCCACGGCCACCATGTACACGGCGTCGTACATCAGCGCCGCCTCCGTCTGCAGAGACACGGCCCCGTTAGTGCTCCAACACCCGCCCAGCGCCTGAGGAGCAGGAAACCCAGCCCTGCACGTGAATTTCCGAGCGTTCTCAGCCCTGGGAGGGAAACTACCCCGGGTAGCTACAGGGAGAGGGAGGTCAGGGGGTCCCAGGCAGGATGGAGAGGGGTTTAAAGATGTCCCAGGTGTATGAGCCGCTCTTCTCATGGCACTGGTGGGATTGCTTCCTTCCCAACAGGTCCCTGCTGTCCAGGGAAGCCAATCCCACTGATCCCCTGGAACACATCCCACTGATCCCCTGGAACACATCCCACTGATCCCCTGGCACACATCCCACTGCCCAGGTGCCCCATCCAAGCACCCGCTGCCCTCGAGGATCCTGGCTTTTGGCACAAATATGGCTTAGAGGGAGGGGAAATGTCCTTCTGAGCTGTGTTTTGGGGGGATTAACCTGGACTCACACATCTGACTTCCCACCACAGCCCTTGGATGTTTGAATATTACCCCATAGATTCAGATACCAAAATTACCGGGTGCTCTTTGTGCATCTGTGTTTCTTTGAGAGTGGGTTTGTGGGTTTAAAGGCACGGCCTCAAACTGACATCACACACTCTGTCCTACTTTGTCTGCTCAGAAAATCTCACCTTCATCTGCACTGGCCTTCAGTGCTCTCACAGAGAGGTGGGAATGGAATCCCTTAATGATGCTGCACAAATTACCTTTCTGGTAAACCTAATGAATAATTAACCAGGGGCCTGAAAAAACAAGGCAGTAATTCTGCAGATGAGAAACTGGACTCCTTTATAGGAACTACAGAGCTAATCAGTTTTCTATTTCTTTTCCATGCAATTCCTCTGGGAAATGAATACCTTTGATTCTTTGTCTGTGCCATTTACTTGAGTAAATTACAACAGCGTCAGTGTTACCAGTATTGGAGGGTGTTGTTCAAATATATCTGAATTTAAGGACTAATCTTGAGATACTGCAGAAGAGGAATTGGTCTTGATGTGCTTGTCAGAATCTGCCCAAAATAATGTTCCAAAACGGGAGCAAATTGTGAGATCAGAAAACATTGTGAGTGATGAGTCAAGCAGGAGGAGACAATACCAGCTGTTCTCACTGTGAAGCGTCTCACAACAGACACTTCCAAGCACACTCAGGGGATGAGTGTGCTGACCTCAGGCTGACCCCAAATCCCTCAAAATCGATGGAAATATTCCCATCCATGTCAGCAGACCTCAGTTTTTACACTGGACTGGGCCCTCAGGAGTGGATTTTACTGGCTCTGCTGTGTCCCATGCCCAGAGACCCTGGGAGGAGATGCTTGGTGAGAAAGCTCCTCTGTCCTCACCCTGCTCTGTCTGGGAGTGCTGATGTGTTACCCTGACCCCACGGTGTGTCTCCAGTGTCTGCAGCACTGCCAGGCCTGGCTGCTCAGCCCTGTCCTTGTGTCACTTGTCACTCGTCCCTCCTTCGTGCAGCAGTGGGGAGCTTGTGCCACCTCCCTTGGCCTGTCACTTCTCCCCTCACTGTGGCTCTGTTTAGGGTTGTAAGGTGCAACAGGTCACCTCAATTTCCAAGGTCAATCACCTCACCCTGATTTCTGTGCTTTTATGTCAGGAGGAGACTCAGAGTCAGTCCTGGAACTTGTTTTTTGTGTGCTGATTTTTGTGTGCTGCTTAAACCACTGCAAAGAAAGGCAGAGATCTCATTAGACCGGCTCTGCCTCTGGGAGCAGTTTGGGCATGCAGCAGGACGTGAACTCAGAGCCGTCTTGCTTGTGCTGCTGACTCCCCACCAGCTGCTTTCAGGGCAAACAGCGGAGCATGAACCAGAGGGGATAAATCCTGAGTTAATAACAGGATGTACAGTGCTGATCTCTGCGCACTGTGCCGCCTGTCACAGCCTTATTGTCAGATGAAATGCAGCAGTGGTGCAGCTCTCCATCAAACCGGCAGTAATGGAACCTGCCGGGAATATCGAGGTGATCCCAGCAAGGAGGGAGAGGCTTCCCTCGGTGCTGTGCCAGAGCATCAAGAACACTGAGATCCTGAAGGTGCAAAGGAGAGCACAACAGGCAGGGACACCAAGGAGAGCTGAAAATAAGTGAGAACTTTGCTTTTCCCAGTGCTGTATTTGGGGGATTTCTGTGTGAATTCCCATCAGGAATTCCCAGGGAGAAAGTTGTGCTTTGGGTACGAGTGAGCACAGTGACACTGCCCAAAGCAGCCTCAGTGTGTGCAATGCCAGGGACAGCACACTTACTGCATTTCTCTCAGGATGTTAAAACATTTTCCCTGCAATCATCTGCAATGAAGTCTATTTCTTATCGCTTCGAGCTCCACTCAGCCCATGAGATCCATTATCTCACACTGCAAAGAGATGGTGACCCTTCGCCCCGCCAGAATGAATGGAGTCATGTTGTCTGTGTAACTGTTCTATTCTTTCCTTTCCTCCTTGGGGGAGTGCTGAGGAGGAATCCTCATTCCCTGCCTTGCTGATACCTTTCATCCATCTCTGAATTACATCTCAAAAGCCATAGTTTCTGTGGAGATGGAAATGAGGAGAAAGGGCACCTCACCCATTTGAAACTGCTGCTCCCTTTGCACACCAGGTGTGGTACCTGTCCCTGCAGGTTGTAAATCCTGCCCGCCCGGGAAGTTCCATTTCCTGCTGTGTTTTCCCTGCACAACGCAGCAGGCGATGGGAGAAGCCAGGCAGCATTTCAGGTTTCACAGCAATGGGATGCACGATGGCAGCGTGGCAGGGAATTGTCCCCGTGCCACCCCTGCCAGCCTGGCTGTCACTTACTGTCATTGTGCCGTCGCGGAGCCCCGAGTCGGGCTTGGGCGGCGCCTGCAGCCGCTCCATGGACCACTTGTCCACCACGGACGACACCTGCGGGTTCTCGATGTTGAGCAGCCGGAAACCCGTCATGTTCACCCCGCTGTACCTGTAGGGCTCCAGGTCCAGGGCAAACAGGTCCTAAAGCAGCAGCAAGAACACCAACAAAACCAGTTTGAAAGGAAATCTGGGGCTTTTTCCCTGTGCCCACCCTGGCTCCTGTTTGAAACCTAACTGAGGCAAAGCTGTGTGAGATGGGTGACAGGCCACACATCTGCTTTTGGGAATGAGAATGTCAGTTCCCCACGGCAGAACTGCTTTGCAAGCAACCTGCACATTTTAATTTACAGCAGTGCTGCAGCTCTGACAGGCCGACATGAGGAATTAGCTGGCCAGTGTGGAGCTTCTTTCTGAGCTCAGGGGAGGAAAATTCCAAGAGATGCGGCGAGCGCTGCACTTTGGCTGCTTGTGAATCCCATTTTCCCCTGCCGTGCCTCCCCAGGCAGCTCTGCCAGGCTGTGGGATGGATATATCACTGCAGGCTCCATGTGCTCCTGAGCCTGGCATTTACAGGGCAGGAAAAGAATATTACACCATTTCCTGAGTGCTTCTATCAGTTTGTGATTTTGTGTTTTCATAAGGAAATGGAACAATTAAACAGTGATGAACCAGCAGTGCCCACAGTGCAAAGCCATTCACTCTTTATTTCGTTTCACTCTGGTCCATCTGTACTGATGATTTCTTGTTAATCAGCATACTGCAATTAATGTTCACTGCATTAAAGTGTTAGCCAGCCCCAGAAATGGGGCCAAACAGCTTTCTTAAGAAATTGTGGGTCTGATATTCCTTAGGAATATCAGAATTCTGAATCTTCCAGGGGTTTCCTTGACCATTGGCAACAAAGATCTCCTAGAAAAAGGGGAAAATTTGGTTGTCTTTTCTGAAACAGAGGAAATCCCCCCCCTGACGTTTATAGTGTTCCTTACCAGTGTTGTAAAAAAGTAGTGGTAGTATTCTGTCATCATTCCCATGGAGAGAATCTGTGAAAGAGATGGAAAGGTGAAGGTGCTTTACTCTGACAGCTCCCAGTGTGCTGCAGTGCCTTTGAAAAGCAAGGGTTAAACACATCCCAGGTCATGAGAGCTTGATTGCAATAAACCCTACATTTTTCTTCAGGAGCCAAAAATATCCTGTTGTATTTCAGTGGTGTGCTTGTCACCTCTGCTCAGGGAAGAGATTAAAGATTGCAAAACTTCCAGGACAAGAAAAATTACTAGAGATAACGAGATGCTGATTTTTAAAATCCTTTAGCCTGCAGTCTGGAAGCGTTAAAAAGGAATTTATTAGCAGACAACACAATTTGTAGGGAGAAGTGCTTAGTGGCAACTTTTTGTATTCTGCTGCCAGCTGAGAGCAGGACGCTGGCGAGGGCTCAGGAGTAAAGGAGGAAAACAGAAAGAAGGAATGTGGGTCAGCAGGAGGGTGCCAAAACAGATGGGATGGAAGAAACTTTGGGCTGGATTGACCTTCTGGAGGTCTAAACAGACACTGATGGCCACCTCGGGCAGAGGAGGACGAGGTTTTCCTTCCCAGCCCTTGTGCTGCAGGACAGTTCCTGAAGGATGAGCTTTAATCCCTCAGCCCTCCCTAAAATCACTGGGAACGTTCACAAAATCAGTGGGAATGCTTCCATACCCCGAGGGTGTGTGGGTAACTGGCTGCTCCACAGCCTCCCTGCAGCCTTCCTCCACTTGTCCTCACATCCCCACACACTCTCACCAGGACAGGAGAATTCTGCCCTCTCTGGGGTCTTGTGAGGAGGAGGAGGAGGAGGAGGAATTATCAACTGGGAAACTGCTGAGGAATTCACTGCCACCACAGCAACACAGACCAAGGCTGACTCCTGCTCAGTCCTGATCACAGCAATGTAGGGTTCTGTTGTTAATACCCTTTTAGGATGGATTTTGGAGTGCCTGAAGAGCTGTTTGAAAGGCAGGGGGAAATAGTGAGATTTGGCTGGCCGAAATTCCCTTTCCTGGCAGGAGCCTCTGAACATCAGTTGAGTGATTGTCTATGGCAATTCCTCACATAAACAAAATAAAAGAAAGAAAAAGAAAGGGAGAGAGAAAACCCTGAACTTTCTGAGCTGCAGCAGATAATAAAAGCAGCTCAGTGTTAATCGCAAACAACTGATCCATTTCCAGCCACTAAAAGTCAAGCCAGAAGGCAACAATTTCATTGAAATGCTCCACTGGATTTACACATCAAAATTGCCTTTTTTATTTCTGATTTTATTAATCCTCTTCCATTCTGTTTCTTGGAGCTCTTTTATTACCTGTAGAATAAGCTGGAGGCTGCTGTTCCTTCCCTGTTTATGCACAGATAACAATACAGGGCTGCATCCAGGGGAACTTCTGTGTGCTGTGTTTCCCAGCTGACCTGGCTGGACTCAGTCCCCCTCCCTGGAGCCACTGAATTTCTGTGGCTTGGCAAAGGAGGTGCCCAATTTATGGGATTTTAATGATGCAGATCTCCTTTGAGCTGGAACTGCACTGAAACAGCCCCGCTGTGACCCTGTGGGGCTCAGAGCAGCTGCCAGGTTAAACAAACGTGGTCTGAGGCCAGGGGATGCCCAAATGCCTCTGGTCCATTGCAGGAGGTTTGCAGTCAGTCCATGGTGGTGCTTTAGGGTGCAAACAAGTTCTCATCAGTGTACAACAAATGCCCAGACTGGAGGGACTGATTCCTTCCACCTTGGATTGCAGCCTGAGACGGGAGAGCTGAGAGGCCATTGCACCTCTGCTGCCAGAGAATACAAACTCCAACGTGAGGCATGGACAATTCTACCCCACAGAACACCCCTGAAATCCAAATTCCTGAGGCAGGCAGACACCTTACTCCAGTGATTACCAAGTGCAGCCTGGCTGTTTGGGAAGCATCTCCCAGCCTTTGCTGCTGCAGCTGCCCTGCCAAAGGTAAGCAGGTAGCTGAGCCAGGGCAGCTTTCCTGTCAGATCCGAGGAGAGCAGCCTGACAGGAGTGTTTGCCTCCTGGACATGCTCTGCATGGAAGCTTTTAGGGGAATATTGATCAGCAGGCAATGCCCTGTGAACAGAGCTGGCAGGACACACACACAGAGCTGTGAATGATCATGATTGCAGAAATCATGCTATGCAGAAATCAGTTCTTTAAAGCAAAACCACCCCAAACAAGGCACAAAAAATGGCCAAACAAACAAGCAAAACCCCACAACAAACAGAAACAAAGCTCCTGGCGAGAACAGCCTCAACTGGTTGTCCTCCCCTCTCTCAGTCCTTAAGGATGATTATTAGCACACAGCTATTCAGCACTTTGACATGCCTGTGACATGGGCATTAGGTACTAAATAGGGGCTTTCTATTCGAGGATCAAACTGACTTGGCAATCATAATTTATGTTTAAGGGTAATATGGCTGCTAAGCAAAATTTGCACTGAATACAGGAAAACAGGAGATGGAATCAAGTCTAAGCGAAAGCAAGAGGAATGCTGAGAACCATGCTGGACATCCCAAAGCATCAATAACTCCCAAGCCTGAATTCCCTGGATGCTCCTGTCAGTGTAAACAGGAGTTCCCAGGGCTGTTCTGCTGAGTGTTTGCAGCACAGCAGACACAGGAGAGCAGCTCCCAGCAGCTCCCAGGAGCAGGACAGCAAAAGCCTGCTGGGACCAAGGTGGATTTCAGGCTGGGACACCCCTGAAGCACCTGGCAAAGAATCCCACCAAGCAGGTGACCTGAAAGAGAGAGGCAGCTCAGGAGAGAGAGGGGAAGGCAGCATCTCTGTGTGCCTGCCCACTGGAAACCAGGCTGAGGTTTCATTGCACACTCTATCTAAATAACTTTGCATGTCATTATGTAAATAATTATGCACCTGATACAAATGTCCTATTTAAATAATAATAGCTTTTACTTACAGTGCAACTCAGATGAATGCAAACTAGGGAAATCAGCCTCAAATATTCTCCTTGTACATCTCCTGCCCAGCCTTCCCTGTACAACATTTGTTCTTCAGCCAAACTCGGATATGGCTGGACAATGGGAGATAAAGACACATCCATCTCTAATTACCCATTCCAGATCAGGAGCCTGGGCCTTGTCCTTTGCAGCTGGGCACTTTCAGCTGTGGGTCATGAACCACAAAGTGAATCCGAAAAAATATCAGTGGTCAAATGATATATGGTGAGCTAACAGAGACTGGATAAAAATACTCTCTCTTATGTCTGAAAATCTCTTTTGGGTGCCCTGTTCCTGCCTTGAATCACATCCCAGCTCTAACTTGCATTTGTTCAACTTGTAAAAAACTCCCTGCCTCATTTAGATCCATTGTCAGTCTGCCTTCGAGGCGGGCTGGAACTGGAATGATGGGCATTAGTGGGAACTACACCAAATCCTGGGCTTGCTTTTCCTCTGCATTTCCCTCACTCGAGCTATTATTTCATTTCATGACCATTAAATGCATTTCCCTCTGCATTTCCCTCACTCGAACTATTATTTAATTCCATGACCATTAAATGCATTTCATTTTCCAATTAATTAGCCTTGCTGTTTTCTGAGGCCAGTCCATCCCTGCGTCTCACCCACATGGGGGCACCTGGGGATCTGCCACTGCCATTTCTCCCATGGAAGAGGGAACAGAGCTAATCCTGCCTTTTCTTAGCAGGGAGTGGGCTCCAGCCTACCTGCCAGGTTCCTCGAAGGAGCACAGGCAGGAGCTGAAGTTTTCCCTTCTCACGTCTATTGCTGTACCAGAACGTACTGCATGGTGACACCTGGTTTTTCAGCCTTCTGGAGGATCTGAATTAATGATCCTTTTCGTTGTCTGTCACATCGTCTCTACAGGATGCTCTGTGAGAGCCTTAAACCTGATTAAATACACAGAACACTTCCTCCCATGTATTTTGGGGGTGTGAAAAAGGAGCAGGTAATTTAAGGTTAGCAGGGACGTAATTTCTGGGAGACGAGTTTGCCTAGCAGTAAAACCTGTGTTCACTCCTGCTGTGTTAGCACAAACCGGGGGTTAAGCACAACAACTCGACCTCTTCAGCCAAGTTCCTCATCCAAAAGGCAACATCAGACTGAAGAGCGTGCAGGATAAATTGCAGGATTTGGGCATGGAACAGATGGCAATTTGCAAGAGCCAGATTTCATTTACTCGGGGAGTGCTTGTCTAATGCAGACAGAGCACCGACCCTCTGTCCACCAAATATTCCAGCTGGACAGAGGGCCTCGTGGGGCTGGGCAGAGCCTGAGGAGATCCAGGCTGTGTGGGCACGTCAGAGAGCAGGGGAAATGTGGGAGCTCAGAGAACAGCTTGTTCAGCTGTGGGCAGGCTCTGTGTTTTGGTTGAATTAGGTTATTGATTCACCTGCTCTTGTTGTGCACACAAGGAAGCGTGGCTTGATGGGGTTTTAGTGGAAGCCATAAATAAGCAGAAATTAGAGAAGAAATCTGTCTTTTGTGGTGTTTTGTAAAGCAGAGGCTGGAGGGGGTAGTGAAGAGGTCCCTGGTGCACACACTGCCAGCACAGCTCCAGCAGAGCTCTGGGCTAATCCTTCTGCTCCCAGAGGAGCTTTTGGGCACCTCCCTCCCCGGGGAACAAGCAGTGCCACGGCTGGTGCCCCCTCCCTGCTCCATGGGCTGCTAAACACCTGCTGCATTACCTGAATACAGTGAACAGACAAGAAAGATTTGCCTTGGGGACAGCTTTAGGTGACCCTGAGTCCTGCTCCTGTTAGAAATCTTACATAATTTAACAGCATCTTTTCTTCCTGTGACGTCTACTGGATTGTTTGCAAAGTCCAAAATATTCTCTGCTGATATCACAGAGTTTCACTGAAATGATTTCTCCAGTGTTTGATACCTTTCTTCCATCCAGGGTAGAATGACAGAGGGGTTTGTGAGCGCAGGGCTGGGGAGGTGAACCAGGGCTCTTCCTGTAACCTGCATTCAGGGGGGTCCCCCAGGAATTCAGAGCCCTCCACACCTGCACATTTCAGAGCTGCCTGTGGCAGGGAGGAGCTCAACCCCTGAGTTACTGCTGCCAGCATCTGCACTCAGCCACAGCAGCAGCTCACAGAAAAGCCATTTTCCCCTTCTTTCTGGCCTATATTTATGTTGTTTCCTCTCCCACAGCGCCGACCCACAGGTGTGCCTCTCTCAATTTTCCTGTTTTCTCCCACACTGTCATCCCCCCTCCTTCCCCCAGCTCTTCAGGCACTGGAGAGCATTATCTGGATCTGCAGCCTGTCACTTGTCTGGCTGATCCATATCCCACACAAACTTTTCTGCTGCTTTGCCCTGCTTTAGTGCATCTTTCAGCACTCCCTCCTCTTCTTTTGACACCCAGGTTTTGTTTTGGAGGTTTTTTCCATACTCAGCCTGGCATACTGGGAGCTTTGTGCCTCCTGCAGAGTGCCAGACTTCTGCACCTTCATCTCGCCAGTCCTTCAAAATCTGTGTTGGCAACGTAACTCTTCCCCCACAAATCTCCTTTGGGAGCAGCCAGAAGTGGGGAAGCTTTTGGGCAGCCTGGAGAGCAAGATTCCAGACTCCACAAATGCAGCAACATTCCTTACCAACTTTGGCACAAAAAGCCACCCTGCAGAACTTAAATATTTCAGTAAAACATTCTGGGATGGGTACAGAGAGGGACCTTTAAGGGCAGTTACTCAGTGGAAGCTCTCTGGTGCTCTTCTGGGATCAGGGTATCCCATCAGACTGACAGGCAGGAGAAAAAATAACTCATCCCTCATCCCTGCATGTGCAGCAAGAGGGGAACTGCCCTCAAAATGTTTGGAGCTACTTCCTGCAGGTCAACACACTGTGCTGTAGACTTTGATTGTCGAGGAATATACAGCAAGTGACACCAGTAAATTCTAATTCCCACCACTCCCTGTGTGCCCCTGGGAATGTCCCAGCCCATTAATGTCAGGCTGTGTTTGTCCTTGCCTCCTGTGGCTGCCCAAATTTCACACTCAGGCTGGGCCACCCTCGCACAACAACCTCTCTTGTTGTTTTAAAGGATAGTTTTTTTCCTTCTGATTCTGCCTCTTTTAAAGAAGTAAAAACTGGTGATTAAACCAGGACAAGCTGAAACACACGAAGTGATGTCCCTGGTCAGGCAGAACCTGGAATGTCAGCAAGAAAATCCTGTTTGCTCCTGTGGGATACACGTGGGGCTCCCTGGGGATGTCGGTGGCTCTGTGCAGCCCTGGGCTGCTGCACCTTCTGGTGTCACTCCTGTCCCTGCATCCCTGGCCCAGGCTGGGGGGTGCCTTTGGCTGCAGTGCTCCCAGCAGGAGGGATCAGGGATGCTGACAGATTTCAGGCTACCAGGCTCGTGTGCAGCTCTGCCTCCCCGTCCCCGGTACCTGCTTGAGGATCTCTGCCGCCGTCTCGTGCGAGCAGTCGAATATCACATAGAACTCCTTGCCCTTCTTCATTTCCTTCAGCAGAGGCCTGGCATCCTTGTTCCCAGAGGGCAGCTGGCGGATTTTGATTTTAATGTTGTATCTGGAAGGGGCTTTGATGAGCTCCTGCAGGCGAATTAGACCTGAAAAACGACAGGCAACGACACAATCACCGTCCTGTGCCACGAGGATTTATTGTTGGTTAAACGTGGTCTCTCACACTCCACACTCCCCAAGGATAATTGCTAGTTCCATATTTGCCAATATTATTAAAGCTTTTCATTCCCATGTTTGTACTTGGCTTCGACATCTAAATATTTTGAAAGGTGTTTTTAACTGGCTGACTCCAGGATATGTTTGCCTTGGTATAATACAATATAAACATATTGTAGCATGTTTAAACTGAGACATAAAAAGCAAATAAGGCTCTTCCTGTGCAGCTCATTACTATTCCAATAGCAAACAGCAAGAAGATAAAACTGAGGAAACCTCCTCCTAACTTTCCTGCCTCATGTCACGGAGCAGCTGGGAGATCTTATAGAACCTTTTGAGATGCAGCTCCATGTCCTCAAACACAGGTGGTTTCTCCAGCTCGGTGTTCAGCTGGCACAGCTCTCCATGCCTTAGCTGAAGTCAGTGGAGCTCAGCCAGAGCCTTGTCCAAGTCTTTAAACACAGTGCAGTTCCACTGGCTAATTCAGCACTCCTGTGTAATTTGCACTGCCTCCAAAGCCGAGGGAAGATAGTTAAGAGCTCTTTGAGGTGTGTGATTACAGCCTCTCATTATCCACAAATGCAATTCACCCACAAAAAATTCCTGATCTCCTGCTGAGGGGAAGTAAAAGGCTGCCTTAAAAATATGCAGAGAGAGAGTGCGAGAGAACACAGGGCAAGGAGCGCTTCTTGAACAAAAATCAAACGAATTATTGAAATGAAGGAACCCCTGCCTCTCCTGCTGGGACTGGGGATAATATTTGTGTGGGCTGTGCATGCCCCTGCTTGAGTGGCACATCCAAGGCAAGGCAAAGCTCCAAAGCAACAAAAAGTACTTGAGTGCAAGTGTGATGAAAAGCAAAAAAAATATAAAGGATTTCCCAACCCACCTTCCTGTCCTTTTAGGGGGAAGAAATTACTGTGTGCCTTAAATATCTCCTTTGGTCACATCAGACTGGGACCTTGCACTTCCCAATGCTTCCTGCTGCCACGTGAAGTGGAGATGGAGCCCAGGTGTGGTGTCCTGGAGAAACCAGAGCAGCAGGGGAAGAACTGCAGCTCTGTTTCTGGAGGACATGGCAAAGGCCTGACCCCCTGAGCCCATCCAGTGCCACCCCTGCCCTGGGCAGGGACACCTCCCATGAGACCAGGGTGCTCCATCCAGCCTGGCCAAGATGTTTTTATTTCTTGTGGTGAAACGATGTTGAACATTAGGGACAAGAAATAAAAGAGCTTGAGTTAACTGGCATCACTCTAACCCCAAACCCAAGGACTATTTATACTGATCAAAGTTGACATGTTTACTTTCCTGACTCCGAGTTAATACGATGATTGATGATTAATTTGCTTTGTAAACACCTCTGCAAATGAAATCTCTTTAATATCAGGCATCTCTGTAGCTGAGCAGGTACACAGCACTCGGTGTTTTGGAATGCCAATTTGGGTATGGGGTGGGCTGGAAAAGACCTCTCCTTGTTTCTATTCTGTCTAGAAGGTTTATCTAGGAGCTACTGGAGAATGTCCAGTGGGGGCCACAGAGAGGAGGAGTGGTCTGCAGCATCTCTCTTGTGAGGACAGGCTGTGGGAGCTGGGCCTGGGCAGTGTGGGGAAGGGAAGGCTGAGAGGGGATCCATCAATCCATAAAAATATCCCATCAACCCACACAAATATCCCAACAACCCACACAAATATCCCATCAACCCACACAAATATCCCATCAATCCACACAAACATCCCATCAACTCACACAAATATCCCATCAACCCACACAAATATCCCATCAACCCCCACAAATATCCCCAAGGGCTGTCAGAGGATGATGCCAGACTCTGCCAGTGACAGGATGAGGAGCAGTGACCATGAACTGAAACACAACAAGTTCCACCTCATCCTGAAGAACTTCTGTCCATGGATGGGGCAGAGCCCTGGAAAAGCTATCCAGGGAGGGTGTGGAGTCTCCAAATCTGGACACATCCAAACCCACCTGGAGAGTTCTGTGTCACCTGCTCCAGGTGACCCTGCCTTGGCAGGGGGTTGGACTCTGGGATCCTGGGATCAGTCTGAGGCTGTGTTATGGGCTCCACAACCAGGAGGCCAAACGGGATTGCCTATTCACACCCCAGGGGCTCCTTCCCAAGGTCTGGTGAAGCGAGCAGCTTTCCAGAAGCCGTGGCAGCAGCAGGACAGGGGCTTTTCTCCTGTCGGCTGGGAAAAGCGCTGAGGGCACGGCAGAGCACCACTCACCCGTGCTGTCCTCGTACACCACGGTGACGATTTTCCAGTTGTAGTAGAGCACGAGGTCCAGGACGGCCCTGCTGATGGCGGCGTAGTCGGGGTACAGGTTGATGTAGAAGGCGTCCCTGTTGTCCACGGTGGGGTGCTTCCAGCGGGTCTGGATGTGCGGCACCTCCAGGGCGTTGCAGATGGACTGCACGGCGCTGACGGACGAGCTGTGCGCCGGCCCGAACAGCGCCGCCACGCCCAGCGCCAGCTGGTCACAGGCTGCACAGGGGACAGCGGGCTCTCAGTGGGCAAGGCAGGGCACCCGGGGGATCCTCCAGCCATCCCCGTCACTTCTAAGTGAGACAGAGCCTGCCAATGCCCCTACACCCACTGAGAGATGGGCCAGTGCCTCCTCAGGGGTTCAGGGGTGGTTTACAGGGTAAAGGGAGAGGCTGGAGAAGAGGAGGCTCAGGGGGAACACAACCCCCTGACAGGAGGGGACAGCCAGAGGGGTCAGGCTCTGCTCCCAGGGAACAGGGACAGGAGGAGAGGGAACGGCCTCAGGCTGGGCCAGGGGAGGTTTGGATTGCATGGCACCAGAATTTCCCCATGGAAGGGGTTGTTAAGCATTGTCAGGGGCTGCCCAGGGAGGTCTGGAGTGCCCATCCCTGGAGATGTCCAAGGAATTCCTGGATATGGCACTCAGTGCTCTGGGCTGGGGACAAGGTGGGCATTGGGCACAGCTCAGACTCAATGTGGGCTCAGAGGTCTTTTCCAACCTCAGTGATTCTGGTTTGATTGTGGTTCTGAAAATAGCTTTGCTGATCAGCTTTATATCCTTGACCTTGCTACAAATAAAACCTTCTCTGCTTGTACCTTGCAGATCACCTGGATTCCTGAACTGCCTTTATCCTGGAGGAACCAGGAGCTGTCTGGCTGCCAAAGGAATGTCACAGGAAGGAAGTTCCATGGCAGTGTCAGGTAACTCATCCCTGCAGCCACAGCAGGCTGATCCCCCTGGGACTGGCACCTTTCCACCTGTGTGAGCTGCTCTGATTTCAGGCTGCTGCAGGGACACCAGCAGCAAAGGGCACCACGATTCACTGCTCTCCATAATCTGTGTTTACAGAGCAGGTAGGAATGCCTAAAGCCCTTGGAAACAGCACAGGGAAATAAAGAACCCCCACACTGACATTTTATACTCCTCCAAATCAGCCAAATACATCAACAAAGGTTTCCTTCTCCTTGTGCCTGTATCTCAGCCTGAAGAGCCCTGCCTGGAGCTGTCTTTGCATTTTTTTCCTCTCCCATGTCTTTGCAGGCTGACAGACAGGAGATGAAGTGATATCAGTTATTTCAGGAGATGAAGTGATATCAGTTATTTCTGTCCGTTGGTAAAATTTACTGCCAATGTTTCTAACAAGGCTCCCGACTGGGACAAAGCCGTGCTGAGCTGCAGGGCTGCTCTCTTTGGGAGGGTGGAAGTTTAGAAATTACTCTGAGTGAAACATTAAATACACCAAGTTCCACAATGAGCTGAGATTCTCTAAACTCATAGTTAGCTCTCTGACTATAATAGAGTATGACAGAAAATCAATTATTTTCTGTTCCCATTCTACAAACGAGTGTTTCACAGACAGCACGAAGTGCACAGACATTCCAGGTTTAATTCAGGAGCCTTTCTAAAGGATCACAGGTTTTAATGTGCAAATTCCATAAAAAGCTTCAATAATTCATGGTGAGCAGAAATTACTGCTGTCTGTGTGAGTTTCTTGCATGTAGATTGACAACTTCCTACATATTAAATGGAGAAGGCACTTTCACAACAGGCACAGAAGAGATTCTCCTTCTACAGGGAATGTGACACACTGGATCAGCCTGGATTATACAGATTATAAATCCACCACGCTTGAGATTCTAGAGCATGTAGCTCCAGCATACACCTGATAACTGAAAAAGAATGCAAAAAATGCCATTTAAAGCTCATTTTGGTGTTCTTTGAAATGGTTGTCCTTTTCTCCACTCTAAGAAACTGAAGCAGCACGAGGAAAATTTGGTAGTGGAGATGTTTGAAAGGTGACAGCTCAGCAGCTTGGTTTCTGTAGGGAGGCATTTTTATTTTCCAGCCTTCCAGCAAATCCATTTCCAGGAACTGGGCTGCTCTTTATGTTATAAAACAAGCAAGTTTTGAGCTTGCTTTGTAGAGGCCAAGGAACACATGGAGTTTAAGGAAAGTTGTGACTTATTACCTCTCTGTTCTGGCCTGGAAGTCAATTAGATGGGAGCAAATTGGGCCATAATTTTCCTTCTCAGAGAAGAAAAATAAGAAGAGGCAAAAAATTTCCAAACTTGACTGCTCCAATTCTTACAGTTGTTTATAACAGAGAAACTTCTGTCTCCAGGGCACTGAGCATTACTATTTCAGGGCAGGGGTGCCACTGGCCTCTGGTCTTTAAAATGCAGTAGAAATCATTTACCAATAATGGGTATCTGTGCTAATTACGGGCTGTGACATCCCACTGTGCCTCCTGTGAGTCTGTGATCATTTTTCCGCAGAAATCCAGGTGGCAAATCTATGTTTTGGAAAGAAAAATGGCTTGGACTCACCACCTGCCATCTGGGGCTCTTAGCATGCAGGCAGGACAGAGGGATTTATTCAGAGAGCACACGGCAGGTCCAAACCCAGCTTGATTCTTTAGTTCAAGCACTTTGAAACATTGATTTTGTGTTTCTGTTGGTACACATGATACAGGCAGAGCAAAGGAGATGGGGCTGGGGAAAGGTATAAAGCACAAACCATGGATGTAACTGAGACAGTAATTGGGATAATTACCTCTCCTCGAGGCTTCAAAACTATCGAAAAGGTTAATTCTCTGGATGTCGTAGGTTAATGTGGTATTAGGCATCAGTGTTCTGTTCCTATTAATGTTGCTGACAGCAAACTTGAATGCCAATTCTTCAATATTAACAGGTTCATTCTCCACAGTTTCAAATATCCCTCCTGTTGGGACAGAGATAAATGAGAAGGATTAGTCACCTCTTAATCGCTGCACAGAAAGAGGGAAAAATAAATAATGAGCCAGAATTTCTGAGTGTTCATCGAGGCAAACCAATGGCTGCTCAGAGCACTACAGCACTACAGTGGATCTGAGTTCATCTCTGCTGTGGCACTGGGGTTAACCCAAATTATAAATGTTGCTCCCCAAACATCCAGGGAGGACAATGAGTGTTTATTGTCCAGCTTTTTCAGAGAAACATTCTAAATGCTGGCAAAAACTTCTACCCAGCTCCTTCCTAAGGAAAGTAGGGATGCACATGGGTCTTGTTCTCCCTGCTCCAGTCTAATCTGCATTTGGAGATGAAATTTGGATGTTGTGGATGTTTTCTGAAGTGTTTCTGCACATCCTGGCAGTCCAAGATCCATTGAGGAGCTTGAGAGCAAAAGGACTGAGAGTCCCCCTGGAGCTCTGTGTTTCCTCTGGTTTTTCATGGCTGTTGGTCATTCCTCAGTTTGCTCAGGGACAGGGGAATATTTCTGCTTCTTCCAAGAAAAAGGAGCTGAACTTGTGGACACAGCACTGAGCTTTCCAAAAAGAAAGTGGGCAGGTTTTCCAAAAGAGGACTGTAAATAACCCAAATTTTGGAAGTGTAATGATCTTCCCTGGAAGGGAAGGTGTCTCAAGGCCACAGCCTGTCCCAGCAGACTGGGATGTCCTCTCCCTCAGCCTCTAGAGACCTTATTATGCCAACAGCACATTCCCACAGTCCAGGGGCAGTGGGATTTGAGGAATGCACAGCAAACACAGCTAATTTTAAAAAATAGCTCCTCTAAACAGAAATCTCCAGTTTCAGTGCTTGATTTTGCAAGTATAATTTACTCATTTAGTGCAAGTCACTGGAGAATACTTTGGATTTCTCACATATTTCCCCATGTTAAGTTTGAGGCCCCTCTCCTTTGTAATTTCTGGCCACCTGAATGCATTCAGCCCATGAGCTGCAATCTCCTGCAGTTTTGATGTCATCCATGCAGGAATAATGCAGTCATTAGCTGACCATCAGAAATGAGAATCAAAACCTGGTTTGAATTTTAACCCAGCTACAAAGAGCCTGGGGGCTACCAACCCCAGTCTGGTAATGTTATCCCTGGCTCCTCTGGAATAAACAGCATTATTTTAACTCCTGAACCCACACAGAGCAATGCCTTGACATGGCTTAAAATTTTCTTGTACACTCCATGGATTTCTCATGTACAATGTGCAGGTGTCAGAACCTTAGAGACTTCCTCCCTCTTCCTCAGAAAATATCCAAGTGATTACAAAGGAGTGTGATACACAAAAACAGCCAAAAAAAAAAAAAAAAAGCCTAAGTGCAGGATTTGGAACAAAAACATTGAGTGGAATGCTAAAAGCCAGCAGGATTTTCCAGAGCTGCAAACTCCAGATCACCTGAAGGGAAAAAAATCTAAAGCCTGTCCTTTCAGATCCAATCCTGTAATTCCTCATCCCAACTGTGATCCCAGCAAGTTTAGTGGTTAAATTCCATCATCTTTCCCTCATTTCACCCGAGGAAGACAATTCTTCTCACTCAGCTGCAATGCCAGCCTGGGCTTGGGCCAGAAAGGTTCCACTGCTGGGTTTTCCTGGAATCCCTGCTGGATTCGTTGCTCCATCAGGGGAGGTGGATGTCACAAGGGACAGCCTGAGATAACCTGGAAATAAGGGTGTCCACAATCCCTCCCCACTTCCAACAGGATGGGTATTTTGCCGTTTGATCTTGGCACAAACCCCCTCCAGCTCAGAAATTATCACTGTGCATTCCATCACTTTCTGCTTTCTTTAAATTAATTAAAACTGCTTCATCCAACCACCCTTGGGGCAACCTTCACACCTGGATGTACACAAGCACTTCCTCATCCTAGGGCCAGAACTATTTCCATCCCTCTAATCAACTGCCTATTAAATGAAGATTAATTTTAATTAATGATGTATAACCAGGAAGTGTTTATACTTCATTAGCAGAATTCCACAGGATTTTTCCATCTGAAGAAGAGTGAAAGCTCAGTGGGCAGCAGGAGGGCAGGGAGGGAAAGGAGGAGTGATGGAAAGAGGGGAGGTTTGGTGTGGATGCATTTTCTGAGCAAATGAATCCAAACTCTGCACTGTCCATACACTCCAAGGTTCCTTTGCACTCACAGGATCTCTGACTGCAGCCTTGATTTGCTGCTGGGATACCCTGGATAAACCATGGAATCAAAAATGGTTTGGGTTGGAGGGGGCCTTAAAGCTCAGCCAGCCCCACGGCCAGCCATGGACAAAGCCCATGAGGGGGTCTATGGAGGCAATAATTCTTTACTGTGAATATCCTGGGGGATATTGCATTAAAAAGCCTTGGGCTGCACCTATTTGAGCTTGATTCTTCTGTTCAGCCCTATTCAACTGCTAAAAAGGAGTTGAATCACTCGAGAAATCTGCATCACAAACAAGCTGTGCTGGAGCATTTTCATCCATACATCCCTAAGGAAATCCAGCAATTCCATAAATAGTCTCTTCTCCTTCTGCTGATGACTGACAGCCACGCTCAGAATTTATTGTAAGGTCCAGGTTAAAAGAAAAATAGAGGAGTAAGTGACAAGTTTGATGAAGAACCGGTTTGTCAGATGATTCATTTCAATAAAGTAATTACTGTACAACATTTTAAAAACAAATTAACCACAGCATTATACAAGGGAAGGAAGGAAGGAAGAAGAAATCGATGTTCACTCAAGACATTAATAATGGTCCAGGAACGAAGCTGTTATTGCTGAGTGTGAAAACAAGCACTGCCTTTCATGTTGGGCTGCTGGTAGCACTTAGGTGGGAAAAATTGTAAATTTTGGAGTCCTCCCTTTCAGATCCCTCCTCCCTCAGTCAGAGTGAACCTTCCATAGCAAAGCAAAGGCAGAGCTGACATTTCACTTACAGCACATCATTTGTAATGCGATTTCTTCAAGGATGAAGGGAAAAAACAATATCTGCCCCTCCCTGGAATTTAGCAGTGGAAGGTAAGAGGGAATGACAGCCAGGGTACAGCTGCTGTGCCAAAAGGGGCCGAGCCATGAGAGTGAGTCAAAGTGACAGACAGGGCAAAGCATCAGCTCCGTGCACTCTCTGAGCACAGAAATCCCCACAGCAAGGAAAATGTCACAACTGCACAGCACACTTCAGCAGGCACACCTGGAAAAGCTCCTCCAGCTCTCCCAGGCAAATATTTCCATTTCAAGGGGTCATCAGGGACTGAGGGAGTTTCAGTAAAGGTCAGGGCTGAATCCATTCCCAAAGGGGGATTTTGCAGTTTGTGACTCTTTCTAGTCGAGGAGAAACCCCTGTTTCTGCATGGTTGCTGCCCATATCTCAAAGGAGGAATTTTCCCAGGCTGGAGAGGTGCTGGGACACAGGATGACACATGGAACCAGCGATGTGGAGGCACAGGGCCTGCTGGATGCTGCTCCATCCCGAGCTGGGAGCCACCAGTGCCAGGGCAGGCAGGTGGTTTGCTAGCAGGGCTTCCAGAAACATCTGAACATCCATTTCCTGCAGGGATTCCTGCTCTGAGAAACCTCCCCTCCAATCCACAGGGAACCCCGGGAGGTGCATAAGAACTCATTAAACCCCACCTGTCAGTCACTGAAGGGAAAGGAGAGCTAAAATCCTGGTGAGTGGGAGCTCTGTGCTGTGCCTTCCCCAGGCAGAAGCTGCTGCTGGTGCCAGGTCAGTGTAGGGGATTCGTGAAGCCAAATGAACACAAGGTTTGCCCGTGGCTCTTTGACAGGGATGTGGATTCCACAGGGGTCTGGATCACATGCACTCAGCGGGGCTGCAGGCTCAAAATGGAGCAGCAAAACAGCAAAACAGTACGGAGGAAGATCTTTTTTTCCAGATAATTCCCTCTGACAGAGTTCCACTTGGACTGGGAACCCCCTCCAAGCGTATTTTTCCATCCTCATCTCTTATCAAAGGACAGATTCCCCTGTGCTGTGGGTGTGCAGCTGGGAGCAGTACCTGTGCACTCAGCACACTCATTCCCCAGACAATAATCAGAGAAGTTACTGCTCACAGTTTGGCAGCAGCTGCCTCTGCAAAGTTACCTCTCTGATGGTGGAAGGTTCTCCAGAAATTGGCTGTTACCTCCAATTCAGCCAGGACCACGAGCTGCTCTGTTATGTGGGTGTGCACTGAGGTTTCTCAGAACGGTGAACAAGCCCAGCCCTGTACCAAGCAGTAACTGCAATCTGCATTTGCACATCCTGCAGGCTGCAGGGGCTTTGCTCCCCGAGGTTCTGCTGGAGCACAGGGGCCGTGCTTGGCTGGCAGAACCACCCTGAGCCCATCAGCATTCTGTGCACTGGCTGAGCCTGCAGCAGCCCTCGGAGTGAGGAGCTATTATCAGCCTCATTTTACACACCGTGGAGCTGAGAGCCACGTTCCCACCACCAGTCCCTCTCCAATCTGTTCCAAAGCTGCTTTGGAAGCCTTCCATGCATTGTGCTCTGTTCCAGCCTATTCCCACCCTCTGCAAGCCCCTGGCCCTACCTTGGCATCCCTCACCCCTGCATTCCCCAGCCTGGGTCCTGGCCAGCCCAGTTCTCCTCCTCAGTGCTCCATCCTGCCTCACGTCACTGCCAGTGCCCTGCCTCTGCCAGCACCAGGATCATTTCCTTCTGGAACTCATCCCCCATCTGTGGGCTCCTGCTTTTAGGGTGCACTGCAACAAAACTCCAGGGCCCTGCCCTTGCCCTTCCTGCACTTTCCTCTCCTTGTTTTCAGCCATCAGAATCTCAAAGGAAATACAGTGAGCACAGAAAGGCAAATACCCCACTCTGGAGCCCCCCTGGATTTCTGCCTCCCTCACCCAAATAACTCTGCAGTTATTCAGTCCCTGTCCCTGTAGATTGAAAGCGTCTCGAGACTGTAAGAATTTGCAGCCAGAGGAATTTTTTAAATGTAATAAATGCAGGGCTGGCTCTGGGATTGGGGTGATGGTTTAATTCTCCTTTCGGTGGCTGTGGGGAGCTGAAACCTGGGACAGGCTCAGGACCCAAACCCTGACCAAGGGAGGGAATGAGCCCCAAGTGTCAAACTCAGCAAATGGGATTTTTTAAAGAACACTAGGCTTGTTTGTAGAACACCAGGCTTGTCTGTAGAACACCAGGCTTGTCACTGCCTATTTGTCAGATTTGGTATCTCCTCTGGTCCAAAGTGCCTATCCAAAATCCAGCTCAGTGTTCTGGATGTGGTTTTATTCCAGCTGCTTTTGTGAAGGTTTTGCTGCCAGCTGTAACAAGGCTGCTCAAATTTTGATTTTTTTGCTGAACTCTCAGAGGGCCTCAGCCTTTCTGCCCTTTTCATGCAGCATGGGCAGTGCTGAACGACCAGTGGTGAAACTGCTACAAATCCCACTTTGGGCTGGGACACGTGCGAGGTGCTGACCCCATCACCCAGCACAGAACACAGAAAAAAAGGGCCAAATAAAAATGGCAAAGTATTTCTCTACCCAAACTATCCCCCGTGAGAGCCAGGGCAGGTTTTTATAATTATCTGCACTCCAGAAAGGTGCATTCAGCCCTGATTTGATCCTTTGAAAGCAGAGGGATAAAAATACATACGTGGATGTATATATAGGAAAAGTTGAGCTTATTAAGATACAAGGATCTGCCTTTTCCAATGAGAATTATTTTGCTTCAGCTTGTAAGTGGAGGTATTTCCCAAAGGCACAATTGGCATGATTTGTGTCACAGAATTTCTAAGTAATGAACTTTTTCCTTTTTACTAACAGTGAAAACTCTGGGTGACCTGATTTAGGTATCTCCTGCAACACCAGGCAGGGACTAAAGCATCATTTTCGAGGCACAAGCTCTCGATTTGATAGGAAGTTTTAAAAGTGCTGCTTTTCTCTTTATATTTTATATTTCCCTCTGCACCATGCCATGGGCTGTGGGCTGTTCCAAACGTTTCTCCCGATTCCAGCAGGGTTTGCTCAAATTCCCTCACGGCTGAGCATTCCTCCCACCCTGCTGTAACAACTTAAATAGTCCCTCTGGAAAAGAAACTTACTGCCTGGTGTCTTTTTCCAATCTTCCAGAGCCCTGCTTCACAGGTCTGCTTTTCCCGAGTGTCTGAGGGAGAGGATTTCCCTCTGAGACCCCCAGACACCCTGACACCTTCACTGCTGATCGTGTGCAGGACTGCAGGGGCTGCAGATGGAGAGGCAGCAGGAAAGCAGGGAGGGAGGAACAGTCACAGGGAAAAAAATCAGTGCTTATGTTAAGGAGTAAAGGAAGGGGAAAATGACAGAAATCAAAAGCAGATGAGAGTGGAAAGCAAGGTGGTGGGATGAAGACTGAAAGATGATGGCACGGAGCTGCAGGCATTGTGGAATTTTTGTTTACTGCTTTGAGTCCATCCCCAAAGTGTTCAACTGCTTACAAACACAGGAAGGTTTCTTTGGCAGATACAAATTGGACCTTACACTTGAGGAAACCTCAAACCAAACGAAGCCACAGAGACCCCTAAAACCAGAGCAAGGAAAACTGAGTTCAGAGGGGGTTTGGGCACTGCTTTGTCACAGACACCTGGTTAATCAGGAGGAAATCTGTACAAAAAGCACTTTACACTCTTCCTTGCAGTGACTGCAAGAGCTGACACTCACAGAAGGCAGCAATAAATACAGGATTTTCTGCACCCTGCCAGCAGGGAACCCTTAGGAACAGAAACATTCACCAACAGAGCCCCAGCAAGTTACCCCAGAGAGGAACCCTGAGGGGAGAGAAGATGGCCCCGCCGCAGAGCAGTTGGGAGTTTGCATTTGCTATGGAACTGCTTCAGGATGAGCCATTTTTCTCCAGCTGTTAGCCAGGAATAGAAAGACATTTCAAAATCCAATACAATGCTTTGAAATGAGTGCTATTTAGCAATCCGCATTTTTGGGCAGAAATGTCAGGGTTATATCTTTAAAAATGACACAGTCTGTCTTTTCCTGAGTGCCCATTAAGCACTATTATCTCTAAGATGCTTAGGAACATAAGATCTTTATTAAAGCTGAAGAAATCCCAGTTTATCCTGAAAAAGCACGGATAAATCAGATCACAGACTGTCCCAAAGTACATCCCTTCCAGAGAGGAGGTGCTGCAGGGAGGTTAAAGTTGGCAGGGGGGACATTTTAAGCTCTCACTTTAGTCTTTGGCTGCTGCCTTTGTGAATTCCAGCTGCTGCAGCTGCCCTGAGGGCAGAGCTGCCTGTCCAGCCAGGAATGATGGATATGGGGGATGCCTGGAAGCCCCAGAGCTGCAGCAGACCCTACATTTAGAAACTGCTGTGCACACTCTGCACTTTGAACCGTGCAAAAAAATCCTGTCCTGACCAAGAGTTCAAACATTAAGGATCCAAAGCGACAGCAGCTCCTGCCGTCACAGCCTCTGCACGGGCCGTGGGGAGTTCTGGCTTTGCCTTCCATCCCAAACACAACAATTGCTGGTGGCTGATTTCTCTGAGGCTGGGCTTGCTCCTCTCACTCTGGAGAAAAGGCTGAAAACCAGTCAGTAAACTGGAGAGGACTTTGCCTGGGACTGTCCCCATCCTTCCTCCTCCCCAGGCTGTGCCAGGCCTGCCATTAAGGAAGGATAAACCTGGGGTTTAAAACCAGCAAAGTGACATAAGTGATTGGATGGATTTTCACTGCAAGAAATAAATCCCTCTCTTTAGATCTCTTGGCATAGAGGAAGGCTGTAAACCCAAATGTTAGCAGGTTTCCCCTGGAGCCACGGTTTGGATTCTCCTGAAGCTCCACACACACATTTGGTGTTTGGGAGACACGAGGAAATTCGCAGGTTTTGCTCAGGGTTTTCTCTAAACCTTACAGCAGCATGTTTTCTCCATGCTGCTGCATCATTACTCTGCCTCCCTTTAACTGCCATTAATGCAGTTTCATCCTTAATTCCTCAGGTATCAGGGAGGAACATGGAGAAAATGGGCTGCCATTTTCCTAACCAGGGCATTATTTACCTTTACCTCACAGCAGCTGTTTTTAGAAAACCGAGGTACATTTTCAGTCCTGAAGTGTAATGTCTAAGGAGCTCATCCGAGCTGATGCTCTTAAGGGTAGGGGCTGCAGATTTTCCAACAGATCCACTCTTATGAGTAATGTTTAATCAGCACCTGTGCTCTGAGCTGCCACATTTCCTCATCATAATGATGGTTGGCTCTTGAAAAGACACTTAGTGGAGGTGCCTGCAGTTTAAAGCTTCCTTGGTAATTATCAATCTGGAACATTTCTATTCCTCAGTCTACCGAGGGCCATTTGAGTCTGAAGAATGCCTTATTCAACGTCTACATTTGCAAATATTAAAGCACCAAGTGTAAACAAAACACCGCTGCACCTGATGACAACTGCACATCAAGGGCTAAATTATGCAACTCCAAGAGAAATATGGAATGGGAACTCAAACAACTCCAGCAACACTTTCTTCTTGTAATGCTTGCTTCAGAAAAGAACTTAGAGAATCCCAGAGTGGTTTGGGTGGGAAGGGACCTCAAATCCCACCCAGTGCCACCCCTGCCATGGCAGGGACACCTCCCACTGTCCCAGGGACACCTCCCACTGTCCCAGAGACACCTCCCACTGTCCCAGGGACACCTCCCACTGTCCCAGGGACACCTCCCACTGTCCCAGAGACACCTCCCACTGTCCCAGGGACACCTCCCACTGTCCCAGGGACACCTCCCACTGTCCCAGGGACCCCCCCACCGTCCCAGGGACACCTCCCACTGTCCCAGGGACACCTCCCACTGTCCCAGAGACACCTCCCACTGTCCCAAGGACACCTCCCACTGTCCCAGGGACACCTCCCACTGTCCCAGAGACACCTCCCACTGTCCCAGGGACACCTCCCACTGTCCCAGGGACACCTCCCACTGTCCCAGAGACACCTCCCACTGTCCCAGGGACACCTCCCACTGTCCCAGAGACACCTCCCACTGTCCCAGGGACACCTCCCACTGTCCCAAGGACACCTCCCACTGTCCCAGAGACACCTCCCACTGTCCCAGGGACACCTCCCACTGTCCCAGAGACACCTCCCACTGTCCCAGGGACACCTCCCACTGTCCCAGGGACACCTCCCACTGTCCCAGGGACACCTCCCACTGTCCCAGGCTGCTCCAACCCCAATGTCCAGCCTGGCCTTGGGCACTGCCAGGGATCCAGGGGCAGCCACAGCTGCTCTGGGCACCTCTGCCAGGGCTTGGAGAGGCTCCTGCTCCACTCACCCACGAGAGCTGTAAAAAGGGGATCTTTTAGCTGAGACACCTTCCTGCAGTGTGGGCAAATTTGGGGATGCCTGAGCCAGCACTGCTCCACCCAGATAAATCCCAACCACGAGATGTTCAACATCTGCACCTTGTGTGCACACAGAAACGTCCTCCACCACAAATCACACTCAGATTGGACATTCCACTGCAGCAGCTTCACTGGGAACAGCTCCTCAGGAATCATTAATGCTAATTGGAGATGGGAGTTATAGTTATTGCATTTATTATATTAAAGGTCTTCTTAGTTGTAATTATTACACCTACGGATAGGGAAGTTAGATATGTACTTTGGAAAAAATGGCAGGAAAATCCTGGATAATTCTACCCAGGGGTTAAAACTGTGTTTAAAAAATTAATTAAAAAATTAAAGAAAAGAAAAGACAATTATCTGAAAAACTGATATCACTTCCAGGCTCCACAAGGTGAATATCTGAGTTACTAAATTGTTACTCATATTTTTAAAATATGAAAGTTTATGCTACTGGGCATAAATATTGTAGGGGTTTTTTGTAGCCTCACAACTTCATTGTCAGAACTAAATTTCCATCGAAAGTCCATAAAATACCCTTGCCATGAAGAGAAAACTGGAATTATTACAGTGTGTAAAGAGGGCTTTGATTCAATTAAACATTTCCATAACTGATGAAACAAAATTTCATCAGTTATGGCCATCATTTCAAGGTGTTATCACCAGTGTCCTGATTGAACAACTTAAATTTCAAAACAAAATGGAAAATTCAGCTGAAGGAGATGCAAGGTATTTCTCCTTGCTCAGTTTTCCTCTGTGTGTGTCAGAATTCCCACTCAGGGTATTCCATGCTCCTGTGATTTGACATTTGAACAGGTTTATGTTTTTGGCAGAACTGACTGGGCTCACTTTGGGGCTAAGGGCATTGAGCTGCTTCTTTATGCTGGGAGATCACTGGAGATCCTCTGATGCTCCTGCCTGGCCTGAGACTTTCTGAAATCCCAGAGCAGCAATAAATCCTGGCCAGGGGGATGCTCCAGGGGGACAGGGAAGCTCCTGGCACAGTTGTGTGTGTCACAGCAAGCTGGGGCACAGAGTGATGTGACAGCAGCAGCCTTGCTCCCACTCTGTGTTTCCTGAGACACAGAACATTGAGAAATGGTCAGATTAAGCACTGCAATGCATTCCCTATGTAAATGAAATGCTGTGTACACCACTCCTCTGGTGATTATGGCTCACTACGTGACATATGTCTAATGATTTAGATTGGCTGCTCTTGAGAGGGATTTCATTTAAGGCACTTATGGCATTGGGCTCAAATTATTTGCGAGAGTTGATTGAAGCTTATGTTCTACCCTGCAGCTTGTGCTCAGCCGAGGATCATCCCTGCCTACATTCCATGTGTGCCCTGCAGGATCCCAGCTCTGGGCTCCTGCCACACTTCTGTGTCTCCACACGATTGTTCAGCCACCTCCCAGAGCAACCAGGACCTGCTGCAAAATCGCCCTATCCTGGTATTTGAATTTTTACTTGTTTAATTATAATGTCTGCAATTTTTAAAGCCACCTCGGCAACAGGTTTTGGAGCTGTGGTTCCCATGGGAATTAGAGGAACTGGCCATCCACCCCTTAGGAATCCTCTCCGTTTCTGTGTCTCTCAGTGCTCATCAATGAGCTGCTGATGGAAAGGATCTGCGGATTCAGAAGTGTCACCGCCGGATTTGGTGCAGCCTAAGCTCAGAGCGAGGCCACAGCTGCCAGGGCCCTTCCCTGGGGTGTCACAGCCTGTGACAGAGCCCAGCCCAGGGTCCAGCAGCCACAGAGCCCCTGCAGACCCCACAGCCCTGTCTGGAACGAGGTGGGAGGGGAGCGAACAGCCATCCCTGGGGCTGTCTGGGGGTGAAGGTGGGGTTTGATCCCACATGGAGAGAATTCCATGGAGCTCCCTGCACAGCCCCAGCCCTCCCTGCTCTGGCCTTCACTGACAGGAGTGCTGGTGAAATCCAGGGAGAGGTGGCCAAGAGGAGAGGGTCAGTACAGAATGAAGGTGTCACTCCCCACAGCACGGCTCCAGCTGCCTTGGGAAAGGCTGAGGGACACTGAAGCACTGCTCATTTCCTCATCAGGGAATCCCAGGATCACTGAGGCTGGAAAAGCCCTCCAGGATCCCTGAGGCTGGAAAAGCCCTCCAGGATCACTGAGGCTGGAAAAGCCCTCCAGGATCCCTGAGGCTGGAAAAGCCCTCCAGGATCACCCAGCCCAAGCTGTGCCCCATCCCCACCTTGTCCCAGCCCAAGCCCTGAGTGCCACGTGCAGGCCCTCCAGGGATGGGCACTGCAAACCTCCCAAAAACCCTTTTCCTTCCAAACCCAGGCCCTGCTGAGGAGTTCTGCACTCCTGAGGAGATCTGCTCTCCTTCCTAGCCTAGGAACATTCTGGAAATGCTATTTTCCCTGAGGGGAAGGGAGCCAGCTTGAGCTCTGTGCAGCATCAAAAACCTGCTCAGTGAAACCTGTACAGAAAACCACCTGGGATTTAAGGGGGTGTTAAATACAAATCAGCTGAATGGGTTTGAAAGGAGAACAAACACGAAGCTTCTTTAAATAAATGAGTTAGAACATGGAGGTATGAAATTTCACACTTTTCTGCGTGTGGATCTCTTGTAAAGCTTCACTCTGATTCCTCTTTGCTCCCTGATGATTATTGCATCTCCCTTGCACAAAATATGGAGTATTTCCTGAGATGAACCCTTGCCTTCATATCCACTGCAGCAAATGAAATCTCTGGAACACTGAATTGTTTCAGAAAAGAGAAACGAGGGCACCCTTTAATTCACACCGGACTGGGTGGGAGTGCTGATCCTGATTTCCCTGATCAGATATCAGGGAAATTCCTTCCCCAAAAGTGTGAGCAGAGGTTTGAACTCTAGAGAAGGCAGTAAAAATACATTGTTAGGCATTTAGAACCCATTTTTGTTCAATCAGGATGCAGCAGGGAGCTGAGTTAGCTCATTAATTTCAGAAATTGCTGGTCCTTAACACATCTCGATCAGTGTGTGAGAACTGGCAAGAAATGAAGAGCAGGAGAACATTAAAAAGATCACCCCAAAGTTTGTGACTGGCAAACCCTGCCTCAATCAGCTGTTTATTTTTGCAGATGTTTTCTGGTGAGCTCCTGGAGCACGACTGGGGTCTTTTCAAAGGAGTGGAGATCTTTGAAATCTCCTCATGTGGAGGTTGTGCATTTTTTACACCAAGATGTAAAAATTAATTTCATGTTGTTTCTGCCCTGGAAGGAATCTTGCCACATGCCCTACCTAAATCCAAGTGAATTTGGGAAATTGTGACACGAACTTTACCCAGCCTGTCCCATGACATTCATCAAATTAAACATTAAAAATTAGGGGGGTTGTACAACAGCAATGCAAATTTAAATGAATTCATTTTCTCCCTTTTCTTCTCCACTGAAAATAGAGAGATGTGAGAGCCATCTGAAAACTGGTGGAATTTGCAGAAATGAAAAAAAAGTGTTTTCCACATTTTTCAAGCCTTTGGAAGAATGCTGATGCAGCTTTCCAGCAAGGAGGAAAAGGAGCAACCAAAGGTTTGTCCTTTTATTTAAAACACAGCGTGGCCTGGGCTTGCTTTGATGTTCTAACAGTGAGACTCATTTTTCCTTAGCACATGAAATGATATTGTGGCATTAGGATTAAAAAAACCCCAAAGCTCAGCTAGAAGCTGCATGGCTCCATCCAGAGTGCCAAACACATTTTTGGTGTTTCCTTTTTTGCTTTTAGGGAGCAATTTCTGCTGGTTTTCTTAACAACTCTGAGACATCAGTGGTTTAATAAAATCATCTGAGACATTTGGATAATGAACTGAGCGATGGAGCTGTCAGCTCTCTGCTCAGCTGTCACACCAAGGACTCTTTGGCAATTGGGAGATGCTGGGTTTGATCTTTAATTCCCTTATTGCATCAAAAGATTTTATTGAAAAGAGTATTTGAATCATGCATGTGCTGGAGATGTTCCTTATATCCAAATCATCTGTGAGCAGCGATGGGGTTTTAAAGATTAAATCACTTAAAGAGTTATTTTTGTTTTTAAGGAAGTTTTCCTTCACGTGGGGTGTTCTGTTAGGAAAGTGCTTCCTTTGCATTACTCAGCCTTGCTGGTGATTAATCAGAGATTTCCTCAGCCAGGGAAATGCACCCAGTGCAAAATGTGCTGCAAGGCTGGGACACAGCCCAGCAGCTGCTGGGGCCCTGCCCTGCACAGCACTGCATGCTTTGTTTGCTTCTGGCTTTGAAACCCTCAAAGTGGAGCTCCAGGAGGTGGGAACAGAGCAGAGGGATGAGCTCTGCCCCATGGGAGATGTTCACAGCCCCCTGAGGAGGAGTTCCATGGAAATAAAGGTTTTTTGTGAGAACCTGAGGATCATACCCTGCTGCAGGGACATTCAGAATTATCCAGAGTTCCTGAGTCCCCTCCAGCCTCAGGGACCCTGGGAACAGCTGGGGAGCTTTTCTAGGACAGAGCCCCACAGCTTGGGAAAGGGGTTTCTGGCTGGAATCGTGCACATTCCATGGAATCATGGAGTGGGCTGGGTGGGAAGGACCTTAAAGCTCATCCAATTCCCTTCCATGGGCAGGGACACCTTCTCCTGCTCATTGTTCCCTCTTCCTTTTCATTTTCCCATTCAAAGAACCCCAGAATGGTTTGGGTTGGAAGGAAATAAAGATTCCCACAGAATCCATAAGGAAAGAGCTCCAAGAGCACAGAGTGCAGGCTGTGAGTGAATCCCCTGCCCCAAAGGTGTGAAATCCCCCATTCAGGAGTGCCAGGATTTGTGGGGAAGCTGCAGCTGTCCAGGGAATGTTCAGGCATGGAGCAGCAACCCCTCCAGTACTGCTGATTGATGTCACCATTGCCTGATAAAAAGCAGGGAAAGCCCTGCTGCCTCTTCACTACTGAAATTGCTGTTACACCCCAAGCTGGCCCATCCTGACCACATGGATATCAGAAATGCCTTGGATTTTGGGATACTTTACAACCTACCCAAACCCATTTGTAATAAATTATTCAAGGTGTTAAGGCCCCAGTGTTCAGGATTAGCCTCAGTGCCTACAAATAATTACAGGTCCAATTTACAGCAGGTAGGGGCAAGGGCAGGTTTTGACAGCAGAGCTCTGCCTACCTGATTATCCCACAAAAAGATGGTTCTGTGCTATGGAATGTTCCCAGAGAAATCTGTCCCTGGCAAATTGCTGCCATAAAATCAGAGCCTGACTTGAAGTCCTCTCAAAAAAACCCCACTCCCCAAAAAAGTAAAACAGTAATACAATTACTCCATTTCTTCTTTTTTTGCAACACAGCTTTAAAACTCTTAAAAACCTTTCATTAAATATGTGCTTTATTGTTATCATAATTTCCCTGAGGTCTGCTGCACTGGCAGACTTATGGTGCATCACCTAAAAACATCACTGTGCTGCCTTTGGTACACATAAAAAAGACAGATCTTCCTTAATATTGCTCTAAAAACTATTTCCATGATCCAGCATTTGGATTTATGAAGCGTGGGCTGTATGTATTCTAGAATTTTATTTTAAAGTAGTAGACTTACAAAAAGTAAATAGGGCCCCCATTAAGTAAAAAATAAAAGAAGCACAACACCAAAAAGAAAAGGTGTTATGTTAAAGGAGGCAAAGCATCAGGGGTTTTATAAAGCTTAATTTCCACTCTCCTCCATGGGCCTGAGAGTGCTTACACCTGAATATTGTGAGTAATTCAGATTTACACCCCAGACAGAGGTTTTAATGCACCCCGTCCCCAGCAATGCTGTTTAATATGCAGAGGAGGCAGGAAATGCTGAAATGGGCTTTTCCCCATGATGCAGCTGGAAAATCTTGGCAGGGCTGTTAACTCTGCTGGAGAAAAATAAAAGGTGGGGTTTGCAGATGTAAATGTGCCATCCTTACCCACTCAGGTGAGCAAATGTGCAGCCAGTGAGACGCTGAGGTGGCAGGAGGATGGTGCCTAATAAACCTGAGGAGCTGAGCACTGAGTGCTGCACATTTCACTCAGGTGTACAAAAGGTCCTGTGAGCAAAATCCCTTTGTGTTTTCTGAGCTGCCCATAACACCCAGGGCCCAGCCTCCTGGTCTGATCCACCCAGAGAAACAAGATTTTATCTCCTGCTGAGTGAAGCTTACCCCATCTTTGCTTTTTATTTGGGTGACTTTATGTTTTCCCAGAGGTGCTGGTAGCTAGAGTGAAATTTAATGTGAACACCACAGAACTGGTGAGGATATTGCAATGTATGTATCCACAAACTTGCAAAAAAGAAAAAGGAAATACCATAAAAATACCATGGATTTCCCAGGAAAAGCTATCACGGGGCAGGATTTAGTGGATGGATTCAAACTGTGATCTCCACTGAAATATTTGGAGTGGGACTCAATATTTTTCACCACAACCTCCATTTAATGCTACTGGAGAATGCCAGACAGGATTTCAAGCAATAAAAAATGTGTTAAAAAAGTAGGAATTCCATCCAAAATGGGGAGGGAATTAATGTTTTATTCAAATTAAAAAAAAAGAATCAGTTCATTTTTGCAAATCTGCTAAAGCTGTCACATAACCCTTGCCTGCTTTTCACTCCCTGATGCAGACACGGGGAAGTGCAGCAGGAAAACCAGGGAATATTAAATAGCAACATTTCAGTCACAAAAATTGAAGGGCTTTTAAAATGTATTAAAGTCATAGTGCAGATGGTGTTAGAGAATTTCAGTGAGTTTGGGTAACTGTTTTGCATCAACGTCCAAATGCACAACCAAACTGAAAGAGGGTAAGTTCAGATTGGATATTGGGAAAAAATTCCTTACTGAGGGCTCAAATGTTGGAATTAATGTGCTCCATCTGCCTGTCCTGGGGAGGGCTTGGATGAACACACACAGCTCCTCCAGTTCCCCATGCCAGGGAAGGAAGTTTCCTCATGGGTCTGGGGTCTTGTCACACGTTAAAGTGCCAGAAGGAGCAGGAGGGCAGTGCCTGCAGGAATTTGGAGCTGCCACAGCCCCTCTGCCCTGCCCTGAACATCCCCAGGGCCTCTCAGACCTCTCCTCTTGCCTTCCTTCCCCCATCCCTTCTTTTTCAGTCTCTAACACAATAAGAACTAAATCTGTGGTGTTTTGTTTCCTTTCCCTTGGTGCCCTCATTCCCTTCTTCCACTGCCGTGGTCCCTGTTCCCAAAACAGCCATTTGGTTTTCTCTGTGCCCCAGTTTGTTTCTCAGCCCACTTTTATTCACTCATCACTTCTACTCTTTTACCCTGTGCCAATATTTACTTTCCTTGCCAATATTTTCCTTCCTAAATCACTTTATTCCCTTTTTATTTCCCAACCAACATTACTTTGAATCTCACATTTTATTCTTGCACAAAATTGAGGCTCCTTCCCTAAAAAGCCCCAAAGTGGTAACAACTCCACCATTTTCCTCTCAAAGCCTTATTCAGCTGTTCTGTGCCTCGCCTGGGTTTTCAGCTCCCGTCATCCTTCTGTTACCATCCCTTCCCTCTCACTTTTCATTTCACTTTCACCTCCTCCCCTTCACTTTTCCCCTGAAGTTTGCATTACTCAGCCACACAGCTTTCCTTGTATTTCCCAGCTTCGTGGCTGCTGCAGCCCCACCTTTCCCCCTCCTTTTCCATGAGGATCCCGTAGTTTGTTCCTTCTCCTGGCATGGGTTTTGCCAAGGCTCACATAACTCATCCCTGCATCCCAAAGCAGGGGGTGCCTGAGGCTGGATAATGGAGCAGAGATACGAGCCCTCATTTGCTGTTACTCTCAAAATCAGCTGCAGATGGAGATCCCAGCCCCCAAAGAGATTGTAACTTTTAAGGAGAGTAAAAGCACTCAGTGACAATCAGGCCTGGAACCGTGAATGAAATGAACTGGCAGGTTCCAGACTCGCCAGCTTCCAGCTAAGCCAGAATTCATAACTCAGTCAATATCAGACATAACTCCCCTGCTTAAAAAGTTATTAAAATTTTAATAAAACCAAGGAGATCCTGGGACAAAAGCATATTAAGATGGCATAAAGGTTGTGCCTACATTTCCTCAATTTTAAAGCAGATTAGCCGTTAACAAGAACGACTTAATTGAATATTTCCAAGTATGAGCACTCTCAGATTTCCCTGGAATGCATTTTCAGTTCTGGCTAGGGCAGGTTTCAGCTGCTTGGTGCCAGTGGGGTCTGAGTGTGTCCTCACAGAGTTTTTGCCCTGAGTACCTGGCAAGTGCAGCTCCCTCAGGCAGAGGTCATGGCTCTGCAGTCAGCACCGTGGCCACATTATTTCCCAGGATTTCCCGGTGCCTTTTTGAACCTGTGGAAGGCTGTGAGCTGCCTCAGTGCCCTGTGACAAGAAGTTTCACAGCTGCAGGATGTGTGAGGAGCCCCTTTCCATCACCAGTAATGCCAGGGCAGGTGCACTCTGTGCACTGCAATCCCTGGATTAAAGGCCAGGAAAGCTCATTCCACACTCACCTTCTCCCCCACCCCGTGTGGATTTCCCAGCCCTCTGTCTCTGCTGGCTCTGCACACCCTCCTGTCCTGTTCCAGCTGTCTTTGCTGGGCCTCCCTGACTCCTGAGAACCAGGCAGAGCTGTCCCAAATAATGTGTGCACACACTGCACACGCTGGGGCCACGGGACCTTTGCAAACTCAGCTCCCTGCACAGCCCCAGCATCCCTCCCTGCCTGTGATCTGCCTTTTTTTAAATCCTGCTCTCGAGGCTGAGCCCTTTGCTGAGCTCCAGGCTCAGCTGAGCTCCAGCTCAGTGTGGCAAACACAAAATACAACCCAAACTCTTCAACTCCCATTTTATAGCTATTATATACCCATATGTATATAAAAAATGTGTTTGGGGGTTACTCGAACCCATTTTCCCTCAGTGAAGACTCTGGCAGCTGTCAGAATTAGAAGGAACATTCTCAGTAAATTGCTTGTGCAGTTATCAAATGTCTCCGGGTTCATTTCAGCATTTAATCACCCTCAGAGGCTGGGTTTGTCTCATATGTTTGGGCATCTTTTAATCACAGAGGAATTAACTGCCAAATCCTGCTGGAGTTTTTTTGTTTGGTTCATTGGTTGCTTTGGGGTTTTTTTAAAGTATACTCATTTCATGTACCAAAATGAGGAATTATAGGGGTTTGCTTTTTTGTTTTTTTGGTTGGTTTGGGTTTTTTTTAAAGTATATATATATATATATTCATTTCATGTACCAAAATGAGGAATTATAGGGGTTTGCTTTTTTCTTTTTTCTTTTTTTTTCCTAGAACTGCCCCTAAATGAAATGTTGGCCTCCTTCCAGCCTCCATTCCTGCTCCTTGGAGAGAAGAGGATTCTGCTGTGGCTCTGGAGACACAGAAGCTCACAGGGAAACGTGCAGGGTTCTAGAGACAGCCTGGCAGTGCTTCCCTCTGAACTGATCCTGTGCCCTGGATTACCAGATGAGGAACTGCAGCTGTTTTCTGGGGCTCAGCTCTCCCTGGAAATCATTTCCAAGTCATCTCAGAGCACCACCTGGCCAGGATCCTGCAGGAGCCAGCGCTGGGAGCACGAGGAAGTTCCCTGTTCTCTCAGGTAAGCGGCTCCAGTAGTAACAAGCACAGCATTTACTCCCTGCCAGAGAAATCCCCAGCCCTGCTGGGTGAGGATGTGCAAATCAGCCACCAGAAATGTTATTCCCCTCCAGCTGCCAACCTGGTTTTCCCCCCTGCAGCAATTATTGTGTTCCCCAGCCCAGATATCCCAAAGGAGAGCCTAAAGGCTGCTCCTCCCAGCCTCCCCCAAACTCTGAGCTGTGAGGGTTCTATCCCACACCTGCTGACCTCCTGTGCCTGGTGCTGGTGGCACAAACCCCATCCTGAGCAAAGGCAGGCAGCACTTGGGGCTGGAGAATTCTGCCCTCGCTCTGTTCTGTGGGACAGAAGGAACCCCCTGAGGAACATCCTTTAAATTGCACCCACAGCAGCAGCAGGGAAATGAGCCCCACTTGAGGCACAGCCCTAACCGAGGCTGGGAGCTCCCTGCTGCTTTTGGGCTGCTGTCCCCAAAAGCTGCCCCGCAGGTGATCACTGCCAGCCATCTGCAGCACAGGGATGCTCCAGGGCAGGGAGGCGTTCTCAGAACTGCCATGAATTCTGCCCACACCCTGCTCATTCATCTCTGGGATGCTGCAGGTGCAGTTATCAACGGCAGGGCCCCGTCCAAATGTTGGGATCCTCTCTGACACGTTAAGCCATTTTTAATTTGCTCCCATCATCCCCAACCTCTCCAGCAGACATTGGGTAACTCTGGGGTCCTAAATAAGCCACAGTGACTCGGGGAGAAAGCGAGTGAGTTATTAATCTTATGCAAATGCCTGTTTAATTTTCAGGATCTTGGCACCATTGTAAGTGCTGAAAGTCATGGACTATAAAGAGAAAAGGTAATTTCCTGTTTGTTTAATTGATCTTCTGTAGCTTCTCTCCTGGCTGCAAAGCCAGGTAATGGAATTTGCAATGTGAAGTCATTATTAGAAGTGCCAGTATGACATTTGATTAATCCTGGCTATTTAGGCTTAATAATACACACTTGACTTATGTTCTGGGAGCAGAATTGCCTGCTACTTCCCCTCCTGCTTTTTAAATATATTTATAAATATCCTTAGTGTGATGATGGATGAGCCCATTCCTCCAGGCGTCGTTATTAGGAAGTGATGATTCCAAAGTGGGCTCCATCAGCAATAGGATGTTTGCTCTCAGCTTTGCCTCCCCTCGGTCCCTCCATCAGCAATAGGATGTTTGCTCTCAGCTTTGCACCCACGGGCAACTTTTGGTCCAAGGATTCCCTCAGGGGAGCGGTGCCTTCCTCAGCTCCCTGCAGGTCAGCTCTGGGCCCCTCCTGAGATCCCCAGGGACATCCCCTCAGGAGCTGCCACTGCTCTCCCTCAGCCATGACTCAATTCTCTGCCGTGCCAGGGCTCGGATCCAGCAGGAAAGAACGGCACTTGTGAGTGTGCAGGGAAAGCAGAGCCCATTTGTCACCTCCCTTCCCTGGAGTGTCACAGCCACAGCCAGGGCACCCCGAGGTTTTGTGTCACCCACATCCCCCATGGCCATTCCTGTCGTGTGCAGCATCTTTTATGGATTACAGTGCTAAAAATTCTCTACGTTATTCTGGCATTGCTGCCATCAGCAATGGACCAAGACATTTTCTCTTGCAAAGAGCTGTGGAGTGAAAACATTTCTCAGGTAAGGTGCAAGCGATGCAAGAGATGACAGGGCTGTGGAAGATCCAGGTTACTTTCAGGAAGGGTTTTTTGCAATTATGCTACAGAAATTTTTCTGTTTCAGGTTTAATTTCATTTCATGATAATTGCTCTAACTTCTATTTCCATCCCAGTAATATTTACTGCAATCATATCCATTTAATTTGATCATTTATGTTCCACTGCCGTGGCCAAAAGAGACAGGGCACTACTTCATGTTACCATTGGTTACACTTTACTAAACCAAACAAAAACAATTATTGTAAACACTCCTGAACTGGTGCACATTGCGCTGCAAAGTGTGAGGAAAATGCTTGTAAATTGAATTATTTTCAGGGGAAAAAAAAATCCCTTTGTTTTGTTTGTAGTTGCTCTGTGCTTCATAGCCCAGCTATGGTCTGCTGAGCCAGAATTGTAAGAGATAAAGAATACTGTAAAAAACCATGAAGTGTTATTCCATGACACTTCAAAAGGAGATTATTGGTGTAGATTGTTCTTAAAGGCTTTTCCTTTTATCTCTTCCCGAGGGGAGCGCACAGGAGAGCTGAGGAGGGACTGGGGACAAGGCTGGAGGGACAGGACACAGGGAATGGCTTCCACTGCCACAGGGCAGGGCTGGATGGGAGATTGGGCAGGAATTGTTCCCTGGTAAGATGGAAAAGCCGTGGCACAGGTTCCTACAGCAATCCCTGGAAGTCTCCAAGGCCAGGTTGGACAGGGATTGGAGCAGCCTGGGACAGTGAAAGGTGTCCCTGCCATGGCAGGGGTGGCACTGGGTGAGCTTTCAGTCCCTTCCAACCCACACAGTTCCAGGATTTTTTCAAGGTTAGGGCTGCCTGCAGAGCACACCCAAAGAGAACAGACAAGGGCAGGGCAGATGTGAAAACAAACACCTCCTAAACAAACAAACAAACAAAGAACAGCTGCCTGGAGCCAGTGTTTTGAAGCACTTCTTGCAGAGATTCAGGGATTGCTGGGAACCCTGGGTCTGCCTGAAGGCCAGAAGTGGGTTTGGTTTGCCTTGCACAGGAGGTGCACCAGAACCAAGGGCAGCTGTCAGGGATGCTCCGGGGTGGGATGGGGGTACCAACACCCCTGCCTCTTCCCAAAACTCCTTTCTCTGTGTCATCCTCCCCTCCGTCCCTCCTGCAAGCTCGGCTGTGCTCTGTCCCTCTCACATAACGGAGCTCCAGTTCTGCTCAGTGCAGCCAGAGCCAGATGGGGACTGGGCAGGGAGCAGCCTGATTTACCTTGGAGTGCCCCTGAGCTTGCACAGTGCTCCCAAAAGTGGGTGTTCCCTTTGGATGTTCCCTTTGGAACGAACTGCAGGCTCGAAGTAAAGTGGCAAACTTGCAGCAGGCTGGTGCTGGTGTGGAAATGCATTGTCTGATTGGACCTGGCTCCCATGAGCAAGGAAAATGAAATCCCTGGATGCTCCATCCCCCAGAACGTGCAACCTCCTGGCAAGAGCTCCCCAGAGCACAGCACACAGTCCCCATCACTGCACATCCCAGAACGGTGTGCAGAGACTGCTGCCAAGGTGCCCAGGAGCAGGGAAAACCCATTGTCAGAGCAGGGGATGGCTGAGAAAGGCTTGATCAGAGAGCAAAACAAAGGCTGCAAGAGCACAGGGATTCTCCTTCTAACCCCGGGTTTGGTGGTGTGGAGAGGTGAGATACAGGGAGGGAAAGGCTGAAGACACAACCACAACCACAGGAGATGAATGAAGAACCCAAAGGCAGTTCTGGAGCAGTTCCCATCCCAGCAGGCTCACAGGTTAAAAACTGACTGCTCAGAGGGCAGTGGGGGGAAAAGCTCCTCTCTTCCACTCCTCCCCTTCCTAAGAAAACCCGGGCTGAGGTGGGTGAGGGAGCAGGAGCAGGAGCAGGAGCAGGAGCAGGGAGCGCCCAGCACTCCCAGGCACTGCTCAGGGAAGGGAGCTGTGCTCCTGCGGGCTCATCACTCAGCAGCAAGGACAGGCAATGATTTCCAGGCACTTGGCTCCCCTTTGGTGGCTGTTTAAGAACCTGTTTGTGTTGCTGTGGGGGTATTTTATTATCCAGAGAATAGGTGTGTTTGACAGGCCCTAAGTGTGAGCTGCTGCCGTGCTCCATGAAATATCTGCTGGAGGGCCCATTTCAGGCAGGGCTCTGCTCAGATACCTCCGCTCATCTCCGTGCTGAAAGCTTCTGCTTTCTCCTTTGTTCATCACTCTTAGCTCCTGTCCTGTCTGATGCATTCCCTGGCCTGTAAGTGCAACTTTCATTCTGCACTTAACGGCGCTGAGGAGTTCCATCAATTGCCTTCCAGCCGTGCTGCATTTTCCCGCTGCAGTGCCTCCTGTTTGCACACAGAAATGGTTATTATTCATTCTGGCTGCCTCTGAAAACCCACAAAGGTGAACCTCCACCTGTGCCAGACTGCCTCACTTTGTGAGCTGCACAAACACACCAAAATACAGCAATCTGCTTTTCCTACACCCCAAATTCTGCACTACCAAGTACTCTGCTCACAACATTCCATTAAATTCATTTACCAGCCTAATGGAGACTGTTAGGGAAATGCTGTGCTTAATCTCTGAGCACATTTTGGTTCTCTTGGCTTCCCTGTGCCCCGCTGCTCCAATGGAAATTGGGATGCTCGACTTTTTAAAGATTTTTCTTGGGAACGGAGGTGTTTAATCTTATCCTAATAAAGTAAATATTGGTTAATCGAAGCTTAAGCTAGCAAAAAGATTAGAGACATTTAATTAGTCAAAATTATAGCTCACACTCTAATATAGTAAATTAGATTAGCCAGGCTTTACAGTTCAAAATTACATTAATGACTGCGTGCATTTTCCTAATATTATAATCTTTAATCTTAGATCCCTGAAGATACTAATAAGTCTCTAACCCATCACTGACTTTACCATCATTATTTAAAATCAGCTTTAAGTTACAGGAAGTAATGATGCACCAGAAAAAGGCAAAATTATGCATCATAAAGAGGCAGGATCGTTCAGATGTGAGACTTAACTGAACCTGTTGTGTTGATATTGCTAATATGGGATGGCAGGCAGAGCTGGCTGGAATTTAGGGAGAGATGTCCCTGTTCCCAGTGCCCTCCTCTCCCTCCTCGCTCAGGGACACATCCACCTTTGAGGAACATCTGTGAGGAGATCTGCTGTTCAGAGTTTCACAGAATTAGCCAGGCTGGAAGAGCCCTCCAAGATCACCGAGTCCAATCTGTGCCCCATTCCCACCTTGTCACCAGAACACATCTGTGCCCCATCCCCACCAGCCCAGAACACGGAGCACCTGTCCAGGCTTTCCTTGGGCACCTCCAGGGATGGCCACTCCAGGCCTCCAAGGCCTGAGCTCCCTTTCCATGAGGAAATTCCTGCTGCTGCCTGAGCTGAGGCTCCCCTGGCCCTAGAGGGGCACTGCAGTGACAGGATCAGTGAGCCCATGGGCACAGATTTCAATTACATTTTATATATTTAATAGATTATCACACCTATTGTGTCCAGCACGTCTCCACGTGCAGCTTGGGCAGAGGAGCAGAAGCCCCGGGGTGTTTGATTGGGGTCAGGAGCCTCTGGCTGAGCGAGCCTAAAACCTGACAGCAAAACCTCCTGCTCCAACGTCTGATCTCACTTAGAGGTGCAATTTGGGGGATTTTTCCCTTCTGATTCCCCAAGGGGCACTACCTCACCTTTCACCTGAATCCATTTTGTGCAGCTCCTGTGTCGCTGCCACTGCCCAGTTGGGGCACTGGGGAGGAGGGGGTGGCACTGGGAGAGCCCAGCAGAGCTGGGGGAACACTCTGGGCTTGAGGAACGGGGGAAACAAGAGGAAAAATCTCTTCTTCTAAAAGCAAAATGAAAGCATGAGGGGATTGGAAAGTGAAGAGCAAAGCAAAGATGTTCCTGTCTCAGCCCTGCTGATTTGGACACTTCCATCCCACAAGTAAATCAGAATTTCTTCTGTTGATGGAAGTCACGAAGGACAGGCAAGAAGTACTGGGAATCGAAAATGTTCCTACTTCGAAAGTTTTTCCTCTTTCAGGGACATTTTCTTAATTATCCTAATTTGTCAAATGTATCTTCACTTTTACAAGAAGTTTCCTTCTCTGCATTTGTTAAAAGAAAGATAATTGCATCTGGAAAGCAGCAAAATGAAAAGAACTTTAATTATGCATTATAATAACAAATGTGTTCTAGTTCAGGTGAGCCAGACCAATTATATGAGATTAGTGAATGGAAACAATTGATGTTTTTGCATTTTCATTTGGGTCTGCTGACCTTTCCCTGCGAATGAGCTCCAATCTGTCTTCCCCTGGTGCTCAACACAGAGCAAATATTTTAATTTATAGAGCCATTTGGAGAAATTATTGCAGTCTGATCAGAGACAAGTTTTACTGAACTTGATCTGTACTCCGCTCTCACAGAGGAGAAAAAGGATTTTTTGCAGCACTTTTTTTGAAAAGGACATACAAGGAGGCGAGCCTTTGGTAATGTTGACACAGTGGAAGAAAAAGTAATTAAAACTCTTATTAAAAATTAAGCTGCCTTTAATATATCCTTCGTTTTCCTCTGTGACATGTGATTTCTGCTGTTTACTTTTGCTTAGCACTTCTGAGTCTCTTCATCAGGTGCCTGAACCATTTGGGACACTTCAAAATGCTTTCTTTAATAGAGACATAGAAAAGATGCCACGCAAATGTAAATCTCCAGCAGCTCCAGTAACTCCTTATTTCACCAAACCTCATCTTAAGGGAAGTGTTGCTAAGAGAATCCAATGGGCTGTGAAAACAGATCAAAGCCTTGCAATTACCGTGTCCCACTTACTTCAGCTGATATTTTCCTTCTGAGTATTCTGTCCCCCCCTTCAGAAGTTCATCCAGCACAGCTGGGTCCTGCTCAGCAGCAGCAGCAGGAGGAGGAGGAGGAGGATATTCTGCAATTAATGCAATATTGCACGAGTCCATTCCTCCCAGCCCATGCCTTTGGAGAAACCTTTGCAGCTTCCCTCAGTGCCAGTGAGGTTGTACATCCCTGGATGCACCTGGGGGCTGCACAGAGGGACCCGAGGGCAGAATTTGGCTGCTTACAACGGTGATGAGTGACAGGGGAGAAACCCCCGGGAGCCTCAGAAGGCACAGAGAGCTTGGGACAGGAAAAGGCTGCTTTATTCTGGGCAAGTCTGACACAGAGCTGGGGGGCACAGTAAGGGTGGATCCCTGCCGTGACCTCATCACACCTTTGTTGTGAATCCCTTTCCATCCATCCCTTTCCATCCATTAACTCTCTGAGTTAGTGACACTTTCATTCCTCATGAAATTAACTCCGTAATCTTCAGTAGGAACAGAAGCCCAGTGCCAGGGTACCTGATGGCTCAGACTGAGAGGAAGGATGTGCCTGGGGGCAGAGCAGAGGAGAGGTGACCACACTGAAATATCCTGTGGGAGGGATGGAGCACCTAAAAACCCGATCATTTCTTTCTGTGGGTATCAGGGATCAAAGATACCACCCACAGCGTTCTGTGGCACCAAACAAGCTGGAAGAGGAGGGGATGATGGAAGAAAAAAAACCTGTAGGTTTTCCTGGCCTTTTTCTCTTGCAGTCCTCAAGGATGTCTGCACAGAAAACACCTTCTCATTGCAGTGTAATAACACCAAGCATTACCTTCCCAATTGCAAGTGATAAAGTTATTTCCCCCATCATCAGCGAGGCTGCATTTTATCCTGTGCAATTGGGGAGATAATGATGGGTATTTCCGTGCTGGGAACTTCGGGACTGAACACAGATTAGAGGGTAGCTGTCCCCGTGCATGTTCTGCAATCACTGGCAGCTAGAATTAATCAAAGCTAAATTGGCTCCCCAATCCTGCAGCACAGAGTGAGGATTCCTGGTAGTTCTGCACACGGGGAAGCACAGAGGTGTGGAGCATATGGCAGATGGATAGGAAGGGAAGGGAAGCAGATTTCCATAAGTTATGGGGTTTTGGGGATCAGGAGGATTTTTTTCACAGAAAGGGATGTTAAACCTCCCCTGGTTCCTTTTGGAACACAGATATATTTGCCAGAAGAAATGAATACTCCCACCTTTACCTGGAATTTCTCCAGGTAACTCTTACCTATCCATGCTCCCCGTGTCCATGGGAATGGAACTGCAGAGGTGGAAGGCAGGTGATGCACCCGCACCACAGGGGCTGAGGTGGAGAATTAAATCCTCACCCCAGCAGGACAGATTAAAGCTTTAAGGGTATCCATCCTCAAACTGCTCAGGTGACAGCTCCTGCTCACACAAACCCCACAACAAGGAGGGTTCCTGCCCCAGAACTGGGACCCCAGGTGGGGAATTTCCCTCGGCAGAGGCTGAGATGTGGCTGTCCCCACACCTGTGGGAACCAGAGCAGTCCAGGAGTCTCTCCCTGCTCTGCCACCGCTCCTGCTCCTCCCTGCTCCCCCCTCAGGTGAGACAGACCTCCCCTCAGGTGGGAAGCAGACACCAGTGCACATTTCCTGCCCTGCCTTCAGCCTCGCACTGGTGTCAATGGAAACCAGTGGCAGCCACCCCAGCTCCAGCAGCTGGACTTGCACAGCTCCCATGAACTGCACAGTGACAAACACTGCACGTGGCCAGCAGCAGCAATTCAGTGCCAAATTATCCTGCCTGATACATCCCAGAAGTTAGCTATTACCCACCTGTGCACCAGCAGTGATTATTTATTCATTTGGAAATGCATTTCTTACCAGACTGAGGAATAATGCTTTTTTCTGAGCCTGGCCTGCACAAACCCCACAATTTATGCTTTCCAAAGCCTGTGCTGAATATCCCTTTAATGTGGTTAAGATTTATCACCTGAGAAGCCTAAGTCTTGTCTGCTTGTGAGGAGAAAACTAAAAATCAGATGAGGAATAGTGCAGCAAAAGTTTAGTGTGTGTTAGTGTTTCACTCGTAAATTGAGATATTTTCCTGGTTTACTCTCCCAGCTATTTCAGACTCTGCTGTGCAGCAGTCTGACATGGTGGATACTTCATCAGCCTGTACATCTTTTGTTATTATTACCGTTACAAAGAAATCTCCAGTTTAGGAGAAACAAAACAATAATTTTGCAATAATGTCACAACACGCTGGGTAAGAACATAATAAACCTTGTTATTATGGCCCTGGAATAGCAAGGAATCACTGAGCACGGTACACAAGAGCATTCATCCAGAATGCTTAAAACCACCCCGTAGATAAAATGGAGTTTCAAACTCAAAGAGCCTCACAAAGAGCACTCACTGCATCCTTTGGGTCAAACCCAGGATCTGTCCCCCTGGGTCAGGACATTATGTCAACCCACAGTGGCTGTGGGAGATCAGGGAGTCGTGGAATGGTTTGGGTGGAAGGGACCTTGAAGAACACCCAGTGCCACCCTTGCCATGGGCAGGACACCATCCATTATCCCGGGCTGCTCCAATGTCCAGCCTGGCCTTGGACACTGCCAGGGATCCAGGGGCAGCCACAGCTGCTCTGGGCACCTGTGCCAGGGCCTGCCCACCCTCCCAGGGAACAATTCCTTCTCAAATCCCATCCAACCCTGCCCTCTGTCAGATTGAAGCCGTTCCCCTTGTCCTGTCCCTCCAGGTCCTTGTGAACAGTCTCTCTCCCTCCTTCTTGGGGATCCCTCCTGTCCCTCCAGGTCCCTGTGAACAGTCTCTCTCCCTCCTTCTTGTGAATCCCTGCTGAGGTGTAACAGGCACAGCCCCCGAGCTGTCAGTGCAGGGTTTGATTTAACTGCTGGCACTCTCTTGGCCCTGATTTTGATTTTGAGCACAAGAGTGCTCAGGTGACAGAAGTTCAGCCCCTTGGTCTCTGCTTTGCTGCAGGTCACAGCCACTGCACATCCCCTGGCATTCCTGGAGATCAGAGCCCCAGACTCTGCAGGTGGGGGCTGGAAGGGCGTTGAGGAGTTTATGGGAAGGTTTTGGATGTGACTTTAGGAAGCATTTTTATACCAAGAAGGTGCTTAAGCACTGGCAGAGGTTTCCTGGAGAGGTGGGCAATGCCCAAGCTGGGGACAACTGTGCCAAAGGCACTCGGATCTTGGCTGAGGTGGGGTTGGACCTAGAGCAGAAACTGCACCACAGCAGCTTTTGAGGCTCAGAGTTCCCAGAAACGGAGCCCAGAGCTCCCTTGTCCTTCCTCTGCACTCCAGCAGCGCCTGTGGGTGGCACTTCCCTCCCAAACGCTGAGCCTGCCACCCAAGCAGAGCCACAAGGAGCTGATGCAGACGAATTTCCCCATCACCAGGGCCTCTCCAGCACGGAGGAGTGGCAGGGAGCTCTCCAGAGAGCTGCCAGGCTGAGCTGTGCAGTGACACTTCAGTCCCACACCATCAGAGCCCTCACTGCCAGGGCTGCACGCACAGCACGGGTCAGCCTGGGCAAGGCGAGCAGGCAGGACAAGTGCACATTTGGGGTAATTATTGATTATATTTATCACTAATATCGCTCATTAGGGATTGCTCCTCGAGCTTCTAATGGGGCGTGAAACGCCACCAGAAAGCTCTCTGCTTTTATCAAAATATTCCCTGTTTCAGCAGGAATTCAGAACTTGGCACCGGGGCCTGATGCAAACTGTCTGCTTGCATATGGTCTGGCAGGAGTGGGGAAACATGTGGAGAATTCTGAATGCACTGCCTTCCAAAGCACTGTGCTGTGAATACACAGCCTTCCAGAACAGTGTTTTCTGAATACACAGCCTTCCAGGACAATGTTTTCTGAATATATTGCCTTCCAGAAAAATGTTTTCTGGATACACTGCCTCCCAAAGCACTGTGCTCTGAATACACAGCCTTCCAGAACAGTGTTTGCTGAATATACTGCCTTCCAGAAAAATGTTTTCTGAATACACAGCCTTCCAGAAAAATGTTTTCTAAATATGTTTCCCTCCAGAACAATGTTTTCTGGATACACTGACTTCCAGAGCACTCTGCTCTGAATACACAGCCTCCCAGAACAGTGTTTTCTGAATACACTGCCTCCCACAACAATGTTTTCTGGATACACAGCTCCCAGAACAATGTTTTCTGAATACACAGCCTTCCAGAACAGTGTTTTATGAATATATTGCCTTCCAGAACAATGTTTTCTGGATACACAACCTCCCAGGACAATGTTTTCTGAATACACAGCCTTCCAGGACAATGTTTTCTGAATACACAGCCTTCCAGAACAGTGTTTTCTGGATACACAGCCTCCCAGAACAAAGTTTTCTGGATACACAACCTCCCAGGACAATGTTTTCTGCATACACAGCCTCCCAGAACAATGTTCTCTGAATACACAGCCTTCCAGAACAGTGTTTTCTGGATACACAGCCTCCTAGAACAATGTTTTCTGAATACACAGCCTCCCAGGACAATGTTCTCTGGATACACAACCTCCCAGAACAAAGTTTTCTGGACACACAGCCTCCCAGGACAATATTTTCCAGCAGCCCTGCCCACACCCAGAGCCAGCACTGTGAGGCTGTCCTGCAGTACAGCCCCATCACAGCACAGAAATGCTGCCTGCAGCACTGCCCCATCACAGCACAGAAATGCTGCCTGCAGTACAGCCCCATCACAGCACAGAAATGCTGCCTGCAGCAGTGCCCCATCACAGCACAGAAATGCTGCCTGCAGCAGTGCCCCAGTGCTCCTCCAGCACAGGGCATTGCTCCTCACCACAGAACAGGCTCTGCAAGGGGACCTGCCCCTTCCTTCTGCCTCGGGGTGCTCTCCACCTCCCAGCCCACCTTCCAGGGAGGATCCAAAACACCTTCCAGGTAATCTTGCACAGGCACCTGAGCGAGGTGTTAAGCCAGGATTAACAATCCATTTTCTTCTACCAATACACAAAAGTGGAGCTCTCTGACAAGCTGGATAGAGAAACACGAAGGTTCAAGAGGAGCTTCCTGCACCCAGGGGGAAAAGCAGCCTCTGTATTAGGATATCAATCCAGCATTATTCAAGGATGTCATTAATTACTCAGCCTGGACTCTGGCCTTTACCTCTCCTATTTATTGCAAGATTGTGAGGAAAAACCAACAGATTCTGGACACGGGATTGATATTCTGTGTCTGTTCTGTGTGCAGGGACTTTTCTGGGCAGCAGGGAGGGTTGCAAAGAGGGATTATCAATGTCTATCCCTGGGAGAATCACCCATGGAAACACAGTGCTGATCCCACAGCCAGAGTTTGGATCCCAACCCAAATCCCTCTCAAGTCTGCCACCTAATTCAGCCACACTTTGCCTCAGAACAGAAATCCCATTCATTTTTAAATGTTCAAAAATGATAGTAAAGGTATGAGGCCTAAAGATTTTTGTGGCTTTTTGGCCTGTAGCTCCCAGGGAATGTTTCATCATTTCATGGTTTGCATCCACCCAAACTCCCCAGGCATCCCCTGAGCCCCGACTTTTACATTTCAATTCTGTTCAGGTTGGAAGTGGCACAGGATTAGCTCAGCTCATCAGGAACATCAGTTCAGGGTAGTTCACAAATAATTACATTTTAATGAATTCTAATCATTTGCAAACTGATTTTTAGTTTGTCCTTTTATTAAGTAGGATGCAAAATTATGGATTTATCAGCACAAAGAAATTCCTTATCTTGCCACAAGGTCAAATAATCCATTTTTGAGGTTAAATGTGTATTTTTTGGGGGTCATAAGAGTTTCTGGGTAGAGACAGATCTCATACTCGTACTTTTCAACTTCCCAGTTTTACAGTAAACACAAGATGAGAAAAAATACACCACACCAAGATGTCTGTGATAAGAACACAAGGAAGAGATTGAATTTGGGGCTCATTCATTTTTGTTTTCATGTTCCTGAGAAAGAGGAATAAAACCAGCTCAGAAGAACATGGGAGAAATATAATCTTCGGATCACTGTTTTCATTTTCCTCCAAAGATTTGGGGAGGGGGTTCCCTGGGATTTTATATTTCTGCTGTAGGCTCCACTAAGCCATTCCAGAATGGCCAAGTGACAGCAGGACTGGGAGAGGCAGGAATGGGATCACATCAAAGGAGAGCAGAATTCACCCCCTGCAGGTTAGATGTGCAATTAAGGTGTTTAAATCCTCAGTGTGATAAAGTCAAATGGCAAACAGGGAAAAACATCTTCAGTGACAATGTGCTTCCTAAACTGGGCACCAAACTGGTGCCCACAGAGCTCCCCTGTGGCTATTCCAGCTCCCCAGGGCAGAAATCATGGCAAAACACTCCAGGCTAATCTGCACCATGTCAAAGGGAGGCTGAAGAATAAGTGACACCTGCTAAAGGATCAGCTCTGCAGTTCTGCCATGCAGCTCCAGCTGCTCACAACTTTCTGTGTCAGATTTTCCCAAGGAGGTGCAGCACTGTCCTCAAATCCCAGCCTGGCTCTGGATGACCATAAAATGACAGAACCTCCTGAGCTGGGAGGGACCCCAAGGATCATCCAGCCACAGACACCCCAGCAATCCCAGTCGGTGTTCCCAAGGATCATCCAGCCACAGACACCCCTGCAATCCCAGTCGGTGTTCCCAAGGATCATCCAGTCACAGACACCCCTGCAATCCCAGTCTGTGCACCCCAAGAGCGGTGTCCCCAAGGATCATCCAGCCACAGACACCCCTGCAATCCCAGTCTGTGCACCCCAAGAGCGGTGTCCCCAAGGATCATCCAGCCACAGACACCCCTGCAATCCCAGTCGGTGTTCCCAAGGATCATCCAGCCACAGACACCCCAGCAATCCCAGCCTGTGCCCCCCTGAGAGCGGTGCCACACAAATTCTCCCCAAATTAATGATGTGACATCTCTGGAAGAACACAAAGAGATGCTTTATGCCTCCTCAGGTACATTAACACACTGATTTTCATGCCTCTGCAAGCATGCACAGCAGTGTTGAAGAAAAGCCTGATTTCTCAGAAGGGATCCTTCTCATGTTAGATATTCATCTAGATAATTATTCTCTGGATTTGGGGTTTCTTCCCAGCTGTTCACCAGCTCCCAACTGATGACTACAAAATGAAAAGTATTTCCTACTAAAAGATGTTTTCTGCTGCAGGATAGGAAATCTCCTTGGAGAGATGCTTTGCTCCACCATGAGAGGGGCACGAGCCTTGTGTTTGTGTCCCAGCTCTGCTTCTCTGGGTGTCCCTGCCCCGTGGGGTCTGTGGGACAGAGGACAGCTGGATGTGGCTCTGCAGGGTGGCCATGCAGGGCAGGGAGAGGACATTTATGGTCTCAAGCACTCAGGGCAGCGCTCAGCACTTTGTTCAGTGGCACTTTAGAGGCAGCAAGCTGAGCTGGGAGGAGTGGCTGTGTGCCAGGGGTTGTACAGGAGGAGCTGAAATCCACCCAAACCAGGGAAACAACCCCATGGATCCAACAGCAAAGAAGGGCCAGTGCCATGGTGGGCAAAGTGGGGGAAACAGAAGCCAAGAAGGGGAAAACATGGAAGAGAAGTTGGGAAAAGGATATTAATTCTTGCTCTAAGCAGCACTTCTAATGCTCACACAAAGGACAGGGCTACAGAGGTCAGGGAGCACTGTCTGAAAGGCAAGGGGGTGCAGTGAAATAACACTAAAGAGGTACTGATATCCCAAATGAAAATTAATTCCTTAAAACAGATGGCCCCTTTGGGAAGAGCTGGACACACATCATAGGATATGTCAAGGATGCCATTACCCTGTGCCTGGTTAAGAGAGCTGCCAGTTTTACAAGAATTTGTGCCTGAGGAAAGGAAAACACCAGGAAGATGTGGCCAAAGTTATTCTATTCTCCAAGATAAAGTCCCACCTTGTCCCCAGCCCAGAGCACCAGTGCCACATCCAGGCCTTCCTTGGACACCTCCAGGGATGGGACTTCAAACCTCCCTGGGCAGCATTTCCACTAAAAAAATCCTTCCTCCAAATTATTAAAATTGAAATTATTCCACCAGATTACTGCCCTGCTTTGCTCAGACAGCACTTCCAAGGGATTCACTGTTCACACCTCTCCAAGGAGTGGCAGAGGAAGCCCAGGAGCAGCAAACCTCCCTGCAGGATCCAGGATAGCTGAGAGCACACAGTTTATCTCTCCTAAATGTGAACAGCTCTGCAGACCCACCCTGTGAGCAGACTCCCTCTCCCCTGGCATTCAGCACACCCAAAAACAGAAGCAAAAACCTTCCTGGGCTGGAGGCTGATTTTCCTTCCCCTGCTGAGCCCACCCTGGGGTTTGCTCAGAGAGAAGTGCCCAATTTGCTGCATGTCTGAAAAGAAGCTGCCTCCTTCTGAAAAAGCCACTGTGTGCATCCACAAGGCACCAAGGAAAACGAAATAAACAGAGGAAAGAGCAAACAACCGAATTTCTGCTTGAGCACCACATCTGCTTAGAAATATCTGGACCAGAACCAAGGCACAAAATGCAATTTGAAGCCATTTTTCAGTGTTCAAGCTATGAAGTGAAATCCATACTGACAACAAAAGCCTCTTCAGGGAATGAAGTTTTATTTGCCACTTACAGTAACTCTCAGCCTGGACAGGCACTGCTGGCACTGCTCACACTCCTCAGGAGAGCAGCAGGAAACACCACCACAATTCCACACACACAACCTGCAGTTCCCAGTTTGCCCCCAGGGCTGCACACCACTGATGCTGACAAATGAGTCCTGTCAAAGTGGTTTCTTTTTTCCCCCCCAGATTTCCTCTGTGGTCAGTTTAGCTCCTGAGGCTGATCCAGCCTCTAGGAAATGCCTCATCTGATCAAAGTTACCCCCATCAGATCAAACTGCAATTTATCCTTCAATTTTCCATGACTGAGAAATCAGCAAATAGGAGACATTGAGTTAAATGGAAAACAAATCATCAAATTCATGATTTATCCAAGCATGAATCAAACATAAACTGGGCTTGCAGCAGATGAACACCCCCACAGCAGATTCTGCTTATTTATAAAAAAATAAATGTTTAAATGTGAGGACAGCAGACTTATGTTCATCTCTAAGCACACACACAAGAAGGAATGCCCAGGAAAGGGAATTGTAAGCACATTCAGGCTGGAGGCAGCTGGGAGAATCCCAGGTTACTGATGGATATTGATGGATGCCGTTGTTCAGGAAAAGCACTGGGACCCTCTGTTCTCACAATCCTGGCACGAATTTGTGGCTGCTGAAGGGACTTGTCAAAAATAGAGAGCTGAAAGTGGGGCAGAGTTTGGGATGGATTCCCTCCCTCCTCCCTGCAGTCCCATGGGAAGGGAGCACAGCCACCAAGTGACCTGCCACACCCTGCTCCCCACCCCAGAACCATTTAGTTCTGAAAACTTATTAAAATTTAAATTTAAAAAGCGACATTTCAGTGCTTAAAACGACATCAGGCCAGTCCGTGCTGAGCCACCCAGTGCAGGCTTCAGGAGAAGGATGGGTACTCTCTAGAGGCTCACTAAGTGCTTTATTTGCCTGTTTGGGTTTTTATGCACTTATTTAGCCATTATTCTTTCCTCTCTGTGTACATAGGCTTGGAGTGGAGGGAGGTGATGTGTTTGCACATTGCAAGAGCACTCGTGGTGAGCTTCTGTCTGAAGCTTCTCATCTCAGCTTCCCCACGATGCTCTCCTTTGTACAACAAACATCCAGCACATTTCCCAAACCTGACTGACACCTCAAAAAAACCTCACAAAACAGAGTAAAAACAAAGCTTAGGAAAAAAAATAGAAAAAAAAAGAGCTTTATAGCTTACAGGATTGAGATATATAAATAGGGGTTTAATCTTCTAGGCAGGAATAAAACTTCCATTTCTTCAGCTTCTGTGTGGCTGAAGCCCAGGGAGCAGCAAACGGCTTCCTGGGACAGCTCCCTAGGGAAAAACCACCCCAGCATCCACACTGCACTGGATTTTCAACAGGGGAAAGCTCCCAGCTCCTGCCTGAGCTTATTTTAGGAAATGTATAAAGCAAAGAAGAACAAAGTGTCCAAAGCAGCATCTTACACCGTGACAAGGGAAAAAATGAAAGGGCAAAGGAGGATTTTTATAGCATGCCCTGAACCTGAACACCTCTGGAAAGCCCCGTGAGCCGGGGCATGAACGAAGGCAAACAGCCTGGTTTGTGTTCTCCTTTCTCCACGTGCTCCCTGGAGGAACAGCCTGCAGGAGAAATTGTTGGGAAGCTCAAAAACCCACCCTGCTGCAACTGCCCCGACGTGGGGCTAAACCCCAACCAGGGCAGGAGAAATCTCAATTTACCTTAAGGAGAGGAAAGCTGGCTTGGGTGTGGAACCTGCTCCCTGCCTCACTGTCCCTGAGCCTTTCAGCTGAGCCAGGGAATGGAAAATGAAAACACAGAAATACACAGTGTGTCTGTCTCCTTCAGCCCTCATGTACCTCGTCCTAAGAGGGACAGAAACTGCTCCAAAATCAGAACAAACTCTTGGACAAATGACCTGTTGGGCCTGGGCACTGAAGGGTTATTTCTGTGTCCAGTACAGGGTTATTTCTGTGTCCAGTGAAGGGTTATTTCTATTTCCAGTGAAGGGTTATTTCTGTGCCCAGTGAAGGGTTATTTCTGTGTCCAGTGAAGGGTTATTTCTATTTCCAGTACAGGGTTATTTCTGTGTCCAGCACAGGGTTATTTCTGTGTCCAGTGAAGGGTTATTTCTATTTCCAGTGAAGGGTTATTTCTGTGCCCAGTGAAGGGTTATTTCTGTGTCCAGTGAAGGGTTATTTCTATTTCCAGTACAGGATTATTTCTGTGTCCAGTACAGGGTTATTTCTGTGCCCAGTACAGGGTTATTTCTGTGTCCAGTACAGGGTTATTTCTGTGTCCAGTGAAGGGTTATTTCTATTTCCAGTACAGGGTTATTTCTGTGTCCAGTGAAGGGTTATTTCTGTGTCCAGTACAGGGTTATTTCTGTGTCCAGTGAAGGGTTATTTCTGTGTCCAGTACAGGGTTATTTCTGTGTCCAGTGAAGGGTTATTTCTGTGTCCAGTACAGGGTTATTTCTGTGCCCAGTACAGGGTTATTTCTATTTCCAGTACAGGGTTATTTCTGTGTCCCGTACACGGTTATTTCTATTTCCAACAAGTAGAAATGAAGCAACTCCCCAGTGCACGGGTCAAGGCCACCCAGCATCTCCATTCCCAGTGATCTGCAATCTTTGCACCATTAAGGGACAGAACTCGCTGCTGTTGGATTTCCCTGCAGTTTTGAGCTGCACGTCACATTTGCTCCTCTGAGGAGTGCGTGCCTGGCCAGCGCCGTGCTCAGCAGACATCCTCCTAGGGCTTGTCCACACAGATATCGAGCATCTTTATCAGCATCCCAAGTGGGGGAATAAAAGCAGGGATGGCGTGGAGCCAGGGAAGCGCTCCCTTTGCACAGCCTGGGCTGCTCTGCAGTGATTTACTGACACCTCCTCTGGCCCCAGCTCCCTGTGCTCATCCAAGCAAGTGTCCCTGCAGCCCTCTGGGGACTGGCACAGGGAGCTCTGGAATATTTCCTACAAGAGGGCACAAAACCCAGGTTCCTCAGGGAAGTGAAAGGCAAGGGAAGTAAAGGTGATTTTACCACACGTGCTGGGCAGTGCTGGGTTAGGGGCTGAACTCCATTCTTGCAGAGGCCTTTTCCAAAGTGAATAATTCTGGGATTTGTTGGCACACAGCAGTGAATGTCCCCGGTGTGTGTGTGTTTATTCCTCAGGGAATTTCCTCCTTGCAATGCAATTCCCCCATGCTGGGGAAAAAGGAACCCCCACCACTCATCCCCCGATTCACCATTCCAGTTCTCTTGTCAGGAAAGAAAGGAGCCCTCACCCCTCCCTGGGGCTGTAAAATGCAGTTTTAAATACCTAATCCTTTGGGAATAGCTACATAATTGTCATGATCTCAGGAATCCTTCCGTGTAAATTCCTCCTGTTATTATCCCTCTTCCCCAAAAACCCCACAACAACAAATCCAAGAATGGCTTCCTGATTTGGCTTTCAGGATTTAAAGAACTGCTCCTCTTTTTATGTAGAGCATGGATTCTGAGCTCTGCAGTTACCAGAATTCCTGCATGGATTAAAAGCAATGGGATTGTAAATATTAACATAGCTGGACAGGACTGGACAACCACAAGGTCCCTTTTTTTGTAGGTCCATAAATACCTATCACAGCATCATCTCAGGCAAACACAGAGCAAGAGTCCAACTCTCCTTTCTCATGAGGTGAGAACAGGAAAATGGAGAGAGCTGCAGAAAGCAGTGATGAGTGAAAGGCAGGGGGTTGTTTTCATGGAAACCTTCCCTGGCAGGTGGGACAGCCCACCTGGAGAAGAGGGAACTTTGCTGGGTTGCAAAGGCTGGTGCTGTCCCTGATGTCCTGTTATACACGTGGAAAATGGGCACTTTTTTACTTTGGTGGGTGACCTTGAAGTGCTGTGCCCAAAAACCCACAAAGGCAAGGAGAGACTTCACCTCAGCAGGGCACTCAGGAAAAGGGGATTTTTTAAGAGATCAGGAGATGCTGCTCCTCTCAGGGCATCCTTTTCTGGCAAAGGGAGGAGAGAGTGCACAACCAAAAGCACAGATGCACGCCCCAAGCTGTGAAATTCCTGCTGCTGCTGTTTAACCTTGGAATCTTCCTTCAGGACCAAAAAATTCCCATTAGGATGACTCCAGAAGGAAAAGCAACCTCCCTCTGTTCTCTTAGCTGGTTCTTTCCTTCCCTCTCAGCAGAGAAGCGTCTTGTTTAAGCACAACAAAAATTGGGGTCCGAGTTAATACCGAGGGGAGAGGAGGCTCCCAGCCTTTGGGGATGGAGATTCCAACAGATGGAAGAGAGCAGAGAAAATGGGATGCAGATACAGCAAATAGCAGGAGGGATGCGGGCAGATTATCCTCTCCAGTTGATCCTTTTCATTTGTGTGGTACAGGCAGATGCTCGCAGAAATGGGAAAGCACGGAATTTGAAAGGGATAAAAGAAAATGCAGTTTGATACAAGGGATAATTAACTCGGGGAACGTGCGGCTGCAAGGTGATCTGAGAGCTGAGGTTCAGGGGATTCAGGAGAGGAGGAGGCTCGGGGGGTGAGAACAGCTCCCATTACATCAGATAAGATTAAATGCAGAATTCATGCTCGTTGGTAATGGGCGAAACAGCAGAGGGTGAGGAGCTGGGAATGAGCTTTCTTGAGGGATATCTTTCCATAATACTCCATTACAGGGTTTCTAATTTCATCCTTTCAAACCTCCAACACTGAGCACTGTTTGACATTGAAAACTGAAATGAAAAAGCTCCAGAGGATGTTCATATTGTAATTCCTCTGATTTATGTAACCGTTTCTGGGAAGTGCCTATTCTCTGAAAACAAACTGCCTGAGCGTGGAGGTACAACTGCATTTCAGTATTTACCTGGGTAAAATGAAGCTCTTGTTTCTGAGCCAGCAGTGCCCTGGGGCCCCTTGCAGCCCCTTGGCCGGGGTGTGTGACCTCAGTCTCCCCCCAAGAGGAGATGTTCATTCACCCTGACACACTGCACATCCCCTCTGGCTCCCAGGAAGGTGGGAGAGCTCCCAGTGACTGCCCAAACACCTCTGACTGAGCATCTGTGCCTGCAGTGCCCTCCTGCTCCCGGGTTGGTGCTGCAGGGCAGGAATTTCTGGCTGCAGGATGTGCCTGGCACTCCCACCATCTGCTGGATAAATATTTGTGGCTGGGCAGAAACAACCCAGCAGATTCCAGCTCGGAGGGGAAGCCCATTTGCTGTGATTTATCCACTTGCTGCAGAGGATAAACACTGATGCCATCCTGATTGCCCCTTGTAAAGATCCTGTCATCTGCAGCAACCCGCCTGCTCCAACTGTCGTGGCTGTGCTGCACAGCAATAAACCCTGCAAGGTGACTGGAGGGGACAGACTGCCCTGCCTGGGCACTGCCACTCACCTCACTTTTAACATTCCAAGGCCAGGACACTCCCTGCCTTCCTCACAGTGTGGCCAGAGCTTTTCCTCACCCTGGCAAGAAACACTGAAGGTCTCTGAGTCTCAATTCAAATGTATCCCCCAAGGGAAAATGGAGAAACCCTTTATTCCCTTCTGGTACTCCTTGCAGGCTTTCTGAGCACATCCCATGGTTTGCTGGATGTCTGAGCTCCCACTGCAGTGTTCTCTCAAGTTTGGGGCACAGCACAACGTGCCAGGATAAGAGAAGAGTGTTTGAGAATTTCCTGACAGTTCTGGCACTAAATCCCACTCCCTGAAATCCCTTAAGCATGTTGCATGCTGGAAAGCACTGGAGCTTCACTAGAAACTGGGCATAAACAGTCCCACGTACTTAAGATTATCATCAACCTGCCAGTTCCCTCTTATCTGAGACTTTTTAAATTCCGTTTCCTTCTCTTTATCCCCTTTGTGTGCCGGTGCTTGAGCCCACGATGACAGGAGGTGGCAAGGCTGCAGTTCAGAGCTGCTGCAGGACTCCCATCCCAAATCCCACAAAAACCAGCACCTCCGGAAGGGGAGAGGGAAACTCTGGTTTCGTGCTCATGGTCCCCAACAGCTGAGTGCAAACTGGGCTGAGGGGAGGCTGCAGGTCACACTTCTGGAACAACAAACAGCAGTGCCTGAGCTTCCCCTGCTCCCCATCTCCTGAGACACGTTTGTCTCTGAGGAACAGAGAGCTGAGCTCCTGGTGGTCAGGAATTCTGTCCAAGCCCTTCCCTCTGCTGTGTGCCCATGCCCAGGCTGCAGGGAAGTGAATTTCTGCACGGTTTGGATGGGAGCAGCACCACACCCAAACCCAGCAGGAACGAGGATCCCCCCTGGATCTAATCTGCTTCATGTGCACCTTTGGTTCTGTCTGTACATCTTCAGAGAGTGCAGCCCTGACAAACCTGCATTTTGGCTATTCTAGGTACAAGCTAATTCATGGGCAAGGTTAACCCAAACATTTTAAACCCCTTTTTCAGACAGATTTTCTAGGGGAAAGTATCTGTGTGCATTTAGAGATGGATTCTGGAGGGATTTTTTTAAATTTTGTTTGAATATTCGCTAGCCATGAATACAAAGGGAATTCTCTACTTTGTAGCACACCACTCCGGGCCTTTTTTATTCCACTTTGGCTCTCTCCAAGCAGGAATGTGCCAGGCTGCCGGCAGTCCTTAGCTGAGTCCAGGCTTTGGGAATGGTGGGGGCTGCCCACTGCCCCCTTTCCTCACTGCTGCTGCCCTGTCTGGGCTGCTGGATTCCCCACTTTGGGTTCCTCCTCTGCCAGCCTCCCTCCTCTGAGCAGTTGTGCCAGATGATGATGTTTTAATACCACCCCTCTAATCAGGTTAGTCAGTGTAATACAAGCAAAATGGTGATGAGATGGATGCTGCTACTGCATTCCCTATTTTTATCTCCATTGATTCTCCCGTGCCGCTCATGAATCACCCTCCTGCAGAAGTGACAGGTTTATGTCAGCCACCACAGGGCTGGACCAATACCAGCTCCAGCACGGATTCAGTGTCACACCAGAATTGTGTCATGCTGACCCTGTTTGATCTGTTGGGGTACAGAACCGGCGGCTCTGTGCTGCCAGCTCTGATCCTTTTCTCATCACACATTTCTCTGTCTAAAGGAAGGTTTGTGCTTTTACTGCTCGCTGCCCTGGCTCCAGGCACGGGATTGCATGTAAATAATAATGTTATTTCTAGAGACACCCCAGCTCTTCAGTTCCAGCCTCCTCGTTCCGTCCTAGCTGGAATAACTCACACCCAACAGCATTGGCTGTTACTACAAACTGAGGAATTTGGGTGTCCTTTCCCTGCCCCTGCTGTGGTGAGAAAGGCAGGGCAGAGAAGGAAACCTCTGCAGAAATGGGAAACCTCGGCAAAATCAGCGGCTGGAGATAAAACAAAATAGGAGGAGGCCTTTTCCTGCTGATTTCCTCAAAGTGAGGGAATACAGAACCCTCATTTGCAGTTTGGATGAGCTGCAGTAAATTGCCCAACTGTTCTCTTCTGCCAGAATAATGCACTTGCCAGAACCTCATCACTATAAACTGCTGCAGCTCCATTGACTCCGGCACAGGCAGAGCTAAAGGAGTCTTTGGGTCATTTGTTCTTTTTTTTTCCCTGAGAAAAAGTGTTCTGCCACTTAAAACAAAGGGCAGGGAGCCAGAAGAGATGATTTTGTACCAAATTTTCTCACAGATTTTCTGTAAGAACTCACAGCTAAGAGCAAGGGCTTGGATTTGAAAGAAGTTTTGCAGTTACATTTGCTAAATTTAAAGCTCCTGTCGCTGAAATTTCCTGGAGAAGCTGGATGTGAATTCCTTGGGCTCTGCCTGTGGCCAAGGAGGTTTCTAACAAGGCGACTCCCATAGGACAAGGACCAAGTTTTGACTCTTTGAAAGCCTGTACCTCCTTTCTTAAGCCCTGCCAACAGCAGAAAATCATTTTAACGATGAGCCATGAGCTTGTCAGCACCACTTCCCTTAGCAGGAATCCAGCCTCACTCTAAGAACTGCCATAAAATACTCTCTTGGTGTTGCAAACAGATGAGTGCAGACATAAAAGTCTGGAGTTTAGCATTAATTAAAGCTCCCCAGCAAAGTTTGCTCTTCATCTCCTAAATTATCTTATTTAAATTCTTTAACCCCCCCAGTTCTGGCTGTGCAGATGCTCTGGTACCACGGAGCAGCTCAGCCCCAGCTAAAAGGCAGGGACACCTTCCACCATCCCAGGCTGCTCCAAGGTCTGTCCAGCCTGGCCTTGGGCCCTGCCAGGGATCCAGGGGCAGCCACAGCTTCGGTGGGAATTCCATTCCAGGGCCTCCCCACCCTCACAGGGAACGATTCCTTCCCAAAATCCCATCCAGATTCCCTGTGGCAGTGGGAAGCCATTCCCCTTGTCCTGGCACTCCAGACTCTTTTCCAAATCTCTCTCCATGGTTCTTGTGGGCTCCCTTCAGGCACTGGAGAGACACAGTGAGGTCACCCCAAAGTTTTGTGTCCAGGCTGGACAACCCCAGCCCTCCCAGCCTTTCCTCCCAGCAGAGCTGCTCCGTCCCTCTGGCCTCTGGCCCTCCGTCCCTCCGTCCCCCAGGGCTGGGGCAGCTCTGCAGGAGCACAAGGTGGCACAAGTGGCCGTGGGGAGCCCTTCCCACCCCGTGTGGGGAGCCCTTCCCACCGTGTGTGGGGAGCCCTTCCCACCCCGTGTGGGGAGCCCTTCCCACTGTGTGTGGGGAGCCCTTCCCACCCCGTGTGGGGAGCCCTTCCCACCCCGTGTGGGGAGCCCTTCCCACCGTGTGTGGGGAGCCCTTCCCACCCTGTGTGGGGAGCCCTTCCCACTGTGTGTGGGGAGCCCTTCCCACTGTGTGTGGGGAGCCCTTCCCACCCCATGTGGGGAGCCCTTCCCACCGTGTGTGGGGAGCCCTTCCCACCCTGTGTGGGGAGCCCTTCCCACTGTGTGTGGGGAGCCCTTCCCACTGTGTGTGGGGAGCCCTTCCCACCCCATGTGGGGAGCCCTTCCCACCCCGTGTGGGGAGCCCTTCCCACCCCGTGTGGGGAGCCCTTCCCACCCCGTATGGGGAGCTCTTCCCACTGTGTGTGGGGAGCCCTTCCCACCGTGTGTGGGGAGCCCTTCCCACCGCGTGTGGGGAGCCCTTCCCACCGTGTGGGGAGCCCTTCCCACCCCGTGTGGGGAGCCTTTCCCACCCTGTGTGGGGAGCCCTTCCCACCCCGTGTGGGGAGCCCTTCCCACCCCGTGTGGGGAGCCCTTCCCACCCCGTGTGGGGTGCCCTTCCCACCCCGTGTGGGGTGCCCTTCCCACCGTGTGTGGGGAGCCCTTCCCACCCCGTGTGGGGTGCCCTTCCCACCCCGTGAGCACCCTCCAGCCCCGGGAAGTGCCCACCCAGGAACTGCTGCAATTCAGCGTTTGGGGCTGCTGTGTTCTCTGGCTTTTGTGTGCACCCATGGGAGACAATTCCTAAGAGGAAACCGCTCTAAATTCGGCTCCAAAAGAGGCAACAGAAGTGTCTCCACGGCGGATCCCATGGGTGCTGTGTATTTTTAAAGGAGGCACCCACTCAGCTCTCCCCAGGGGCCTGTGTCAGGCACAGAACAAGCAAGGCCAGGCTGGGATCTCCCTCCCCACCCTGGGGAGCTCAGAGGAGCAGGAATTCAGCCTGCTGCAAGTGTTTGGTGGCTGCTGCACGCCGTGGTTGATTTAACACCTCCCCATACCCCTGTCCATGGGGTGTGTGAAGGGGAAGGGCTGCACAGAGCACAGGATCCATCCCCACATCTGCCCAGCTGTTTTCCCTCAGCAGCTGGGGTGTGTGCATGACAGCAGCAGGGCTGCAGCTCGCAGAGCTCGTGCTGTGCAGGGCACATCCCAGGCTCGCTCCATCTGCACATGCCTTTAATGTCAGGTCGTGGCTCAGCCCCGGGCCGTGGTGGGGAAGGGAAAAGCTTGGGCAGCAGAGCGAGAGGCAGCCACGCTGGGGCACGACAGGCTCTTCATTTCAGAGAGAAAAATCTCCATTCTTTGGAAAACACTGCTCGAAATTTTCATCTTCATTCAGCTCAATGGAGCAGCCTCATAATTTACAGCAGCAGATAAAGCTGGGAGATGTAATGTGAAATATCTGAAGCAGCTCTCCCCCTGATTTAAAATGCACCTTGGGCAGCAGAGCCTGAACTCCCCTCGGCGTGTGTTTCTGGCAGATAAGTAAACAATTTGGAACTTTCTGAGATAGTCACAGGCAGGGGAGCAGGAGCTCACATCCAACTGCAGCTGCAGTGCCCCACTGATAAGGTTTTGGGGTGGTTTGGCACAGCTGAAAGGAAGTGGCGCCGGAAGAATAAAAAGCTTTTTGTGTACAAGTTGTTGGATCAGAGATAGCGAGGAGAAAGACATCATTTTTACAGGAGAACTCTGAGAGTGGCCTCGGTGGCAGGGGCGAAGCTCAGGCACAGAGCACGTGAGAGGGCAGCTGAGCAGCCCCACGCTGGGACAGAAGGGGCACCAGGGACAGGGACAGGGACAGGGACAGGGACAGGGACAGGGACAGGCTGGAAGCTCAGAGGACATTTCTGGTTGTGTTTCACCAGGGACAGAGGGCTGGACTCAAACCTTTTCTGTAAACACCCAAGATTTAAAAGCAAGGATAAGAAACACCACGCTAATGTTGACTGAGCAACTCCAAAACCCCACTTCTGTTACCTGACTGCACACAATTCCACAAGATTTCTCCTCCTTTCCAGCAGCCTTTCTCTGGGGCATTTTGCATTTAACATTTGTAATAAATAAATCGGGGCTTTAGCTCCCTATTGGGCCATTTTGCTGGGAATTACAGAACGTGCTGAGCTGGAAGGGCTCCCAGGGGATCACCCAGTCCAACTCTGCCCTTGCATGGACACCCCAGGAACCCCACCCTGTGCCTGGGTGTCCTTGCACTCAGACAGGCTCAGAGCTCTTTGGCATAAGCCCAGTTTATCACACAAATTGAACAATTCTGAGTGAAAACAGCCCAGCAGTGACTCCACGTCCATTTTCTCATTCCTCTCCCATTCCAAGGGGCCATGAGGGATCATCTCTTTGATTTTGATGTCATTGCCTATGCTCTTTCTTCATTCTAAGAGGAATAAAAGCAACCAAACCCGGAGCAAAATAAAAATACTTCGGTCAGAAATTGTAATTTTGTCTCCCAACTGCGGGGAGGAATTCTGAGGCCGCTTGCTCATGCTTTGTTTAACAGCTCTTGGTGGTTCATTGCTCCATCCTTTTCTGTGATCCACGTGGGACTGCTGAAGTTACTCACGGTGCATTTCAAGTGCCCAGCCCCGACGTGGCAGTGACTGACAGAGCCTGGAGAAGTGCAGTACAGCTCCAAACCTGACCTAACTCCCAAGCAGCCTCCGTGTGACAGTGGCAGTGACTGACAGAGCCTGGAGAAGTGTAGTACAGCTCCAAACCTGACCTAACTCTCAAACAGCCTCTGTGTGACAGTGCCTCCATCAAAGGGACTTTTCCATGTGTCAGCCTGTTGCTGCAGCAACCCTGCTGCTCTGACTGCTGACAGGCACGGCTCTGCCTCATCCGGGCTCACATGGCTCCCATTAATCCCCTGGGACCGTGCCAGGGAAATCGGGATTCATGTGCAGTTCCTTGAAAATGAAGGGACTCTTGCAGGGAAAGTACTCCAGAAATTCCCCCCGCTCCCCCTCCCTCATCCATAACCTTTGTGGGAATGGCTGTGCTGGCACAGGGCCCCAGGAGGGTCAGGAGGACAGCGAGGAGCTCTGAAATGGGTTTGGCTTTGGTTGTACATTTCCTGAGAGCCAGCACAGGACAGGTTATCTTGGGGAACGCAGGAGCCGCGTTTTTGGGGCTTGTTTTCCCTCTGGGGGTTTGCATGTCAGTGCATCCCATTTCCAGTTCTCCAGATCTTCACTGGGGCTGGGAGGGAGGCAGTGGAAGCCCAGACTGTGAGCCCAGGGCTGTGCCTTTCCCAAAGCTGGAGCTACCCCAGCCAGCCTGGCAGGATGGCACGAGGACACGTGCAGCTGTGATGGAGACTCCAGCATTTGGAGGGACATCCCACATCCCTGAGGGTGCTCCAACAGCCTCTGCTCAGACCCTGCTGGGAGCAGAAGAGGGAAACCCTGTGCTGGAACAGACACAGTGCAAGAGAACGAGTCAGGGCCTTTCTGTGTTTGCCAGTGAGCAACAGACCAGGAAAATCCTTCATTACCTCCGTTCCCAAAGTGCACAAAACCCCTCTGGAAAGGGTTAAACCCCAAAATGCTGCTGCTGTATCCAAAATACCTGTAATTACAGAGGGCCTGTGTGTCACAGTGAAGTCTGTGGGAGTGCCAAACTGGGGGAAAAATTGCATTGTGAGACCAATTTCCACTGGGACACAGCGGCCGTGGGCTGTCTCCACTGCCCCTGTGTGGGGAAATTCTGCTGTTTGCTCACCCAAATTCTGCATTTCAGGAGGTGCCTCTGCACTCTGGCTGTCACTTCCACCCACCCAGCCTCCAGCAGGACCTCGGTGGCACCCAGCAGAGTGGGAGGGGGCTGCTCCTGGAGGCCAGCCAGAACCAGCGTGCTGCAGGCTGAAATAGGGCAGGTTTGGGTGTGCAGAGCCGGGGGCAGACGTGGGAACAATCTCAGCGCTAAAAGAATTTATAACTCTCCTCTTTTAAACTTGGGCAGTCTGAAAGCTCAAAGGAAAAAAAAAAAGACACACCAACAACAACCCAACCAGAAGGTGTGATTGCAAAGAGCCTGGTGGACCAAGAAAAGAAGCTCAAAGCTGAGCCTTTGACACCAGTTCTGCCTCTTTGGCCACAGAACTGATTCCCATCTCCCACTGGTTGTGCCACCCTAATGTAGCAAAGCTCTAAGAGTATTTAAGGAACCTTCTGCACTGTCAGAAATTTAAAAAAAAAGAAAGAAAAGAAGTTACTTTAACAGCCCTTTCAGGTACTGGCTCCTGTAGCTGAAGTGAAAACAGTGCCAAAGTGGAATAACGAAGCTGTTTTAATTTGGAATTTTGATTTTGCCCTGAGAAAGCAAAGTCATCGTTTGAGAGCTCAGAATTTCCTGGAAAATACCCTCTAACCTTCAGCAGGGAGAGAGAGGGAAGGGTAATAACCTCCCACTGCAAAGCTTGCCCAGGATCATCAACTCATTACTGCAACCCAAAATCTAAAGTCAACCCAAACTAGGACAGGCTGGGCTGCTCACAGCCCCAAAGCTGTGCAGTAAAACTAATCATTCTGGGATGGGATTTGTTTCTTTGCTGCAGTACAATCTCTAGTTTCGTTGGTCAAATCAAGCCTTTCTGAGAAAAGCAGATTAGAGGAGTTGTTTAAGGTATTGAGGGGGGAGCGGGATTTAAGCTTTATTACTGCCCAGGATATACAAAACAGACCGTAATGAAAAAAGCAGCATTGGGATTGTACTTCCAGCCCAAATGGAAAATGTGGACGGAGGACAGGGCCATATGGAGGAGCTCAGAGCTCGGGCAAGGGGAAATGCCCCATTTCCCTGCCCGCCTTGGGATACACCCTGGGGAAGGGAGGGGGAAATGAGGAATTCCCCCAGCACAGGCAGCAGCTCCTGCCCCGACAGCCCCAGGACTGCTCATGGACACAGCGAGGAGAACTCGCCTCACCCACCCACGGAGCTCCTGCGAATGCAACGCCGCCACTTTTCTGTTTGACTTTGGGATGTGTTCTTCAGGTTTGTCTCTCCCTCAGCCGTGCCCAAACCACCCTAGCTCCGCTCCAAGCTGCACAAACCCAACGTGGGTTCCTCAGTTTGCACCTCCTGGCCTCAGGACCTTTCCTTGGCTGTTCTCCACCAGGTGGTGCAGGACAGGAGCCACTGACACCCTTTGGTTTGGTTTGGTTAACACAGCCCTCACCGAGCCCTGCACTATGGAATATTTGAGGATTGTCCTGCACCTGTCCAGCTCATCCATCCCCTGCCCAATTTAGGAATTTAGGTATTTAGGATATTCTGACAATGGAGGCCCAGTGTGCTGATTTTCTGGGGAGTTCTGGTCCCCTCAGATTCCCCAAGCCCTAAGCAGCCCTTTCCCTGTCCCCACAGCCAGGACACCCTGGCACAGCCACTCACCGAGGCAGCAGCAGTTCCCTCGCTGAGGGGCTGCAAAGCATTTTGCACCAGCCTTTCTTAGGGACTTTTAACTCAATTACCCATTTGAAACCAGACAAACACTGCCCTGCCTCCCACTTGCACAGCGCTCTCCAATCCAGCGAGGAGGGAGAGGTGTGAAAATCAAATTTTGGATGCTTTGGTAACAGTCCTTTAGAAAGATTTGCAGCAAAATAGTTTTCCCTAAGTGTGGAATAAGGAAACTTAGGTGAAGTGTCTCACGAAGGATTGATAAACCACTGAGCATTCACAGTCTGTGAACAAAATGTATTTAATGTCTCATCAGCGGGTGAGAAAAATGCAGCATCACTTCCTATAATCCCATAGATATCTAGTAACAAATACTGTAAATGAACATTTATCATGATGTTTAAATCTGATAAAAGTGTCCAAGAAGGGTTTTTGCCATTTCACACTGCTGAAGCTCAGATGTGTGTTAGTATCATTCCCTTCACAAACAAAATCTCAAAAGAGTCAGCAAAAAGTAGCAGATTTGCAAGGAAATTAATGAGGTTTGTGTCTTTATCATTCTCAAAAGGGAAAAACGGCAGTTTCACTCAGGAAAAGAACTCACAGCTTTAGCTCTGCTTGGGGAAATCCAACAGAGAGTTTGAACTCTATACGGAAAATTTCAACTTACTAGAAATTGATGTTTTGTGGGTTAGGTTGGCTTGCATGTATTTGGTTTAAATGTGGTATTTCTCAGTTGGAGATAAACGTTATGGGGCTAATCCTGTACTGTGGAAAACACAGCTCACTAAAATTCAGGAATTGTGCTTGAGTAAGGAGTAAATCAGTGCAGAGGACGAGCCCTTATGTAAATATTCCATCTACAGAAACACACAAATTACTGAAAATCCTTCTGTTTCTATCTCCCCACCCCTAACAATTCCTAAAACCCTGAAAGCTGCCCATTCATTAATTTCCAGGAACTGGGAATTTCAGAGACAACTCCACGATCCATCCAAGCAACTCCCTTCCTTTTTTTGAATAGCTCCAGTGCTTTGGCAATAATTTGTTGGTCACTTCTAACCCAGAATGGAGCTCAGCCGTAAAGTTTCACTGAATTTTACCCTTACAACCTATTCAGGATCCGTACTGCATGTCCAGGAATGGGAGCTCTGCATCCTGCACTAACGAATGGATCGTTCTGCTGTTGCTGAGGTGTCTTTGGAAGCTGTTTCTGCACCTGAGCATCTGCTCCAGCTCATTACTATTCCTCCCTGGAGATCATTTATTTTACACAAGTAGCACAGATAGGAAAGACTTGGTGTAAAAACTGAAAATTCCTTGGAATTCAGTAAAAAATATTGGGGTTGTGAACTTTAAATACACTTTAATGTAACACAGTGGAGGGCAATGTGCAGATAAAGAGGGTATTTCCTTGGACAGCTCCATTGCCAAGGGAAAAGCTTTTGAACAGGAGTAACACACCAGCATTTTATTTTATTTTATTTTATTTTATTTTATTACTGAGTCTTCAAATTCTCTCTTATCTCCAAATCCATTACTTTTATCCTAATGAGCCAGTTTTACTGGTCACATTGGCGTCCCTCATTTTTTGTTTAGAGAGCTGGAAAAGGAGTCATTAGTCAGATGCTGAGCAATAACCAGAGTTCATATCACTCACACGTCCTTCCTCAAATAATTAAACACCAGCAAAACAATCCATTCATTTCTAATACAAGCCAGAAAAAATATTAATAAAAAATAAATCTGCAAGCTCCCTGACAGTGGCAGATGCAATTAAACTCCCAGTGTATGAGCCTGGTACAAACTGCTGCACCGTGGTATGGCAGAGCTCCTCTTCCCTTAATTAACTAAAACACGGGGAGGACAATCCCAAGGCTTGGTGGCATTTCCTTCGCTGGCAGAAATGCTTGGGGATGATTTTATGATGTTATCACAAAGAGATTTGGAGCAGTTACTGCCATGACTCCTCTCTGCCACCTCCAAGAGTGACAGATTCCACGGAGAAACTTCGCTGCTATTAACGGATATGAAGGATTAATATTTTAGAACATCATTGCTTTATAGGCAGCATAACCAGGGCAGTAATATTTGATTTTTATATTTTATATTTTATGCATTCCCAGCTCTGTAACACACCGGAGCTTTGACTCCCCTGCACGGGTGTGATAGAAAGCAGAGCAGTTCGTGGCTCTTTCTGTCCTGGTGGCGGTGACCGCGGGGAGCCAGCGCTGGGGTCCCATCCCTGCGGCCCCGAGAGAGCCAACCTGACCCCGGAATTCCCCGGCCCTGCGGCACCGCCCGCACCGCACGCAGGGCAATTTAGGGACAGCAACGAGGGCAATCTGAGGGAGCTCTGCAGGGCACACAGGGGCAGCACAGAACTGCAGGGCAGCACAGAACTTCTGCTGGGCACACAGGGGCAGCACAGAACTTCTGCTGGGCACACAGGGGCAGCACAGAACTTCTGCAGGGCAGCACAGAACTTCTGCAGGGCACACAGGGCAGCACAGAACTGCAGGGCAGCACAGAACTTCTGCAGGGCAGCACAGAACTTCTGCAGGGCACACCAGGGGCGGCACAGAACTTCTGCAGGGCACAGCAGGGGTGGCACAGAACTTCTGCAGGGCAGCACAGAACTTCTGCTGGGCACAGGAAGGACTTCCCGGCTCCCTGCCAGGCTGAAGGCAGCTCTAAAGCCGAGCTTTCATCCCGCACACGGGCACTTATGCGGAACTCAAGTCCTTTAAACACTGGCACTCTCCTTCCTTCAGAGGCTGTTCCCCCTAAACCCGAGTGAGTTAAGGCAGTGTTCAGTGCATTTCCAGAGCATCCCGCTGCTGCCTGTGGCTCAGGGATTTGAACACGACTTTCTTCACCGGGTTTCACTGGGGGAAATTTCCCTGAATTCCCCCCGTGTTTGTGGGACCACCCAGCTTTGTGTGCACGGCTCCCCTGCAGGGCTGAGCAGGGAACAGCGAACTCCACCTGGAGTCCCCGGGAGAGGTGAGCGCACCCCGAGGGGCACAGCCGGAGCCGATGGAGGCCCCCCAGCCGCGGGGTGCTGAGCGCCCCCGGGAGAGGTGAGCGCACCCCGAGGGGCACAGCCGGAGCCGATGGAGGCCCCCCAGCCGCGGGGTGCTGAGCGCCCCCGGGAGAGGTGAGCGCACCCCGAGGGGCACAGCCGGAGCCGATGGAAGCCTCCCAGCCGCGGGGTGCTGAGCGGCCCCGGCTCTGCTCCCCTCAGCCCGCCTGCCTTGCCCAGCGCTCCGCAGGGCTGCACCCCTCCTGCGTTCCGATGTTGGGGCCGCCGTGTCCTTCTCTCCCCGGGCACCGGGAGCTTCCCGGGTGTTTGAGGGAGCTGAGCGGGGCTGAGGCATCGATCTTCAGCTCCGCACGGGAACGCGGTTTTGGGAACAGCGGGAAGCTCTCCCCGCTGCCATAAACAGCTCCTTTCCCTTTGGGTTTTTTGTTTATTTCCTTCCCCGCTCTCCACGTTCAGTGTTTGCCAAGCGAAAGAGGGACAGGCAGCCACAGCAGTGCCAGATTGTGCCCACATCTTTCCCACAGTCTCTCCTAACCCCGAACTCTTCCGTACTTTGTATTCACCGTCTCACTTGACTGACACAAGAACCCCACTGTAGGAAGAGAGGCTTCCTGTGAGCCGAGCCCCGTTTCCATGGCGCGGAGTTTTCTACTTAAAAATAAACTCGCGTTTCGCGGAGTTTTCTGCCCCTGCCCGGGGGTAGCGGCAAACACGTCCCGCGTCCCCCCCGTTCCCTCCGGAACCACGGCCGCCCGCCCTGCGCTCCGAGCGGGACACTCCGCACCCCTCGGCACAGATTTTAGGGTCCCCGAACCCTTCCTGCGGCGGGGACGGAGCTGCCCGCCCGGCTCTGGCGGCCCCTCGCACCGCGCCCCGCGGAGCGCCTGGAGCCGACACCCCGCGGGCTCCGGGGATGCTCCGCGGGGATCCCCGCGCCCAACTTCCCCGGCACCGCTCAGCGGGGCCAACTTCGGGCAGCGGCCCCGCCGAGCCCCGGCAGCGCAGCATCCCCGAGCACCACGAGCATCCCCGAACATCCCGAAAATCCCAGAGCATCCTTGAGCATCCCCGAGCACCCCGAGCATCTCGAGAATCCTTGAACATCCTCGAGCATCCCTGAACATCCCCGAGCATCCCGGTGCATTCCGAGCATCTCTGAACAGCCTCGAGCATCCCGAGCATCCCCCAGCATCCCTGAACATCCCCGAGCATCCCCGAACATCCCGGTGCATTCCGAGCATCTCTGAACAGCCTCGAGCATCCCGAGCATCCCCCAGCACCCCTGAACATCCCTGAACATCCCCGAGCATCCCGAGCACCGCCGGCTCCGGAGCAGCGGCTGCGCCGCGCGGGTCCCGGTGCCCGCCCGGGCGAGCTCCCCGCGGTCCGGGAGATGCCCGGAGCCCCCGCCCGGCCCCGCCGCGCCCCGGCGGCACTCACCGATCCGCAGCACCTGCTGTGCGCTCCGGGGCAGCCCCGCCGCGGCGCAGAGCAGCAGCAGCAGCAGCCCCCCGCCGCCGCCCGGGGCCGCTCGGCGGGGCCAGCGCGGGCCGAGGCCGCTCGCCATGCTCAGTTCATGCCGGCTACCCCCGGGCGGGCCGGCTCCGCGCCGCTCCGCGCCGCCCGCCCATGGCGCGGGGGCTCCGCGCTGCCGCCGCCGCCGCGCTGCCCGCGCCCCCCGCGCCCGAGGGACGGAGGGACGGAGGGGCGGAGGGAGGGATGGAGCGGGAGGATCCTCCCGCGGGGCGGCCCCGGGCGGGGCCAGGCGGCTCCGGGCTCCGCGCGCACGGGGACACGTGCGCGCTCACGGTGCGCGCACACGCGCGGAGCGGCCCTGGGACAGGGACAGGGACAGCGACAGGGACAGCTGCCCAGGGAGGTCGTGGAGTCTCCCGCTCCGGAGACATCCCAATGCCACCCGGACCCGTGCCCGTGTCACCCGCTCCAGGTGGCGACACGGGTTCGGTCTGGATGATCCCAGAGGTCCCTTCCAACGCCAGCCATCCCGGGATTCCGGGACAGGGGGACAGGCCGAGCTGTCCCTGTCGCCGTCCCTGCAGCCCCCGCAGCCCTGCTCGGCACGGGAGAAGCTTTTCCCCCCGTGCCCCCCAGCCCCGCAGCCGGTGGGTTTTGCCCTCCCGGTGGCGCGGGGCTTTGCGGGGATGTCCCGTGCGGGGCGGCTCCGTCCTGCACCGCCCGGCACGGGACAGGGTGACGGTGTGCGGGCTCAGGGACAGCCCTGGGGACGGGCGAAGGATGGAAGCGCTTCCAGCAGCGCCCTTGCTGCTCCACAGCCAAGGGACACGGGCGTGTGTCCCCACAGCGCCTGTCCCCAGGGGTGCCAAGGGGACAGCAGGGCTGGGGCCGAACCCTCGGGGCCCATTTTGAGCTCCCAGTCACAGGGATCATAACATCCCCCGGCCTTGGCTTGGCCACCACATCGCTTTCCCTGGGGCACTCGGAGTTCTCAGGTAATTTTTGAAATCTGGTGTTTGAAGGTTCAGTGGAACTCGGAGTGCTTCAGCACAAAGCAAACATATGGGTCCTGAGCTGCTCCGAGAAAAGAGAACAGCACCGAGGAGAATGACTCCCACCTAGCAACAGAACTCAAAGTGCGTAGATCCAAAACTGAAATAATTCCGATTTGTTTATTTAGCATTCCTCTCCAGCCTGCCTAGCTGTTGTTGCAGAAATGAACTCCTCCGAGCAGCGGCAGCGCGTGCTGGAGTGCGATGGAAAGCAAAGCATCCCCGTTCTGTCTCCCGGCCATCCTCCCATGGATCCCGGAGGAGCTGCCTCCCTGTCCAGAGCAGTCCGGCTGTGCAGAGTTCCCGGTGCTGAGATTCCCGGCAGGAGCCCACTGGGGTTTGTCAGGCGGGTTTGGGTGGCTGAGCCGTGCTGGAGCGTTCCCCTTTAACTCCTCTCCAGGTGCGGTGTAACGTGAGAAGGGAGGCCAGGCCTGCTCAGGAGCACCTGTGCTCAGCACCTGAGGTTATATCGGGAGCTCCCAGCCAGCTCCACCCTCTGAAGGGTTCCTCTGGCATGGGTGGCGCAGTTCCTCTCCTGACCCTTCCAGAGTGGCAGAGCCCACCCAGAGTGACCAGGAGGAGCCATTGCTGTGCCTGCAGCCCAGTCCTGTGTCCCAGGTGAGTCCTGGGAGCTCTCCTGGGCTGTGACCGGCCCTGCTGACCCGGCCCTGCTGACCCGGCCCTGCTGACCCGGCCCTGCTGACCCGGCCCTTCGCCCTTGAGGAGGTGCAAAGACATCCAAGGTGAGTATTTCACCCCTCTGGGGGTTTTCCACGGATATTTATCTCGTACTAACTGTGTGCACACCCTCCATATGCATACACCACAGCAATTCTGGAAGTTAGCTGAAGTTCCAGCTCTAATGGAGGCCAAAGCGCTGTTAATTATTGTTCCTCGGTTCCATTGTCGTGGCTAAGCTCTCAGTTAAGGTCTGTGTTAAGTTAAAGTGCTGCTAAGCTTTAGGCCGAATTCTCTCTGGTCCCTGTTTACACTCGTTACACACACAGAGGTTGTTTAATTCATTTCTGCTTTGGCTGCCTGCATTTGTTTGGGTTTGTTGCTGCTCGCTTCCCTTGCTGTGCCTTTGTAAGAGGAGTCAGTCTTGCCAAGGAACCTGTTGGGTTTTGTAGTTTAATCTTAAATCTGGCGTTACCTCATACCCTTGATTATTTGAGCCACCTGAACACACTTGTTTGGGGCAGAGCCCCACTTTGTGTTTCTCAATCGTGTTTGGGGGGTCAGAGCCCCACTCTGTGTTTCTCAATCGTGTTTGGGGGGTCAGAGCCCCCTCTGTGTTTCTCAATGGTGTTTGGGGGGTCAGAGCCCCCCTTTGTGTTTCTCAATGGTGTTTGGGGGGGTCAGAGCCCCACTTTGTGTTTCTCAATTGTGTTTGGGGGTTCAGAGCCCCACTTTGTGTTTCTCAATCGTGTTTGGGGGGTCAGAGCTCCCTTTGTGTTTCGCAATCGTGTTTGGGGGGTCAGAGCCCCACTTTGTGTTTCGCAATCGTGTTTGGGGGTTCAGAGCCCCACTTTGTGTTTCTCAATCGTGTTTGGGGGTTCAGAGCCCCACTTTGTGTTTCTCAATCGTGTTTGGGGGGGTCAGAGCCCCACTTTGTGTTTCTCAGGTGTGTTTGGGGGGTCAGAGCCCCACTTTGTGTTTCTCAGGTGTGTTTGGGGGGTCAGAGCCCCCTCTGTGTTTCTCAATTGTGTTTGGGGGGTCAGAGCCCCACTTTGTGTTTCTCAATTGTGTTTGGGGGGTCATAGCCCCACTTTGTGTTTCTCAATTGTGTTTGGGGGGTCAGAGCCCCCTCTGTGTTTCTCAGGTGTGTTTGAGGGGTCAGAGCCCCACTTTGTGTTTCTCAGGTGTGTTTGGGGGGGGTCAGAGCCCCACTTTGTGTTTCTCAGGTGTGTTTGAGGGGTCAGAGCCCCACTTTGTGTTTCTCAGGTGTGTTTGGGGGGGGTCAGAGCCCCACTTTGTGTTTCTCAGGTGTGTTTGGGGGGTCAGAGCCCCACTTTGTGTTTCTCAATCGTGTTTGGGGGGTCAGAGCCCCCTCTGTGTTTCTCAGGCATCTTTGGGGGGTCAGAGCCCCACTCTGTGTTTCTCAGGCATCTTTGGGGGGTCAGAGCCCCACTCTGTGTTTCTCAGGCATGTTTTGGGTTCCCAGGGGCAATTTCCCACAGAAATGGACGATGTTGATTTCCCAGGCATGTTTTGGGTTCCCAGGGACAATTTCCCCCAGAAATCAGCGATGTTGATTTCCCAGACATGTTTTGGGTTCCCAGGCATGTTTTGGGTTCTCAGGGACAATTTCCCACAGAAATCAGCGATGTTTTGGGTTCCCAGGCATGTTTTGGGTTCCCAGGCGTGTTTTGGGTTCTCAGGGACAATTTCCCACAGAAATCAGCGATGTTGATTTCTCATTTGTCTCCCTAAGGGTAAACACGTAGCCCCTTGATATTACCAATGGTGCCAGAGTCCTTTTCACAGGAATTTGAAGTGTTTGCTCTTGTTCCACAACACGGAATTCCAGTGGGATATAATGTGTGATTATTACACAAAATGCAGTTTGTATGGTACTCTTAGGTTGATAGCAAAAACCTTGGCTGATATCAGGGCCTCATGACTGAATTTGGGGATGGAAAACGCCTCCTTCCCCCTCTGTATCCTTCCAGAATTCTGGTTTGAGTTTGGAAGCAGCCACAGTATCACAAAAACAAGTATATTCAAGTGTGTACGGAAAAAAAAAACTCCAAAAACCCCTGGAAGTTTTCTCAATTTCCTGGTCAAGTTCTGAGAAATTTTACCTCTGTTGCCCTCAGGACTTTAACCAGGTACTACAGAATATTTTTATAAGTTTTTCCCCTCTCTTTTTACCCCTCAATTCCATGGAAGTGAGGAGGTAAAATTAGTTTTTAAGCTCAAAAATGTTAAGACCCAGGTGCTTTTGCTGGAGCACCATAACACATAAGAAAGTAAAAACAAGTGAAAAGATCTCTGTGATCATGGCAAGTTCAAACATCACATTTTAAAAAACTTTGTGGCTGTAGTGCTGTCTTTATTTCTGTCCCCAGATCCATAAATACAACCCCACTCTCACTAAAAATGCCTCAATGAAATTCAGAATTCATTTCATATTTTTATTCCACTGCTCTGTTTTCCCAGTGCACATTTCTCTTTTCTGCTATTGGTTACTATAAATTATGAGCAGGTGGGGTAAATCAATGACTGCCCCAAATCTCTGCCAGCATCATTTCAATGTGTCCTAACTAATTTTTCTCCCCCCACACTTACTTCAAAACAGCGATTTAAATGTCAACAAGAGAGTATTTCACCCTATCAACTTTGTTCACCTGGGTCCTGGCATTGTAGAGCCTTTTCCACTCATCCACAGACGTGGGACAGGATTTTGGGGAAAAAAATGCTCCACTGCTTAAGAACTACTCAAAGTTTGCTCACAGGCAGGAGTATTTCAGTTTAAACGTGTAATATATGCTTTGATATCATCATTTACATAGCACCTGGCAAAATGAAAGCCACAGACAGCTGCAGCTTTTGGGTTTAAATCTCTGCATTCCGAGGATGACTGTGAATGTTTTGTGTCTCCCTTGGCACTTGTGTGATCTATTCCTATACCCACACAGAATCTGTGCTAAAAACAATAGATGGGGCTTTGAGTGTGTGCATGAACAGGTTTAAATTTGTGTACACGACTGAAGGGATACTTGGAATATTTTAAATATTACATTCCTGCACATAGATATCATAGAATCTGTGTATGTGTTATCCATAAATGTGCCACTTTGAGCTGGATCCAAGGAGGAAAGTGGAGCTGCAGGGAGGCAGGGATTGTTTGGCATGGGAACATCCCATTCCTGTGCCTGCCACCCAAGGGTCAAGGGGGCCCTGGGCTGGGTGTGGAGGCTGGCACCTGGCAGGGAGGGAGGAGAAGGATTTTATTCCTTGGAGCAAGAAGAGGGAGTTGATTTGCAGTCCTGGGTCTCGTTGTTGATTGCTGAGCTGGGCCTGGAGGAGTTTGCCCCGCTCCAACAAGCACAGACAGCAATTCCTGCTCCTTCCCTGGTGGCTCCAATCACCCTGGTCCTGCTGGGGCTGGGACTGAACGTTCCCTTTCCTGCTGTGTCCCCCTCCTCGGGGGTGCCCATCCCACTGGCTTCAGGGCTTGCCCCAAGCTCTGTAATATTCCGGTGTCTGAGCTGTTTCTCCCCTCTCACACTCCCTGTGATTGCAGGAGGGTTCTCAGGAACACAATTCCTGTGTTTCATGCAGTCAGCATGAGGAGAGTTCCTTTTGGGGCAGCCAGGAGGGAACAGACTGTGTTATCCCAAAACAGTGAGTTTTGGGATAACACAGATAAACTGTGAGTGACTGGGGTGTTCTCATTCTCCTCAGACCCAACACCAGCTGCACTTGTGCCAGCACCCTGTGCATGTCTGAGGTGCCTCTCTGTCCCCTGCAGAGCTCACACCGATCTCTGGTGCATCACCTGCAAACAATTCCTTGCATGCTCTGCCTCTGACGCCTTTAGTGGTGCTGAAGACTTTGGCATTAGCATTGAGCATCGTGTTGGGAGGTGACAGAGTCGCGTTTCCCCTGCCCTTCGTTCCTGCCTGGTTTGGTTTTGTTTTGGCTGCTTTGTCCTGGCTAATTCACATTCTGCCCACTGCATTGTGTTGCTGCATGAATGCTCTCTGCTGCCAGCCGATGAGACCCTGATTGGACCCACTGGAGGCACTTTGCTGCTGGAAGCAGGACAGGAGGACACATTTCAGCCAAACTCCCTCTGTTTTTTTTTTCCCCTTGTGCCGTGTCAAAAAATTAGGGCTGGCATCATCAATTGCTGAGATGTCCCTGTGGAAAAAACTCAGATGCCTCTGAGCATCTCTTCCCTCTCCAGCCTTGGCACTGATACTCTGTGACCCAGGGGCTGGAGGAGATGATCAGCACTGAAACCATGAAGCTGTAATTGAGAAACCCAAGGCCAGCATTCCTAGATGGCTTTTTTGTGGTGCTTAAGTAGCTTGAAGCACAATGGAAATATTCCCGTTGATGCAGGGCAGCCTCTGTGTGTCCTTTAGGAATGAATGAAATGGAGCCCAGGCTGAGAGGATAATCAGCACAGTCCTTTTTATTGCTTTGGGTTATTGAAGTCTTCCTTCACAGCACTAATTCCTGGTCTCTCCTACTCGTGTAATTGATAGAAATCTGATGGATAAATTGTTCCTCACTCCTGGTTTTACGTGTTTCACCGAGGAGGAAGGAAGAATGGAGAGTATCACACAAAATATTGGAAACAAACCCCAAAGCAGCAGAGAAAGCTTCATTATTTTGTGCCTTAAGTGGATTTGCTTACAAGCCTCTCTGATTATCCACATTAACAGCATTAAAACCGTGCACAGAACTCGGGGCAAGAGGATTCTGAGCAGCTCTGGGTGCCAGCCCAGCCCATGGGAGTGTCCCCGGGGCTGTGTCAGTGACACAGGGCAATATTCCATCTCCCAAACCGATGGAATTTGCCCATTTGATGGAAGATTTCAGTGTACAAGCCGAAACAACTTGAAAGCCAGGTATAATGATGTGAAATCAGATTCTTATCCCGAGCTGCAGCACAGTGCAGGGACCCAAAAATCCAACCTCTGCCCATGGAGGAGTGCCATTAAAAATAAGGAGCTGCCGTTGTCCCCCGTGGCAGGGAAGGGAATTCCCAGGATAGAACACCAAAGTTTAACTGTGGGGCAGCCAAAACCCCAAATAAATCCCTCCTCACCTGAAGCAATGAGGGGCTTCCCTCTGGGATTGGGGATTAAATTGCTGCCACTGGACTCAAAAAAAATTTTTTTTTTTTTCTCTCAGATTAGATTCAGCATTGAGAGCAGGCAGAGGCCAAAATTCTTCATGTGTTCTTCAGATATTTTACTCTGTGTATCCTCACCTGGTGTTCCCTGCAGTGGATTTCAGCCTCAGTGGGGTTGGGTTTGAGTTGCTGGTTAACGTGCACATTCACCCTGTTGTTATTTATGGTGGCATGAGCTCCTGCACAACGATTTTTATCAGCTTTATTAATGTTATGATAACCTTGCAGGGCCGTCTGCAGGTGTAAATATTTCAGGGGAGGTTCCTGATTCAAAATATTGCCAAAAGGAGATGGAGGTGATGGCATTGTTATGGAAGTGATGGCATTGCTCAGGTGTTCTGGCCAGCAGGTCCCCTTCTGAAAATCACCTGGGATTTCTTGGAGAAGGTTTGGGAAGGCTATGACAGGTCATGTTCCCATGTCTGTGTTTCCATTTGGCTTGCAAAAATAGTCATTTTTAATGGATTAACAAGGGATTAAATTAATAGATTTAAATAATAAAATAAATCCATAATTAATGGATTAAATTCAGGGCTGTGGGATCCACAGTCACAGCCAGGACCACAGAGTGGCTGAGGCTGGGGACATCCCTGGCATTCCCTGGTTCCACCCAAACCAGGAGGCTCAGGGTCACTCCCAGCCTGGTTTTCAGTGTCTCCCAGGACAGGGGCAGAGTTTTGGCAGTATTTGATGGCTCTGCCAGTGAAAACACCTTTTCTTATGCTCAGAAGTCAGAGCCAGGTGAGAAACCATCTTAAACCAGATGGAAAATGGGACAGAGGGTTTGTGCTGCAAAATCTTCTAAATATATTAAAAATTTCCTCTGTGCGACAGCAAAATGAGGTAAAAAAAAAAGTTTTCTTCCTTTATTCAGCAGGAAAAGCGTGAGCTCCACAAGGGGTGACCTACATATGCACCTCCTTGTTTGTTGAGCTCAAAACCTTTGCTCACATCCCATAAATCAGAATCGTTTAGGTTTGAAAAGACCTCTGAGATCACAGAGTCCTCCCTGAATTCCTTAAGTATCCACATTAATTCATATTGAATCTCATTAATCTTGAATTGACAGAGGGGAAAAAAAACCACACGAAATTGTGAACAGCATTTCTGTGAAAAAACCAAAGCAGAAGTGAGGGCTCTTCCTGTCTCCTACAGAACAAGTGCCCGCTGTGAAATCTGACTTTTAGCAGCCTGCTGGGTGCAGGGGAGTACCAGGAGCAGCAATTCCCGGTCCCAGAGGCATTCCAAAGCAAACCCAGAGATTTGGAACACGCACACAAGGGTCTGACACCTTTTGGATTCCAGCAGGGAAGGAATTCCGGGAGCAGCTCCCCGTGCCTGGCCCAGGAGCTGCTCAGAGCTGGGGCAGTGGGATGATGTGATCCCAAGTGAAGCCCCCTCCTGTCACAGCCCGGGGAGGTTTCCGTGTGTGACCAGCTCCAAAGCAGGTCAGGCAGGGCTCCGAGGGTTGGGCCATGTGCTAAAAAAAGCCCAGGTGTGAGAAACATCCTTCTGCCCTGCAGTGGGGCTGTCAGAGGATTGTGCATGGCTTTAAAATGTCTTCGAACAGCTCCAGAGAAAAGCCCCAAATGCAGGGAAACCACAGCAAATCTCTTGTGGGTTGTGGGGACAGCGATCCCAGTGGAGCAGTGCTCGTGGTGGATGAAATCCCTATAAACACATTAAAAGGAAAACCAGAGTGGCTGGCAAGGAATTGGGTATAAAAAAAGAAGAGTTAACACACATAACAAAGAAATTCACTGTGGCATGCACAGAGTAAGGGGAAAACATTTGCATTGCTTAATATTTCCTAATTTTAATAATTCTAGTTAAAAGGTTTCCCGGGCAGGGTGGTGATAGATAGAGCTCATTGTGGTTTGCTGATTGTCCATCTGAAACGAGGGAAAAGAGAAAAATGATTGCTCAGATTCCTGCCTTTGCAAATCTATCATTTATTATCCTGTACCTGTGTATATTGTAGCCTTCATTTTTCAAAAAGGTGTCCATAAATTAAACAGGAATTCGGCAATCACTGAAGATTTATTTTGTCACTAATGATGGTCTAGTAGAGATACAGGTAAAATTCTAAAGGCAATTTCTTAGGGCTTGAATAAATTTGCTTTTTAGCTTCTTTCTGGAAAAGTTAACAAGAAGCAGCCTGGCCATTTCCAGGAGAAAAATGTCGATATTTCCCCAAGGCTACATAACAACCAACAAATATCTTACAAATATTTGAATTGATCATTTGTATTCTGGAGCACGAATTTTGCAGGTCTTTTTCCATCTGGCTACTCGAGGGGTGTGGTTTTCCTCCCAGAGAGCATCACTGCCTGATGTGCCTGCTCTGGTACCCTGGTGTGGTTAATTCCCCATGGTGGGGGATCTAAAGCAGCACAAGCTGTGCCCAGGGTTGGTGCTCTCTGCTCTGGAGCTCTAAAGCAGCACAAGCTGTGCCCAGGGTTGGTGTTCTCTGTTCTCTGCTCTGTAAAGCAGCACAAGCTGTGCCCAGGGTTGGTGTTCTCTGCTCTCAGAGCTCTAAAGCAGCACAAGCTGTGCCCAGGGTTGGTGTTCTCTGTTCTCTGCTCTCTAAAGCAGCACAAGCTGTGCCCAGGGTTGGTGCTCTCTGCTCTAAAGCAGCACAAGCTGTGCCCAGGGTTGGTGTTCTCTGCTCTAAAGCAGCAGAAGCTGTGCCCAGGGTTGGTGCTCTCTGCCCTCAGAGTTTTGGTGCTCTCTGCCCTCAGAGTTTTGGTGCTCTCTGCTCTCAGAGTTTTGGTGTTCACCTGTTCATCCCGATGCAGATGCTGTGTGTGCTGTGTCCTCACCAGGAGCCAAGCCCCGTTTGCTGCCTGCCTTTGTGAGGCCATGGAGTTTTAATTCCCTTTGTGCCATGGTGCTCACACCAGCACCCTGAGATGCTTTCCAGTAGCAGCTCCTCAGCTGATCCATTTGCAAACCTCTCCTTCTCCCTCCTGGTCCATCTTTGTCCTGGGGAAGATTTGGGGTGACCTCACTGCAGCCTCTCAGTGCCTGCTGGGGCTCCAGGGGAGCTGGGGAAGGGCTTTGGAGCAGGGATGGAGAGACAGGACACAGGGAATGGAATTCCTGGCTGGGAGGGTGAGCAGGCCCTGGCACAGGATGCCCAGAGCAGCTGTGGCTGCCCCTGGATCCCTGGCAGTGCCCAAGGCCAGGTTGGACATTGGGGTTGGAGCACCCTGGGATGTTGGAAGGTGTCCCTGCCATGGCAGGGGTGGCACTGGGTGATTTTCAGTGTCCTTCCCAACCCATTCCATAAACTTAAGGAAACTTTGGTGCTCTGCCTCAGAAACATTTCCTTTTCTTTCCCAGTGCAATCAGCACAGGGCTCTTGGTGGTTTTGCCTGAACAACCTGCCAGCCATAACAATTTGTGATTTTTGCATCTGAGTCAGGCTATTTTAGTGCTAAGCAATGTAAGAAAGTGAAGCTTTCTGCTGACACAAAAATGACCCGGGTCTTGCTTGTGGCAGAAGGACTGTGACTGTGGATGCTGTTGCAGCACAGAGCTGTGTGTGCAGAGATAGAAAAGGGAATTGCAAACCCCTGAACTCCGTGGGTACAGCAGCACTTTGCCCTTGTGTGGATACCTGTGGAACAAACCCAAATGTGTCCCTTTCATGGAAGGTGTCAAAGGAAATATTTTCTTGCACAAAAGCGCTGTGCAGCCACGTGCCATAGAGGTGAGATTTAATTCATGCTTTGTCAGCCTGCTGAAATTCCCATTGCAGGGGACAGGGCTCAAAATACTCCAGCAGGGAATTTATTTTAGTGCTCTGGGGTGTCGGTGGCATCGTGAGACACGAGGACAATGACAAAACTTTGCCATTTGCCACATAACCTCAGGAAAGTGTGCTCTGCTATTATCCTGCACTTGCTTAATTGGAAGACCTTGGCTGTTTGTAATGGGGTTATTTGTAACAATGAATTGTGTTCAGAGACATTCCAACAATGCTTCCAGAGAGGAGCTGAATCTATTGGCAGCTTTAGTGAAATTAATAATAACCCTGGAAAATCTCCGAATGAACTAGATTGGAAAAGATCTCTGAGATCATCGAGCCAAGCTCTGATTATCTAAGCCCCCACTGCAGGATGCTGTGCTGACACCTCAGGCAGTGACAAAAATCCAGGTGAACTGATGGACAGGAGCACCCTCTGCAGAGAGGTATTGATAGAAAGTGCCAGTTTGTTCTTTCTGCTCTTTATTATCTCTGATTTACCCCAGCCACACTCAGAGGCACCACACACAGAGTGGTTTTTCCAAATCCACCCTTAAAGTAAACTTGAGGAACATTTAAAGGTTTTCAGGGTTTTCCTCTGAAAAAGAAGGGTTGGTTGTTTGTGGCATCGCTCTTATGGCTTCAAGATCTTTGCTGTTAGAAAGAAATCACTGTCTTAGAGTGACTGAAAGTGTTAAATGCTGTGCTGGGAATTAAAGGGGGTAAGAGAGGTAAGAAGGGTCATTTAATTTTATCGTGAGGATTCAAATGCACTTACTGGAGTACACAAAACTCTCATTACGTGTCCTTCACTTTTCGGCTCCCGTGAATCTTTGAACAGAGTGGTTCTCCCTGAGCAAGCAGAAAAATCAGTGAAATATTCCATTTCTGCTGAAGCACGTCATCCTAATGATTTGGGGTGTTTTATTCCTTCCTCTTATCTCCATCTGAAGTGTCTGACAGGAGGGAAGGCTGGGAGGGAACGGTGTTACAGATGGACACCACCAGAATTCACTTCACTCGATGACATTCCTTGAAGCTGAACTTTGCAGCAGATCTGCATTCATTAAAATGCGTTTTATCTTCCTGCCATAATTACTTGTTGTCATTTCAATTACGTCTGTTTGATGTATTAAGATGGCAGGTGGGCCCTGTGCCGTGCCAGGCTCGTGACTTTGAAATCCAGACTTGATTTTATCTTTGATTCCCTGTGAGTGCTGGGATCCAGGCTGGGCATCCTCTCCATGGACAATTCTGGGATGTGCAGGTGACTTGTGCTGACCCTTTGTGATGTGTCTGTCCCAAAGGAAGCTGCTATGGCCAGCACACCTGGATTATAAAGGTTATCTATATATATCCTATATAACCTTATTAGATCCTATAATATAACCGTATATCTATATATAGATATAAATATAAGGTTATATTTATATATCTATCTATATAAGGTTATATATACATATCTGTGTTACATATAAGGTTATATATATATCATATATATATGTGGTTATAAATCAATATATAACCTTTAAATAGTTACCTGGGAGAAACAAAACCCTTCTGCTCCAAGTCCAGGCAGGGTTTGAGTTATGCAGGAATCTCCAGCAAATGAAGTCGGTTTGGTTGGTGGTTATGAACACTTCAGGGCAGGATCACATAAGGCGGTTCTGGACCTGTTTGTGCCTCCCTGTGCCTCTCCCAGAGCCAGGAGCCTTGGGCAGGGCTGGGGTGTCCAGCTGGGAATCTCTGTTCCCTGGCTTGGAGGGCTCAGGGAATGCTGGGTTTGCTCAGGGAATGCTGGGTTTGCTCAAGGAACAGAGGGAATGCTGGGTGTGCTCAGGGAATACTGGATGTGCTCAGGGATCAGGGAATGCTGGGTGTGCTCAGGGAATGCTGGGTTTGCTCAGGGGTCAGGGAATGCTGGGTGTGCTCAGGGAATGCTGGGTTTACTCAGGGAACAGGGAATGCTGGGTTTGCTCAAGGAACAGGGAATACTGGGTTTTTCAAGGAACAGGGAATGCTGGGTGTGCTCAGGGATCAGGGAATACTGGGTTTGCTCAGGGAATGCTGGGTGTGTTCAGGCAATACTGGGTTTTTCAAGGAACAGGGAATACTGGGTTTTTCAAGGAACAGGGAATACTGGGTTTTTCAAGGAACAGGGAATGCTGCGTTTCCTCTCTCCAGCCTCTTTTCCTCACCTGCTGGAGAACACACTCAAGAGCAGCATTTAGCACGTGCTCATTACAAAACTTCCAAAACCGAGAGTAAGTGGCTGTTTGGGATTGTCTTCCCCTAGGAAAATGTATTTGTTGGAGAGCTCGGTTTTCAGTGGTTCTCCTCAGAATTCAGCGTTTCCTGGATAATTTATCTGTTCTGTAGCCTGAAGGCTGCTCCCATGAGCCACCTCAGGGCAAAGATAAAACAACTTCTATCCCCCCACAAGGCTTGTCATGCCTAAGGCTCTGTGTGGTGATTTATCCAACTTTTATTCAGATGTTTCATTTCTGCAGCATCTGATCCTCCCTTGGCCGTGTGCTGGCAAAACTTTGCCTCCTTCTCTTCGGTTCTCTCAGAGGTTTTTGTCAGACACTAGCAGGATGGAAGGAAATGGAGAACGGGGTTTATACAGAGTATGGAACTCCTCTGGGGGCGCCTGGTATTTCTGTAGGGAGCCCTAAAGTGACAGAGGGAGGGAAGAAGGTGCTGGGGACTGCCTGAGAGGGGAAATAAGAGGCAAAAAAGGCTTTGTGTGTGTGTGTGTAATTCCTGATATATAGAGACCCTCTGGCCAGGGTTTTGCATCAGCTGAGGCTCAGTTTGTACTTTGGAAAGGAGGAAGAGGAAAACAAAAACTCAAGGTGATGCTAGAGGAAGCCAGCACTCCTGGGAACATGTGGCCAAGGCTGTCACCTGTGAATTTATGGCTTTTTCTGCTGGAGGAGGGCAGGAAGATGTCACGTGTGCATGCACAAAAATCCCTGTCTGACATTTCCCTTCCATTCAGGAAAGTCGTGGCTGCACAGCCCTTCCCCATGTGTCACCGTGTTCTCAGTGAAGTGAACAAGATCAGAACATATTGTTGGGGGGAAAAAGAAATGAATCATTTCCCATTTTAAAAAAAATGGCTTTTAAACCTTCAGCTTCCCTTTAGATGAGCTAAATACCAATAAAGGGCAAAAATCAGCTTTGTGCCCTTCCTCACCGGTGTGACCAGATCCCATCTCATTTGTCTGGATTGCATTCAGTGCAGCAGCTTTTAGAGTTCTGTTAATGCCAGGTTCTGGCCTATATTTTCCTTTTTCAATCATGCCTGTTATTCTGGTTTGTGCAGCCCTGTGGGTGGGCCTGGCCCTTTGTGGGTGAATAAAAAGGCCACATCTCCTCTGCAGAGCTCAACATCTCAGTGTTTTCAGAGCCCTTTTATAGAGCACAGAGCAGGGACCTGGACTCTCCTCCCCGCAGGGACACGTTAAATGTTTCAGTGATGTCCCTGAACAGCTTCAGGAAAAAATTCCTTGTCCAAGCTGCACTTGCAAATATTTCAGCATTTCGGGTGACTCCTGGCATTGGTGAGGAGCTCCATTCACCTGAGCCTTGGGATTAGCTGTGCCCTAGTGAGAGGATATTTCTGAGAGGTGCAGAAGGATCAGTGGAAGGAGACAGGGATGAACTGAAACCTGCCCCCAGCATCAGTGGGATTGCACCGAGCATGACTTGATTTGTTGTCCCACGCTGCTGCAAATGAATGATTTCCTGATTGATTAGAAAGTGAGCAGTGAATTGGGTGCTCTCTCCTGGAGCAGTGTTTGTAAAGCACAGGCTGTGTCCTGCAGGACATCAATGTGAACTCACTGTTAGCTGCTCCAGGATTTTTATTAATATAAATGCTTTTTATTTCAAAACCCAGAGGAACAGAGGGCAGCAGGGGAGGGGGACCAGAGAGTCCCTGTGCTCAGGTGAGACCCCACCTGCAGAGCTGCTCCAGCCCTGGGCCAGCAGCACAAGGAGCTGGAGCTGCTCTGGGGCTGGAGCCAGGCTGGGACACCTGGGGGGGCTCACCTGGAGAGGAGAAGCTCCAGGGAGAGCTCAGAGGCCTAAAGGGGCTCCAGGAGAGCTGCAGAGGGACTGGGGACAGGGGATGGAGGGACAGGACACAGGGAATGGACTCAGACTGGCAGAGCAGGTTTAGATTTGATGTTAGGAAGGAATTGTTCCCTGTGAGGGTGGTGAGACCCTGGTAACTGTGGCTATCCCTGGATCCCTGGCAGTGCCCAAGGCCAGGTTGGAGCACCCTGGGACAGTGGGAGGTGTCCCTGCCCATGGCAGGGGTGGGATGTGAGAATCCTCGTGTCCCTCCCAACCCAAACCCTCATGATCCCAGGGCTGTGGTTCAGATTCCCCATTTCTGATGCCCCAACACTGATCCTGGGAACTGAGAATCCCAGACTCTTTATTCCCCAATGGGAAAATTCCAGCTTTGGAGCTCGCAGGGCCAGTGCAAGGCCCCCTGAGTTAACAGCTTGTTATGCCTAAGGAGCAGAGAGCCCTGGAAATGATGAGGGCCCATATGTTACTCAGAGGGGTTTAATGTGGATTAGGGGCTTATGTAACGTGTGAGCCTAACCCACATCGGGCTTCATTTATGGTCTTTCCTCCTTGCCTTTAAAAAAGGCCTTGTTTCCTAATGATAAGCTTGAGCACTAATTTAATTTACATTTTACTGCTCCTGGGCACAATCAGAACACACTGGAGTAAACATTTAAAGCCCCTTACGAAACTATTTGGGTTTGCCATTATTCTTTTGGCTTTTTTATTTATTTTTTTGAGCAATGTTCTTGTTTTCCCCTGATGGAATAGTCTGCTTAGGTTTGATTTGGAATGATAGGATGCACAAATTAAAACAACGAGTCTGCTACGATCTGCAGTCTCCTTGGAGAAATGGAATAAAAAACAAAACTTCAGGAAAGTTCAGCAACAACAGGAATTTTCCAAGCTCCTGGAATGAGAAAAGAGCTTCAGACACACAAAGAAAATAAAATCTAGGTCTAGAGCAAAAAATCCTAAAACTAAATAATTAGATAGTGTAGTTGGTGGGGATAAAAAAAAAAAAGAGATGATTAAATTGGTGATGAATTCTAAGTTTATCACACAAAAAACTTTGAAAATTTCCAATCCCCAAGTGTGTTTTTTATCGCCTGTGTTTCCCAGCAGACTGTGCCATTGGGAAGATGTGGGCTGTGTTTTTCAGAGCAGACATATGTTTGCTTGTGATGTGTCAGGCTTTTGTTGCCAGCTCCGTGTTCTCTGGGGCAGTTCTGAAATGCTGAGCTGTTTCAGAAACAGCTCCAAATTAAATCAGAAATGTGCAGAGATCCAGATTCTCTGCCAGCCAACTGAAACCGGCAAAAAGACAAAAAAAGTCAATTGTCTTTTGTTATCTGGTGTTAGTTATTGCTGATTTGAAAAGAATCTCACTGATTCACAAGGCATTTCTTCCCTGTGTGCCCAATATCCATTTATTCGTGTGCAGAAATGGTTTTATCCTTGCTCTCACTCATTTACCAGCATAGAAATGGGTTTGGGGGTTTTCTTTGAAATTCCTGAATTTCTCCTGTCCAGGATTCATTTCTGTATTTATTTTAAATGTGTTTCCATACATCCCTGTCTGTTGCTCTTTAGGGACCAGGGATGTGTCTGAATCCCTTTGGAATCATCTCCTGCACTGAGTCACTCAGTGCCTGCCCTGCTCTCACCGTGGCCCTCCTGGGGAGGTTCCAAAACTCTGGAATATCTCATGCTGGATGCCAAGAATTCATGAATTACTTATTTCCCAAACACTGATAGAACTCCCACTCCTGAACACGGGTTTGCAAATTCCTTCCCCAAAGTGTGAATCATTCCTGCTAGGGATGCATTGGGGATGGCTTTTCCCCCTCTGGAAATGTTTTTTTAACGTTATTCCCAGCCTGGAATGTGGTGATGTCCTGAATGGTCTTTAGGTTACCTGCAAACACTTTTCCTTTCCAGTGGCTCCTTTTAATGGCTTCTCAATCTTCTTTTCTTCCCCCCTGATTGTAATTCCACTTCTTAAGTTAAATGTTATTATGGTGGATTTGTTTTGACTTCTGAGCCTCCCAAAAGGTCAGATTTGAATACTTTATGGCCTCCTTTGCCGACAAAAAGTTCAGTGGCTGCATCTTGAAACAGGTCACATACTCGGCTTGAAACTAAATCAAGAATGGCTTTTCCTTTGTGGGTTTTGGGGCCAATTAATTGAAGCAGCAATCCTTGATGGTGTTTAAATTAACACTGTCTGCAAGAGGCCCTGTCCTGACGGGTACTGGCTCTGTCAGCACAAAGCCAAAATCCATCCCAGCCACACCAGTATGCTCAGAACATTTTTTGTTCCAAAAACTCCTTAAAGCCTTATTTTCCTCCCTGGAACCATCCTTGGCCTGGCTACCCCTGGGAAGGGATTTTCCACCCCTGGGAGGGGATTTTCCACCCCTGGGAAGGGATTTTCCACCCCTGGGAAGGCGCCGTCCTGCAGTGAACGTGCCCATCCACGTCCTGCCTTTCTCCTGGCCTCAGCTTTGGAATTCCCTTCCACTTTTGGATTTTAGTTCTCGGTCACCCTGCTGGGATCCCGGGCTGTCCCCTGTCCTTCTGTGTTTTCCGTGCAGGGCTGAGGCTCTGCCCCTCCATCTGGATCCCCATCATTTCTGTGCTTCCCCAGCCCTGCCCTGCCCCTTCCCCGAGTGCTCTCCCAGGCATCTCAGCATTTCTGTGTGGGATAATCACAGCCCTCCGTGCTGTGAGAGGCAGCGAGGATGCAAACCCAGCTTTATCCTTCATCACACACATTCCTCCTCTTCCCCGTTCTTCTGTGCCCATAGAGCCATGCACAGAGCACAGCCAGCAGCTGGAATGAGCTGGGAAATCATCTCGGAATGACCGCGTGAAATGCACTGAACAAAGCAATTTACGGCCCGGCTGTGTGTTCAGGAATCGCTGAGGGAGGCGGGGAGGAGGAAACTGGCGGCATGGCTGTGTCCCCGTGGGAATGCAGGGCTCACCGCAGCCTGGGCACGGCGTCCGCCCCTGCCAGCACCACGGACAGCAGCAGGAACGCGCTGGGAGCAGGGAAGAGCCTCCCAAGGAGCCGCTGAACAGAGCTTGGAGCGAGCAAAGGGGACCAGGAGCGCTGCCCAGCAGGGAGAAGGGAAACAAGGACAATCACTGCACACACAAGGAGCAGCACCGGCCCCAGGGAGGCACCCCTGGCCTGCCAGGAGGAGCAGAAAACATCACTGTGTCCCAGAGCCCCCAAAGGTGCCCCCAAAGTCACCCCTCACCCACGGGCTGGGACTGGCAGAGTGCACACAGGGAGCTGCAGCCCCTCTCGGAGACACTGAAATGAGGCTCCTGTCACAACCTCCAATGGAGAAACCCCTGAAATGCGGATTGCAGGAATTGGGGGGGATGATTGCAGGAATTGGGGGGGATGATTGATTGCTGGAATTCGGAGGGATGATTGCAGGAATTGGGGGGGATGATTGCAGGAATTGGGGGGGATGATTGCAGGAATTGGGGGGGATGATTGCAGGAATTTGGGGGGATGATTGCTGGAATTGGGGGGGATGATTCCCAGCTGCATTGCCGTGCTCCTGCTGGGACAGCCTTTCCTCCAGTGTGTCCCTCTGGTCCCAGCAGAGGCAGAAGAAGGGACGGGGAGATTTTGATCCTGTGAGGACCCACAGTCCTGCAGCTCCTGGGAATAATGAGGGATGAAGATGAGGGTTCAGCCCTCAGTGTCTCTGTTGCTGTCCAAGCCCTCAGTGGGGTGGTTTTGTTCTCCCTCTGCTGCTGTCTGTACACGACAATGAAAACACAGCTTGCACTGGGTTAGAGCTTTATGGCAAAAGCATTTTTCATCTGGAAATGAGGTTCAACATTCTAGGTGGAAGAAATGTATGTAAATATTTCCTTTGCAGGTGGCAAACACAATTGAACCAAATGACTTTAAGTTATGCCACACTCGCCATCAGCCACCACGTGTATTTGTCAGAGCTGCTGCTGAGACAGAGAGGAGCAGGGTGACTTCTCCTAACCATAAACAGCAAAAAAAGGCACAAGAGGAGACATTAAAATCCTGCACAGCATTTTGTTTGCCATAACTAAAGCAAAAGTGTCTTCCTGCAATGGTTCAGCACTGACCTGAAAGCCAGGATTAATTTCTTGTTAGATGTGTTTTTATTGTGCCTGCAGATGTGGAGGGAATTGGAATTAAACATGAACCAGGGGCCCTTCCTGCCATCCCCTCAGCACAGGTGAGGCCAGGCTGTAAAAAGTGAAACAGAACAACCAGCATCCCCCCAAAGGAAGCACTCCAGTAAAATCCCCAACCATTTTAAAGGTGGCTCTAAAATGAAGGCTGCCTTTCCAGCCCCCTCTAGACACACGTGAGATGAAGAGATGTGAACATGATGCTTTTGAAAAGGGGAAGATATCAAAGATTTATTTGGCTCTTTGCTGAAATCAGACTCTTTGAGAAGCCACAGCTGTACCCGAGCTGCCAAGAGCACCCTGAGCTGTACCTTGCTTTGAATTCAGCACAGCTGGCACTTGAGCCTTTCATTTTCCGTGGATCCAAAGTGCCTTGGAAAGCCACTTGAGGGAGTTCGTGCAGCCACACAAACTCTGCTCTAATGCAGGACCCGGGGTGCCGTGAGAGTCCCCAGTGAATGTGGGGAGTGAAACACTTCAGCCACCTGGGGGATGAGAAGGGCTCGCAGCTTGTGTGGAATCCCAGCGTGCTGCCACTGGAGCTGCTCTCCTGCTGCCATTCATCCCTGCTCCTGGGCCTTTGTGATGTATAAAATATTCCAGCTAAACATTCTGGTCGTGGAAGGGGAAGGAAAAGGAGCTTTCATCTTCCCGTGTGTTTAAAAAATCTTTGCGGCTTTGAGGTTTATTTTTTTCAGCTCCCACCTGCATCACAGTATGGAAATGAGGAGATTGGACCAGAAATGATTGATCCAGCTGCTGGGATCCAGCTGGAGCTGGCCTGGGAAGGTGTCACTGAATCAAACTGGGAAACAAAAAGAGCAACCACCAGAAATGAAGGAGCTCCCCAAGCAGAGGAGGCTCTGCACAGCTGGAGAGGCAGGAACCTCCCTGGGATGAGCCTGGCAGAGCCTGTGCTCAGCCATGAAAGGCCAGAGGGAGGATGGTGAATTGGGACCCACCAGGCCCTCCTCTCTGGGCTTCCATCAGAGATGAGCCCCTACAGCTTGTTTGTCCTTGGAATGGAGGTTTGAACAGCCAGCTGATGGAGCAGCTGACACATTTCGTGACTGCCTTGTGTGAGCACAGACTTGTGCTTTTCCCATTCCCGGTCCCTTGTGCTTCTCCCATTCCTTGGCCTTTGTGCTTTTCCCATTCCCTGTCTCTTGTGCTTTTCCCATTCCCTGTCCCTTGTGCTTTTCCCATTCCCTGTCTCTTGTGCTTTTCCCATTCCCTGTCCCTTGTGCTTTTCCCATTCCCGGTCCCTTGTGCTTCTCCCATTCCCTGTCCCTTGTGCTTTCCCCATTCCCTGTCCCTTGTGCTTTCCCCATTCCCTGTCCCTTGTGCTTTTCCCATTCCCTGTCCCTTGTGCTTTTCCCATTCCCTGTCCCTTGTGCTTTTCCCATTCCCTGTCCCTTGTGCTTTTCCCATTTCCCTGTTCCTTGTGCTTTTCCCATTTCCCTGTCCCTTGTGCTTTTCCCATTCCCTGTCCCTTGTGCTTTTCCCATTCCCTGTCCCTTGTGCTTTTCCCATTCCCTGTCCCTTGTGCTTTTCCCATTCCCTGTCCCTTGCTGCCTTGCACTTTTCCCATTCCCTTTGTGCCTGTCCCATATCCCTTGGTGCCTTCCCAGGCTTGGTGACACCCAGGACAGATGTAATTCCTGCTCTCAGGGGTGCAGGCAGCCCTGGCTCCCCTGTGCACCCCTCCATGCTGCACCCATTAATGTAAATCCCACTGCCACAGTCTCCACTCTGGGGACATGGATGGGCTGGAACAGGACATCTCCAGGGGACACACAGGACATCTCCAGGAGCTGGAATCCATGGTTTAACCCTGGCACACTCCAGGAGCAAGCATGGAATTAAACACGTGGCTGAGTTTGCTGGGTGGGCCTCCAAAGGAAGCACAAAAGGAAGGGATGGTTTCCTCCTCCAGCCACCCTTTTAGAAGTGATTCCTTCTGCTGTTTGAGAGAAGAGCTCTGCCTGCTGCCAGTGAGCTTTCCCAGCGCAGAAAAGTGAGAAGATGTTAAATGTGCTTCACGAGAAATAATTACTCCAGTGCATTGTCTAAGTGCTCCTGTAAAAGGTGCAATTAGTAAAACTGCATTGGCTCCACTCTTGTGCTGCACAGTGCCCAGTTCCTTGAGCTTAGCAGGCAGCAAAACCTGTGCTGGGAAGTGGATTTCCACCTCCTAATTAATAACCTGAAAATTTCTACCAGGCACAGCTCTTTGTTTGTAGTTAGTGAAGCAAATGATGCTGATATTTGGTGCTGAACACCTTTTCCTCACACTGTAACTTATGCCAGGAAAAACTGTGGTTTTTTAGTCTTAACCTGAACAGCCTCAGGATGGGGTTTGGTCACTTTTAGAGTGGAGGTTGTGGTTAATAATCTGACAATTAATAACCTGACAATTAATAACCTGACCATTTCTACCAGGCACAGCTCTTTGTTTGTCATTAGTGAAGCAAATGATGCTGATATTTGGTGCTGAACACCTTTTCTCCACACTGTAACTTATGCCAGGAAAAACTGTGGTTTTTTTTTTTTAGTCCTAACCTGAACAGCCTCGGGATGGGGTTTAGTCACTTTTATAGTGGAGGTTGTGGTTAATAATCTGACAATTAATAACCTGACAATTTCTACCAGGCACAGCTCTTTGTTTGTAGTTAGTGAAGCAAATGATGTTGATATTTGGTGCTGAACATCTTTTCTCCACACTGTAACTTATGCCAGGAAAAATCTGTGGTTTTTAGTTCTAACCCAAACAGCCTCGGGATGGGGTTTAGTCACTTAGAGTGGAGGTTGTGGGCAGATGTGCATTGACCATTTTAAATAGAGCAGGGCAGGGTGAGCAGGGAGCCCCTGCAGGCTGGGACAGAAATAAAGCCTGGAGCCCATTTCAGGCTGGGTTTGGAGGGTGTTTCCTTGCAGGGGAAGCTGCACAGGTGCCTCTGTGTCCCTGCTGTTCCCAGGGAATGCTCAGCCTGTGCAGATGGATCTGCCCATGCAGGCAGCTTCAGTTCAGGCTCCAGTTTTTAGGAACAGCCCCAGGGCTGCCTCGGGAGCTCCTGTGTCGTGGCTTTGATGTGACAAATGTAGTCATACATGTGCTGAGACAGAAATGAAAGGGAGCGGGGAGAGGAGTGGGAAAAGAGCCCTAATCATGCTCAGGATGATGGATTGCCTCAGAGTGAGGCACCAGCCCCGTGCTGCTGAGGAAGGGAATGCAGGGAGAAGCAGGAGCAGCTTGGGAAGCCCTCCTGTCCCCGAGGGGTGGCTGCCACCTCTGCAGCCAGGGCTGTGTCCCCATTTCAGGCTGGCCATGGCCACGTCTCTGACCGTGGCACCTCTGAGCACAGCTCCTGGCCTGGCAGCCCGAGCACTCCCTGTCACAAATGGATTTGCCTTCGGCTGTGTTATCCTGAATTTATGGCTGAGTAAGGAATGTGTGGGACTCGTTACCTGGATAAATGCTAAAGGTGTCAAAATAATGTATTTCATTTGTAAAAGTCCAGAATGAGGAGAGGCTGATTTACAGGCAGACAGTGCTCTGGTCCCTCTCCAATATTTTTGCACATAAATACAAAGGTCGACAAATGGAGCTTGTTTTTCCACGGAGACTACAACAGCTCTTGATTTAGTAAACCACAAAAGTCGATGTATTAAAAGAAATAATTTCTTAATTCATTGTAGCATTCTAATGACTCAGTGTTTATTTTGATTTAAGGCTGGCTTTTAAGCCACCTCGGTTCCTTTCTGCTCCGGGAGAATAGATAATTCTGTCTGGCATGAAGCAGGCACTGCTCCATGGTGTAAAAAGATCTCTAGAACCTAAAAACACTGCAGAAGATTCATTGCACTAATCCTGTACCCAGCCATGAGATTCAAGTGTCTCATGGAAGTCTCAGTGATCCCTGGCCCAGGAAGGTCACATTCCTTTTGGACAGACCTCAGCATCATTTCTGGGCTCAAAGTTCTTCTTCAAGCATTCTTTACCCTGAGGAAATGCCAATCAACCAAAATCCCCTGGATTTTGGCATCATTCTTTCTTAGGCAAAGCAAGAAAATCTCAGATTTCTGTGATTTATGGTTTTAGAGCCTTTATTTCTCATGGTCTGTGGTTTTGTGGTTCCACTTTTGTGGTTCCACTTTTGTGGTTCCGCTTTTGTGTGTGGTTCTGTCTTTCCAGTTTTGTTTGTAGTTCTGTGTTTCCAGTTTTGTCTTTCCAGTTTTGTCTTTCCAGTTTTGTCTTTCCAGTCTCCTGACTGTAGGTGACTTCCAGTGATTGAAGAATCTTCCCCCCATTTTCTTTTTGCTCTGCCCAGCACCTCTCAGCCAAGCAAGAGAAGCAGAAATGTGGACAGTGCCTCACTTCACTTCCAGTAAGTTCAGCCTTTGATCTGCTACGATCAGAGGTGGAAAACATGGCAGGATATTCCTTTTTCTCCAAGCTGCTTTAGGCTCATTGCTCTTTGGCTTTAAAACTGTGTGTGCTGTCCAGACTCCAGCAGCTGGCATTTAAAATATTTTCATGACACAGCCTGCACGAGTGTCAGAATTCCCAAATCTTTGGGAATTCTGCAGGGCTTGTGTGCTGAGAGTTTTCAGTCTAAAATTAGCAGCACTTTCCCATTAATTTGCTTTTCCACACCAACAAGATTGCAGAGCTGCAGCACATCTGTGCCCATGTGAGAGCTGATGGAGCAACAGAAACGTTTTTATTTCCTCTGCTGGGTTTTTTTCCTTGTGTCTCCTGTCTCCTTTCAAGGACGTATTTTACACACACACAAAAAGTCTAAACAGACATCCAGAAAGCCCAAAATTTGCACAATCATTAGATGTCACTTCCAATAAGTGGGTGGCTGGGTCAGCAAATTCAGAGGCCAGCATGGGCCAAAATTGCTGCATAATCTGCATATGCATTTGGATTGGTCTGTCTCCAAGTAATGTGCTGTCACTGAGGAGAAATGTGGCCTTTGCAATGGCCAACTGCGTCCCTGGAAAAGATTATTTGTCAAACCTGAGCCTCAACATTTAGCAAAAAGGAAAAACGTGTCCTTCTTTTGAAAATGTTGGGTCTTGAGCAAGCTTGGGTGATTTATAAGGGTTATGTAGGTAATAAATCCACAAATTCAGCTTCCCACTGGCCAGGGCAGCAGGGGAGTAAGGAAATCTCTAGAAATGGGAGAGCACTCACAGGAAAGGGAGGAATAGCATTATAAACTTTTAAACTCCTGAAGATCAAGTAATAATTGTCACATTTTCAGCTTTTTGTCCTGTTGAAAGGATGTAAAATTTCCTGTGCCCCACAGCAGTGGGCTGGTGCTGTGTTCAGTGTGTGTGACATGGGGACAGGCACAGCCATCCCACAAAGCTTTGTCTTCAGCTGCAGGGAAATTCTTTTCATGGAAGGGACGGCCAGGTGTTCACTTCTGGAAATTCCCGGCTGCTCTCCTTCCCTGGCATTTCACTGCCAGCACTTGGCTCCTCTGGCTGCATCCTGGAGTCAGGGGAGGCAGCTCTGACCCCTCCTCTTCCCAAGGAACCAGGGCAGCCCGAAAACCTCTGGATGTGGCCAGCAGAGAGCTGTGGAGTCAGCTCTCAGCTCTGGGAAGTGAAGATATTTTTATTTGTGGAGGAGAGGGGGAGAGGAGGGGTTTTTTTCCTTTTTCCTTAGGTTATGGAAGGTGCAGCATAATTAACAAGGAGATGAAAAGATGAGGAGTTACTGGAGGCCACAGAGATGCCGAGGGCTCTGGAGCACCTCTCAGAGATGCAAGCACAGCCTGTGTGTGTTAATGGTCTGCACAAACCCCAGCCCGTGTTCTGAGTGCATGCAGAGCCTGGCAGGGAGATGAATGCATTTCTGACAGCCCTGTGACTCCTCAGCTGCTGTCCAGTTGGAATTTGCTCTGTGGATGTGCTGCAGAGCTGGAGCAGCTGCTCGGGCAGGAAGGGCTGCAGCACTTGGGGAAGTTGAAATCCAGTTGTTAAATAATTCCAGCCTCTTGCAGTCACACCCGCTGCAGCCAAAGTTCTGACAGCAACGTGATGTTCTTTTCTTGCCTGGTTTGTGTTCTGGAAAGTCTGGGTTATTCCTTGGGATACAGCAAGGTGCTGTGCTTAGTGCTCCAGCTCCTTGTCAGGGGTTGTTTGTTCCTCTGAGCTTTGTGCTCAGCTCAAATCCTGAATCTGAGTGTTCATCTCAGCTTTGTGTTCAGCTCAATTCCTAAATCTGGGTGTTCATCTGAGCCTTTGTGTTCAGCTCAAATCCTAAATCTGAGTGTTCCTCTGAGCCTTTGTGCTCAGCTCAGATCGTAAACCTGAGTTTCCTCTCAGCTTTGTGCTCAGCTCAAATCCTAAACCTGAGTGTTCATCTGAGTCTCTGTGTTCAGTTCAAATCCTAAACCTGAGTGTTCCTCTCATCTTTGTGTTCAGCTCAAATCCTAAACCTGAGTGTTCCTCTGAGCCTTTGTGCTCAGCTCAGATCGTAAACCTGAGTGTTCCTCCTAAATCCTATCAAGGCATGGGAGGCCAGGGATGGGGAGATAATGCTCTGGGCACAGGGGAGAAGGGAAGATCAGGATCCAACCCCTCTGCACTGGTGGTACTGGGAAGATCAGGAACAATCCCCTCTGCACTGGTGGTACTGGGAAGGTCAGGAACAATCCTCTCTGCACTGGTGGTACTGGGAAGGTCAGGAACAATCCTCTCTGCACTGGTGGTACTGGATGCAGGTTCCCAGCCCTGCTGCTCCCCGAGCACTTAGGAGCTTGGCAGGCAGGAGGAAAGGGCAAAACCCCTCCTCATGCCTGAATTTATTCTTGAGACTCAGCAGACTCAAGCAGACCCCTCACACATCCCACAACTGTGTTTATCATGATTTCAGTGGCAGCTCCCTGGCTGTCACTGCTCTGTGCACATTCACTGCACAGGTTTGCTGTGGCAGGGGGGTTATAGAGAACAAAACCAACTTCCCAATGTTCAAACCCCAGCTTTTGGCCCCAGTGAATGTGTGTTGTCTCTCAGGAGCATCTCTTGGCTGCAAGGCACAATTCAGGCCTGCCTGTGCTGTGGGCTCAGTGCCTCTGACCACACTTTCTGAGGGCTGTTCTGGGGAGGAAATGTGCATTGCCCAGGCTGCAGGGGACAGCCAGCACTGGAGGAACAGCTGGGAAATGCAGGATGCTCAAATTCTCTTTGCCCGGGGAGAGTGAAGAGAAGGGAACTTGTGCATGTTCACATATTTCCTTCAGCTGAGCTCCTGAGCATCCTGCAAACCTCCTGGGAACAGCTCCCTCTGCACCTGGGGGCTTCTTATCCAAACACATCTGTACCACATCAAAATCATTTTCATTCTAAGCAAATAGAAATGTATGACTTCTCAGAGCCACGCATCAGTCTGGGCTCAGCTGCTTCAGTGTTTATTAAAAGGAGCTCACAATCAGCTTTTTTCAGGGGTATAAAATCACTGCAGGGAGTGATGCCCCAGACATCCCCTGCCAATTACCCTGAGCTGGAAGACTCAATTGCTCTGAGTCATTCCATTCTGCAATGACTGTTTTCATGGATGTGATTTAAATTATGCCAAAGGTTTTTAATTAAAGTCACCCTTGTCATGCAAATATTTAATTTGGATTGATATATTTTTAGCTATAAACCATTGGTTTTTGGAAAAGGCTCTTTAAAATTCATAAGAGTGTTTGAGTACAGCGCTGTGTTGGTTGTGACATGAGGTGTCTGTCAGTCATTCCCTCCCTGCCTGGCTGCTGAGGTGAAATTCCACCTCAGACTCTGCCAGAGCAGCAGAGGTTGTTGCTGGGCTTGTACTGTTTCAGCAAAATATGAATGAAAATAATGTTTCAGAAAGGTGGGCTTGCAAAATCCTGCAGCTTCTGAGCTGGTGGAGTCACCCCTTTAAGGGAAGAGTGGAAGTGTTTTCCTGAAGAATTCTGGGTTTAGTGCTCAGCATTTTAAATAAGTGTTTCAATACAAGAACTTTCAAGAGTCAGAGTGCAAAAAGTGAGCAGAAATAGCTGCAGACATCTTTCTTCTCTTCTCCTTTTTTTTCCTGGCGCAGCTCTGAAGCAGAGAAGCTGTGGAGTGTCTGTCCTTTGAGTTATTCTGATTACAGAAAGCAGCTGATGCAGTGTTGAGCAGGAAGCCAGATTAGGTGGCCTCTGGAGGTCTCCTCCAGCCTGTGCTTCCTAAAAGTGCAGGATTTGAAAGTCATCTTCACAAGAAGTTGTAAGCCTGAGGATTCCCACATACTGAAAATCGGTATTTTTTCTTCTCCAGACCTCGAAGGAGGTCTCTGTTCATTGTGCTTGCACCGTTCCTGCTGCATCATCCCCCTTCTCTGGGACTGGAGAAAGGAGAAAACAAAGCCTTTGCTTTGCTCTGTGTTTCCTGGGACATTTAAGGATCATGGGATGGTTGGGCTGGAAGGGACCTCCAGGCAGGTCTGTTTTACACCCTCAGTGTGCGGAAGAAAATTGGGCAGTGGCTCTTAGACTGCTGCCAGCCCAGCAGGAGTGACCCTGGAGGGGCTGGGGAATCCCTCCCTGAGCATCCTGAGGTGCCCTTGGACATCGGCTGTGATCCCTCCTGAGCACAAAGGGCCAGAAATGATTGCTGAGGTGGCCCAGAAATCATTCCTGGGGTGGCACAGAAATCATTCCTGGGGTGGCCCAGAAATGATTGCTGAGGTGAGCCAGAAGTCATTGCTGAGGCGGCACAGAAATCATTCCTGAGGTGGCCCAGAAATGATTGCTGAGGCGGCACAGAAATGATTGCTGAGGTGGCACAGAAATGATTGCTGAGGTGGCACAGAAATCATTCCTGAGGTGGCCCAGAAATCACTGCTGAGGTGGCCCAGAAATCACTGCTGAGGTGGCCCAGAAATGATTCTTGAGGTGGCCCAGAAATCACTCCTGAGGTGGCCCAGAAATCATTGCTGAGGTGGCCCAGAAATCATTGCTGAGGTGGCCCAGAAATCGTTCCTGAGGTGGCCCAGAAATCACTCCTGAGGTGGCCCAGAAATGATTGCTGAGGTGGCCCAGAAATGATTGCTGAGGTGGCCCAGAAATGATTGCTGAGGTGGCACAGAAATGATTGCTGAGGTGGCCCAGAAATCATTGCTGGGGTGGCCCAGAAATCATTCCTGGGGTGGCACAAGTGATGTCACCTCAGCTGCTTCTCACTCTATTTCTTATGAGACCTCCTTTTCCTGGCCATGGATGCAAAAGCCCCCCCTGAAGTAGTCAGTGACGTGCCAGGGATTTTCCTGGTCCCCAGGGATTTTCCTGGTCCCCACAGAGGCTGGGTTTGCACCAAATCTGCTGTGCCAGCTGCCCAGCAACAACAGCACGAGGGGATGGCATTAAAAGCAAGCTGGCAATCCGTGTATGGCTTCTTGGGAAAAGGTCAGTGGAGCCACCAAGGCAGCAAACACCTCGGAGAGAACTTTGCTGCTTTGCACTTCCTTGCACGGAATGAGGGCTTTTCTGGGGAGGGGTGGGGCTGTAAACAAAAATATTCCTGTGAAACAGCAGACAGAGAAAGCCAAGAAGATTTCAGAGCGTGTTTCTGTTCGGTTCAAAGATTCTCTCTCCTTTCTTGCAGCCACATTTAATATTCCCTGCCTGTCTGAGGTGCATTTAGGCACACAGCAGCATCAAGAACGCTTCCCCAAATGGATCTGGTCAGGAGAGCAGCAGAGCACGCCTGCAGGAACGTGTGGCTGCAGCCACACCAGGGAGGGGATGCAGGGATTCTGCTGCAGCCCAGGAAATCTGGTCTTCCCTTTGGGGCACGAGTCAGACCTTGCTCTGCACTGCTCCCTTTTCCAGGTGACCTTTGGGACGTTTACAGAGAATGTGCTCTGTAAAAACGTTGTTATCTCAAGAGGTGTTTTAGGAAACAGAAAACCCACAACAATTGTGGTTTTTGAATGTCTCCCAGCAAGGCAGAGATTCCCAGGATAGAACCAGGGGCACCCTTTGGTCTAATCAAAGGTTAATTGAGTCTGCACTGGCAGTCAGGCTGAAGGAAGCGGAGCAGGAATTTAGAGAGCAGCATCAAAAAGCCCCATTTAGTGATCTGCAGAGGCTGTCAGCTGCTTGACAGCAGCGAGCTGAGCTCTTGTTAAAACCAGCTTCTCTTATTAATAATGCCTCTGGTCTCTCTCATTATCTGCTCATTGTTCTGTGAAAGACTGAGCACTTGCAGTGTTCCAGCTAAGAAATCAGGATGTGCTGGTGTACAGCAATGCAATGTCACAGAGGCTGACCCCAGCACTATTTGTAGCAGCTGGTGTCTCCCTCTAGGCCAGCCCAGACCCCAGCTGCCTCTGCAGACACTGAACACCAGCCTGATCCCCTTTCTGTGCATCTCACGGCAGCTTCTGATGCTGTGATTCTGACCATCAGCTGGGTTGTTCTCTGCTGCTCTCTCTGTTCTCCCAGGAACAGCGGAGATAAAATCACAGATATTCCAAATAAATCAGGGGTTTGCTTTGCAACAAAAAGCAAGAGAAGCTTTTGGTTTTTTCCCAGAGAAAGGCAACGGGAGCACTTCACGTGCTCTTGTCTTCCCCTGCACCTCTGGAGAGCCAGGTGGGGGAATTAGAAGCTGATATTGGAGGCTGCCTGTGCCAGAACAGGAATTGTCCCCGTGTCTCACCAGCCCAGCTCACAGGTCCCAGACTCCTCTCCTTGGCTGGAAGTGGCAGCCAATTCTCATCTGGCTTTAGAGGTTGGGGTGTTTGCACAAAATCCACCCAGTTTCCCTGTCCACGTTTTATGGGTTTTGCCCACTCCATGAAGCCAATAATTGTTGTCCATCCAAACATTTCAGAGGTGCTGCACTTACAGAACCTTTAGCACAAATGTTAAACCAGAATCCCAACGTGGTGGTGTTGGAAGGGACCTCTGGAGATCACCCAGGTCCCAACCCAGGTCACCTGGAGCAGGTGACACAGGAATTCTGGAACTTGGGATTTTGGGATGTCTCCAGAGATGAAGACTCCACACCCTCCCTGGGCAGCTCTTCCAGGGCTCTGCCCCATCCATGGACAGAAATTCCTCCTCAGGGTGAGGTGGAACTTGTTGTGTTTCAGTTCATGGTCACTGCTCCTCATCCTGTCACTGGCAGAGCCTGGCACCATCCTCTGACAGCCCTTGGGGATATTTGTGGGGGTTGATGGGATACTTGTGTGTCTTGTTGGGATATTTGTGTGGGTTGATGGGATATTTGTGTGGATTGATGGGATATTTGTGTGGGTTGATGGGATGTTTGTGTGGATTGATGGGATATTTGTGTGGGTTGATGGGATATTTTTATGGATTGATGGGATGTTTTTATGGATTGATGGATCCCCTCTCAGCTTTCCCTTCCCCACACTGACCAGGCCCAAGGTTTTGTGAAGCCCTCCACAATTGTGTGCTTTTGGAGCAGGAATTTGGGTTTTCCTTCTGATGGGTCTGTGGCCATGAGTCAAACTCACTCTGAAATCCATCTGTGTGACTCCTGGTTTCCCATTCCCAAAGTCTTTCTCCATTTCTGGTTTTTATCCAGTTTTGAGATGGTTTTTAGCAAATGTACTTTACCCAAATTGGGTAGAAGCAGTAATTTGCCACTACCATTTTTTACATCTGGAGTGCCAGCAGTCCCTTCCTCGTTTGTGTCACTTTGCCACCCAGCACTGTTGTGTTCCAGCACCTCCTACACCAAATCAACAGGAGGCACGAAATTATTCATACATTTATGAGCCTGAGACTCTCTCTTCTCACCTTTGGGTAAAATCTCCCTTTAGACTAAATTGAGGGAGTTTATTTTTCACATTTTCATTCTCACACGGGCAAATCCTTGATTGGTGTTACTTCTCAAGAGTGTTTGATTTAGGTTTTGTGGTTTTCCTGGTAACCAACTGAAGCAGGGACCGTCAGTGCACCCAAAAAGTGATTTCTGAGTGTGTCCTAAACAAACATTTCCTAATTATGTTTTTGTTCTTTGCGTCTTGGCATGTCCAGATCAGGTTTGCCAATGCCCCTCTTTGCTTTCTCTCCCCTGGAATTGAGCAGATGTAACTTGCACAATGGCCAGCCCCAGTGAAGGTGTGAGGGGATCATTGTCTGCAGTAATTATTGATTAGGATTCAGCATCCAGGGTGGCTGGCATTGCTGCAAGGGGGCAGAGTACAATCCACTAATAATTGTCATTATCTGTCTGTCACAAATAAAAATACCTCTGTTCGTTGGCAGAGCTCTGTTGTTCCACCCACTGTGGTTAGAGATGTTTTCCAAGCATTTTCTGTGATTTTAACAGACTTCACTTCCAAATTTATTTTTACTCTTCTTCACTCGTTTTGCATGTAACGTGACTGTGTAAATAATAAAACCCCCCAGTATACAGTAATTCCATTGGTATTATCAGAACAATTCTCAACAATTCCTGCTTCACTCCTTCTCCCCAGCCCCGCCCTGCAGCTCCAGCAGCAGCTGCTCCCTGTGTGAGGTGTAATTTTAGCAGTGTGTGCTCGAGGTGCTCTGGGTGTTGACACAGAGATTACAGTGGGTTTTACTCTGGCCTGGGCCAAAAAGGAAAGTGTGAGCAGTGTGTGGGTGAGGATCTGGGGCAGCACTTCTAAAAGAGACCAGCTCACCTCCCCGCTTAATTCCAGGGAGAAATGAGGGAATTTGGGCCAGTTCTGCTGCTCTGAGCACTCCCAGGTTTAAATGGATGCAAGGCAAGGCCATTCCTGGGGCAGAAAATTGTCCTCTGGGGAGGCTTTGGGCCCTCTTCTCTCCCCCTGGCCCAAGCTTGTTCTGAACACAGATGCCAGGGCACAGTGGGGAACCTCAGGCTTCCCCCTGAGTGTTCCAGGGGGGTCCAGGTGGCCACAGACAGTTCCCAGGATTTCTTTGGGAGGCAGGCTGCATTTCCAAGCCACACAGAGCCTTTTCCTTCCATAGCTGCTGTCTGCAATTCCCCTGGAATGCAGCACACACACAAATGTTCACACACACTTTGGATATCTCTGTGTGGTCCTGTGCATGACACCCTCTCCTAAGCTTCCTTCACGTTAGCAAAATGTTTCTTTTGCCAGGTTTTCAAAATCTGCTTCATGCACTCACTGAGGCAATGATAAATGATCCAACCTGAGACTTCAGTGAGGGAAGAGAGGGAAATGATCCATTCAGGTCCCTCCTCAAAGGCCAATAGGACAAGAAGCATAAGGGGTGACATGTTTCGCTCTCACTGCAAATGCAGAGCTGCACCTCCCATCTGAGGGAAGAATTATCCCTCTGTACTTCCCTTGGAATCAGGAACTCCAAGGGTCCTGTTCAGAATGCAGGTTTTCCATGTCCCTCCACTCCAAACAATTATTCCTGCCTGTCCCTCACCCTGGGAGCACATTCCCTTTGCCAGGGGGATTTCTGTCTCCAGTGCTGCCTGTGGATCACTTGCAGAGCACTTGGGTATCCTTGGGGTGGAATGTGCTGCACTCTGCTCTATTTCATACTGACTCCTCGGGAGTATTTTGTGACTTGGCATGTGTTGTTTGGGATTTTCATTCCATGATCAGTTTAAGTGCAACGTGTCCCCTGTCCAAGTTAATTACATGCTTGGGTTAATGACTCATGGCTCCAGGCTCTTGAGTGGGGAACGTGGGCAGTCACTGAGCTGAGGTCTCCATCCAAAACCTCCAAAGTGGGGCCTTCACCAGCCAGGCAAGAGCCAGGCAAAATCCCTCGTTGTGTGAAACTGCCACTGAGTTCAGGAGGGTGGGATGTTGGGCAGAGGAGGCAGCTCAGAGTCCAGGGAGTTGTGCCAATATCAGTGTGACAGCAAGGGAGTTACATCAGATTAATATCAGTGTGACATCAGGGGATTTGATTTATTTTATTTATTTAATATCAGTGTGACATCGAGGGAGTTATACCAATATCAGTGTGACAGCAAGGGAGTTATACCAATATCAGTGTGATATCGAGGGAGTTATGCCAATATCAGTGTGACATCAGGGGAGTTATATCAGATTAATATCAGTGTGATATCGAGGGAGTTGTACCAATATCAGTGTGATATCGAGGGAGTTATATCAGATTAATATCAGTGTGACATCAGGGGATTTATTTTATTTTATTTATTTAATATCAGTGTGACATCAAGAGAGTTATATCAGATTAATATCAGTGTGATATCGAGGGAGTTAGATTAATATCAGTGTGACATCAGGGGAGTTGTACCAATATCAGTGTGACATCAAGAGAATTATATCAGATTAATATCAGTGTGACATCAGGGGATTTAATTTATTTTATTTATTCAATATCAGTGTGACATCAAGGGAGTTAGATTAATATCAGTGTGATATCAAGGGATTTATACCAATATCAGTGTGGCATCAAGGGATTTATACCAATATCAGTGTGATATCAAGGGAGTTATGCCAGTATCAGTGTGATATCAGGGGAGTTATATCAGATTATTATCAGTGTGATATCGAGGGGAGTTGTACCAATATCAGTGTGACATCAAGGGAGTTATATCAGATAAATATCAGTGTGACATCAAGGGAGTTATATCAGATTAATATCAGTGTGATATCGGGGGAGTTATGCCAATATCAGTGTGACATCAAGGGAGTTAGATAAATATCAGTGTGACAGCAAGGGGGTTATATCAGATTAATATCAGTGTGATATCGAGGGATTTATTTTATTTTATTAATTTAATATCAGTGTGACATCAAGAGAGTTATATCAGATTAATATCAGTGTGATATCAGGGGATTTATTTTATTTTATTTATTTAATATCAGTGTGACATCAAGAGAGTTATATCACATTAATATCAGTGTGACAAAGGGCCGAGCTCCCAGCCTGTCTGGAATGGCAGCCTCTGGCTGGAGAGCAGGGAGCAAGCAGCTACAATTCCCCCACCTCTGTGGAATTCTTCACAAAAAACTACCTGAGAACTTGTTTTGGGCTGAAAAGAGCTGCACGTAGCTCAGAAACCATGAAACCCCAGTGAGCCCCAGCCACAGTACTCAGAGGGAATTGAGCAAGGGTGTTTTCAGCTGTGGTCTGTGGGAAACAGGCACTGCTCTTGATTCTGGGAGACAGAAGCTCATCCAGCGCTGTGATTCTCTGTAGAAGTGAACAAGGAATTCCCTCCAGCACCTTTGGAAATTCCCATCTCTTAAAAAAAAATAGATGCCATTGACCACTGGAGGCATTTTTTCCTCTGAAGGAGAGAGGGAGTGGAAGCCTGGAGTGCAAATTTCATTCTGCTGCTAATTACAAGTTCCTCTCCTGGGCTGCTTAGCAGCTATTTTGATTAGCTGATGTTCAAGACCACTTAATGTCAGAATCCTGGCAGTTGTTCCCAACTAAAATATTTGTTTGAGGCAGCTCCTCCTCCCCTCATCGTGTGCCAGCCTCGGTGCATCTGTTTGTACTCGGTGTCCCAAAGGGAATGTTTGTTTTCATTGTTTGGGCAGAGGAACCGGGGCTCTCATCTTTTATTCATTTCTCGTGAATGTGGCCTCCAGTACGTATTGAGGCAAAAATATCACTGACAGGAACGGCTGAAAGGCTCTCTCTGTGTTACAGACGGACACACAGGTTATCACTGCTGTTAATGGAATTCCAGCCCGCTTTGGAATGCTGCTGAGGCTGATCTCCGTTCGGAATTGCAAACCAGGGGTTGGTTTTCAGCAGGAAATTCGGGCAGCTCCTCCTCAGCAAAGGCACAGGTGTGTGCCACGCCTGCCAGGTGACCGTGGGCTGGGCACAGGGATGGGGATGGTCCAGTTCCAAAAATTCCCAAATTCCCAGAGCTGGGGTGTGCACTGCCCCGGGAGCCGGGACACAGGGATGGGGATGGTCCAAACTCCCAGATTCCCAGAGCTGGGGTGTGCACTGCCCCGGGAGACGGGACACAGGGATGGGGATGGTCCAATTCCAAAAATTCCCAAATTCCCAGAGCTGGGGTCTGCAGTGTCCCAGGAACCAGGAAACAGGGATGGGGATGGTTTAAAATCCCAAATTCCCAGAGCTGAGGTCTGCAGTGCCTCTGGGAGCCGGGACACAGGGATGAGGATGGTCCAATTCCAAAAATTCCCGAATTCCCAGAGCTGGGATGTGCAGTGTCCCAGGAGCCAGGAAACAGAGATGGGGATGTTCCAAACTCCCAAATTCCCAGAGCTGGGGTCTGCCCTGCCCTGGGAGCCGGGACACAGGGATGGGGATGGCCCAATTCCAAAAATTCCTGAATTCTCAGAGCTGGGGTCTGCAGTGTCCCAGGAGCCAGGAAACAGGGATGGGGATGGTCCAATTCCAAAAATTCCCGAATTCCCAGAGCTGGGGTCTGCACTGCCCCGGGAGTTGTGGAACAGGGATGGGGATGTTCCAAACTCCCAAATTCCCAGAGCTGGGGTGTGCAGTGCCCCGGGAGCCGGGACACAGGGATGGGGATGTTCCAAACTCCCAAATTCCCAGAGCTGGGGTCTGCACTGCCCCAGGAGCCGGGACACAGGGGTGGGTGGATGCTCGGGCAGGGAGGCTGTGCTCCCGCTGCCTGGGCGCTGTTATCTCCTCCCAGCCCAGTGCTGCTCCCGCAGGAACAGAGAGCAGAGCCCCACTGCCCCAGCCCAGCCAGTGCTGCTGGTTCCAGCCAGACTGGTCAGGGCAGCCCACACGGGCTCGTCCTCTGTGAGCCCCAAAGGCAGCACTGCTGGCAGAGCCAGCTCCTGAGCGTCCCTTGTACCCTTGGAAACCTTTCCCAAACCCTTTTGTTCCCCAGTTTGGCTCTAACATCCCTTTGGCACGACTGAGAACTCGAGATCCTTTATGTTAAATGCTGTTTCACAACTAATCCAGGGCTTTTTTATGTCCACTCAGCGCAAAGGAAAACCAGCTTTCCATAGAGGAAGCTTCGTGCCAAGCCAGAGGTGACACCCAGCTCCCACCCAAGCTCAGGTAATCACCTGGTGTGGCTGAAGATTTATTTATTTCGTGCCACCATCCTCATTCTTTGAGCCAGGAAACAGCTGACAGAGAAAGCAGAGCTCTCTGTGCTGCAGGAACCTTTGGAGGTCACTAAGGTAAAAGTGGGGTTTGCTGTCATTGTGTTGCTTGACAGGGCCCTGGACACAAATTTCAGCCAAATATTTTCATGGAGAATCAAACTCTGCTGGAAACCCTGCCTATCCTGCCATGCACATGCATAAGGGAGCAGCTGAGGAAATGGGACAACTTTGGAGCAGGGATGTGTTCCCAGCTCTGAAAATATCATCCTTAACAAGCCCTGTAACACAGAAAAGCGTCAAGCACAGCTCTGTTCCTCCTGAGGTTTAGCACAGGCCCTTCTGCCTTCTTAATGCTTCCCAAATAATTCACCTTTTGATAGCAGAGCTGGAAAACTTTAACTTCCCAGGGGAAATTAGTTTAAAATTGGGTTTTGACTAAGAATTTGTGTTCCCAGAGCTGGGCAAGGAGTGAGGTGCACAGGCAGCTGTTCCTCAGAGCAGTCCCAGGCTCAGGATAGAGCATCCCATCCAAATGAGCAGCTCAGGAAAACCCTCCTGGATGTCCCAGGGTCAGGATAGAGCATCCCATCCAAATGAGCAGCTCAGGAAAACCCTCGTGGCTGTCCCAGGGTCAGGATAGAGCATCCCATCCAAATGGGCAGCTCAGGGTGGAGCATCCCATCCAAATGAGCAGCTCAGGAAATCCCTCCTGGCAGTCCCAGGCTCAGGATGGAGCATCCCATCCAAATGGGCAGCTCAGGATGGAGCATCCCATCCAAATGAGCAGCTCAGGAAATCCCTCCTGGCAGGCCCAAGGTGCCAGGAGCCAGCACAGGGGAAATAACCTTTGCTCTCTCTGTAGATCCAACCTTCCATGGAGCTCCAGAGCCACTGCAGAAGGAACCAATATTAAATCTCTGTTCCCTTGGCTGGACAGGAGCAGTGTCAGACAAAGTGACAACAAAACCCAAATGAGCCCTGGGGGAAATGAACAGAGAGATCAGGAACTGATCCAAGGACCTGGGTGCAAACATTCATGGATTGTTTATACGTGACCTGCAGGAATTCAAACTCAGAAATTCCTCTAAGGAAGGGAAGAAGATTTTTTTTACAGTTATGTGCCTATATGCAAATACATATATATACATATATATATATTAATTTATTACGCCAGCTGTTAGGATTTAGTTGAAAGTGTAGCTGTGTTTGATGTTCTTAAAATCCTTTGAGTCAATGGATTAAGGAAGACTCCAAACTTTTGAAGTTCTTCCTAACTTAAAACATAACTCCAGCTTTTATGATTTCATGCAAAATTCATGAAGAGGAACCTGAGGACTTTGAGATCCAGAACACATACAAAAAGTCAGTTCTTTGAGTTTAAAATAGGATTTTAAGCCAATTTGAAAAATTTCATGGTGGTGGCAGAAAATTCCACACACTTTGGTGGCTGCAAGTTTGGTTCAGGTCCCAGACTCTGATTCCCAGACTTCAGAACCCCCCATATTTAATGGTGCCAATATTCCTGGTTTTTTAATAATTTTAAAGAAAGTTTAAATTTTTTAATAACTTTAAAATTCTTTAATAATAATTAAACTCTGTTTAATGTCAGGGGCTCAGGGGGGGAGGTCTGGGCTGCTCAGGCTCTCCCAACCCTGCACCCTTCCCTTCCTGTGCTTGTTGGAATTTCGGAATTTCAGCACGGGGACCTCTCCTTTTATCCTTTCACAGGATAAAAACCGACCCTGCCTTTTCTCGAGGATTCCCTGCAGCAGCAGCTTTCAGCCCTGGGGCCACTGCAGCTCCTGGGGCACCCTGGGGATCTCCATGGATCACAGGATGCTCTGCCTTGGGAGGGACCTTGGAGATCATCCACCCATGGGCAGGGACACCTCCCACTGTCCCAGGCTGCTCCAAGCCCCATCCAGCCTGGCCTTGGATGGATGGATGGACACTGGGATCCAGGGTCAGCCACAGCTGCTCTGGGCACCTCTGCCAGGGCCTCACCACCCTCCCAGCCAGGAATTCCTCAGTATCCATTTTAAATCTACTTTTTTTTTCCTTTTTTTTTTTTCCTGTTTGGAGCCATTCCCCCTTGTCCTGTCCCTCCAGGCCCTGCAGCTGTTGTCCACTTCTCATGCCACAAATAAATGCATCTGTTTGTGTTCCCCTGCCCTGCTGAGTTACAATTTTTTAAGGTAACGGTGTGAAAACCGAATTATTTTTATCCTGGGAAACAGGGCAAAAGGACATTTCGGGAATGTCTGTAGTTCCCCATCCCATACTCCAGGTCACCCAAGGAATAGCAGAGTGCATCCTATTCCAGCTGCAGGAGCCACATGGCAGCCTGGCTTCACAGGAAAATCAGCATCATCAGGAAAGGGCTGAAAGGCAGGGGAAGCAGATGGGGAGAGGGAAATAAAGGGGGAAACAACGGGAAACTGCCAAGAGCACAGCTCCAGAAATCCAAGTGTACAGAGCAGCCCAGGTTTGCTGAATCTTTAGGTGAGAGACATCCAGCAGAAGGGTTGTGCTGGCTGGGGCTGCCTGGTGTGGAGCCACAGGGCACAAACTGTGCTCTGAGCCGTGCAGGATGAATTCCTGCTCTGAGGTTATTCAATATTTGTGAGGTTATTTGATATTTGTGAAGTTATTCGATGTTTGCTTCAGTGGGGCTGCCCTGGGCTGTGACATTGAACAAATGGAAATCAGAGCAAGGAGCTGCCCCAGAATCCTGTTCCACACGTGGGACAGAGAACTCAGGGAAACACTGAAACCCCAACCGTGGCACTGGGGCTTGGAGTGCAGGTGGAGAAAAATCCCTGTCAAATGTTAGAGAAATGCATTTGGAGGAAGCCAACAGCCCAAGGAGCAGGGAGTCCTGCACACAGGGCTGTGGGCAGTACACAGAACAGAAAAAAGAAATGGCTTTGATCACTCTCAGCAAAGTGGTTTATGAATCCAGGACTGAAATCTGAGGTTTCACTCTGCTTCCAATAACTGCAGGATTTGTGTTATCCTGCCCCAATCCCCCTCCAAGCTAAGTGATGGAGGACAAACAAAGCTGGATGTGTCTGTGGATGAAATTAAACTCTCCTGGTGGGCCAAACTCTTCTGCTCCTTAAGTTGTAACAATGAGTTTATCTAGGACTTAAAACATGGGGAAACTGGTTTTTATTACTTGTTTTACACACAAAAGGATCCACCCTTTGAATTTCCTAGAATGCTGCTAAAGTCATAACAATGAGTTTATTTAGGACTTAAAACATGGGGAAACTGGTTTTTATTACTTGTTTTACACACAAAAGGATCTATCTACCCTTTGAATTTCCTAGAATGCTCCTAAAGTTATAACAATGAGTTTATTTAGGACTTAAAACATGGGGAAACTATATTTTATTTGTTTAGAATTTTTTTTATTATTTGTTTTGCACACAAAAGGATTTACCCTTTGAATTTCCTGGAATGCAAGTGGCAAAGTATGTGTGAAATCCAGGTGTAAAACTGTGTCCCCTGCAGGGACACCTTCCACTAGACCAGGCTGCCCCAAACCTCATCCAGCCTGGCCTTGGACACTTCCAGGGCTGGGATTCTGGGATTCTGTGCCTGCCTGGTGGATCATTCTGACTCCTACCCCACACATTGTTCTTTTCCTTCCAGAGTTCAGGATTTACCTCCCCAAATTCCCTCATTTCCAGCACATTTGTTCCTGGTTCTCCAACAGCTCCCCCCTGGCACTGGCAGGGGATGAGGCTGCCCAGTGTCAGTGTTCCCTGCTGTAATGGAATCTGATTTTCACTTTGGCTTTCTGGAGTGAAATATAAGCAGAACTTTTCTGAAGCACAGAAAAGGACCACCGTGGTGAAATTGGCATTAAAATGTTAAAAAAGTTCTTCTGCTCCAAGAAAAGTACAACCTGCTAATTTACATATTAATGGCATAACTTAATGCTTGGGAAGATAAAAAATGCAATCTTTGGCCAGATGCAGAGAATTAATTACAACAAGTGAAAGGATCCTACGAAAAACACAAAGCAAGGCCTGAATATTCTGAAGGAATGTTGTTGTTGTCAGGTTTGAGTGGGTGTAGAGAAAGAGAATTGTTTTGTTGTTGCAGAGCTTTAGAGAGAGCCTGGACAGATTTTTAGGGTGGGCTGTCCCTTTGAGGCATGCTGCCAAAGCAGATGGAAAGGTAAAATGGAACACAGAGGGCCACTAAAGCCAACCCCTGCCATTTCCTTTCTGTATTTCCTTCTCTAAATATGGAATGTTAGTGCTCATCTTGGGACTGGTGCTGTTGACAGTAACTAAGATTTTTCTCATAGAATTCTAGGAACTGCATTTGCTGCCACATCAATGATGTAGGGAAACATGGCAGCATCAAACCTCATTAAACAGATATTTTCAGCTCTCCTGTTCTAGATGGGGTGAAACCTCAGAGACAGATTGGTAACAACAGATTTCAGGGAAGATGCTGAAAGGGAGGGGAAAAAAAAACCAAAGAAAAGAAAGACAACATAACTGCATCATTTTAAAAGTCCTCAAATGTCCCTGAAAGGGAGGGGTGGATTTTCAGTCACTTGTCAGGGCAGTAAATGCACAGTGAGGGATCTGTGCTTGGTTATTCCCTGCTCACCTTTGGGAGAGCTCCATGTTTACAACACTCGGTGCACCGGTGACACAAGGGATGGAGCAGTCTGGGAAGAGATTTTAGGTGCTGGCTGCAGGGCGTTGTCCATCCCCACACAAACAACCCAACACCTCCGGGGCTCCTGGCAGCTGCCCTGGGTGACTCTGACTGGGGCTGACGTGTCTGACCTTAAAAGATCAGCTGGTCCCAGGCAGAGCCACTCCAGGGGCTCCAGGACCCCCTGACCCTGCCCTCCTCAGGAGTGTATCCAGAGCGTTTCTGGGCCAGCTCTGGCACCCCCGGGCTGTGCTGCACCCCCAAGGCTGCTGGGGCTGCTCTGGCTCCCCTGTGAGGTGCCCTGGCCTGCAGTGCCCCATGAAGGCAGGGGAGGCACAGGGCTCTGCCAGGCTCTGCTGGAGCCGGTCCGTGCTGGGCAGCGCTGCAGGGCGGATCAGGGAGCGCTTCCCTCTGCCAGGGGAGGGCTCCAAAGCCAGCTCTGGGTGTCACACGGACACTGCTGGCTGTGGGGAGCCCAGGGAGGGGAAATCACTGCTGCTGCCAGGGACAGGGCTGTGGCAGCCAGGGCTTCATCACCGTCACACATCCCTCGCTCCCCAAACTCCATTTCCCAGTGATTTCCAGGATCCTCACTGCACTTTGCTCCTCCAGAGAGGTGCACAAAGGCTGGGAAGTGCAGTGCTGCTGGAGGCATCCTGGGGCAGCAGCACAGACATCTGGACATCTGCACAGTCCCTCTGCTCACCAGGAGCTCTGGAACCTCTTGGAATCCCAGAATCATTTAGGCTGGAAAAGACTTCGAGGATTTTCGAGTCCAGCCTGTGACTGATCCCCTGGTGGGGCTTTGGGATGTTCCAGTGAGAGCCCAGGGCTCAGCTTAGCCTGGGAAGCCTGGCCTTGCAGGGAGCTCTCAGTACCAGCACCCTGTGCCTGCACACATGGAATTTGTGCTGCCAGCCCTTGCTGGATCCCGGCTGAACGTGCCAGTGTGTGAGGAATGTTTGCTGGGGGCTGGAGGTGATTCCCGACCCCCAGCACCCTCTGGCACCACCTTGGAAAGCTCCAAATGCAGGAACGTTGCTCTGGCAGTCACTCCTCCACCCCACAGCAGTGAAACCCTGATGAGCTCATGCCCTTTGTCACCTGGCAAAAATCAGGGAGCAGCTGTGCCCAAGGTCAGGCCCACAGCAGGAGGGGCAGCAGGGATTAATGCACTTCCTTTGGCTGCTGCTGCAGGGACTGGGTGAGTTTGTGTTTGCTGCTTTTCAAGTGTCTTTTTTGCACAGAGGTGTTGGATTTGTCGCTTAAATTGCTGCGAGCTCTGAATTTTTTGCTGTTGTTCAAATGAAGAGAAACGTTTGGAAGAAAAAAAAAGGTGCTAAAGGGAACTGTGTGATGTGTTCATCGATACACAGAGAGTGTTTGATTGAAATGACACCCCATAAATGTCCTCTCAGCAGCAGGGTTTGTTCTGGGGTGCAGGGAGGGGCTTTGAGGAGCAGAATCATTGGCACAGACCCAGGTGGGGCCTGGGAACAGAAAAGTAAAAATTTACAGCAAAGTTCAATTCCCCACTGCTCAGGTGGTGACACATTGGAGTGAGGAGCCTTTCTGGAGGGACAGGCAAAGGATGAAATAAAAGGACAAAAAGCCTAATGGCAAAATTAGCTCCCTGTTTCATTTTTAAAGGGCTGGGAGTGGAGGGCTGAGATCTCAGGCAACCTTTGTGCTCTGGTGCAGACAGCTGAGTTCAGTGCAGCATTTTCTCTTTCCCCCTGTATTTTAAATGAGGCATTGGCTGTATTTGCTGTATGTACTGAGAACACACTGGCTGCAGCCCCTCCTGATCCCTGGAACAGAACAAACTCTGGCTGTACACGGCTGGTAAACCCTGTCACAGCCCTGTCCCCAGCCACCTCTGCTCCTTGATGTTGCTAAACCAGAATATTTGTGTTTTTGAATGTGTTTTGTTTGTCCTCACTGACAGCTGGAACATTTTCTGTGAGTGTCAACCCAATCCAAGGAGCACTGGCAGAAATCTCGAGCTGGAAATGTCCTTCCTTTCCCAGTGCATTTCTGGTGTTCTGCTCTTTGCTTCTAAAAGCAGTGAGGAAATGTCAAGTTGTCCTGCTCAGAGTCTGAGGTGGGAGGGAGGAGAGCAGAGTGTGGAAGTCAGAGAGCGTTTCCATGGCAGAGGCAGAGGAAGGAGTTGCTGGTTCTGTGGTCAGCATGGCCCAGGTTTCAGGGTGTTTCAGGGCTCCCAGCAAAGCTCTGCTGCCTTTTCTGGAGGCTGCCCGCAGTCCCTCAGGGGTGTGAGGGCTCACAGATTGCCAGGAGAGCTGTGACGTTTTTGAACACAAACTCATTGAGTTTTAACACCCCTCACACCTCAGGGCTGAGCGCTGCGTGTATTTATTTGTCTCAAAGCCTGTCTGATTCCTCCCTCTGCCAGAATGAAATGTTTTCCTAAGCCATTGTTTTTGCCATAAATATATTCCCTTGGCTGCGTCTTTGTGGTGGATTATTTGCTCCAGAATCTTTTCTTTTCATCTCAGGGATGAATATACATTTCAGGAGCAGGTTGTGAAATACCAGTTTGCTTCAGGAAACTTCTTATGAGCAAGTCTGGGAAGGCAGCACTAAATCACTCCTGTATATTTTATTTCCCAAGGAATCAGCCCCACTTTGTTTATTAGCTAGCAAAACCCCAAGCAGGATGTAAAAACCAAGAGTGAATCAGGAAGGAGCAGTATAAAAATACCGAGGCTGTCTTTGCCTGGCAATGGGGAAATACATTCCCTCACTTTAATATGAAAAAGAAATGATCCAATGGCAGAGAAATGAAACCAAAGGCGACTGAAGGGTCTGAGAGGAAAGCTCATGCCTGTGCAATGGTAGAGAAATAAAACCAAGGGGTCTGAGAGGAAAGTCCTGTCTGTACAATGGTAGAGAAATAAAGCCAAAGGGTCTGAGAGGAAAGCTCCTGTCTGTACAATGGTAGAGAAATAAAACCAAAGGGTCTGAGAGGAAAGCTCCTGTCTGTGCAATGGTAGAGAAATAAAAGCAAAGGTGACTGAAGGGTCTGAGAGGAAAGTCCTGTCTGTGCAATGGCAGAGAAATAAAACCAAAGGGTCTGAGAGGAAAGTCCTGTCTGTGCAATGGCAGAGAAATAAAGCCAAAGGGTCTGAGAGGAAAGCTCCTGTCTGTACAATGGTAGAGAAATAAAACCAAAGGGTCTGAGAGGAAAGCTCCTGTCTGTGCAATGGTAGAGAAATAAAAGCAAAGGTGACTGAAGGGTCTGAGAGGAAAGTCCTGTCTGTGCAATGGCAGAGAAATAAAACCAAAGGGTCTGAGAGGAAAGTCCTGTCTGTGCAATGGCAGAGAAATAAAGCCAAAGGGTCTGAGAGGAAAGCTCCTGTCTGTACAATGGTAGAGAAATAAAACCAAAGGGTCTGAGAGGAAAGCTCCTGTCTGTGCAATGGTAGAGAAATAAAAGCAAAGGTGACTGAAGGGTCTGAGAGGAAAGTCCTGTCTGTGCAATGGCAGAGAAATAAAACCAAAGGGTCTGAGAGGAAAGTCCTGTCTGTGCAATGGTAGAGAAATAAAACCAAGGGGTCTGAGAGGAAAGTCCTGTCTGTGCAATGGTAGAGAAATAAAACCAAAGGGTCTGAGAGGAAAGTCCTGTCTGTGCAATGGTAGAGAAATAAAACCAAAGGGTCTGAGAGGAAAGTCCTGTCTGTGCAATGGTAGAGAAATAAAAGCAAAGGCTCTGAGAGGAAAGTCCTGTCTGTACAGTTTGGTGGGTGAGGCTGTGGGTGTGGATGTCCTTGGCACGGCTCTCGGTGTCTCTGCTGGCTCTGGGCAGCCCAGTTCAGCTCCTGACACTGACCAGGGGCTCTGCACAAGCCCGAGTTCCTGAATTTGGGGTAAAATAAGAGTTTGAGGGGGGATGTGTGCCTGGTACCTCAGGTGATGCGGCCGGAGTTTGGGATAAAGGGACCTGCAACCCCGAGGGAAAGAGAGAGAGAGAAAAAAACGGGAGAGGGAGAGAATGAAAGAGAGAAAAAGCCAGGAGGGGAAGGAAAGGAGAGAGAGAGAGAGAGAAAAGCAGGAGAGAGGGAAAAAGAGAGAGGGAGGGGAGAGAGAGAGAAAGAAAGAGAGAAAGAGAAAGAGAGAGAGAAAGAGAAAAAGAGAAAGAGAGAGAGAAAGAAAGAAGGAAGGAGAGAAAGAGAAAGAAAGAGAAAGAGAAAGAAAAAGAGAAAGAAAGGAAAGAAAGAGAAAGAGAGAAAAGAAAGGAAGAAAGAAAAAAAAGAAAAAGAAAGAGAGAAAAGAAAGGAAGAAAGAAAAGAAAGAAAAGAAAAGAAAGAGAAAGAGAGAAAAGAAAGGAAGAAAGAAAAGAAAAAAAAGAAAAAGAAAGAAAGAAAGGAAAGAAAGAAAGAAAGAAAGAAAAGGGAGGAAGGAGAAGGAAGGAGGGAGGGAGGGAGGGAGGAAGGAAGGAAGGAAGGAAGGAAGGAAGGAAGGAAGGAAGGAAGGAGAGAGAGAGAAATGTGGTTCAGGCAGACATCAGCAGGGGGGTTTGTGTGATCAGGAATCACTGGGACGTTCTCTGCTTTTCCTCCAGAGCTGCAGTCTGGTACATGGCCTGCTGCAAATCCTTTGTATTCCCGAATTCCGGGAGAGGGAAAGCAGGGAGGTGTTGTTCCTACAGGGGTGCCCTGTGAGGTACAGGGAGCGGCTTTGGGGTGCCCTGTGAGGTACAGGGAGCACCTTTGGGGTGCCCTGTAAGGTACAGGGAGCACCTTTGGGGTGCCCTGTGAGGTACAGGGAGCACCTTTGGGGTGCCCTGTGAGGTACAGGGAGCAGCTTTGGGGTGCCCTGTGAGGTACAGGGAGCACCTTTGGGGTGCCCTGTGAGGTACAGGGAGCACCTTTGGGGTGCCCTGTGAGGTACAGGGAGCGGCTTTGGGGTGCCCTGTGAGGTACAGGGACTGGACTGGCTTTGGGGTGCCCTGTGAGGTACAGGGAGCACCTTTGGGGTGCCCTGTGAGGTACAGGGAGCACCTTTGGGTGCCCTGTGAGGTACAGGGAGCACCTTTGGGGTGCCCTGTGAGGTACAGGGAGCACCTTTGGGGTGCCCTGTGAGGTACAGGGAGCACCTTTGGGGTGCCCTGTGAGGTACAGGGAGCAGTTTGGGGTGCCCTGTGAGGTACAGGGAGCAGGTTTGGGGTGCCCTGTAAGGTACAGGGAGCAGTTTGGGGTGCCCTGTGAGGTACAGGGAGAGGCTTTGGGGTGCCCTGTGAGGGACAGGGAGCACCTTTGGGTACCCTGTGAGGTACAGGGAGCGGATTTGGGGTGCCCTGTGAGGTACAGGGAGCGGCTTTGGGGTGCTCTGTAAGGTACAGAGAGCGGCTTTGGGGTACCCTATAAGGTATAGGGACTGGACTGGCTTTGGGGTGCCCTGTGAGGTACAGGGAGCACCTTTGGGGTGCCATATAAGAGACAATGTGTCACCAAACCTGGCCTGATACACGAAGGGATTTTGTTGGTGTCCCTGGGAATTTCAGTGATTTTGCAGAGAATTTGGGGGCTGTGGGGGGTGAGAGCCCACACACAGGAATGGGAGCAGGGGATGAAGAGGGGGCAGAGTGGGCCCTTGCAGGAATTGGTTAGAAAGGCACATCAGGTGTGTGATAGGTGCCAGAGAAGGGATGAGGGAAAGGCAAAGGCACAGGCAAGGATAATGGCCCAGCTTTTACAGCCCCTGATGGGAATGAGTGCAGGGAGCCCCAGGAGCAAAGGGCAGGGGGCAGCCACCAGGACAGCAGCTGGGAAGGAATCAATGTGCCATTTGTAAAAAAGAACATAAAAATGGATTGTTAAGGGTGTCAGGATCTGCTGTTTTACCAGGAGAACTGGAGCCCTTGCTGGACCAGGAAGAGTTTCCTGGTAGTCCCAGGAACTTCTCAGTCTGATTTGAATTTTGTGCCAAAGGGGGAACAAATGCTCAGATGTTCCTTTGCTCCATGGGGAAGATGAGCAGGTGTGTTTGATTCCAGCACTCTTGGTGAGTGTGGATGGGAATTACCACAGTGTGTGTTACATCCAGAGCTGCCTCTGCCCATTCCCTGCAAACGCTGCACAGGGCTGGCAGAGGCCAGGAGGGATGAGACACGAACAGTGAGCTGGCCTGTGCCACTGACTCGTTCTGTACTTTTCTGTGGAACAATATTCATCACTTTGGGGTTTTTAACCCAGTTTAACACTCTGTACTGACTCTGTGCAGCAAAACTGAAGGGCCACCGTGAGCCAGGGGAGTTCTGTGGCTGGCTCAGATCCTGCTGCTGAGGAGATGAATGGAGGGACCAGGCTGGGAGGGAAGCTGTGGGAGAGTCTGCTCCCCATCCCTGCCCCTGCCAGCCCGGTTCTGATGGGCTGCTGTGGGTGCTGCAGGCTGCTGCTCCCTGGGAGCTGAGGGTGCAGAACCCCAGGGGCTGCTTGGGGTCACAGGGGTTACTTGAGGTAATTTGGGGTTTTTGGGGTCACTGCAGTCCCTGGCAGGGGTTACTTGAGGAAATTTGGGATTTTTGGAGGTCACTGCAGTCCCTGCAGGGGTTACTTGAGGTAATTTGGGGTTTTTTGAGGTCACTGCAGTCCCTGGCAGTGTTACTTGAGGTAATTTGGGGTTTTTGGGGTCACTGCAGTCCCTGGCAGGGGTTACTTGAGGTAATTGGGGGTTCCCTGAGGTCACTGCAGTCCCTGGCAGGGGTTGTGTGAGGTAATTTGGGGTTTTTGAGGTCACTGCAGTCCCTGCAGGGGTTACTTGAGGTAATTTCGGGTTTCCTGAGGTCACTGCAGTCCCTGGCAGGGGTTACTTGAGGTAATTTGGGGTTTTTGAGGTCACTGCAGTCCCTGGCAGGGGTCACTTGAGGTAATTTGGGTTTTTTGGGGTCACTGCAGTCCCTGGCAGGGTTACTTGAGGTAATCTGGGATTTTTTGGGGTCACTGCAGTCCCTGGCAGGGGTTACTTGAGGTAATTTGGGGTTTTTTGAGGTCACTGCAGTCCCTGCAGGGGTTACTTGAGGTAATTTGGGGTTTTTGAGGTCACTGCAGTCCCTGGCAGGGGTTACTTGAGGGACCCCCTGGCCTGGGTTATGTCTTAGGCTCCAATGAAAGATGAAACCCAAAGTATGAATGGTGTCACCATCTGCACAGCTGTTCAGACAGGTGAGGCAGTGTTCTTTATCTCCTCCAGGACTCATCTCTGCTAATTCATTAGCTCTCTCTGCTAATGGCCATCAGATCCCTCTGCATGACCCATCAATGACATCAGGCCATTGTGGATGTTCTGCCCGGGGGAGCAGCCAGGCAGTCCTGCCTGGAGATAAGCTGAGCCTTGCAGCACCACGAGCACCTTCCCTGCTGGATTCCCAGAGGAGAAGAGCTCCATAATCACCACAGGACCTGCAGAGGAAGACCAGACCCTTCTGCAGGATCAGCTCTTCAACAGAATCACATCCACCACTCCAAGAGGACTGCAGGCACCATTTAATCACTCTGCTACCACCACCCTGACCGACAGGGTGCCAGGTTGTGTGCTCTGGGAACCATGAGAGTGAAGTAACAGCACCATGGATACACAGACTGACACAGAGAGAAAAGGAACCCAGAGCAAAGCAACAGCACCATGGCTGCACAGACTGACACAGAGAGAGGAGGAACCAAGAGAGAAAAGCAACAGCACCATGGCTGCACAGCCTCACAGAGAGAAAAGGAACCAAGAGAAAAGCAACAGCACCATGGCTGCACAGCCTGACACAGAGAAGAGGAGCCACAAGAGCAGCCAGAACTTCCACACAAACAGACACCAAGACAGGACAGCCCAAGCCTGCAGCAGCTGCCCCCATTCAGAAGAGGAAATCCAAGAGCAAATCCATCTGCAGTGACCAACGAGGAGCAGCTGGGCCCTCACACCCAGCAGAAAGCCAGAGCCAGAGATCATCACTCCCTCTCTGTCCTTGGGATCAGGAGGATCCAGGAAACTCTCAGCCTCTGGGGCAGACTGCTGGTGAAGGTAAGGGATGGATACCTTTGTGAAGACCTCCAGGTGCACCCAGGGAAGTGGAGCACAATGGAACCAGGTATCCCATGCCTGAGGGAATTGCCTGTGCTGGAGATCATTTTCCTGCACAGCTGAGCACTGCTCAGCAAACAGGAATTTCCAGGGACACTGTCACTGCCCTGGTATGCACCCAGTCTCATCTGTGGAGACAAAGCTGGCTGGAACCAAGAGCAAAGCAACAAGCACCATGACTGCTGTGGAATCCAGAGCTTGATTGAGGAAGGCCACCAGAAAGCGAGAAAGGAGCTGAAGGAAGGAATTCACCACATCTCACCAGAACCAACAGGAGTTTCTGCCATCAGGAGCACAAGTCCCCCAGCCAGGGAGAGAGGATACACCCCACAAGGTAAGCCCTGGTTTTTGCTTCAGGAACAGGGGATGGAAAACCCACCTCCTCCTTAGCAGCCTGGGTGGGTGAACTGAAAAGAGGAACATCTACCACAGGAAGCTCATCTGGAGTCAATCCTGTCTCTTGTGGACAGAACTCTGGAAGGTGTAGGAATGCTAATATGCCTGATTCTCTTGCAGGGATCTCATATTTACAGGAGGAGAGCAGCGTGTACCATGAGCAGGATTGGAGGGGCCCTGCCTGCAGCCAGGTGGAGGAAAGGGACATTGGATCTGTTGGACTCTGTGGATGCCATGGCCTGGCACGTCTGACCCACAGTCACAGCTCTGGTGGGCACTGGTGCCCAGGGTACCCGGGTGCCATCAAGGTATGTGAGAGTGGAATCCATTTCTATTTCTAGGGTGGCAGGAGGAGCCCAGCAGCTGAAGTGATTTAACTGGAACCAGTGGCAGGAACTCCCCATCGTGCCTGGCCCAGAGGCCCCGTCCTGCCTCAGAAATTTGGGTATTTCAGAGACCCCAAAGGACCTCGCTGGGCTGTTGGGAGAGCGGCTGCAGGGCAGAAGGCACCAGACAACTGAACTCCCTGCTGGTCTCTGAGGTGCCCCCTCTGCTGTGGCACTGCTGAGAGCTGAAGAACAGCAGGGACCAAAAACAGGGCACAGCAGCGACTCTGCACCAGAACATGAATTTGCTGCACAACATCTCAACAAGGGCAAAGCGCCTTGGGTTTTTTCCTAAATTAAAACAAAATAAAAACCTAATTAAACCTAAATAAACCTTGTCTCAGCTTGTCTCTGTGATTCCCACCCAGGAGATGACTGGGGAGCCACGGGGTGGTCAGCAAGGCTGGGTCACCCTTTGGCAGCCCCATATGGCCGGTGGCAATGTCCAGTGGAGAATGGGGACTGACCAGGGACCACCATGGCCCGGATGGGGTCAGGCACCACTGGGGCTGCTGTGCCACACATGATGGAGAGTTCTCAAACTAGGACAGGTCACTTGGGGTCATCTGAGACCCAATTGGGGTTACTCGATGTCACAGGGGTTACTTTAGGTCATTTTAGAGGTCAATCCAAGGTCATAGGGGTCATTTGAGGTCATTCCAAGGTCATAGGGGTCATTTCAGGTCACAGGGGTTACTCGAGGTCGTTTGTGAATTTTTTGGTTTTCGCAGGGGTTACTTTAGGTCACTTTAGAGGTCAATCCAAGGTCATTCAAGGTCATAGGGGTCACCATCGGGGTTACTCTAGGTCATAGGGGTTACTATAGGTCATGGGGTTACTCGAGGTCGTTTGTGAATTTTTCGATTTTGCCAGGGGTTACTTTAGGTCATTTTAGAGGTCAATCCAAGGTCATTCAAGGTCATAGGGGTCACAGTCGGGGTTACTATAGGTCATAGGGGTTACTATAGGTCACAGGGGTTACTCGAGGTCATTTGTGAATTTTTTGGTTTTCGCAGGGGTTACTTTAGGTCACTTTAGAGGTCATTCCAAGGTCATTCAAGGTCATAGGGGTCACAGTCGGGGTTACTCTAGGTCATAGGGGTTACTATAGGTCACAGGGGTTACTCGAGGTCATTTGTGAATTTTTTGGTTTTCGCAGGGGTTACTTTAGGTCACTTTAGAGGTCATTCCAAGGTCATTCAAGGTCATTGGGGTCACAGTCGGGGTTACTCTAGGTCATAGGGGTCATTTCAGGTCACAGGGGTTACTCGAGGTCATTTGTGAATTTTTTGGTTTTCGCAGGGGTTACTTTAGGTCACTTTAGAGGTCATTCCAAGGTCATTCAAGGTCATAGGGGTCACAGTCGGGGTTACTCTAGGTCATAGGGGTTACTATAGGTCATGGGGGTTACTCGAGGTCATTTGTGAATTTTTTGGTTTTCGCAGGGGTTACTTTAGGTCACTTTAGAGGTCATTCCAAGGTCATTCAAGGTCATTGGGGTCACAGTCGGGGTTACTCTAGGTCATAGGGGTTACTATAGGTCACAGGGGTTACTCGAGGTCGTTTGTGAATTTTTTTGTTTTCGCAGGGGTTACTTTAGGTCACTTTAGAGGTCAATCCAAGGTCATTCAAGGTCATTGGGGTCACAGTCGGGGTTACTATAGGTCATAGGGGTTACTATAGGTCACAGGGGTTACTCGAGGTCATTTGTGAATTTTTTGGTTTTCGCAGGGGTTACTTTAGGTCACTTTAGAGGTCATTCCAAGGTCATTCAAGGTCATAGGGGTCACAGTCGGGGTTACTCTAGGTCATAGGGGTTACTATAGGTCACAGGGGTTACTCGAGGTCATTTGTGAATTTTTTGGTTTTCGCAGGGGTTACTTTAGGTCACTTTAGAGGTCATTCCAAGGTCATTCAAGGTCATTGGGGTCACAGTCGGGGTTACTCTAGGTCATAGGGGTTACTATAGGTCATGGGGGTTACTCGAGGTCATTTGTGAATTTTTTGGTTTTCGCAGGGGTTACTTTAGGTCACTTTAGAGGTCATTCCAAGGTCATTCAAGGTCATTGGGGTCACAGTCGGGGTTACTCTAGGTCATAGGGGTCATTTCAGGTCACAGGGGTTACTCGAGGTCATTTGTGAATTTTTTGGTTTTCGCAGGGGTTACTTTAGGTCATTTTAGAGGTCAATCCAAGGTCATTCAAGGTCATTGGGGTCACAGTCGGGGTTACTCTAGGTCATAGGGGTTACTATAGGTCACAGGGGTTACTCGAGGTCGTTTGTGAATTTTTTGGTTTTCGCAGGGGTTACTTTAGGTCACTTTAGAGGTCAATCCAAGGTCATTCAAGGTCATTGGGGTCACAGTCGGGGTTACTCTAGGTCATAGGGGTCATTTCAGGTCACAGGGGTTACTCGAGGTCGTTTGTGAATTTTTTGGTTTTCGCAGGGGTTACTTTAGGTCACTTTAGAGGTCAATCCAAGGTCATTCAAGGTCATTGGGGTCACAGTCGGGGTTACTCTAGGTCATAGGGGTCATTTCAGGTCATGACTGAGGTTATTTAATGTCACACGTTTGAGGTCATTCGAGGCCCTAATCTGGTTAGTTGAGGTCTTTTGTGTCTTTAAAAATTGATCTGGGGGTGCCTGAGTTCATTTGGGATGACTTGAATAGGAAGCCCTGTTAATATTGGTGCTGCCTTGGGACTTTGGTGTCCAGAACCCCCAGCCAGGACTGCAGGAACTGCAGCCGGGACAGCTGGACACGGGGGGACCCGTCACACTCGGGTCCGGGTCTCTAAAGCCCCGCAGATTTGGGATTTCTCATCTGGAAGCAAAGGCTGGGAGACCTGGGGCCGTGGGCAAGGCCCTGAGTGATTAATGGGCTGATAGAAGCTGCCATTGCTTTATTCCCTGGATTTACTTCCACACCGAGATGTGGGAGGGGCTGTCTCAAGTGTTCCGGGTTGTGAGAAGAGGCTGGGGTAGAAATAACTCGGGTTTGTAAAGTCAGACTGAGAGGTGAGGAGAGGAGGCCTTGAGAGGAAACCTGTGTGCTCCTGTCTTCACAGCGTGGTGGGTGCAGCTGTGGGTGTTGGGATGGTTCCCGATGTCCCTGCTGGCTTTGGGCAGCAGGTTTGTCACCGGGCGCAGACAGCTTGGCTGAGACCCTCAGGGAGGCTCTGTCTCCTGTCGGGACATAAACCTCTGGCACTCGTGGCTTTTCCTGGCAAGTGCATGCGTTTATTTCAAGTACACAGCAAGATCTCAGCCAGACACATTTGTTTCCCGAGTCCCTTTGTCCTGCAATCAGCAGACATGAAAGCACACGATAACACCAGGATATTGCAGCAGAGATTTAATCACAACACTTCATCAGCCCTTCCCAAGCAGTCCCGGGGGGCTGAAGGGGCTGTGAGCACAGAGCACCAGGGCAGCTTCCCCTGCCCTCCTCCAGGACAGCTGAGCTGCAGCTCACAGGAGCCTGACACAAGGTTTGAGCCTCCCACAGCCAATGACAGCCACAGGCCCAGCCTTTCCTTCCCAAAGATCACTCAGGAGTGATTATTCCCACCTGCTTCATCCAGCAGGGTGACCGAGTTCTCTTCCAAGGCTCCCTCCCAGGGCACAGAGACAGCTCACAAGAGCCTGACACAAAGTCTGAGCCTCCCACAGCCAATGACAGCCACAGGCCCAGCCTTTCCTTCCCAAAGATCAATCAGGAGTGATTATTCCCACCTGCTTCATCCAGCACGGTGACAGAGTTCTCTTCCAAGGCTCCCTCCCAGGTCACAGAGCTGCAGCACACGAGAGCCTGACACAAAGTCTGAGCCTCCCACAGCCAATGACAGCCACAGGCCCAGCCTCTCCTTCCCAGAGATCAGTCAGGAGTGATTATTCCCACCTGCTTCATCCAGCACTGTGTCCGAGTTCTGCTTCCTGTGCCCTCCCAGGGCACAGAGACAGCTCACAAGAGCCTGACACAAAGTCTGAGCCTCCCACAGCAAATGACAGCCACAGGCCCAGCCTTTCCTTGCCCGAGAAAAGTGCAAATTAGGTGTGATTATTCCCACCTGCTTCATCCAGCAGTGACCAAGTTCTCCTTCCAGGGCCCTCCCAGGGCACAGAGACAGCTCACAGGAGCCTGACACAAAGTTTGAGCCTCCCACAGCCAATGACAGCCACAGGCCCAGCCTTTCCTTCCCAAAGATCACTCAGGAGAGATTATTCCCACCTGCTTCATCCAGCACGGTGACAGAGTTCTTCTTCCTGTGCCCTCCCAGGTCACAGAGCTGCAGCTCACAGGAGCCTGACACAAAGTCTGAGCCTCCCACAGCCAATGACAGCCACAGGCCCAGCCTCTCCTTCCCAGAGAAAAGTGCAAATTAGGTGTGATTATTCCCACCTGCTTCATCCAGCATGGTGACAGAGTTCTCTTCCCAGGCTCCCTCCCTGGTCACAGAGGTGGCTCCTTCCCGAAAAGTCTTTGCTGCACTCTTGTTCCTGAGCATTCTCTCCTCGCCTGTCTCATGGAAGGACAGCTCAGCTGCCCAGATAAGCTCCAGGAATTCCCTCGGACGCTCAGGGTTACTGGATGCAAGGTCTGGCTGGATATAACCCAGCAGGAGGCAGAGATTCCAGAGCAGGTGCAGCCTTGGGCACGGGGATGTGTCCCAGCTCCTCCATCAGCCAAAAGCCAAACCTTCCCTGTTAGCCTCAGAAAACATCCACAGCAGCAGTTCAGCTCCAAAGTTCAATTCCAGGTGTTTGGGTTTTTTCCTGAATCCTTACAGCTCCCTTTTCCTGCTCCTGCTCCCGGACTGCAGCTCCCGAGACAGGTCAGAGGATCTGAACCGGGCACAGGAAGAGGAAGAACTCCGTGTCCCTCAGCAGGCACAAATGCACCCATTCAGTGCCCGGCGCCTTCCTTGCACACAGCGATAAAACTGCTGGTCCTGTGCCCGGGCTGTTCCCCTGCAGAATCCACGAGTGACGATTGCAGTTCTGCCCAGCAGGAGGAGACAATCCCGGCGTTCCCTCTCCCACAGATCAGCCACACCTGAGATCGCTGCTCCTGCACCACCCTCAAAACGTTAGTGCCACACACTCTTACACCTGTTCCTAAATTTCCTGAGCCTAAAATGCTCCATCACAGCCCCAGAAATCGCCATTTGTGCCACTCAAGCCCCAGATGTGCCACCAGCACCCCAGGGTGGCTCTGCCCTCGGAATCAGGGCTGCGTTCCAAGTCCACACATAGCACGGGGTTGTCCGAGCTCAGGGACTCTGTCTGAGCTCCTCTTTTGATCAGCTGCTAAAAGAGAGAAGTGGGGCACTGTGCAGTCATCAGGTGCTAATGTCAGACATAAAAAGCTCAGGTTCTCTTTGAAATTGATGTTAAATGCTCAAATAAAACAGCTTTGTCTTTCTACTCTTTCAAAATAAAGTTCCCGGTGCAAATGGCACACCCAGTTCCAGTCTGATTCCTAGATGAGCCCACTGATAGTGGCAGCATTCAGGATCCTCTAATTAATGTTATAGAAAGCTGTACTTAATTACTTCTTAAGCACTTACATCTGCATAAAGTTGCATTACACTGAATACATCATCATTTAAATCCATTACCTACACATAAATATGTATCAAATTTGCATTGCAAATGTCTTCATCCTCTGCTTTGTTAATCACAAATATCACATCTAAATTACTCCAAAATGTGCAGTTCTGGCTTACTCACCAAATATTTCCATATTAAACAAAATCTGCATTATAGGACAAGATTACAATAAAATAGGAGGTGGAGTTCCTCAGGGTGGTGGAAATTATTACCAAAGTCACCGGAATGACTCCACTGAAATCAGCTGTCAGTGGCAGCTGCCGTGACAGACTTCATAAGACAACAGGAAAAAAGGGATGGTTTAGTGCTAGAAAACCTATTTACGACTGTTTTCTTCAATTTCCATCCAGAATTAGTAAGTGCTGATTTGACTGCTCAAGTGATGAGCCGGAGACATTAAACCTGTTTTGTGGTGCCTCCAAAATTCCCACGGCGAGATCTGAGCTGGTTGCCTTCCATGCAAATGCTCGTGAGTTAACACACGTAATGAATTTCTCTGCAGCACGGCACCGTCTCATCTAAGTTCATCTGAAGCCAAGTTAATAAAAGGCTTCTTTAATTAAATGCAGCTTTCCATGTTCTCTCTCCAATTGAGCAGTCAAATGAATACACAGAGACATCGCTCTCCTCAGCCCAAACAGTCATTACAGCCTTTCCTCAGGCACAGCGAGGGGTCAGGCTGAGCCCTGTGCCGTGGAACGAGCCCTTAAACGCTGCCATCCATCACTGCTGGGTAAGGAAGCAGAAAAACCCCTCTGAACTGCGCCCTCTTTGGGCACTGATCAACGACGGGGACGCTGTCAAACGCAGGCTCTGAGATTTCAGCTGGGAGTGAGAAATGCTGTTGGATCCTGCAGGCCGGGCAGGCAGGATCAGGCTGCTCTGGCTGCGTTCCCAAATCAGCCTGGCCAGCACAGAACGGCTGGAGCAACGTCAGGGCTTGGCTGTTTGGGAGTGCTGGGAGCCGTGGGCAGGACTGTGCCCGGCAGGGGATTGCCTGTGCATTCCCTGGCCCGGTTAATTATGCTTTACATTGGCTCAGGGCTTCCTGGGCACAGGCACTGCTGGGCTGGCCCCAGTTTTGCTGCAGGTGCTGCCCGCAGAGCAGGAGGAGCCACGGAGGATGAGGGGTGCAAACAGCAGGGAAGCCAACACTCTCAGGGCAGATTGAGGGGAAGTCATTAAAAATCTGCTCCATGAACCAAGCAGAGGAGATGAGGAGGATACACCAGCCCCACAAGCACCAGAGAAATCCATGGACAACCCCAGAGGCCTCTGCTGGGGTGGCACAAACATCTCTGTGCCAGGACTAAAAGTTTCTCCATTCACTGAGCCGTGCTGCCAAATCCTTGCTTCTCCCAGAGCCTCCTTACAGGGACTGCACTCCAGAGGGAAATGTCCTGCTCCCTCTGCAGGTCTGGGGACAGCAGCTCCTTCCCTCCAGCCCAGCCCAGGCTGTTCATCTTCCCTGAGAGCCTCCTGACCGCTGCTGTCCCCACGCCATTCCTCATTGCCAAGTAAACAGTGACTGCTCTGAGCAAACACCTGTGTAGGAACAGTTCCTGCCAGGCCGGTAGAGAGCAGACATCCATGTCAAGAGTAACAGCAAAGCAACAAAATTACTCCATCATTACATGCCTGGAGGTAATTAAGAAGTCAGTCAGCACATGTCAAGTAGGGAGATCACAGGACGCCCCATAATCCCTGGAAGTGTCCAAGGCCAGGTTGGAGCTACCTGGGAAGGTGGAAGGTGTCCGTGCCCGTGGCAGGGGTGCGATGAGATGATCCTTGAGGTCCCGTGCAGCCCAGAGCAGTTCTGGCTCCGTGGCCACGGGCAGCCCCTACACGTAGGCATGGACGCCCGGGGCCGGCCCCCCGGCCCGGGCCAGCCAGGGGTACCTGGGGCTGGCAGCCGTGCCAGCCTGGCACCACAGGTGACAGAACATGGCTCCCGCAGCCAGCAGCAGGGCACTGCTGCCCCAGCCCACGTACAGGGCAGCTCCCAGCTCCCGCTTCAGCGGCACCGGCACCTCGGGGTCGTAGAAATCCCGAACGATGCCGGCCCCGGTCCAGGACACCGGGATCAGCACCAGGGTGCCCGTGAGCAGGAAGGCCGCCCCGGCTGCCAGGATGAAGGTGCTGATGGCCTGGGGGCCCTGCTTGCTGTGCTGGCTGTACTTGACCCCCACGATGGCGGCGAGGAAGGAGAGCACGGCCAGCCCCACGGCCACGCACATCAGGGCCCGGAAGGCCTCCAGCGGCGGCGGCAGCGCCAGCACCGAGTCGTAGAACTTGCACTGCAGCCTGATGCCCAGCTGGCTGATGCAGTCCATCCACAGCCCCTCCCAGATGGTCTCAAACACCACGATGTTGCCGTCCACGTAGGCAGAGACCCTCCACTGGGGCATGGCCGTGGCTGCCAGGGTGCCCACCATGCCCACGCCGCCGAAGAGCAGCCCGGTGAGCTGGAGCACGCAGCAAGCCATGCTGCTCCCAGAGCTGCTCCCAAAGGTGCTCCTAAAGGTGCTCCCAAAGCTGCTCCAGCTGCTGCCCAGGGGCTCCCAGAGTCCTACTCAGAGTCCCAGAGCTCCTACTCACACCAGTGAGGGAACCTCTTCTCCGGCGGTTTCCTCGCGCGCCAGGCCGGGTTTCTGGGGAGCGGCCGCCTCCAGTGTGGAGTTCAGACAGGTGGAAATCCATTCCCGGCTGCTCCAAGGCCCTGCTATTTATTGGCTTTGAAATCCCCTCGGAGTGCAGCTCGGCAAGCCCGACAAGTTTGCGGCCAATGGCAGCCCGGGAGAGGTGTGGCAGGGCTGATTTCACTGCTGCTCAGGGTGTCTCAAGTCCTGCCATAATTAAGCAAGTGGCAGGGATTCAATCAAAGGTGCCTAATTGCAGGGCTAACCATTTCTTAAGTGCGAGATTGCAGCTCTGTTGAAATCCAGAAAGCCTGGATTTCCGTCTGCTTAAATCTTGTTTGAAATGGGTCATTACAGTTGTTCTCACAACAAAAGCCAAACTTGAGGCTTGAGTGGGGCTTATTTTCTAAGTGCTGCAGCCCTGGGAAAACATCTGATTATTATTTTTCCTTTAAATCAAGCCAACAGGTACTTGGTGTAGCCCTTTAATGTAGATTTCTCGTTTTGATCAAATACAAAAGCCTCATCATGACATTAGACAGGTACAGGAAAGTCAAGTGTTCCAGCCAACATCAAAGCTTCGCTCTCATCAAACCAGCTCCAAAACTCACAAGGGCAACAAAGCAAAGAGCTGGCTGAGCTCCACACTCCTGCCTCTGAGTCCAGGAGTGAAGGCACAGTTAGGAGCAGGAGAAGGGAAGTGTTGTCCTTGTGTTCCACACCAATAATCTTGGCCAGGCTGCCCTGGGAGGGGTGGGGGCAGCGGTGAGATGTGTAAAGGATGTGTAAAGGATGTGTAAAGGATGTGTGGGGTGTGCAGGGCACAAAGGCAGAGTCCCTCCCACCAAGCTGCACCCCAGCCTGCACAGATCCCTGCAAGCCTGGACACACACACATTCCAGAGGCTGATGTGCCTCGGGCAGCCCAGGAATTGCTGCTGCACTGTGGCTTTGGCTGCTTTATTCTGCTGCCCTGAGACAGTGCAGCACGGTGGCAGCTCCCAGCTGGGGGTGAAGCTCATGTGCTGCTGCTTACTGCAGCTCTTGGAACCAGTTGAAAAATAAAATAAAAAAAATTGGCCCACCAAAGCCCATAAAGGCCCCTAGAAGAGCTGTTGAAGACACATTCTGTGGGTTTTTACTTGTGGACTTTGTGTGTTTGGAAATACCAGACATTGCCTTTGATGGTATTAATTTAATTACAGCTTCAGGTGCCTACACAACACCATCAAAGCCAAAGCTAAACCCATGGAAAGGGAACTGTCCACCCAAACCACCCACAGCCCACTTACAGGAAGGAAGGAAGTGCCCAATAATGCAATTTATTCCTATAATGTTACATTTCCATGTGCAAAATGCTCCCAGAGGATCTGGGCAGTTCAGCCTTGAGTCTGCAGCAGGAATCTGGAAAGGAAAAACTGTCTTCAGCTGAGGTGTGAGACACTAAATCCATCATCAGGTTTGTACTTGCAGGGAGAGGAGTTCTACATCACTCTTCCACAGGCAGAAAAGAAGAATCCTGTGAGGCAGAGATTTGAGGCACTTTGCCTCGTGCCACAAAGGAGGAGATGAAATTGGGAGTCAGAGATGGCTCTAAAAGAAATTCCCTTCTGTGGCAGGACGCTGCTCCCTTGGAGGAACACTGCACACCACACCTGGGCCATTAAACTGAGCAGTCTCCATCCATCTTGGCCATCCTTTACCTCTGAATTCCCCAAACTGGTTTTTTTTATTTATTTCTTATTTTAAATCCAGAACCAGAAATCAATTTATAATGGAAAAATCCCTCTTAAAACCAGCATTTAAATGTCATTTTTTATTTTTTTGAACAGAAAACCCCTTTGTGCAAGGTTCTCAGGCAGGCAGCTGGAGGTGAGCACAGCTGGAGCACACACCATGCCAAATGCCCTGAATCCATTCTCCTGCTGCCTCATCCATCAGGGCTGCTGGAAATAATTCCCCCTTGGATGCCCCACGAGGGTCAGCAGTTGAGGCCATGCAGGAAATCACCAGGGCAGGGCTGCAGAGAAGATGGAAACCCCTGGGGACACCCAGGGGACACCCATGGTGACACTGCCCAGGTCCAGGGCCAGGATGGTTCCTTCTGCCAGAAGCTGAGGGGAAGGAGGCAGCAGAGGGAACCTGAATCTGAAGGCAAATTTCAGAAGCTTAAAGGAGCTTTACAGCCTTCAGAAGTGTACAGGAGACAGGCTGGGATAAAACCATAAAACATTAAGAGTTATCTTGGACCTGGAAAACCTCCTGAACCTCCCAAATGCCAATAAATCCCTGATTTTGCTAACCCGTGGAAAAACCCCATCTTTTGTAGGTAATTCCTGTGTTTGGGTGAGCCTGGAGGGGGCTCTCACAGCCCTGTGCCCCCCTGAGAGCTTCAGCTCCATTTAAAGGCACTTAGAAAGAGAGGCTTGGCTGGCTCAGGCATTCCCAAACCTCCCTTTCCCAAATCTCCCTGTTGGAGCAGAAACCCCCCAAAGGCTCCCAGGTGGGCACAGCAGATCCCACAGATTTAGGGTCAGATGGGAGGAAATAAAGGGAAATCAATCCCTGCTTGCACCTGGCCAGGTTTGGGGGCCTCCTCGCTGTGCCCCATCCCTCTGCTGTGCTGTTGGGGTGCTCCCCTGCCTCGGGAGGACAAACCAGCTCATGCAAAGGTGCCAGCCCAGCATTGGCCTTGCAAGAGGAAAATGGGTGGCTGAGGGAGCACGTAGCCCTCACACCTCCTCTCTCCCTGGATCTCACATTTACATTTGCTCTTCCCTTCAAATCAGGATGTTCATTTGGATCTCTCCCCCGGGCACCACCTTCTGTTCCCTCTCTGCCTCCTGAAGTGCTGCTGCCCCTTGAAGAGGAGGAATTGGAGCATCCCCAGCCCACAGGATTAACAGCCCCTGTCAATGAGGCTCGGTGTTTAATTGGGTATGGGCATCAATACATAAACACTGAATTGCCTCCCCTGGAGCAGGATTAATTCCTCTTTGAACAACCCCTCTCACCTGTAATTCCAGAGTGCTCATCCACACACGTGCACCTACAGAGAGAGCGAGAGCCTCTAATCCTGTACAGATGTGCAGCCACCATGTCTGGGGTTCATGACGTGCTCTCAGCAGCAGCAGCACGGGGCTTGGCTGTGCTGCAGCCCAGTGAGCCCAGCTGCAGGCTCAGGAACACTCCTGGAGCAGGCACACACGGGGATCTATCAAATCAGGCTCCAAATCGGGCCTCACGGAGTCCCAGGGATGGGCAGCTCCCGTCACCCAGGCAGAGGCTGGCAGGGGGAGCCCAGCGGGCTGGGGCTGTGTCCCTGCATCCCTACCTCCATCCCTGCATCCCTACATCCATCCCTGTATCCCTACATCCCTGTATCCCTGCACCCTGCATCCCTACATCCATCCCTGTGTCCCTGCACCCTGCATCCCTGTATCCCTACATCCCTGTATCCCTGTGTCCCTGTATCCCTACATCCCTACATCCCTACATCCCTGCTGCGGGCAGGGGCTGCAGCTGGACCCTGCCCTGCCAGGACGCCCTGCTGGAAGTGCCCAGAGAGCACTGGGATCATTTGTTTTGGAAACACGCTCGAGTGGCACCAGCTCCGTCCTGCTCGTGGCCTCCAGTCCCCAGTCCTCACCTGCTGGGTTCACCGCTTGGTTTGCAGCTCCCTAAAGGGCTGCACCTTCATGGTGCCACAGCTTCCTGTGGTGCTTTATTGACTGCTGCATCCCCAGCCTGCTGCTGAGGCAAAGGTGATCTTCAGTCTGGTTTTACTTCAGCACAAAATGGCCTGAAGCTTTTTTACAGAGCTTACAACAGAGGCTTTTTATTCGTGCTACCTTTAATATTGCTGTCTGTGCCCCCGTTATGTTTTTAATGGTGAAAGGGTGGCACCTTTGGGGGTGAGAGGAACACCTGCTCTGCTCAGAGAGGGATTCCCCCTGATCACTCGGGCACTGACCTCCAGCTCCAGCTTTGAGGCAGCCCCTGAGTGACGCTGGAATTGAAAGAACTCACATTTCTTTTGTGTCACCTCCTGCAGCACACCCGAAATCCCCAGCCTGGCAGAGCTGCCTGATGGAGCCTGGCTCCTGGACACTGAGGAACCTGCTTGAAACCCTCCAGTAATCAAATATTAAACACTCCTGGGAGTATTTAATCCACTGAAGCGCTCCAGGCTTTTACAAGGAATTTGTCACCTCCCCGCCTGCACACAGGGAGCAGGACAGCCTGCCAGAAAGGGAGGCTGCCAGAAAAGTGCTGCCTTACTCTGCTGCTTCTCCAAGGGTGTTCGGGGCCTTCTGATGGCACTGAGCTCCTGGAAGTGCAGCAAATCCGCAGGGCTGCACTGCTGGTGTTGGTGGCTGGGTGGAGCCCAGGGGAACCCTGTGATTGTGGGGTTGAATGGGTGGAGTAAGAGAGGAGGAGAAGGCAGATTGTGGCAGTGATGGCCTAAAGGTAGGTGAGAGGCAAGGAAGAGGTGATGATAGCTTTTATTGGACTGCCTGATGCTGTTGGAGACAAGGGTTTAGGCTCAGACTCCCAGGATCGTTTTTGGAGCTCACCATTATAACACACTCTGAACCAGAGCTCTCCAGTAGCCGAGCAGTGCTGGGAACTAAACCAGCAGGTCTCAAACCATGAAGGAAAGGGGTTTTTTCCATCTTTCCTAGTCATAATTTGGACACTTCCCTGTCCAGTCTGGTCCCACTCGAGTTTTGTCCTCTCCCAGGACCACATTCTGAATATAATTACATCATTAATTTCCACCTCCAAAATAAACCCCAGCAAAAAACCTCCAGCACTGCTACCCCAGCCCTGTGCACCCAGTGCCACACCAAACCCCAGCTGGGCACAGGGCAGGGTCAGTGCCACCCCAAACCCCAGTTCAGCACGGGGCAGGGTCAGTGCCACCCCAAATCCCAGTTCAGCACAGGGCAGGGTCAGTGCCACCCCAAACCCCAGTTCAGCTGAGAGCAGGGTCAGTGCCACCCCAAACCCCAGCTGGGCACAGGGCAGGGTCAGTGCCACCCCAAACCCCAGCTGGGCATGGGGCAGGGTCAGTGCCACCCCAAACCCCAGCTGGGCACAGGGCAGGGTCAGTGTCACCCCAAACCCCAGCTGGGCACAGGGCAGGGTCAGTTATCTGAGCAGCTCCCCTGGGATTCTCTGAGCAGCTTTCCCTGTGATTCCCTGTGCAGCTTCCCTGGGATTCTCTGTGCAGCTCCCCTGGGATTCTCTGTGCAGCTCCCCTGGGATTCCCTGTGCAGCTTCTCTGGGATCACCTGTGCAGCTTCCCTGGGATTCCCTGTGCAGCTCCCCTGGGATTCTCTGAGCACCTTCCCTGGGATTCTCTGAGCAGCTCCCCTGGGATTCTCTGAGCACCTTCCCTGGGATTCCCTGTGCAGCTTTCCCTGGGATTCCCTGTGCAGCTTCCCTGGGATTCTCTGTGCAGCTCCCCTGGGATTCTCTGAGCAGCTTCCCTGGGATGCTCTGAGTGGGTTTGGGGCAACAAACCTGAGAAGCAGCCAAACCCCACCTGAGGGGGTAAATGAGTGTGAGGCTGAGTGTAAGGAGAGGGACAGAGAGGAAAGGACTGGAGGTGATGAAGCTGAGCAAGAGAAGCTCAGGAAGGCAGCTGGAAACAAGAAAAGTTTTCTGATCTCAAGGAAAGCTGCAGACTGTGGGAAGGAAATCACGGAGCAGCCTCAGTCTGCAGTGAGGAGATGGAGTTGAAGCTTCCTGAAACCCCTTCTGATGAAAATGATTATTAAGGGCTGGCAGAGATTTCTGAGGACACCGCAGAACAGCCAGCTCTGGAGGTTTTATTGCAGGAACAACTCCCAGGAACAACTGTGCCCCTTGGTTCCATCTCTGGAAGCAACACTGCTTATCCCCCAAAGGATTCTCTTCTCCCTGAGCGAGGAAAAAAGGGTTTGACATCATAAACTTCCAGTGAAATATTTAAAACAGTCAAACCCTAGAACGAGAATGTTGTTCTCCATTAAACACCACAAATTGAATTATGTTCCCAGTTCAAAGCCAAAATTCCATTGATTTCTGTGGGTCTGGAGTTACACTTGATTAATTGGTGGCAAAATTCTATTCAAATATTGCTGCTGTTGATTGGTTTGGGTCATTCATTAAATCAATTTGTCTGGAATTACTTATTTTTTACAAGGCTTTGTTTCTTTACATTGCTGCTTATCATGGCAACATGGCCTTAATGGGAATAACAGAATTCAGCCTGGTTTAATGGGAACTTAATTATATTAAGTATTATATATCTATAAAGGGTTTTTTTATATTTATATATATATATTAAGTTTTATATATATTAAGTAATTATATATATTATATATATAACTTATATTCCTTATGCCTATAAACTGTGCTGCTGTGAGTGGGCCTCAGCAAAAAATCTTGGCTTGATTGCAAAAAGACCCCTGTATTTAAAAAAAAATTTATATTTATATTTATATTTATATTTATATTTATATTTATATTTATATTTATATTTATACCTGTGCCAAGCAACCTGCACAGTGTTTGTGGTGTCTGCAATGCTGGAAAAGAAATGCTGTAAGCATTTTGCTGCCTCTAAAAGAAGTTTGTGAATGAGTTTGACCTAAATGGGCTGCAAGGGAAATATTAACTTTCCCTGGAAGGAGGATAATTAGGATGTACACAGAGAGCTGTGTTTATTCTCTGCAATAAGGGATATTTTTTCATGTATTTCAGCTTACCTTCCTCTGCTGGATAAACTCTCCATGCAACCCTCCATTAAGCCTACAGTAAATCAATCCCTCGGTGAATGCTTTTCTTTGAAACCATTATTATCTTGTCTTTATTCACTGTTATCCCTTCTTTCCCAGGCACAAAAAACCCCTCAGCCGCTTAACTCCACTCCTCATTGCAACAGAATTTCTTACCACGCTGGAATTTTCAGCCCTTTATTATTGTCTGTTGTACAAAATGCACCCCAAAGCAAAAGCAGAGCCACACAGCCCAAAAGCTGTTCCAAAGTGCCACCAAAATAACCAAAGGTAGATCAAAATAACCCAAGGTATCATCAAAATAATGCAAAGTTCTACCAAAATAACCAAGGTACTACCAAAATAACCCCAGTTACTATCAAAATAACCCAAGTTCTACCAAAATAACCAAAGGTATATCAAAATAATGCAAAGTTCTACCAAAATAACCAAGGTACTACCAAAATAACCCAAGGAATGTCAAAATAACCCCAGTTACTATCAAAATAATCCAAAGTGCTACCGAAATAACCAAAGGTATTATCAAAATAATCCAAAGTACTACCAAAATAACCCAAGGAATGTCAAAATAATCCCAGGTACTATCAAAATAACCCAAGGTATATCAAAATAATCCAAAGTTCTACCAAAATAACCCAAGGTATATAAAAATAACAAAAGTCCTACCCCAATAACATTGCCCTGAGCTCACTGGGGTGGCTGAGCACCCCCAGCCACAGCACAGAGCAGCAAGAGGCCAAGGCAGGTTCTCATCACCCTTTTTTGCCAGACCCTGAATCCCTCTGGAAGAGCTGGAAGCAGCCAGAGCCCCTTGGGATAAAGGTGCAATCTGAGGTAAATTGGAGTAATTATTTTTTAAAATAATAATAAAAATAATAATAAAACCCCCCCAAGCCTGCCCTTAGCTGTGGCTGTGTCCATGCTGAGGGATGGAGCAGTTCCACCAAGGAAACCCTGGTGCAGTCCCTGAAATCAGGAATGTTCCACCTCATCTCCAGGGGAAAGCAGAGGCAGCTCCTGCTCCCAAGGGCACTTTTGTTCTGATGCACAGACAGGACCCAGGGACAAAACAAATCTGGGGGGTGCAGAGAAAGTAACCCCAAAGCTGGAACAGTTGTGCAGGGGACAAGCAGAGCTGCAAACACCGTGTAAGGGGGAGAGAGGAGACCCAAATCTGCCAACACCTGCACATATATAAATATATATATATATATATACACACCTCTGAACATTCCTCTGGCTGCACACCGAGCTGTGGGAATGGGCAGCATCCCAGAGACACCCATGTGTTTAAAGGACTGCACATTCAGCTCCTCGGGATGGGATTTAAGCCATGTAACAAATCATTTTCACCTGCAGAAGTCAGCAATTTGCCTGTGATGGAAGCACAGTGGGAAGCACCGGTGCCCCAAAACCTGAGAGCTGTAGTTATACAAATACCTCACCAAAACACCACTCCTATTTAAAAAAACAAATAAAAAAACCCAAAAAACCCTTTAGGATTTATGGCAAGAAGGTGAACTTCTCACTGAAGTGTTCCTGTGTGATGTGATCTTTTCTTTGTCCTTGGAAAATGCCAGCTGAAGATATTTGTGCAACCCAGAACAACAGAAACCACAGGTAAAACCCTAAGAAAGCAACCCAAACACACAGGGAACAGCAGCTCCTTTTTACAAATTCTTACAGCTATGAATGTATGCATGAAATATTCAATCTGAATGTGCCCTAGCATGGAAATAAATCCCAGGCATAAACTGAGATCCTTTTGTGGCAGAATTGAGCTCCGTATGTTAAGAGCAAACCTAATTTGTTCCAGGGTAAAAGAACAATTTGGGATATAACCACCCGGATATTGAAATACAAGCCTGCTGCTATTCCTCTGAACTTTTCCTCTTGCCATTTATATCCCTTCAAAAGCACAAAGCAAATGTAGAAGTGCTGAATGTGCCAGCTCGCTGGTGTATCAGAGACAGGGAAGGGATAAAAGTCCCATTTTTGGGAATATTTTCTGCTCCCCAAGTGTCTCTGTGTGTAAAACCACGGTTAGGAGGGGAGGCACAGCAAGAAGCATCCCACAAATCTTTCCACGTTCAGTTTGTCTTTCATACCCACTGACTTACCCAGTCTGCAGCTGGCTGCTGCCCAGAAAAACGTGGAAAAATGGGAAGGCAGGGGAATGTCTCCTTCTCCTTCTGGCCTTTGAGCCCTGATTTGTCCTTTTGGGTTTGTTGCTGCTTTGCCTGCTGCAATCACTGCTGGGAGTCCGGGTACAGAACTTCGGGAAAACTGAGCGGGGAACGTTTCTTGGAGATCCAGATTCCTGGAATGACAGAATAATTTCAGTCAGAAGGAGACATCATCTCATCCAACCCACACCTGAGGCTGTGCCCTTCAAAACCACGAGGCTGGGAACCGGTCAAGGTGCATTCCCACCATCAAAAACACCCCAGGTTTTCCTAGGGGAGGTTAAATCCTGCTGCCCCAGCATTTCCCTGCTGGAATGGATCTGACAGAGCCAGCACAGGGAAATGGAATTATCCCTGCCGTGGTTGCCACTCAAACCACAAAGGGAAAGCAGAACAAACCAACAAACACTTCAGTAATTCATCAGGAGGTGAACACAAACGGGGCACAAACAGCAGGGCTGATTTCTCTCAGAGGTTCTCATTTGCAGGACATGGAAAATAATCAGATAAACAAATATAATTCAACCACGTCATTGATTAATTTACAAAACCATTGAGCTCCTGTATAAACTCACGGTAAGATTGTGTCTGCATCGAGGATTCGGTGTCTGTGCGTTCTGGGAAGGATTAAATTTAAGTGCCTTATCTCGCTCAAAACCATTTTTGGAAGGGAATGTGGGCAAATCTTATTTAACGTTATGAATTGCATCTGCTTGGTCATAATTAAAACACGGGGAAGGGGCAAGCCAAGAATCTCATTATTTGTTCTTCTCTATTCAAACACGTCCTTTCCTCGTGGGGAAATATCAAAAGTGCCTGGGAGTAGCTAATCACAGCTCAGTGTCAGCCACAGGAGCCCATTAGTGTGTTAGAAAACAAATATGTACAGGCATCCTTTAACCTCTCCTTTCCTCCTTGCTTTCTTTTGTTTTGTTTTTGGGGTTTTTTTTGTTTGGGGTTTTTTTGTTTGTTTGTTTTTTGGGGGGTTTTTTGGTTTTTTGGGGGATTTTTTGGGTTTTGGTGGGGTTTTTTTGGGGTTGTTTTTGTTTTGGTTTGGTTTTTTTGTGTTTTTTTTGTTTGTTTGTTTTGTGTGGGTTTTTTGGTTTGTTTGTTTTTGGGGGTTTTTTTGGTTTTTTTTTTGTTTTTTTCCCTTTCCCACCATGTTGAGGCATTAATACCTCTGAAGTCAATTTCCAACTTTTCTGTGTGTTTTCCTGCTTGGTTCTCCCAGCTCTGTGTTAATATATATATATTATATATATTAATATATTAATATATATTATTTTTATATATTAATATAAATATTAATATATTTAATTTAACTCCTCCCCTTTCTCCTCTGCAGAGCAGGTGAGAGCTGCAGGCACTTTTATTCTGTGTATTTGGACCTCAAACGTCCTGCAAACACGGCCCTGAAGCCTCAGATGGATCCCAACAAATCCCACTCCAATCATTTAAAAAGCTGCTACCCCTAAATCACTTTTTTTCGGCAGATTTAAAAAGAAATAAATTCTCTTTTGGTCAAATGCCTTAGGCAAAAACAATAGTGTTTGAAATCATGAAATTCAGGATTAAATGGGTGCTCACACCCATGGCAGCTCTCATCCGTCCTGTTTTGCATTTGTACATTTATATAATGAAATTATTTCTGTATTTCTCTTTCCTATAAAATAAATATGTAAATAACTTTGTGACCCAGGTGCTGTTCACCCACAATTCGCCCTGTGCAGGAAAGCAGGGACAGGGAATTGTTCCCATGGAAAAGCAGCCAGGTCAGGCTCCTGCAGCACTGTCCGTGCTCAGGGACACATTTTTGTGCAGCTGCAGGGACAACAAACAAAGGGATGGGCTGGAAATGGTGAAGGGGATGAGGAAAATGGGGAGGCAAAGCCCAGCCCTTCACCTCCAACCCCTGCAGTGTCCCAAATAATCCTTACCTAAATATTTTCTTCTGAAGCTGCGTTGCCTCCTTATCTTGTTACACCACGGGTTTGTATTTGATCTTAATCTTCTCTGTTTAGTTGTACCAGCCTCTGGCCTTTCCACATTGAAGGATTTTCTGTCTGCAGAAATTTCCCATTAGGAGTAAAGGGAAAAAAAAGTGTTTTTGTGGATAAATTATCACGTAGGATCCAGCATTTTATGTGGGGAGGGGGGGAATAAAAGATAAGGCCGTTTTAGCATGAATTCATTTTCCTAAAGCTTAAAGAGAAATCCCATCATTCCTTTTCTGCTCGGTGTTTTCCATGGGATGGAGGCAGGGCAGTGGAATGACACCAATTTACAACCCTGCAGCACTCCAGGCTCTCTCCAGGATGTGCCTCCAGCTCCCATCAGCAGCTCTGGAGTCCTCGGGAGGGAAATTTCACTTTATCATTCCACCACAAACTGGAGAGTCAACGTCAGCTCTAGTGCTGCTAAATGGTTCCCCCCTGACAAAAGCAGCTGTGAAAGAACATTATCATTACAGATCTCAAACAAGCCTTTTGCTGGTTTTTTTTGGTTGTTGTTACAAATTCCCATTTACGCCTGTTGATGAATATTAATTCTCATTATCCCCAAATTACCACCAGAATGTGCAGTCGATCATGAATTCCCCATCAACATCATCAGGACTTCATATTTGCAGGACCTACAAGAAAAAACGGAGAGAGACTGTTTACAAGGAGTTGCTGCCAAAGGGAATTTTCGCAGGGAATGGCTGCAAAAGGAAATGGAGTGGGTTTGGATGGGATGTTGGGAGGGTGGGGAGCCCCTGGCACAGGGTGCCCAGAGCAGCTGTGGCTGTCCCCGGATCCCTGGAAGTGTCCCAGGCCAGGCTGGAGCAGCCTGGGACAGTGGGAGGTGTCCCTGCCCATGGGATGAGCTTCAAGGTCGCTTCCAGCCCCATTTGTCTGAGCAAAGGCAGCAATTATTGTCCTGAAACTCCTGTAAAATATTTACCCAGAACGATGAGCCCTCAGGCTTTTATTTCCAGGAATTTGGCCTCAGCTGTGCTGGTTTCTTCATTTTGCAGAGACCTCCTCCCACTCAGCCTCCCTCAGCTCCTCCCCGATGGAGGCACCGGGGTCAGGCACAGAGAGAGAAACAAAACGTTCCTAATGAATTCTGCCTGGCTGCTTCTCTTCTCCATCCCCTTGTGCAGCCCCCAGACAAACTCGGGATGCTCCAAGCAGCGCAGGCTGCGGGGTTTGATCAGCCCAGAGCTCCCCAGAGCGAGCAGGGAGGATGGAACAGGCTGGGAGGGAGGCAGGGATGGCCCTCGGGTACCTCAGAGTGCCCTGCATCAAAGGGAGGTGCTGAGCCCCGGAGTTCAGGGGTCATTTCTTCTGGAGTGGGATGGAAATGTCCCTGCTGGCCCAGGGGCTCTGGGAACGGCGGGAATGGGGAGCAGCAGGGACACCAAACCCCTCAGGCACCCCGGGGCTGAGCTGCTGTGTCACATCCCCAGGGCTTCTGGGGACACCTGGGACATCCCGGCACATCCTGGGAGCAGCAGCCCTTGGTTTGTCTTTCCTGGATGAGAAACGAGCGTGAAAACCTCAGGAACAGGTGAAAGGCTGAAGCCATGGGGGTAAGGGCTGCTGCTTTGGGAATTCCCTCTGGACTCCATCCTTTGGAGGCTGCTGGAGGGTTTACTGGGATCTCAGGGGCTTTGCTGGGATGTTGGGGGGGTTACTGGGATCTCAGGGATGTTTACTGGGATCTCAGAGGGTTTACTGGGATCTCAGGGGCTTTGCTGGGATCTCAGGTGGTTACTGGGATCTCAGGGATGTTTACTGGGATCTCAGGGCGGTTACTGGGATCTCAGGGGGATTACTGGGATCTCAGGGGGATTACTGGGATCTCAGGGGGGTTACTGGGATCTCAGGGGGGTTACTGGGATCTCAGGGGTGGTTACTGGGATCTCAGGGGTGGTTACTGGGATCTCAGGGGGTTACTGGGATCTCAGGGATGTTTACTGGGATCTCAGGGATGTTTACTGGGATCTCAGGGGCTTTACTGGGATCTCAGGGGTGGTTACTGGGATCTCAGGGATGTTTACTGGGAGCCAAGTGAAAGCCCCACACCTCCCCAGGGAAGCACAATCCCTTTCCAACCCTTTTTTATTCTGAATTTTGCTTTTGTGTGGCCAGGCTGGGGGTGAAGCAGACACAGCAGAGCTTTGGCTGTTCCTCTCACCTGGAAGGGCAGACAGACTGAAATATCCACGTGCTGGACACACACGGAGGCATCAAATCCTGCAGAAAGGTGGCAGGGTTACCCCAAAATTCCCTCCAGGGACGTGGTGGGCAGGGGGAGGCGCACACAGTGCAGTCTCTGTGCCTGCAACATCAAAAACGAACAAACCCTAAAAACCCTATAAAAACAAACAAAAAACCCTAAAAACCCTATCAAGAATAAACAAACCCTAAAAACCCTATCAAAACCAGACAAACCCTAAAAACCCCTATCAAAAACAAACCAACCCTAAAAACCCTATCAAAAACAAACCAACCACTGAAAACCCTATAAAAACAAAACAAACCCTAAAAACCCTATCAAAAACAGACAAACCCTAAAAACCCTATGAAGAACAAACAAACCCTAAAAACCCTATCAAAAACAAACAAACCCTAAAAACCCTATCAAAAACAAACAAAAAACCCTAAAAGCCCTATCAAAAACAAACCAACCCTAAAAACCCTATCAAAAACAGACAAACCAACCACTGAAAACCCTATCGAAAACAAACCAACCACTGAAAACCCTATCAAAAACAAACAAACCCTAAAAACCCTATAAAAACAAACAAATCCTAAAAACCCCATCAAAAACAAACAAACCCTAAAAACCCTATAAAAACAAACAAACCAACCACTGATAACCCTATCAAAAACAAACCCTAAAAACCCTATCAAAAACGAAGAAACAAACCCTAAAAACCCTATCAAAAACAGACAAACCCTAAAAACCCTATCAAAAACAAACCAACCAACGACTAAAAACCCTATCAAAAACAAATAAAACCCAAACGAAACCAGCAAAACCAAACCAACAAACCAAGAAAAAGACAATATTTACAATATTTTCCTACGGGAAAAGGTGCAGAAGGAGCTGGGGAGTTTTGGTCCCGGGATTTTTGGTCCCAGGATTTTGAGGGTTTAAAACCCAAGAGCTCACAAATTCTGGGGCCCAGCTTTCCCTCTTTTGGATGCTCTCTGACATCTTTTTTATTCTTCTTATATTGTGCTGCCCCAGGAACTGCAGACAAGTGAATAAACCCGACAGAAAACAGAGGGGAAAAAATGTTTTTCAAGGCTTATCCGAGCACTTAAAAACTCTTCTGGTTTGAAACAAGTGCTGGGCAAGAGCAGCAGAGGTGGTGGCTGACATGGAGCAGTTTAACAACTCCCTGTCCCTGTCCCTCCCAGCCCTGCAGCAAAATATCCCTAAAATCGGAATATTTTATCTCCTCCCTGCCCTCAGGATTCTGTACCAGGAGAAGGAAGGATCTGGAAGATTTTCCTGTGCCCTTGTTAATCTTCTCTCTGTCTCCAGCCCATATGGCCTGTTAATAATGCAGCACCATCATTTAAGGGTTTGCCTTTGGATAAATCCCAAAGTAAGCACGGGCCGGGATAATGGGCCCTTAATGGGATGTGCCCACAGGGAAACAACAAGAAATCAAAGCATAAATGTGGAAAAGTGGGTGAAAAATCCACGCTACCTCAAGCATCATCATCACTATTATTATTATTATTGTTGTTGTTGTTATTTTTATTATTATTAATTTTTTATTATTATTTTTATTATTATTATTATTATTATTATCCTGAGCTTACATCCTATCATTTTTGCATGGAAAAAGAATTAGGTCTTATTATTTCCTAGCAGTTCCACTAAAGTGCAAAGTTTGAATTGGAGTGATAAAGGGATTTTTATTTTTATTTTTTTGGAAGAAAGTTTGGGATTTTGTGCTAACAGATTGTGGGAAGGGGTTTCCATGCAGCTGATGGCAGAGGGAATGAAGGGCCAACAAGGTTTGGCAGCCCTGTTTTTGAAGGGGAAAGCAGAAATGGGAATTTGCAGGGATTATCCCCCAGCAGCAACATCTTTATTGGATTTTATTTCATTTCTGCCCACGGCACCTGACCCAACATAAATGCTGGGGTAGCCAGAGGAGACAGAAATAATTGTGCACCTCTGTGGGCTCAGAGTGACAGCACTGACCAAGCTCAGTCCCTGCCAGCAGTGTAGGACAGGAACCATCACTCACATCACATTAAATTCCCCCAGCGCAGCTCCCGGGACTCAGGTGTCCATAAAATGTACCTGTGCTGCTGAAGCTGTGGAAAAACAACTTCCAGAGGTTTCCTCGAACACCTGGAGCTTCCTGCTGGGGCAGGAGCAGGTCACTGAGGTGTCAGTGCAGCTGGGAATCCGCTGGTTATCCAAAAAAATCCCTCCTTCCAAAGAGCACAGGTGGCCTGAGGAGAGATTTAAAATATGAGGTTGGGTCAGTCTGAGTTCCTGTTGTAGGGAGAAACGTCTTCCCCCACCAAAAAATGGCAAGGGAAAGGAAATTTGCCCCGTTTCCCCTTTTTTTTGGGAATTACACTCCAGGAGTGCCATGGGAGGGATGGAGAGGGCACAGGGTGAACCTCACAGCAGCTCTGGGCAGGGCTTGGTGAGCAACCAGCCAAGGAGCTGAGTGCTGATTATATTGGTTTAAAATTATATTTATATCCACCCCATGTGTCTGCTTGCTAAGAATGCACCTGCAAGTCACTGACAGCAGCCCTGCATCCCAAATCTGGGCCCTCAGGAATCCCAGGAAAACCCCATCCTCCAGGAACAGCCCCCATCCTCCTGGAACAGCCCCCACCCTCCTGGAACAGCCCCATCCTCCAGGAACAGCCCCCATCCTCCTGGAACAGCCCCACCCTCCTGGAACAGCCCCACCCTCCTGGAACAGCCCCATCCTCCAGGAACAGCCCCCACCCTCCTGGAACAGCCCCATCCTCCTGGAACAGCCCCCATCCTCCTGGAACAGCCCCCATCCCCCTGGAACAGCCCCATCCTCCAGGAACAGCCCCCACCCTCCTGGAACAGCCCCATCCTCCAGGAACAGCCCCATCCTCCTGGAACAGCCCCATCCTCCAGGAACAGCCCCCATCCCCCTGGAACAGCCCCATCCTCCAGGAACAGCCCCACCCTCCTGGAACAGCCCCATCCTCCTGGAACAGCCCCACCCTCCTGGACCAGCCCCCATCCTCTCCTGGAACAGCCCCATCCTCCAGGAACAGCCCCACCCTCCTGGAACAGCCCCCACCCTCCTGGAACAGCCCCCATCCTCCAGGAACAGCCCCACCCTCCTGGAACAGCCCCACCCTCCTGGAACAGCCCCCATCCTCCTGGAACAGCCCCCATCCTCCTGGAACAGCCCCACCCTCCTGGAACAGCCCCATCCTCCAGGAACAGCCCCCATCCTCCAGGAACAGCCCCATCCTCCAGGAACAGCCCCACCCTCCTGGAACAGCCCCATCCTCCTGGAACAGCCCAGCCCCATTTGCTGTATTGATTTCACAGCAACCCATGGCAAACCCACATTAGCCAGCCACAGAGAGGTTTAGGTTTTGGCTAAGGATTAATTTAAGAGTTTTTACGCGATGCGGGCAAATCTACTTTGGCTTTGCAAGTCTCCAACGTGCCCAGGTTGGAGGGAATTTGCTGTTCCAAAATCCGCTTTTCGAGGGCGTACAAGAATATTATGAAGTAATTCTTCGTGATCTACTCAGTGCCGGCGTGCCCCAGTTCCACCAGAGCCTGGAGACTTTAATTCACACTTCCAGCACTGCCAATGGTTCTATTTATGGCTGTTTGCAACTCCCCTAAAAACTCCCCAAGTTTTCTGTTGTTCTTTCAAATTCCTTTTAAAAAAAAAGGAGCAACACTGATGAACAGAGAAGGATATTTGATATTTATCTATTATTGGATATTTATCTATTATTGGATATTTATCTATTATTGGATATTTATCTATTGTTTGATATTTATCTATTATTGGATATTTATCTATTATTCAATATTATCTATTATTCAGTATTTATCTATTATTCAATATTTATCTATTATTCAATATTTATCTATTATTCGACATTTATCTATTATTTGATATTTATCTATGATTTAACATTTATCTATTATTCGATATTTATCCATTATTCGATATTTATTATTCAACATTTATCTATTATTCGGTATTTATCTATTATTCAACATTTATCTATTATTTGATATTTGTCTATTATTCAACAATTATCTATTATTTGATATTTATCTATTATTCAATATTTATCTATTATTCAACATTGACCTATTATTTGATATTTATCTATTAATCGATATTTATCTGTTATTCGATATTTATCTATTATTTGATATTTATCTATTATTCAATATTTATCTATTATTCAACATTGACCTATTATTTGATATTTATCTATTACTCGATATTTACTGTTGTTGGATGTTTGCTGTTATTAATTCATCCCAAATGGGATTTGGGACACTGATTTTGCTCCACTCACGGATCTGTTCCCAGCACAGCAGGCTCCTTCTCTCCATGCTGAGCTTCCCCCACTCAAACTCTTACCTCCCCTTCTGTTCCTAAAGCACCTATGAACCTCAGAAATTGGAAATTTTTAGCTCCACGAAAATAGATTTTTACACAATATTTGATTTTCCTAAATCAAAACAAAGACAAAATTACAAATGTCACCCCTATAGGGAAGGTGAGTGTTGGGTTCTGGGATGTGCCACACTCTCCCCAAAAGGCCTCTTCACAGTCAATGGTGTTTCCAGAGGAAATTATCTCAAAATCTGGGATTAAGAGGGCTGAAGTGGATCCAGTGAGCTGCACTGTGCTCTGCCTGAGCAGAACTTCGCCTCTAAGAGGGTAAAAGATCACGCTGGAAATTAATTTCAGCCCATACATTCACCGGGAGTAAGGGCCAGGAGAGTCAGGCTTTGGAAATCGTGAGGACCTCCATCAGATCATTTCCTCCTGCCAAATGCACAGAGAAACTTCATTAAGGTTAAAAAAAGAGGCCATCACGTGCAATCAGGATGCCATTATTAAGAGAGAATCCAATTATTCCAGCGGCCCTACACCTCTCAGAAGGCACAACGTTGTTCCTGCAGACAGATGGGAAAGAGCTTTAATGAGTCACCTTTTGGCAGCAAAGACTGAAACCTGTCTGGATTTCAAGAACTCTGGAAGTTTCTTTCAAAGTGTTTCAGTTTAAGAGAGTTTGAGGCTCAGACACATCACCCGTGCTGTTAAAGCAGCAGGGTGGGATGGAGGGAGAACCTCCCCGAGCTCATCCCAAGGATCCGTGGCTCTTTTTGTGGCAGGGGGATTGCAGCCAGAACACTGTCAGGGAAAAGGGCACACCCAAAATAAAACTGAAAATCTGCAGTTTAAATTGTGAATTAAAACCTGCTCAAGCCACAGTGTCTGCTCCAAAATCCGTGAGATTCTGGAATTTTCCCCTTTGCTTCAGCTGGTGCTTGCACAAAGTCTCCTTCCCTAGCTGTGCTTTGGGGTTTGGATCCTACAGATTTTATGGGAACAGGGGAAGCTTTGAGTGACTTTCCTCAACGCCTCAGAGGTCATTTGGGGAGAATACTGAGAATCAGAACAGTTGTGACTCTTTCCCAGCTCACTCCCTGCGCTCCAGAGCTGAGGAATCAATGGAGTTGTGGCACAAGTGACCCAGGCTGGGCTCAGCCTGTGCTGAGCTTAATCAGGATGTTGGTTCTGTTCCCAGGTTTATCCTGTGCCCTCCCTGGCTCTGTTCCCAGGTTTATCCTGTGCCCTCCCTGGTTCTGTCCCAGGTTTATCCTGTGCCCTCCCTGGCTCCATCCCCAGGTTTATCCTGTGCCCTCCCTGGTTCTGTCCCAGGTTTATCCTGTGCCCTCCCTGGTTCTGTCCCAGGTTTATCCTGTGCCCTCCCTGGTTCTGTCCCAGGTTTATCCTGTGCCCTCCCTGGTTCTGTCCCAGGTTTATCCTGTGCCCTCCCTGGCTCCATCCCCAGGTTTATCCTGTGCCCTCCCTGGCTCCATCCCCAGGACACTCCAGAGGCTCCCAGGGCTCAGGCAGAGCCCCCAGTGCTGGGAAATGAAGGGGAATCCGTGCCTGGGGCTGGTGCAGGGGCTGATCCCTTGTGAGGGGCTGAAACCATGGCTCCCCCAGCCAGGAGCTCCCTCCCTGTCCCTGTCACAGGATGAGGGAACTGAGTGGGTCCATGTTCCAAATCCCTCAGAATGGGAAATGGAATGGGCGCCTTTTATCACACTCGGGCTATTTCTGGCCCCAGCAAATGAAAATAAATCTGTCCTGTCACCTCAGCAGACACGATTTCCCCCCTCTCTCATGGGCACTAAAAGCTTTTGACAAGAGAAGTACCTTTTGTTTGAGGAGAAGGCCAGGAAGCAAAAATAAACTTAATGCAGCACCTCAGACGCTCAGGATTGTGGATGAAGTGGGGAGCAGCAGAGCTCCTCATCCCTGGGCAGCCTCAGAAACTCAGCCAAGAGCAGGATTGTGGATGAAGTGGGGAGCAGCAGAGCTCCTCATCCCTGGGCAGCCCCAAATAAATCCCCTGGCTGGGCCAGGAGCTCCCCTGCTCACAGCCCAGGGCTCAGGGAAGGAATTCTCACCTTGGGAAGCTCCACCCCAAACCTCGTGGATCCTTTGTGCTTCTGAGGCTCCACATCACAGACCCTGTGTTTTCCTTCGTGTTGTGTTTTACCCCGGTGGATTTGATCAGGCTGATAATTCAGCTTTATGAGAACCCCCTGGTGCCAGCATTAGGTTTGTCAAGTCCCTCATCCACCGCGTGAAAACAGCCAGGAATTCTGTGGGAACGATAAATCCATTGTGTCAACACAATTAATTCTGTTCACCGCCTAAAACGTTCTGTCGAGGAACAAAAGGCATTCATTTAATATCTTTATCTAATTGACAAACAGCAAATTAGTTCAGAGCCCTTGATGTCACCGCGGTTTATACCAAGGAAAATCCTCGCTGCTGACACGTGTGTCATGTCACATCCTCGCAGCTGCTCGCCCTGGAGTGCCAGTGACCCCCTGTGCCAGGTGTCCTCCCCTTCAGTGCCCATGTGGGCACGGCCACAGCAGCACCTCTTCTCCTCACAGAGAGAATAAAGAGCTCTCCGGAGGGAGAGAGGGCTGGGAAGTGCAGAGATGTGGTGGCAGAACTCAGAGCTTCATTTCAAAAGGAAAAATAAATAATAATAAAAAAGGAGGAATTAAAACGGTGCTTGCAGTTAACATCCAAGGAAAAACCTCAAATTCCACCTGATCCTGTCTCCTGCAGCCTTCTCTCCCAGCAGCCAGGGCTCCCCGCTGCACTGAAGGCAGATGGAATGATTGGGAATTGTGTGGCCATCAATAGACTCCTGATTAGCAATTTCTCCTCCATTCGTGCCTGCAGTGATTAAGAAACATCCAGCTGTTTCTTTCATTTCTCACAAAACCTTCCTTAATCTTTTCCCTCCCTTTTCTGCCGGCAAACTCGGTGCCTGTGCTGTGCTGTGGCCACACAAGGAGCCAGAGGGGCTGTGAGCACAGCTGGGGGCTGAGAGTCTCCTGTGCCTTCCCTGGGCATCCTGCGGGATCTGTTCCCTGCTGGTCACATCTCCAAAGCTCAGCTCCCCCTGGATGGCTCCCGGCAGCTTTAACCCCAAGGTTTAAAGGTTTAAACCCCAAGGTTTAAAGGTTTAAACCCCAAGGTTTAAAGGTTTAACCCCCAAGGTTTAAAGCCAAGGCTTCCCCATTTCCTAGGGAGCTGCTGTCCCTACAAATGTGTTTGCTGTGACAGGTTTTGTGTGGTTGTCCCAACACTCCCATGGTACCAAATCCTCTTCCAGCACCCCCTTTGCAAGTCAGGCACGGCTTTAATTCCTGGGGTTTTGTGTGTGGGTGACAAAATTCCAGCCTCCACACACGGACACTGAGACAGAACTTTTCCAGTTATTCATACATTTTTAGCAAAAAAGAAGAAATTCGCATCCGTTGGTTCTAAATGACACAATTCTCTTCCATTAATTAGCATTCTGTCCTCTATTGGTTATTATTTCTCACTTCTCATGCTAATTTGTCCATATTTTTAGTACCTTTTCCCTCCAATTTCTGAGACATTTTTTAGCTTCTGCTTTACCTTCTGCTTTCTGTCAAATGTCCTTGTGGTCCATAAAGTCTGCATTTCAGATGTCCAACCTCCCAATCAATCAGGCTTTGTTCACTGGAGCACATCAGAGTGAGTTTATCAAAAGTTGAAGTTTCAGTGGTTTTTCCCAGCTGTGTTCCCACAAAAGTAGCAAAAACAACTTTGCTGAGAGTAATGTAAGAATAACACAGAGTTTATAATTTATATATATGTTGGTTGTGATTAATTAAAACAAAGATTTTAAAAGGTAACTAAATCCATTACCTACAATTATTTAAAATCTCCCTCGTTTCCAGCACGCTCAGACCTCACCTGTGGTGTCAGCTCAGAGGTGACAGAGGTGGCCCAGGAGCTGGCACCAGATCACACCCTGGGAAATTCATTCTGCTGCTCAGAGATGGATCAAAGTCCACAGAAAAATAGGGAAAAAAACAGGGGGGATCTCTTTTGGAACAACTATTCCTGTTTATCATTGGAAGGACAACAGTTCAGAGGTGACATTTGACTGTGAAATGCATTGTCACACACTGCAGCCAGCAGTCACCAACCCCTCCTTTAAACCCGAATAAATGCAGGGCTGCTCCTGAGCCAGGGCAATGCCACAGCTCAGGGAACTGGGCTGAGCTGCACTGCCCCAGTTCCTCCGTGGCCACTGGCTTTTCTCTGCAAAAAACTCTGCAAAGTTACCCCCAGGACTGGGATACACAAACTGCCAGCAGTGAAATCAGAAATTTCCCGAAGTGCCAAGCCAAACAAAACCCCTCACCACGCTGCAGAAAAGCTGGATTTGTTGGAATGTATCCCACACAAACTGATGTCTCTCTGTGTTTCTCTTTAAAGCAGAAAATGAAGCTGTTTGCCCTCTGCACTGAAGGGACCTGCACGTCCCAGTGCCGTGCAGGCAAACAGCTCCTCCTTCCAGCAGGATAAATTTGTCTGTGCTCCCTGGGAAGTCTGAGTGGGAAGAACTTTCCCCAGCCACGGGCAGGCAAACTGAGCTACCAGAGTGCTTTGATTTTGATTTACTGCTGTTCAAATCAAGGCTGCCAAGGACACACTGAGCCTTCTGCCTTTTGTGGTGTTCCCCACTCTGTCTCCATGATCAGACAGTGGTTTTCACAGGAGCTAATGCAAAACCTCCTCATTCCCTTAAATCCACTGCAGCTCCTGGAAGGGTTTATCTGCTGGCCCCAAAACAGGAGTACAAAAAGGGTCGTGGTGGGTTTTATCACGGGGGTGTACCTGCATCTCTCAGCATTCCTGTGTGCTGTGCTGCCAGTCCCTCCAGGCCCAAATCCACTGAATTTCACTGTATCAGCAAGGTGCCAAAGGGACCTCTCCCTTTGCCTCCGTGCCAACACACAGCACGTCCCAGGGATGTTCAATCAGTACCTGCAGGCAAGGCTGGCTCTGGCTGCTGGGACAGTGATGGAGGAGCCCTAGGAAGGAAATGCTCCATCAAAAGCAGACACCACAGGTGAGTGATGCAGCCCTCAGCTCAGTGGAACTGTTGTTGTTATCTCTGAACAACCAGCTCCTTAGGAGACAGAGAAAAGCCCTTTCCCTCCTGTAAAAGCAACAGAGTTAAATTTGGGGACAGCCCTTCCTCATCTCCTTTTGATTTTTGATTTGCCTTCAGGACCAGAGAGCAGGGACCCAAGAGAAAGTTTAATCAATGTTCTGTGCTTCCAAAAAAAGATCTGTTCCACACTCCAGGTGGAAGTGCTGTTATTTGTAGCAGGAGGATGTCTGGCAGGTTTAAGATTTTCAGCCTAAATATCCTAAATAAAACAGCCCAAACTCCCCCACAACTGAGTAAAACTGCTCTGTGGTGCTTCCTTTTCATGCCTCTCTTCCCAACCCCATTTTCTCTCTGCCCACCCTCCCAGCCTGATTTTAAGTCTCCACACTGATGTTCCTGACCTTCCCCAGCACACAGCAGCATTTTTCTGGGCCACCTGCAGAAGTGGTGCCAGTAATTATTATTTCCCTGCACTGTCTGGAAATCCAGTCCTGAGCTCCCTGGGGAAGTGCAGAGAGCTGAGCCCACAGCTCCAACTCTGTACCACACTGAGGGAAATCTTCCCAGACTCAGCTGCTGCTTTCAAAAATATTTTTTTCAACTTTTATCCCCTACTCTCTGTTTTATTTTACCTTTTACAACAGCTCTTTCTCTGCTTTTTTACACAGGAGACAGGCAAAGAAGGGTCATTTAAAAATCTCTTCATTACCAGCTGCTCATCTTCTCATATCTCACGAGGGTTAGAGGGAGCAGAGGATTGGATTTTCTCATCTTTTCGAGTAACTTTCTTTTAATCTCCTTTTCCTGGCGTGTTCCAGGGTATGATTCAACTAATAGTCTGGTATTGCAGTGACCTCGAAGAAAGCTGATGTTCCCACTCTGCTTGAGTCTTTTAATTTCATATTGGAGATGTGAAGGGCTTTTAAAGTGCTCTCCTAGAACCTGTGGCAGGGGACGGAGTAGATTCTCTTTAAGTGCATTTCTACCGAGCTTTGTTCCCTCTGCGTCCTCCAGCAGCGAGATCATTCCCAGCCTCACCCCTCCGAAACACCCGCAGAGCTCCTGGGCTCTCTAATACCCCTTGAGGAGTTAATTAAAGGGGTTTAATCTCTGCCGAGATGAAGTGAGGCCGAATCCATCCCTGGAAATTACTTTCCCTAATGGAATGACGCACAAGCCCACTGGCACGGGATGGTTCTGCAGCGCCAGCAAAGCGGTGGATGCTGCTGCCGGCTGCCGGGGGTCATTTGCTGTTTGTGGCTTTCGCGGAGAGCGAGAAGCGCTCGGATTTGCGAGGAGCCGGGCGGGATTTGTGGGAGAAGGGAGACGCCCGCCGGCCGCGGCTGGAACGGAGCGGGAGCGGCGGGATGCGAGAATCCCGGATTTACCTGGGAGGGAGCATCGGCACCGAGCATCGGTCACTGCGGTCACTGCCTGGACCGTGCCAGCCCAGCAGGAATCACCGGGAACACCCCGGAGCGCAGGGAGAGCCGCACCCCGGGGTGCTGCGCGCAAGGAAAAGCCTTTAGCACACAGGGCTGCCTGACCCCAAACCTCACACTAACCCTAATCCCAACCCTAATCCCAGTTCCAACACCCCAACCCCGTGCAGCCAAAGGAGCCTCCAGGCTCCCACGGAGGAAACTTCAGGAGCAAATATTCCTGCAGGACCAACCCAGAGGGAAACAGGTTTTTCTCCAGGAACTAAAGGAAAAGCTGCTGGAACCACGCTGGGCAATGGGGTTTAAAATGCAGCACCAGAGGCTCCTCTGGCCCTGGGAACAGCTGGTCCAGAGCAGCCTGTGTCCTTCTCTGGAGTTCCATCTCCCCAGCATTGTGGCCATGGGCAAAATGTTCTCCCTGCCACACTCCGAGCACCCCAGGCGTGGATTCAGAGCCTGCCCTCCACCCATGGGCATCCATGGGCAAAATGTTCCCTCCTGCCACACCCCGAGCACCCCAGGTGTGCATTCAGAGCCTGCCCTCCATCCATGGGCAAAATGTTCTCCCTGCCACACTCCCAGCACCCCAGGTGTGAATTCAGAGCCTGCCCTCCATCCATGGGCATCCATGGGCAAAATGTTCCCTCCTGCCACACTCCGAGCACCCCAGGCGTGGATTCACAGCCTGCCCTCCATCCATGGACATCCATGGGCAGAATGTTCTCCCTGCCACACTCCGAGCACCCCAGGCGTGGATTCACAGCCTGCCCTCCATCCATGGACATCTATGGGCAGAATGTTCTCCCTGCCACACTCCGAGCACCCCAGGCGTGGATTCAGAGCCTGCCCTCCATCCATGGGCAAAATGTTCTCCCTGCCACACTCCGAGCACCCCAGGCGTGGATTCAGAGCCTGCCCTCCATCCATGGACAGCCTAGAACATATTTAATCCTCCACTCACACCTCCCTGCAGCTTTATGGATCCGAGTTCCTGCCTTTGATCAGTTCCTGGCAACATTCATTAATTTCAAGCCCTCTTTACTGGTCAGCATGATATTTCTACTTGTTTCCTTGAGTTACCAGTTTTGTTTCCCACAGTAGTCTCCCCCGAAACAGATCACCTGGCTGTTGGTGTGACTGCAGAGGGCTCATCAATCAACAGCACCCTGTGAGCTGGGGATGTGGCACAGGGGACACCACAGTCTGTCCTGGCACAAAAACGAGGTATTGGTGCTCACCTCTTCCGGCCGCACAGGGAATTGCAGGAGGAATTTTCCCTCTGCTGTCCTGTTTCTGCCTGGTGGCAGCGCAGAGCTTTAAAGCCAAAGCGTTTCAGCTGGAGCTGGCATACACATGTCACTTGTCACCACTCCTGTGCTGCTTTCTTCTCGAGGCCCTCTGTCTTCTCACCCCTTCCCCGGCTTCCTGAGGAGCTTGGATGAGCCTGGTGGCCTCAGCAGCTGAAAATAACCCTGCCTGAAGCAGCAAGCACCGCACTGCTGCAAGGGATGCTGGAGGAAATGCTGCACACAGCCCCACATCCCCTGTGTGTCACTGCTGCCATCCCTCAGAGTGCCTGTGCTGTCCCCAGGCTGTGCCAGCTGTCCCTGCTTTCCCCCCTGTGTGCAGCAGCCCTTCCAGGACAGCCCAGCAGCACTCACCTGCCTGTCCTGCCCGCAGCACTCCTCGGGAGCAGCGTGGGGGTCACGCTCTCCCCGGGCCCAGGGAAGCACAAAACACCAACCCACAGCACAGCCCTGGGGTTTGGGCTACACCCAGCACCCCAAAGGGACAGGGACTGGCCACAGAACTGGTCACGGAGAGGCTGGGGAGCTCTTCCGATGCAACTGGAATTCTTCTGGAATTTGATTTTGGAAACACTCACTTGAAGGTTCCTTGTGACCAGCCTGGAAAAGCAGCAGGAATGGCTGGTTATGGATGCCAGAAGGGAAATGGGAATTGACCCCTCACCAAAACACGAGCAGAGCCTTACCTGAGGGCTCCATCCCGAGCTACACCGGGTGGGAATGCAGAACCTCCTCCCTGGCATCCCCCCTTCCACCTGACAGCCCTGCTCTGACAGGCTCCATGTGACACATGGCCTCCACACACCACTCTCTGCAGCTATTTGTGGTTTTTTTCCCAGTATTTTATTTCTGACAGGCATTTACAACGTTCCATTCATAGAACTAAAAACATAAAAATAGACCTTCTTTCAGCTTATAAAAGAAATATATAAGAACCTTTGACATAGACATGTCATGACATTATGTACAAGAGCCACGGTACCTTCCCAGTACCAGCCTTCCAGTATTTGAGTGCTGACTGCATCCTCTGGGAGCAGCCCAGGACAGCCAAACCCTCCAGCACGTGGGACACGTGATGATGATACAAAAACAACCATGTGATCATACAAAGGGGGTAGAAACTCTTCTAAAGCTCTTATGAAAAGAAACCAGGAGATAGCAAAAAGTTACTAGAGAAAGCTTTCAGAAGTCGAGTATAGTGCACCAGGAACCAGGGAAAGGGAGGGGGCGAGGGGAGGATGCCAGCTGGGACACACAGACAGTGATGGATGTTTGGGGAGGGGGGATAATTTTTGTTACGTTTTAAAATATAGTCAGAGTGGATTTTATAAAATATAATCCTAAGGCTATTATAAAATTTCAGGTTCTCAAAGTACCCAGTGATGTGTCAAACATCAATAGATACCAACGAAACAAAACAAAATTTCGTATCATCTTCCTTTTTTTTCTTTTCCTATAGGTGAGACTGCGATGGGGAAAGCTATATAAATCCTAAAAACAAAAAAAGTGCTGTTTTGTGTTTCGTATTTGGAAGTCTACTTAAAAACCTTACGATATTTTAGTCACATTTTACCCTGTTTTAGATGTTTAAATAAAAGATTTAAAATGTCACAGAAGTTTCCTCGTGTAGAACTTTTTTCATCCTCTATTGCAGTGGAAAAGCTTTTAGAAAGGAATTAAAATACACTAGTTTCACCCACGGTAGGAGAGTGGGTGAGGTCAGCTTTTTGGCCATGAATTCCCTGTCCCCTAAGCCCAGACTCTGCCAGAGAGAGTGCAGCAAAGGGACCCGTGGTGCGCCCTTGCTGGAGCCACGGATCCCTTTGCTCCACTGCAATTCAGTCATGTCATTTTATTTATTCTTCTTTTTATTAGCTAACTAAACTCCAGTCTCAAACATATACAATAAACCTTTTCCTGAAGAAAGTTATACCTAAATAAAAGTTTCCAGTTCATATTTCAATATAAAACCACCATTCCTAACCCTCTGCAAAAAAGCTAGCCTCGTATCCTAGACGTGGAGCTACCCTAAATCTCTTACCCCTTCGTGCCCCTGCATCTCAGGTAAAATACAAAAAAATATTTCTTCAAGTGTTAAATTTGGATCTCTTTCAAGAGAGTTTGGCATCTTTACAAGAGTATGTAAAACTAGAGCTTCCGACATCGACGTTAAATTAGACCAGCCACAGACCAAGAGGACCGAACACAACATAAACCCCGAACCTTTCCTCACGCATTCCTAAAATACATGAATATTCTCTTACATTTAGAGAGGGAAAGGGAGTCAGAACACTGCGACTGTACAGGTTAAAAAGGCAGTTTCCTTGTGAAGGAGATGAGCCTACGACCGGCGGCTTCCAGTGCCGCCAACCCCTCTGTCCTCGTGCTCCTGCTGGAGCCGACTGGCTGCGCGGAGGTTCGGACACCCAGAGTAATTTGTTTTCCAGTGATTACGTTCTCCCCGCGCTCAATTTCAGCCCCTGATTGTTTGAGAATAAATAAAATCGCGTGAAAGCCCTTGGTTAACGTGAGACAGGACCTCGAGCTCGTTTCATTCCCGGTTTTGGAGCGTTTGACAGTTGCCTAAAGAGCGGCCGCATGGCTTCGGACCCACGGAGCTGCCGCGACGGTGTGTGCAAGTGTGCAATCCTTGGGGGGGACGGAGGGGACGGGGGCCGCCTCAGAGCTCGGTGTTGAGCTTCCTGCCGGGCACAAAGTCCTCCCGCCGCACCCAGATGACCTCCTCGCCGTGGCCCTCGGCGGCGCCGTTGATGGCGGGCAGGGCCGCCTGCTTCCTCAGCTGGGCCATCCTGGCGGCGTGCGCGTCCCCGGGCGGGCAGGGCCGCTCGGGCCGCCGGCCGCCCGCCAGGGACGTGGCCTGCAGCCGCTCCCGCAGCTCCCGCTGCGCCCCGCGCGCCGCCTCGCAGAAGTCGTCGTCGTCGCTCAGGATGTCGGTCTCCTTGATGTCCTCCTGCTCCTCGTACTGCGCCAGGTCGAACTGCTCCTCGACCCAGCGGTCAGTGTCCCCTCCCTGCGCGGGCTGCGCGGGCTCTTTCTCGGGGCTGCTGCTGTGGACGGCCTCTGAGTCAATGGTAAACCTGTTTCGGGCCAGCCGCCGCCTCCTCCTCCCCAGAGACTTGCTGGGGGCTGACACTGCACACACAAAGATAAAACCCCACAGGTGTTTTACACACACACACACGCATGGCACAACTCTGGGCAAAAGCTAAGTCCTGTCCGGGGCCCCGAGCGGGCACTGCCATCCTCCCTGCTGCTGCTGCTCAGATCCACCGTGCCACACATAATGGCCCTCAAGTGCTGCTCCTCCTGAGCGCCGGGCAGGCAGCCAGCACCGAGGGCATCTGCTCAGCTCAGCTTCTCGCTCGCAGCCCCTGCTGCCAGCACTCCACAAAATCCAACAGCTTCACACCTTGCAGAGGGCAATCTGGCTGGGCTCAGAGCAGCACTACAGCTTGCACAGTGGCTACACCTCAGTGCTGAAGATGCTGCGTTATTTACAGGGAATTACGTGCCCTGTCCAGGCTCTACTGTGCCCTTTCTCACTTCCTCCCTACTGGGCGAGGAAAAAAACAATCCCCCAGCCCAGAAGAGCTATCAGAAGTTATTCCTTAGCATCTACTCAGCAGCTGGCCCAATTACCAAATTCCCATCTTGTGTGTCAGAACATCTTCCCAAGCAGGGGCAAATCCTGCAGGCACCATGGTGCTACATAGAGCTCTGAGGCTGGAGTTTGCTCCCCTGCACTGAACAGCACCTCAGCACCTGCAGGATGAATTTATCCAGCTCTGCCTTGGGGTTGAGGTCACATTTTAACGTCCCTGAGCCTCACAAGGTGCATTAGGTACAATGGCTCAGCAGTTCCAAAGCGTATCTGTAGGGAGAGGCCTGGATTCCAAGGTGGGATTTCAATCCCTGCAGAATTTGTCACCTCAGAGAGCAAATGCCCCACGGAGCCAAACTGAAAGGGGGTCTGGCATCTCCTGCAGCCAGGGCCAGCAGCACCCCGAGCGAGAAGCTGGGCTCAGCTGGCGTTGGTCTGGCCTGCCCTGGTCAGAGGAGGAGCAGAAAGCCTGGCTGTCTACAGTGCTGGATCTAATGAGCCGAACAAGAAATGAACAACAGACCAGAACAAAACACGCAGCGGTGCCGTGTCCTTTGCAGTTGGAAGCAAATGTTCCTTCCCTCCAGCATCTAGAGTTCTGAAAATGAAAACCTGCTTTTCCCTGGCATTTTCTCTCACTGCTTTTGCCTGAAGCCAACTGAAAAGGGAAATCCATGGTTCAGGACAGGCCATTACAAAAATAGGAGTACCAAGTGCAGGCTTCTCCAAACGTGGGAAGGAGGAGCACGTACCCTTTAGCAACTGAGCTGAAAAGGCTCAAGTGCAGGGCACCCACAGCTGCCCCTTCCAACCAAGCTCAGGGGAGCTGTTTTCCCTTGTGCATTTTAGTTCAAAAGTGCTCGGGTTACCTCACAATTCTGTACACGCTTTTAGGAATCACACAGCTTCTGCTCTGTTCAGCTGAACCCCGGTTCAGATTAAAGTGCACGGCCAATCGGTACTGCCAGGAATCCCATTTCCCTTCCATGCCAGCAGCACTGCTCTGAAGCTGAGCCTCGAGTGCAAAGCAAGGTAAATAGAAGCAATTTAAGGCTCTCAAGGAAGTGAAGCATGGAAAACCAGCAGTTTTTACACACACAGGAGAGAATGCTAATCCTAATACACAAGTGACAAACACCACCACGTGTCCTACAACGGTGCTGGGGTTACTGGGATCTTGAAAGTCTGTAGCCCTACAGTACCTGCCCTGTTCATGGCTGGCCTTGCACCTTTTAGAGCACACAATCTTTTTCCACCAAAAGGAACATATTGCTGGGATGAGGGCAAACTTTCGGTTTTGAGGAGCTGTCTTCTGTGTTTGTCCCGCAGGATGGAGTGCACTGCCTTCAGGAAGTCCTTCCTGTGTTCTGGAGAGCTGAAAATAAATACAAAGGCAGAGTTACCCCTCGGGAACTGCTAAAAGCTGCCTGCAAATGAGGTAAATAATGGCCAGGTCTGTGGTTTAACACAGTGCAAATCGACTGGCAGGTGCTTCCCCAAAGACTCCACTGAACTCAGTATTTTCAAAGCAAAGCTAAATCCATGGTCACTGCAGTGGGCATCCAAGGAAACCGATACCCAGGTCATTAATAAAACATTGAGCCTTTCAGCCCTCTGGAGGTTTCCTTTCCCTGCAGTGGCACCCACACCTGGCTGTGTCCAACACACATCCAGGGACCTGTGGTGCTCAATCTGTCCCTGCAAACACACCCCACAGCTGACAGCTCCTGCAACTCCTCCCAGAAGGAGGAACTGCCTCGGCATCAGCTCTGTTGGATCCTGAGGAACTTCCAAATTCTCTGCTTGAACCCTAAAAACACGGCTGGGCAACCACCACCACAACAATGATGTTTATTAAAGGAAAGGCAGTGTCCCAAGTGCAGAGGTTGGGACCTGGTGTCATGAAAGGAACCAGCTGAACACAACACCTGCCATAAAGATCCAATGCTGCAGTTTAACTGGAAAATTGCCATAAGGCTTTTCCCATCAAGGTGCAAAGCTAATCAAGCTGTATGCCTTTATTTTCAGGGATTGTATAAAATTCTGCCCTCCAAAATTAAGGTTTTAACACCTTCTCCTAACTGGCTGTTCCCAGATTGCCTCGAAGGAAAGACATGGGCAAGCAGGGATGCAGCTGCCACGGAAAACAGGGAAACCCACTTACCTACAGCAGAGGTGAAATGTCCTTTCTGGCCTGCCCTCAGACTCAGATTTCACATGGACAATCTCACACACGGAATTGGTCTCTGCATCTAAAGGGAAAACCAAGCAGGACATCATGTCTACCTTCACATGGAACTGCCAAGCATTTATCCATGCTCAGTGAGGCCCCCAGGGCACAGCTTCCACCCCTGCCAGACTGTGGGGACACTGTCCAGCTGTGGGGACACTGTCCAGCTGTGGGGACATTACCTGCACTGGCCAGGGCCCGCACCTGCAGCGCCTCCAAAGGGATCATGTGGCGGAACCGGAACGGATCCCAGTCCTCATAAATTGAGGCTCTATGTGATCCTCCCTGGAAGAATTTCAAACACTGTCAGGAAACGAGACACCCCGGGGCAGGCACACAGTCCTGAGCTCTGTGCTGAGGGCTCCCAGCTACAGAGCTGCTGCAATCCTGGTTTTCTCACCCCAGCACCTCCCTGAGGGGCCTCTCTGCAGAGACCTGGCTGAAATCTGGACTAAAGCAGCCCCACAGCCCCATCAGCTCTTAGCAACACCCTCCAAAGCCACCCAGCCCAGCCTGGGGTGCACACACACTCAGGAATACACTGGAGTTTTGCTTTTCACTCTGAAGTCAGCCCGTGCCAGCTGCCTTTCCCCATGCAGGCACCTCAAATCCCTCTCTGGTTTCCCTATATCCCATTGTACACTGTAAAGCTCAGCTTTAACTTGGAATCCCAAACTCCAGTGGGATCCCTGAGCCACTCCTGATGTAGCTGAGAGCAGCCAGCACTTGTAGGTGGCACAGAGCACCAGGGCACTGTGTGAGGTGACAGACATTAAATAGCTCTCAGACACTCACACACACTGAACAAAGAATCTAAGCCAAGAAATTCACTCACAGTGATACCTTCATCCAGGACAATCCACCTCACAGCAGAAAGGCAACAAAGAATAAAGGAATGCCTGCTGTGCCCACCAGCTCCTCAGACAGCAGGGACCACACATGCCAGAGCACATCCCAGCTCCACGGCTTTGTGGAGAGCAAAACTCCATCACAGCCCCAGAAATGCCCACGGCACCACCCAAACAGTCCCTGCACACTTACGAGTTTCTTCTTCTGTTTGGAACCATCCTTGTACACGAGGACCACGGCAGTTTTGAACACTGGAGGAGAAAGGTAGAGACAAAAGCTATTGGAGTCACAGAATCACAGAATCCTGGGACAGCTGGGGTTGGAAGGGACCCCTGGAGATCACCCAGGTCCCAAAGCAGGGTCACCTGGAGCAGGTGACACAGGAATTTGGGATTTTTGGGATGTCTCCAGAGATGGAGACTCCACACCCTCCCTGGGCAGCTCTTCCAGGGCTCTGCCCCATCCATGGACAGAAATTCCTCCTCAGATTGAGGTGGAACTTGTTGTGTTTCAGTTCATGGTCACTGCTCCTCATCCTGTCACTGGCAGAGTCTGGCACCATCCTCTGACAGCCCTTGGGGATATCTGTGTGGGTTCATGGGATATTTGTGTCTTGTTGGGATATTTGTGTGGATTTATAGGATATTTGTGTGGATTGATGGGATATTTGTGTGGATTGATGGGATATTTATTTACATGTCTTGTTGGGATATCTGGGTGGATTGATGAGATATTTTTATGGATTGATGGATCCCCTCTCAGCCTTCCCTTGCCCAGAGTTACCAGGCCCAGCTCCCACAGCCTCTCCTCAAGAGAGGAATGGGATTGGAATGGGTTTCCTCCATTCCCAAGCACACAGACCTTCCACCTGAGGCAGGACAACTACCAGAGAGCAGAACTGAGCACTGCAGCAGAGAGACAAGGCCATGTTTAAGTTCTGGCCAGCCCTGGGGAAGGCCGTGCTCAGTTACTTTCAGTACAAAAGTTTGTTGGCCCAGCTGGCAGTGGTTAAGGCATGTGAAATAAAAGTCCTGGGATACAAACCGAACGCTGCCAGCTCAGGTTCCTTCTTCCACTTGCCCAGGGAAGCAGGAGGGTTCAGCCATATCACTGTGTTATGCAAGAGCAAGTCCCCCATGGAAAGGTCGGCCACCTGCCAACACCAACAACCAGGGGACAATCAGCACAAGGAATCTCACGGGAGTTTTCAGCTCAAGAAAACCTGCATGAAGTCTAGTCCTGAACAGAATTCCCCCCAGCAAACTCCTGGAGTATTACATCAGCTGACTGCCTGGAAACCCTTAATTAATGAGCATAAATTAGGGTAAGTTAAACTCAAGAGTCCAGCTCTTGGAAGTCAAGGTCAAAATCAGATGTTTTCTTTGCCTTTTGTTCCCCTTTGTTTTTCTCCCTGCCAGTTTCTCTGTGTTTTGTTGGAATATTTAAGCACATATTCAGTTTGGGGTAAAGGTTGGAGGCTGCATCAGTGGTCCAAGCCCCCCCTCCCCAGAGCTGCTGTGGCTCCTGACTTTGCCCAAAGTCTCCACACAGCTGGAACAGACTAAGCAAGGAGTTCCCAACTGCTGGGAGATGCAGCAACCAGACCTTTGTCCTGATGGTCCCCCAGAGTGACAAAGTGAGGGCCATCCCCAGTTCAGGGGGATGTTAGCCCATCCTTCCACCCCACCTCAGTGAAGTCTGAATTCAATTCAGGTCATGAACTGAGCTGGGATTTATCTGTTTGCACCAGGATCTACTTCAATGGCACAGCAGGAAAGGTAAATACTGGATCCAATTTAACAGGCACCACAATAACAGCCCTTTCCTCTCTAAATCTGATTTTTACCTCTTTTTTCTCCCCTGTTTGTTCTGCTATGAGTTGATCAAACACTGCCCCATATTCTTCATGGATTTTCTGCATCTCATTAATGTGGCTGGCGACTTTGTTCATTGTTTTGATGGCCACTGGAAGAGAGACAGGGGATGAGCAGAAGGGAATTTTAACCCTCTGAGAGGAAGGGAGGAGGTTCAAGAGCAGAGGTGAGCCAGAGAAAAGCGGGGTTAAGTCCTTACCATCAAGGTGATAATGTTCCTCACTGTCCACGTCAGTGAGAGCAAAGAGCTCCTTGAGCAGGAGGGGGTATTTGAGGATCCTCTGGATGGGTTTGATGAGGTAAGACTCCAGGGTGGAGGAGTGCTGCCGCCGCGGGTTCTGGGCATCCAGGAACGCCTTGAAAGCCGTGTCAGTCTTGGCTGCAAGGTTCAAAGGAAGCCATTGGATCAATGAAATTTGTACCTGCTGCCCTGAGCAAGCGACTTTTGCAGGTTTAAATTGGTTTATCCGGAGACATTCTGTAAGGAAGTGCAGATTTATTGGGCCTGCAGAATTAGATTTACACCCTCCAGGATTTGAGTCACTGACACTCTCCCTGGATGTGCTATTTAGGATTTCACAGCAGGCATCCACCTCCAGCATGGGCAATTTTAAATCTCACTATCCAGGATTGAATTTCCTGAGTGGGAAGGGGTTCACAGGGATCATCCAGCCCAGCTCCTATCCCTGCACAGACACCCCAACAATCCCAGCCTGGGCACCCCTGGGAGTGGTGTCCAAACACTCCTGGAGCTCAGGCAGCCTCGGGGCTGTGCCCATTCCCTGGGGAGCCTGGGCAGTGCTGGGTTTGGGAAGAACCTTTCCCTAAATCCAACCTAACCCTCCCCTGGCACAGCTCCAGCCCTTCCCTGGGTCCTGTCCCTGTCCCGGGGAGCAGAGATTGGAGCTGCAGACAGCAGTAAGTACTTCTGGCCTGGCAACTATTTTAGAGCAGCACAAACTGTTTTAATCATCTGTTCCCTCTCAGATTGGACAGTTGTGAGAAGTCACTGCTTCTATAAGCCATGTGCACCCACAGTATTGGCAAGTCTGGCACTTGTTACCTCATTAAACCTTAAAATGCAGCTCTGAGTCACCACAAGCATCCGGAGCTGGAGAGAAGCAGGAGCAGCAAACTGAGGCTAATGCACCAGATCCTGGGAGCACAGGCAGGCTGGACACCTGATTGCCATCACCTTTTCTACCTGACTGCTATGAAGTTCTAAAATTGCCATTTTCTCTGTTGCTCCCTCCACTGGAGCATAAGGAGGGAGGGAAGGAGGAGGTGGTATTTATAGACATACAAATTATTCAGTGCAGGAGCAATTCCACACAATTGCTTTTATTAGAGTCGTGTCCCCTGCTGGGGTTGGGGAGTTTTTTGCAGGCAATCATCTGATTTCCATAAAGCAGCTTGAGTTTCAAATGCAAAAGCCACCTGCCCCCAAGCTGAGGACACCAAGTGACACCTGAAATGCACTCCCAGGCTTTTGAAGAGATTTACCTCTGGAATAGGATTTAAAGTTCTGTTTATGCACAATTCAAGCACTTTCTCATTTATAAATACAGTCAGCAATGGAAAGAAAAGCAAAATAACCAGATCTACCTAGTCTACAGCTTCAACATTAGAGTCCAATAAAGTAATGCCCAAAGAAAGCATGGATGTGACTAGCAACAAATCATTTATTTATGTATTCCACAGAGCTGCCAAGTATTCTTTGCAGCACAGGGAATAAAAGTTTACAAGCAGAAATGAAAAAAAGGAAAAGCGCACAGAAAAGAAACCATAAAAAACCCCCAAACCAACCAAGAAACAAAAACCTCAAAATTTCTGACTGTTTGAAAAACAAGAATTCCTCCCTCACTGGCATTGCTGCTACAACTGGAACCGTTTGTTTGTTTAATGTCTTGGCCAAAAAGGAACTGCACGAAGCACTGGTAACTCCAGGAGATTTACACTTCCACAGGGGAAAACATCCCTGTGAGGCAAGCTGGCCCAGGAGCCAGACCACAGGGCTTTTATCTCCAGCTTGGCAAGCCAGGAATTCTGACATGGAAACTTCTCAGGGCTACAATATTTTGCCAGCTTCCATAAAACATTCTCCCAGGCTGATCCTCCCCTAGTGGCTGCCAGTGCTCCCCCACGTTGGCTGGGGCTTCCATGGGATTGCCACCAGCAAGGAGTCCTGGCACAAACACCAGGAGGATGCAGGGATCCCTGCAGAGCCCCCAGTGCTGATTCCAGAGCACACAGTGAGCCATCAGCACAGGGCCACGATGTGATTCCCACTCAGGAAATCTTCCCAGGTGACTGAAAACACACCAAATGCAGCAAGGGAGAATAAAAATGTGGGGACAGAAAAACTGCCAGGCACGTGTGTGCCCCCATTCCTGCCCTGGGAGGTTTGGGGTGCAGTGACCACAAAGATGTGGCTGTGACAGCTCTGAGAGGGGCTCTTACCTTTCACCAGGACCTTGGGGACTTTAGTGTGGCTGGCACAGAAGGCACTGTACAGCTTGAACCTGTCGGCGTAGTACAGGAAGGACCCGCCCAGGGAGAACAGCACTTTCTGGGGTTCAAAGAGAAAAAAGCATCAGTAAAAAGGCACGGAGTTACTCTGCCCTCAGCCAGGCCATCTGGAGCTTCCTCCCAGCTTCTGGAGGACAGGACAATGTGTTGGGCAGGTTCAGTGTGTTTGCACACCAGGACATCACTGCTGCAGTGAGCCCAGAGGCACCAGGATGATCACAGGGATGGAGCTGCTCTGCTGGGAGGGGAGGAAAGGCTGGCACAGCTGGGATTGTCCAGCCTGGAAAAGAGGAGCTTTGGGGTGAGCTCAGTGTGGCCCAAAGGGAGCCTGCAAGGAAGGTAGAGACTTCACAAGGGGCTGGAGTGACAGGACAAGGGAGAACGGCTCCAAACTAAAAGAAGAGTAGTTTAAATGGGATATTAGGAAGGAATTCTGCTCTGTGAGGGTGGGCAGGCCCTGGCAGAGGTGCCCAGAGCAGCTGTGGCTGCCCCTGGATCCCTGGCAGTGTCCAAGGCCAGGCTGGATGGGGCTTGGAGCACCCTGGGATAGTGGAAGGAGTGGAACTGGGGGATCCTGCAGGTTCCTTCCACCCAAACCATTCTGTGAGTCCATAATTCATCCACCACGAGGCAGGCCCAGCCCTGGTGTGGGAATTCAGCCTCTGTAATCAGCACATCAGCCCAGTCCCAAACTGGAGGCAGCAGTGACTCCTCAGGGACTGGGCTCCCAGCTCCAGAGCTGCACAAAGCCTCACTGACCCAGCAATGGGCAGAGGCCACAGAGAGGCCTGGATGTGTCTGACCCTGCAGTGGATCAGGGCACTGAGGAGCTGCAGGCAGCACTCATCCCTCACACACACACCCAGGGCTTCACTGCTCGGAAATGAGGTGGTGCTCAGGGTCAACACAATCCCAAAATGTCCTGGGAACCAGACAGCACCTGGGGAGGGGCTGAGACCACACGTGGGCAGCCTGGGGACAGGGGGTGGGAGAGGGGGAAGCAAACTGCAGAACTGAAACCGCATTTCACCCCAGCTGCCTACAGACAGGGCCCAGGGGCAGAACTGAAAGTGAGCTTGGTGCAGTTCTTATGGAAAGAGCTGGAAGCAGCAGCACTCAGGAGATGGTGTTTGCTCTGGAAGGACCCTTCACTGGCACTCCTCTCTTATAACACACAGAATTATCACTACTATTATTATTATTATTATTATTATTATTATTATTATTATTACTGTTATTAGTCATCCTGCCCTTTACCAAGGTGATGGTGCTCAGAGCCACAGAGGAATTCCCCAAAGGAAAAACATTTATCAGCTCTTTGCCACGCCTCCACTGCCAGTCCCGCTGCATTAGACACAAAATGAAATTCGTTCTCACATTTCCCAGGTTTAAATGAAGCCCACAGATCTGCAGTTTACATTTCTACCTGGGCAGATGCACACCTGCTGACAGGTATCTGCCACCATACTGAAGGTGGAAATACAAAATTCCACGTATTGTTCTGATCTGTAGCCCCAGAGGCCTCCGAACATGAGACTTGTCAGGACAAAGATTTTATATAACTTTCCATTTCTAGCATTTCCTGACAGCTCAAGGCAAGAAATCTGGCAGGAGGGCAAGAATAGAACCAAAAAGCACATGGTTTCTAGTGCTCTATATGGCTACATGCAGCAGAAACTACAACTGCAGCAGGATCAGTTTTCAGCAGCACTTGAAAATTAATCTTAAATGGAAGCAGATGCAGGTTTTTACATGAACACTGGTAACAGTCAGAAAAATGTGATGGAGAGTGTTAAAGATCTCCTCAAAATTTAAACAATGACACGATGCAAATAGTGTGGTTTTAATATATGAAAGTAAACAATGATTACCTTAAATTGCTCAACCTTTTCAAGCTTTTCCAGGTCTGGAACCAGCCTTACTCCGTCTTCCAGAGTTTTCAAGAACTCTACCTGGAATGCTACCATTTCAGTCAGATTCCCAAAGAGAACATCCAGCTAAATAAAAGGAGAAAAAAAAAAAAAAGGCAGAATGCTGAAAAGATCATTTTGAGGTTAAATTGTGTTTTCTAGAACTGCAGCAATTCTCAGTCCAGTTGTATAATCAATGTGATGTCAGGAAAAAACAAGCTGCAGCCATTACTGAGCAGCACCTTGATGCTCTACTTAATCCATTATTTGGAAGAAATGGAATTCAGTGAAATTAATTTCAGACAAACAAGCCCAGATGGGTGGGCAGAGGGGAGGGGCAGGCAGAAGCTCTTTGGTAAAAAGAGAAGAAAAATCAACATACCTCATCTGGTGTGAGGAAAGTTTCTTTTTGTAGAGGCTTCAGGTATCTCTCCATCAGACAATTTAAGTCCTAAAAATTCAGAAAACGATATCTCAGACTGCCTCTGCATATTTACAGTTAATATCCATAATAATCTGAGAATTTGTCAAAAAATTCTCCAATTTTAAGAACCTTAATTTAAAAATTCTCACAGAATAACCTGCGAATTTTTCCTTTTTTATACACGACGCAAAATAGCCGGACCTCACACAATTTAAGGCAGGGAAAGGAAACATTTACACCTTTCTAGGCACAAAATCAATCCCAGATCCCAGTCAGTGCACACCAGCTAAGCCATTTCAAAGCTAAACCAGCCATTTAAAAATGCATTGTTTCAGTGGCTGAAGTTATATTTTAGGCACAGAGTGCAGAACTGAACACAAATTCACCAACACACACAGACATGAAATAGGAGAGAAGAAACCAAGAGGGCTGAGCAGGAAAGGTGGTGCTGAACCCCTCACCTTGACGTAGGTGCGCTCGGTCTCCAGGAGCTCACAGATGACTTTCCTCAGCTTGTCAGCGTCCGTGAGCTGCCTCATGGTGCTCAGCTGGGGCCCTGCACAGTCCTGGGGGGGAGCACTGCAGTCAGAGGGGTTCATTTCATGCAGACTGCGACAGAAAGCTGCGACCTGCTCTGTGCTCTTGGGAGAGAAGGGAGAGGAAAAGAGCAGTGGTAATATTGGAAATCAGAGCCAGAGGAAGCACGGGGCTGAGGAGGGTTTGCAGCTGAGCAGTTGCAGCTTGGGGAGTTCCCAACAGGCAGCACAAGTGTCTATCCTGTCTCTCTGTGACTGGGGATAAAGGAAATAAAAAAAAGAGTTGCAGAACTCAAACTAATTGAAGTGCTGTTCAACTCCATTCCTGCTTTCAGACACACGTGAATTTTAATTAAAACAGGCTCATCCAGCATTTAAGACTGACAAAGTCACAGAGAGGCCCAAGAATTGGGAACCAAAAATGCCTGTGCAAACAAACCACAGAGCCCAGCCCCCTGGCAGTTCCCCAGTGGGGGCTGCAGCAGTCCTGTGATGAGCTCTGCAGAAACCACTCACCCTGGGCTTTGGGGAAGCACAGCCTCCCAGCTCAGGGCCCTGCAGGCTCCAAGCACCAGCTCTTTGGGAAGGCAGCTGTGTCTGGAGATGTGCCTCGCAGGGTGAACCTCCTCCCCGTAAGTGCCGCTTCCCAGAGCGGCTCCATCTCGCCGCTTTCTTTAATATTTAATCAGCTGCCTATATAAAAAGTCGGTTATCCTCACTTCACCCCCTCGTGTTAGATCATTTCCTCACATCTTTCATTACACTCAAGAGTTTGGAGCAGGAATAGTCTCTGGTGTCAGTGACGACAGCCCCAGGCTTCCAGGATTGCCAAGGCAGCCGGGGGCTGTCTCCATCCCTCCCAGAGACCTGAGGGAAAAGAGCTGCTCCAGTGACCACACCTGACAATCCTGCAGGTTCAGTGATCTCCCAGCACTGCCTCCACAGCCCCCCAGTTCAGGAATTTCCCCATGAAAAGGTGGCCAGGCACCGGCAGGGATGCCCAGGGAGGTCTGGAGTTCCCATCCCTGGAGGTGCCCAAGGAATTCCTGGACGTGGCACTCAGTGCTCGGGGCTGGGAACAAGGTGGGGATTTGCACAGCCTGGACTCCATGGTCTCAGAGGTGTTCTACAACATGGGTAATTCTGTAGTTCTGTAAAACAACTGACCCCAAATCAGCCTGTTCAAGCAGAGAAATGCAAGGAGAGTCGAGGACAAAAAAAAGAGAGAGAAAATCAAACACATCTCCACCTTGCAGTTTGGAGACAAAGCTCTGCCCCTGGGACACCACTTCACTCCCACCCACTGGTGGTTGTGATCTCCATGTTTTTTAAACCATGCAGTCTGCTCACATTTCCTCTCCATGCACCTACAATCCATGTTAGGACAAGGAGGGATTTCCACCCCCTTTCCTAAGAGGTCTCTTAGGGCTGCAAAAGCTCCCCTGAGGTCCCACAGCACATGAGCAAAGATGCCCATTACACAAAGATCATTTTCTTCAGGACACAAGTGTAAGCCAGGAACTTCTTGTAACTGGCTGTCTATACAGAAATGCCTTTTGGACACACTTTATTACAGGGAAATTATTCACCTTCAGTTCCTGAGGTTTAACTCAGATGTGCAAGAAAGGAAAGATATTGCAAGTTGAGGGCAGGAGGGAGCAGTGAGTTGGACCAGTCCATCTCCAACTCACTCTGCTCCTGGCACGTGTCACTGAGATTTGAGATTCATTAGTGTTAATTTTCAATAATTGCTGTTATTTCTCAGAAGAGTTCCACCTATCCTCACTGTGCTTTTAAGTATAAAGCACACCCAAACCTTTAGATTAGATCTGCACCAGATTTCAGCAGGTGTGACCTTGATCCCAACCAAGGGCAGTAGGTGAAAGCCTGGCCCCAGCACAGGTTAAAACACCTCCCCAAGTGCCCTGCTCTGCTGGGAAGGCACAGCTCAGATACAAAAATCTGAGCCAGCAGAGACCCAGGACAGGCAGGGGTTTGCTCAGCAATGCTTGGCTTTGTTAGCACTACTTGAGGCAGACTTGCCCAGTGGTGTTTTGCTTGAAATAAAACCAATCCTAATGCATAAAGCACAATCTGGACTCAAACCCCAAAAACCCTGAGTGTTTTAAGCAGTTCCTGCCTGCCACCCCGCAGATCCTCCCATCCTGTGCCCGCTCCTGCAGGGAAAGATGGGTCACCCAGAAAGGGAGGGCGAGAATCTGCTCCGGGTGTGAAACACCAGCTCAGCACTGAGGTTGAAATAACTCACCGAGGCATGTGGTGTGCCCCAGCAGGAGCAGCTACACCCATATGGCAGGAAGGAAGTGTGGAGCACTTCCCAAAGCCTTATCTCCCCTTGTGCACACTCACTAAAGGGCTGGAGGGCTCCAGCCAGGCCAGTGCTGCTCTCCCAGTGCCCTGCCCCACATCTCCTCAGAACTGCCCATGTCACACACCCCACACCCCCGGGACACAATCGTGTTCACAGACCTGCTCCGTGCTTGTCCACGGAACAAACAGCTGTGGGTGTGAGCACACCTGAGTGGGAAGGTGTCCCAAGGTGTCTCCTCAAGGCTCAGGGCTCCTGGCCACCACAGAGCCGTGCTAAGTGATGAGGACTTGCTAACTTTGTATTCTTAGCCAAGGGATATAAAGCACTGGCTGTGCATATATAATCCTTCAGACATAAACCACTGACCAAGTCTAGGACTAGAGCAGATCCAGCTGCACCTAAACCCCTCTGAATTCAGCCTTTCAGAGGGTCCTTTCTGACCCTCATCCCTCAACAGGAGGAACCAAGTGAGCCTCACCACCAAGCCTTGCTAAACCACCATACTGACCAGCAAACTCGGTTACCTTATCAGTCCATATCAATAAAATCGTTGTTGTTTCTCTCCTAGAACTGAAATGTGTGACTCCACCTGCAACAACTGCTGTGCTTCATCCCCAAGCACAATCCTGTCTATCTGGTATCCCCTTTAAAAATCCCATCCCAGACACAAAGCAGCCACACATTGCACACGGGGGGCTGCAGGGCACAGCTTTTTTGGTGAAAACTCGCAAGCAGATTTCATGAAAACCTCTCTGCCCCATTTTCCCAGAGAAAGTGGATAGAACAGGGAAGGTGTGGAAGAGAAACAGATCCTTTTATCTCCCTGCAGCAGCTCTCCCAGCAGTGACAATGTCAGCACTAAACCAGCATTTCTCTAGGAGAATTAAGGCACAATCCCTTCAAGCACGCTGAAAACGAGACTGAGGGCTGCCACAACTGGACAGTGCAGTGCACAAACATTAACCCCTCCTGGGGAAGGGCTCAGCACAGCAGCCAAGCTCACATCCTTCCCTCGGAGGAGCACCAAGGACATTCACAACCACGGGGCTGCTGCCCACAGCGGGGAGCTTTGGCTGTTCAAAGCCATTTCTTTCCTCCCGTGTGTGCCATCCAGGTGCCCGGGCAGCAGGCAGCTCGGCCCTGGAGGAGCACAGCGCACCCCTGGGCAGCACGCTCCAAGCAGCAGTGCCCGCCCGAACAAAGCAAGGCGAACTGCGTCCTTTCAGCGCTGAACAAAGAGCCCCGGGCAGGGCACGCACCTCCCGGCTCAGCCTGCACCTCGGAACTGCCAATTCACAGCACGGCAACCCCCAAGCGCCGATCTGCTCACCAGGTACAGCATTCGGAACAGGGAGTCGCCGTCCCTGCCGGCGCTCTCGCTCCGCAGCTTTCGGCTCCCCCTCCAGAGCGCCGACATCGCCGGGAAGGGGGGCTGCTGTCACCGGCTGTCACCGAGCCGGCAGCGCGGCCCCGGGCTGCACATCCCCGGGGGCTCCGAGCGGCTCCCCGCTCCTCCCGGGCACCGGGATATCCCCCTGCTCCTCCCAGGCACGCCGGGCTGCTCCTCCCGGGCACCCGGGCTATCCCCCTGCTCCTCCCAGGCACCCCGGGCTGCTCCTCCCAGACACCCCGTGCTGCTCCCCCTGCTCCTCCCAGGTACCCCGGGCTGCTCCCCCTGCTCCTCCCAGGTACCCCCAACTATCCCCCTGCTCGTCCCGGGCACCCCGGGCTGCTCCCCCTGCTCCTCCCAGGCACCCCAAGTTATCCCCCCGCTCCTCCCAGGCACCCCGGGCTGCTCCCCCTGCTCCTCCCAGGCACGCCAGGCTGCTCCCCCTGCTCCTCCCAGGTACCCCGGGCTGCTCCCCCTGCCCCTCCCAGGCACCCCGGGCTATCCCCCCGCTCCTCCCGGGCACCCCGGGCTATCCCCCCGCTCCTCTCAGGCACCCCGGGCTATCCCCCCGCTCCTCCCGGGCACCCCGGGCTATCCCCCCGCTCCTCCCGGGCACCCCCGGCTATCCCCCCGCTCCTCCCAGGTACCCCGGGCTGCTCCCCCTGCTCCTCCCAGGTACCCCGGGCTATCCCCCTGCCCCTCCCAGGTACCCCGGGCTGCTCCCCCTGCTCCTCCCAGGTACCCCGGGCTGCTCCCCCTGCCCCTCCCAGGTACCCCGGGCTATCTCCCCGCTCCTCCCGGGCACCCCGGGCCGCTCCCTCCGGCTCTGAGCGGGGCAGGGCAGTGCCCCCCTCCCCGCAGCACACCTCCTCCCCTCCCGTGCCATCTGCTCACCGCCTCCGCGGGGTCCCGAGCCGGGCGCTGCTGTGGGAGGCAGAAGGGGCTGGAATGCAGCAGAGCGAGGGCAGCCTGGGAATATCGGGAATATTCTGCCCGTGGCTGGGCAGAGCCCGCTGGCTGCGAGCGGCACCGCTCGGGAATACCAAGGAGTGGACTGAATGACAGGAACTTGAAAAAGCCGGTTCTGCCGCTGAGAAACCGACCCCGCAAATCCCCCTTTTAATCCTTTCACGTCTACTGCAGCACGCTGAAGGTTCGGAGACTTGTGCTGTTCTCGAGTAATGCTGCAGAGAGCAGCCGACCTACTTTTCTGGGAAAAAACCCCTCCGAGTGGCACGGGCGTGCACACACACAGAGCCATCAACCACGCTCCCCCGGGCAGGGCTGCTGCCAGGTAATTAATTGCTAAAAGGTAATTGGCCTTTACTGCCACGGGCACGTCTGCAATTAAAAACGGGGAGAAATCCTGCAGCAATTGGAACTGGGGACACTTCTTACAACACATCCCAGTTAAATTCAAAAGATCACGACAGGAAAAGAAAATACACAAATTGATTTTGAGATTTAACACAGCACCTATTTAGCCTTTGGCAACCTGCAGCATGAGGAACCCTTATACTCAGTTTTCTGGGTGCCCCCTTGGAACCTAAATATTGAAAAGGCCAAAATAATCAGGTCACCACAGGGACAAGTAACCATCCAAGAATTTCCTCTGCTGTGAAATGTTTCAGATGTTCTGTTGAATGGAGGCTAACAGAGGGACGTGCCCCCATTTCACAAACAGCCTGAAATTTGGTGCTGGATGAAAACAAGGCTGAAAAGGTGGCGGAGTGCAGGCTTTCCTTTCCCCCACTCCTCTCCCTCTCAGCTCTCTCCTCCCCTTGGCTCCTACATGGAATGGGGACAGAAAGGAAAGCCAGAAGTCCACCCCAGAGCAAAAACAATCTGTAGAAAACCTCGGGCCAGGGCCAGTTGTGTGGTTTAAGGAAAAGGGATGCACCTGGAAAGCGCCTTGCCTGCCACCCTTCACACAGATGTCACCCCAAGAGATCAGAGGGTGAAATTGGATAGGAGTGAGTGCAGAGAACAGCAGCAATCCCACACCACTGACACCTCAGCCCACCCTGGACAAGGGTTTCCAGTATTTTACCAGAACAGACACCTCATCCTCCCTCATTCTGTAATGGAACCATTACTTTAACAGCGATGGAGAGGAAAGCTCTGCATTACCAGGCCTTTAGGATATAGAGAAGACAAGATGCTCAGAAAAGGGAGGAACCCTCAGAGCTCCTGCTGCACCTCCAAATCCTTCAGCACCACCACAGCTTGGAGGCTTCTGCAGATTAAGGAGCAAAAGCAGCACTCCTAAGGAAACACACACCCACGTGCACACATGCTGGGCTGGGGGAAGGGACAGAGGCCGCTGCAGCCACCAGGAGGACGAGGACAGAGGACACATCCCAGTGTCACACAGCCCCCTGCCACCTGCCTGGCAAAGGCACAAGGGACCCAGGCCAGTTTTGGTGGCATTTCCCCCTCTTACCTTCCCACAAAGGCCGTGCTACGAGAGCAGATGAATGCAGGCTGTGGCACCTCGCTCCTCTCCTCTTGCCATGAATCATTAATGCTGCCCTGGGATCTCTTTGCTGCCTGGAGAGCCTGGGAGCTTCCTGGGGAAGCTGGGAGCTGTCCCTGCCTGCAGTGCTCCCTGGGCATGGATGGGGCCCTGCCCCAGGAGCGGCACAAGGCACCCCAAAGGCTGTCTGGGGATCTCCAGCCCCTAACGCTGCCTCTGTGCTGGAAGGAGAGTTCTGATGCTGGTAAAACAGGAAAACTCCCCTGCTGTGAATGGATGGGGTTGGTCCTGCCCTGCTGTAGCCAAAAGGGCAGAAAATAAGGGAAATCTCCCCTGAGCTCCACCACCCACGGCTGGGAGCTGTGGATGGGATAAAGGGGAGCCTGGCACACGGGCAGAGCCTTCCCTTGGCACGTCCAGAAATAACTAACCCCTGTGAAACGGCCCTGAGGACAGCACCTTAATCTGTGCCATAATCCCAGGAGCAGGGAAAGGTGTGGGAGTGCATGACAGGAAAACACATTCGTGACTTCCCATGGGAAAACACACACTGCAAGAATCCTTCCTCCTTCCCATGCCCATCAGCTTTCCCAAGCACACAGAAAACCCTCGGGGTTAGGAAAACCCTCAGCTGAGCTTTTTTCCTTCCCCACTGTCATATACTGGAATTTTCTATAGGCACTGCAGAATAATTTGGGATTTTCTACAGTCAGCAAGGAAGGCACTGAGCACAGAGCAGGGACAGCAGCATCCCTGAGATTGCCAAATTGAGTAGGTTAGATATATTCCATAGATACTTCTGTCCTTTATATGTGGGAGAACATTTCAAGCAGTTTGAAACAGAAGAAAAATTCCCTCACTCCCCTTCACCCCACACAAATACAGAGCCATATTTCTGCATCCCAAAAGGAGACACTCAGTGATGTCAACATTTCATTGCCAGACACGCAGAAGCTCCTCCTGCTGGAAACCAGGGCTCCGTGGAGTTGGGAGTTACTCCTCCAGGATGGAATATTAAGCATTAAAGCTGCTAACACCCATTTCTCAGTTTGACTAAATCTGCTGAGCTGCAGAGCTAATCGGGTAATCCTTACGCCTTCTGCAGGCAATTACAGCTCTGAGCACCCAGGAGACAGGGGGCAAAACCCCCCAGCCTGGGGCACAGCTCAGGAAAAGAAAGTTCTGGAAAACCCACGGACAGCACTGCCAGCCCCATCGTGCTGGGCTCACTGCTCTGACAGAACAGACTCTGCTCAGAGCAGATGAAAATCCCACATATTTACAGTCAGAAATCCCAAACTATCAACAAACACCTCCACTTATTACAGAAGAAATTTACAGTTAAAAATCCCAAACTACCAACAAACATCTCCACTTATTAAAGAAGAAATTTAGTTAAAAATCCCAAACTATCAACAAACATCTCCACTTACTAAAGAAGAAATTTAGTTAAAAATCCCAAACTATCAACAAACACCTCCACTTATTAGAGAAGGAATTTACAGTTAAAAATCCCAAACTATCAACAAACATCTCCACTTATTGGAGAAAAAATTTACAGTTAAAAATCCCAAACTATCAACAAACATCTCCACTTATTGGAGAAGAAATTTAGTTAAAGACCCCAAACTATCAACAACTCCACTTACTAAAGAAGAAATTTACAGTTAAAAATCCCAACGCATCAACAAACACGTCCACTGACTGAAGAAGAAATTATTTGTACTTACAAGAAAAAGTTCCTCAGTAAAAGCTGGGAACAAGCTGTAATCACCTTCTCAGCGAGCATTTCATGTTTTCTCCTATCTGACTTCCACTGTCTGGCTCTCAAGGACAAAACTCCAGGCCAGAGTGACACAAGGGCTCAGGAAACAAGAGGCCAAGGTCTTTTCCTTCCTTTCTCTGCAGCAGAGCAGCACGGGACCAAGCCCTGAGCTCACTAAAACAGCCTCAGTAAAACAGGAGAGAAAACACCAACAAACTGAGATCTAACTCTCATTGTATCATTAACTGTGAAGAAAAATAGCTGTGAGCTCTGAGCATCACCTGGATCACAAACAGCTAAAAGCAAGCACGATAATCCTGCTGGATTGCACCTCAGAAGGCACCAATCATCCCCCACTGTCACCACGCACTGTCCCTTTATGGATGGCAATTAGCAACCCATTTGCATGAGCTCTCAGCCATACCTGGAGAGTTTTGATTCAGTTTGAGGCAGATTTGTTGTGATTAGTTTGCAGTTAGAAACCTGCACGTGAGCGATGTTATTGCTTCAAGGAAATACAGTTTAACTCACTTGTCCTAAGCCTAGCAATCAAGGTGGAGTAAGAAATCCCAAAAATCCACGTGGTTTAGTGGAGCTGCTCTGGGGATGGAGGGATAAACCAGCCCATTTACAAATTGTGTGAGGAACATCACAAGGTACCCAAGCTGTGAGCCCACCCCGGGAAAAGGGCACAAATCTGGCTGAAGTGGCAGCGGGTGACGTGCCACAACCAAAGCCGTGCCTTGCTCCATCCAGGATCATCCATGAACACAAAGCAAGCCCAGGAAAGGAGCTCCAGTCTGGCTGCTCTCCCTGTCAGGTGAAAATTGAACCTCCTCACCTTGCTCATCTTCTCGGCCTCGTCCGACGACTCCAGGTCCTGCGCCTCCGCCTCCTCCGGGGCGGCCTCGGCCGAGCTGTCGGGGTCACTGCAGAGGGAGTGCCCTGCCAGGGGGGACACGAGTGTGAGAGCACGGCCAGGATCCCAAAACGCCACAAAACTGCTGCAAACCCCACGATCCCCCAAACCCCAAACCTGCTGCAAACCGCACCATTCCCCGAACCCCAAAACTGCTGCAAACCCCACGATCCCCCAAACCCCAAACCTGCTGCAAACCCCACCATTCCCCAAACCCCAAAACTGCTGCAAACCAAACCCCACGATTCCCCAAACCCCCAGAACTGCTGCAAACCCCACCATTCCCCAAATCCCAAAACTGCTGCAAATCCCACGATTCCCCAAAACTGCTGCAAACCCCACGATCCCCAAATCCCCAAAACTGCTGCAAACCCCACCATTCCCCAAACCCCTGAAACTGCTGCAAACCCCACCATTCCCCAAACCCCAAAACTGCTGCAAACCCCACCATTCCCCAAACCCCACAAAACTGCTGCAAACCCCACCATCCCCCAAACCCCACAAAACTGCTGCAAACCCCACGATCCCCAAATCCACAAAACTGCTGCAAACCCCACAATCCCCCAAACCCCACAAAACTGCTGCAAACCCCACGATTCCCCAAACCCCACAAAACTGCTGCAAACCCCACAAAACTGCTGCAAACCCCACAATTCCCCAAACCCCCAAAACTGCTGCAAACCCCACGATTCCCCAAATCCACAAAACTGCTGCAAACCCCACCATTCCCCAAACCCCACAAAACTGCTGCAAACCCCACGATCCCCCAAACCCCACAAAACTGCTGCAACCCTGGAGCTCCCACAGAACACGAGCACCTTCCAACCAGAGGTTGTGCCAGAGGCACCCAAGGACCTCCGAGGAGGGTTTAAGGACAGGAGTAAAAACAAACAGGTTGTGCCCAGACATCATTTCACTGGCAAGTCCACATTGCCAGGTAAGGCTGAAATGTCACATGGAAATGCTGACATCCAGCACTCACTGCCTGCCTGCTGAGCAGTGCCAAGGACCTTTCCAGCCCACTGGTTTCACTGGGAATGGTGGCGTGCAGCCAGCCCTGCCTCACGTGGGACAGGGTGGTTGCACTGCCTGCATTTCTGGCCTGACACACTCACCCCAGTTCTAGATGTTTTTAGCAGTCAGGACCCAATGTTCAGCTGCTGTTCCTGCAAGCTTTTAGACCCCGTTATTAAAAATAACTTGCCTGACTGTGCAAGATTTCCCACTTTGTTATGACCAGGGATAATCTGGAAAAACCAGAATTCAGAAATCTGGAGATAACTTCAGAACATATTCCTGCAAGGTGGGCATTGATGAAATGGAAATGGCATGAAAGGTAGCTCAGAGCTCAGGCCCCTCTTCTGAAAAGAGAGGTTTAGCTTGGAAAAGGATGTGCCTGGAGGGGTTGTTTGGCAACACAGAATCTATTTGAAGAAGTGTTTTTTTCTGTAAGAAGTTCAGTTTTCTGAGCCTTGCCCAGATTTTATCAGGTCTCACTATCAGCTTTCTGCTCTCCCTATTAATGTGTGAAAAAGAATTCTCAATGTATTTATTAAAAAACCAGAGAAAATAAGTGCTATGTGCCTTAATATGTATGGGGCAGTCTGTTTTTGCACTGCAACTCATTTCCCTTCTCAAGCTGCGTGAAATGCACCTTGCAGCTGTTTCTCACCCCAAACCAAGGTAATAATAATTGTTCACATCACTTCTAAGCCACTCCTTTTTCTTTTCCTGTAAGCCAAGCCCCATTTCAGCTGTTTCCTGCACTCTCAGCCAGCACACAGGAATGTTTCACTGCAGCAGACACACAGCACGTGTGCTCAGGCTGCTCCTGATGTCTTTGGCCACCAGGGACCCGAGCAGGTTTCTCTGCTGCTGGTTCAGTGCAATCACAGCAATGGAGCTGCACCTTCCTGCCCGTTAATGCCTCCCAGTTCCCGTCCCACTTCTGTCAGCATCGTTCCATCACCTCTTTCTGCCCTGGGAATCCTCCTTTAGCTCTGCCAGGACAATGTGCTGCTTTCCTGCTTCCTCACCACTGCCATTTGCTGCCTTCACGGGACATTAAGGAATTAGAATGGAAATCCAAAAAAAGCAGCAGGAAAAGGGGGTCAAACCCCTGTGGGCCCAGCACAGAGGGAGGTCACAGCAGCCCCCAGCTGCCTCAGCAGAGCCATACCTGTGACAGTGTGACCAATGCCCTTTAAATAACTCCCACTTGTGGCTACAACCAGCACAATAGAAGGAAGTTTTCCATCACTGGAGCAAAGGTGCTGGGGATTAAAGGCCTGGAGAATCATGGAAAGCTTCAGCACCAGCCCAGCACTTGGCTAGAATTTCCACTACTGCTGCTTCCAGTGTGCATGGCTGGTGTAACTCCAGGTTTAAATGAGACTTCCACAAGGTGTGGCACCTCTCCTAAAGCCTCCTGCTTGCTGCCAGGCTATGAATGTATTTATTACTATTTATACAGTTATCTCAGTGCTGTGGGAATAAATATCCCGAGCCAAGCTCTGCCAGCTGCAGCACAAAGCTCCAAGGGTGCACCCTGAAAATACAAACCAGGAATGCTGCACTTCAGTGCCTAAGCTTCAAACACATCCCAGCATCACCTGTCTGGGCAATTCAACAGCAGCTTCCCTAATCCACACACTGCCAGGGAATGAGAACAGAATACCTCTGTCAGTATTTTTAGTTGTTAGGGAATGGTGTTTCAGATTAAATTTCTATTTAAGATGGTATTTCACCTAGAAATCAGGTAAAACAGGTGAGTATGTGCTTTTTTCTTCCTTGCAGAAGAGTTCTGGTTAGCTCTGAAACAGTGAGCGATGAAATTCCCTGGGATGCTGGGAATGAGGGATTTATTTCCATGGGGAAATGGGAAAAACCAGCCTTGCCTCCTGCAGGTCCACCCCAGCGCGGCCGCCAGAGGGCGAGGCAGCAGCGCAGCAATTCGGGGAATTCGGGATGAAAAATGAATTTTTATCCCAAATCCCTCCAGTGGCTGCTGCAGGAAGTGCCCCGGAATTGTTAAATCGAGCACTGAATGAGAAGGGTGCTACAGAAGATCTGTAATCAGCTGTCAGCATCGTGAAAATAACCCTGAAGAAATCAGGTTCTGAAATCCAAATGACTCAGCCCAAGGGGACCCGTGATGGATGAAGATGGAATAAAAAATAGTGGCTGTTCTTCCAGGGTAGCAGAAGTTTGTTTCAGTTTCCCAGCACAGATTTAGCCTGTGTGTTAATAACTCCAGCCTCTGGCTGCTGTCTGAGTGACAAAATAACCAACTCCCTAAAACACCCACGTGCTTCCCATCCAGGAGACTGATACACCCATTCCAAGCACAGGGCACTTTCTTTTTCAGTCTTCATCCATTCTGCATGGTGATTTATGTGCTTCACATTATCCCCCATGCTAAAGTCTCCAAAATACAGGGGCAGGCAAAGCCTGAACCTCAGAGACTGCCCCATGCTGAAAGAAGGGAGTGAATTGTGGGGAAACCACAAACAAATCTGGTGTTTTACCCTACTCCCATTCCCAGACCCCTTCTAATAGCAGAATTCCTTGCTGGTGATCTGGGGGAGATCCAAGGCTGTGTTCCCAGCCTGAGCTCTCATTCCCTGCACTGAGGGGAGCACAGGACAGGCAGAACTCTCCTCGTGGGGAGGGCAGACAGACCCCACTGATCCTTTTAGGCAATAAGGAAAAGCTGCTGTGGGGCCCCAGACAGAGCCAGAGCTAATCCTCCTCGGCCAAATTTATGCAGGCTGTGCTAGCAGGACAGAAGCCAGGAAAAGCAATAAGAGATGAAAGGAGCAGAACTTGTGGCTGTGCAAAGGCAGCACAGCTCCACAGGGAAGGCATCCATCGTGCCCAGGATGGCAGTTCTCACATCAATCAGATGGAAAACCCAAGGTCACTTCCAGGAGAACCTGGTAAGCAAACACAGGGAAGTAACCACAGCCACAGAGCTGATTTGCAGCTCCAGCCCTAAGCCCAGCATGTGCAAGGGAGCTCCAGATGATGAAAGAGCTGTGAGAGACTCAGATTTAACAGGAGCTCTGGCAGACACTCCAGGGAGGTGCACAGCCCTGCTTTGCTCCTCTAGACCTCCCATTGAGCAGCAAGGCACCAAGAAAGCTTCCTTAAAAAAAAAATCTAACACGTATCTTTCATATTTTGAAAATGCACAATATCATTTGCCTGGTACAAAAAATAAACTCCTCCCTTTGCTGCCCTCACAGCTGATGAAGAATTGCTGGGGAAGAAGATAATGCTGAGACACCAGCACGGCCCTACAAGCAGCTGCTGGATCCCTGGAGAAGGGATGTGCCCACAGGTGCTGCTGAGAGGGGGCTGCAGTGCCCATGGGCCACAGGCAGGATCTGTAAATTTATTTAGAACTAAAACACTCAGCAGAAATCGTGGAGCTGATCTGCCTGGCCAGCCAGACTGCCTGGAATCGACAAGGACACAAATAAATAGGTCAGTGGGTATTTCATACTTGACTGCTCTCTGCAAGAAGCTGTGGAGCCAAGAACAAAAAGCTGAGATAACACCACGATATCCCAAACAGAAGCACAGACCCCTTTCTAAAATGTCACATAAATCCCACTTCAGGTAACAGATCCCTGACAAAGCACAGGAGCAGAAAAAGAACTCAGTGTTCTACATGCACAGAGGGAAATGGGTGTGGAAGATCCCCTGCCTCCCAGTTACACACTTGGCTGCAGAGCCTTGATTTCACTCCCACCTCGGGCTAAGCCATCCCAAATTATTTCATGTGGCACCTACAGGCGCTTCCAGAAGCTGCCAGGGAGCCCTGCACTCCTCCTGCTGGCTGAAGAAATATTCCCCTCATTTTGGGGGAACAGAGGAGGATCCCAGCCCAGCATTCCCTGTGTTTAGAAGGGATGTGAGTGTTGGGAGAGCTCCAGGTTGTGTGTGAACACAGAAATCCCAGCTCCCAACCCTCTGCTCCCAGGGCAGACACTCACCCCAGGGCAAAGCTGAGCTACGAGGACCCAGCCCTCAGGGTTTCAGTGACAAACCACAGGCAGAGACAAGAGGATTGTGAAAAGCTGGGGTTGAGTAGCAAATGGGGGCATCTTGTGGCCAGCTATGGAAGTGTACAAGACTACCTCGATTTTCCAGCACAAAAGCCTAAGTGGGAAAACTTCCATGAAAATTAAAAGGGGACAATTTCCTGAAAATGCTGAATTTTAGCTGCCTGTGAGGGTTTAGCCCACATCTTACACGAGGTTGCTTTTAGCAGTTCCCTCAGAGGGTTGGCAATAAGCTGTGTGGAAGCTTTTCTTTTCCACTTGCTATGAATATCCCACTCCCCAAAGCCAGTCAGCTCAGAACAGTTTGGATTACCTAGAAACTGCTTCATTCTGGCAATTCCACTGTATTTTTAATGATTCTAAAAAACTGAAGGAAGATGTACAAACAGTGCCCTCTTCTGTTGTCAAATGTAGAGAAGCACATAGAAATTCAGGAAGCCAAACTCGTGGCAAACAATTCCCAGTTGCTATAGATGAATCTTCTGCCACTTGGGTTCTCTGAGGAGGGCAGTGTGGTGGGCAGGAATGTCCCATCCCATGGCAGTGTGCTCTGGGATCACCTGGATATGCCAGGCTGGAAGGTCAATCCCTGTCTGTAGGTGGTTTCAAAAGTCCCTGTGAGTTATTTGTGCATCTCATCCAACACACAGGGCCCTGTGCTCCTGGCTGACCACAGAACCACAGAATGTCCTCAGCTGGATCCAGCCCAACCCTGCCCTGCACAGACACCCCAACAATCCCACCCTGTGCACCCCTGGCAGCGCTGTCCAAACACTCCTGGAGCTCTGGCAGCCTCGGGGCTGTGCCCATTCCCTGGGGGGCCTGGGCAGGGCCCAGCACCCTCTAATATCCAACATAAACCTCCGTGGCACAGCTCCAGCCCTTCCCTGTCACTGTCACTGAGAGCAGAGATCAGAGCTGCCCCTCTGGAGAAGCTGCAGACCCCAGTGGGACTCCCCTCATTCTCCTCCTCCAGCTGAACATTCCAGGTGTCCTCAGCTGCTCCTTGTATGGCCCCTCCAGACCCTTCACCATCCTCATGTCCCTCCTTTGGACACTGATGTGGTGCTGCCCCAAACTGCACACAGAATGCTTCAACTCTTCCTCCCCTTGCCACACATAGATCCTGGGGGCAAATCCAGAGGAAAAAGCCCCTCCTGAGCTGCCCAGAAGGGAGCAATTGGTTCTGTGACTGTTTGTGGGCACAGCCCCAGGATGTGAGGTGCCTTTGGCAGTGACACAGGTGTCACAGCTGTGGGCACAGCCCCAGGATGTGGGGTGCCTTTGCAGTGACACAGGTGTCACTGTGGCTGTGGGCACAGCCCCAGAATGTGAGGTGCCTTTGGCAGTGACACAGGTGTCACAGCTGTGGGCACAGCCATCCCTCAGGGGCACCTTTGGCAGTGACACAGGTGTCACAGCTGTGGGCACAGCCTGAGGATGTGAGGTGCCTTTGGCAGTGACACAGGTGTCACAGCTGTGGGCACAGCCTGAGGATGTGAGGTGCCTTTGGCAGTGACACAGGTGTCACAGCTGTGGGCACAGCCATCCTTCAGGGGCACCTTTGGCAGTGACACAGGTGTCACAGCTGTGGGCACAGCCCCAGGATGTGGGGCACCTTTGGCAGTGACACAGGTGTCACAGCCTGGCTGTGGGCACAGCCCCAGGATGTGAGGTGCCTTTGGCAGTGACACAGGTGTCACAGCCTGGCTGTGGGCACAGCCATCCCTCAGGGACACCCCTGTGACACCCCCAGCACTCCGTGCCCAGTTCAGGCTGCGTTTCCCCTCCCTCCCAGCCCGGGGTGTGCGTGCAGGAGCCATCCCTGCCCCGAGGCCGTACCTTGGCCGCCCGCAGCGAAGGCCAGGGCGCCGTCCCCGGGCTCTGAGGGGTTCTCGGGGCGCCGTGGGGGCTGGCCCAGCCTCTGGCCCTCCTCGGGCTCGGGGTGGGTGCGCACGGTGAGGCTCAGCGAGGGCTGCACCAGGGCGTCCTTCAGCAGCGCCGAGTCCAGCTCGTCAGCAGCTCTCTGGTTGATCTCCAGCACCTCATCCCCGGCTTTCAGGCCTGTGACACAGAGAACAGGTCAGACTGGCACCGCCGTGTGCCCCACACACATCAAGGACTCTGATGGGTGTCTGTGTCTAGACAAAATCATTAATGACTACTAATGACACTGAGATTTGATGGGCTTTGGGAGATCTGCTGTCTGGCTGCTCCTCCAGTGCCACCCCAAGAGCAGAGTGCCCAGAAGTCCCTCACCACGTGCCAACGACAATTTATCCCCTTTCTTACCCATGGCACAGCCGCTGTGCCCGCTGCACCCTACACAACACAGGCCCCCCTGCCACCCTTCCCAAGTCCCCTGGCAGCACACAGATCTTCAAAAGCAGATCTGAGTTAGTCATGGCTCTTTTTGCAGCCTGATTCCAGGAGTTATTTATAGCAGCAGCGCCCCAGGGAGAAGGGGCAGTGCAGGGAAGCAGCTGACTCTGCTCCCCGGGATGCTGAGGGACAGCACAGCCCTGCAAGGTGACACGGGAACCCTGACCTTCCCCACGGCCAGAAACAGCGAGCTGTGAGGGCTTGAATCCCAAAGAATCCCTGGGGCCAGGCAGGCAGCAGCACGCCAGGAACAGCAGTGCTGAGAGCCCTGGCTGCTGCACCATCCCCAGCTCCATCCTTGAATTTACAGCTGGAATTTCCAGCAGCCAAAGAACAGGGGTGACCATCCCTGCCATGCAAAGCAAGCCTGCACGAATCCTCCAGGAGACAGAGCACTGACCCACATTCCAGGGAGAAACGTGGAAGGGAGGAGGCTAAAGAGCTTCCTTAAGAAAATGGAGATCTCCCTAAATGCACCTAATTGTGCCCAGAAACTCCAGTGTGGTGTGCAGTTTCAGGGAGAATAAAATGAACTACATAGAGTGGCTACAAAGTCAATGGGCTGTAAAATCATATCTGAAAGAAGGACAAAACAAGGCAAGTCAAGCATTTTGCGTTATTTAATTTATTCTACTTAGTGATTCTGTGCCACAATAGTAGCACACTAATAGGCCTGCAACCATAAACATTGGATCTGGGGCTTCATTTACTCTTTGTAGTCTTTGTTTTGGATCGTTTGGGATAAAGCATCACATCTATCCCAGTGCAATCGAGGAGCTCCCATTCCAGTAAGGAACGCCTGCCTTGCTAAGGCAGACCAACAGAAGAAACAAAAGGATAAATCATAAAAATTACCAGGAGAAATGAAAGGCTTCTAATTGGAGGAAAGATGGAAAATGAAATGCAGTATCTCATCTGATAGAGTGCAGTCAGATGCAGACACTACATGTAAATAATGGGAGGCACAGAGAGTTTTCCTCCCTTGCTGCTGTACCTCAGGGAATCTTGTCCCAATATCCTGCTGACTGCTGTTCATACACAAGTGCCCTTTCAGGTCAGTTCTGAGCAGCTACAAATCCCAGTTTTTACTGCCTGTCTTTGCACTGCAGCCCCACAGGAGGCACTCTGTGCTCACACATCCATTCACACCGTTCTCCCAGAATGACTAAAAGCAAACCAGGGAAGCCCTGATGAAACCCCCATCCACCCTCCCCTAACACAGCTTTGCTCCATGCAGGAACCCACAGGGTTCATTTCCCTGAGCCCCCCAGCCTCTGCTCAGGGTTTTTGGCAGGATATCCATCCTGTTCACCAGGGAGTGCTGGGGGCTGAGGGACAGGAAAGAGCAAGATGGTTTTTTCATGTTTAACACACACCTCTGAGGGTTTCTGAAGCTGGGGTGCAGCTCTAGGCTGTCCCCCATTCCCTGACCACTGTTTCTGATACCACTGTGCCCCTTTGGCCACCCATTCCCAACCACACTAGGCAGCTCCACCAGCCTGGGCTCACAGAAACTGCCAGGGCAGTTTTCCATCAGAGTGCCAGAGTCAGCACCAGGCCAAGGGACGCAGCAGCCTGGGGGAGAGCAGCCTTTGGAACAGCTTTTGGCAAGGGCCAGCTGCTGAATAAGCTCTGCAAGGCCACGTAAGCCCTCGCCAAGGGAGCTCTGAAGGTGTTCCTGAGAACTCTGCAAACACAATGGGTTATGGAGAGATGAGAACCTCTCACCCCTCATGGTCCCCGTGTTCTGGTTCAAAATGTGGCTGTGTTTCAGCTGCCCAGCTCCCTGAGCAGCCTGCCTGTGCAGAATGGGAAATGCAGTGGCATGGTTGGCTCAGCTGGGCTAAGCTGCATTAAAGCAGAGCCTGCTCTGCCTTGGGCTGAGCTGGCAGCCTGGGTATCCCTGCTGGCCTCTGCTCTGAGTGCTGCAAGCAGAACCAGAGGCAGAACCCCAGCCACAGGGAGCACTGAGGTGCTTGTACTGTATTTATGTCACTTGGGAGGGCTTTGGGGAGGGTTTTACCTTTCTTGAAAGCCAGGCCTGTCTCCTTGACACCGTTCACGTACAGCCGGCGAATCCCGTCCTCTTCCACTGCAGACAGAGAGAAACCTGGGGAGACAGGCAGGGAGATGTCAGAGGAGCCAGCCCCTCCCAGGGTGTCCCAGCCAGCCCCTCCCAGGGTGTCCCAGCCAGCCCCTCCAGGGTGTCCCAGCCAGCCCCTCCCAGGGTGGCCCAGCCAGCCCCTCCCAGGGTGGCCCACCCAGCCCCCCCAGGGTGTCCCAGCCAGCCCCTCCCAGGGTGTCCCAGCCAGCCCCCCCCAGGGTGTCCCAGCCAGCCCCTCCCAGGGTGTCCCAGCCAGCCCCTCCCAGGGTGTCCCAGCCAGCCCCTCCAGGGTGTCCCAGCCAGCCCCTCCAGGGTGTCCCAGCCAGCCCCTCCCAGGGTGTCCCAGCCAGCCCCTCCCAGGGTGGCCCAGCCAGCCCCTCCCAGGGTGTCCCAGCCAGCCCCTCCCAGGGTGTCCCACCCAGCCCCTCCCAGGGTGTCCCAGCCAGCCCCTCCCAGGGTGTCCCAGCCAGCCCCTCCCAGGGTGTCCCAGCCAGCCCCCCCAGGGTGTCCCAGCCAGCCCCTCCCAGGGTGTCCCACCCAGCCCCTCCCAGGGTGTCCCAGCCAGCCCCTCCAGGGTGTCCCAGCCAGCCCCTCCCAGGGTGTCCCAGCCAGCCCCTCCCAGGGTGGCCCAGCCAGCCCCTCCCAGGGTGTCCCAGCCAGCCCCTCCCAGGGTGTCCCACCCAGCCCCTTCCAGGGTGTCCCAGCCAGCCCCTCCCAGGGTGTCCCAGCCAGCCCCTCCCAGGGTGTCCCAGCCAGCCCCCCCAGGGTGTCCCAGCCAGCCCCTCCCAGGGTGTCCCACCCAGCCCCTCCCAGGGTGTCCCAGCCACCTGCAGCCAAGGCTGTGCTGTCCCTGCCATGGGCAGGTGGGACTCCCTCCCCTCAAACCTTTACAAACACAATGGGCAAGTGAAAGTGGCTCTACTAAAAAACTGAACTGAATTTCTGAGTGCATACAGCGCTTATCTACTGACATATTTGAGGCTGCCACAGCTGCAAAGCCTTGGAACAGACTCCCCATTCTCCTGCCATCAAAGGTCGCTCCAGGAGCTTTTGCTGTTTGCAGACCAAAGCTGCACAGAGCCGTGGTTTGGGACAAAAGCTGGGAACCTGATGTGCCACCCCAAACTCAGGCAAGGCACAACACCTCCTGCTAGAATAGAGTGCTGACCTCTGCTTTTGAGATTCCTGGGCTGGGCATGTCTGTAAAATGCCCCTTTCCCTTTGCCCCTTCCCCTTTGCAGCTGCTTCTGGCACAACTCGCCAAGCCTCAGCTCAGCACACGTTTCAGGCTCACCACACACCTACAGAACAGCCTTGGAGTGCAAGTGCTGACACAGCCTCACTTTAAGCAGTGCAAATGGCACGGGGAGCTTTGGGCTGGGGGATTTTCCTGCCGTTTGTGGGTGGCACAGTAAGATAACGACACGTAAAGGAAATACAAGTGCCAAGGTAAATGCAGGTTGTTTAAATGTAGGTTGTTTATTTACTGTGGAGTTATCTAAAGCAGAACATTTGCCTTTCTGAAACTTCATTACTCCCTAAATGAGTGCAGGCAACCATTTGCTCTCTCTTTTTTCTGGAGACTAGAAAAACATTTACAAACCTCTGGGGGGAGTCGTTTGTTTTGACATGGAATCAGCCACCAGCCAGATGTGCTGGGGGCCTGTCCTGACTTTAGGACTCCCTTCAAGCTGATCCTTATGGCTGAGAGTTATTTTTTCATCCGTGATTTAAAAATAAAGAAGAAGAAGAAGAAAAGAGGGGGAAGAACGTGGCAGCTCAGAAGTGAGAAGCATATGGCCTTCCATGACTTACTGAGCTACTTGGAACCCGCATGCGAGCTCCTCGGGCTGAATCAAAGAAACTTGTGGAGCTCACTCAACACACCAGCTTTGGCAGAGAGAAGAGCCCTCGACTAAAAGAGCAGCTGTAAGATGTAGTAGTTATTGGCTGTCATCACCACAAAGCCTACCTGGCAAAGCCTCACCCAGAACAACAGCAGAGCGTGCCCAAGGCTGCATTGAGTCAGCACAAAGCCTCGGCTCCCGAGAGCGCAGCCCTTTTCAGCTGCAATGCTGCTCTGGGCCAACACCAACACTCAACACAGGCTGGGGGGCAGCTCAGGCTCCCCCAGAGAGCAGGTCAGCGTGTCCAAGCAGCCCCAAGCTCCACCTAGCCTGGGGAAGAGAAGCTTTGGGGTGACCTCACTGCAGCTTTCCTGGAGGGAGCCCACAGGAAGGATGGAGAGAGACTCATTACAAGGGCCTGGAGTGACAGACAAGAGGGAATGGCTTCAAACTGAAAGCCAGTCAGTTTAGATGGGATATTGGGAAGGGATTGTTCCCTGTCAGGGTGGGCAGGCCCTGGCACAGGGTGCCCAGAGAAGCTGTGGCTGCCCCTGGATCCCTGGCAGTGCCCAAGGCCAGGCTGGATGGGGCTTGGAGCAGCCTGGGACAGTGGAAGGTGACCCTGCCCATGGGATGAGCTTTAAGGTCCTGTCCAACCCAAGCCATAGAATTCTGGGATTCCTCCATGAGAAGACCTCTGCCTCCTTCAATCCATCAAGCCTCAATGCACACGTAGCTGCTTCTTAATTCATCTTTCAGCCATACCCATAAATCCTGCAGTTATTCCTGGCAGAAAGGGCACAAGGAGCAATTACACAGGTTGTCATCAGCTTTAAGAGATGAGAGATGGGCAGCTGGCAACAGCCTGGGAATGGTCACCTCACACACAGAGTTAACCCCTCCATAGACAGAGAGTGTGACCCTGCCCAGTTTTATTCCACAGCTGTGACAGTGGCTGCATCTCACTGTGCCTGCAGCAGGAGTGCCAGTGCTGTCACTGCCATGCACTCGTGTGTGATACACATCCCAGAGTGTGTGCAGTCTGTACACACACATGGCTGCACCTCACTGTGCCTGCAGCAGGAGTGCCAGTGCTGTCACTGCCATGCACTCGTGTGTGATACACATCCCAGAGTGTGTGCAGGAGTGCCAGTGCTGTCACTGCCATGCACTCAGGTGTGACACACATCCCAGAGTGTGTGCAGGAGTGCAGTGCTGTCACTGCCATGCACTCGTGTGTGATACACATCCCAGAGTGTGTGCAGGAGTGCCAGTGCTGTCACTGCCATGCACTCAGGTGTGATACACATCCCAGAGTGTGTGCAGGAGTGCAGTGCTGTCACTGCCATGCACTCAGGTGAGAACACCCCAGAGTGTGTGCAGGAGTGCAGTGCTGTCACTGCCATGCACTCGTGTGTGATACACATCCCAGAGTGTGTGCAGGAGTGCAGTGCTGTCACTGCCATGCACTCGTGTGTGATACACATCCCAGAGTGTGTGCAGGAGTGCAGTGCTGTCACTGCCATGCACTCAGGTGTGATACACATCCCAGAGTGTGTGCAGGAGTGCAGTGCTGTCACTGCCATGCACTCGTGTGTGATACACATCCCAGAGTGTGTGCAGGAGTGCAGTGCTGTCACTGCCATGCACTCGTGTGTGATACACATCCCAGAGTGTGTGCAGGAGTGCAGTGCTGTCACTGCCATGCACTCAGGTGTGATACACATCCCAGAGTGTGTGCAGGAGTGCAGTGCCCTCACTGCCATGCACTCAGGTGAGAACACCCCATCCCAGAGTGTGTGCAGTCTGTGCACACACGTGGACAGCAGGAATGTACAGCTCCCATCTGGCTGCCTTCCACAGGGGCTCCACACAAACAGGAGAGGAAGGGCAGGAGTGGGTGGAAGCCACAGCGATTGCATAAGCTGGCATTCCTGCCAAAAACATTAGCATCAAACTGTGCACGGACTCCCAAACACAGGTGGGAAGAGATGGGTGGTGACCCAGGCAGAGCCTTCTCTTCACTGCAAACTTCTGATGACAGGAGAACAAAAATCTGCAGCTCTGAGTGCACGTGGCCTCACCAAAGCAGAACAAATCCACCTTCACATAATACCCTCAGCCCCCTGGCACAACTGGTGAACATGCCAGCATGTTCCTGATACATCCAGGAGCTGGAATCCAAGAATTCTTATTGATTTCTGCCCTCATAGCCCTGGCAAAGAGGGAAAGAGGACCAGCCAAAGAGGTCTGTGCTCAGGCATCAGCAAAGCATCCCACTGAGAGATCCAACTCTGGCCAGAGTTTCAGGAGTGCCTCTTACACCCACAGACACACTGGTGGGAGTAAAAACCCCACAGAACGCTCCCAGGTGAGCTCTCCTGAGCTGTGGTGTTGGAATGAGATGATCTTTAAGGCCCTGTCCAGCCCAAACTGCCCCAGGATTGTGTGATTCCAGCACACACTTGTCACTGGATGAACACACAAGGAGACACATACAGATCACAGAAATCCTTCTGCCAATTAGAGGCAAACCACATCTGGCTATTTTCCCTCAATGAGAGAAAAGTCAGCTTTTTTTGGGGTGCTTTTAGCATTCCCTCCCTGCTACATCCCACACCTCACACAGCTGATGTCACCTCACAGGACACCACAGCACATTTCAACTTCTTTTTCCATTTATCACTTAGAAAAAAAGAAGAAAAGGAAATAAACAGGAGATGCTGTGACAGCCCCAACTCTTGCAGTGCTTTCAGGCACTGCATAAATATGAACCCTGAACCATCACTGGCTGCTGAATATTTCTTTCTTATATTTCTTTCTTCAATATTCAAGCCCCAGTCAGTGCCTCTGCTTTGTAGTAGAGCTCACTATTCCAGTGGCCTGCAGCTGTATAATAAACACTTTGGGGATTCAGAATTATTCTAGTCATTAAACCAGAATATTTAGATAAACAGCAAAAAGATGCAGATTGGCTTCCTGTGGAGAAGGTTGCACTGAAATAACCCTAAACTCTAAAACACATCCCAGAACTGTAACTGCCAGGCCAAAGGGCAAACTCAGCAGGCTGGAGGGCTGTAACCTGAAATACCTGAGAGCTCACAAGTATGAACTACACAGAGATGAGAGATTCTGCTGAAATTACACAGAGAGACCTTCCCCTGCTTTATATTTCACACAGATCTGCCATGTGCCACATCCTGGCTCCAGGTGTCCCTGGGACATCCTCGAGCATCCCTGGGACACCCTCGAGCCCTGGAGCTGGGCATCCCCAGCCTCAGGAATGTCAGGGCCAGGCAGGAACCCACCTGGGGTGTCCCTGGCAGGTGAGAAGAAGCCAAACAGCCTCTCTGGAGCTGCCTGGGCACAGAACTCGAGATGCCTCGTACCCACAGTGATGCTCCCAAGCAGGGGGATAAGGAGGAAGGAGTGGGACAAGGAGGAAGGGGACAAGGAGGGAATGGAGCTGCAGAGCCCTGCAGGCTGTGGGCAGTGTGGCAGCCCCAGCAGAGCCCCCAGCAGGCTCCCTGTGAGATGTGACAGCTGGCAAAGGATGCTGCTCCCACCCACACCCCCCGTGGGTGGAACTACAGCAACAAGCAAACATTTGTGCTCCCTGCACATCCTCCAGCCCCAGGAAAGCCGAGTTCAGAGCACTCCAAACAAAGCTCTCCTCCTCCAGGGCAGGTGAATGCTGCTGTGGGTGGCTCAGGAATCAGCAGTGCTTTTCCCACTGTGCTTTCAGGTACATCAGTAAACAGCACGCAAGAACCTGCTCGTGCTAGAACTGACTGAGGAACAGCAAAACAAGTCAGGGAGTAACTCACCATAAATATCAGAGGATGCATCAGACTTCTCCATCTGAATGTGCTGGGTGATTTTCTGACAGATTTCTATTTCCTTGTACAGCTGAATAGAAGGAAGAAAAACAAACACAAAAATATGTTACTGTGGGAGGACACATAAATTGTAATCGTTTGGAACAGATTTTTGGGGTTTAATTACAGGCAGAAGAAAGGGGCTGTGGTCATTATTTATCAAACAGTTTCTCTCCACCTGTGGGAGAGGCATTAGCAGTGTCACTCAGCTCTGCTGTTGGAACACAGTTAGAGAGGACAGTGAAAACAGTGTTTTCCCACCCCCACCACAAAACACTCAGTCAATACCATTTTGAGTGCACAGAAACAGCTTCTCTTCCTGTTTTCTTAATTTACAGGTGGTAATAGCTTAATGTTTTTGTATTATTTAATGAAGACATTGCAGGAATTCAATTATCCAACAGCATTAAAATCACAAGGAGTGACTCTGTTTCTTAAATACATTTCTTCATTAGCAGCATTATCAGACTGTCAGATTTGCCATACCTCAGCGTGACGTTTCACCTTTAACACCTTGATGTTTATTTGTACCAAGGAAAGCCCCCAAGTCTTTGAAATGGTCATTAACATCCTTCCTGGGAGACCAGCACAAATTCACACCTAGGCAATAGCCCAAGTCCCTCCATCCAGCTGTAAATCCCTGAGGCTTTTCAGCACCCAAGTAACAAACCAGCCCTTTGTCTTCGGAAAAAATCATAGCCCCAGGTGAACCAGAGCCCACAGGTGAGTATTAATTCTGTCTGCACGCTGCTGGGAGCGTGCAAAAATGCAATTTGCAATAATTAACATTTTGAAACTCAGTGTTTGGACTGCAGTACGTGAACTATTCCTTTAGAAAAGAAGAGGAGCTCATTTGCAAAGGGTTTTCCTAATAAGAATATAATTTTTTTCTCCTGCTTCTATCAGCACTGCAAAAATCAGAATTATGAAATAGTTACAGCCCCATGGAATTAACTGCAGTGTTCTCCCCAAACAAGACAGACCAGCAAACATAAAGTGTGCTGGTTTAATATCCCTACACTTAACACCATCCTGCAGCACCCACCTCTCCCATTCCCTTCCAGCATCCTCACAGTCCCACTGACAGAGTTTTGGGTTCATTACAGCTTTTCAGAATGAACAAGAAGTGGTGACTCTGTCAATCCTGCACCCTCTCCACACAAAGACAAGTCCCCACAGTCCTTCCAGACAGCGACAGCTAAAAGCTGTCTCAGTGAGAGTTTTCATTTTCCCCAGCTATATCACACTTCCCAGTCCTAGCACTCCTCTGGCACTTTCTCACTAATTTTTGTTGTTGTTGTTGTTGACAGCATTAATGGAAAATCCCAGAAGTCCTTTGCTAAATGGGCAGAAGCCTCCATAACCAGCAAAGTTTTACTTTTTCTAAGTAAGCCAGTCACCAATGAAAGGGGCTTTAAAAAGGTTTACAGCGTGCCTGTGTAAAATCACAGAGTTAAAGCATGACACTAATCCTGTTTGGTCTTTTTTTTAATCTCTCATGGCAAAATTCCTTTGAAGTCTGTTTCTGAGATGAGTGAGATGAAAACAGCCAGCTGAGGCAATTAAGGAAGTATATTCTCACAGGTAACTCCAGACCTTCTTGACCTCCATCTTTACCTTATCATTAGAAAAAAAATCAAGAAACACCAAACAATTTGTGTATTTTTCCCCTTCTTTAAAACTCAGACAGGGGCTGTAAGAAGTGGTGCCCAGGCCTCCACACCATGTCTTTAAAACCTCCATGAACAACTTGGAGAAAAGACAACTTGGAGGGCAGTACAGCTTAAATGTACCTGAGAGTGATTTTAAATGTACCTGAGAGTGATTTTAAATGTACCTTAGAGTGATTTTAAATGTACCTGAGAGTGATTTTAAATGTACCTCAGAGTGATTTTCACCCACTGCCTGTGGCTGTCCCTCCTCTCTCCCCAGACACATCCACACACAAACAGGAGCTAAACACCAACCCAGGATGAAAAGTTTGGAGAGATCCCTTTGCTGAAGGCCAATTTGCTATGCTCTGCAAAGCACCATAATTGCAAACTAAGAAGCATAACTCTGATAAATTAGATAAGCACTAATTAACAGCGTCCTGCCCAGAGTCACTCCAGTTGCCCAGTGTTACCAGTTCATAGATCTCCTCCTCTGCCTTTGGGACGTAGAACTGGATCTGGTTCTCCACGAGGAACTTGAGGCGCAGGTAGTGAGCGGCGTGGTCCAGCTGGTGTGCCTGCAGGACACAGAGAGCCTTTAGACACCAAAGCAGTCTCCCCTCACCTCTGACCCTCACAGGAACAAAAACGCCCCAGCACCACCTTCCAGCATGATCTGCTGCCCTGGAACCTGAACAAACCCACCCTTCTGCTCTCCCCCAGGAATAAAATCCATGTACCCACTGAGGGCACTGGGAGCCCCCTTGGCTCTGCTGACCTGGCATTGTGCTCCCTCCCAGGCCATCCCAGAAACCTCACAGCGTGCCTTTGGATAAAAGGATATTTACCTAAAGGTTCTGCTAACAGAGCAAAATGTAGCAGGAGAGGTGATTTCTGTTTGGTTTGGGTTTTTTTTTTAGCATCTTCATCATTTAGCACGTAAATACGATGTGGCAGATTTCAAACAGGGTTAATAAACACAAAAAATCTGTCTGTCTTCTAAATTCAAAGCAGCTCAGGATACACTGGCTTTACGAGGCTGGAAGAAGCCAAGAGTTGCATCCTGGATTGCATCCCAGTGGAAACAGGTCACACCATTTTAATGAATTAGTTATAATTAGCTGAGGATACAGCATTTGGTCTGGGAGATGTTAATGACCTTTTCTCAGCGTGATTAATAAGGTTGATTTAAGCAGAGGTTAATGCAGTGTGTAATCAAAACACATTACAAGTATGATAAACACAAAGGACATTATCCAGAAGTTACTTTCAAAGTTCCTAAACTCAATCTAATGAGAAACCCCAACGTGATTCACAGATACAGGAGGTGAATTCTCCTCACTGTCACTTCTGAAATCCCACTATTAAAGGCTTTTATACCTCAGCCTTTTCATTTTACACCAGCAAATTACCCAGGTTTCTCAGTGCTGAAAACAGTGGCTTATCTGAAAATTCATGCAAAAACATCATTATTGCCTGCTTGTCCTGTATTTTAAAGCCTGGCTTTTCCAGTTCCAGTGATACAGCAGCACTGAGGTGATGAGCAATGCACAGAGGGAGCTGTGGAAAACATCCCACCCCGACCCTCCAGCCAACACACAGAGACCAGGGAATGCTTTGGAGAGGCTGGATTAGTAAAAAAGCCACCAATAATAAGAAGGAAAACCAAAACAGATCTATTGCTGCACTCTGCACAGTGCTCTGTTCAAATATGCCCAACCCAAAAATCAAATTATCCTTGGATGAAATGGAGTACCTGGAATGGAATAACCTCCACAATCCAGGGAAATTCCTAGTTAATTAAGTAATGACTGAAATCTCTCAAGGGCCAAAAGAAAAACAGCTGAATGTAGGAGATCCTTGCTCCCTCACTTTTTTCTTTTTTGGAAAGCTTCTTGCTTGCTTTTCTCACTGATTACTGCTGTTTTCAGTAGTTTTTTCTTTACTGACACACATACAAACACCTCAGAAGCTAAAGGGAAGCAGAATTGGCATTAAAGGTTCAGAACTGACACAGAGGAGTCCTGGGTTACTTTCTGGTCAGCTTAGTTTGCTGTCCCTAGGGACAGAAGTGTGTTAAACAAAAACACAGAGAGGAGATCTAAACCCTCAGAGTGCCTGAATGTCTGGGGGTGTCCAGGGAAGGGAATGGAGCTGGGAAGGGGCTGGAGGCTGAAGGAGATGGGAAAGGGGCTCAGCCTGGAGAAAAGGAGGCTCAGGGGACCTTGTGGCTCTGCACAACTCCCTGACAGGAGGGGACAGCTGGGGGGGGTCGGGCTCTGCTCCCAGGAACAGGGACAGGAGGAGAGGATTTCTTCCACAAACACATTCTTCCAACAAAGCCCATCAGCCTGGGTGGATGCCATCAATCCAGCACACTGCAATCCCATCCAGGTCAGGAAGGAGAGTCCCAAGCACGGTGCAGCCCATCAGACACCCCATTTGGTTAATTAACATCCTACAGCTGCCCCAAGGCTGTGTCTACCTCCAAATGTGACACTGGTTTCAAATGGGGCCATGATGTCCTGCTGAAGTGAAAGGAAAAGGTCCCTTGAATGTGGACAAAGCCAGGCTGCCCTAAAAGCCAAACCATTAACCCACTTCTTGCTGCTGGGAGCTGCATCCATATGTGGGGAGGTGGGAGCAGAAACAGGGCAGCTTTAATGATACAAATATCCTTTCAAGACCACCCAAAATACCTTTCAGCCGTCCAAATCAGCTTCTTGGTTTATTTATTTCTCTCCTAATAACTCTGGCTATGTCTGGACTAAATTAAGCAGCTAACCCCGTTTAAAGCACGACCCGACAGCTTAAGCGAGGTGCTCGAGAAGAAGAATTTACAGCCAGATCCCATTCAGGAGGCTCCGAGTGCCACAGTGGGCTGGCACACAAGCTCAGCTCCTCACCCAGCCTGGCTCCTTTCTGGCCAAGGAGAGGGCCTGGCACATCCTCCCAGCTTGGTGGGGTGACCTTTGTGGCAGCACCACAGGAATGCCCACGGCAGCTTTCCCAAAAGCAAAGCAAGCCCCCAGAGCATCAGGCTGCAGTCACTTCTCAGAGGCTTTGAGCACAAACCCAGACCCCTTCTTGTCCCTCATGCAGGTCTCTTTGAAAAATGTAAATTTTGAGGGGGAAAAAAAAACCCCAAAGCTTTCTTGCCTCGCTTTTTATGCAGCCAAAAGACAAAACGCCATGGAGTCATCTCGGCTTGTTTTTTACTGCTATTATCTCCATATTGGGTTTTGGTGCTATTATCTCCACACTGGCTCTGCCTAAATCCATACACAGAGTGTGATTTCCTCCTCCATTTTAAGACGTGCCATTATGCAAATGTTAGTAATGCATATACATTCGTTCACACTGAGCAGTGCCATCACACAATCACAGGATGGTTAAGATTGGAAGGGACCAACTATTTCCTATCAGCCATAGAAAGCAATTTAATGCATATGCACCGAGTTTTCCTGCCTTCCAAGTGATGTTGCTGGTTCCATCCTAGGAGAAATCTTTGAGAAACCACTTTAAAAATGCTTTAAGCACTCCTCCCACCAATCTTGAATCATAAAAATGTCACACAGCATCCTCGGAAGCCTAACTCGCTGTACAATAACAAGCAGCAATGTTAGCATAAGAACACATTTTCCACAATGACTTTAGTGCATTTAATGCTCTCCAACAGAGGAATCAGCAGCTCAGTTTAGCAGCACAGATTTAACCACATCCACAAACATGAGGAGGTTCATATGAAATGTAGAGCTTGAAATGTTTACTGTACCAGAACTCGACTGGTTCTCAGATGGCAGATGGCAAACTGATGTGAAATGATGTGGATCAGATATTAAAGGGGGGAAAATGAGCTGAATGCAAGAGACAGAAGAAAGAGATTGATTATTAAATGCTACAGAAAAAAAAGGCATCTCGGCAGTGTTTTTCAGGCTGAAAACTCTTACAGAAAGGAAAGAAACAGATAATAGCTCTTGGAAAAACACTCACCAACCTCCCCTTCTCCTCATCACCCCCACCCACCGCAGCAAAAGCACAGTGAGAGAGCAGACCCTCAGCAGGCACCTGCTGAACCCACGGAGCTACACCAGCTTACTCCAGCCAAGGGTTCAGTCCACCCAGTTAACCATCCTTCCCCAAAGGAAAACATCAATCCTAAAAATAAATCATTGCTAATAACGTGTCATCCAGCTTCCCTGTGATGTCTCTCTCCCAAAATGTCATCTTTGGCTGAACACAAAGCAGAGCTTTCACAAGCTGCAGCGCACCTGGCAGAGAGACGAGCGCACCGTACAATTACTGGAAACAAACGCCTTTCTCTCGCCTTCCCTCTCTTTAGAAGCGCGTGCAACACGTTCTGAAAGTCCCCAAAGTTAAGCTCTCAGTAGTAATAAATGTTTTCTTTCCTCCTGCTGTTGTTGTTGTACAAAGCAGACTCACTTTTCAGAGCGGCACGTGACAGAGTTGGGTCTCGCTCGCTCAGAAAACACACATTATGTAGCTGCCAGATCTGAAAGCCGGTGTTTAATTTGTCAAAGTTTCCAACTCTTTAGAGATGTAACTCTTTTCAATGGCCCAATGTCTCTGATACTTCATCTGGCAAAGAAATCCAGGTGTTTTTTCTTTCCCCCCACTCCAATGCAGATAAAAGCTTTCCCCTGTCCCCTCCTGCCACCCACACGAGGTTGGGTCTGATTCTGCAGTGCAGGCAGCAAACACAGGCACCTTCTCCCACTGCTGGTGCTGCTGTTCTCCCAGTGCCAGCCTGAGGGGAAGGAGGGCAGGCACTGGAAACAGTCCCCTGGCTCCTGGGAAGGGGTGAAATCACCTCCCCTGCCTGCCAGAGTGGGGAAGGGGCTGTGGGAGGGACGCAGAGCTGGGGGCCCCAGGGTGGCTGCACCACCACAGTGTGGGGCACCCAGGGGCTGGGAGGGGGGTCCCACACTCAGCCTGGTCCCACTGCAGGGACAGAGGATGGCTGGCTCTGAGAAAGGCAGCAGCATGGGCTGAGCCAGAGTGGGGAAGGCACTTCCAGGCTCCTGCGCAGCAGCCAGAGGGGGGAAGGCAAACCCAAACCTGCTCCCTGTCCCTGCACCACGCTGAGAAAGAAGAAGAAAAAAGGGAATTTTCTGCTGTGCCCCTGGCCTCAGCACTGCAGTGCAATTGGTGTTTTGCACCCACCACAGTGCAGAGCAGCCCAGGCACTGCACACAGGCTGCCCCAGGGCACGGTTACCTTGCAGATCATTTCCAGCACGTCCCGGGAGGTGTCCCCAGGCCGGATGACTGTCAGGGCAGGCTGGTTGTTGGGCAGGCAGAACCACGAGGGTGTGAAGTACTCGTGCACCCAAATATCACAGTCGGGGTTGTGCTGGTGGACACTGCTCAGGGCCACTTCCTTCTCCCTCTGAAGAGACAAAATCCATCATGACCATCCCAGCCCAACACAGCTCCCTCCTATCAGTGCTGTACCAGAGCCCTCATAAAGAGAAGATATTTTGCTCCTAAGCCAGGGTGAAGGCTTGTCTGGACAGGAATTTGCAGTTTTCCCTGAGCAGGAGAGAGTGTGCCTCCTGTGCCACCCACACAGCTGCACTGTGCTTCTCCTGGGATTTCACCCTATGGCTGCTGGGAATGCCAGGCATGCAACACAAAAACAGTAGGGATGAAAGCAGATTTAAATTTAAAACTGAAATGTGCCGTGTTTCTGGGCAAAGCAATGCCAACAAAACTCTTGCTCCAATGCCTAGAAATGGCCGAACAGCAAATCTTAGGATTTATTCTGAATTTACTGGCTGCAAACGTGGGGGAAGGAGAGCTGAGGTCTTACCTTGCCATCCGGGACTGTGTCATCAAAGATCCCTTCAAGAGATTTCTTCACTGAATCGACTCCTTCCCCAAACACCTGAGGAGCAACAGAGGGAATCTGCTTTAAAACACAAACGTGACTCCCTGCGTGCAGCACGTGCCACGGGCAGAACAGTCTGTCTAACATCCAGCACGGAATTCCAGCTGAGGAATACAAACATCCATCTCCAAACACACTGCTTGCAGAAATGTTTCACTGCTGTAGAAATTTGGGATGGGGAAAACCTTCAGGGTGGGCAAGTCCCATCCAGCAGCCCCTCTAAGCTCTTTTTGCTTGAGCCTGTCATCCAAAAAGAGACAGCACAAGAACAAAGAAGTTTTCAGCAGAGAGGGGATCCCAAACACCAGCTCAGCTCACTCCAAGTGCTGTCCTGTGTATCCCACCCTCAGCTCCTCACTAGGACCACTCCTCCTGAGCACAGGTGTGACACAGGCACAACTTTGCAGGAGTCTCTGTCCACATCTGGGCCCTCCAAGGTCTGCAGGGCAGTGAACTGGGGGACCTCTCCAACATTCCCTGCCTCTCTGCTGCAGAGGCACTGGAGAAAATGAAAATAGCAGCCTGATGGAAGAGAAGGTGAGGTGAAAAACAAGCTGGTGATGGGGTGGTACAGGAAGATTAGAGACCACTTCTGCTTGGAGGTCTGTCCTGACTTCCTTGGTAGAGCTGAACTGATTTTATCTCTCATTGTGCTGGGTTCCCACACCAGTAAAAGTGGGAAATGAACACTTCCCCACCTCTGCCAACAACGAGAACTCAGAAGGGCTCTGCTTCTGGCTGCCTTTGTAATGACCCAGCTGCCAAAATGTACTCAGCAAACTTCAAGCACGAGTCAGTGTAGCCCTTCTCCAATGAAACAGGAGCTGGTAAGCCAGAACGAGCCAGAGAGCCAAAATCAACAGGATCCCATGCAGGAGGAATGACCAAACAGGAACATTGGCAGCATCCACCCCAAATCAGCCCAGGACTGCATCAGATGGGCAGGCAGGGTTGGTGCTGCAGCAGAATCCAATAATAAAAACTGCAAAGTTCAGTTTTATAGCTCTAGGATGAAGTTGATGGGGTGGATAATTATTCCCTGGCTAAAATGAAGCAGGGACCAGGAAGGATGGGAAAAGGATGGGAAAAGGTCTCTGCTTTTCAGGGATTTACAGTTGCTTGCTTCCAATAGGCAACACAAGAGAGGGAAATGTGTTCAGGCACTGCATTTAGACACTCTGCGACTTTCTCAGAACTTCACACTTTTTACAACTCTCTCCACAATGACTTTCCTTTAACCTGGAACAGAATCCCTCTCCGTGCCTGTGCTGTGGAGGAGTGAGGGGGGCAGGAGCAGGGGAGGCAGCGTGAAGAAAGCGATTATCTGCACTGAAAGGAAAAACAAAAGGGGGAGCTCAGGGAGGAAAAAAACAGGTTTGAAAACACAGCACGGGCAGGATCCCAGCTCAGGACAAGGGATTTGGGGCAAGTAAATACAAAGCAACGGGGATGCTGCAGCATGGGCACAAGGAATTGGGAATGAGAGCCAAGCCCTGGGATTTTGCTCAGCCTCTAAATATCAGGTGAACTTTTAGTGTCTCGCTCCAAACAAGCTGAACATCCTCTGCTGAACAAAACAAACACCCACTGCTGCTTCAACAGACAGCACAAGAAATGACAGGGCAGAGAACAACGTGTGTCCCCAGCCTTTCTCCCCACAAGAAAAGAGAGAAGAGAAAGGAAGGCAGAGCCTACATTTCCTGCAATTAGATGAGGTACGACTCTCAAAAAGTGAAAGCTGTAATTAGGGATGTTTGGAAAGAACAACAGGGGAGCACCTTCCTACCACACTGGAACACGTTTTCTAGAGAAAGATCTGGGCAGTGAGGGTGGGAACAGCACAACTTCTGGTTTTTTATAAATCTCAAGCAGAACAGGGGGTGTCCTCACTAAATGCAAAGCTTCTTGTCACTTTAGAAAGTTTTCACCACATCCAGCTACATTTAAAGCACGGTACAAACTCATCATTTTAAATTAAAAATCACCAAGCAAGGCTGGATTGTTTTGGGGTTTTTCCTCTTCAGAGCTGTATCCTGTTTTACACTGCTGCTTTGCTGCTCCTGAGATCAGGGGAGGCACCTCCAGGAAAAGCAGAAGCAGCAAAAACGCAACAAGAGAAAGGAAAGCTAAAGAAAGGGCAAATTCCACACCTTTGCTGGGAGCTGCTGTGCACTGAGGTGCAGCTGCAGTCCCTGATTTCTGAGGGGGATGAGGAATGTGATGACTCTGTGCCAGTGGCTCTCTCTGCATTGTGCCCTCTGCAAACCCACCCTGCAAATAACACCAGCCCAAACTTCCCCCCGCTTACCTGGTTAATGCTCGGCCTCCCCTGCTTTTTCTTGGAGGTGGTGTCCAGCCCCCAGAGAGAAGAAAACCTGCTCCTCCTCTTGCTGGCAGACCTGGACATGGCCTGTGTCCTTCTCCTCACTCCCAACTCCCCCGTGCGAGCCGCCACCTGTCAATGCCACATGGCTTCAGCATCGGAGATCAGCACAGCACGTACCCCCCACCAAACTGGGGGTCAGGGGGGAAAAAAGGCAAATCCTAGGGCAACAAAGGGTTCTCACTGCTGGGACACTGGGGGTGCTGCCTGCTCACTGCAAATTAACTCACTTCTCCCAGCCTCAAACATTGAAATGGACAGTACACACCACCCCCATCATCAAACACTGAAATGGACAGTACACACCACCCCCATCATTTTTTGGCATTAAATGTGAGATGTTTTAAAGGAGCTTCATCATCATAGAACAAAACTTCAGCACCAGTGAAGGTTTGGGTTTTTTCTTTTCTTTTTCTTTTCCTAGCAAGGTTTCAAAACTAGGCATGTGAAACCTGAGATTTCCAGACTTATCTGTTGCTTCCCAAAAACTCGCTCTTCCTCTTTGCTCTTTCCTGTGGAAGCACTCCAGGCATCCTGGTGCTGACTCAGAAGTGCAGCAAGGCCAGATAAAGGCTTGCAGGGAGCTCACAGCATTTAAACCTGCACTTCCTTGAAGATAAGTGACATCTGAAGGGCTGAGCAAGGGAAGCAAGGGAAGCAAGGCTGAGCACAGGAAGGGGAAAAGTGAGCTGGAATGACCCTTCCCATCAGAGCAGTGGCAAAACACCCCGTGGCAACAAGAGGCATCTGCCTTTACTGAGCCCAGCAATGTGGGGAGCGTTTCCCAGGTGTTTCCCAGGGAGGAAGCTGTGCAGGAGATCACTCAGTGGGACATTATTCAGAGCTGAAGTGTTCAGGCCGGAGTCAAAGGAGATTTCCCACATGGAAGTGGCCTGAGGAGAGGAGCTCCTCTGCTGCCAAAAAGGGAGTGGTAGGGAAGGGCAGGTGTGAACAGGAGGCACAGACAGCCAGCCAGACAGACCCACCCTGCAGACTGCACTCCCTGCAACACCTCCTGCTGCATTCCCACAGCCCAGGCCAGCAGAATGGCCCTGCCACACCTGGGGACTCCCACATCCCCAGTGATGGCCCAGCTGAGGAACTGCCTGGCTGGATGCAGCACATCCAGAACCACAGCTGGGATGGACAGATGGACAGGCTGCTGCACCCAGGGAACTGTGTGAGCAATGGGGGCTCTCCTTGGGAAACGTGGGGACATCAAGGAAAAGGAGAACTTCACCACCACAGCAACACCTCCATTTCCACAGCCTGGACTGTGAGAGGTTCCACAGTAGTGCCTGGGACATTTATGCAGAACCACCTGGGATAACTCAGCACATCCTTGGATGAATGTACTGAGGAAGATCTTCAGGAGACTTGGGCCATGGAATCACAGAATGATTTGGGATGGAGGGGACCTTTAAGCTCATCCATTGCCACCCCTTCCATGGGCAGGGACATCATCCACTATCCCAGGTGGCTCCAAGCTGCATCCAGCCTGGCCTTGGACTCTCCCAGGGACCCAGGGGCAGCCACAGCTTCTCTAGGTAAATTCCCTCCCTGAAACTTGAGTTAGGTCTCCTAACATGAGGGTGCATTTCCCCACGTTCCTGAGGGCAAAGGAGGACATGAGAGTTTGCTGAGAGGAAAAGAGAACACGTGTCTCTTCCAACACAACATTTTCAAAACATATTTTTTCCCTTGGCTCTCCAGAGACACCAGCATGAAGAGGCAGACTGTTTTTCAGGCTAACGCTCAGTGCTTTGCTTGATGCAAAAAAAAAAATAAGCATAAATGCAAATTACAGCCCGCCACTTAAAAAAATATAATAAATCCACCAGCAATTAGGAGGATGATGACGCTAATCTTTTCATATAGGAAAGAATAAAAACGCCCCTAACTGAATTACAGCTCTGCATTGAACTGAAGGGTACAGCTGACATCTACAAGACAACAGTGGAGCTCAGCTATTTCTGTGAACCTCCAGGAGTCCAAGCAGAACCTACAGGAACTTGATTTAAATTCATTAAACCCCCACCACTTTGCAAAACATTTCCCTGTACTTAAATTTAAACACCCATGATTTGCCACACCACAGGTAGCAGAGAAGAACATTTCCCCTCCCTCGTGGAGCATCAGGTGGTGATAAGCAGAGAGCGGATATTGGAATAATTGGTCAGTGGTTTCAGTCATGTGGAACAAAGTCAGATATGCCCGAGAAGGTCTCAGCCAGCACAGGCTGAGGGCCTCAGAACAGCTCCCAGTGACTTCACAGCACGTGTGCATCAAGCCCAAGGTCGTGGACACTTGAGATGACCCCGCTCTTGTAACAGGAGGACCCGTTTATGGTGGAACTCAAAACAACACATGCAGGACAAAGATGGCCCTTCCCCACGGCCGTGGCAGCACTCCAGGCACACCCAGGCTCCCCCGTGGGAGCAGGACCTGCAGGCCCAGCCCTGCCCTGCCCACTCACCAGCGCGTGGAAGGACGAGACGGAGAAGATGCCCAGGCGGCCCATGGCCACCTTGGTGGGGCGGCTGGCGAAGGCCAGCAGGCGCTTGGGGTTGGGCAGCTCCCCGCCCTGCAGGCTGGCCAGGTAACAGCGGTACCGGAACAGATCCATCTGGAACTGCTCCAGGTTCTGCTCCCACACGAAGATCTGCGTCCGCCCGGGTTCAGCAGCGAGGGGAGACAAGGGGAGAAGAGGCCGGTAAATGCCTTGAAAAACTTCCCAGTAACGTTTTCACCAATGCTGATCTCACTCAACAAACCCTGATTCCCAATTTCCCACATCCCCCCTGCCCTCCCAACCCCCTAAAGGATGCAAACAGTAAAAGAGTTTTCATTAGAGGGAAAACAACTTTTTCTACATTGATGCAGAAGTCTTCTGGGAGAACTGCTCCTTTGATACAATGCTAATTAACAGGATTAAAATTTCATTTTTAATTTTCTTTGTATTTCCAGGATCCTCTGCTCAGCAGTCCCTTAAGAGGCTTCTTTCATGCATCAAGAGCATCTGAAGAATCAGAAGAGCAAACCCCACCAAACTCCAGGCACAGGGCATCCCAAATCAGCAGCCACAGCAGCAGCTTTGCTGTGAGCAACTGCAGAGCTTGAAAAAGTGCCATACACTGGGGATAATTAATCTGATCAGTGGAAGAGTGCTGTAATCAGCCTATGGAAGGACTTATTTAAATAATTCAAACAGCTTATAGGAAACAGTTTCAAAGCATCCAGACAAACTCAGTTACATAAAGAGAGAGACTGCGCTGCCCTCTCACTGTGACTGACAGCTTTGAGTGGAGCTCTTCAGCATCTCCCTCCCCTTTCTCCCCCATTTCCCCTTCTCACGGGCTTCCAGGGGTACAAATCTCTTCAGCTCAGCCCCAGCCACCTCCCATGCTTTGCATGACAGGCACACTTGGCAGCCGTGCTACGAGAGCTCCAAATGAGGGAAGCAGGAGCCATATGTTAAGCTTCCCAAAATAAGGTGCTGCTGCAGCAGCAGGAGAGACATCTGCTCCAGGCTCTCTGCTTCTGAAACCCAGCCACGCTGTCCACTTGAAGGCAGGAGGAGCGGGCCCAGGGGGAGCCAGGGGAGCACCACAAGGTCAAGGCAGACCCTTGTGACAAGCAGAAATCAGGCATGGCTCCTTCAGCCCAGCTGCCAGCAGAAGCAGCAGCCTCTGGCACACTGAAAGCAGCAGCAGCAGTGTTTGTTGGTGTGTGAGCAGCTGTTCCCCAAGGCATCCTCCAGCCATGGCCTGGCAGCCTCCTCAGCCAACCTCCTGCTATCCCAATCTCCTGGAGGCCAGCAGAAGACAGCCCATGCTGGACCTTAGTGGAGAAATGGTGCTGCTAAGGCAGACAGCACAGCTCTCCTGCTCCCACCAACCTCTAAAAGGCCTTAAACCCTTGCTAAGGACTTATTTCACATGAGCAGGAGTTTACCTGATCCAGTATGGTCTTCTTCTTCTTGGAGTCTGTCACAGAGGAGAGCTGCATTTCACCCATTTTCTTCATCTTCTCGTCCATGTCGATCTTCTGCTCCAGCTTTTTGATCTCGGTTTTGAGCAGCTTGAGCGTGTCCTCCTTGTGGTGCTGCCGCGCCACGGCGGTGGCACAGGCCGAGTGGATGGCCGTGATCCAGTTCTCCAGCTCCGTCTGGCTGCACGTCTGCACGCAGGGACAGAGAGGATCCTCTTTGACACTGACTGCACGTTAACAAATGCAATTCCAAGGAGTTTCCCTTCCCTTTGATCTCAGCATTCAAAGCCTTAAATCCACTTACTCCTGTGGAAGTAATAACCGCCCCACCATCCCTAAGCAGGTCATTTTTAACTCAGCACTTGGAATTGCACCTCTCTATCTGTGCTCTGCACCTGGGGGGGCTTCCCACCAAGGCCTCAGGAATTACCTCCTCAGGAATTACCTCCTCAGGAATTACCTCCCTGGCTCACTGCAGTGCTGCCACAATTCCTAGCTTGGCATTCAATGATGATTTCTAAACTCGTTTCTTAAGGCGGGGAATGCACCACTGCTGTGCTCTTCCCAGGATGGAGAGCTTTTCTGGTGTGCAGCAGTTAATAATAAATTAATGGCATAAAATGTGACCATGATAAGTATGAGTAGCTTTTTATGGTTTCTGAAGGTCCCAAAGCACTCTGAAGACACCCCTGTTAGCATTATTGAAGGCAGGCTCATCCTCATTTTCACAGCTCTGGCATTGTCCCTTCCCAAGCATGGATACGGCAGTTTGGGAAAAGAGAACATTTCTCCTTGCTGGAAGTGTCCCAGGCCAGGTTGGACAAGGCCTTTGAGCAACCTGGAATAGTGGCAGGTGTCCCTGCCCATGGCAGGCTGTGAAACTGGATAATCTTTACTGTCCCTTCCAGCCCAAACCACTCCATGAGATACCAGGCTGGAGCATGGGACACCAGAACTTTTTCCGGAAGAGAACTACTCTGATTAGAGGCTTTTGACACACAAAGAAGAATCTTTCCAGATTCCTCTTTCCAGATTTTCAAAATAAAAAGTCAGTCTTGTCAGGCCTTTTACTGAACTCCATTCCTTTTTACAGTAGGTCATAAAACTTTCCAGCCAGCTCAGGGTTGCAGAGGACTTTCTGTGAGTGTCAGCCTGTGGCAATAATCACACTGGTATTTGGCTCCTGGCTGGAAAAGTAGCAAGGTGCCAAACCACCTTGTTCTAATTAAACTTTCTGATGATGCCTGATCTATTAATAGACAGCCCAGCATGACTCCTCCATTTGCTGGAGAAGATGAGGAAGGTCATCCTCGCTGAGGTCACAGCCAACAGGCAAGGATGAAGCTCAGGAGAGCTTCCCAGAGAAGCCCAGCCGGGTTTCAGACTGATGCTCCCCAAATTTTGTGGTACTGAGCCCAGTGGGACACACGTGTCCTGGAATGACACCACTTTCCTCACTCAGGCTAGAAGTAAGCACAAACAGGATCTATTCCTGAAGGACTGATCCCTTCCTTCCCAATTCCCTCACCTTCAGCTGGCCCTATACCCAGGACATGGCAGGAACTGGTCAGGCTCTCTGCCCAGGCAGCACCCCCAGCAAGCTCTCATTCCACTGCTGAGGAGTGTCTGCTGGAAATACAGACAGAATGGGAGACACTTCACCCACAGGCAGGTGGTGACACCTCATCCCCAGCAGAGAAGAGAGCAGCACTGGACTTAGGAGATGGTGTGGTTGTTAATTCCTAGCAAGATCCTAACAGCGCTTGTTATCTCACTGAATTTCAAAGTATTCTCTGTACACCATTAGTTCATTTTTCTTTTTGGTTTCCTGGGTAAAGGGATGGAAAAAAGGGGTCTGGAGTGGATTTTAGATGGGTAGGCGATGGGAATCACTGCCCTTCTCAGGGAAAGGACCACACAAACAAGCTGCACACGCCTGTGGTGTCACAAGCTGCTGTGAGCCGCTGGCACACACGTGTGCCATGTGCCAGGGTCTGTGTGGGCACAGCCAGAGCTGCCTGAGCCCAGTGGGAGGGATGGGATGGGAGTCTCTGGGTGCAGCACAGTGGGCAGGCTCCTTACGAGATGTCTGGGATGTGTGGGATCACAACCAGCCCTGTTTTCTCTTCCAGAGCACAGGAATATCCTCCTGCAGGGCTGGGTCACCCCTTGCCAAACCTGCTACTACAGCTCTGTGCTGGTGTGGGGCAGAGGCAGCCAAGGGCCACTGCTCTGAGGGCATCCCCTCCTTCCATGGCAGAAGGGACACATCACAGAACGTTGCTGCCAGTAGGAATGACTGGGTTTGGTTTGAAAAGGGTCAGTTTTGCTTCTTCCCTGCACAAAAACCTACCTGTGGCGTAATGACACTGGGCTCTTAGGGAAGAGAAGCTTTGGGGTGACCTCACTGGGACCTTCCAGTCTGGGAACCCACAAGAAAGATAGAGAGGGACAGGACACAAGGAATACCAGAGTAGCTTCTGGTTTAAGAAGGCAAGAAACTCCATTGTCATTGGAAAGAGAAACAAAGGGATTCCTCCAGTGAAGAAAACTGAATCAGAAGTGGAAGAAATGCACCCACCTCAGCACGTGCTGCCAATTGCAAACAACAGAATGTCACACCCTGCTTAGTGCCAACTTGACTTAAGAAAAGGGATGACAAGTTAAAAATCACTCAGGGAAGCAGTGGTTACCAAATCACAGAAATCTTTTCAAGTGAAATACAACATTTACTCTAAGATCTTTGATGTAGGTCCTGGGATTTTTTTTTAATGTATCCAGCGAAATTGAGACATTTCTATTTCCTGATTAAAGAACCAAACCCTGCACTTCCAGTCTCCTCTTGGGCAGCAGCAAGATGTGTGAACAAGGGGCAGCTGGGTTCTGCAGCCCCTCTGGGAGAGCACCTGCAGATCCAGACATCCCCTTGCACTTCAACTGCTCTTGCTCTTGTCAGCCCCTCTCTGCAAGGCCCTCCTTTGCCACAGGTCTCTTCCATGACACAGAGAGTGGCACAGCACATTCAATGCCCAGCTGGATGTCCTGAGTGGTGACTGGTTTGGTCTGTGTGTTCTAAACACACTGTCCAACCAGTTTTTACAGTGATGCAAGAGCATTTCTCTATTCTTTGCTCCAGCCAACTGCACAAAGAGGGTCCAGCCAGCTATTAAAAGATCAGATTTAACACTGATGATGTTCAAACCGTGTCCTTCCTCTAGTGCTGCCAAAGGAAAACCCCAAACCTGCTGGAGTCAGCAGGATTCTCCACTGACCTCAACCAGAGCTGGGACGCCCTCCTTGCTGGGAGACAGAGAAAAGCTTTGCAAGAACCAACCTGGAAGAGGAAGGCGTCCCCGAGGGAGTTGCTGAGGCAGAAGACAAAGTCCTTCTTGGGGTGCTCAGGCACAGCCTGCACGATGCTGTTCTCCACCCAGACGGCGTGTTTGGGGATGCTGTTGTGGTCAATGCCAGACCTGCCATCGGTCTCGTAGAAGAACAACGTGCAGCCTGCAGGAGACAGCAAGCAGCACGTTCAAATGCTCTGCTGGTTTTAGTGCCAGGCAGGCACACCACGAGCTGTAGGACACACCATGTGAGTGCTGTTTTGTTCACCCTGAGTTTTGTTCTCCTGAGGATTGCCAAAACTGAATGTCACGGGCAGTAAATTACATTCCCAGATGAGAAACATCATAAGGAATCAGAAATTTGGGGTCATCCGTGGCCACCCCATGGCAGGGAAGATGCAGGCGTGAGATCCTGGTCCCCTGAGGGTGACAACCAGCTGTGAGCCAGCCCTGGGAGCAGACAGGCCCCCGGGCATGGCCCAGCCTCAGCCTCTGCAGCTGCTGCTACACTCCCTGCAAGGCAAAGATGAAGCCATTTAATTACTGGATGCAGACAGTAACTGGAATTAAAATGGGCTGGGATGAGCTGTGCTTGCTGAAAGACTGATGGACAAAAAAATTTAGCTGAGGACAGCAAACAACCTGCTCGGTGTTACAAAATAATCTTTACAACCCTCCCGGGGAAGGAAAACAAAGTACAGAGCAAGGGTGCAATCTGGGAGATTCCCAAAAGAAAAGGGTCTCCCCCTCTCCCACCTTCCCACACTATCTCCAGTCGTTTACAGGCTGGCACATAGTTGCTGTGTCACTGAAAAGGGATGCTCTGGTACCCAGCCTCTCAGAAAACAATTTGCAGCCAAACAAAGGCAGCTGTTCACTTCAAAGCCTCGCTTAAACACCGCCAGTATCAAGGCACAGCAATCCAAGGAGTTAACACTCCACTTGAGCCAAAGCACTTCAAAACAACATCACTCCCCTGCTCATCCTTCCCCTTTCTTCTCCCAGATGGCCCTTTGTTTGCCGGCTCCTCAGAGCAAGACCTTCCTGACCCTCCCAGGGGATCAGGGCTGCCCCTCACCTCCCTCCTCTTCCATTTCCCCAGCTCTCCAGCCACCCCAAGGAAGAGCTGGCTCCAAACTTTGCTGTTGGTTTTAAAATAGCGCTGCAAATTAAAAATAAACAAGTGCTCTGGAAGAGCTCTCTGTGGGGAGGACAGGGTTTGGCCACACTGAGCATTTTGGGTGACTCCACCTAGAGCAGGAGACACGGCTCTGCCTCTGCTGGCTCTGGCCACAGCAGAGGAGAGGGAGACCTGTCCCAAAACCGTGGCTTCCTGTCTCCCTGCTGATGAAACACGTGAGGATGAGTTTATGAGCAGTGTCTAGCCACAACTGCAACAATCCAGAGAGAAGAGGGTCTGTGACTGGGGTGCTGAGGGCTGCCCACCACGGGGTGGGTGACACAGCCAGAGCCTCGTGTCAGCCTTGATGACCAACCACAGCTTCCTGTCCACCCACAAATGTGCTGCAACCCTGAGTATTTACACTCATGAAGCACCTCTTGAGAAGGAGAGGTACAGGAGGAATGCAGAGCATGGCAGAGCCCCCATGTGAAGACCAGCCACTGTCACCACCAACAGCCTCCCACCATTGTGTGCCTGCAGTGGCACACTCAGCTGCCAGCAAGCCACGGACATGATTCTCCAAGGGAACATCCAGTGCCCAAGAAAGCCTGGTGGTGCCCATGGATATGCCTCTCCAAGGGAACACCCAGTGCCCAGGAAAGCCTCCCTGGGTGGTGCCAGCAGGGCTCCAAGCAAGGCATGAACCCCACTGCTGTGCCTTGGACTACACACGTGCCACCACTGAGCTCATCAGCAACCACCACGTAAAACCTCTGGAAAACAGCAGGGCCACTTCCCCACACTTCATGTCAATGATACTGAAGTTCACAGCAGCTTCTGTTATGAGCCCAGGCCCCTGGTTTGGCCACCCCACAGGAGCCCACCTGGGCACACCCTGCCCGCTTTCCATGTACCTTTGAGGGATACCCACCTGGGCACACCCCTGCCCGCTTTCCATGTACCTTTGAGGGATACCCAGCACACCCACCTGGGCACACTCCTGCCCATTTTCCATGTACCTTTGAGGGACACCAAGTGTACCCACCTGGGCACCCCTGCCTGCTTTCCATGTACCTTTGAGGGACACCCATTGTGCCCACCTGGGCACACCCCTTCTCGCTTTCTCCGTACCTTTCAGGGACACCCAGTAGTGCTTCCACTTCCTGCGCGTGGCCGACTCCACCTTCTTGTTCTTCTTGTGCACCAGGAAGTTTTTGACGGCCAGGGCGCCGGCCTTGCGCACGGTGCCCTGCGCGGCGGTCAGCAGGATGTCGGACTGCCCGGGGGAGCTGAGGGTGCCGCTGCTCTGCTCGTCGCTCAGGGCCGAGCCCGCCTCCTCCAGGTGCTCGCTGTTGGCCGTGCTCATCTCCAGCTCGCGGCGGAAGTTCTCGTAGACGCCCTGGCGCAGCCCGTCGCCCGCCGAGCTGCTGCCGCTGTCGCTGCCGATGAAGGCGCGGCCGGCGGGCGGCGAGTAGCTGGCCGTGGTGGCGTTGGAGCGCCGCGACAGCAGGTCCGTGTCGGTGGCGGCGCCCTCGATGCCGCTGTCCGTGAACTCGCTGCCCTCGCCCGCGTTGACGTCCTGGGTGGGAGAGAGACACGGGGTGAGGGGAGAGCTTGGGCAAGGCCCGGGGGCACCGCAGTTCTTCACGCCTCCGTTTTTTCTAGCAATGGAAACCCGTCATCTCTTCTCCCTAAGACAAACAGCTGGAGGAAAAGGTGGGGAAAACAGGCACCGCAGCTGTCCCAAGGCAGTGAAGAGCTCTCCACCTTGGATGGAGAGAAGGGTGAAGCTGTCCCAGACACTTCCCCACAGCCTCATGGGAACAGTTGCATTTTCAACATCTCACAGCTCCAGGGCTGCACTTTCCCGACTGCTGCAGAAGTCCCTGTGGGTCCACACTTCACCTTTGATGCATCTAAGACAAGAGTCCTTCCTTCTGGAGAGAAACAAGTGGAGGAAAAGGTGGGGTCGAGGCAGAGCTTCCAGCACAGGTTAGGAAAGACCAGCCACACATGCACCGCTCCAGGTGGTGCCTCCACGGCCTTGGCAATTTGGAGTATAAGATGCAGCATCATCTGTTTACATTAAGCCAAGTTAACAGTGCTAAAGGTTTTGCAAAAGGAGAACATATGGTAGCAAAAACTGGCAGTGTTGAGAAAAGCAGCTCCCAACCTACACGTTTTGAGGAGAAAACATTGATATTGTGCAGTCACACCTACAGCTGAAGATACATTTCAGACACCCCAAGGCCGACCTTTGAAAATTATGTAACCAAAAAGGTTCTTGTTTTCTTTCCTCCTGACAAGTTAATGTGGTTGAGATTATTTCTGTTCTCATCACAAACTGTAATGATGGGCCATGTGATATTCCCCACCAAATCCCACAGACCCTTCCTGGTCCCCAAGAACTTGCTGTGCAAGGATCAGAAGAGACAGGAATACAGGCAGTTTGAGCAAGACAGGAGGAAACTCCACTGAATTGGGGTTTTGAAGGCTGTGACGCAGCCTGCCCCTGCTACAAGGCTAATCCCCCCCAGGGGGACACCCACCACCTCAGTATCTACAGGCATCTGTGGCAGATTTTGGAGGACAAATGAGGGCCAGACCCTGTAAATGGAAACAAACGTTTTAGGTACTTGAGTGAAGGGGATGCAAAGAAGTGAGAAATATGGCCAAAAACAACAGGAATTTCAACCTGTACCTCTCCTGCAAGAGCAGCTAGTCTTGATTCAGAAATAAAATTAAAAAAAAAAAGCTGAGTCTCTGAGAAGAAGTAGCAGGATGAGGTATTTATTTTGAGAGAAAACAAGCTTCCAGATGTTGGTTCAAGCACTAGTTTTCTTTGTATCCAAGAGCAGCTCTGTGGAAACAAAGAAACCCTCCATCAGCTCTGTGTGAAACCATCCTCCTGTGGAGCACGGGCTGGACGGGAGAGCTCAGGGGCAGGGGAAGGGCTGACTAACTTTCAAGGCATTAATTTGCAATGGATGGGCCCGTTCTTTATAAACACCGCTTCCCAAGGGACACTTGGAGTCCAGCTGGAAGAATAAGCACTTCCTTCCCTGCTCAATGAGCACAGCTCTGCTGGTCCATCTGGTTGTTTAATGCAGCACACAGTGACAGACAGGCTGCTCTGGCCGGGCCAATGCTGCTCGGCTCCCCCATGTGTGAATGAGTGAGCAGGGTTTCCTGGAAGTCCAGCCCCGTCCCCACCCAGAGCAGCTTTCACAGCCACACGTGGGTCCTGCTGTTCCAATACTCTTGTTTTTGGGAATCTAATTACTTTCTCATTCTGTGCAAGGGAGGAATATCTGGCGAGGGGACGTGGTGCTGCTCAGAGACCTGTGTTTACAAAACACTGCCACAGGCACGGTTTGCACTGGGCCATGAAAAGCTGGATGGTGCAGCTCCCTCTGCCAGCACTGCCTCCACGTGAGCCCCGTGTGCCAGGGCACTGCCCCTCTGCCAACACAGCCACAGACACCTGCAGGTGGGACTGAACCCCTTGCCAGCACTGGGGTCATCATTCCCATGGAATCACAGCTTCCTGGGCCTCACTTCATCCTAACTTCACACTGACAGACAACAGGGTTAGATGGGATATCGGAAAGGAATTGTTCCCTGGGAGGGTGGGAATACCCTGGCACAGGGTGCCCAGAGCAGCTGTGGCTGCCCCTGGATCCCTGGCAGTGCCCAAGGCCAGGCTGGATGGGGCTTGGACCAGCCTGGGATAATGGAAGGTGTCCTTGACTGTGGCACGGATGGCAATGGAGGAACTTAAAGGTCCCTTCCACTGAAACAATTCTGCAATTCCATGATTCTGTGCTCCACAAAAAGTACACAGTAACTTCCAAAATCTTAGCCGATGTAACTTTTAGGAAGCATTTCTCATGCTCTACTTAAAATGAATTAAAAAATACAAAGAACTATCAGAACAGATTACCAACTTGAGGGAGACAAGATCTGTAAGGCTCCAGCCTTTTCACATAACCTTGGTGAGACATTGTTTTAATTGCCTCAGCTTCCCTATCAATAAATGGGGCTTATACTCTGTAACTAATATATGAGCATATCAGTTTATATTTAAAAAAAACAATTTATAAAAAAACCTCAAGGATGGAGAACTCAGAGTAAATACATTTGTTATACTTGCTCATAAGGTTAAACTGTAGCACATTGTGCAAAGATCTGTACAATCCTTACCACAATGCAAGTGACAGGCTGGACTGCTCAAAAGATCTCAGTGTAATGCTACAGGCCCGCTCCTAATCTCCCTCTGCTCCCTGCACTCCCCTTTCCACTCCTGAACACCTCTTATCAAAGACTTATGGGCAGCCCATTCAAGACTCTTGGCAGGAGGAGAGTGGGAGCAGTTCACAGCCCAGGCTCGCTCTGCTCCCAGTTATCCAACGTGGCATTGATGGGGCTGGCATGCCCCAAGCCTCGGGAAGGGATCAGTGCTGGGATTGGGAGGGTTCAGGCACTCATTGCACAGCTCTGTGCCTCTGAGGCCCTGCTGCAGTGTCAGCTCGTTCCCATCCCAGCGAGGAGGGAAAGCTCCCAGGCAGCTGCTCCGGGAGCCTGGCGGTGCCGCACTGGACACGCTCAGCTGAGGGCTCTGCACAGAGCACAGATTTAATGCTGGGACCCCACAGAAACCTGCTGGGGCTGAGGGGGAAACAGTGCCAGGCCAGGAACAAAGCACAGCAGGGTTTGGTGAACGCGGGTTTCACTGCTCCACTGAAGGTCACTGAGGAAAGGAGGGAGAAAGGCACGGGCTGAGGAAGGGAACTAAACAGGCTCTGGGACTGTGCTGGGATGGGGAGATGTGGGAAGCAGCAGCAGCAGAGCTTCCACTGGGATCTGAGAGCCCTGGCAGTGCTGAAGGGCTTGGAGGAACAGCACCATTCCTTACATTGGCAACGCTGCCGTGTCCCAGGGGCGATGAAAGGAGGCTCAGCACACAGTCCTGCAGGGAAGGAGGAGGGAGAGGTGGAATGCCCAGTGCCACAGAGGTCCTCAGAGGGGCTGAATGGTGCCATTGTCACCAACAAGGCCACGTGCCAGGGCAGCCCTACCAGCATCCCAGTGCAATGAGCTGGAATGAGTTATCACAGCCCCATCAAGTGCAGAGAGCAATTTAACTGCTGGACCAACTGGGTAAAGTGCTACTGGAAGCATTAGCAACCCACTTAAATATAGGGTTTTTAATCCCCAGGAACACTGGGTTTCAGGCAAAACAAGCAAAACAAGGCAGCAGGGAATAAAACTGTAATGCAAGAGCTACATCAGGTTAATGTACCTGGGGCTGCAGCTTTTGCATGTGCTCACGTGGTACTCATACCTCTGGTAAATAATTTTTGCTAAATTTAAAAGATAAACAGAAGAAAAATCCTTTGCTTTAGGAACAATGTCTACAGTCAGCTAGCAAAAATCAGGGAGGAGTTTTGGGACAGCTCCCAAGTGTCCCCACATTGAACATACCTGGTACTGGCCTCTGCTGGAAGACACCACAGCATGGGACAAGTCTTGCCCAACTCTGGTTCATGACTGGGCACACTCTGAGTTCCTGCAAGAGCTGCACTTCCCACACTTCCCAGCACCAGCCCTGCCACAGACACTGCCAGCCCTTGGTGAATCACTTTCCCCTGCCCCATCGAAGACACTGATTCATGGTCACTTGGGGGCTGGTTTAGTACAAAAGTCTCACTTCCATAAATAAGAACAGTTCCTCATGGTTAAAACTCCTTTCTAAATGAACCATTGAATTAAAAGTACAGCTGAGTGGGGGTTTTTCTTGGAAGGGGCTCCCTCCAAGCCAATGCATATCCTTTGTTCCCCATCCTGTTGAGCAACAGAGCAATCAGATGCTCACACTCAGCAAGAGTGATTGCACACAACCTGTCTGGCTGCTCCTGAGGCAAGCAGCACAGAATCCATTTCAAATGGGCCAGCACCCTGATGGTTTGCATGCTTTTATCTGACTGGTGTCCCTTTGAAGCTCCTGTGTGGAAGAAGATTGGCCTGATAAGTGTTTTTCCTTTCTTTTCAGTACTGACTCTGCCATCATTTGATGGTCAAGGTATGGCTTGCTGCAAATCCAAACTGAATCCTTCCTCCACAGCCATGTTGAGAAGCAAAGATAAATCATAAACTGCAGCTGAAACCTGAGTGGGAGAAATGCACTTCTGTGCACTCACTGCACTGGGGCAGCAGCCCTTGAGATGCCTGAAAGAGTCAAAATTTTTAAGAAATTAAATTTAGGAAAAAACCCCCCAAATAAACAAATTCTTGCTTACACGTGTCATTTAAGCTGCTCAGGGTAGTTTAAAAGCAAGCAGGTTTGGGTCATGGTTCTCTGAAATCAAATTTGCCCCTGACAAAAAGGGACTGGCCCAGACCTCCAGATACTTCTCCTGGCAATAAACTCCAGTCTTATTATGAAAGGATGAATCACAGTCACAGGTGTCTGGGCAACAATCCCTGGGAAGGTCTTAGGGCACGGATTTCAGTGGATCTGAACCCAGGATTCCTTTGTGAGCTCATCGTGGTGAGCCCTTGCAGTGTAATTTGGCACCCTGGAAGGACAGACAAGGAGACACTGGGATGTGGGGAGGAGATGTGCATGCACCGTGCTCCTGTGGGACAGCAGGCAGCAAACACCACTGTGCAGGGTCTGAATCCCCAGATCTGCAGGCACCAAACACCACTGTGCCAGGGGTCTGAATCCCTCAGATCTGCAGGCAGCAAACACCACTGTGCAGGGTCTGAATTCCCCAAACACCACTGTGCAGGGTCTGAATTCCCCAAACACCACTGTGCAGGGTCTGAATCCCCCAGATGTGCAGGCAGCAAACACCACTGTGCAGGGTCTGAATCCCTCAGACACCACTGTGCAGGGTCTGAATCCCACAGACACCACTGTGCAGGGTCTGAATCCCACAAACACCACTGTCCAGGGGTCTGAATTCCCCAAACACCACTGTGCAGGGGTCTGAATCCCCCAGACATCACTGGGCAGGGTCTGAATCCCCCAGATCTGCAGGCACCAAACACCACTGTGCAGGGTCTGAATCCCACAGACACCACTGTGCAGGGGTCTGAATCCCTCAGACACCACTGTGCAGGGGTCTGAATCCCTCAGACACCACTGTGCAGGGTCTGAATGCCCCAAACACCACTGTGCAGGGTCTGAATCCCACAAACACCACTGTGCAGGGTCTGAATCCCACAAACACCACTGTGCAGGGGTCTGAATCCCTCAGATGTGCAGGCACCAAACACCACTGTGCAGGGTCTGAATCCCCAAATCTGCAGGCAGCAAACACCACTGTGCAGGGTCTGAATCCCCCAAACACCACTGAGCAGGGTCTGAATCCCACAAACACCACTGTGCAGGGTCTGAATCCCCCAGATCTGCAGGCACCAAACACCACTGTGCCAGGGGTCTGAATCCCCAAATCTGCAGGCAGCAAACATCACTGTGCAGGGTCTGAATCCCCCAAACATCACTGTGCAGGGTCTGAATCCCCCAAACATCACTGTGCAGGGTCTGAATCCCTCAGACACCACTGTGCAGGGTCTGAATCCCACAGACACCACTGTGCAGGGTCTGAATCCCACAGACACCACTGTGCAGGGTCTGAATCCCTCAGACACCACTGTGTGTGCAGGGGTCTGAATCCCACAAACACCACTGTGCAGGGTCTGAATTCCCCAGATGTGCAGGCAGCAAACACCACTGTGCAGGGTCTGAATCCCCCAGACACCACTGTGCAGGGTCTGAATCCCACAGACACCACTGTGCAGGGTCTGAATCCCACAAACACCACTGTGCAGGGTCTGTCTGAATCCCTCAGACACCACTGTGCAGGGTCTGAATCCCCCAAACACCACTGTGCAGGGTCTGTCTGAATCCCTCAGACACCACTGTGCAGGGTCTGAATGCCCCAAACATCACTGTGCAGGGGTCTGAATCCCCCAGATCTGCAGGCAGCAAACACCACTGTGCAGGGTCTGAATCCCACAAACACCACTGTGCAGGGTCTGAATCCCACAAACACCACTGTGCAGGGTCTGAATCCCACAAACACCACTGTGCAGGGTCTGAATCCCTCAGATCTGCAGGCAGCCCAGGCTGTTCCCTCAGCATCACCCTCACTCCTTCACTCCACACTAAGCTGTCACCTCAGCTCTAGGCACAGAGGCTTGGCAGCCTTTTGGTTCACTGATTCCCCAGATGTTCTCCAGCCAATATGTGGGCCCTTGCAGAAGAATCATCCCTGTGCATCCCCAGGGAACCTGCCTTTCTTACCTTGGATGCCCTAAAGGTAAATCATGGGCACACAGGGACTGTGTGTCCTGCAGCAGCCAGGAAAGCACAGCCCTGGAGCTGTGAAACATAAAATGCTGAAAATGAAATCGTCCCCATCAGCTCCTCCCTGGCTTAGCACTGACTTTTGAGGGGTGCTGAAGTCCATAATTCCATGAAGGAGAATCCAGTAAAGCCTCTTGCAGAGTGGTCCCTGCCTGCAGCTCCTGACACCTGCACAGATCCGGGGCCAGTTCCCACTTTCCATGCCCTCAGTTCTTGGGTCTGCAGAGTTTAATGCCTCTGCTCCCAAAGGATACATTGAGGAACCCCCAAATTTACCCTGCTTTCATCCCAATGGACCACCCAGCTGAAGGAAGTTTCTAGAGGAGCTGAGTTAGCCATAAACTATAAAAGCAGCCCAACTGTGCTCGAGTCAAACCAAGGGCAACGTGCCATCAAAATCCTCCCCGTTAAATTAAAATACAGGGTTGGGTTACTTTTTGTTTGCTGAAGCCAAGAAGAGGCAATTCTTCCTGAGAGGGTAGAAACGGGGGACAGCTGCTAGAAGAGCAGCTTGAAATCCAAACACACCACGTGGGAGAAGTTCACCTGAACAACCACCCAAGCTAAGGGAAATGCCTGTGATCAGGGATGATAACCAGGCACATCACCACATGCTGCAGCTCCCTGCAAAGGAACATTTCAATGGAGCACTTCACTGGAAAGGAGCACTCCTGCAAATTGCATCCACATACGTAAGCACAGCCCAGCAAACAAGCAGCTGGGGCAACCTGTCTGTGATTTTAAAGTGCAAAATACTTGGAACTAGAACCATGCAATGTGTGTAGCTTTACAGAGAACACAACTATTGCCAATGTTGTTATACACACTTCAGATGTATAAATGACAAAGTCCTACTGTTTAAAAAAACATGCCTGAGTGGAGCTAGATCAAATATCAGGACTGGTGATTTGCTTTCCCTTGGCCTCAGGCCAAGAGCTAAGGAAGCAAAACAAATTAAGATCTTTGAAAGAGTATCAAAATATTTGCCCGTGAAGACCAAAACACCAATTTTCACATGCTCCTTTCCCTGACAACATCGGGGCAGAGCTGTGTGCTCTGAAGGGAGTGACTCCTGTTTGCTTTCAACTATCCCGACTAGGAAATACCTGATCTAATCTCCTCCATCTAGGTGACAGGGCAGGAAAGACCTCGGAGTCTGGATCTGAAGCTCTCTATCCCAGCCTTCCTCACTGAATCCACTTCCAGCCAGCCGGGCTATAAACAGCTCGTTTGGTGCAGGCATTCCAGGGCTCTGGTCACTCTGGGCTGCCACACCAGGACCCAAGATGTGGATTCCCAAGCAGTGTGCCCTGCTGCAAGCCTGGGCTGCCACACCAGGACCCAAAATGTGGATCCCCAAGCAGTGTGCCCTGCTGCAAGCCTGGGCTGCCACACCAGGACACAAAATGTGGATCCCCAAGCAGTGTGCCCTGCTGCAGGACATAAGATGTGGATTCCCAAGCAGTGTGCCCTGCTGCAGGACATAAGATGTGGATTCCCAAGCAGTGTGCCCTGCTGCAAGCCTGAGCTGCCACACCAGGACACAAGATGTGGATTCCCAAGCAGTTTGCCCCGCTGCAAGCCTGGGCTGCCACACCAGGACCCAAAATGTGGATTCCCAAGCAGTGTGCCCTGCTGCAGGACACAAGATGTGGATTCCCAAGCAGTTTGCCCTGCTGCAAGCCTGGGCTGCCACAAAAATGAGTGGTCCCTGTTTCCCCCAGCCCATTCCTTGCCCTCCTTGCCCTGTGGCCTGGGGATGAAGGCAGAGATATTTGGGGGTGGTTTGCCTGGAGGCTCAGCAGGGTGACCAGCTGACCACTGCTCCTCAGTGGGATCCAGCCTCAGCTGGAATGGAGGATCCCATTCCCAGCTTTTGGGGATTGGGAACGTGGCTCAGGCTTCATGTGAGACCTTGGGAACAACCTCTGTCTGAAAGGGACTGGGATCAGTGATCCCCACAGTGCAGCTGCCAAGCAGTAACGCCCTGCTTTTAGCTCCTCACTAACCTGTGTGCCAGGAATCATCACAGAATGCTGGCAGCTCTATTTCCTTCCTTGATTCCATCTGCAGTCCAATAGCTCAGATTAAAGGTCCGTGTCCATCTGACCAGGAATCACACCTAGGCTGGAAATAGCCACGTTTTCCAGACTAGAGGCAGAGCTCCTTTAGAGGAGAAGAGCTTCAGCAGCTGCTGCAGATGCTCTGCCTGGAAAAGCCATGGCTGAGGAGAGCTGAAAGAGCAGGCTGGAAGGCCACAGGGGCTCTGCAGAGAGTGAACAGGATGCAGTGGAAGGCAGAGGCACAAAATGATTTCAGAAAAGAGAAATCCATCAGGGACAGGTCAACCTGAGAGCCTTGGATGCATTCCTTGCACAGGAAGACTCCAATCTCTAACCTGCTGGATTAGGGAAAAATGCCCTGAAGGAAAATTCACCCACCCAATACTCTCTTTTTTTTTCCTGAGCAGTTGGTACCTGGGGAAAAACGTACTGGGCTGGATGGTGCTTCCATGGGACTGACCCAGTGTAGTTCTTTTCCATTTTGGGGTTATATCCTCCAAGCCACAAAACTATTCTGTGATAAAGTTTTATACAACTTAAAACCAAGTATCAGCTCTCTGGAGTGTAGCCATCCTACAGAACATAATGGAACACTATAACCAGTTACAAAATTCCCTGAGATAGTAAAAAAATATAATCAACTGGAAAGATTGTCTAATTTTAGACTGGTTTCTCTGTACATCCTGATCTAATTCCCACAAAACCCCCCTGGTTTCATCTCCTGCATATTCTGCAAAAATTTTTATGTAGGATTTTTTTTTTTTTAGGTTTGAGATCCCAAATTCCTGCAGGCTACCTAGAGAGGCCTAAAAATAGTAATAAATTTGAAAATTGGACAAAAGGGGATTTAACACGCCAAGGACATGGCCTGGGGCTGGCATTGAGGCCGGCACAGCTTCCAAGTGAGTCAGGCAGGAAGTTTGCTCCTTTTCCCCCACTCAGCTACACAAGGAATATGGAATAAGGAGGTGGCAAGACAGGCTTGGAAGGGGCACAAACCACCTCTCAAGGCTTTCATCCCTTCATTTATAGAATCACAGAAGGGCTGGGTTGGGAGGGAGGTTAAATCCCATCTCTTCTATCCCCTGCCACGGGCAGGGACACCTTCCACTATCCCAGGTTTCTCCAACCTGGCCTTGGATATTTCCAGGGATTCAGGGGCAGCCACAGCTTCTCTGGCAAATTCCCTCCTTGAAATGTCAGTTAGGGCTCCTAGCAGCAGGCGAGCATGGGGTACATTTGTCCCTGAAGGTCTACCAGGAGGAGGAGGAGGAGGGAGTCTCCTGCAGGCAGATGTTTAGCTGCCACAGGACACAACAGGGCCTCTAAACAAAATGTGGATCCCACAAAACAGGCTGCAGGATCCTGGGGATCTCACAACCCACAGGCAGAACAAGCTGTATCCAATTGGTGCTTTCTCCCTTCCAGGAAAAATGGGTGCAAATGGCAGCCAATTAAACCCTTTCCACCTACACCACATCAGCTCCAAAAGTCAAACACGATCCCAGCAGAGCTCTCCGGGAAGCCTCGCTCGGCAGAGCTGAGCCCTTAATGGCACAATGTTGGGAAAAGCAGAAGTGCTGCGTGGGTGCCCTGTGAGCACCCTGGGAGCACTAATCACTTGTGCATATTGAATGGAATTGTCTCTCCACGGGAAAAAGCTCCCCTCAATTAGTGCAGAGTGACTCCCACCGTTCAATTTAGGGTTTAAATTTGGACAGGGAGAGATTTTCTTCCTGTTTTTGGTGTGTTGGTGTTTTTCCCTTTCATGTAAACCACGCACTTCCAAAGAACCCATGGATAAGGCATTACAACAAAATATGTGCAACCGTGATTCTGGCACCTTCTTTTTGGTGGGATGCGTTTTTCCAGGAGCACTGATCAGCACAGCTAGTGACAACCTGCAGTACATTTAACTTACAGAAACCACGGTGTTCATGCAATGGAATGACAGCTGGATTCAGGAACCAAACACCAGGGCACAAGGGCCATCCCTGTGGTCTCAGGCTCACCCTTCTGGCAGTGACCTCTTGGAAAAAACCCCAAACCACTGGCAAACACAACCCCAAAGTCTTGTGGGGACTGACTACAGGGATCTGGGCAGAACCTTCACTCCTGGCTAGGACAATCCATTAGGTGACTCCACGGAGCAGTGACACCTCACTGGCCCCGAGGCCAAGAGGGAAAGCTGCGTCCAACATCCCATTACACTCGGCCCTGGGTCACCTTTGTGTGGTGCCCTCATGGCCCTAAGATGTAACAATTATTTTGTGGGGTTGGGATGGGGGAAGCAGTTTTAAAGGCTGACCAAAACACCAATTTATAGCAGGAAGTGTTTTCCAGCAGGAGGACACACATGGCAGGCTCTGGGACAACGGGGTCAGCGAGAGTACAAAGATAAAAGTGCTGAAAGAGGGGGAGGGCAGAGGGAAACAGAACTGCCCCAGTGGCAGCTGGCACAGGCCAGCACAGTGCCAAGGAGCACAGTAAGAGCAGGGCAGTGACACAGCCTCGGCCCCCAGCACACTCCAGGTCAGCAGTGTCAAGGAAAGAGGAGCAAAGTGTGACTGGGGACGTGGTGCAGACACAGACCGGTCACTCCCCTCACCCCATCCAAAGACACCTCATCAGGCTCACCAAGGAACTCCTTTCACTTCGTGTGCAAATCTGGACTTCATTTCTGCCTTTTTAAACACTTAATGACAGTCATTTCCCTAAGCTTGCTCAGGCTAGGCTGGGGCTGACATGACTTCATTTCTGACAACTATCTTATACTTACAGGATGCTGCTGGGATTAAAGACTTGGGAGGAGGAATTTTGACCTTTGCAAAGCTTTAATTTTGTTGAATTTATCCGTGGTAATAATCACTGCTAAGACTCCTTACAGCCATCATCTCCAGTCTTGGGAGACACATCTAGTGAAACCAGCCCCACGAAATAATTTCCCTGGGTACGGCTGAGGCCTCACAAAATACTACTTAAATTCCAGACTTTCACTACATGCCTCAGAGGAATCTTCTGAATGCCAGGATAGGCACCAAGAAGAAAAACAAATGCTTGGCTGCTCATCACTGACTCTTTTTCCTTAAATACACTCGAAAGCAGGCTGCAGGCAGCAGTTGCACCCAACAATCTTCAGGAAAGCTGTTAAGTCCAAGGCTGCCAAAACCCATCTAAGCTTTTTTTTTGCTTGTTGTTCTCTAGGTTTTTATCCTGCACTGGCTCACCAAAGGCTTTTCACCTCTGAGCATGAAGAGCTGATTCTGAAGAACAAAGCTGCTGTTGTGGGATGCTGCAGCATCTGTTTCAGCATGTCAGTTTTATATTTAGCAGCAGCCCATCTCCACAGATCAAGCACAAGCAGGGAGACCCTGAGCAGCCCCATCCCAGCAGCTCCCACGAGTCAGTGCCAGCAGGTGGGGGGCACAGGCCCCTGGTGTTTGCTACCCAGTCTGGGATTTCGGGCACTGCTGTCCTGCCAGCAGCTCAGGGAGCAGCAGGATCTGTGCTGGTCAGCCTCTGGCCTTCACCAATGTGCACCTCTCCCCTTTTTCTGGGTCAGGCATGTGCTGCACAGCATGCAGGATGAGCCAGGCCATGGCAGCAGCCCTGCCCCATCCCTGCTCTGTGTCCTCAGGCCATGCTTGTGAGCCAGTTCTAGAGAATGGTGCATGTAAAACACACCACTGCCAGCTCTTCCACCAGGCAGCTGGACCTCTGCTCTCAGAAGATCCAAATGAATTCAAACAGAGCACAATCTGCCCACAAAAGTGTGTGCCAGGCATGGCTGGGAGAGGAGGGCAGCGTTTGGAACTCCTTTCTGCCCCTCTCTACAAGTCATCTTCCACTGAACAGCCAGCAGAACCACTGCCTGCAGCCTGAGGCAGGAGCTCCATCAGACAGGACAGGGAAAGCAGGGCAACGTGTAGGAAAGGCCCAAGATCACAGGAGGGGCACCTGACAGCAAAGCTCCTCTCGACTCTGTGCTGTCCCTGGCTCAGAGGAGCAGCATCCTCTCCATACCTCTCCATGCCCCATCATTACCCAGTTTGCAGCAGGCCTGGCAGTGCCAGCGCTGTTTTGGGGAGATGTTTTGCACAGACACGAACATCAGCTTATTGGAAGAGTGAAATATCAGCCTAGTGAGTGTTTAGCATGGAGGGAAAACACTGACAGGTTTTTTCTTTTCCTCCAGCCACGAGAGCAGGCAGGGGAGAGTGACAAGGCAGGGAGGGCAAAAGGGGGACACAACTCTGCAGAGCAGTGATCAGTTTTGGCAGCTACCCTGGAAAAAAAGGAACCGTCAGCACTGCAAAACACGCACGGAAATCTTCTGCTGGCAAAGGCACATTTCCCTTTCTCAGAGGCAGTGAAGAGTGGAAAAGGTCCAAGGGAGAGCTGCAGATAAGGAAGGGACAGTGATGGAATTGAGCCAGCTCTGGAGACTGGCTACTTCAGCTCTCTGCTGGAAACAAAGGAGATGTTGAAGGAAAACACAGCCTGGGAGAACCCAGAAAACCTTCATCTACAGACCCTGCCCAGCAAATGCCAAATCACAGAAGAAAATTGCCTTACCTGGGTGGTTTTGGCCCTCCTGCCTTGCATGCTGCTGCTATGGCTCATCTGGGGGTTGGTGGCCCCTTCGGAAAGGCAGTGGGACTTCCTGCAGGGCAGCGTGTTGTAGTTACTGTAGGAGGAAGGCGCGTCCTCGGCGGTGACCGAGGCCATCTTATGGCTCCCGAGCTCGGGGATGTCGGACACCAGGTTCCGGCAGTACCCCCCGAAGGCGTTCCGGGGGCCCCCGTTGATGGCGGCGCCGGGGCTTTTCGGGGAATACAAGTCACTCATGGAGTTGGCCCGCTGGCAGGCCACCAGGGGCTGGGGGCTGCCGCCGGCCTGCGGGCCCTGCGCGGCCTCGGCGTCCTTCTCCTCGGCCAGGCCCAGGATCTCCTCGTTGCTGGTCAGGTGCTCCTGGCTGAGGTCGGACAGCGAGAACTCCAGGCTGTCCTCGCGCCAGATGTCGGCCGACTTGGAGCGCTTCTTCTTGAAGCTGGCCGCGTCCACGAAGGCGGTGCCGTTGGCCGCGTAGCGCAGCGCGCGCCCGTCGCCCTCGGCCAGGAAGGGCGGCTCGTCGCCGTAGAGGCGGCTCTCCTCCGAGCCGGGCATGCTGTGCACAGAGGCGGCCGTCAGCACCGTGCTGCTGTCCACGCTGGGCGTCACCGACGAGTCCGTGTGGTAGGACACGGGCCGCAGGCCCATGTCCACGCGCTCCACCCACATGGCGCTGCCGAAGTCCTCCAGGTTGGCCTCGGGGGCGAAGGGCTCCAGGCCGTTCTCGGCCAGCGACTGCGGGATGCTGGGCGTGCTGCTGGAGCGCGTGCTCACCTCGGAGTTGCGGTGGATGATCTTGCCCGAGGAGGCGTGGCGCGTGCGGCGCGAGGCCTTGCTGGAGAGGCGCAGCGAGCGCGACGTGTGCTTGCGGCCCAGCCCCGGCTGCTTGTCCCCGTAGAAGGCGTGCTCCACGCTCTGGCTCTCCGCGTTCCCCATGGCGTCACGGTCTGCGAGGGACACAGCGGGCACCGTTAGGGGAGGGAGGCACACGGACACCCCAAAACACCAACAGCTGCTTTTTTAATTTCATGAATTACCGAACCTGTCCCAAAACCTACACCGCACGCTCTCGCAGGGGCTGCCGTGACTGCAGCAGTAATCCCACAGAATTAATTACGGGAGCCAGCGGCTGTACCAGCGAACTTAGAAATACAGTTACATCAGAATGTAGCAAACAGCCAGCCAGCTCTGCTGGTGCAAAGAAAGAGTGCAGAAGAGGGAAGGACTGAACCCTGGAGCTCGGTGTGAACTGGAACCAGTTTAGCACCGCAGTGCCATCTCAGCTCTGTGCACAATCACCTGACTCTCAGCATCAGCGTTGTCATTCCAGCCAACAGACTCAAAAAATCAACAGCTCTTGTTTATCTCCGGGTAACAGATGCTGAAAAGTAGAGGGATGTACACCTTTATCTGAGATTTCACCTTTTTTTTTGGCTAGGAACTGCAAAGTGAAGCACCAAATAGCAAAGTACAAATCCACCCATTTGGCAGCGAGCTAATGACAGGTTTGATTTCTGGAACAAAAAAACTGTGCAACATTAAGCAGGTACAGAGAGCCCCACACAAGAAAGCCATATTATGAAAAATAAATTAGCATGAGTGACTCAGACTATACAAAAATAACCTCTCCTTCCCACTCCCTCTGAAGCAGATAAGCAGATCTGAGCTCTTTGATCTGAGCTGGAACATAGGGATGGGGTTTGTGTCCCCAGCCCCAGCCTCCTGCATTATTCAGCTGTGCACATCCCGCCGTGGAACAGGTTTCCCATCCAGGTGGTGGGAGTGATGATCTGATTCAACCTTGGAAAACACTTAGAGGTCTGTGATCTCACTCAACAAATGTCAGAAATATTTTATCAGTAGTATTGGGTCCTTCCTTCTGGCCTAACAGCAAGAAGAAGAATAAGAAAAGTAAATGCCAAAGTTCAAAATTAAACAGGAGACCCTGAATTACACACAAGACAATTACATAGAAAAAATAGGCCATCAATCCTGAAAGGAAATTCCAAGACATAACTTCTTTGTTTTGAGGTATTTCCATAAGTTTTGGTTGAGAATAAAAAAGCTGTCCTGACAGTAAAATAATCTGGAGTTTTTAATTTCTTGGGGCAATTTCTCCTTTGCCAGGATGCTGAGGGGTACCGAACCAGCTGCTGGCAGAATGAATGCAACCACACATTTTCCCTCACTATCTGTATACACAGAATTGCTGCTGCACAGAACTGAATCAGCCCTACATAAACACATGGAAAGTGAGGAACTGATGGCACTAAACAACAGGACAACACGGCAGAACTGAACTGTGCAGTGACACTTCTGACCACAGCAAAGAGGACTGTGCCTCTGCTCCTCTACCCAGCAAAGCTGCCCATGGCTGAGACTAGAAGTCTGTTTAGTGCTGGAGCAACAGGCAACACCATAAATATCTGGGCATTTCTGTATTGAACATCAATACAATTGCACATGAAGTAAACTACAGCAGGAAATGCCCTACATCTACTGAAATGAATGGCAGAACTCCCTTTGCCTGCCATGACTTGTTTAGAAAAATAAATGCGCTGAAGCAAGGGCAGGTTTAAATCTTAAAACAAAAAAGCAAAAAGCAGCTTTATCAATCCCTAGACAAGGGTTTATTACCTCCTAAGAGCTACAGCTCTTTGATACAGATTGAAAAACAGCCAGCTTTTGCTCATAGAACATTTTAAAGCACAAAACCTGCATCTTTTTTTCTGCAGATATCTAAAACCAGACCTTAATGCTTCCGTCCTGCAGAAGAAACCCTCTCGGGGCAATGCTTTCGCTGCTTTGGTTGCTGACCATGCTTCCATCCAGCAGAATTTCCACCAGCTGCACAGCCCAGCAGAGCCTGCAGCACTTATCCCCAGTCTCCAGCCATCTATCCCATCTCCAGCCAACCCTTCTCATCCTAAGGAGAATGAGCAGTTTTAAAAGTCCTCTTGAAACCTGGAATGATTCATTACCTTCCGACCACACCAGGCAAGACTTCCCCCAGCCAGAAAAGCAGCAGGACCACAAATGGCCTTGGTGAGGAAAGGAGCAGCAGCTCAGGCAGCATCCCGGGAGGAAATAACACTCTCCTGGAAGGAGGGAAGTCTTCTCTCCACAGAAGGAATGTTCAGAGAGTGATTTCACACAATGAAGTATCTGCTAGAGACTGGCAAGAAGTGTCAGACTTCAAAGCAAAGAGCTGACCTTTTTTAACTCTGTGGATTGGCACTTTGTTTGAGGACATTTGCAAATCCACAAACAGCCATCAGTGAGCCCACACCTCACTCCTGCACCCTGGAAAGGCCCTGTCTGATCCCTCTGAATTCCCAATGCAAGAACGCTGCCCAGTGGGTGCAAGAGGGCTGCAGGCAGCGCAGCTGATCAAGCTGCAGCCACGCAAGACAGTGCCATCCCCAAGTTTGTCACCGTCCCCTGGCAGAGCCCATCTCCCCTGGGAGATGCAGGATACAGCTTGGGTGGGACAGTCCACCCCACCAGATCAAGCTGAGGGGGGGTCCTCTGAAAGGGACCCCCATCCTACCTCCTCACCCCCATTTCTGCCTCCCTTCTGCACTGCTGCCTGAGCATTCCCACCAGTGACCCTGAACCTAATCAAGTGCTCATGCAGCAAAGTCCACTAAAACAGCAGAGAATAAATCCAGGGACGGCAGGAGGAAGAAAAAAGAACAAAAAGAAGAGCTGATTAGTTCGTTTTTGCTGAGCTAGCAAGTTGGCCTGGCACGTGCCAGGGGCTGCACAAGGGTGCCAGTCTGGGGACACAGCAGGGACAGGACAGGTCAATGCCTCTGGAGGGTGACGCAGCAGCCAGGAGGGACAGTGAGTGACATCTCCTAGTTTTTTGGCAGCAGGGAGCTGTGAGGTGAGCTCAGGCAGATGTGGAAAGGCAGCCCTGAGAGAGGGGAACAGGCATCCTCAGTGAGCCGGAGCTGGGCAGGGGAGGGGAGCCCCAGCCTCCCCCTCCCACGGGCCACAGCAGACACCCTGGGGCAACAGCGTCTCAAACTGCTCAGCCACGACTGCCAGATGCTGCCTGTCTGTGGCTTAACTGCATTTAGCACACTCAATGAAAAAAATCTGTATCAAATTAAGAAAATGAGTAATGTTAATGGGAGCTGCACGCAAGTGCTGGTAGGACAAAGGCTCCCCTTGTTAGCTGGGGCAGCCAAACGCAAAGGCCACCATTAAAGACCCATCAAGGTACCACCAGGATATGACACAGATCAAGTGTGACACATCTCCACACTTTGGACAGGTCTGTGGTGGTGTGGGGAATCTGCTGTGAATTACCCTGAACCTCGCAGAGATCAGCACGGGGCCACGCGCTGCGAGCGCTGGCTGGACGTCTTTCAGCAGAAAACGTTGATTCATCAGAACCCAAACTTTTTGTGGGAATAGAGGGCCTCTGACGAAATCTCTCTCTCTCTGGGAGGGAGAGGTTTGAAAAGCAAAGCAGGGACTCAGGCACGTCTCCTGGAAGAGGCACCAGCGCCCTGACTCAGGCGCTCAAGATCCAGATTCGGATCTGCAGCCCAAGCCAGGCAAATGAGGGGTGGCAACTTCTGCCTCCACATTGTCACAGAGGTGGCCTGACCACCCGTGCTGGCAAAGGGCTCTCTCTCCCAGAAAACCTGCTCCCTCCCGGTTCAGCACAGGGAAAATGTCAGAATCGTGCTGACTTCAAGAAGTCACCTTTAAGCCAGCTTGCACATCAAGAGACAGGACAGGGGGATGAGATATGTTTTCTGGAAGCCCAAACTTCAGACAGACATCAAGACTGGGCTGCCAGCAGGGAGAACACGAATTTTGCAGGAAAGCTTTGGAAAAACAGAGTTCCCAACGCTGGATATACTGGAAAAGCAGACTGAACTCCAGCTGAACTGCTGAGGTTTTGCTGGATGACTCTTACATGAAATGGTTGCACATAAATTATATCACATTCTAGATGACCACTGATGACAGCCCACTCAGAGAACATAATTTCCTTTAAAAACAGTAATTTTCCTTCCTCTTCCCCTACCCCAATATTAAATTATTTCTTAAAATAATTACAAAACCAGAATACTCATTTCAATTAAACCTATGTTACTAAGTCTTAAACCTGCAAAAGGTTGGACCGCTAGATTCCAGAAGCCTATCTGAAAAATACTAAATTTCCAACCAAATTTGAAGCACCTCACAAGACAACAGATTGCAAATTTAAAATTAGATTCTAGTGGGAGGCCCTGGTGACAAATCTGTATTTTTCTCCTGGAGCGTAGCTCGAAGGCTGTGAGAACCAGAACAATGATCAAATCCACAGCGGGCAGTGAGCCTACAGAAATAAACTTCTGCTAGAATCTGCCAGCCAACAACAAAGATTTTTACTGAACTCACCAGAACCACATAGAAAAATGTACAAGACTAATAACCAAGTGTGAACACACACATTTTATTGTCATTAAAATGTGCTTTTTCAAAAGGGCAATAGAGAGGCTGAAATTCCACAGAAAGCCTTTGAGTTTCTCAGAAACTCCAGCGGCGTATTTCATTGTTTTCACATCAGAACCTCTTAACCAGCCACTTCTTTTTTGTGAGCCGCTCTCACATGTGTTAAAGCACGGGATGGACTCCAGAAAGGCCCCGCAGGCAATTCGAGTAAGAGGAGGAGGGAGGGAGGAAGGGATGTCACCAGGAGCTGCTTGACAGCCCTTGAAAAGCCCCCGTGCTGCCAAGCCCGGGTACCCAGAACATGCAGCTCATGCCCTTCCCCTCCCCGAGCATCCCCGCGCACAGCAGAGCCCTACAGAAACACACAGGGACGCACATGTACCTTCCGAGGCAGTCCCGGTATCCAGCGCAACCTTCCCCCAGAGAGCTGTGGCATTTAGAGGTACAGAATTGCAAATGCCCCCAAAATGAGCAGTTACTGGGACTGCGGAAGCTGTCAGCACCTGCCACTCAGCGACTCCATTACTCCCGCGTCAGAGTCTATGACTACATGCCAAAAACCTGGGGAGAAAGGGGAGAAAAACAAATCAGACAAAGGGTTAGCAGGGAGGGCTCTACGGGAGCGTCTTCTGCCGGGGCCTCTCATCAGCACTTACCTAAGGAGCACTGGCAGTACAGCACGGAATGCTGTGCTCAAATTGGGATGATGGGATCTGATGGTGGCAGAATAAATGAAAAACCCAGTCAAGCACCGCCAGCCCCAACCACAGGACGCGGAGAGTTCCTCTTCCCACATCTCTGCACAACCCAAATCCCCCCAGACTTTAACATTCCCTTGCTGAGGCCGATCTGTCTCAGCTCAGGGCCAAAACCACACCTGCATCTGAAGACGACCACCAAGAGAGGCACCTTCCAACAAAGCAGGGCTGAATTTCTGGCAGCAAGGGGCCCAGAAGATGCTGGAAGGCCTCAGAGGAGATTTCTGTGCAGACTGTCTCATTTATGGAAAGGGCGGTTTTCCAGGCAGGGATTTCATTACCATTTTCCAAGGGTGAACCAGACATTGGGGCAGAGCATTTACATCTGGTTTTGTGGGCAAGGAAAGGATTCTCGGGTTAATTGTGCTCACAGAGGTGCAGATACAAGAGACTGGTCTGTGCTTACCTAGACCTGAGCCAAGTCCTTAGGACAGTCCTCAAGTCAGACACTGAGCTCACGTGGGTACCAAATGCCAGCCCTTTCCAGGCCTGGTACCACTGGTGAGCTCCTCTGAAAGCTCTAGGCCAGGCCTGGGAGAGGCTGAATGCATTCCCAATCCAGCTCTCACCCAACTCCTCCTTCTCTCAGCCAAGCACCAGCACTAAAACATCACCTCAACACCGCACACAAACTTGGGAGACTTATAAATTTCTCCACAGGTCCCAAGGAACAAAAACCTGGGGAGGGATTGCTGCTGCCCTTCATGTTCTTAAGAGCTGCTTGGTGGGGAATCCACTCTTGGCCAGATTCTCAAAAGAGATGAGAGTCACTGGCTCTTTGTAAAATTAAAAATATTCTCGTTTTCTTTCTCTTCCTTCACGTTCCTTCTTTGCTGCCCACCTCCCCCTCTTCCCCCAAGCTGTTGGTTGAGATCTGAAAAGCAGTTCATGAATTGCTCAGGAGCTGGCAGAAATTAATAAAATGAAGCTCATTTATATTGAAATGGACTCATTACCGTGCCAGCTGCCAATAATTTCCAAGAGGGGAATCTTGCTGACAAAAAAGGTCCTACAGGCAAGAGGCTCCCCACCTGCACCCACCACACAGGGGTGCTCCCTGTGCCACGAGCATTCCTCACCTCCCAGGAAAGGGAATTGTGACCATCTCTGTTCAGATCCGCCTGCTACTGCCCAAAAAAACCTGACCAAAAGAAGAACAAAACAAACACAGGCCAGCATTTCAACAGACTTTCCGCCCTGACATGGCTTTTGAGAAGTTGGTAACGCAGTAAAATCTGCTCCAGGGTGACACAAACTGGTCACTCCCCTGAGAAACCAGCTCCAAGGCAGCCTGTTCCACACCACCTGTGCTCCTCCAGCAAAACCCCTTCTCTCCTGGCAGTCCTTGGTTTAAAAGGGCATGGTTACACCTGGATCCTGTGTTATCCAAATCCTCACGCTGCTCCAGTGCATCTGAAGGGCTGGCAACGTCCTTTGCCATGAACAGATGAGTACTGGGCATGCACAGTACAAGAAGACAGAAGATTTATCCTCCCCCAGAAGACAAGGATTTATCCTTACCCATCGACTCTTTCCTGAAAAGTTTTGTTCCAATTAACTTCTACAACTCTGACAGTCTTTCCTAAATTAAACTGATTCATACTTTTCAAGAAGAACATCAGTTTTTCGTACTTTGTCTGACATTAATATGCACTGGAACAGTCCTCAGTGTCCTGGTTCATTCCAACAGGCCAGACCCTGCTGCAGCAGAATTTCTGGAGTTCTGAAGCAGCCTCCAGCAAATCCTTCCTTCCAGCAAGGTCTTGGAAGGTCCAACAGGGCAAAAAGTGATGCCCACACTGCTCATTCAGGAGGAGGGGCTGAAGCAAACACGAGCACAGCCACAGAGCCTTTTTGGACACGTTTGCTCCCACGGACACTGGCCAAGGGGGAAGCTGAGCAGTGACCCACCAGTCTGTTCTCAGGGGAGATGGACAGCTGTAAGCATTGACACATTGAACAACTGATCTGATTTAAACAAACCAGAACCAAATAAAGATTTTCAAACTTCTACCCTTGAGACAAAACATTCCCTGTCAGCACTGACTGCTCCTGACACACTCCGACACATCCCTGGTGTGTGTGAGCCAGCGCCCGCACACGTCAGCGCAGCTCCCCGCGTCCTTTGAAGGTCTGTGAGCAGCACAGCTGTATTTACTGCACAGCCACAACACAGTGCCTCCAAAAACCAGGCCAAGGAGTTCCCACAGGGCTCACCGTGCTGCCAATCCCGGCCTGGGGAGCGCAGGAAACCTCCACGGATGGATTAAACGCGGAGCAAGGAAGCAGAACAGATTAAAGGAGCACCTCGTTATTCTTCACATCTGCTACCTGAGATTCCAGGTACAGCAAAGAGCTCTGACTTCCACATGCTGGAGCAGTTTGCAATGACAAGAATCTGGAGAAAAATCCAGCACAGCTGTTTTCTTTTTGCTTGTGGATGCTTGACAGGATCATTAATGGATGAAAAATATGGAAGCTGTAGCTTTCTAAAAGCCTCCTTTTCAAAGCACAACCCTTCCTTTCCAGAATGAAAAAATGGCTCTGCAAATATATCCCCTTGTCCAGTGAACAGGAAAAGTTGGCGAGAAGGACGACAGCTCTCTTTCAATTCTATTTTTACTTTTTCATTTTATGAGGCATTATTTTTGTCAGATTTCAAATGCAATCAGTTGGATGTTAAGTAAATCTTCATCCAGTTTGGAGAAGCCCTCGGTAACTCTACCATCAAGCAGGATGCACATAGAGAGACAGGAAGCAGTAGGAATTCCATACAGAACCCATTCAATATTCACCAGCAGCTCTGGGCTGTGTTCCCCACCCACAATCCCAGTTCCACGCCATTGTAACTCCAGTGTTCAATCCCACCTCCTGAAATGGAGAATCAGGCCCTTGATTTGTGACTGCAGGCCACACTTTGTTAGTTAATAGTTAGTTAGTTAATATGAATTGCTGCTGAAATCAGCCCAGCCAATGCCCTGCCCTGAGACTGAGGTAAATGCTCTCCTGTGCTCCAGGGCTCTGCTGGCCTGGCAGCTCTGCCTCTCCCCATCCCATATCCCTGGGCTGCCCTCTGCAATGGGAAACCCACAGGAGAGGGAGCATAAAATATCCTGAGCTGGAAGGGACCCACAGGGATCAGAGTCCAGCTCCTGGCCCTGCACAGACACCCCAGCAAGGCTCCAGACCCTTCACCATCCTCGTGTCCCTCCTTTGGATGCTCTTCAGCAGCTTTAGATCCTCCTTAAACTGTGGTGCCCAAAGCTGCCTCCACGCCTCGAGGTGAGGCTGCACCAGTGATGGATCTCTGGATGGATGGAGGATGGAGAAAAAACTGCTCTATGCCCAGGCCTTTGTTCAGAAATGCAATTCAGAAATGCTCCGAGCTTCCCCACTCTCCATCTAGACACTGAGCCCCGAGACCAACCTCAGAGCATTGCAGAAGCTGGTTGACTTTTAAAGCAGAGAAAATAAATGACAAACGTGCTCCTCTCTGTGTTTTCTTTCTATGACATTTAAAATGCCATAGAAGCCTTTTGTTTGTGAGAAAAATTAATTTCAAACCGAGCACTGCTCGTGAGGAAAATTAATTTCAAACCAACCACAGCTTATAGTACCTGTTGAGGGGAATGGCTGCTCCTGCAAGTGGGGACTGATGACAATGACCATGCAGAAAGGTTGGAGATCCATCCATCCATCCATCCCCAAGGACAGGCTGGTAGAGCTTCAGGGCAAAAGCTCTTTGCAAGCTTTGTCTCGCTAACACGCAGCCTCCGTGTCTGTCACGGCTGGGAGAACAATGCTGGTGATCCTCCAGATGAAGAGGAGGGCAAAGAAAAATAAACCCACATTCCCTTTGAGAAGAACTCCTAAAGGGGAAGGTGTGGGAAGCCCTGCTCCTCCAGCTGCAGCACCACCCCTAGGACAATTGCCAAGGGAGGGAAGAAAAGGCAAAAAGAGAGGGAGGGAGGAAGGTTTGTCAAGAGCCCTTAAACCTCCACAGAGCCAACAGTCAGCCATCCCCAAATCCCAGCTAGAGGAAACAAAACCAGGAGCACAGCACTGAGAAAGCACCGTGGGGCCTTGGCAATAAATTAATGGAAGAGCAGAGCAGGTAGCCCAAGGGAAAGCCCCCTCTCCAGGGTTTCTCTATTTATAGAGGGGATGTGAATAATTGACACGGCTGTGGGTTTGTTTGTTTTTCAATCATTTTTACAACTACCCGAGCATGTCTTAACTCTTTCTCCTTCCCTTCCCTTTTATTTTTAATGGTGGGAAAATCCCCCTTTCTACCCTGAGGGGAATCTGCAAGGTTTTACACGTTTCCAGCAAAGGGCAGAACGGGGGAAGGATTCTAATTTCAGATCATCAGACATAAGCAAATCTATGGGAAGCCACGAGGGCAACTCCCTGGAGCCTGTGGGGCAGACTAAGCCCAGCCACCAGGGCTGCAGGGAAGGAGGAGCCCACTTGGCCTCCATGGAGGCTGCGAGGACTGTGTGTACATTTATATCATACTTGAAAACCTAAAAGAATTCCCAAAATGCAGCTGAAATAAAAAATAAGGTGTGGTTTGTTTATTTACCTTTGGGTTCTATGTTATTGTTATTACACTTTGCTTAAAAAGTGTTTCTGCTTGTGCCAAATGAGCAGAGAATGCTGATACACAGCAAGGGTGGGACGTGCCAAACGCACTAAAAAGATTGAGAAGTCCCAAGAAAATGTTCAGGCCAGGAGACAGAACTCCAAATGGATCTGTGGGAGCTCTCATTGTACAGCCAAGGAGTGGGACCTCGCCTGCACAGAAGAACCACCCAGCACCACAGGCTCCAGCAATAAAAACTGAAACCCTTGGCTCGAGTGACCGACAAGACAGGATGTGAAGGATTAAAATGTTGTGGAAAAAAATTAAGGGCAGTAATTGTGGTAGGGGGGAATTGGAGAGGAAGTGCTTAGTGTATCTCCTCGTTTAAGCACTGAGGTAAGTAATCTGATTTTCAAGCAATGCCAAAGACCTCACACAGATCATTAAGATGGTGCCTGAGATATGAAGTATCTAATTTTAGACACCCTGACTTAAGTACTCGGGAGGGATTCCAGAGGTCTGCGGAAAAACCGGTGTGAAATACAACTCAGGCAGAGGCCCCATCAGCAGAGCTTTCCCTTTCTGGTCCCTCTCTCTCTGAGGGAGCGTGAGGAACCTCACTGAGCACCAGAGCTGTGGAAGGTTTCTCAATTACTGCTTTAGAAAGGACAGCACCGTAACTTCCATGCCGAGGCCACAAGGGAAGCACAGTAAGGAAAAGGATTGAAGCAAAGGATGTCCTCTGCAGATGACAGCATGCCTTGCACAAGTTTTGGCACCAGGATCTCTCTGTGAGCTTGTGCTTTTAAACCAGCACTGCTTAGGACTCGTCCTTCACTGAACCTGCACTGGGGTGGGATGGAGAGGCCAGCAGCTGCAGCACTGCAGGCAGGGCTGGATTCCTGCTGCCCAGAGCTCCCTTCTCTTCGTGAACACCACTCTCATCAGCTGCACAAACACCCAACACAGCCACATCCCAATGGGAAAGGGTACTGGGTGACTAAGGAGGAAAGCTGTGTCCAACCAGCAGCATGCATGCACTGAACATCCCAAACTCACCCAAACCAGGAGTTCATTGCATGACTGTCAGTGGCAGCACGGTTCTCTGGTGGGATAGGGACAAGTGAAGATGCTGAGGCAGCCACTGACCAGGCCCAAAGCCAGGACTCCCCACAGGACTCTCACCCTCAGCGCTGCCAGAGACAATGGGAGCAACAAAAAGGAGCCCAAGCTTCCCAAAACCCAATGGGAATGCTGGCTGCTGTTTGATCAGAGCCTGGGAGGAGCAGGCAGCAGGTGCCCAGGTGGCTGCTGTGTCACCTCCTGCTATCAGGGCAGCTCTCCCAGGCGGGCGTTCCCATGGCACAGCCCCGCTCCTCCAGCGGGCAGAGACGGAGAAACCACGGATGCAAAGCTCGGCTGGTCGCTACCAGCTTGGCACTGCTGAAGGTAAATGAAGCATTCAGCTTTTATCTTGCACGTCCTGACAGAACCTGATGGCTTCGGTTCATCTGGGCTGACCGGTTTCAGTCACGACTCGTCCATCACATCTCCTCACACGGCTCTTCCCCGAGGGAGGAACACACAACTCCAGGGCCACATGCTTGGGAGGTGCTTCCTTATTTAAGAGGGGACAAAACACACCAGGGATGGAAATCCCAGGAGAAGACACCCTCGGGGCTCAGGGGGTGAGCCCCCACCCTGGGAAGAAGTGGGAAGGGAGCAGAGCCAGAAAAAGGATGGATCAGCAAACACTCTGGAAAGGAAAAGCCAGAACTACCAAAAGCCAGGCTAAGGCAGCTCAGGGTGGAAAGCTGATACCCATCAGCTCTGAGTGTGGCCTGCAACTGAAATGAAGGCTTTGCCTCCTTTTCCAAGGAGTGCATGGTGGGGAGAGGCATGTGACTCACCACATCTGAGGTTATCAGGAGCAAAATCCAGAGTTTAAAATGTGCCAGTCAGCAGCAGCTTTCAATCTGCATCCCAAAACCATGAGAGAAGCAACCACAGGGATATGGGCAAGAATTTTTATATTAAAACCTGCGGATCAGGATCCTGCCTGGGACTGCAGAACAAGCGATCCCAGCAGTGATGTATCCATCTGTCTGTCAATGGAATGCAAGGCTGGAGAGCGCAGCTGAGAGATGGAATCGGGAATGACACGGGAAGAAACGAGAAACTGAATTAATTTCTGCCTGCTACCCTTGATCACTCCCTGCAAGAAGATGACCCATTTTCCAGAGGAGGACAGGCAGAAGACACCTTTCCAGGAAACTACTAGTGGAGCTGAAGATGACAAAAACTGGCGCAGGAATTATGATCTGCATAAGAGACTTTGCACAGAGGTCGTGCTGAGGAGAGAATTACCTCACTCAAGTTTTTTTCATGTTTTCTATGCTGATACATAAAAATGAAATGTGCTGAGGACACAAAGTTGGGAAAAGTCACAGACAGAACAGACCTTTTGTCTCATATTGATCCCAGAGGGCCAGGAGCTCCTGGTGTGACAGAAATGCCAAGAAAAGCAAATGTAAATCAAAGGATGCACCAAGCAGGACTTGCCTGGCAGAAACAGCAGACTGATGCTGCAGAAGACACTGACCTCATGCAGTCCTCATCATGGCCAAGGTTAACAGAGACCAGACACCTTCAGCAAAAGCGAGGCCAGAGTGAAGCTTCACTCCGAGAAGAGTTCAGGACAACAGAGCTGCTCTCAAATGGAACACAAGCAGAGAGGCAGCCGAGCAGCCCCAGTGCATCCAGCTGGAGGGTCAGGGGCTGAACACTGCCCTGGACTCCTGACCAGCCTCGGTGAGACCCACAGATCACAGCTGCACACAGGGACACAGCTCGTCCTTCCCAAACTCAAGCTGTTCCTCAGCAATAGGGAAAAAACAACAACGAATCCCCCACGGTTTGGCAGCACCGCAGTTGGTCCAGGTCCTCCTCTGGCTTTGCAATCTGTGGTCAATAAGAGGAGAATGTTGTTGCTGGCACGCAGGAGCTGCCTGTGAGCGCTGCCAGGTGACCAGCTGCAGGGCTTGTACCTGTGAGCTCTGACATCCTGCACAGCACACTGCCAAAACCAGCTTCACTTTAGTTCTCCCTTGAAAATCACTCAAAAAGTAGTGCCAGAGAAGGAGCAAGGAGAGATGTTCCAAATCCTAGCGGGAATATTTCAGCACCAGGCTCCCGCTGCCTTTTCATGCAGTTACTCCGGGGTATAGTCACAGAAACAAAACACTGAGCTGAAGCATGAAGAAGTGGGATTTTTTTAGGCACTCTAAAATATGTGCCAGAAACGCAAACTCCTCACAAAACAACAGCCATGCCTCCTCCAAATGCCAGGTTGGTGAGGTATCAGCCACACCACCAAACAAAAACACAATAAATCTACACTGCACTTGAATTACTGGCCATGGCACTCAGTGCTCCGGGCTGGAGACAGGTTGGACCTCACAACCTTAGAGGTCTTTTCCAACCTCAGTGATGCTGTGATTGATATTTTCAGCAGCAGCAGCAGCAGCAAGTGCCATTCCATCATTTCAGTGCTTCACGTTGGCCCAAAATAGACTAAAATAACCAGTTTCCTCTTCACATTTAAAGAGCAGTTGATGATTTTAGTGGCTGCAAAAGCCACTGGTATTTTCTGTGGCATCATTCCCAGGCCAAATGAAAACAAACCCTGCAGTAGATGCACGCTTGGTGTATCTGTGGACACACTGACCACAGTCACCTTGCCTGTGCTACAAGGGAATTTCTCAGCCCACCTGAGCTCCCAACAGCTCCTCAATTCACCTGAATGGCTTCTGTCCCCCAACAGAGCCCCCTGCAAGCTGCAGGGACATCCAGCCTTTCCCAGTAACTTCCCAGCACTGTTTTTGTCTGCATGCACACAGCCCCCACTGTGTTACTGCCTAAAGCAACTTTTACTCTAAGGGGTGTTAAAAATAACATCAGGGACCAGGAATTTCCTCTTGAAAGATGCTTTCCCACCCTCCTGAGCCAAAACCACCAGCAGAGGTGACTCCCCCGTGCCTTCCACTCCACCAGCAGCCACAGCCACATCTCCACACTGATCCTACAGCCCCAGGCCAGAAGCAGAAACTGTTTTTGCAGTGAGAGGATCCACCTCAGACACAAAGCCACTGCTGCCATTTTCAAGGGAAGCCCTTGAAAGAAGGGACAAAAGAGAGAAGCAAAGGACACCTTTACAACAGAGCTAAACAAAGACTCTGTGGTTCTGCACCAGCCCTTGCATCTCTTTTTGGGAGGCAACAGCCTTTGAGCCAGTTCAGGGGTTCTACCTTGAACTTTTCCGCTCTCTACTACAGAGTCTGCCCTACAGGTGCTCTGGAGACCTCTGGATGTTTTGCCATCAAAGACAGTCTCGGTCTGAAAAGATCTCCTCATCACACATCATTGATGGGCTGTACATCTTTTCAGGTCACTCATGAGCAATAACAAAATATTTCAAATGCAATTCCCTTCTTTACTTGTTTTCTTAGGTTTTTTCCACCACTTTTCAGAGCTGATGTACCTACATGAAAAGAGGGGGAAGAGGTAAAAAACACCGTATTTTTCACTTCGTTATTTACAGTTTTCAATCAACTCCTACAAAATCTTTCTCAAGACTCTATTCCCTGTACGTTAAAGGAGAAAGGAGCGCTCTGTGCAGCGCAGGAATCAAAGCACAGTCTTGACACCGAGCCAGATCTACATTACAAATATTTGCCAGCACAGCTGTATTCACTGCTGCGATGGGACACGACCTCTGACTGTGCCTGCAGAGGCCACTGCAATACAGTTACAGGAGCAAAATGATGATGTGACTTACAGTAACTCAGCTTTTTTTAAGTCCCAAAGAAAACCAAGCTCAAGATAAGCTCCTCCAGCAGCAGCACCGCTTTGCTGGCGTGACACAACGACACAAACGCTCCCAGTTTTTCTGATGGCTTCCCGTGTGCAGGGCTGCAGCAGGGACGGGCAGAACCCTCAGCTCTGCCAGGGGAAGAAGTGTCTCCCTCCCTGCAGAGTGCTGACTGCAGCCTTTCCTTCCAAAGGGAGCTGCCAAGCCTCTGCACATCGGGCAGCTCGGAACAAGTCACCACACGAGCGGCCCGGTGAGCTTCCGCCTGCTCAAACACCCTCAAATCAGGGAAATTCACTCCAGGGGCGCTGGGTCAGGCCCCAAAGAAGTGATGAGGTTTGGAGAGTGGCACTTGGAAGCAAAAAACTCAGCCCAGTTTCTGGCATCCCTGAATCGGAGTGGGAAATCCTGCTTTGCCTCATGCACAAAATGTTCACACCAAGGAAAAGGCCGAAGGGAGCAAAGAACAGAGGGGGAAATCTCAGAGAAGCAGGACATTATTTCTCTGGCTTTTCCACAAACCATTTCCTCAGGGGTCATTTTTAGGATCTTTCCTTTGACTCACCAGGGGGAGAAGGGGGAGAAGGGGGAGAAGGGGGAGAAGGGGGAGAAGGGGGAGAAGGGGGAGAAGGGGGAGAAGGGGGAGAAGGGGGAGAAGGGGGAGAAGGGGGAGAAGGGGGAGAAGGGGGAGAAGGGGGAGAAGGGGGAGAAGGGGGAGAAGGGGGAGAAGGGGGCAAAGGCAGTTCTCTGCCATCTCCCAGCACTACTCCAGGTCACAATTCCCATCTCATTTTCCCATTAAAACAAAGAAGTGCCCTTCAAAAGAAACTCACAGTAAGTGCTGAAAACACCCTTGCTAACAACTTACGTATAATTTTTTAAAATACCTGAAATCCTCTCAGTAAAGCACCCAAAAAGCAGCCCAATCTTCTCCTCCCTTTCCAAAAAGTGGTCATTGCTCTGACCTGCAGGGAGCCAAAGGAAGCAGCATGGGCTGGAGAAATCCATCCCTCCTGGTGCCATCTGTAAGGCTGCAATTAGCTACCAGTATTTCTGTAACCTTATATGCAAACAGAAAATCCATTAACTGGACATTTTTGTGGGATTTCTGTCGGTTTGATTGTTCCAGAGGTTTATATTTATAAAAGTTACAAAAACCTGACGGGCTTCTTTTGTTCAGCGTTTCACAAAGATCCACCAACTTTCAGGGTTCAATTCCACTATAATTATTAGATTAATAATTATGTAAACAGGCAGTAAACTCCATTTAAAGACAATAAAAACATTTGCAGAGCAACTTAATGTTCAGAAGCAGAGCGGAGCTCCTCCAAGCATCACCCAAAATCCCACTGCACCAATTAATATCGGGATATTGTTTAGCCTGACCATTTACCAGCACAGCAGGTCACGAGGGAGGAGTAATTTAAACCAGCCGTGGAATGGCTTTGAAACGAGACAAATAAACGACTTCAGTGATGGCTGGAAATGTGGTTTGAGGCCCATTTCCAGCACCCCCATCCCCCATGAGCTCTGCTGTACCTGAGGAGTCACAATGACCTCACTGGGCAGCAGAAAAAGGGGGCAGACCTCATTCCCTGCATGGGGTGGTGGGATGGGAAAGGGTCAACAGCAAGCACCATGGTGAGGAGGGCATGGGGGAAGAGAAGAGCCCCTCGAGCACCTCAGCCCTCTCCATCTCCCACCAGGGCCCAAGGGACAGGGCTGTGAGCACAAGGAACCGGGACAGGGCTGTGAGCACAAGGAACCAGGACAGGGCTGTGAGCACAAGGAACCAGGACAGGGCTGTGAGCACAAGGAACCAGGACAGGGCTGTGAGCACAAGGAACCAGGACAGGGCTGTGAGCACAAGGAACCAGGACAGGGCTGTGAGCACAAGGAACCGGGACAGGGCTGTGAGCACAAGGAACCGGGACAGGGCTGTGAGCACAAGGAACCAGGACAGGGCTGTGAGCACAAGGAACCAGGACAGGGCTGTGAGCACAAGGAACCGGGACAGGGCTGTGAGCACAAGGAACCGGGACAGGGCTGTGAGCACAAGGAACCAGGACAGGGCTGTGAGCACAAGGAACCAGGACAGGGCTGTGAGCACAAGGAACCAGGCACTGAGGTTTGGCACGTCCTCCCTACGCCCAGCTGTGGGAAAGGAGAGAAGCACTCCATTATCGCTCCTCACACAAGCTTTAACATGCCTCGACTTATTCTCTGCCTCTTAAAAAAACCCAAACAAGCCATGAAAAGGAATGTATAATCACCTGGCAAGGCACCTCTCTGCTCCAGCTCGCAGGCTCTGCCCCACCATGTTCTTTTCCCAGCCCAGCGTGACTTGTGAAACATTTACACAATGGGCACCTCGAACTTCACAAGAGAAACAACTTCCCAGCCCCACTGACAGAACAGGCTGAGGGCTCCCGACAAGGAAACAAACCCCATGGGATCTGGGCATGGAGGTGAAATTACAAGGAACCAGTGTTTGTTTGTTTGTTTATGCTGGAGATGCAGCAAACTCTGGCCAAAGAGCATCCCAGGCTCTGGAGGAACCCCTTCAGCACCCCAAAACCCCACCTGGGTGGCTGTGCCCAGCACTGCAGAGCACAGGGGTGCAGATGCCAGGGGGAAAAGCCTTCCCAGGAACAGTCCAGCTGTGGGCAGGCAGGAAGCTCTGCCAACTCAAACAATCACGTCTTGTGGAGCTGCTCACAAAAACTTCATCTGAGGCACAAAACATTGAGAAAAGCCCAGCCTGTGAGGCACCAACAAGGAATATGGGAATCATTGAATGCTTTGGGTTGGAAGGGACCTTAAAGCTCCTCCAGTGTCACCCCCTAACAGGGGCAGGGACACTTTCCACTATCCCAGGCTGCTCCAAGCCTTGTCCAGCCCAGCCTTGGACACTTCCAGGGATCCAGGGGCAGCCACAAGGAGGGCAAAGGGATTGCAGTTAATCCTCCCAAGAAACAAAAAGGCTGGAGAACTCTGGGAAGGTTCAGTGTGAGGATGTGTCTCTGCTCCCAGGGCTCAGCAGGGTTAATAAGCTGCTCCTCTCACAGCCCCACACGTAAATACACAATTTTGGGGCACAGGGCCGCCGCTGTGAGTTCATGCTCAGTTGTTCCATTTTAGTTTTCCTCCTTAAGGCCTGACTTCCAACTGCGTTCTGAAAAGGAAACAAGCCCTGGACTTGTTTGAACAAGTGGGCAACACCTGCTCCAAGCTTTTGGCTTTACTGCATTGTCTGGGGTTTGAGGTTTGCTCTTTAAAGCCCAACCTAACTGGCTTAGGGGAAAAAAAAGAAAAGCCCATAAGCAGCTTCAGGAATAAGAGAGAAAAAGACTTCATTCATTCACTCCTTTGTTTTCAGGAAACTTACCCTGACATTTCTTTGCCAATACATCAGGAAAACTGCAGAAAATGCAAACACAGGCAGGATGGTGCTTCAAAGGGAGAAGGTACAGCCCTGCTTTGGCTCCGGTTTCTCCTGACCCAGCCTCTCTTCTGGGATATTTCTGTATCAGAGAGCCCGTTTTACTGGAACTCTTACCAAGCTGGGAAGAGCACGGCAGCATCCCGCCTGCCAAGTGTAATTTGTTTATGCGAGATTTCCAGAATCCATCTTCTCTCCTTCCCCAGAAACGTGGTGCAGACTCAGGAGGAAGACACTGAAGTGTCATCATGTGAGAGCTGGGCAGAGCTGAGCACTGCTGGAGTGGGAACTGGCTCTGAGCAGACTCTGGGGATGTTTCCATCCCAGCACTCACGTGACAGGAGTTCTGCACTGTCCCACAGCACCGGGCCAAGCTCATTGCTTCCCACACCTTCCTAATGGGCAACTTCACTGAAGTAACCAAGAGTCAAAGCTCTGCAGAACTCTGGCAGAATTTGTCCCAGAATTTGGGACAGAACTTCACTGAAGTAACCAAGAGTCAAAGCTCTGCAGAATTCTGGCAGAATTCGCCCCTGGCTCCAGCTTGGAGCAGGGATGGATGTGAAGCAAGGGTTGTTAGTTCGCCTGTTCCCAGCGAAGATCCCCTGGCTCTTTCCAGAGAACTTCCAGATGGAGATTAATGGAGACAGGAGGACAGCTCCCAGTCCAACCTGCCAGCCTAAACTTAATTGGGAACTGGGAATCCCACAGGAACACTGCTTGGAGGTTTTCTCTGCTTAAACACGATCCAGCCACGTGAAACAGAAAAGAATTATTTATCTGTCGGGGGTGATTTTTGCCCAATTAATTCATTAAGGAGTTTGGGGGGAATATTCTGGAGAATGCCACATGCTGTGAGCAGATAAATAACATATCCCACTGTACGTGTTTCCTAACTTAGCCTGTATTTAAGGCAAGTCATAAATAACAGCACTAAACACGGCTCTTAACACCAACATAAAATTAAAAACCCCAAACGCTGTCTAATTTTGTTGATTACTTTGCTGTGCCAGTTGTAACAGGTTGATAAATTCCCACAGAAAGGACATCATTCATAAGGACCTTGCATGCCTCCGCTGGGACAATTTTTAGGGATGTACTCAGCCAAAGATGATGCACAACAGGTTACGTGCACCACAGTGGGTTGGAATTTGCACACAGGGAAGAATAAATCAAAACAAATCCCATTTACTATCATGACAGCTAACTATAAATTTTAATATAGTTGAAGGGAGAGCAGATATCGGCATCCTGGACTAGACTGACCATGAAGTTTTGACTGATGTCACACAAAGCTAACCTGATGCTTAAACAACAACAATTAATAAGTTGTTAGCTCCACCAACCTTAAAATGTCAAAATTCTACCAATAATTTTCCAATCCATTCAGGTGAAAAAAAAATCAACCCAAGAGCCATCCAGCTTTTTCAAGATTACAGCGACTTTCGTGAAAGAAACCAGGAGCAATGCTACCTGCCAAGTCAGTAAATAAAATTACAACTAGAAGAGTAATAAATTCCATTTTTAATCAGGGAAAATGCCCAAAATAATTAAAAACTAATACCCACTATGGAAGCCCAGCTGAAATATTTGCCGATTTAAAATTAAAATGGTCTTGCGCTGGACTAACAAAGAGTTGTATTCAGAATATTTTCAAGGTTCTCTTACTAAAAACAGCACAGGCGACGTGCATCCGCCTCCCCGATACCGGAGGGAGGCACGGCGCGCGGTTATCTGCACCAGGCTGTGAGAAGCTGAGGCACAAATGGTCATTTAGTGCAAACCCCCACTCAATTCCTGTCAGAAACCCCGCTAACCCAGCCCAGGCACACGGTTTGAAAGCCTCCCGCTCGCAGGGATCAAGCTCCTCACATCCATTTCCACGTAATCCTCTGAGCGCTATTACAGTGTCACAATGGAAATTAAATAACAGCTTTCGAGTGCAGCTATTGAGATAATCACACTCAGCCCGGCAAGGAATCAGCAAGCCCCAGCCCTCCCGGCCCCATCCCCAGTGAAACAGCTCGTGCCAACAGGTGGCATTTCAGATCCCGCTCTGTGCTGCTCAATGAGCCCGGGGTTGCACAAAGCTGTCCCCGGGGAAGGCCATTTTCTGTCATTATTCTCATGGAATAAATAACCTGCAGAACTCACACGGGGCGGGCTCATGCCCCCGGTGCTTTCCTACCCTCCATGCCGCCGCTCACATTCAACATTTCCAGAGAACACCGAGCTCAGATGTGGGGGGATGTTTATCAGAGAAGGCCAGGGGTATTTAATGCTAAGGGCCCTTATTTTTTTCCCTGAGTTGTTAAATTCCAGAGGATTCTGTTCAATTGCAAGCCAAGAATTTCAGCATGCAGCACCCCGGCTGCCTGACAGCTTTAGCGGGTTATTCAGTGGTGAAGCTTAAGCTAAAGCTGTGTCTGAGAGAGAAGGTGCTAGATTAGGGCTCCACTCCTCAACCTAATTCCAGAGATTCACAGGCAAGTACCTGAAATCTCCCTGTGTCTCAAAGCCCCTTTTACTGAACTGCTGAAATAAAGCCAGAATAAATCACAGAATGGTTTGGGCTGGAAGGAACCTCCAAGATCACCCCCTCATGCAGGTGAGGTGCCCACGCAGGGGACATGGTGGTGACAAGTATCTCCTTAGACAGCAGGGGCTGTGATGTGCAACCTCAGCAGAGAACCACAAACCTCAAACTCACTTTGCTCCACTGAAAAGAACTCTAAAATCAAGTGAAAGGAGTCACATGCACCTCCAGAATTTGGCTGCTACACAGTCTTGTGGGACCCACTCAATTACTTTGGGATAATGTTGCAATAAATTGTAGGTCAGGCATAGTGGAATATGAATCCCTGGCCTCTGGCATTCCTCTACTAGGTTTAAAAAGAGAGGTTGGACAAAGATAATCCTCTTATAGCTCTGTCAATTTTACCAGCAGAGACTCTAAATATGAAATTTGGTCCAGCTTGAGCAATAAAAAGTGATTTTCGTTTCCAGACTCCCAAGAGCTCCGGCTGGAAGCCTCACCGAGCTCCAGGAGTTGGAGAACTCCAGGTTTTTGAAAGCCCTTCCAGTGGGGAGCTGAGAAGGAGGCTGGAGAGGCTTCCACACAAACGGATTGAATTTCTGAGACCTCAGGAGAATTTTGCTCCGAACCTCTCGGCAACACGTTGTGGTGCCGTCTGCTGCGAGCGGGGTTGTGAAAAGCAGGAGCTGCCAGGGAGGCGTGAAGTCTGTCCCTTCTGTGCCCAACTCGGAGCAACGTGGGGACGTGACTCACATCTCGCTGCAGACTGAGCCAGGCAAGACATTTCGTTGCCATTTAGACAATGAATCAGGAGCTCTGCGAGCCACACAACCCCGATGAGGTTTTATCTTCCTGTATTCAAAAGTAGGTTTTATTTTTAAGAAGAATTTGATAGAAGGGTAATTTTATATACCTGCTGGAAATGTTCTGGTCCTCGATTCCTTCTCAGCCTTCTTCTACATCCTGCCAAAACCTCAAACCACAGATCCACAGAATATCCTGAACTGGAAGGGACTCACGAGGATCAAGTCCAACTCCTGATCCTGCACAGGACACCCCAACAACCCCATCACACTCCTGAGAAACACCTGGCTCCTCTTGGATGTGTTTTACTTTTTCCATGAATAATTGAGGCCCAAAGCAGGTTACAGAAAAGTCAGTGGAAGCAACAGGTAGGCAGAGGTTTTGAAAAACTGCTGCTGCTCCCTTAAGTGACTCATTTCGGGGTTCAACGAGCAAAAAGTGCATTAAAATTTCAAAAGATTCCTGTACAAAAATAGCTCTGCACAGCTGGAGTGGCTTCAAGTGAGATGCACACTCTGATGAGCAGGTTCAAGATTGCTCTGAAGGAGCTAAATATCTGCAATCTTGTGTGAATGCCAGGTGAGCTGTGCTCCTCCTAAGCCTGCTGAGGGAACATGGGCTGGGCAGCCATTTCACACAGTTTGATCAAACCTTGGGATAAGCACGGCACTGCTTGAGCAGGTTCTGGGGACAGCAGGACCCTCAACCCAGGAAACCCTGGAGCTCGGACTGAAGATCCCATCTCAGTGCAAGGGAGAACGTGCTCACAGGGATAGCAGGGCTGTGTCCTAGAAATGAGGCTGGCTGGACCCCAAATTAACTCCAAAGGCAATTCCTCAGACTTCCTATTCCCCTTGTAGACAATGGCTCTTGGAAAAATGCACTGGAAACGTGCAGACTTCAGGGGAGGCTCAGGCTGGACATCTGAAGGAATTTCCCCATGGAAAGAGGAAAATTAAGCATTGGCAGGGGCTGCCCAGGGGAAGTCTGGAATTCCCATCCCTGGAGGTGCCCAAGGAAGGCCTGGACATGGCACTCAGTGCTCTGGGCTGGGACAAAGTGGGCATTGGGCACAGCTTCCACCTGATGATCCCCGAGTTCTTTTCCAGCCTCAGTGATTCTGGGATTCCGTGATTGTGAGCCTGAGGAAAGGCCCCATGGGATAACATGGTGTCCCACACGAGCAGGGAGCCAGCTTCACCTCCAGCCAAAAGCACCCACAGGAAAAGCCTGGAATCCCAGACTGCCCTGCACATTTTGGTCTGCAGGGTTGTTTTTCTCTCAATATATTGACTTGCCTATGTAACCACGTGCTGTCCAGGAGCTGTGGGTCCTTCAGAGACTTCAGCCTTTCTTGCCCAGCACGTTTCTCCTCAGCACCAAACATGCATTCACTGCAGCACTCCCCAGGGCGCATTTCACCGATGCTCTGCGTGGCTGAGCTGTGCAAGAAGAGCACACTCCACTGACACGCCTCCTATAGGCTTGCACGTCCTTGCATCTGTGCCTTACACACTCGAGGGCCGTGCTGTCTGCAAGTGTCCTCCTCGTGGGACACCACTCACCCCGAGCACCTGGGGAGCTGCTCAGGGGCCCTGCTGGATTTATCCTGCAGTTGTACCTGAGAGCTCCGGCGTGGGATGAAACCAGAGCTCCACAGTCACATGAGGATATGTGATCCCGGGTCCAGGGGCTCACACAAAGCTGGAGCTGTTTTTCCTGTCATCACAGACTTGGGATTAGCAATTATTTCGTTTCCATCTACCTGGTGCTGGTGAAGGAATTGCTGTCCTGCCTCAGGCAGCAGAACAGCCCCAGCTCCCATTTCCCATGGCACCTGACAGAACTATAGAACCATGGAATATCCTGAGTTGGAAGGGGTTCACAGGGATCATCCAGTCCAGCTCCTGTCCCTGCACAGACACCCCAACAATCCCACCCTGTGCATCCCTGGGAGCTGTGTCCAAACGTTCCTGGAGCTCAGGCAGCCTCAGGGTCGTGCCCATTCCCTGGGGAGCCTGGGCAGTGCCCAGCACCCTCCAGGGGAAGAACCTTTCCCTAAATCCAACCTAAACATCCCCTGGCACAGCTCCAGCTGTTCCCTGGGTCCTGTCACTGACCACCAGAGCAGAGGTCAGTGCCACCCAACAGTGGAGCCAGGTTTTTGGCAGGCACTCAGTGGCTCAGCCTCCTGCTCTCCAGCAGAACTAACCAATGCACGCCTGATGAGATCCCAGCCCCTGCAGCAGATTCAGAGAGACCAGGCCCTCCATCTGACCTCCATCCTGCCCAAATCTTGACCCTGTTCAGTGCCAGCCTCTCCAGGCTCTGCCTGGAAAGAGTTCCCAAGGAGGAGAGCTGTAAGGTACTGGGAAACACGAGGTTTCTCCTTAGCTGTGAAGCCCCACGAGGCTGCCAGCACACCTTCCCTGCAGTGCCTCTATTCCCAAATAACCCAGCCCCTTTTCCCAAAGATGCAGCCCCAGCAGCTCAAGCCTTGCAGGTGGATCTATGCTCAAAGCTCCCAAAACCCCCTTGGTTTCTCTCTTTCCACTCGCCCAGAAGCACAAACCAAGGGCTCTGCAATTTTCTCATGGCCCCAGACAGTCACTGCCCATTCCCTGCATTGCTTCACAATGTTTGGAAATACAGACTCAGCTTTGGAGCACCCACACAGATGTGCAACTCTGCCCTTCTCTTGCCTCAGCCCCTGCTGCACCAAGGCTGGAGGGCACATTTCAGGAGAGAGGCACTGGCTGAGCCAGGTGGGAATGCACAGCCCAAGACCAAGGGTTCCCAGGGATTTTCCCAATGGGCCCTCAATCTTCATGGAACTCTGGACATTTATATGAATTTCCCAATTTCAGGTGGCTTAAAACAAATGACTGCATCTTACTCCTCCTCAAAAATCTCCCTTTAAAAAACCTCTCCATAAACTCCAAACTTAAAGGTATGCTCAGGTAACCATGTCAAGCATAAAGACCTGTTTGAAGCAGTAAACAGGAGCTGAAATGTCATGGATTCATTCAGGTGCCTCCAGGAATGACAGCTCGAAGGAACACATCACACAGTATGACTTTCCAAATTTTTAAAAAACAGGCTGGTAAATTACAGTGATTTATCACTCCACAACAAAGTACACACACACACAAAAGCACTTCCCAGAAAAAGATTACCAAGCAATCATCCAGATGTTACTAAAGCATTAAGATTCATTTGGAAAAAAAAAATCAGCAAGGAACTGACTCCCACTGGCTTTTTATTGTCATAAATTTTATCCTGCAACTTCCAAGAGAACTGAGTTCTGGATTGTGCCTCAAGTCTCACTGGCTGTGTGTGCTTCTGCTGCCCACCTCACACCTCTCAGAGCAGCACCCCCTAACTCACCACGGGGGGCCATGAGAGTCAATAAAAACTTTCCTCCCACTTCAGAGGAAAAAAAAAAAAACGGATTTTCATTGTTGCAAAAGGTGAAAGAAAAGGCTCATTTTACTGCTAAAAAAAGCATGTCAGTCATTTTTCACCGAAACAACCTTTGGCATGTGTTACACGTCACCTACAGAGAAAGGTTCTCAGGCACTGCTTTAATTCCCTGCACAGAGCTGGGGCCATCACCCACCCATCACACACAGCCCTGGAAACCTGGAGCACTCCAGGCTCCATTCCTGCCCAGGGGCCTCTCTCCTGGGATCCCCTCACCAGGAGAGGGGAGAAACCATCAGCAAGGGGAAGGAGCAGCCTGTGCACAGCTCAGACATGGGGAAAGCTGGCAGGATCAGGCACAACCTCTGGGTTGGGTCTGCCAGTGCTCCTGCACTACTGGAGGTGTCCAAGGGGACACCTGGAGGTGGCCCTCAGTGCTCTGGGCTGGTGACAAGGTGGGGATCACCTTGGAGTCACTCAATGACTCCAAAGATCTTCTCCAACCTAAAAGATTCTGTGCTTCTGTGCTTCCCAGCTCCCTTCCCAGGGGTGGCCTTGCGCAATGGGGATTCTTTGTCTCCACTTCAGTGTCTGAGGGCCTGGGGCACGCTCTGAATACACCTTCCCCACCCAGGTTCATGCAAATGAACAGCAAAGCAATTCCCAGCTGGGAAGCAGACAGGAGAAGGCTCTTTGTTCTCCCTGTTAGAGGGACTGGACTGGGAGCACAGAGGGCTGCTTGCTGTTTGGGAAAGTCAGGACACTGGGGTTTCTGAGTGGTACAGCAGTTTCCAAGCTGTGAAGCTAAGCTGCTGTGAGGGTATCTCAGCACTGCCACTGGGCGGTGTAAGGTATGGAGGGAGATCCTGACATCTCCCAGAAACATGGCAAGAAGGTATTCATGCAAAACCTACATACTTCCCTTCTTCTGTCCAACTTCTCCTGTTTCAGAGACCCCAAAACCATTTTCTGCCTTTGGACAAAATGCTGCAGGAAAGGTCTGGCAACTTCCCCAGCTCCTGCAGCTGCAGCTCTGCCTTGCTGGTGCCCTACACTACTCAGCTTCATCTCTGCAGGGGTCACAGCTCCAGCACTAGCTGGAAGGGACATTTCCCTACACACACAGGGAAAAACTCTTCTTTCATAAAGACATTGCTACTCCAGAGCTGTTTCTGCACTTATTCTCCAGTATCACATCCCCTCAACAAGTGACTCATTCCTCTGCACCTCACAGGAGAAACTGAGCCCATCACATCCGAATTGTTTGCAAGGGAGAACAGAAATAGAAATGCAGAGCAGCTTTCAGAAGAAAATAATTTCTTCAGAAAAAAATTTCTGCCTCTGCAGAAATAAACACAACTGCTCCCAACCCCATGGCTGCCCACTGGCACCCCTCTTTCCCTTACACCCACAGAAGAGCACACCCATTGTGACTTGCACATTCCTGTGTCCACATGGCTGATTTTTGGGCAATGTCCCTGCCTGCAGACACTCTGCCCTTGCAGCAGGATGTACGTGTGCAGGGTGATTTGTGGTCAGCCCCAAATCAGCTTCCAGAGGTGCTGCTCATTCCCTGTAACTCAGGGGCACCTCTGGCAATGCAAGGTGACGCAATTTATCCCATCCCAGTCTTGCTCAAGTGGCACCACGGCACATTTTCCGTGCTCCTCCTGACAACAGGCACACAGCTCCTGCAGCCCTGCATGCCTGGCCACTTGTTAAACTCTGTCCCCAGGAGTCTGAGCTCCTAACTACCCCACACTCCAGAACCATGGAATCATACAGTTGTTACAATTGGATAAGAGCACTAAGATCATCAAGTCCCACCATGGGACATCTGTCAAAACACCACTAGGAAGTGCCAGAGTTGAAGCACTGCTGGTTTCCCCATCTCCAGCCTGCCAGCCCAGAGCTCGTGGCTGGGAAGACCAAAGGCAGAAAGCAGAGTGGGAACTGCTGTGGGTGCTGGAAGCAGTGAGACCACGGAGATCCCTGAAGCAAACCAGGAGCAGAGCTTTCCCTGGGCTCAGCCTTGCAGGTCCTGCCTGATGGGCACCCCCTTCCCCTGCCTGGCTTTCTGAGGGCTTTCCAAACTGCCTGAGAACATCACATCCCAACTGGCATGGAAAGCCTAATTGGAAGCCTCAAAAAGCAATTCCACTAAAAGCACTCTGCAGTGAATCAAGGAGCTGTCTGGCAGCCACAGCGCCGGCTCACGGGGCTGTGCCTCTGGGACACGGGCACGCAGAAAGGCTTCACACGTGGAACAACACAACAGCTTCCCCTGCAAGGAAGGAAGGAGAGAGGGGCTGGCAGGTCTCACAAACTCTCCCCCTTCCTCAAGTCCTCTGCCTCCATCCCACCGGGAACACAAACACGCTGCCGGGAGCGAGTCTGCTGAACCAGGGCAAGGGATGGTCATGTCTGTTTCCAGTTCACTTAGAATTTGACATGTCACAACAAATAAAAACTACATTCTGGTCCTAGCAACTCCTAACTCTTTTGTGACCTGTACCTTGTGAGGCACAACAAAAACATAAACATCTAAGTGGTAACTTCCCCTTTCACCCCCTGCTTCTGCACTGCTTGTGGCACAGCTGGGCTAATCCCATTTCCACTGCTCTGCATCCTGACCTCCTTAAACAACCCCATGCGAGGATGTTAAAACACTCTAATCTATAAATAATGTATTCCCCTCATCCAGCAATGGATTACTGGGCCAGAAAACTCCCTGGAACGCTCCTCACAGTCACCAGTTTAAACCCAGGAAGACACATCAGTAGAGACTCGTCCTCCTTGATGAATTCTTGCTCAGATTCAACGCCACTGTTACTTTTGCACGAGATTTTTCTTGACCATTAATTATTTAGAAGCTGGTATTTTATTCTAGCAGCCTTTTTTTGCCCCCCATCAAAGACCCTTTAATTTTTTGAGCTAATAGCCCTCAGAACTGAGAGAAGACCAGCACTGGGGAACTCATCAGAGCCAAAGGTAATCACTGAGGTCTTGCTGTGTGACGCACACAGTGAGGTCACAGTTTAGACCCAAGCCAACCTGCGGTCCTAAGCAGGGAGCTCCCATTTCTGCCCCCTCATCCTCCTGCCCCAGCTCCTGGCAGGAGGATTCCCAGGCATTTCCTGGACCAGTCCAGGCCACTGATCCTGCAGGGAACTAGCTGTGTTTTCCTGGAGGTTCCTTTCCAAACAACCATTACCTACAGCCCCAGCCACAGTGTGTAACTTCATTAGAGACAAACGAATCTGCTCCAAATACTGACGCCTAATAGACTCACTGCCAGTGCAAAATCAATGCTTCTTCTCCACACCAATTCCAGCAGGAGTCCTACCACTGATTTCCCAGAGCATAAAGCTCAAGCAAACGCTTAAACGATGCAAATTTGCGGTTTGGCTGATTTTTTTTTTTTTCTGTCAGGCATTTTGGAAAAATAAAGTGTTTCTGCCTCAAAACAAGTTAGAAACCAGACAGGCACCCTTTAAAGAGCAAGTTCCCCAGGAAGCATAACCAGGCCAGCCGCATTTGGGCACCTGATCCCTCAGCTCCGTGTGCCGTGCTTAGCACAGCAATTTTCCACACCTTTTCCATAATGCACAGATCACTTTTAACTCTGCAAGGATGGGGAAAAACAGGCAAGGCAGTGACACCCACCAAACCTGCTCGCTTCGTTCCACAGCCCTGATCACGTGTGGAAATGTAAATCCCTCCTGCAATATTAAAACACCATCCAAGGAACTAAGAGCCAGCTCAGCAACGGGGCTCTGGTATATGAAACCAAACTACGAAAGCACATTTCCAACAGCTCCAGAGTGACTTAATTCCCAGGAAAAGGTATGCATTATCCTTTGCCTCTGTCCCGGAGGATTACTCATGGCTGATGGGTTGCACAGCTCTGAGTCAGGGCTGAACCCTGCCCGTGGGAAGGCAAGCCCCTGCCCCTCGGGAAGCAGGAGCCATCCCCGACATTGTCACCGCAGCCCCGGGGACAGCAGGTCGGGCTGGGGAGCCGGGACAGGACGGGGAGCCCGGCCCCCAGAGCGCAGGGCCAGGAGACAGCGCTGCTGCCTGGTGCTCAGCCCTGATGCTTAGTCACAGTAATTGCAGAGCCAGGGCTCTGTGCTCACATTTCCTGTCACCAACCCAAGAATTAGGCAATTTAGATTCAGAGATAGCACCCGGGATATTAAATAGCTTGATAAGCGATCGCTGAAGGAACCAGGAGGAAAATGAGCAGCTCGATATGCACGAGGTTCCCCCAGTCCCGGCTCCGCAGCGTTCCCAAATCTTTGGGAAGTGTGAGCCCCCCCAGACCCGGCCAGCCTTCCCTGCTCAGGGAGCAGCCGTGCCCTTCACAGCCTCCCGGCTCTCCCCACCTCGCAGAGACACCCAGCAGAGCCGGAGTCAAGTTGAAACCTTTCACGGGGCTCATTTTCAACAATTAAAGAGCATGGCAACCTGTAATTATGGAAAATAAAGCCAGACAGCTGGAGAAGGGAACATCTCCAGTCGGTAACACGATACTACATTTTCTCTCTTAGGGAATTCAGCTATGAGGTCCCTAGCTCCCATTCAATCAGTTTGAGCCCTCGGTGCCTGGGCGAGCAGCGCAAACCCTGGAAAAGCAAACAGCACTTGACAACCCAACTAAACACAACTGAGAGAAAGCAACACCTCTGTCCACACCGGGAAAAGCCAGGAATTGGGAGAGGAAAGCCTTCCCGGACACACAGCGTCACACAGCCCCCAAAGACATTTCCCCAGCCGCTCCCGCTCCCCGCGCCCGGCTCGCAGCGGGCAGGCAGAGTTCCTGCCGCCCGCCAGGCTCTTACCGCTCATCATCAACAGCACAAACATCTTTGCCTCTTGTGCTTCCCAAGCCCCAGCTGCCGCTAACAGAAAGGAGGAAGCGCCAGCATTTCATTCCCCCTCTGCTCCGGAGTGGGTGTAACTTGCGAAGTTTCACGCTAAGATGAGATGGGTCAATTGGGTGTGTTTGAAGGTTTGGGGTTTTGCCATCCCTCCCTTCCTCCCTCCCTCCGTCTCTTCCTCCCTCCCTCTCCTGATTAATTCCTCCCGTCACAGGCTTCAGACGAGCTGCCACTCAACCCCGCTGGCTCCTGAAATCCGAATTCCTAAGGACATCCCTCCGGGGTGACTTAAACTCACCAGCGCTGCGAGAGGAGCCAAGAACTAAATCCCCAGTCAGCGCACAGAGGCGACTCGCTCCTGCACCATTCCGAGAGCACCAGCTCCACAGTGCTCGGGATTCTGCTGTGTTTGCAGGCAGCAGCTCACCAGCAAGACAGAAAATAAAACATTCCGACCTACGCTGTGCCTTTTGCCTCTGCCCTCGACCCCGAGGGTTTCCCTGGGTGCTTCTGGGGAGGGCACGGTAAAAACGCACCGAGCTGGCCACAGGTGCAGAAGGGTTTCTAGGATGGGGAACTCCAGGGAATTAGAAATGACACATAGATCTGGTTTTACTTAATTCCCTACTTCCACATAACTGTCTCTGGATTAAGATTTGAGCAGCAGCATCCTCCAGAGCAGGGCTGGCTAATGGTTGCTATAAATAAGAAATACCAACACAGAACCCAACCCATCTGTGTTTATCCCCCACCTTCCCCCACCGTGCCTCTGCATCACATATATGGGGCAAGAAAAACAGGTATGGAACTGCTCTGAAAAGGAAGCAGACAACACAGTAAATATTCTTTACAGGCAGAAATCAAATTAATTAAAATTAACATTTCCAACTCTGCGTGATACTTCACAAATACCGAGTGTTGAGCAATAACCGTACCCTTGCAGTCCCGCCCTCTGCAAGCCAGCAGTGACCACAAGTTGGGAAAAGGACAGAACCGTGAGGGAAAGAACAAAATAAAATGGCAAAAGGTATGGGCAGGAGCCCAGCTCTAACCAAGGGCTGGACACACTGCTGTGGGACTGAAAGGATTTAACAGCTGGACTGAGGTTGTGGGGTTCCACACGCCCGGGTGCTGCGGGTGCAGAGCAAGGGAGCAGCTGACTCTATTTTGGGACAGGGACAAGATATCAGAGAAGCAATTTGACATGGCGCAGTCATCCTTACAGCCCCCGTGACCAGGAACAGGAGTGAGCAGTGAGGTTGAGCCCACTTCAAACAGCACCTTGGATTTAACTTCTCATCTCAGTGCTCACAGCCGCAGATGTTTCCCATAGATCCACCCACGCTCAGCACGAGGTCCCCCCACGACCACAGGCACACCCCAGCAGCACCAGAGTGCTCCACCCTGACAGCAGCAGAGGGCTGAAGGAGAGATGGGATCAGACACTGTTCGGACTGGGGAGCACTAAACAATCCTCAACATCAGGGTGAATTTAAACCCTGAATGAGCAAACCAAGAGCTCCCACCAGCAGGACAAACAAACGGGAGAGCAGCTTTCAGCACTGGGAACCTGCAAACCCCAAGCAGACGAGCAGGTTTGGCGAGCCACGAGTGACTCAGAGGGCGATGGGGTCCACTGGGGCTCGGCCACCTCTGGCCCGCAGGAACAGGTCAGAGCTCCCACACTGCCCATCCAGGATCACTCCCATCGGAACGGGATCATGTCCATGGGGCGGACACGGCGTGTCCCTACACACAGGTGTGCACAACAGCTCCCACAGGCACAGCAAGCACATTGCCACACTCCAAAGGAGGGACAGGTGCTTACTAGGACAGATCAGCAGCGATTGTCTGGAGCGATTTTCCGATTCGGAGGGCAAAAGGCAGCACCGCCCTTCTGCCGCCAGCGCCGGGGCCATCTGCACCCTGCCACAGCAGTGTGGGACATCTCCTCCTGCTACCCAGAGCAAACCCTTGGCATGGCCAGAACCCCCAGGAAAGCATGAGCTGCTGTAAAAACAGCTTGCAGAAAGCATCAGTGTAACCACTGGTGGGTTTTACATCACAGAATCATTTCGTTGGAAAAGACCTCCGAGGCCATTGAGTCCAAGCTGTGCCTGATCCCCACCTTGTCACCAGCCCAGAGCACTGAGTGCCACATCCAGGAATTCCTTAGATACCTCTAGGGATGGAGACTCCAAACCTTCCTGGGCAGTCCCTGCCAATGCCTGACCACCCTTTCATGGGGAAATTCCTCCTGATGTCCAACCTGAGCCTCTCCTGGCCAAGCCTGGGGCTGTTCCCTCTCCTCCTGTCCCTGTTCCCTGGGAGCAGAGCCCGATCCCCCAGCTGTCCCCTCCTGTCAGGGAGTTGTGCAGTCAGAAGGTTCAGTGCAGATGTGTAAAAGAAAAGCAGTGACTTCCCCTTCAATCGTGACACTGGAGCACAAACCAGCGAGCCTAACGTATGGAGAGATCCATGGAGGGAGAGGCAAGGGATGCCTTCTCCTGAGTCACGCAGGATCCTGAGGAATGAGCTGCTTCCTCCAGGGAAGCGTGGCTGGCTGAGGCCCCGGCAGGCCGGGGATGGTGGGAGCAGGAGGCCTGGCCGTGCGGGGAAGGTGTGGAGCAGCCGTCCCGCGGGAGCCTCACGGGAGCCCCGGCGGGCAGTGCCAGCCCGGCGGGCAGTGCCAGCCCGGCGTGCCCGCTCCCGCTGGGGAGAACAGGCACTTCCAGGCCTGGCCCTGGCTCCCGGCCCCGCTGACGCACTGGGATACACCCTTTTGATGTGGGCTTCCTCCGAGGGCGCGAGCCAGCTTGTGTAAACAGCAGGGCTCTCCTGAGCCAGCCAGGAACCACCAAAACCTGTTCTGAGACAGCCCCAAATATGCCCGACAGCACATTCTGCCCAAAACGGCACCGAGACAGCCAGGCCAGCTCCAGAGTGGGATGGCTGCAAGGAATGTCACCTCCAGGAGCTTCAAGAAGTAGCCATGAGCTCAGCCCTGTAGCTGGGCACAAAATGACCCTCCCCTCCTCAGCTGAGTAATGATACCACTGGGAATGGTCTCTTTTCCTTCCATCCTTCTGGCAGGATGAATCCCACCAGGCTGGAGAAGGCTTAGGTCAGGCCTCAATGGGGGATGCAGTTCTTCCCAAGGGGCAGCTCTGATCTCTGCTCCCTGTGACAGGGACAGGACCCAGGGAATGGCTGCAGCTGTGCCAGGGCAAGGTTAGGCTGGGTATCAGGAAAAGGTTCTTCCACTGCCCATGCACCCCAGGGAATGGGCACAGCCCCAAGGCTGCCACAGCTCCAGGAATGTTTGGACAGTGCTGCCAGGGATGCACAGGGTGGGATTGTTGGGGTGTGCAGGGGGACAGGAGCTGGACTGGATGATCCTGGTGGAGCCCTTCCAACTCAAGACGTTCTGTGATCCTATAAACCTTCCAGGGAGCCCACGGGCTCTCCCAAATAGCAAGCTGAGATGTGGAGATCCCACCACAGAGCCTAGAGGAGAAAGGTCCCACAACACAGCACTTCTGTGGTGAAAGGAAGGGAGACACAATCCAGGTCTGATTCCTGCATAAAGGTGTGTTTATCAACCCTCATCAACATCCTGGGCCTCTCACACCCTGGCACACCTGCTAATTAGCACACAGCAGTTAATATCGTTTTAACAATGGATTAGCACTTGGGGCAGAGAAAAGGGAGTCACTTCAGCACAGTGACTCACCCTGAGCACAGCAGGAAGGTGAGATACGAGGAGCATCTGCCAGCACTCACACAGGGCTCTGCAGACCATATCTCCTTAACTAAGGCTTACTTTACAAAGCCAAGGTGCTTCAAAAATTCATGATTGTATCTGTCTTACTTTTCACCTGCACACACAGGTGGCCTTGGAGGAGCGTTCTGTCTCCACCATCCAGACAACTGGAGCCACTCGGGTCCTTCTGCAGGCCACGGTGAAGTTCCTGAGGTGATTATCACACACTCTGACCAACCATGTTTCAGGACAGGACCTGGGGCCCACCAGCCACTAATCACCTGTCAGGAACATCTCTGGGGAACACCAAGGAGCTGATGCCCACGGCCAGTTTTGGTGCACAGATGACGCTGGTGGTGCTTGCAGGCACTGGGCACACGTCACTGGGACATCAGTGCCCTTTTCCATAGAATCCTGGGAAAACTGCAGCCCTGCACACATAGCCTGGCCTTCAAAGTTCCCTGTGGATGATGTGGCCAAGCCATGCTTTCACCCCAGAATGCCACTCCTTGTGCCTGTGTAGCCACACACACCTGGCAGGAGCAAAGGGTTGTCTCTGCTTAGCAGGGGACAGTTTGACTCGAGATATCTTGTATTCAATCACAAACTGAAGAAGAAAGTTGACTTAGCTTGCATTATTTTTCCTTAAACCTCAGCTTTAAAACTGGATATGTGTGATGCAGCATCTCACAAGGGGGCACTGATGGAAAACCATCACACCATCATCAGAATCGCTTCTACCCCCTCAAACTGATGTTTAACACTGGCTGCCTTCACTTTGTCCAATAAAAAGCTGCAAACCAACCCCTGGCAATTACAGAACATTAATGCCATGAAAAATTATACTGGGTTGAATGTATCCACACTCCCTGCTATCAGAAAGATTTTCTCAGCCTCATGTTTCTATTTGGGATTAGGAAGGGAGTTGTGAAAGGCAAGTATTGTTCAGTCACAAATAGTTCCCTTTCAGCCTCTACAGAAGTCAGGTAATGAATTACAGGAGGTTTTTTTTCCCTTTGGAGAGGTCAGCAGATATATCAGCTCCAGGGAAAGCTGATCCCTGTTGTTTCACTACAAGGGGACCTGAAAAAGGCTCCTAATGAGCTCCAGGGAGTGGAGGCTGGCAGCGAGCCAGCACCTTTCCCTGTGAAACCAAGACAAGTGACAAGAGGCAGGAACCACCTCTGGCCCAGGCACAAGTTAAAATTTAAGGTTTGCATTTCGTGGCACAGCTTGTGGCTGGCAGCTCTCACACCAGTGTGGGCACTCTGCTTGCAGACACCCAAAGAACCTCCTGAGCTGGAAGCAACTCACAAGGACCATCCAGCCCTGCCCTGCACAGACACAGACACCCCAACAATCCAACCCTGGGAGCGTTATCCAAAGGCTCCTGGAGCTCTGGCAGCCTTGGGGCTGTCTCATCTCCTGGTGTGTGTCACCTCACAGGGCTGCTGCTCTCCCCGACCCCGTGCAGGTACAACACACACCTCTGCGTACACAGGATCAGCACCTGCAGGAGAACCCTGCTCCCACTCATCAACAAAGCACTGGGGCAGCTCTTCTGGACACACACAGGCCCAAAGTCACCACAGGCTCTCCACCCAGCACTAGGGGGGTTTTATGGGGTGCCCAACACCATGTGGGTGAGCTCCCCCTGAGCAGGGACAGGGCTGTGGTTGTGACACCCCACTGCAGCACCCACCACCCCATTCAGTGTGCACGGCCACAAGGATCAGCCAGAGCTTAACAGAACAGGGACCGCTTCCTTTTTCCATGGGAAGGCTCAAGGAGGAACATTTTATTCAAGACCTCTAATGCAAACACCTCCTCTCTTGTTTTTTTTTGAAACTGCTGTCATTTTCATGCTGCGCTCTGACACACTTCTACCACATCCCTGCCAATAGTTTTAATTTCATTGGAAAAATCAGCTCTGAACGAGAGTGACAAGCTGCACGCTGGTGACGATGCTGTCAAGTGATGGATAATGTAGGTTTACTTTAGCTGTCAAAACTTTTCAACGCTAAAAATAGGTATCACAAGCTTCTGGACTCACTGCACTGAAGCATTAAACACACAGGATATTGACACCCTCAGAAGCGCCCAAAGCCACTCACAGCTGAGTAAAAGCAGCAATGTGTGATGGACAGCAAAGGTCTCTGAGTTCTGTTTATTTGGAGCAGAGAAAAACAACACAGTACAGGATGAAATCTCACATCCACACTGGCCAAAGCGAAGACAAGATGCTGCACACACACCATGAAACAGAACAGCACAAGATGGGGTGCAAACCCGGGCAAAGACAGAGAAAGAAAAGCTTAGAGAGAAAATCTTGTTATCCCAGCTCTTGGTCCCAGTCCCATGGAAAGGGAGGACAGAGACCTTCCCACAGCAGCTCCTTCTTTCCTGCCTGTCATCCCTCACCTGCCCCTGCCCAGCAAGAAAAGGCACAGAGCTGTGTGGCTGGGAAAGCAGGGAAAAGCAAAGGGTTTTGCCAGAGGGATGAGACTTCCATGCAAGGGGTGAGCTCTCCCATCGATGGACACCAGCCAGGCAGCAGCTCACCAAAGATCAGTGGTTTTGTGGGTCAGGTGGAATGGGAGGAGGGGGATAAACAGGCACCATTTACAAATCAAATTCAGCTTCTTTTATTCCCTCTGAGGCACTGGATGACAGGCACAGGCAAGGCTGTCCCTACATTAGGCCAATATTTATGGCAGAAAGAAAATGAAGCGTCATAAGGAATTACTAATTAGATGTTATCATAACCCTGTGTATAACTGAAGCAGCACTCTGATGTGCTTTGTAAATAATTAGCAAATTAACATTCACAATGCCCCTGCAAGGCAAGTATTATCCCCATCTCCTGCATGGCCCTGATGGAAAAATAAAAGGACACTTTGGGCAGGTTGTTCTCCTGCCCTGGACAACTGCAGAGCTGCCCAAACACAGGGAAGGGAATCAAAGAGGAAGGGGGAACTGGAGGCTCAGGGGGGACCTTGTGGCTCTGCACAACTCCCTGACAGGAGGGGACAGCCAGGAGGGCTCTGCTCCCAGGGAACAGGGACAGGACAGGAGGAAACGGCCTCAAGCTGTGCCAGAGCAGGTTCAGGTTGGGAGCGTTGGCAGGGGCTGCCCAGAGAGGTTTGGAGTGCCCGTCCCTGGAGGTGTCCAAGGAATTCCTGGATGTGGCACTCAGTGCTTTGGGCTGGGGACAAGGTGGGCATTGGGCACAGCTTGTACTTCATGGTCTCAGAGGTATTTTCCAACCTAAGTGATTCTGTGATTCCATGATTCCTCATGTGCTGGAGGCAGGAGTTGAGAGGGGAGATGCTCTCCACTGCCAGCAGACCCAAAGGAAACAACTCTGAGAACTGCTCCTTTTGCAGACTGAGCTTCAAGCACGGACCCTCAGTGTCTGTAACTCCAGGGACATGGCAGAGAGCACCCTGCCAGTAATTCCTCTGGCCAGCCACACCTTCCCTGTCCATCCAATTTCACCTTCCACCCGAGCAGGAGGGCTGCCACAAGTGTCCTTGCTCCCTCCTTCTCCTATGGGAGCGGGGACCAGAGCAGCACCACAGCTGCCCACCCGCACCCTCCTGGTGTCCCTGCCACCTTCCCCCCGCCGCGTGGGGCTGGCTGGCACATCCAAACCCGAGTCACTTCCTCAACAGCTCACTGCCAAGTGGTGGGAGCAGGGAAGTGAGGGGAGGGAGCACAAAGGAGGAGGGCAGGAGCACCAACGCTGCTGTGACTTGGTGCCGGATGCGCGCTCCGTAAGAGGCAGACTCGCGTCTATTTTAGATGTGCTGCATAAAAATAAAAGATGCTGGTTGACTGCACATGTTCTCATTTTTGGAAAACAAGCTCCAATTTATTTCTTCTATTACAGCCAGATGGTTAAAAAGAAAAAAAACCAAAACACATCTCCCCTCAATGTCACCTCAATGAAAAGAAGCCCTGACCTGGTTTCAACCTCCCTGGACCGGAGCACGGCACAGGAACCAGGCTGTTAACATCTCTCTCAGGGGCCCTGGCCCCACTCACAGCCTGACCCAAAGCCCTCCAGGCTGAGCAGAGAGCTGGACCTCAGGTCCTGCCCAGAGGGCCACCAGCACTGACTGTCACAGGATGACTCAGGGTTATAAACATTACAGCTGGCACAACTGGACTGACCACATGTCTCTGCTCTATGGCTCAGTGCCTTCCCTGCTCCTCCTTTCCTATTACCTTGTTCTAAGCTGCCTTCAGGGGTCTCTTTCCCTTTTAAATCTCACATCGTTATTTAATTGAAAGAGCAAAGCAACTTGATATGAAAGTAAATGCTGATTTTCAACTTTCCCTATTTATCCTCCCCTCATTCAAAGCCATGCCACAACATCCCATATAACTCTATTTCCATATATCTGTTTGCCAGTGCTGTGCTGCTCACGAGGGACAAACCTTTCATTTCAAAGCACAGTCTGTGTCCATCTGTGGCCTCTTCAGGCATCCACATGGTGGGGTCCTGCCCAGTCCAGGTGCACCATGTTTCAGTGGGACACAGGGAATCACTGGCAGAGCAGATGGGATACACCGAGCTCTCCACCATGAAAACACTCATGGCAAAAAGGGAAGTGGGATCAGGTTCTCAGGAGAGGCTGTGCCTGCTCCATCCTTGGGAGGTTCTCAAGCCTGGTTTGATCCCAGAGCTGATCCTGATTTGGGAGGATCCCTTCCTACCCCACCTGACTGACACAGTGACCCCAAGCTCAGGGGAACTGTCCTAACAATTCCCAAACGCCCAGGACCACCCATGCCTGGCAGAGAGGACATGATCTCCACATCAAGGGGAGATGAGCAACTGCCTTGAAGTCTCCTCACAGTTCATGGAATAGCAGGAGAAGCACGACCAGGGAACACGTTTGAACAATGACTCTTTCCTGTGGCCAGCAGGACAAGGAGAGGAGAGGCAGAACAAGTGCAGAAGAAAAGCGTGAAGCAACTGGAAGCATCTTCTCTGAACTGCAGTCAGAAGTCTTTGGCTATCTTTTGGGACCAGCACATTAAAAAGAAAATAAAGAGCCTCCTAAACCTTGTTCCAAAGTACTTTTTGGAGCTCCTGTGAGCCCCTTCATGTCTGCACAGCAGCAGCAACCCTGACAGACAACAGCTACAGGTTACGTGTTCACCTCTGGAAGGGCTGAATTAGGGTCTCACCTGAGCCTCCAACTCCTAATGCTATGTGACCTTGCCTTCTGACTCACACAAGAGTGAGACTGCAGGCTCAGACATCCCTCATTTCTCTGAGTGATCCCAAAGTCTCAGAGTTCACACACAGATTAACTTCTTAAGCAAGCTCAAGGGCAGAGACCTGGTCCCCTTTTACTGGCAAAAGCCTCGCATTCTGAAAATCATAATAGTTCCAGAACTGCTGATTACTTTTCCTCATTTGTACTTTTTTTTTTTAAAGTCCTGCCTGTTCCTCCTACTTCTTAGGAGGCTTTTCAGTATTTGTCTGTTACTTGAAGGCTAAAGCCTGATTTAGGATTAAACACAACATTTGGGAGGTGGACTCCAATGCTGCCTGCTGTCACCGTTCCAACTCTAAAAAGCTCGGAGAGATATCAGGGCAGATCCTGCTCTGCATAAGTCTGGGAGACCAAAGCTATTTTCCCTTTATTCCATTCCTCACACACACGCACGCAGACGTGATTAATACACAGGGCATGGGATGGAGAGTGGTGGGGAGGTATTAAAGCTGCAATAAATGGGCAGGGAGAACAAAAATACACTGCAGAGTAACCAAACAGCTCCGTTTCATCATTTGGGCCGCACTGATTGCCCAAAAGCAGAAGTGGGGGATCGTGTGCTGAGGCATGCCAAGAATGCTGGGCTTGGTCACTTGGAGAAATGACTTTTATAACGTGGCCCACTTCCCCCCCTGCAGCCACACTCGGGGCAGATAAGGGAACTCCTCAAACACAAATAACCACGTTCCGCATTTCGGGGTTCTGCAGAACCCCACTGAGCTCCCTCGAGCTGAGCCAGGCCAGCCCAGAGGGTGCGAGCATCCATCTCCTCTCCCATTTCCCATTTCAGTGACACACCAAACCCTGAGCTTCCTGCATTATTTATTCCCCTGAGAATAAAAAGCACAGAGCACCTCAGGGCTCCTGCACGCTCCCCATCGGGGGATCCCACAGCACGGGTGATCCAGAGCCTCTCCAGGGAGGGACCCTCCTCCTCCTCCCTCTCCACCCTGGTCCTTACAGCACGTGTCCCCGGGACATCAGCTTGCAGGACACAAGTGGAGAAGCTCCCAAAGCCACAGCAAAGCAGCCCAACCCCACAGATGGCAAGGAAAGGTTAAACCAAGGGTGTCCATCTATCACTGGACTTTGGAGTGAAGCGTTCTGATGACACTACTGGGACAACAAGAGAGCCACGCAGGCTCCAAGACATCTCCCTCCTCCTCAGACCTCTCCAAAACTGACCACAGCAGGGCTGCCGCAGCCTGGCTCCCAAAATACAGCTGGCCAAAACACCACGATTTTTATTTTCATTTTGGCTCCCTATGCACTGAGCAAAGCCCCGGTGCTGCTGCAAGGAGGGGAGAGGGAACACGTGGCCCTGATTCAAAGCACAGGCTCAGAGCCACGTCCCCACCACTGGGCAGGGAAGCACAGGAGGGAATTGGGGCTGGATTAGGGCTGACCAGGTGTACAACACACAGGTTACACCCTGGATCAGTACCTTGGGCTCACCCACAGCCATCAGCCCCTGCAGCTGCTTCAAGCTAGAAGTGCTCAAGACTTGCTCTTAAAAATCACACACAAGCACAAAAACATCACAAACAGGATTTCCCTCCCAAAATTGGGGAAAAATAAGGGATTAACTTCTGTGTTTGCCATGGAAGAAGCACCAGGCTTCAGGGCAGCAGCCCCTCTGGCAGGAGCCAGCATTTGATACAATAGAGAGGGAGGAAGGGAAGAGAAGTGGAAATCTCTTCCATCTTTCTGTTATTTTGCCTTAAATGCACTGTAGTTTATGTCCTCAATAAAAGCCTGTGCATATCTTTCCAACTTAAATGTGGATTGGAACCTTGGGATTACTGCCCTGGCAGAATTAACGTATTAGACATAAAAACCATAACATTTCATTATCCATTGTAAACCACATGTGCTTTCCCCTGGGGAGACTGGAAATATCACCCAATTTCACTATCATTTTCTGTTAACTGACTGCCCTGCCACATGTTCACACACTGGCACGCTCACTCTGATGATATAGCAGTCCTCTGGTTTCATTCTTCTTTCTTTATGATGCTGACATTTTTTTAAATCATGTTTTTCTGTTCTGTTTTTGTCTCTGCGAAGGCACCACACTACAAAACCACTCGGCTGGAAAAAAAAAATCTTACCCTGGAACAAAAAAGCAGCTCATATTTGTCTAGCTGGAAACATACCATAACCTGATGTCTGAAACAAGGGTAGAAGGCAACACAGAGGCAAGGAAACCTCTAACACAACAGGCAAGAAGACTCAGACTCATTTATGGGCACACTGGGGTCTGTGGTCAATAGAGAGGCACCGAAAAGCAGATTCTCTTTTCCTCTATTCCTCCCTCTCACTGTTAGGCTGGCTGCGAATTCAAGGATTTGCTTAAGCCACAGATTTTGTCTGTCTCTCTGAAAGGTCAAAACCGAGGAGCAGCACAACCCCACACAGGACGAGTGGGCCAGCTGGCAGCAATTTGGAGTCACCACACAGAGGAAGTGTGGGGAGGAACAGGGGCCAGAGAGGAGCCCGGGTCACCCTTACATTGCAACTTAGAGGCTGCCTCAGGCAATCTTTTTATTTAATCAGTTTTGTATCTTTGCAAAGATTAGGGACCAACTGTCCAGATTTAGTGCTGCCATGTTTCTATAAACATTCCTGGACATGCTTGCTTAGATAAAACATGCAGCTGCTGACACGATGTCTCACGTAAACATTTCACTCTGCATCTCCAAGAAGCCTTAGCATTTTTATTCCCAAGAGCCCACTCGTTCTGCTCTGGGGGCTGGAGAGGGGAAGGGGAGGTGAGCAGAGCAGGACAGGCTGCAAACACACACCTTCACCAAATCCACCCCAGTCCTTACTCACATGAGGGCGTCACAGCAGCAAACAGGACCAAAGGGAACCATTGGTTGTCCCACGTAGCTCCTGGAATGGAAAAGGAAGATTCAAAGGTCAGCTTGAAGCATCCAGATGCACGGAGCTGCTGTTCAGCTGCCTGACCCCTGAGACACACCTCGGCCAAGCACTGGCAGCCAGACTTTTACCACTAACACCACCCTGACCTGTGAGTGCAGGGGGGAAAATGATTCCAATCCAAATTGCTTCTCACCCTTTGTTGCTGTTAGTGCCTTGCCAGAGCCACAAAAGCCAATTGAGGCCGTTTCCCTTCGGTCTGTGGTCGGTCAGCTCCAGACACTGAGGGCTGCAGGCAGCATTTACTTGTCCTAAAGCAACTCCTTCCACAGGCCTTGGCTTCAGCTAATTGCACCACTGCTATTGATCTGGAGTTTTACACAAAGCTGGGCTCCCACTTGAATGCTCTCAGCAAAATTAAGCTCGGGGTTAGTGTGGGTCTCATAGAACAATAACCTGGCAGAGGTTGCAGGTAGCAAAACAGAATGGATTTCAAAAATAAATCTCTGGAATGCCTGCACAACGAAAGCAGTAAAAGGTCACTTATCCCCAGCAAATACCATCCCCACACGCTGCTCAGAGCTTGGAAACATGAGTGGACTGACAACTCCTGAGCATCACCCAGCTGAGATTTCCTATGGCTCTTCTCCCTGACCAGCGCTTCCCATCACCTCATTTGTGGGAGGCAGAGCTTGCTGACAGCTCCTTATGGAAAATGATTGCTCTCCCACACCAGGAAAGTGGGAAGAGCCGAGCATCTCATGGCCAACCCACCCCAACACACTGAGCCCTCCAAAGCCCTGGCAGCTCCAAGGGCTGGGGATGATGTAACACCATCAGACATCTGCCAAATAAATAAGCGAGCTCCAACATGCCTTGCTCCAAACCTGCCCAGCAATTTCCATTCCAGAGCAGGAACTTGTACTGGGGTTTAATACCCTCTCCAATATATCCCTTTCCACAAAGAAAATCCGTGCCCACTGCTCCAGGAACAGGCGTAATCCTCATAAGCAGATGTCAGCCTCCAAAGCTGAGAAAATAACTTTGTTCCTGGGGATCAGGGAATTTAAAATGCAAGAAGTTGGAAGGTCCTGATGAATTTGGTAACTTAAACCCTGGGAGGAAACACCTGCTCTCTGAACACGGGCCGCTGTTTTATCCATCCAGAATTCCATGGATGGAATGGGAATGCTCTGTTGCTTGCTGACAATCCAGCAGCCACGGCCAGAGAGCTGGGACAGAGAGGAGGCAGCTGCCAGGAGCCAGCAGCCCCATTCCCACAGCACTGCCCCACGCTGCAGCTCTCAGACAAAAACTTCCAAGCTGGTGCTGCTTCACAAGGATCCACCAAACCCAGCACGAGTTCCTCCAGGCACCCGTTCAGCCCAGCAGGGATTTGGGGTCACGGATGCACAGCTACGCCTCCCCTCTCCCAGCAAACCACACACAGAAACAGCAGCACTTCCCAGGGTTTCACAGCAGGTAAAGCACAGCTCTGGGATCTCACAGGGAAGCAGAGGCACAGCCAGAAAAAAGGGATTTTCATCAAAAAGTCAGCAACAATTGGATGTAATCATTATCTCAGAGATCTGCTTGGTGCAGTCCCACAGAATAAAGCCCGGGATAGAAAAAGGGCCCATGAAACCTGATTGATACTCAAGGGTCACCTCCTCCAAGCAGGAAGGCAGGTAAGAACTCCAGCAGACCTGTGTGGACGAACAAGGAGCTCCTGGAAAAACTCAAACACAAAAAGGAGCCTTAGAGAGGATGAAAGCAGAGACAGGTAGGCTGGAATGAGATTGTCCCAGCAGCCAGGTTAGACAGGGCTTGGTGCCAGTGCATGGAAGGTGTCCCTGCCTGAGGCAGGGGGTTGGAATGAGATGGGATTTCAGGTCCCTCCCAACCCAACCCATTCTGTTTCTTGTGCTGGTTGCTGCTTTGCCTCAGCAGAGGGAACAGAAAGAAGCTCAGCTGAACACAGCGTGCCCCCCACACCGTGTGGAGCCAGGAGGGCTTGGCACAAGAGGGACTGTGTCTGTAGGGAGCTCAGGACAGGCAGCAGCAGATCAGCAACGCTTCTGGGAAACTTTATCCTGTGAAGGATATGGAGATCAGCCTGGAAGTCTTAATTCCTGCTGGCGCGAGTCCTAACGATGGGCAGAGCTGTCGCTGCGCCGCGATTAAATCTGCGCTGATACCCGGGGCTGGGCCGGGTGCTTCCCCTTCCCACCACCCCCAGAGGGGTGTGGAGAGCCCCACGGAGAGGCTGAGCTGGCCCAGAGCCGGGCTGGGCATGCAGCAGCTGCACAGAGCCTCCAGCACCCCGTGCTCAGCACAGACAGGCTCTGCCAGGATGCTCGCACCCAACACCAGTGGCTGCCACGGCATCCTTCTCCCAAAACCCCTCCTTACAGCCCAAAAATATCCTTCTCCCAATCCCTGCCCCATGACAAATGTCTGCCCCCAAGCAGCTCCCTTGGACATGAGGAGACATTTCCCTCCCTTGCCTGGCTGGGGCTGAAGAGCCCAAGCAAGGAACACACGGCTCATGAGCAAGTCCCCAGGAGCAGCAGATCCCAGGTTCCCCAAGCTGAGAGCATATACTGGTTCCCAGGACAATGGTCCAGGAGAAGGATCCTCAACACCTCCCAACACAAAAGCAGAAGTCAAAGCAAGTGGCACAAGATCAGAAGTCACTACTGAGTCCTTTTCCCTGAAGGAAACATCCTTCCCCATCCTCGAGTCCCTCTTGGGACAGAACCAGGGTGAGGGCACCCCACTGCCACCAGCACTGCCAGGACTCCACCCTGCTGCAGGTGAGGCAGGAGCTGTCCTGTAATTAGCACTGCATCACAGCCCTCACAGGGAAAGAGGCCAAATCCAGATTAGGCAGATAAGCTCAGCTCTGGCAGCTCCTAAGCTTAGCTTAAAACTTCAATAATACGTGTTTAACACGGCGCTGGGGATGAGCAGAGTTTTTAATGCATCTCTTGAAAGGAGAGCAGAAAAACAAATGAAAGTGTTGCTAAAACCCCTCCATTTCCCCATGTAAACTAACAGAAGTTCAGCTAGAAGATCTACAAGGAGTTTTTATTTAGTGTAAGAAAAACTTGTAACACCCGACTACCCTCAGGTCAGAGCACTGATGTTTTCTCCCCCCAGGAGCTCCAGCCTTTCTCAGGGATCTGTTTTGTCTTATCTACAAAAGCCTTTTCTTCCCTTTTGCTGCTCTGGAAGCTCGCAGGGAAAGCCCAGCATCCCCAACAACTGCTATAAATCCCCAGTTCTTTCCCTGATTTAAGCATGGCTACAACAGCCCGGTATCACCAGGCAGTATTTATCCTGGAAAACATGTAACTCCAATTCAACAATCCTATTACATATGCTCCCAGCATTTGTACAGGACAGATTTAGCTCTTAGCTCTCCATTGCTTGATCTCTTCCTGGCTTTGCCAGGGCAGAAATTATCTCAGGATATAAAGGGGTCACATCCAAATGCTTCTCCTATCTTTGCTGCAGCTCTGGGGAAAAGCTCACGTAGCTGCTGTGCTCTGTCCGACCCCCAGTGCTCTCCAGGCCCCTCTGGAGTGTCTGGGAAGAGCTGGCTGTCCCATCTCCCCAGAATCTCACCTCTAAGGGATTACCAAAAACACAGCCTGCCCCATCGAGGGCTCCCTCCCAGGAGTGCAGGGAGGTGGAACCCCTGTCCCCATCCCAAGGGTGGCGGTGGCCTCAGAGGTGACAGGCAAAGAGCCCATCCGGAGCAGAGATGGCAAAACACAACATCAGGAAACAAGAAGCATGGGCATGGCTGGAAAACCCCACTCTCTATGTCAGTGGCTTGCCCTAAAGCTGGGGTAGGAGGGTAGATCCACCCTGAATTGCCTGGCTGCTGGCAGGGGCACTCATCCATCCTGCTCTCTTCTGCCTCTGATCCCCCAAACTCCACAGGCCAGGTGACAATCCATGGACCCCTCCTGTGCCCTATTCTACCTCCCTGCTTTTGTCAGCAAACTGAGCCACCACCGAGCCATCCCTGTGCCTCAGCAACACACCCACCTCCTGCATAAAAAATCAAATAAATTAGAGCTAAACCACTTCAGCCTTAAAAAAAAAAAAATCAAATAAATTAATGCTAAACCACTTCTGCCTCATTTTTTCCAGGAGCACCGTTCCCACAGGCCTCTATCCACGAGATACGTGTGCAGCTCCTGAATCACCATCTCCTCCATTGAACACTGACACCCAGTTTGAAGGCTGTTTTCCCATGCACCTGCCAGGTACCTCTTTTCCCTGGGGTACCTCCCCTGTGCTCTTGCCCAACACCTGCCTCTTACCTCACATCACACCTCCGACACACTCCTGTCAACTCATGCTTTAGTCACTGTTAGCAAGTGCAAGCCCCAGCTGTCTCTGCCAGCAAGACACTTCTATCTCCGTGAGAACATCAGCCCAGCTTCCTGAATCCCTGCTCCCAGAAAGTCTGGGACAGCCCACAGGGCAGGCAGCACTCTCGAGAAACAGCTGTCAGGGCAACTTCCAGAGGCTTTGGGCTCAGCCTGCAGCAGCTCCACTCAGGGAGCACCAACTGGCATGGATGTGGAGAGGAAAGGAAGGATTAAGAGAAATGGCTGTGCACATGTGTCAGTAAAATCAAGCTGCCCAAACCCACAGCAACTCAGTTCTGGAGCATTAAAAAGTAATTTAAAATAATAAAATCACCCTGATACTCAAGGATGTAAATTTTTTTTTTTCTTTCCTGGAAAACACGCCAAGGGAAACAGAAAGCAGGTCACAGGCAGCCCCAGCCATGCTCCACCAGCACCACCAAAGCTGCTCACAAGAGTTTCTCCTCTCTCCCCTCTAAGGCCAATTGCTGCTTTAGCTTCCAAGGGGAACAGCCCACCTCGCCTTGGGAGCACAGCATCCATCCCCAGTAACAAAGGTGGAGTTTTACTCACAACATCATCCTGCAGGGAAATAAAACCCTACAATATGGCCAGGAATGATCCCAGCTGTTTTTCCTCTGGAAAAACATCTTCTCCCCACCCTTGCAGCACCCTGCACTGCTCTGACCCCCACGGTCAGAGCCCGAGGTGTGGCTGCTGCAGCCCCTCACCTCTGACCCAGCACTTCCAACATCCGCTCCTCCTCCTCCTCCCTCTCTCCCATTTCCCACTGGCCAACAAGCCCAGCCTTTGTGCTGCCCTCCAGGAGCTCTGATCCCTGTGCCCTCTCCCACCCTGCTCCCCACTGCACTGTGGTACCCAAACACTGCAAACTTTAGGAAAGTCTAAAAGTTTCTGGGGGGGAGAAATTTAAAAAATAGCCCTTGAGTGTGCTCTGAGTGTTTTTATTTCACACAGAGCTTTCACCTGACTGCAGACACCACTGAGTGTGGGCACGCTCCTCACCTCACCTGTCATCCAGCTCACCCCACACCACCTGCCTTTCCTCATGGAAAACCTGGATGGGGTCTTTGCCTCCGGTTTCTGTTCTGCAAGCAACTCTGCAGAGCAAGCAAGCCTTGCAGAAATGTCTCCTGGCTCGGCAGGCTCCCCTGCCCTCACTGCACCATGAATTTGCTCCCACAGGACCCTCGGAGGAGCCCCTCTCCAGGAGGTGCCAGGACAAAGTGCCGCAGGTGCAGATCCAACAGATCAAAGGGGGAAACCTCCCCTGTGCTTCCACTTCAGCTTTGCCTTCCAGTCAGCCTCTCTGATGTGCTGCTTCTCTTTCATTACTGCCCCTGTCCACGGCTCTGGGCTCTGATTACACCGTCAGCTCCATCACCAGGAATATTTTATCAGTGCCTGCCCAGCTCCTCTCTTCCCTCAGACTCACTCTGGGCACCTGCTCCTCCCAGGACACTTTTCCCAGTCCAGGTGATGGCTTTCTTTGTGGCAGGGCTGAAGATCTGAGCTGTTCCAGGGCTGAGCACACCCCCCGTGGCAAAGCCCAGCTCTGGGAACAGCACAGCAGCACGCAGGGAGGTGGCAATCTGCAGCAGATCTCTGTTTATACACATACACACACACAAAAACGCTGCCGAGTGCTTTTTGAGAGGGAGGTGGGACCAGAGAGCTCCTCTAACCTACACAATCCTACCATTCTGTCAGCTCCTTGTAAACAAAATAATCCAGGCTGGGGCTGGGAGCGGCTGCTCACTTGACAGCACAGCAGAGAGGTCCTGCAGCTCTGGGTCCCCTCTGCTGTGGCATTTCACTCCCCAAATCAATCACAACTCACACAGGACATCCAAGGTCTCCTCCTAGTGCTCTACCCCTGGAAATCCTCCCGTAAGGAAGGAGATAATTGCACCTGCTTGAGGCTCAGGAACATCACCGCAGTGTAACATGCAATTATTGCAGCACCTGGAAAAATTGGATAGAGAAAGCACCAGTGAAAGTCCCCAGTGCTCGAGAAACACTTCATGCTTTTCCCTTTCCCCAGTGCTTTCTGCCAGGGAAGGGAGGGCTGATTTCTGGAGATAGGCTATTCCAGTTTCATCTTTAATTTTACTTGGCAGCCTGTTCCCAGCCCAAAGGTGTCCGTGCCTTCCAGTGGCATCTTCCAAAGGAGCAATTCTGCCCCTGGAAAGCGAGGATCTCTCCGTGAGCACCAGCAAGAGAGAGATGATGTTCAGTTTGACAATGAGACTGTCAGTGGGCTCTGAAATGTCACTCCCACACCTCGCAGATGCACTTGGCTCAGCCCTTGTTTCAGAGGAATGTACTGCAGCTCCTTTTGTAACTGATACAAAATGTTTCACCAGGCTGGAGCTTTAATTTGGGAAAAAAAAAACCCTCTCCTTCCCTTTCCATTGAAAGGCATTTTAATTAATTGTCTTGAACATATTTAAACTGTTCCATCCTTTTTAAAGACGCTTTTCCAGGGACAAACCATGTCCTTAAGTAAAACCCATATGGCACCAAGCTGAAATAAAAAAGCCCCAAAATGACACAAAAAACCAAATTGCTATTTCAAGAAGGTGGCTCTTCCACCTATCATCATTCTTGTCCATGACTTAGCCAGAACTTACATCTGTGGATAACTCTGGAAGGATAACCAGGACAAATGTTTGTATAATGGCAGCTCGACAGTGTAACTTGTTTTGAAACAAACATGCAAGATAAATCACAACTGGAATCACAGGAAAAAATCCAAGTGAGAGGAGACACCAAAAACCCATGGGAGAAAGATAACACAAGTTCAGAGTTCTGGTTTCTAATCCTACACGTGAGCCCATCATTTCAGCACCAAAACTAATCTATTAGATGAGCTTTTCTTTTTAACATCAATTTTCAACCCATATAAAAATTGTCCCAAAAAGCCTTAAGCACCATCCCTGCAATCTTCACATTTCTTGCTCCTCTCTGGCCAAATGCAGGTGGAAAAGGAGGAAAGCCCTACAAAGCAGCCCAACTTCACTGTATCCTGGATATAGGAAAATGTGGATGTAGAAAACAAAATTTATCCCTGAGTTGATATTTCACTCTGAAATAAAGCTTCCATTTTTATCCTGTGGTAACTCAACCTCCCCTCCTTGCCAGTCCTGACTTGGAATTTTGTGCTGTGACACTTTCCAAGGGCCCAGATTTATACACCCACCTGCTGCTCTTTAACTTCATCAGCTAAACACTCCAGGTTTGTCTCACAGGGTTGGAGCATCTCTGTTCCATCACACAAAGTTTAAAAGTTAACTCAGCTTGGTTATTTGTCTTTAAACTAAAGGCAATGGTCACTTCATCACTGGCAACAAAACCAGCTTGTCCTTAGAACTCATCACAGCTCTGGAAATCGCTTCCACAGGAGGCTGAATTTTCTTCTTGGAGAATGCTGGTTATGTACAAATATTCCCTATAGATAAACCTAAATCAGCCCATGGATTGCCTGCTGGTACTTGGTTGGAGAAAGGAAGGCAAGCACATCCCACACCAAATCCTGTGCAGTTCTCCTCCATCACACAAACACTTGGCCAGCTTCCAGTGTAAAATTTATGCACTAAAATTAGCTCTCACAATTGCAATCAATTGCAACAATCAAGCATGAGTAATTCCAGGGAAAGGAAAAAAAACTAAACCACCAAAGAGGTGAGCAAGGCAAACAATGCCAGAGCACTGCAGTGGCTCCTCCGTGGGTCCATCCCTGTGTCCAGCAGAGTTTTCCTGCCTGTTGGTTGTAGGACTCCAAAGACAACACGTTTTACCCTCCTGTGTGCTGTACACAGCCATGCACAGCTCTCTGCAGGTTTGTTTTCCCCTCTTTGAAACAACAACTGGTGAAACTCGTAATAAATGTTACATTGTTTGGAAGGAAAGGCAGAAAATGTATATAAACTCCTGGCAGCCAACACATATGGCAGGAATCTGCTGGAGAATACACAATGCTCCAGAGAACACAAGGAATTGCAAGCCCTCCCTGGGTAATTGAGTGTAAATATTACAGCTGATGGGTTCTTCTCTCCCACATACAAATAAATATCCGTGCCCCCACCTTCATCTGGGCTGTCCTCTGTCTCCTTATACCAACAATCTACATAACTTCTGGCCCCTGAGAACCTCCATCTTGCATGTCATCACACATTAAAACTCAATTACCTGCCACTGTTCTCATTCCCTTCTGGGCTTTGGGTTGGATTTCTCTCTCAAACAGGTCGCAGCTGTATTCTACAGGAGCAGAGACAGATAAACAAGCAGATGGTGTTAGAGGCACGTTTTAGTGGTGCAGGAGTACAAGGGGCTGCCATGGTACAGCAAAGCCCTGGGTACCACAGAAACGTCTCCTTTCCTCAGTGCCCAACTGCAGATGCTCTTCTGACCCACCCGTCCCACCAAAGACAAAACCAAGCATGAACTCGTCATTTTTCCTATCACCTAAAAGCTATTTTAAACCCAAGCACACTGAGAACATTTGGGATTGTTTCATATTTTATAAGAGAGTGTTTACACTTCCAAGGCAATCGCAAATGATAAAAGTTATGTACAAAATGTAGGGGTGAAGTCAAGTTATCTAAAATTCCTCATTTTGAGTTTGCATCAAGAGCAAAAAAATCTAGGGAAAGATTTTTTTTTAAATGTATGAGTTACCTGGGATAGTTTTAAATATAGCAAAAAATGGAGATGGCTAGAGGAAAAATCTGGAGGAAAATGAAGCTGATATCAGAAATGGTGGATGTAACAACACACCAGGCTGCAGGACACCCTCCAAAAGCAATGGAAAAGATAATCTTTGCAAAAAACCTTTATCACAGCAGAAGAAGACCACTGAACAATTCTCCATAAATCTCACACTGCTATGGAAATGCAGTGATATTCCCAAACACAGGAATCTTCTTAGACTGGAGAGACAGGGAAAAGAAACCGGCCACACTCCAAAACAATCTCAGAATATTTCCAGCGCTATCACCAAAACAAACAGCAGCAGAGAGCCGTGTTCCCAGCAAGGAGAGCCCTCCTGGAGTGGCTCCTGCTCCTCAGGAGGGACCTGTGCTGCCCCAGGGGCACCAGCAGCCTCTCCAGCAGAAATTCCAGTGTGGCACGGCCAGGCTGGCACCAGGTGTGCCCAGGCAGGTGACTGCTCAGGTGACAGGCACAAACACACGTGGGTACACGGGAGGAATGCCTGGGCTGCAAAGGAAACACCCTGGGAATTCCTCTCCTGCCCCAAACAGCATCGCTGGTGCACAAAGCCCATCCATCCCACCACCAGGACAGAACTGCAGCCCCTGAGCGCCCTGGGACACCCCAGAGTCACATCCTGAGGTTCAGAGAGGCTCTGCCACCCTGGCTGCAGCTATTTCTGGAGATCTCTCTGGTTGCTAGGGCAAACTCCCCTCCTCCAGGCAGGGTCTTGTGTGCCAGTCAGGAGAGGAGGAAGGAATTGAGAGGAGGCATGACTAAGCAGGGGAACGTGAGAAACCAAACAAAATGCCAGCCTGGGGAGAAAAACATGGTGATGGCTTCCATCAGCTGAACTCCTACGTGAAACAAACCTGGCTGGGCTGAGCCAACAGAGCCCAGATCAGCTTGAAAGACATTTCCAAAGGCTGTACAAGGCCTCCTGCTGCCCCCAGGCAGGATTAACTCCATCCAAACACCAGCTCAGAGCCAGAGCATGTGTTCATACAGCTCTCCTGGTGCTTTACACCAGGGAGTCAGCAAGGCAGACAGAAAGGAAGCACTTAGCCCCCAGCTGCACACCAAGTCTCCTGCAAAATTAGGAAATTGCTCCAGATGCTCAAACCCCCACAAATAACTGATGGATCAGGTTTCCAGGAGCTGTATGCATGGACAGCTTCTCATTTTCAAAATTACTGGAGCCTTGGTTTACAGCAGCCTCTTACACATCTGGATAGTCTTACATAGTTTACACAAGACCATGACAGTTTTCTATCCTTTTCTAGCTCTTATTTTGAGCTTTCAGCTCAAAAAACATCTTTAGAAAGTTAACAGGGAAAAGGTGGTAAAGGGAGGACAAAAACTCTGTTCCCTTTTTTCCACAAACAGCAAAGAGACTCACACAATAATCTCACTTGGGCTTCTAAATAACTCCGTTTTGAGGAATGGGGTTTAAACACCACTGAAACCTAAGACCATAAAGAGAAAAACATATGTGCACATGGACTTAAGAAAGCAAACAGCTTTTCAAAACAGAACCCCTCTGACACACTCCTAAGGAAAGTGTTTTTTATTTAAACCATCATCAGCTGAAGGGCAGGGGAAGGACTCCACACATGTCAGCAAGAACTCCCACTCCACACAGGCAAAAACACTGGCACAAAAGTAAACTAATCACTTCCTAAGCTGCTAAGATGCTGTTATAAATTACTACCTAAATATATATATATGTCCATGTGATATTTGTACAGGAACATACCCACTGATCACAATTTAGGGTCTTTTTAAAATAACTTCGAGAGAATTTGGTCATAGGACAACATCCTTGTATAGAAAAGATTAAAGAGCTATAATCCAAGTGAAATCCCTCACAGTCAGGAGACCCAGCCCTACTGACAGAGATCCTTGCAGGTCTCTTCCAACCTTGATGGTTCTGTGATTCCCTTCTCCACTTCCCATTAGAGAAAACACAGGTTAATAAATTTTGGGCAGGAACGTGCCTGCAGCATGACTAGGATGCTGAAGCAGTTAGAAGTTTCCTGGAGCACCAGGAAGCTCTTGGGGAGGACACAGAATTCATGGTTAGGGAAGGAGGATGGAAGGGACCAGGAGGTCTGAGATACACACACGGGCTCACCCCATCCCTCCGAGTTTAAAAGGTGCTTTAATCTGCCTCAGATCCATATAAACAAAGCCCATAGAAACAGCTGCCTACAGCAGCCTGGGAAAGAGGAATTCTGGTATCAGCTTTCACTCTGCAGCTTCACGCTGGAGAGGAGGGAGGAGATGGAGGAGGGAAGCAAAGGAACCACGGCTGGACATGAACAGGCCTGTTTCCTCTGTATTCTGGGGCACCAGGATCATGAATCCCTTTGCAGCAGGCACTGACTGCCCCGTGTCTGGCACAGGGAACTGGGACCAGCTTCTCCAAGCTGCACAAGGGACCTGCTCCGTGGCACCCTGGGGACACAGCCTGCACGGACACTGCAGCAGCACTGGACAGGGATGAGGGGTGGGAGGGAGGGACAGCGTGGCCAAATGCCAGCCCTGGAGCCCTGGGGGTGAGGAGGAAGGCCAGTGCTGCCCAGGGATGCTGGGTCACCCCGCTCAGATGCTGCGTGTGCCTCTGAAGTGCACTGGAGTTGATGGAAAGGTCAGCCTGAGCTGCTGCACTGCTGTTTGCAGCCCTCCTCCCCGAGCTGCACAGGTTCTAAATTAATCTGGGTCTTTGGGCTTGTCGGTTTTTATTGCCATTTCTTAGGCAAAGCCTGGCTGAAATCCCCAGACAAGTTCACTGAGTGCTTTTTGCAGCTCGCCTTTGCCCTGACTCATCCCAGGGTGCTCCCTTAAGTGTCTCCTAAAAACCCAAGGAAGGAAATGCTCTTAGTCTCCTCCTCATCTCCCGCTCCCTGCAATGTTTTAATCAGGATGGGCTGCCTGCTCCCCCCGGGAACAGCCCTGCTTTGTGGGATTGTGCTCCACGGGTCACGCCAGGGGGTCAGCCTGCACCAATCCCCCCTCCCCAAATCCTGACCTCTCGACTTGAGGATGCCAGAGGGCAAGAAATCCTGCTTGTGTGCAACAAGGCATTGTTAAAGGGAAAATTCCTCTTTTTTTTTTTTTTTCCCTACATCCTCTACAAGTCTGGGAGAATTGAGATTGCTCTGCCTGCAGAAGAGAAGGCTTTGGGGTGACCTAATTGCAGCCCTCCAGGACCTGAAGGAGCTGCAGGAAAGATGGAGAGAGAATTTAAAAGGGCCTGGAGTGACAGGAGTAGGGGAAATGGCTTCCCACTGCCACAGGGCAGGGTTAGACAGGATTTGGGGAAGGAATTCGTGGTTGGGAAGGTGGGAATACCCTGGCACAGGGTGCTCAGAGAAGCTGTGGCTGCCCCTGAATCCCTGGAAGTGTCCAAGGCCAGGTTGGACAGGGCTTGGAGCACCCTGGGATAGTGGGAGGTGTCCCTGCCCATGGCAGGGGTGGCACTGGATGGGCTTTAAGGTCCCTTCCCACCCAAAGCATTCTGTGACTCTGATTCTGTGACCTGTGTGTCTATTGCTCACAGCAGAAATCACCCTAGGCCCACCAAAACCAGGCAGGAATCTCCTGACCCCACTCAGACACTGTGGGGACTGAGCCAAAGCCTGGAAACCTGCACTGGCCAGCCCACCACGACAGAACCCCTTCCCTAGGCCAGCCCAGCACGACAGAACTCTTCCCTAGGCCAGCCCACCACGACAGAACTCTTCTCTAGGCCAGTTTCACTTAAGCACAGGAGGGGGAAGAAGGAAATAGTAAAAAAGGCGTTTAAATAATAACTGGAAACTCTGAATTAAACCAATCAGGGTGCTGCACTGGGGCAAGGGAACACAGTAGACACCAGACACAACCCACCATGCCCTCCTGGCAGGGTCAGCTGCTCAGATTCAACAGCCCACATCTGTCAGTGCTGGCAATTTGCAGCTGGAAGCTCTCAGGGAGGGCTGATTAATGGCTACACTGTGGAATTTCCATGTCTGAGCTGTACGCTGGCAGCTTGGTAGTGAGGGAAACCCTGAGGGAAAACCAGGAGCAGAAAGAAGCTCCTCTCAGACATGCCCAGGGCAAGGAGAATCAATCCTCAGGAGGATGCTCCCTTTCCAGTGGGCCTCCAGATTCCCAGGAAAGGCTGCAGGTGGGAACTGATGCAGTGACATCCTGCAGAGCCCCCGGGTCACACAGCTCTGCAGAGACCACCGTGGCCACAGCAATGCCATCCATCCTCCTCCCACCTCCTCCTCCCCTCCAAAACAGAAGGGTGAGGGTTGTGCTGCACCTCCAGCACCGCTTCCACCCTCCTCCTGCACAGTCCTGGTGCCACAGGTAAGGACCAGCAGCCTCCACAGGGCCAGGCTGCCAGGAGACACCTGTGCTCCAAAGCACATCACCTGAACGGGCATGGGGCAGTGCCAGCCAGGGGAAAATCCCAAATCCTCCATGGCAGGGCAAGCCCAGCACTGGCCAGGGCTCAGGGACACGCTGGAGAAACCCTCTCCTTGCAAATCATCTTTGGAAATATGGTGTGGCCAAGCCCCAGGCATCCAAACCACGAGGTCTACTTCACACCTGGGGTTTTCTGAGGGGTTTTTTTAAGTGCTGCTGGGTCCGTGTGACAAATTTTAAGCATGTGAGACTTGAATCCTCATGACTAAAGAGGCAGAGAAAAAGGAGGGATGTGTGGTGGGACACATGTGATGCCACAACAGACACCCACACATTTAAACTATAAAAACCTTAGAGGAAGGATAGCACACAAGTTTTGTCCCAGAAGTAGCAAAGCCTTAATTTTTTCTTTCCTGAAAACACCTCAGTCACTGAAGAAAGAAAAAAAAAAAAGAAAAAAGAATGGAGTCATGGTCTGACATGTCATGTGTACTTACCTTGGCAAGATCTCTTGTTTTCCAGAGGTCTAAGAGCTCCTAGGTGAACACAGAGGGACAGAGTTTGACAGTGCTGTCTGCAGAGATCCCTGGAAAGCACAGGAGCTGAGTTTTCCCTCTGGGCAGTCCCATTGATGACAGATTTCAGCCTTCACGGTTCCTCCACTTGGTTTCTGGTGGCAGAAGGGTCTGGAGAGGAGTCAGCACGGGCCAGGACACACAGGAGGATCCTGGGGAGCTCCTGCACAGAGAGCAAACACGGGGCTGACACAGAACCAGGATTTCTGCAGCACTCAGGACTGGAGCTCACTATGAAGGAGAGTTTGCCATGGGAACTGCAAGGAGCTGCTTTGTTTGAGACCCAGAGCCCACGTTACAAAGGCAAACCTCTGAGCTGCACTCAAGGCTTGCCATTCCCATGTGCTCCCCAGAAGAGGCCAGTCCCACCCAGAGGCTCCAGCTTCCAAACAAAGACATTTGGAGTTGTTCCTCCCCAGAGCCAGGTGAAAGGAAGGAATTATCCACCACTGCAGGCTTTGGAGGGAGATCCCCACGGGCCCAGGGAGGCTCAGCAGGCTGCCAGCCCACATCACCTGCAGAGCTGCAGAGCCTCCAGGACCAGTCCCAGTCCTGCAGAGTGACCCAGTAATCCAATTAGGCTGCCCAGAGACATCAACCAAAAGGAAAGGAGAAGGGAAAAGGAGCAGGAAAAAAACTCTGCCTAAAGCAGTGTATCCTCATTACTGCCCCAACCTGCAGCTCAGGCAGGAGCTCAGCTGGGAGAGCCCAGCCTGGAGCCCCAGCACCAGGAGCTGCCCAAGGCTGCACAGAGCACAGGCATGAGGAGCCAGCCCTTCCTAACCAGCCTGCTCAGGAGATGTGCAGTGGTGACTCCAGCCTGTCCCAGCTGCTTCCCTGGCTCCTGTCACACAATTCAGCCACTGCCAGGTATTCTGAGGAGTGCAGTACCCAGAAACCACATGGCTGCAATGGGACATGGGGAGGGACTCAATGATCCTCATGAGTCCCTCCCAACTCCAGATATTCCACGATTCTGTGATCATTCCTGCACATCCCATCCCTGCTCCTGGCAGCCCTCCTCCCTCAAGGTGCCTGCTCCTTTCTGTCCATCCCACCAGGTGCCCAACTCCAAATATCCATGCCATGGATGCCTGACATCAAACATAAACATGAACAAGTCCAGGAGAAAGCAGCCATTCAGCTTTAAAGGTCAGAGCCTCCAGGAGGAGAACGGAAGAACAATTTGGGAAAAACTCCACCATGGCAAGAAGGGGATTTCTGGGTAAAACAAGTGTTTAACTGCCAGTGGTTTTCACATACCTAAGAAATAAGCATGGCCAAAGTGCTAAAAACATGTTTTAGGAAACTTTCTATCTGGACTCTGTCTTCTGCTGAGACAGGAGGTCACAACAGACTCAAACCCAGAGCAGGAGATCACAGCCACCAATGGATTTGTTTGTGGGTGTAAGAGCTCAACAGCACAAACCCATCACCTCAGCTCCCATGCTGGAAGCCCAGCCAGCATCATCTGGGAGCTGGGAAAACAACAAAATTAAAGAAAAAAATCCTTATAAATGCCATTGCTCTGAAAAATTAGAATTTTTGATAGGAAAGTAAGCATAAGGTTTGTTCTAGCTGATGATCACTACCAGCCTGTCAGGGGTTCCATGGTTTCTCCATTATTATAACAGAAGCATCTTGCTTGAACTGCAGGAGTTAAAAATGCAGAACATCCTGAGTTCCCAGAGATAATTCTGCAAACAAGGAGTGACAAGGATGCACTCCCAGCACTGGTTTCTTTCATGAATAACTTTATCAGCACTTTCCCTCCGCAGGGAGATCCAGCTGTTTTATCAAGATGGATTTACAACCCAAGATCCAGGTTTGAAAGCACGACAGGCTGAGGAGCTGGGCATCAAATTCTTGCTTAGGAAACTCCTTCTCCTGAGTATTACCCAAAGGGATCCTTTTGTCCATATCCTGTGACACAAATGAAGAGGAGGCACCAGAGAAGTCTCTGCCAACCCCTGTGTGAGCGTGGCCAGCAGCTGCACAGGCCCAGGGAGGCACCAAATCCTCAGCAAACACAACATTTTTGTACCCTCTCCACGGACGATTAGCAACAGAGCCCAAAATGTCAAAACCCAACTCTTAATTACCGAAGTCGGCACTTAATGACTCCAATTACAATTTCCACTGATTTCTGAAAATTGGATTCTCCACTACAGTTGCTGTGTTTAAATGAGTTTCTTACCTCACTCGTGGTAATTACACTCTGACAAACTAATTTAAAATACAGTAGAGATTTCGAAAATACTACTTAAAAATAGTGGGGATTTAAGAACAAAACACTGCTTAAGCCTCCCCCTTTCCACATCTTTTATCACGTTCCTTTGGGCCCAGGAATGCAGAAGGTTAAAGATGAGAGATACAAAGGACAGGATTTTGTCAAAATGCCATCAAAAGGGTGGAAAGTAGGAAACAGTTTTATTTCTGTGATAGAAACTCACTGCCCTATCCCCCCCGTATCACAGAAACTGCAGGAGTTTTACCCTTCTCCTTTTACCCTAAATCCCCCCAGAAGTTGCTCTTCTCAGGCTCCCCATCAGCAAAGCCCCAGAGGAGCCCAGCAAGGAGGGAAAGGATAAATCCCTGTCTGAGGCACAACTGACAGCTCTGTCTCTCACCTACCACCAACCCTGCCTGTGGGGTGAGCCTGGCTCCTGCAGGATGGAACTGCACCCACTTAGGGATTCCCTCTGTATTAGGGAATTGTTTTCAAGCTCCTGTTCATAACCAGTAAAAGAAATGGAAAAGGGCAGGAGAGTCCATTGCCAGAAACTAAGGCACCAACAGAGAGAACACATTAAAATGTGGTATTTTAGGGCTTGTATGATGCAGAGAGCAGCAACTTCTCCAGAGCCTGCCTTTTCCATGCATTTTTCTCCTGGAAAAAGGAAGGAAAAGCTGCTAACATCCCCCAATCCCTTTGCCAACCTCCAAAGTCAGAGATCTAAGGCACAGAGGCTGGAGTTGGAGCAGCCTGGCAGGAGCCACGGGAGCTGTCAGATGTCTACAGGAGCCCTGGCAAAGCCAAGGTGGCTGTGTCAGACAACTCCATCCCAGGAGTGAGCCCCAGCACCTGGACAAATTCATCCTGATCCCTGCAGGAGCAGGGCCACGGCCAGAGCCAGCAGGGACATGGCAAAAGCCACCTGAGGGGAAGGTGCAAACAGGGTTTCAGTTTGTGAGGGATCACAGCTGCCCCAAAGCAGCGATGACAACTCCAGAGGGATGCTGGGGTGCCAGCACAGGGACACAAAGCCTCACCAGCTCAGCACAGAGCAAACCTGCTGCACTCATCTTCCATCACACGGACTCCCCTGACCGTTTCTCCCCCTCTCCTGCTCCCACTGAACAGACTCATTCCCTGCCAACTGAAATAACACATCTTTTAAAGATCCCTTTCAAAATGATATCACTCATCACCTTCCTCACCTCCCACCACTGGGCCAGGAGAAAAATCATCTTAATGCCCCTTTCCACAAGAGTCTGATGATGTCTTAATGAAAGCTTTCCTTGCTTGGTTTTGGTCATTAAACACACCCTGCCATTGGTGGCTCTTTATGGCTTCAGCCTGAGTGGTAAAATCCATATGTGAGACTTTGCAGAGCGCTCACAGTGCACAGAGTCAGCTCAGGAGGACACGGATGCACAGGGTCACGTTCCCACTCTGGCACAGCTGCTCCTTGCAGTGATACCTTTTCATTCTGCTCGTTTCTGCTTTATTTTCGTTCTTGTCTTTCACAGATCCCCATTACTCAGCAGTGGTTGTAGGGTTTTATGTTCACATATGGTTTAAAGAGGTGGCTGTTTAATGTTCCCTATATGTAAATAACTACATGCTGCTCCAGTCCCTGCTGAGCAAGTGAAGGAATGATTAGATTATAAATCTCCAGCACAGAAACATGCCAGGTTGGTTTTTATCTGCAAACACATTAGAGCTTGCACTGGGTTACATTTGCTATCTTCCCTTTTACCCACAAATTCCCATTGCTTTTAATGAGCATATAAAGCAACCAGCAACAGGAGAAATTATCCCAGAGTGCAGGAGCCCAGGGGAGCAGCCAGTATTCCACAGCCATCCCTCTGCCTGAGGCAGGCTGTTCACCACCACAGTGCAAAGCTGAACCTGGAATGCAGTTCCAGGGGTTGGTGGGGGTGCCTGGGAACTCCATGGCAGAGTGGGGAGCAGCAGCCCTGACCCCTGAGCTGGCACTGCTGGGGCACCTCAAGTGCTGGGTCCAGTTCTGGGCTTCTCACTGCAGGAGAGACCTGGAGGGGCTGGAATGTGTCCAGGGAAGGGAACAAAGCCCCAGGAGGGGCTGAGAGAGCTGGGAAAGGGGCTCAGCCTGGAGAACAGGGGGAGCCCTGTGGCTCTGCACAACTCCCTGACAGGAGGGGACAGCTGGGGGATCGGGCTCTGCTCTCAGGGAACAGGGACAGGAGGAGAGGGAACGGCCTCAGGAGGAATTTCTCCATGGAAAGGGTGCTCAGGCATTGGCAGGGGCTGCCCAGGGAGGTTTGGAATGCCCATCCCTGGATGTGGCACTCAGTGCTCTGGGCTGGGGACAAAGTCAGCATCGGGCACAGCTGGGACTCAGTGACCTCAGAGGTCTTTTCCAGCCTCAGTGACTCTGTGATTCTACCTGGGGAAAGGCCCTATGGGATAACATGGCAACTCCTGCCACCCTCCATGCTGCTGTCCCTCAGGAGCAGGAGTCACTGCACAGGCAGCCGGCTTCACCTCGAACCAAACCCAGCCATGGCAAAACCATGGAATCACAGGATGGAATCACAAAATGGAAGAGACCTTTCAGCCCAGCCAGTCCCAGCCCCTGCCACGGGCAGGGACAGCTCCCAGCAGCCCAGGTGGCTCAGCAGTGCAGCACAGCGTGGTAGGAGCCAGGAGGACAAACACCTGCATTTCAAATGACTCTGCTTTTCCTGTAGTTGTGGCATAACCCCAGCGCTGCTGCTGGAAACCAAAACACGTTTTTCAGTGTAATTTATCATCTATTTCACATAGCTGACAGTATTCATTTCAAACCAAAGCTTCCAGGCCAAGCACATTTAAACCATTTCTGTTTTTCAGAAGTGAATGCCACGAGGGCCAGGAGGAACATTAACATACCCACTCACATTTCCAGCCTGTCCGGTATCAGAAACCAGCACGGAGAGAATCATCTTTTGAACTTTCCTAGGTGGAGAAACACTCTTTAAATAAAGAGGAGATACATAAATCCTTGCTCAGCTGGTCTCCCTTCCTTGCTGAGCCATGACAAACCATAAGAAACACCTCTGATACTCCCAGGCCCTGCAGAGCACGGAAAGCAAGGCAGAAAGCTCTCCCTGGATCCCAGGAAAACATCCTACAGCCACAAGTAAATAGGAGACCACCAAAGGCACCCCCTGCTGCACCCACAAAGGCACCAAAGTCACTCAAGTGCCACCACAAAGGTGCCAGGACTTCTCCTGCAAGCACCTGCCTGGGTGCTGGGGGTAGAAATCCACCCCCAGCAGCAAACAAACGAGCAAAAGCAGGGAAAGGCTCATAAGGCAGAAATGAGGATGCTAATCAAGAAGGCAGAAGGAAAGAAAAAAACCCTTTGGCCTGTGGAAGCAGGCAGTAGATAGCCTGAAACTGGGTATTAATTCAATTTATACAAATGCAGTCCAAGCTATCAAGTTCGGGCATAGCCTCTCTGTAGCGAGGAGTCATTGGAGTGACTGCAAGAGCTGCAGGATCCAAAAGATGCTCCAGAGCAGCACTGCAGAACGAGGATGGAAGGAACCCCAAAGCTGCTCAGGGTTGCCCTTTCCCTCCCCATCCTACCCCACGCTCTCCTGATGCACTAATGAGGAATCCTTGCCCAAACGCTGCCCCTGTACCCGATTTCCGCTGACCTAAAGTTATCCTGCAGCAGATGATGGATATTCCCTACCCCAGCAGCCTCTGCTGCCTGGCATTGCTCTGCATATTAATGATCCCTAATGACACCTAAAAGCCTCTGCAAAGTCTCACATATGGATTTTACCACTTAGGCTGAAGCCATAAAGAGCCACCAATGGCAGGGTGTGTTTAATGACCAAAACCAAGCAAGGAAAGCTTTCATTAAGACATCATCAGACTCTTGTGGAAAGGGGCATTAAGATGATTTTTCTCCTGGCCCAGTGGTGGGAGGTGAGGAAGGTGATGAGTGATATCATTTTGAAAGGGATCTTTAGAAGATGTGTTATTTCAGTTGGCAGGGAATGAGTCTCTTCAGTGGGAGCAGGAGAGGGGGAGAAACGGTCAGGGGAGTGAAGGAAGAGAGCTGCCTGTCCGTGACATTGTCAGCTTCAGACAGTGATGGAAGATTAGTCCTCAGGAATATAAATCACCTTCAGCCAGGGCTCCTGGAATGCACCACTTCCCGTGACTGCTGAAGAGGCACTGTCAGCTGATCCTCACCTCTCAAGATCAGGATGATGACTTGGGGGGGATAAGGCTGAAAAGAGGGGTTAATTAAACAAAGAGGCAAATAGGCAAGAGACTTGAGGAATTGATTAGACAATGAAAGTAAATGACTTGGCAAAACATCCCTGGTATCACATCCAGCAGATGCAGTGCTGTTCTAGTGATTGATATTCTCACTGGATGTTCCTGCAGCAATGGGGAGTGCTGGGACATTTACTGGGGTAAATGAAATCACAACCCAGACACCTCCTTTTCTGCTCTGTCCAAAGAGAAAAAACTGCCAGGGACCTCTTCATCCAGAAATGAAAGCATCATCAAGGACTTGGGAAAATAACCACTTTGCCAAATAAGACTCAGAAAAATATATTGATCAATCTTCCGTGGCATTTGTCGTTTGCTTGCTGGGAGGAACAGTGCATCAACATTCACACAGGTGACCAGAACCAGAACCCCAGTGCCCTTCCTCATTTCTGCTCCACAGCTAGACTCCGTATTTTCCACACTCCCGTGCACATCTATTTCTGTTTGCAAAGTCACACGGCCAGGGGAAGGCCCAGAGCCTTGGGAAAAAACACACGTCAAACACAGACCATGCCTGTGTTACTCATCCAAAGGTTATTTCATGCTTTTTTTTGTAAGATATCGGTAAAGAAAAGAGACTTCAGCCCGGTTTCAAGTCTTGAATCATTGTGTTCATGAGGTCAAAACTACAGCTGGTATAAATTTCCTTCCCACCACCATCAATCCCGGCGTCGGAGCGCTGAAACATTCCGGCCGGCCCTGCAGACTGCCCTGCATTTTTAACCTTGATTATACATAATTGTTAATCACTGACCCATTCTCCGGCCGCCCTGGTTGCTAAGCGACCCCTTTTTGCTCCAGATACTTTTTAAAGCTGGTTAAGAAATGGCCAAAAGTCAACAGAGTGAGGATTGAGACTAATGGGGACACATCTTGTCTGAAGCGAGGGAGACTCACCCACACCTGTACCCGTGGTGTAAAAAACCTCAGTAACAACACCTTGGGACCTCTGAAAGCCCCTCAGAGCAGCTCTGAGGCTTGCACACGTCCCAGGGAAACCCAGGCTCCTAATGGGAATGGAATTACCCTCCCTGGCAGGAGGGCAGGGACTTCCAGAGACCAATGATAAAAAAAAAAATCAGGCAGAATTAATCAGGTGAGGGTAGAAATTGTTCAGCCCTTTTTTCTGTGTCACCCCTCAGCCCGCCCTTCCCAGCTCCCAAATGTGCCCAAATTCCTTCTGCCAGTCCCTTCAACAGCCTGGGACTCTCGTGTCCACCAGAATCCTTTGGATTTGCAGGAGGGGACCTCAGAACTCCAGGACTTCTGCCCTTCTGGCAGACTGAGTTGAGGGCAACACCCCCAGTCCTCCCTGGGCCATCTACCTCTGGTTTTCCCTCTCGTTTTCCTTTCCTAGGAAAACATTCCAAGAAAGGGCCACTCTTCCAGTGTTCTATGGTATCAGGGCAATCTCCTCCTGCTGTTCCACTTCTGTATCACCCTGTCACGAACAGCAGCTGTGCTGTGTCCTGATTAGCTATAGAAACACCATTTACATCCCATGGAAACCAGAGGTTTAAATGCTACAGATTCACACAGAAGCAAAACCCAGCAACCACATGAACTGTAAAGGAGGAACTGAAAAAAAATTCAGGATTTACAAGGAACAGGAAAACACCAAGGTTCTGCTTTTTCTGCCTTTTCTTCTTTTAAATATAACCTCGTGGTGTGGGTTCTGGGCACCACTGGAGGTACTGGTGTAACCAGTGTAAATCAGACCTTTGAGATCAGGTTCCCCAAGCAGCTGAGCACTGCAGTAGGAGGCTGTGGCCATGTGCCAGAGTGGGAACTCCAGGAGCTGAACACGTCCTTGTTTGCATGAACTGTTATCAGTTCAATACATCACTGCAAAAATGCCTTTTGGGGGGTTTGGGGGTTTAAGTTTGTCTTTAAACCTTCAACAAAACTTAAGCACAACCTAATATGTCCAAGGCCAGGTTGGACAGGGCTTGGAGCAACCTGGGCCAGTGGAAGCTGCTCCTGCCCAAGGCAGCAGGGTGGAACCAGATGATCTTTAAGATCCCTTCCATCCCAAACCGGTCTGTGATTCTCTGACTCCCTAAAGTACCGGGGGATGTACATCCAGCCTGCAAAGGCTTCCACTTGTGCCTCTTTCCCAGTCACAAATCATCTTCTCACCAAAAGCAGCCCGGCTACAACACCAATGTTTTGTAAGAAACAGGCATGGCTTAAAGCATTGTTTTGTAAACATGGGGAGAAAGATCTGAACAGCAGGATGATGGCCAGGGACAACAAACAAACAAAATGCAGAGAAGTCTAAGGATCAAGAGGCTGGCCTGAAATTATTAGCTTGGAAAAGAAATGATTAAGCAGGAAGAAGCCACCCAAAACCAGAGGGCCCTGTGAGTAATCTGAGCACTTGTGTTTGGATATTTTTTGATAGTGTGTTATAAAGGAATAAAAACCTAAGCCCCACTTGTCTTTGCTGCTGCTCCCGGGGCCGGGTGGGTTTAGGGCACTGGTGGGAATAAAACCAAGAGTGGTGCAGCACAAAACTGTCCCTGCCCTGTCAGTCACTGCAGGCAACACGATCCCATCACCTCCAGCTGACCCCGGGAAGTTTAGCGTTCTTACATAAAAAATCCTGGAGCTCGCTGATGGCAACCTGCCCTCCAGACAGGCCTTGCGCAACGCTGACCCAGTCCCAAGCCAAGGCATGGCCCAGCGGGACTGGGAACAACACTGACCCAGTCCCAAGCCAAGGCATGGCCCAGCGGAGTCAGGAACAGCACCGACCCCATCCCAAACCAAGGCATGGCCCGGCGGGATTGGGAACAACACCGACCCCATCCCAAGCCAAGGCATGGCCCAGCGGGATTGGGAACAACACCGACCCCATCCCAAGCCAAGGCATGGCCCAGCGGGATTGGGAACAGCACCGACCCCATCCCAAACCAAGGCATGGCCCAGCGGGATTGGGAACAACACCAGCCCCATCCCAAGCCAAGGCATGGCCCAGCGGGATTGGGAACAGCACCGACCCCATCCCAAGCCAAGGCATGGCCCAGCGGGATTGGGAACAACACCGACCCCATCCCAAGCCAAGGCATGGCCCAGCGGGATTGGGAACCCAGACAGACAGACAGAACCGGGGCTTGGGGAAGGCTGCCATTAAAGAGAGGCGTTTCCAGCCGTGCTGCACAGAACCCCGGGCAGGAAACCCTGCCAAGCCAAACTGCTGGGAGCTCCTGAGAGCAACACTTCCAAGAAAAGAAAACAAATCCCTTTCGGGCCGACAAGTGCCTGGAGTACCAAACCTGCGCTCGGCTCTGCCCTCTGCCTTCCCCGAGCCTCAGAGGGATGAGTGGGGAGGGCAGGATGGTGCAGTGTGTCTGCACACAGACAAACAGATGCTGTGCATCAGGGGACAGACAGCACAAGTCCTTGGTCCCAGGGATACCCAAGGGACACCCATGGGACAGAAGGGGCAGCACTGGCACAGCCAGTCCTGTGCCGAATCCCACCTCCCATTCCCAAAAAGCTGTTAATCCACCACCCTTCAGCTCTAAAATTCATACAAACGATTTTATTCATAATTAATTAAGGTCTGTAAATGTGGAAATTAAATTACCATTTACAGTGCAGAAGGAGATAGCACAGGAAAAGCTGGATGGCAGCGACAGCTCTGCACGGATCAGGAGGACGTGGGGGATGGGGGCTCTCTGGCAGGCATGTTGGGGAATCATACAGTGAAATCTCAAAATAGCTCAAAATACAGATTTCAGCATCTTTAAAAGGCTGCTCAGGCCCAGTCGCAAGAGACCTTTATGTCTTAGGTTCCAAATTAACCCCAAAACTCAGGTGCCCCTCAGCTCAGCTGTCAATAACCACCGGGATTTTGCATCAGGAGCACATTTTCAGGACAGCAAAAACCCCAGCATTCCTTTTGTCACTTGGCTCCTCTGCTGGCAAACAAGCTGTTGGGAGAACAAAGGAGCCGCTGCTCCTCACGCGTGTGCAAGCTCACCTTTCCACTCGGATCAGGCTGCCAGGGAAGAGAGGACATACAGGAAAACAGATGGCCCCGCACTGAACACGAGGCAGAATTCACTCGAGGGGCCGGGAGCCGGGGAGGGAATGGGATGAGCAAACTGCTGCTCAACAGCACCCCTGAACTCAGCCCTGCTGTGACAATCCACGGCCACCAAGGTTTGCTCCCTAGTTCAGCAGGGAAAGATTGTGAAAAGTCATTTTTCTTCTCATTTCAATGGCAAAGGAGCATCTGAGTTGGTGGTGGGGCTGATTCTGTGGTAGTTTCAAAGGCAACTCTTCCCCATCCATGATAGCCCTGGGATGCACTCAATAGCAGAATCCAATACAAGAGTGGAGATCTTTTTCCCTTATAGTCAGCCCAATTGCCAAGGGATTTTTAGGGTGAGAAGATGGTCTGTACACAATTACTCAAAGGGACCAGGAAACAGACGTGTCCCACACATTCCCATGCTCAGCAGGGCGGGCAGATTGCAGAAAGGGTAATGGCCATGTTGAAATTCAGCAAAGAAGAAAAGGTTCACGTACGTGACCTTTCTGGTTCTGAGCAGCCAAAAATAACCATGCACCAAGTACAGGGAAGCTTCAGGGTAAGATTCCCCCCCAGATCCTTGGAGAAGTCAGCCAAGTTTGCCTCACAGAGGAAACAGGGGGAGGCTCCTTGTAGCACCCCACAGGAACCTTTTGGGATCAGTCCTCACTTGGCAAGGCAAACCCACCATGCCAAGGAACAGCACAGGCATGTTTGGTGCTGGAAAAGCAGGCTCTGGAGAGATTGAGAATGTGGATAGCAGGAACAAGAAGAACTGCTCCGTCTGGTCCCTCCTCCTCCTCACGCGCCCGTGGCCACGAACCCGCTGCCTGTGTGACTCCAGCCACCTGGTGAGTCCCTTCTGCCGCTGACACACCAAGGATGTGGGATTCCGTGAGGGATCCACGTCTCCCAGGCTGCTGTGACTCACGCCTTCAGCTCCACAGGAGCCCAGGTCACTTCTGAGGGGTGGCTGTTCCACGAACACAGTCAGAGGTGAGCGCTGCCAAAGTGCCTGCAGGCACACTCACACACACTCACAACAGAGCACCAAAGAGCTGCAGCTCCTGTGGGACAGGCAGGGAAAACCCACGGCTTGTTCCCTGCAATAGATCCAGTAGGCAGAGTGCAAACAGTTCCATTCTCCTTGCAGTTCAGGCTATTCCAGCTGCTGATGGTTTCAGCCCCAAGAGGCCAAGGCTTTACAAGTCAATCCAATCCTGTATTTACACACCACGAGTGTCAGAGTTCAGCAGATGCCCCAAGTGCACTTGGTGTTTCAGTGCCATACCCAAGCGAGATCATCTCTGTGTCTGCACCTCCCAGCTCCAGCAAGCTCAGTGATCACAGTGCAGCTGAACAAAACTCCTGGATTCCAGTTGGAATGAATGACAATTTTAATGTTCCAGCTCAAACTGAGTCCAGGGGAGGGCAACAAAGCTGGTGAAGGGTCCAGAGTGTTAAATCTGAGGGAGCTGGGAAAGGGGCTCAGCCTGGAGAAAAGGAGGCTCAGAGGGGACCTTGTGGCTCTGCACAAGTCCCTGACAGGAGGGGACAGCCAGGGTAGGGGGGAACAGAGACAGGACAAGAGGAAATGGCCTCAGGCTGTGCCAGGAGAGGCTCAGGTTGGACATCAGGAGGAATTTCCCCATGAAAAGGTGGTCAGGCATTGGCAGGGGCTGCCCAGGGAGGTTTGGAGTGCCCATCCCTGGAGGTGTCCAAGGAATTCCTGGATGTGGCACTCAGTGCTCTGGGCTGGTGACAAAGTGGGCATCGGGCACAGCTTGGATTGATGATCCTGGAGGTCCTTTCCAACATAAATGATCCCATGTTTCAGTGATGCCAGCACCGAGTCAGTGCCAAATAACACGACGTGGGTGAGAAGTGAGCTGAGGTGCACCTCAAAACATCCCTCCCACACTGAGGCCCCTCCAAAGGCAGCTCTGTCATGATTTGCAGGCAAACCTTTTCCTGAACACTTCAAGACTTACAGCCACATCCCAGCCCCCCAGGAGAAAGATATTTCCAGAAAGGAGGTGCTTCCATGCTCCCTCACCAGCTCAGCTCTTTCTGCAAAGCACTGTTTTGTGAAGCCTGACTTAAATCAGACCCCACTCCTGCAAAACACATCCTCATCTGCCATTGCCATCACACCAAACCTAACAGGGCTGCTTCCAAACCATCCCCACACCCCATAAGCCTTTGGGAAGTGTGAGCAGGGAGCACCGTGCCCAACTCCCGGATTTTGGTTGCACATTTGCTGTCTCACTTAATACCAGATAATCCCAACCATGTGGGCACCGTGGTGCTCAGAGCCCCCCGAGCTCCCCGCTGGGTCTGAGCGCTGCCATCCTCATATTCCTGCCCCAGCACCGGCTCTCCACCAATGTTCTGACAGCCCAAATCCCTGACACTTCCCAGCAGCACCAACACAAACTCTGGAGCACGGCAGGCAGGAAAACAGCAATTTCCTCATCAGAACAACTTCCACTCACAGCAGGGCCCAAACCAGCAGAAACACCTCCTGCAAACCCCCCTCACCAAAGTGAGAGCACCTCACACATCATAAATACCACTCAGAGCTGGGCATCAAGGGCTCAGCTTCCTAAAGAGCCTTTTCAAACCAGAGCAGACAATGACCACAAAACAATTACAAAGAATAATATTGGAAAATGCCCATTAGGAAGAGCACATGAAAAAAGCTTCAAAGGAGAAAAAAACTTTGACAAAGACACTCCTCATTTTTACCCAGCTACAGACAGTACTAATTTAAGGGAAAACATTTGGCTGAAAAACACAGAATAATAGAAGAGAATTTGTTTTAATTATGTAACTGACTTCCCACACAAACAAATCCAAGCTATGGAAAACGCTTTTAAAACGGCACGAGTTGAGCCAAAGAGGAGAATATGCCACAGTAATTAATGTTTCTTTGCAATCTCTACAAGGTATTCAGCATTTGGTTTTGCCCAGGGGAAATAAACACTGCTGCAAAGTGACATAAAACACTGCTCCAGAGTCAAACCTGTCTCTGCTCTGTCCTGATTTCTCCCTGCAAAAATCCACATGTGCACATGAGCTCCTGAAAGCATTTCCTGGACTGGGCACCCCCTCTCCATCCCTGCCTCCCTGTGGGAGCACTGCTGGGCACCCAGTATGGGTGACAGGGAACCAGTGGCCAGTGCAGCCCCTGTCATTTGTCACAGAGGTTCCTAGGGCTGCTTTGGGTGGTTTTGGGACCCCTGGCAGGGCTCTGCTGCCCCTTCCCCCCAGGACCAGCGGCAAAGCCACTCGTGGTGTGGCAACCAGGACGGAGATGAGTGGAAATCACTGTCACCCCCACCTCAGGAAACTGTCTTCAAGTATAAAAACTTCTTATTTCAGCTCCATTTCTAGGCAGCTGAAGCATCCCGAGCTGCCTGGGGTTATCAGCATAAACATCAAAGGTGCAGAGCCGCATTAGGCGCGTCAGCAGCTGCCCCACTCCCTGCCATGCCATGGTAAATTGCTAACCCAGCGATCAGCACCAGCATCCCAGGGAATTGCACGCACAGGAAAAAAGAAAAATCAGATAGATACATAGATAGGGAAGAAGAAAGCGCACTAGGCAATTAAGAAGAAAAGAAGAATATAAAATTCCTTCACATCAGAGGTGAAATCATCATCCAGGCTATTGCACTCCATTAACTTTTTAGCAGTGCTACCCATTCAAGGCAAATATCAGACAGAGAATTTATACTTCAAGTCTTTTGAAGCAAACCTTCTTCCAGGAAAAGGAGAGACCTGATAGCAATCCATTTGCAGTGAGGAAAAAAGGGATTCCCTCTCACACACAGCAAAGTCAGCAGGAAAAACTCTCCACTTATTGCAGGCTGCTTTCAGCAATACCTCTGATTTGAAAGGGGCTCAGAAGCTAAGGCCTAAAACAAGCCAGAAAAGTCAAACACTTTTGCAGTGAAGGGTTCAGAGGCAGTGGGTTTTTTGGGAGCTTTGACATATTTATTTATTCATGTTTTTCCTCCCCAGTTTGTGACACTGTTGTATGAAAAGCTCGATCTAAACCCCAAAGGGGAAAATATTGGTTTATTGTATTTTTATATCCTGTTTAAGTGCAGGAGGAGATTTTTGGACCCTCCCTCAGGCAGCAGCTCCAGAGCCAAGCTGCTTTCCCAGGGCAGAAGCCAAAAGTTTCTCCTGTCAGTGGGATGCTCACGCAAGCCCTCCTTGCATTAATTAGGGGTTAGTCCTGATCTCCCTGCCTGTGGAGAAGGAATTTAACAGCAGTGGAGAAGGATGACTTTCTCTGTAACCCAGCAAAGGTCTGACATGAAACACAGCCCAAATTCCCCCAGCATCTAAACCACTTCCACTGGGAATTCCCAGAGCCAAGAAAGGGAGAGCAACAGCAATTCCAGAGTCACAAGAGGCACAAAGCAGAGAAACAGCCTCCCATCAAAGACTTGTCCTGCTACTTCAGCACAAGCTCCTTTTGTAAAGAAAAAGGAAAGAAAAAAAAGCAGACTTCTGCCTAAAATATATTTTGGAGGTTACCTAAGGGAGGTTAAAAAAACGAAAACCCTTTAAATTCTTTGTTACAAGGAAACATCCTGAACGAAGGCCCAAGGAAGAAATAAAAATAAACTCCTGCCACAGTTGCACACCATTGACTCAGGACCCCTCTGCTGAATGCACACAAGGAGTCTTCAGGCTGGGCTTCCCCTGCACTTCCGAGTGTTCAACTCCTCTGCTCTTAACACTGGATCAAATAAATAACTCAAATTGAATCCTGTATGCATGAGGAACTCCTGACTTCAAATATTTATGCAAGACTATTCTCATCGCCCCCAATGTGGGTCATGGCAGTGCCAAGACACCCAGATCCCAGCAGGACCAGGGAGGATGAGCATCAGCAATGCTTCTTTGCCACCTGGGATCATTGGAGCTGCTGGTGGGTCTCAGCTCCCAGGAAGGAAAGGAGGGTCCCCACAGCCACAGGATCAGATGGCAAAGCCAAACAGGAGGGATGGGGGATCCAGGGGGCATTGGGAAGAGCATTCCCAGCAGGTCACGGAGGGATCCTCCCCTCTGCTCAGCCCAGGATGAGCCACATCCCCTGGGCAGTGCCCAGCCCTGGGCAGAGCTGGGTGTGCAGTCTCCCTCCCTGGGGATGTGCCATCTCCCTCTGGACACAATTCTGTGCCCTGTGCTCTGGGATGGCCCTGCTGGAGCAGCGAGGTGGCACCAGCTGACCCACAGTGGTCTCTTCCAGCCTGAATTCTGTGATTCTGTGATGGGCTTGGTTTGACTGCAGGTTTCCAAGAGAAGTCTGCTCCCAAACATTACCCTGCACGGAAGCATCCACACCAGTTAGATCAGCACAATTAAAACGAGCCAGAACAATCCTATTACAGCTAGGCTGGCTAGTTTCTAACACAGACAAGCTTAAATACATACTTAATTAGCTATTTTAAGAAAGCTCAGTAGTCTCTTTCTAGGAGCAGCTCTCCAGAACTCAAGGGATCACCAGCAGCAATTTTAAAAGACGAGGAAAAAAAAAACCCAAAGCCATTTCCTTCTGTAGCAGAAGCCCCACGGAGCCCAGGGACACAGTGCTGCCCCTGGGGCTGTGCAGACCCACAGCACAGGCTGCCTTGAGGGCCCTGTGCCCTGGCTGGGGCTGAATGCCACACCTGGAGCAGCAGCACGTTCCAGGGGCCAGGAGAAGTCTCACTCTCTGTGGCAGATAAAAGTACCAGCACAAGCTGCCTCTTTATTCCCATTATCCAGTGTGACAGGGAGCTGGCAGCCCCTGGCAGGGTCACTGCATGAACCAAGGGGCACAGCATCCTGTGATACTCACAACCCCTCCTGGTTAGACTTGGATTTATTTTCTTTATCAGTGTTTTCTTTGTGAGGCAGACACTGTTGTACATGAAACGCTCAAGCACGCTGGGCCTTCGGGTCACGGGCTGGCCAGCACTTCAACACAAATAAATACTGAAGGGAATGCTGGGTTATATTCACCTCAAAATAATAAAAAAAACAACCACACAACTAAAGACACTACTTGAACCAAAATAGCAGCGTGTTTACTTTAGGCCTCTGGAGTGGGAGCAGGTATTGCAAGCCAAGTACAAAGAGGGCAGAGTAAGTGGCAGCAGCACTCTGATAACGAGAAAGGGAGATGAAAACAGACCCAAAGAGCAGAACAAACCTTGAACAGATCTGAAAGGGGAAACCCAGGGTCTGACATCACTTTGACATCACTGTGATTTTAGCTATATGGCTGGAGAGATCACTGGCAGTGTTTAATTCCCTTAAACACCATTTCTACAAGTTACATCTTAGTCTGTAAAAAGCAGCTACACAAAACAACCCCACTTTGGCACACTTTCAGGCCCTGAATTTTAGAATGCTCCAAAGTTAAACGAGAATGGGAAATTTTAATCTCAGCTAGGAGAAACAGTATTTCAAACAGAGAAAACATTGGCACAGGTTAGCAAAAGACAAATTGATTGAATCTCTTTCAAAAGCTTAGAAGGGTGGAAATTCTCTTTCTCCACTGAGCTTACAGATATCATTTTAAAGGAAAGCATCCCTGGGGGAGTGACACTGCCATACCCAGCTGGAAAGACAGGATTTAAGGCTGGATTGAGTTTTGTTGGCAAGCCAGAGGAGCTCCATGGATATCAGCTGTCCTACACACTCAGGCCAAGCCAGGAGGGGTTTTATGGCACCACACGGTGACCTCAGCTCTGAGCTGGCTTAGCAAGGAACAGAGTGCCCCACTGAGGCACCACAGCCATGGACTCATCCCAGCCTTCCATCTCAATCTGCCTCCAAGTCAAACCAGCAACAATTACCCTCCTGGTCCTGAAACATGCAATGGCACATGCAAGAAGTACGCTCCACTTGATCTGGGAGACAGATCAGAGCCCAGCACTTCTTAATTTCTTCAACAGAAACCCCTAATGCCTGAAAAACGAGGCCATTCCAGCAGCCTTTGGCTCTCTGCTCTTGGGGAAAGAGAAGAAAAAGTTACCAGTTCTCTTCAACAGGGACCTAAAAATTAGGAAGGAAGGGCACCTTCTGCAGGGGAGCAGAAAACAACACACACACACTTAATTGTCTCTCCTTCCCCATATTTCTGTCATCTGCTCATTCTGCAACGCTCCAGAGCAACAGGAAAGCCCAAAGCATCCTGCACACAAAAGAAGAAAAGCTGGTCTTGCACAGGGACAAAGAAGGAGGTGCAGGACCTGCCCCTGAAATACAAACAGGTTCAGACACTTTCTCTTCACAGAGATAAAAACACACAGTTCCTCCCAGCACCTCCAGCATTAAAATGCTGGGGAAGGAAGAAAGGAAGGAAGGATGTGCTGAGAGAATATTGTACATTTGCACCAGGCACTTTGATGGGGTGAACAGCTCTGTGCCCCTGTATTAAAGAGGTGATTAAATGCACAGGCATGCTAGAAAATAATTTTTTCAAAGTGGGGGATGGAGTTTTAGGGTTTTTTTTTCTTTTTGACACAGAATTCTTCCCTTGGGACAACTTGTTCTTTCTATCCACACTGAGGGGAAATCCAGAATTGCCAGCCCAGGCTGAGCAAAGACACTTAAACTCCTTGACTCTCTAAGTGCCTGTGTATTTTTGTAGTCACTTATCACAGAACCTCCTGAGCTGGAAGGGACCCCCAAAGACCATCCAGTACAGCCCCTATCCCTGCACAGACCCCCAAAAATCCCACCCCGGGCAGCCCTGGGAATGGTGTCCAAATGCTCCTGGAGCTCTGGCAGCCTCGGGGCCATGCCCAGGGGAGCCTGGGCAGTGCCAGCACCCTCTGGTGAAAGAACCTTTCCTCATCTGCCACAAAACCCCTCCAGACACAGCTCCAGCCGCTCCTGGGTAATGGTGATGGTGATTAAATGATCCCTTCTCACAAAGCCCAGTGCAGGGCTAGAACCAGGACAAGTCAAGCACAGGCTTCTCCATTTTTGGCACAGCTCTCCTGAGGATGGAGCTTCACCACTGAAGTACAACTGACAGCTGAGATCAAGAAAATAATTCAGTGACATGGAGACAGGAGCTCAGCTTAGCAGATCAGCACACCAACACTGGTGCTGGAAAAGCCCTGTGCAGACCCCAGGCAGGGCAATCCCCTGGGTAACTCTCAGAAATGCTAAATGACTCTCATTGCTTCCTTGGAAAACTCTCAAAAGCACAAAAAATATTGGAATTCCCAGCTTCTGCTTGGGAGAAGGGTTATATTCTTTTTAGGACAGCCTAAAGAGAGCCCAATGTCCACCATGGGCATTATGTTGAATGATCAAGGGTGCCACTGTTTTCCCCTCATTCTAACCCAGGGTCACAGAACACAGATGTCCTCCCAAGGTCCCCACCCAGAAGTGGGTGCTGACAAACCCCTTCACATGAAGGGAGGCACAGAAACCCAGCAGGAGACTTCCCCACACCTAAAAGATTATTTGGGATAAACAGGTCCCTGTCTGCCCATGCTGGAGAGATGAGCCACGAGGCAAGAAATCCACACATTCCTTCTGTCAACAAGGATTTGGGATGATCTGAGAGAAGATCCCCAGCCCAAGCTGCTCACATTATCCTGAGGCTCACTCCCACCACGCATGAGCTCTTCCCTCTCCTGCCCACGAAAACAGGGAATAAATTACCTCCCTGTGCATGAGACTCAGTTGTTCACTGATTCCAGAGACCTGGAGCATCTGCAGCAGGCAGATCTCCCGAGGCATTTCACACCCTGCCATTCCCAATTCCCCACAGGATGATTCCCATTAGGGTGCCCCTGCCTCCTCTGCAGGATTTCAGCTGCCGTGGATCCTATAAAATTCTGTTTTTCCAGAAGGATTTGCAAGGGTTTGCAGCAGCAGTAGAAAGCATTCTTTCCTCTTTTTGTCCATCCATATCCCTTTGTTTTTGTCCCCCACCCCAGGATGAAGCAAACAGGTCAGGCAAGAGCCAGGCTCAAGGATGTCCTTCCACGCTTCCAGCACAAGGACCAACCTGAAGCAAAAATTCTCCTCAAGAAAATTTGGGTTTGCTGCAGAAAAACCACGGATTTGCTCCTACAGCTACACCAAGCTGAGTTTGGTTTCAAGCACAGGGTTCAGTCCCCTTTGCTGCTGCCTCTCCTGCTCCCACTGCAGGGCAAAAGGAGGCAATGGGGAAAGCACTGCCCAAAAAAAATTGAACTTATCACAATCTCCATTGCAATGGAACCATCCAAGGCAGTGAGAGGGTACCAGTTACCCCAGCCAGCCCTGGTTCCATGTCTGAGCTTTGCAGGAACAGAGGCCAGACCAGAACAAACTACAGGGGCCAGGAGCAGCCACAGAAGCTCAGCAAGGAGGCAGCAGGTGTGCCAAGGGAGTGTGCAAACTCACCTGGCCAGAGCTCCAGGTGTCCAGCAGGAGCAAGGGCAAGGCCTGTCCTTCCAGCAGTCCTGGCACACCTGCCCTGGCCACACCTGCACAGAAGCAGGGGACACAGGAGAAGCCCCCCAGCAGCCACATCCATCTGCCCCAGGAGCTCCTTGGGACTGGAAGAACAGTTTAGTCCTGGGAAACAGTCAGGAAAACCAGAGAGCCCCGGGGGGAGATGGGGAACAGATAAAGCCAACCTGGAGCAGGGGCTGAGGCAAGGAGATGACTCCCTGCCAGAAAAATGCAGACAGCTTATCTATCAGACCCCAGGGGGTCCCTTCTGAGGGATGTTTTCCCTTCTTTTCCAGGAAGAGAAAGGAGGGGGGAGTGTCTTTTGGCACTCTTAGTTAAAAAACACAGAGCAGACCTACTCTCTGTTGGCCAAACCAGCAAGCACTCCTTCCACTCCCCCCTCCAGGTGCCTCCTCACTGTCCCCCTGCCTCTTCCACCCCTGGACAAGGCCAGAGGGGGAGGACAGCAGTGGGAATTCCAACCTCAGTGGGGAGAAAAGACAAGGAAAAGGGATGGCGTGTGGGATCTGTCAGTTAAGGATTTGAGGTCACAACTGCAGCCAAGCACTGTACAGGTACATTTTTCACCCTGGCCCATACTCACAGGTTTGTTTTACAAGGTCTGCTGTCTCAGAAACAGAGCCTGGGGGAACTTTGAGAAACTCTGAGAGCTTTAGAGGAACTTTGTTCCCTCTCTATGGGAGAACTATTTATTTAATGTCTTTGCTGGTGACAAGGACAGGGAACTGATGACACCGAGCTCTGTGCTGGAGTCACACACCAGAGGGAAGGGATGGGGCACCCAGAGGGACCTGGATGGGCTGCAGAGGTGGCCCTGTGAGAACCTCGTGATGTTCAATAAAGCCAAAAGTGCAAGTGCTGCACCTGCCTGGGGGCAATGCCAAGGACAAGCACAGGCTGGGAGGGAATGAACATCCCACTGTCATAGGGCAGGGTTCGGTGGGATTTTGGGCAGGAATTGTTCCCTGGGATGGTGGGGAGGCCCTGGCACAGGGTGCCCAGAGCAGCTGTGGATGTTCTGCCCCTGGATCCCTGGCAGTGTCCAAGGCCAGGTTGGACACTGGGGCTTGGAGCAGCCTGGGACAGTGGGAGGTGTCCCTGCCCATGGCACTGGGTGATCCTTAGGGTCCCTTCCCACCCAAACCATCCTGGATTCCCTGAAGGGGCTGAGCCATGGCCACAGCCCCACAGATGGGGGCAGGCTGCAGTGAGTAATGCAATTATCCCTAAGCACCGGGTCACATGCTGCAGGGACTGCAGGAGCTGGGAGCTCTCCCACTGCACTCACCCCTCACCTCAGCCACACATACATCACAAAAAATTAAATAAACCACAGCGTGGATTTGGCCATCAGCTGAACTGCTGGCTGCTGGTCAACACCGTCCAAGCCTTTCCTTGAGCCATCACAAGCCTCACACAACACACACCTGACAGATATGATGTCATCTGCCAATTTTCAACTTCATATTACCCAGAGAGAAACTCATGCAGTCCTCACAAAAGCTTATGTACATGGTTAAAAATCAAGTGAGAGGCTCCCTCTGGGAAAAAGAAAAAAAAAGCTGCTAAATACAAATAGGCTGCAAAATCCCCCCCAATGCACATTTCCTGGAAGCTGGGGGAGCATTTTGGAGAACTGTTAGTAGCACCTGCCCAGGTCTATCCTCATGCCTAGGACAGAAGGGTCTGGCACTATTTAGTACTTTCATATTATGAATACAGACAAACAGATGCATTTCAGAGTGGAAGAAAACTCAGTGTGATGTGAGAATCCCTTCACGGGAAGAGGGAGCTGCACAAAGCACTGCCTTGGTCATCCAGGTGGAGTTCACCCCAAATCCTGTCCCAGCAGGTACCTCCAAACAAGTGGCCAAAGGAAGACTCTTCTGAAGCCTTCCTGTGATGCAAATCAGAACATTCCCCTGAAAGCACGTGCTGCCAACAAACAATTCCCACATGTAGAAGAGAAGTAGGAATTTCACACCGATTCCAAGTTGCAAGCTAAACGGCTTTAATTTGGGACACAAGGACAAAAAAAGTGCACTGCCAACAAATAATTGCCCAAAGTAAAAGCAGGCGCTCAGCCTCTCTCACACAACCCTTTCAGAGAGGACACAGGCACATCAGGAGGGTTCCAGTGCAATAATTACAATTAATCCATTACTTAATCTCCTAATCACTCCTGGGCAAACACCATTCTCAGACATTTGTAAACCTCAGAATCATCCAGGTCGGAACAGCCCTCCCAGACCATGAATCTAACCTGTGTCTGACCCCCACCTTGTCACAGCACTGAGCCACATCCAGGCCTTCCCACCTTCATGGACGGGCCATTCCAATGTCTAATCTTTCTCTGAGGAAATTCCTGCTGATGTCCAACCTGAACCTCCCTAAAGGACACATTCATTCCTTTTCAAACCATCCTAGTCACGAAAATCTCGCCGAGAAAAGCAACTGGAAAACGCCCAGGTAACACCAGTCACTTCATTCAAAGCTCCAAGAAAAGCAGATTCTCAGCCAAGACCCAGAAGCTCCCCTCACTGGGGGGTCCCACCCTCCCGTCCAACTCCTTGGGCTGGGCTTTAAATGGTTCATGGTCCATAAGCTGCTGCAGTAACTGGATATGCAGAACCCCCAGCAAGCCCCTCTTACTCAGTATATTCCACCTAACACACAGAGAACGGATTTAAACAGGCAGGGAATGAGTTTAACCACCTCGTGGGACACAAAAACTGTGTTACCAACACAGTCTGAGAGCAGACAGGGGTAAGAATAGAAATTCTGGCAGCTTTTGTGACACCTCAGTGCTGTGTCTCACATGGCAGGTTTAGGAAAGACCTCAAACACTGACTTTTTCTTTGCTTTATTACCAGAGGAAAGGAAATATTCCAGCACGGGAGCCCTGCAGCTAAAATTAAACCCCTGTGATTTGGGTTCAGCAGAAGTTGGTACAATTCAGATCCCGGCCACAATGAGAGGTCTCCAACATTATCAACTGTCAACAATTACCACTGGCCAGGCACACAAACCAGCTTTGTTCTGCACTGGAAGCCACAAATGCAAGCAGCAGTAATTGCTACCAAAGGCAAAACACACAAAAACCCCAGCCAGGCCATCCAAAATAACTCTCCAAAGAGGAATAAATACAGGAACGGACACAGAACTCTTGCTATCTCTGCTCACAGCTTTAAAAAAGCCAGAGTAAAATCCCAGTACTGTATACCCAGCAAAGCAGGGGGCTGGCAAGGAGAACGGACCCTACAGAGACACTTGTTAACCATTAGGAGTTGAATGCACGTTTGATGGAACATCCTGTTCACCAGTGATGGAATTTCATTAGCAGTTTAAGGGAAAGCGACACATGGAAGAGACAAAACGCAATCAATTTCTCCTGGAGCTGCACACATTGCCACACTGAGCCTCGGAGAGCTCATCCCAACCCCTACTAAAACCCAAATCAATTAATACTAATGGTTCACCTTATTTTCACTGAGGGATCTTCGTACTCCAGCGAGCCTCCATAAAAAAGCAGAGACAAAAGGCGATTTGTACAAAAACAACTCACTTGTCTGGTGTTTTTATACTCATTTTCATTTTGCTGGCAGGTGATTCTGTCAGCTCCAGTGCCCTTCCTCACAACCAGCCCTGAGCAAAGGGGCAGCACGAGCCCATCCCACTGTTAGAACTCACAGAGCAAACGAAGTTTTAGGAGTCACAGGAGAAATCCCAACTGACTTCACTGAGATCTGCCAAGGTGTCAGTGTGACTTTGCCAGGACACGGGGATGGCCAAGCCAGGAAATGTTTTTGAGCAGAAACAAGCCAGGATTTATGTTCACAGAATCCTGGCATGGATGGGATCTCTGGAGATCACCCAGCCAACCCCCCTGCCAAGGCAGGGTCACCTGGAGCAGGTGACACAGAACTGTCCAGGTGGGTTTGGGATGTCCCCAGAGATGGAGACTCCACATCCTGGAGCAGCTGTTCCAGGGCTCTACCCCATCCATGGACAGAGATTCTTCCTCAGGGTGAGGTGGAACTTGTGTTTCCATTCATGGCCATCACTGACACCAAACCCTCTGGATCAAACCCCACTGCCATCTCCTGAAAGCCTGATGGTACCAGAACAGTAACCTAACCAGAACAGTTAACTGCAGTCATCTCTCTCTGCAGGTTTTTTTGGGTTTTTTTCCCTTCCTGTGCTTCTGCAGGTTTAAAAGTGCCTCTGCAACTGCATCACACCTGCCCAGACATCAGGGAAGGTTCCTGGAGAAGGAACGAACTACAGATGGAGGCCTCCAGCAAGTCCTGCAGGTAGGAATGCAGAAATGCAGGTAGGGCATGAATTTGGGCTTTCATGGAAGTTCCACACAGCACAAACTCCCCAGAACTCGCTGGGTGGTCAGGAAGCAGGACTCTCAAGGTTTCAGACACACTTTCCATCAGCAAACTGAGGTGAGGGGCTGGTGCAGCCAAACAGAGCCCTGCTGGAACACGGAGGGATCCAGGGAAAATCCCAGCACAGAGTTCAGTGGAGGGACAGAGTGGAAGGGCTGGAGAGGCCATTCCTCCCCAAGCCGTGCCAAGGGGCAAAGGCAGGCCAGGATTTGCCTTAGAAGAGGCAAAGTGTGATGGGCTGGGGTACGGGATAATTTGAAACAACAAAACCTGCCTGCTGCTACAGCAATGGATGGGTACCACAGACAAGCAGGAACTGAATCCAAGCAGGAATTGATTGCCCTGGCTTGCTGAGAGCTGTGTCTGGCTGAGCACTGCTGCTGAGGGAGGCTGGAAAGCCAGGGGGAGGGCTGAAGCCTTGACAAAACTACCAGGTTACTGTAAAACGCAAAAACTCAACAAAAATATAAAAGAAAGGGGGAGGTGGGGAACCAAAACACCCAAAAGCCAAGTAAAAAACTTTCCTAATGCCGCTGGCTTTGTGCACATTTCCTCCTGCAAATCAGACAGACAAGACACAGGCAGTGAGGATATTCATGTTCTTGCAGAGGAGTGCTCGTGTAGCAGGGAAAATCGTGGGCAAAGAATTGCGCCGCAGCGTTCTGGCACGAGGTTTTACATCTCCAGATAGAAGATGTTTTGAGTGAGAGATGAGAGATGTTTTCCAGCTGTGGTTTAACTGGAGCCCAGAGACATTCAGCTGCTCTATAAAGGTAGTTGCAAGAGCACTTTTTGACAACAAAGGGAAACTCCAGTCATCTGAGAGTGCTTTTGTCAGCCAGTCTGAGCACTGAGTGAGGCAGGATGAGACGGGTCACACATCAGGGAAAAAGATTTCTTTCTTTGGGTGCTTGGTTTGGGTCGAGCCCACAGCAGCAGCATTGGGAGAGCAGGGATTTGGCTCCTGGCTCCTCAACCCCTCACACCAGCGGTGCCCTGCAGCAAGGCACACAATTAGGCAAAGCAAACGAGTTGTCAATAAACCCTTGAGCGTTCAATGAGATGTTGCTAATGGGAAGGCAAATGTACACTGTCAGAATCCCTGCCACGAGAGCAACAATCCCCAAGTTAGGCTTGATGTTTCTGTGATGAAGCTATTTTCAGTTGCTTTGAATCTCCTTCAGGAAAGGCAGCCTCAGAAATAAAAAAAAAAAATAAAAATAAAAAAAGAAGTCACGACTGCTCTGAGCTGAGATGCACACACTTAATCAGTCCAGGTGTTTAAATTATTTATCCACGAGGAGGAAAACTGTACTAATCTTAGGCACGGCGCATGTGAAGGGGAAAAGCAGACACAAAGACACGCCAAACGCTGAGATGCAGCAGAGGATCCTCTCACGCACAAGGTAACTGTGGCCAGAGCTGTCCCAAGTGTTTGTTGCTGCAGCCTGGGCTGCATAACTCAAACCACAGATTCGCTGCTACGAGAAGAAAGGTTTCCCGACTGTCAGGTGAAATTACTGTTTTCAGCCAGCACAAAGCCCAAGTCCAAAGATGGGACTTTCCCTAGCTGGAAAGGGCAGAACTTGAAACCTGGGGGGTTTTCAAACCCAACCGCAGTGTCTGGGGGAAAACACAGCACTTCAGGAACTGCTCTGCCCCAGCTGAATGCCACAGTGAGTGCTCAGGACCAGCCCGCCCCTCCTCATCACCAACACACAGAAAACAGCCTTGCCTTTCCTTTCCTCACTGTCCTGAGCCTTCTCCTCCTCTCTCTCACCTGCCATCCCCAGCTGGAAAATACACAGCATACCCCAGTGCAGCCTTGCTCCCACAGGAACAAGCTCCAACCTAAAATCCCTTCCCAGTCTGTGCCATATCACAAAGCTTGGGCTGAGCACGGAGAAGGAAAAACCTTCACCTTTCCTTAAAGCGACTCAGAGAGAAGTTCAAGGTATTTCAGCTCACTTCCAGCTGCTGTTTCAATCATTTTGTTTCTCCAATCTGGGCAGCACACCAAAGATCACAAGGTTTGGGTTTAAGTTTCATTTCAAAAACATCTCGTAGGAGAAGAATCATTCCTCCATTTTATTAAGCAAAGCCCATATGCTGCTGACAGGGCAGTTGAAGGCGGCAGCATCAATGGGACGTTACATACATGGTAAATATGTAAAGAGAAAAACATTGAGCTGAAAGGCTACTAATAAAAATAGAGAGGAAGACCCCAGAGACACTCGCTTTGTAATTCCCTTTTACACAAGCCAACACTTAAAGCCTCCTGGCTGAGTTTCCCCAAGAAACCTGCAAAGCACTTTACAGCATCATTGCTCAAACCAATACAAGTCCCCAGCAGGTCCATTTCCAAGGGAATGTTATGTTTGTTACTGACACAACACTTCACTGAACAAGGCAAAACCAACAAGGAAGCGACACTCACTGCCTGCAAAGTAACACGGGCTCTAATTGAGTTGCAGTGGGGAAGTGACTTCTTGTCATAACCAAGGTCCTTGAAATTACTGCTCAGATAAGTGTCTGGGACACGCTTTCACAAGGAACAGCAGCCAAAGGAGAGGAGAAAAAGAAGGAAAAAAATAACAACATACCAGCCTTCAGCACCATGGTCTGCCCAGCTGCCCCCAGGTGGAGAGAGGCTCCTGAGCCCCACCCCTTCTTATTTCCAGCCTTTCATTGATGATTGTTTTCAGCTGACATCAGCCCTCCTACTCTCTTTTCCCAGACTGCATTTTTGTCATTGGTTCTGGTCAGAGAGAAGATCCCAGAACCACAGAATCTCCTGAGTTGGAAGGGCCCCACAAGGATCATCCAGTCCTATCCAACATAAGCCTCCATGGCACAGCTCCAGCCCTTCCCTGTCCCTGTCACTGAGAGCAGAGATCAGAGCTGCCCCTCTGGAGAAGCTGCAGACCCCAATGAGACTCCCCTCATTCTCCTCCTCCAGCTGAACCTTCCAGGTGTCCTCAGCTGCTCCTTGTATGGCCCCTCCAGACCCTTCACCATCCTCGTGTCCCTCCTTTGGACACTCTCCAACAGCTTGAGACCTTATTTATGTTGTGGTGTCCAAAACTGCTCCCACTTTTTGTCTCTTTTTGCTTGAGGTGGGGTTTTTTTGTGGATTATTTGGGGTTTTTTTTAATTAAAGTGTCTTTTGCTCTAACTCTAAGCATAATTACTTTGGGGGCTGACATTTCCCATTCCTGTTTTCGTGGCAGAGGGACACACCTGAAGAAGATCTGCTTGGTCGTTCAAGGCTTTTAAACGTGTTCTCAGATAAGCACAGCTGCGTTTTTAACAGTAGCTGAGATTACAGAATTTAAGAAAGGAAAATTTGATATAACGTTTCATGCTTTAGTTAACAGTCTTCCAAGACACAAAGCTGCTCCAGTTGCTCTGGAAACTGTAACTTGGACACAACCATGCAGATACATCAGCCCCCTGGCTATAAATGAAACCACTTTAGCAACACTGCACATTTGTATGACAAACATTTATTAAAGCAAGCGTTGCATCCCGATCCTCCTATAGCAAGGGCACATCCCGTGGTCCTCCACAACGCTGCACAGCTCTGGTTTCCTCTGAGCTGCAAGGGACAGAGTCTGGGGGGGCTGTGGTTCTACCACTGAAATAACACCCCCAGGTAAGGGAGAAGGGGGAAACACAGGTGGGTGTTTGAGGGATTCAAAGCTGGGCTGTGCCCTCCACAGCCCAGGCACGGCTGGAAGCCAACACCAGCTCCAAAAGGAGCACCTGCCAGACAAAGGGACACGGTGGCCGGGCTGGGATTGGGTGCACACACTCCCGGCCCAGGAGGAGGCAATGGGGAGCTGGGAACAGAGCAAGAACAGCCCCTGGGAGAAGGAAAGCAGGAGGGGGACGCTCAAACACCGAGTAGGAGGAATGAGTGAGGGGTGTTCGCGGAGGAGGACTGGACACAGCACCACACCAGATGCCAGACACATGGGCTTCTTAAAAACAGGGGGAAATATTCCATACACAAACGGCGGCCTGAGTGCTGGTTGCTGTGGAAACCATAACTTTGAATTCAGTGGCTAAAACCCAGCACTGCTATTTATACCGTGCTCCTCACTACAGCACGAGAACTTCGCCTCGACAGCAGAGCTCTGGTACTCACAAACACGGTTCTCCCTCCCAATACACACACTGATCCCTCAAACCAGGCAGCACGAGGTTTTCCCAATGCTCCTAGCCACTGAAGGACTACACAGCACCCTCACCTCTGATGGGCTAAAAAACCCCCACCACTGCCTTTCCTCTTCCAAGCAAGACCAGGCGAATCCCTGCACAGACATGGGGCAGGAGTCATTGGATTCTGCTTCGGTCAAGAGCACCCAGAGACACCAAAAAGGCATTCTGGTGTTTCAAACAGCAGTTTATCTTGTCTCCCTCAAGGCAAATTCCCGTCAGCATCACCTGAGATTACACAGGGCCAGAGCCCACAGTCAGTTATCATTAGACATGACGAGCATTTGTGTAAGGACTCCAGAATATCGCCTTGAATATCCCAGAAAGCATAACTGGGTCATTAACGCAAGAATAACAACAACAGCAGAAAAGCTGCAGAATAAACCATTTTGGGGAAAATCCCTGTAACAACACGCATTTTCAAGCTGCTCTGCTGTTGGAGAAGGAAATGGCTTTTCCCTCCATGGGGATCATGATTCTGGGGCAGCTGAAGCGGGAAAAGGAGTGATCTGCCTGCAGCCAAAGCTGAGGTGAGCCAACTATGTTAACATTCCTTTTCCACCTCCACCATTCCAGGGCCTGGAAGGGAAGAAACGGCCCCATTCATTCCCCACCCACTCCCCAATCCTGTTTTCCCCCAAGCAGGACGAAGGTGCAAGTGTAGCACGGCCAATAACTTTCACAAGGTGACAGTCCCATTCCAAGACACTTCTCAGGACCTGGCACCTATTGGTCACCAAACTAGTGTGGAAAAGCAAGAAGGCAAAAGCTGAGAGGGAACCACACTCACCAAGGTCACTTACACCTTCAGAACCCCACGGGACTGTCCCATCTGTGGGGTTCTCTGGGAAGCAGCAAGGACAGCAGCTCCATGCAATCCAACAGCAACATTCTGCCTGCCCAAGGCAGCATTTTCCAGGGGAAGGACAGCCAGGGACCGCACAGGGACAGGAGTGGAGATGCTCCTGGACGAGCTCCAGGAGCTGCCAAGCCAGGAAGGGTGGCAGGAGGTTGCTCTCTGTGGGACTGGGCCCTTACAGCACAGGTGAAGGAGGTCTCGTCTGCCCTTGCTCAATAATTTACATCACAGCACTGAAGTGTCATTGAAAACGACAGGAGCATTTTGGTAATACAGGAAAGGGGAAAGACGCTCTAATCACAGGCACCCAACTAATCCCTCCATAGGTCGCAGCCTTCCCTAATTTATTCCAATACAGTTTTTAATCAGAATTTCAGCATCATTAACAACTCCCGAGTGCTGCCTACTCCCTACCCGGTCAGTTGCTGCTAGCCCAGCCTCCGGCCGCCCCGATCAAGTGGGAACGAAGGACCATTGATGAGGGACAACATGTCAGCTTCTCCCAGCGCTTCCCAACCCAGCGTGGTAGCGCTGGAAATACGGGCACGTTCCCGCAATTCCGTTTGTGCCGGTGCTCCCCGCGGACCCCAGGGCTGCGAGCATCCTCCGGGAGCCCGCAACTCCTGCCCGGGCAGCGCTTCCCACGGAGCCCCGGCCTGCGAGCATCCCTCGGGAGCCGTGCCTCCGGGCTGTGCCTGCTCCGCTGACCCTGCGGCCGGGGCGGGCACCTCCGCTGCCCCGCTCCGCTCACCTGTGCGCGCCCCAGCGCCCCGGGCCGCTCGCCCGCGGCTTCACCGGCGGGGCAGGCACCGGGCTCCGGCCAGCGGGGACCGGCGGTCACATTTCCAGCGCAGCCCCGGCGCTCCCGGAGGCTGCGGCAGGGCCGGCTCGGGACCCGCCGCACGCCCCCCGTGCCGAGTGGAGCGGCAGCGGAGCGGGTCCGGGCATGCCCGCCGTGCCCCCGCGTGCGCGGCGATGCGGGGACGCGACCGGACGCGCACTCACCTGCACGGCGCCGGGGTCGCCACCACCGCGGGCAGTGGGCTGGTGGTCGGTCGGCGGTCGGCGATGCTGACTGTCAGGCGGCCGGTGCCGGCGGTGGCGGTGGCCGCGGGCCGGTCTCTGGCCGGGGGTCGCCGCCCGCCCCGGGAGCCGCTCCCGGTGCCCGCGGGGCGCCCGCGGCTCAGCGCGCGCCGCCGCCGATAGGCGCCGCTGCCACATCGGTCCCTCCTCCCGCCGCGAGCGGCGCCTTCCATTGGTCGAGCCGCGCGTCAATCCGCGCCGGGCCGGCCAATGGGCGGCGGCGACGGCGGCGGCGGGGGCCTTTGGAGTCGGGGAGCCCCGTGCGTGACAATGGGCGCGCGCGGGAGGGGCTGCGGGAGCGCGGCGCGCGCCGGGGCTCGGCCAATCGCGGCGCGGTGCGCGCGGGGGGCGCGCGGGGCGGGCGCGCGGAGCCTCCGCCGCCCCTCACGGCCCTTCACGGCCCCTCACGGCCCCTCACGGCTCCAGAGCCCCGGCACCGCACGGCTCTCGGCTCCCCCCAGCGCTGCCACCAAATCCTCCGGCATCGTTCGGGATGAATAAAACCCGCTCACACCCGGCTCTTGAACGCCAGCGTTACTTTATTGTTGGCCAAGACGGTGTATGGCTGAAATTCCAGCCTCCACACAGACACGGATGCAGAACGTTTTCACCTATTCTGTTTCATCAAATAATGGCATTTCTGAATTACGCAGCTCTCCTTCGTTAATTAGTACAATCCTACTGGTTATTGATTGCTCACTTCATGCTAATTAGTCCATATTTTTAGTCTTCTTAGTATTTATTTCCTCCAGCAGGGCTTTTCCAACACATATACCGGCTCTTTTTCAGTCTCTTCTTTATCTTCTGTTTTCTGCAAAATGTCCTTGTGGTCCATAAATTCTGTGTTCCAGATGCCCAACCACACCAATCCATCTTCCTCTCCCAAGCTTTGTTCACTGGAGCACATCAGAGTTAGTTTATCAAAAGTTAAAGTTTCAGTCATTCTCCGCAGCTGTGTTCCCACAAAAGTAGTTTATGACACCTTTGCTAAATGCTGGCTAAGATTAATCAAAGAATAACACACGATAATTAATATACATATTGGCTATGATAAATAAAAACAATTAATTTGAAAGTGAATTAAAACCATTAACTAAATTAGAAAGCTCTATGGTTTCTGACAATGCAGTGGGGAACTGCTTGAGGCAACCTCTCCTCCCTGGCTCCTGACCCTTTCAAAACCCCCCGGACCCGTGCTGAGCTTTCCCCTTCTCTGCCTCTGTCCCAAAATGTGCCAAAATTCCCTTTAAATAGTATATTCTATGATGTTTGATCTTTGTACACTTTCAAGCCTAATCAGCTAGAAAGGAGATTTAATCCCAGAAAGAGAGCAGCCAACAAGCTCTAGGTGATATCCAGGTGGTAGAAAAATAAATTACTTGCTAAAATGTAGGGCTGGACACGTTTCCATGATGTCAGACCTAGGGGAGGTGAGCAAAGCTTGGGAAGAAGGATGTGCTTCTGATAGCAGACACGAGGAATGCGGGATTTATGGCCCACAAGGACATTTGGCAGAACCCCCAAGATAAGGAAGAAACAAAAGTAACTGTGCAGAATGAGCTCCCACTGGGGAAAAAGGGAATTCCGGGAGGGCAGATCGTGACTGCCAGCTCCGAAATCCCACCGACCCAAAAGAAGAGGAGCACAGAGCATGGGAATGAGCAGGAGAAGCCCGAGAATCATTAACCAACAGATGACAGAACACTAATTAATAAGAGAACTGTGTAACTTGTAGCCAGTGCCTTTGTTTGCATCGTGCACAGCCTCCCCTCAGCAGGACACAGCTCAGCCCGAGGAGAGCACTTGGGTTTTGTTAAGCCTCAGCTCCATCCTGGACAAGCACATTTTGTAATGCACCAATAAATAAACATGAGCTGTGTCTGAACTGACAATGTTTTTCAACACAAAAAACTGGGAGCGCCTCCCCAACACCTTTGAAAGTCAGAGTGGGGAAATCCAAGCCAACCCAACGTGTATCTAATAAAGAATATTTATTTTCTAACGCTGTGTATTTGTTCTGCCTTTAAAAGTCAAATACAAAATCTCAGCTATCAATAATCACGTGTTGCTTGCAAATCAAGTTCAAATATTAAAGGTCAGTTTTCTTCATCTAGAAATTGCCTAATTAATGGCAGGTTTTAAATGGCATCACCACACCATGCACTTTAGGCAGTGTATTTAACCAGCAAGATTAAACACAGTTCCTTTCCTGACTTTGATTTCAGGTGTGCCAGGGCCTCCACTCCCTCACAGACAGGAATTCCTTCCCAATATCCCATCAAACGCTGCCCCCTGGCAGTGGGAAGCCATTCCCTGTGTCCTGTCCCTCCATCCCTTGTCCCCCGGCACACGTGGGCAGGGATCCGCAGCCCGGCAGCCCTGCAGCTTATGGCAGCTCATATGGGCACATTTTTAACTAATCCCAGCTCTTTCGCTGCTTTTCCAGGGCCCCGGCGTGTAATGGGTGAGACTCATTAGTCATCTGACAGTTCCAGTTACTCTGCACGTCAAGCCCCATCTCTTCATTTAAATTCCCAGACTGTTGTGCCAAGCCCGTGTGCTGGTTGTCCCCCTCCACCTACTCACTGCTAATTTGGGAGCTGCTATTTTCGTCCCGCGGTGATTGTGTGCATCAAAAGTTCGCTTTCCTCCGGAATGTTTTCAAAGGAAGCAGAAGATGGGCCTGAGCTGAAAATTCCCCCTGCTCCACATCAATTACCCAACATCAGCAAACCTTGTTTTGAGTAAAACACCTTCCTAGGAAAATCCTGCGTTTGTGAACGACTGAGCTGCACAAAAGAGAGTTGTTTCTGAAAGGAGCACACAGGAGTAGCTCAGTCAGAAAGAAACAATTTGGCTACTCTCAATGAACAGGGTGAAACTTAACTGCAAGGGCAGCAGTTCCTTGATTGGAAACACGGCACAGCATTCCTGTATGGAGGAGGAAAGCTCAGAAGCAAAGTTCTGTCTCTACTGCAGGCATCCCACTTGCTAAATTTTGTAAATAAAGCTTTTTTCTTTTTGCAGTGCACTTTGTGGTATTTCTCCTCCACACAAAAGAATGCTCTTGCTCCAGAGCAGTGCACGCCTGTACCTGAGAGACGTGAACCACAGGGGATATTTCAAGTGGGAAGGTGGAAAAAGGGGTAAAAAAAATAAAAGAAAGAAGAAAAAATTGAGGAAACTGTTCTTTGAAAAACAGTGGTAGACTGTGACCAGTACAAACCAAACCATCCAAACTGGTTTGAATTCAGTCTTGTTCTGTACTGGTGAAACACTTACTTCTCTGTCAGATTTCCCTGTAGCTTACAGATGTTCACCACAACCCAGAAACTGTTGCCTTATTTTTGTCTTTGAAAACAATGTAATAATGAAGGTTTCTGGATTTTATATAAGTGACTCAGGTTGGTTGCCAACTCCACACACAGAAAATGAGTATTCCTGCTCCATATGAATTTTAGCGAGGACAGTCTGCTCCCCTAAGTGAAAAATGTCCATTAGCCCTCATAGTCCTTTGGAGAAGCTCTCCCAGGCCTCTGCATGCTTCAAAAATCATGAAAATGCCTTCCCAGGTGTTTTCCAGCTGGTATTTCTGTCAGGCTGCAGCGAGGCTAATGGTGGGATCACATCCTTGTGATGTGCCTGTAGGATTATGTATTGAGGGAAATGCATTTGATGAATTATTGTCCACCTCAGCCTCTCTTTTGAGAACCGCTGTTATCTGTGTTCACTGGCACTGCGGGGGAAGCGGTCTGTGAAATCAGAGTTCTCTGGATAATGGCAGAGCCAGAGCTTTCCCAGGGGTATTGCTGCTCATCCCATAGGACACACACGAGGCAGGCAGCAGCCTTGGCTTCCAATCCTGTTTGTTGTCAGCTCGTTCTATTAAAGTCTTGCTTTCTATGTCAGTGCTAATTTCAGCAAATCCCAGAATGGTTCCGGTTGGAAGGGGGTTTAAAGCCGATCCCATTCCACCCCCTGCCATGGGCAGGGACACCTTCCACACATTGGCTTCAATCCCCAATGTCCAGCCTGGCCTTGGGCACTGCCAGGGATCCAGGGGCAGCCACAGCTGCTCTGGGCACCCTGTGCCAGGGCCTGCCCACCCTCCCAGGGAACAATTCCCGTCCAATATCCCACCTAACCCTGCCCTATGACAGTGGGAAGTTCATCCCCTCCCAGCCTGTGCTTGTCCTTGGCATTGCCCCCAGGCAGGTGCAGCACTTGCACTTGGCTTTATTGAACATCACGAGGTTCTCACAGGGCCACCTCTGCAGCCCATCCAGGTCCCTCTGGGTGCCCCATCCCTTCCCTCTGGTGTGTGACTCCAGCACAGAGCTCGGTGTCATCAGTCCACTGTCCTTGTCACCAGCAAAGACATTAAATAGCTCTCCCACAGGAAAACAGTTGGGCTTAATGATCTCAAGGGACTTTTCCAACCTAAACAATTCCATGATTCTGTCCCTGTGAGATGTACAGAGGCACACAGCTGCTTTTGAAAGGCATGGGAGAGAGTACCCCCACCCCTCCTGGCTAAATCATTAGCCCAGAGCTTTACTTCCTCAAATATTAATGTTTTCCTGCTTACCTGCTGCTTATGGAAGGGTGACTGTGCCTGTGTGCTCCTCTGAATAATTCATTTAAAATATCAAAGCCATACAGAAGTGAGTTTTACTTAACAGTGGGTTATAGCATGGTCTGTCCCATGCCATCCTTGCCCAGTGAGGGAAGCACTGGGAAGCATTCCCAGCATCCTGGTGCTTTGGAGATAGCAGTGTGGAGAGCAAAAACAGCGTGGGAGTTGTTAGAGAGCATCTTCTCCCACGTGTGTGTCAGTGTGGAGTGGGGAAGGAAGGCAGGGATTGCAGTGGGGAGCAGGGGTGGGAAGCAGGTCAATGAGCTGCCCTTCAATTTGTCTGTATTTGTGAGCCCCACTCAGCAGCCCTGCTTCTGCAGGGCCTGTGAGCAGTGGGGTCACTGCCTTGCCTCCAAATAAACAAATTAAAGCGACTGTGCAGACCTGGGCCATTTGTACTCCTGCTACCTGTGGTGCCATTCTCTTTAAAACCCTTTTTCCCCAGACAGATTGGTTTCATGTTCATGGATGGGTTTTTTCCCCCACAAACACAAGTCCTTATGCCCCTTGTTTTTATCGCAGTCTATGCAAGATGCCATAGAAAGATCTGCTCTGTGTCCCCAGAGGAATTAGAGCAATCATTTCTACCCATGTGAAAGCTTTTGGATCTTTTTCCAGACTAGTTGTTTTCAACCCTTGCAAGACAGATTCTCATGTCCATAAAACTATGAGCTATCCTCCACAGTTCCTGTGGGACATGGAAGGAGGTGTTTTGTTTTGTTTTGTTTTGTTTTGTTTTGTTTTGTTTTGTTTTTTCCACAGTTTATGTTGCAAACACAGTCCAAGATTCATAAAGGTACCCAATTTACAAGCCAAGATGGAAAAGGACATTTATTTTTGTGGAGCTGATCAGCCTACATCATTCCTTCCCTTTGCCTCCTCAGACCCCTCACTCATAAAGGAATCCTACCTTTTCTTCTTGTTGCCACTTCGGATTTCGCAGTATTTTGCCCAAGAAAAGCACTGTGGGAGAGGGAGCAATCCCCCAAACCTGGAGCACTGGCGCCATCCTGTGGCACTCACGGGCACTTGCAAGCGCTAATAAACCCCGAGCCGCCTGCAACAAACACTAAACTCTCATCTCTTCCCCCCACACTGTTTGCAGTCGCTCACACTGCGGTATTTTGTCCCCACACCGAATCTGAAAAAATGTGAGAGACAGCAAGTTGGTTCTAGCCAATGTGTTAAGCACATTTTTCCTTTCGTACCTCTGTTTCCTGTAGAAACTGTCCTCTAGAGCTCAGTCTCTGAAGTAGAACCCAAAAATGTACATGCTCGGGGGGGGACCTTGTGGCTTTCCAGGGGGGTGCAGCCAGGGGTGTCGGGCTCAGGGACAGGACAAGAGGAAAATGAAGAGGATTTGGCTCTGGAGAGGTGCCTGGAACACCAGAGCAGGGCTGCACCCACCTGCCCGTGCCCAGCAGCTCCTTCAGTCTCTCAGACCTCCCGGCAGAGCTGCACTGGGAGCTGTGCCCTAAGCACGGCATGTCAGAGTGAGCCTGGCCAGGAAATCCCTGCTCTTCACAGCGTGCCTGAGCCGGGATCACAGCGCCAGGCCGGGATTAGGGGATGAGCACACGTGCAGTCAGTGCTGCTCCCCACAGCTGGCTGCCAGAAGCTGCGGACAGAGCGGCACTGCCAAGCGTGGCACTGCCAAGCGCTTCCCAGGCTGTGACATGGTGGCTGCCAGCCAGGGACTGTCAGGAGGCTTAAACTGGCCCACCAGTGCCTGCCTGGATTCCCCAGACCGCCAGGCCTGGATGTGGTTCAGCACAGACACAGGTTCTGGACATGCCACAGCCTTTTCCAAAGCAGTGGCACAGCCTGGCAGAGCCTGGCACAGCCCACAGGCAGGGTTTGAAGTCTCCCCACACAACTCAGCACAGACAGGAACTTCTGCTCCTGCCTCCAAGTGCAGCAGTCACACAGAGGTGCTGTGAGCACATTTTGGGAAGGTGGTGCAGCCACAGGAGCCCGCAGGGACTTGGGGTGCAAAGTCTGCGGGCTGCCTCCTGCAGCGCCCTTCGGCCCTTTGGCACAGCTGGAGACTGCAGAAAAACTTCCACACGGATGTGGAGCACATAAATATTAATGAATACTCCACAGTGCTGTGGAAACTGCACGAAAATGCGTGGCTGGTGCATTTTCCAGCTGCATTCCCACTCATTAATTGCTTGTTTTAAACCAGCACCCCGAAGAAGCCTCATTTTACTGACAGCTCTACAAACCCAATGTGGTGCTTGTGAAGGTCAACTCACCTGACCATCCAGAGAAGGAACCAGGTGTTTAAAACTCCAAATAAAACCACATCTTTGTTATTCCGGACACCTGCCTGTTATATTCTGTTTGTCCTTCCTGCTTTCCTGCAGAAACAGGGTAGTTTGCCCTGTTGTAGTATTTATTTTCCAATTGCGTTATTAATTAGCATTTTCCCTGTGGTTTTGTACTTTGCATCTCAAGGATTACCCAACACAGCTCAGTTAAATCCAAGCCACCTCACCCTTGGGTGTCCTGACACCTGCTGTACCACTAAACTGTGCATGTGGCAAAAATGAGCACCCAGGGCAGCTGGTGTCTGAACTAAATCCAAATGAAGCCCCCTGGCACACACGTGGGCTGGGATTTGCAAAGTTTTTTGTTCAGTTTCGTTACCACTGTAAGGACTTTCACAAATAAAAACCTGGCAATAAAATCTGAGACCAAGCTTCTCTTTCTTACCACTGTGAATGAAATCCTTATCCAGGATATAAAGCATGACAAGGTACAGGGTTTCTCTGGACTTTGTTGATTGTTATCCAAGTTGATATTTTAAAATGTATATCCTATAAATATATCTCTATATTTACACACAGAGACACAGTGTTTTGGTTGCATTCCTTTAGGTGCCTTTCAGTGGCCAAAACAACATTCCTGAGTGCGTAAACATTTTGAGAGACTGATTCAAAACAAAATAAACAACTGTTTTCAGATGTGCTTTCTGAACGATATTTTGTCTTTGGTCACTTTCAGAAGGGATGTTTCCATGCTCTAGTTAACACCTTAAAAACCATTTAAAAACTCCAGCTAAGTTTCAGTTTGATTGCACTCATCCCTCTGTGCTGCAGCAGCAGCTCCATAAAGCCCTCAGCAGATTGTTGTTTCTGCAAACGCAGGGCAATCCTCAGAATCCCTATTTTCATCCATCCTGGTTTTCCTGGTTTTGTGGTCATTTTCAGCCTCTCGGGCTGTTTCCACGGGGAAACATGCGCAGGCTCTGGTACTGTGTGGAGTATTTAAAGCACCGGGTGAATGTGAGCTGGCAAGACCAGCAGTAACATTACAAATAATTAAACCCCTCAGTGGGCAGACCTTGGGCAGCCCCAGCGGCCGGGCAGGTGGCGGCGGGGCGCAGCTCACACCCCACAGCGGGTACAAAGTTCTTTACCAACATTTACACAACCTCTCCTCGGAGGTTCGTGTTTCAAGTTCGCTCAGCTCGGGGAGCAGCGGAGGGTGAGGGACTGGCAGCACAAAGATTAGCTCAGCTGCGAGTGAATGTTGGATTTAATCTTGCCTGCTCCATGTAAAGCCTTTCCCGCTGACACCGCTTTAATTCCATGGACGCTCTGGTTAGCAGCAGCGCTTCCCCTCATTCCAGCAGCAGCCTTGCCGCTAGGGAGCCGCCGGTTTGTAGTGAAGGAATAATTTCCACAGCACGTTTCACCTTGGAAGTGCCACACAAGCCTAAAGCTCAGTGAATGCCCTCTGCCAGCATCCCCCGCAGGCAGGGAGGGGAAGTGTTGACACAAGCTCCGTCTTGCTCAGGACACGAGCTCCGGCAACTCAGAGTGAGATGGACATTCCAGCCTCGGTTCAGCTCCGTGTTTTTCCCAGGGAATCATCACGAGCAGGAAATACGATATATTTGTACCAGATGTATGGTTGCCACGGGAAACACAACTCTCAAGATTCCCTCTTTCTTTTAAACTCATATAAAATCTCACTGAGATTTTCTCTCTTGCTCTAGGCCAGCTTTTTACAGGACCTAAGGGCTGGGATTGTTTGTTACTTTGTCACATTTTGCTGAAAAGTTCATTAACTCTGCTCTACATAGGTTGGTGTTAACCTGCATCACACAGCAGTTATTTCATGGGCCTTTAAACTGGCAGATTAAGAGAGAATCAAAATGCTCTCTCTCTTCTGTCCTCTCTGCTCTGATACTCCAAATAACAAGAAAATCACGTCACCATTTGATGTGACAGGGTCGAATGATGATTTTTGTGCTGTCAAACACCCTGCTCAGCTGTACTGGGGGAATGGATTTTCTCACCTACTGGTGAGATTTAAGAAAATAAAGGAGATAAAAAGAAGTACGTGGGAGAAAACAGCAAAAACGCCTCCCTGGCTTCTTGATGTGAATGAGCACACCAGTAACTGATCCTTTGGTATTTCTATTGTACTTGTGAAAGAAAAGGATCATAGAGAACACTCCCAGGGCTGTGACTTGTGTAAGATTACTGACCTCTTTCTGCAGGAATTCTTGTGTTAGTCCCTGCGATCCCCACCTCTCCGGGGTGTCCCTGACCCTGACAGCTTTGTCAGCTGAGTTCTGCCCCACTGGGGCACCCCAGGTGTCCTGACACCAATTACTAACTCCCTCCCTCTCTGAAATTATTTCGGGTTATTTCACTTCAGCTATGAAGAAACCTGACACATCTGGCTCTCGTCCATGCCTTTGTGCCACATTTGTGCAGGGGCAAGAAGAAGGGCAGATCTTGGGACTCACTTCCAGGGAGGAAGCAATAAACCTGATGAAAATATCAGGGCAGGTTTGGAGATCAGACTAAAAGTAAAAGAAAGCCGTGCACAAGAGGGCCCTGAGGGGTGAGAAGAGTGATAAGGGAAGTGAGACATTACTATCAAAAAAAAGTTTAGAAACCTCTTGAAATCAAACAAGGGCCACCTCGAGGGCAGGCTCGGTGTGCCACAAGCACAGACCTGTTTCCTCACAAGTTACTGAGTCTCCTCTCCAGGCACATCGGGACTGACTTTATCTCACACTGCCAAGCTGCCTCCTAGATAGGAAGCTCTGGCTGGTTCTCTTCCCAGCATCTTTCCAGGGTTAAACTACAAATCCCAGTGTGTCTTGGACACACAGGCTCCAGGTATTTGTGTGGATCAACAAGGTTTTTTCACCCGATTTGGTGTTCTCAAGCAAACAAATCTCTGCTTCAGTAATGTCACCTGAACCGTGACTTAGCTCTTTTGTATGAGTCTGATGTGTGAAACAACCACAACCCCTCTGCACCCTTCCCTGGCCTCATGAGGTCCCAAACAAGAAACTGAAAACTACCTGGCCTTTAAGTCATTTATACCTGAGTCATAAAGATCAATGAAAAACCCGTGAGCAGCAGAGAAGGGGGGATGGTGCCCCTCTGCCCTGCTCAGGTGAGATCCCACCTGCAGAGCAGCTCTGAGGCCAACAGCAGAAGGATGTGGAGCTGCTGGAGAGTCCAGAGGGTGAATGGTTCTAACTGACACAGAGTGGGTGTGGATGGGATATCGGGAAGGAATCGTTCCCTGGGAGGGTGGGCAGGCCCTGGCACGGGGTGCCCGGAGAAGCTGTGGCTGCCCCTGGATCCCTGGCAGTGTCCCAGGCCAGACTGGACAGGGCTTGAAGCAACCTGGGATAATGAAAGGTGTCCCTGCCCATGGAAGGGGTGAATCGGGATGAGTTTAAGATCCCTCCCAATCCAAACCTTTCCGCCACTACCTGAAGTCCCAGGTACTCCAAAATCTTTCTGTGATTCTGGTTTAAGTTCAAAAGACCCTCAGGGCAGAGCAGCTCTACTGAAACTGAGCTACAGAGCTCCTCAGGGGCAGCCTCACAAGCCGCGTTTCAGTTTCGGATGAGAGCGGAGCATCCGCCCCGGCGCGGCCGCAGCCCGGCCACAACTGCGGCAGCAAGGGGCAGGGCAGGGAAACAGCGCTGCTGCTCGTCCCCACGGCACGGCCGGGACAAAGCCGTGAGCCATGCCGTGAGCAGCATCTCCCTCTCCGGCCTCTCTCCCGCTCCCTCTGAATCCTTCCCGGTCCCGGTCCCGGTCCCGATCCCCGTTATGCCCCTCCGGCCGCCAGAGGGCGCCTCCCGCCGCCGCTCGTCCCCGCCCCTCTTGCCTTCCCGAGCTGCGATTGGCCGGGCCGCGCGCGGTGCGCAGCGCGATTGGCCGCGGCTCCGAACGCCCCCCTATATAAACGGAGCGTGGGCGGGGCGTGCCTGCAGTCCGCGGGCGCTGCGGGCGGGGTTAGGGAAAAATGGCGGCGCTACGGGCCGTGTGCGTAATGCGGGGCGAGGGGACTGTGGAGGGCGTCATCCACTTCGAGCAGCAGGTGAGAGCACGGCCGGGCCGCTGAGACCCCCCCGGGCCCCCGGCGGGTGTGAAGCACCCCGGATCTCCCTCTTCAGCCTCTTCCCCGTGGCCTGCGGGTCGGGAGGGACCCGGGGCGAGCTCAGCTCGAGGGCGCTGCGGTTCCAAATGGCCGCGGCCCCCGGGAGCTGCGCCGGCCCTTGCGGTCGGCCGAGGAGCCGCGGCCGCGGGGTCACTGGCGCTCCCCTGCGAAAGGACGCGATCTTTCTGGAAGGCCCCATCAGATAACGGGTACTCGTTGCGCTTAGCGATGGAACACGGGAAGGAATGTGTTTGAGGGCGTTAAACGAACACAAACATTCTGGATAATGTGGCCGCGGGCTCGTGGCGGTGCCTTCAGTGCTTTCTGTCACCTTCGTTTGATACGGAGTGTAATGCCAAAGTCCTTGTGGTGATAAATCCTCTCCTTTGAAGGGTACTGGACCGGTGAAAGTCAGTGGGAAAATCACTGGATTGGCCGATGGAGAGCACGGCTTCCACGTCCATGAGTTCGGTGACAACACTAATGGTAAGATGTCCCAGCTGGAAGAGTGGCTGCTTAGCTCTCAAGAGCTGTTCGTGGTGTTGCAGCAGTAGCCTGGGTCTCACGGCTGCAAATCTGTGTGAGGAAATCATGAGGTTTCCCGGGGAATTGCTTCCTGGATAATACTCTGAGCATGTTGAGGCTGGTGGTCAAGCACTCACCTGAACGCTTGGATAACCCAGCGTTATGAAATAAGAAAGCTTCTGGCTGAGCCTGGCGTTTGTCAGTCTGTAGCAGGTGATTTATCTCCGGGGGATTAGCAGGGCATGCACGGGAGAGGAGCTGTTTGCTGTCCCCGGGAGCGGTGTGGGAGCAGCGGGTTTATCCTGGGATCCTGCTCTGACGCTGTGCTGTGTTCCAGGGTGCACCAGCGCTGGCCCCCACTTCAACCCAGAGAACAAGAACCACGGGGGACCCAGTGATGCCGAGAGGTGAGTCCAGGGCATGGACACTGCTGGGGCTTGGGATGTGCCAGAAGAACTCTGCTAATTCCTGCAGGGTTCCCGGGGTCACTTAGCCCCATCTCAGTAACTCCAGCGTTTATTTCTCTAAGAATGTAGTGTCAAATACTCCCGTGGGGGCGTTTGTCATGGCTTGGGACAAGGGGACAGCGAGGGCCTGATGCTCATGCTGAGTGTGTGTACCAGACCTGGCTCTTCCCTGGGAGCAGCACTCAGCCCAGTTCCCTTGGGTGGGTGCCAGAGGAAGTGGTGTGGCCGTGTGTGGGGAGCAGGGCTCGGGCAGCCTGGCCTTGCACAGGGAGTGCTCACGTGTGAGGCTGATAAACCCACCTGAGCCACGGCCGGGGCAGAGCTGGGTGCTGGCTCTGGGCCAGCTCCTGCATGACACAGCATGAAATGCGTCTGTCGGGGCCCTGGCAGCCACTGCTCGGGGATAAAGGTTGGGAGGGCACCGACATTGTGCCTTCTGGAGCCTTGGCAGATCCTGCTCCTGGTGTGGCTGTGGGCAGGGGAATTCCTGAGGAGGGATACAAGAAGTGGATTGTGGTTTTAGCAGTGTACAGAAACAATTGGACCAAAGCTTCCTGGAACCTTAAATCAAGCACATTTCTCAAGAGAGAGCTGCCATTAACCCAGTTTTATAGAACTTGGTTAAAAATAAGGAATTTGTATAAAAAGCTAGTGGTCAGCCCTGGGCTGGCTGAGCTGGTCACCCTGCAGGGATGTGTCAATATTCCAGGTTCTGAATCTGGCCAGAGGAGCCTGACAGAACAGGATCAGCTGCATTTTGAGAGGATGCTGTGCTTGGGGCAGGTGTGCAGGACACAGCACACACAGAAGGTCCAGAAGCCCTGTGAAAATTCCACTGCTTGAGGCACAGTTCTCCAGGAAAGCTTTAGCAGAGATGTAGTTCTGATAGAAGTGTGTGGGAGAGCCCCGTGCCAAGTGATGGGACAATGCCAAACTGGAATAATCATCCCTGGTACTGGCTGGAACTGAGCAGTTCTTGCATTGCCTTTGACCTGCTGCCTGACAAACTGCTTTTCCTAATCCTCCTTAAACCAAAAGCCTGCAGCTGCCTGTGGAATGGCAGAGCTGTCATGGACAGCAAGAGCTCTGAGAACAGCGGCAGTGTTCCACCAAGGCTGCAGGAAAGGTTGTTCCACTGGATTTGGGAGCCTTTGTTATGTTGTAACATAAACTCCCAGCCTGCTCTTGGAAGAGCTCTCAGTCCGGGCCACTTTCTGAGTTTCCTGTGTTTTTGTGCAGGCACGTGGGAGACCTGGGCAATGTGACTTCCAAAGGAGGCGTGGCCAACGTGGAGATCCAGGATTCCGTCATTTCCCTCTCCGGACCACACTGCATCATCGGCCGTACCATGGTGGTGAGTGCTGAGGGGCCTTGGGAAGCTCCAGAGCAGGGAGAAGGGATTTACAGCCATCCATCCCTCTGTGTCTTAGCGTGGCACTCCACTGCCACGAGCCCTAATTCCCTGCCAGCTTTTGGGTATGTCCCTCTGACTCTGCCCCTTCCCGCTGTGGGTGCCTGAATGGCCCTGGAGCTGCTGGAGGCAGCTCCTCTCTTAGGTCCAGTTGGGAGTTTTCAGCATGGGTATCGTGGCATCGTGCCATTAGTCTGGTGCTGCTGCCAGGAGCAGGGGATGACTGGATCAATGAAGGCCCCTTCAATTCTCTTGCAGGTGCACGAGAAGCAGGATGACCTGGGCAGAGGTGGAAATGATGAGAGCAAGAAAACTGGAAACGCAGGAGCCCGCCTGGCCTGCGGAGTGATTGGGATTGCCAAGTGCTAAGTGTGGTACCTGCAGTGCTCTTCCATTGCTGCTCTTGCCCTTCCTCGTGCAAGCTCAAGATTCGTTGTTAATCTCCTCTGCATCCCAGGCAGCACTCACACGCTGGAGACTGACCGAGTTTTGTATGATGTACATTCAATTAAAGTGTCCCTGATGGAATGGCTCTGTGGTCTCTGCTCACCTCCTGCTGTCACCATTCCACGTCACATCCCTGCTGGGAGGGAAGCTGTGAGCAGTGCTCCTGAGCCTCACACTCTCTGGCAAAAAGCAGGAGCCCCTGGGTGTGTCAGGGCTTCCTTCTGGGGCAGGGGCAGCATTTGTAGGCTTCAAACCTGTGTAATAAATGTTCTGGGCAGATACACCTGGGTCTGGCTGTCTGTGAACAGGGAACAACCCCAAACCTGCCCCTGCTGGGAAAGGGGGGCTGGGCTTCAGCAGGTGGGGGGGGTAAAGTCCATCCAGCAAGAGGTTCCAGGCAGTGTCCCAGGAGTGACCACTGTGTGCCAGTGCCAGCATCCTGTTCTGGTGTGTCCTTCTCAAACATTTCAGGGTCTCTCTTAATAGAGAAAATGAGTCAATAAGGACTTATATCAATGTTCTTCTGTCCTTCTGGATATTCATGGAAGTAGCAGGCTGTACTTGTAGGTAACCCCATTCCAATGGGGCACGTGACTAAGGGAACTGGGTAGTAGAGCAGGAATACTGTAAAAATACTTTGAACTTACGTTCCCTGTTGCTGCCAGACCACTGTGTGAATCTTCACCTCCCTGTGCCTCTTCCAGAGGGTTGGTACTGCTGCTGTGAGGGTTATGCACAGGCACTGCTGCAGAAGGTGGTAAAGAGCTGTTCCAGAGTTTTCCAGGCTCTGCTGTCAAATCCCTACTGAGGCAGAGAACAGGGGTGGGATTTCTGTGAATAGAGCAGCCTTGTGTCTCTTGTTCTTGTCTCCAGCTCTTTAAGGAGGTGTTCTCAGTGAAACAAACCCTCCCTCCTTCCAGAGCTGGGGCAGCTTTTCCCAAGGCTCAAACCTTGATGTGTGGGTCAAGGGAAAGAATGTCCCATGGGCCCAGCAGGAAACAACCAGTGAGGACACGAGTTTTAACACATGGAAGTTGAGGTCACTACAATCTGTAAACAGGTTCTTTCTCTCTTTATTCTGCTATTGCAAGAACATAAAAATAGATGTCCTCTCCCCAGTCCAGAGCTCCACAGTGGCTCTCCCACCCTCTCCCTCCCCCAGAGACAATTCCCTCTGCTGCAGGGCAGCTGTGAAAAAGGACTGACGTAAGGAAGCAGCTGCCCTTGGGGCAAAACCCCCACCTTTAAAGGCAGAACGCACCTATAGCAAGGAGAAAAGAAAACCATTGAATATGCACAGGGTTCATACAGGTTTGCCCCGGCACTGCTGGGGTTAGGGGAGCTCTGAGCCATGTGGGGTAGGCACAAGTTCCCAAAGTGTCCCTGCCCCAGGGATCGGCCATGGAGAAACTGCACCTGCCCTTGGCACAGCTGACAGAACGTGGAAGTGCTCTGGAGAGGAGGTGGTACAACACCCAGGAACACCAGGAGCTGCCCTCTGTGCCCAGCCCAGGGGACACAACCTACCTCTGGCAGGGCGAGGAAGGCCCAGCATTCCTGAGGAGCAGCCCCATCTCCATGGAGGAAGGGCCAAGCCCTTGTCCCAGCCCCACCTCGAGAGCCAGGCTGGGATTTTGGTGCCTCGGAGGTCTCACTTCCCAACAAGTACAAAAGCTGTGGAGCAGATGCTGTCCAGCCCAGCACACGCTTCATAACATCAGAGCAGACGGGTCGGTGCCTGAAGGTGTCACTTGTTAAAAAAAAGCAAATTAAGGGCAACAGGAACCACAGAACCAATTGGGAGGGGGAGGGAGGGAAAAAAAAATAAAGCCAAGAATGGATTGCATTGCAAACACTAAAACAGTTAACTCTGCAATTAACATCTTAAAACTAACTTTTACCCGGGGTGGTCAAGTAGCTCATTAAAATGCAGCAATCTAAAATTCCAGAGGACTGTTACAAATAAAAATTCGCTTCTGTGAATCGCTACACAAACAGATGGATTTCCTTTAACAAACAGAACCGAACCAGTCTAATTTAGACTCCGGTACAGCATTAACAGTTCCAACTTTAGGCTGCTGAACACTCCTTTTCCACTTCAGTGCAGCGTAGGAAGAATAGCACACGTTAAAAGTTTGTTACGAAAATAGAGTTTATTAAAAACACATCCCTATTGTTTTGAGGAGCTTTCACCGTTACCTTTTCTTAAATTAAAAAAAAAATAGAAAGCACTTCTACTTCTGATTCGTAAACTTTTTAAAGTCAAAACTTTAAAAAAGTTACAGCAAAAATGGGTAATATTTTAATCATCTCTTCAGTATTTTATGTTACGTTGTGGCTATTTTAAATAGAAGGGAAGCAATCAAATTGCTCACAGTGCCCCGCGTCGGGGGGCGCAGGGGCGGAAGCGGATTTACAGCACTGTACAACTAAAGCTCGACACTCCAAGCCGGGCTGCGGCCCTAGCGCGGCGCCTCCGCCACGGAGCCCGTGTCCTTGTCCGCCTGTTCCAGGGATGAGGTAGCCTCGGGCACTGACTCCGGCGCGGCTTTCGCGCCCGCGGGTTCAGCGTCTCCCGCAGCGAGTTCTGAAACAAGTTCCGCGCCCTCCGTTTTGCCGCCGTGGGGCTCGTGGTTTTTGTCGCCTTCCGCCCTGTCTGTCACCTCCGGCTTTTCCTTGCCGCGGCTTTCTTCCTTGTCTCTGCGAGACTCCCGATCCCTGGAATCCCTCTCCCTGTCTCGGTGGCCGCTGGAGCGCCTGTTCCTGTCCTCCGAGTCCCTGTGCCTGTCGCGCTCGGGGCTGCGGCGTCCCCAGTCTCGCCTGTCGCGGCTGCCCGGCCGCTCGTGCTCCCGGTCGTCGCGGCCGTAGCGCTCCCGGTCGTTCTCTACCCGGTTCCCGAAGGATCTCCTCCCGAAGCGCTCCTGGTCTCTGCTGGGCGTGTACTGCCTGTCGTTCCTGAACTGCCGTCCGTCCCTGTTCTCCTCGGGCCCTCCGCTGGGACCGCCGCCGCTGGGGCCTCCCCCGGGCCGCACGAAGTGGCCGGGCGGCGGGAAGGGCGTTTTCATCCCGTGCGGCGGAGGCATCCCGAAGCCGCCGGGGCCCGGCGGGGGCCCTCTGTGCATCATGTGCGGGGGCATGTGGCGCGGGGGCATCATGGGGAAGCGCGGCAGCGGTGGCGGCGGCGGCATCCCCGGCGGGCGCTGCAGCGGGATCAGCCCGGGCCGGGCGCCCAGCAGCCCCGTGGACGGAGTCTGCAGCCCCACCACGGGCGCGGGCGGCGGCGGGGCCACGCCCTGGGTGCCTGCAAGGAACACACAAGGGACAGTCAGAGCCGGGCGGGAGGGAACACGGAGCCTTTCCGTAACCTGGAACCCAATCTGCAGTTATCCCAGGAAAAGAGCACCCCAGACCCTGCAGCGGAGCTTCCTGGGCTCTCCACGCACTGCTCGGGCAGCGGCGGCTGCCAACACCCCACTGTGTGCTGCTGGCAGCAATGACTGTGCCCAGGGCAGCAACTAATCCCTGATCCCAGAGGCTTCCTTCAGGGAGAACCTTTGCCCCATGCAGGTCAGGGCTCCCCCTCAGCCCCAGCTCAGCCTCCTGCTTCCTCAACTGACGGCAGCCAAACCCCCTTCCTGGTGTTGTGCTTCCAAGTAAAGATACCTCAAACATTTAAACATTTCCCTCTGCTACAAACAGCAGCTGAACACCCCAGAGCTGCACAGCCTCAGCAAGAGGCTCACGCACACAGGCAGCAGAGAGGAGGCTGGAATACAGCTGGGAGCACAGCTCAGTTTGCCATTCCAGAGAAAAGAGACGCAACAAAGATTCATTTCAGTAGAATAAACCTTGTAATGTGAACTACAAGGAAATTCAACAGGTCACACCTGACTTCTCTTTTTTATAATGGTGTTTAATCCTTTATAGCACACATCCAGCACCAACTGTTTTCCAGTTTTATTCCTATGCTCTTCATAGGATAAAAAAAAATTCCCTCTCCAAACGTACTGTCAGATAAAGCTCAGCCCAAAGCTCCCAGACACCAACACAAGGAGCCACAAGGAAGGAGGAATTCTGAGCTCCAGCTGAGGCCTTCCCACCCTAGGGCAGGTCTCAGGACTGAACCAGGAGCCTCACACTGCTCCCTGCTGCTCCTGCTCCCCAGCACCTCCTGCCCTAGAAACACAGCCCCTGCCTGGGTAAAACCAGAAGGAAATACTGTGGAAGTTCCTGCTGGAATTAGTGTCCAGCTCCCCTTCAGCTGCCGTGGTGTTCATCCCTCCCTTCTCCAGCTTTGGCACCTGTCCCCAGACAGACCTGAGCCTTCTGTGCTGCCCTCTCACCACACCACTGACTTTTAGGGACATCTCTGACAGGAACTTTCTCACCCGAGTGCTCTTTAAGTTCATACTGGAAGGAAGTTGTATTTTGCCTGTGAGAAGACTCGTGTGCCATCTTTCAGTCCATGATATCCTCTCCCCCTTCCCTCCAAGCAGTGGCACAGCTCCACAGGTCACACTCTTGGAGAGAAATTATCCAGTACCAACAGCATTTTTTTTTCTGCATTTTTCCCTTTCTCTAAAATGCAGAGCCTTCCCCCCACCTGGTCAATAACCAGGTCTGTAATCACCCAGTTTAAACTCCTCCTGTGATGGAACTACAGATCTGACAAGACAGACTCACAGCTAATGATGTCTCCCAGGAATTCTGAGGTTTGGGGATATTCTTGTTGGTAAAAACATCTTTTAATCTTCCTCAGAAGATTAAAACAAGGCAGAATAGAATAACTGAGATAAACAAAAGAGCTGAAGTTAAACCTATGCTTCTGCTTAAAAGCAGCAGGGCAGATGTGGGTTACAAGAGCATGAAGATGAGGGAGGGAAGTTTCACATTTATTAAGTCATTTAATTTCTCAACCTTATTTCTACACAAACTGCAGCACTGAAGCAACATAATGGTACCTGGAACTCCTTCATTCTGAACTGCATTGGCTGGAGAGCTGCACACTTTTTTATTTTGAATTTATTTTAAATATCAACTCCCTTCAATGCTGAGGCTAAAGCAACTGTATAACTAACTAAACTAACTACTGGAGTTTCCTCATTCTGCTGACAAATCAGGCACCAACTAAAAACCTGAAGAGCTGTCCAGAAACACATCCCAGTTCACTGAAAATGCTCAGGGAAATTCATGGTACAGACACACACACCATGTCTGGGGCAAGTTAAAATCCTCTTTTGGTTTAGGAAGTACCTGACATTCAAGTAGTTTGTTGAACTGGGTATGAACTCCCTGAGCTCCAAGAGAAACCCTGAGGTGATTTCCTGACCCAGCTTCCCTCATGACACCTGCTCCTCTGTCCCAATGTGCAAAACCACACCTTGCCTTCACAACAGATTTTATGGGTTTTGGAGGAGCAAACATCCTCACCATCATACACCAAAGTGTCCCAAGTTTCATCACTTGACTCCTACGACACAGCCCAAGTGCTCAAGCTGGCCTGAAGTATCTTCTGTCCAGAGAGGGCACAGGAGCCATCCTTTGGATAAATTAGGTATGAAACCAGATTTCCACATCACTGTGATCCAGATTTGATCATCTCCCAGCTGGACAAAGCCTACATTCCCCTGGGGTAATTCCCATGTCACCAGTGCTAACACACCTGATTTACTCTTACACAAACTCTGCTCACTAAGTGGTTCCAGTAACTCACAACCCCTTAAATCACTTCCCAGCACGTGGAGCTCTGTGCTTTCTGTTTGTTCCAGCACACAAACCTCATGGAAACACGTGGAACAAGCCAAAAGCTCATGGATCCAGCACAACAGCAGCAGGTTTTCCCTTCACTTTGAAGCTGCTGTTCTCCAACATTCTGCATGTTCTCCAGTGGGGAATGTGGCATCTTACAGCTAGAACATTAAATACTGCCAGGGAATTCTTGAGAGAGGGACCATCTGGTGGGTTTGTGCTGGAGTTTGATACAGAATCTTTCAGGGCAAGGCAAGACTGTAAAGAAGCCTGAACTAAAGGGCCTAAATATGGAGTCACAGCTGAAAAATCTTGCCAAAAATCCCAACATTTTGGGACAGTCACACTCTGAGGGGCCCAGAGAAGGCTGTATTTGTGTTTTACAATTTAATGCAGATTACTAAAATCACTTCAGAACAAACCATCAGGGGAGCAAAGAGTAATAACTGAATTTGTACTACCAGGAAGTGAATGCAAATTCGATGGGAACTCCAGAACAACTTCGCTTTGTTTACATGTTATGGTCCTTGTAAGAATTTGGGTAAAAGGAGCACTAGATCAGGACCTACAACTGGAATGGGGTGTATTTCATCAGGATAAGAGACCACAGAATCTGAGTATTCCAAACACAGCACCTGCAGTTTATTACACTGGCCCAAGCTCCAGCATTTGCTCAATGCTGGGAATACGTGGCCCAATCCCAAAGGATTCAAAGGCTGTCATTTCCTGCAGCAGGCACACCTCAAAGGAGCCTGCAAATACCTGCTCTGACCATTTCAAATTCCCTGAGCACACACTCACCGAGCTATCACAGCCTGGACTGTCCTGTTTCCATGAACAACAAGGTGTAACAACAGAGAGTGAGGTCAAAGGCACAACTAAATCTCAACAACCTGAGGGTGGGCTTTAGAAAAAAGAACAAAAAATCCAGACCAAAAGTCCAAGAGGCATCACTCCTCTGAAGCACAGCCACCCTGGTTGGAAGGGATGAAGGACTTACAGTGGAGGCACAAAGGAAATCAGTGGAGATCAGAGAGAACTTATGAAAGGGTATGAAATGTTACAATAATCCCTTCAGAATTACTTTGTAACGTGTCTTCCACAGAAGAACTGAACCCAGAGAGAGAAGTGGCATTTTTTGAAATTACAAAAGTTATTAAAGAGCTCCTGTGTTTTGTAGGGATTACAGAAGTGTTCCCAAGCCAGAAGTTTGGATCTCTCCCACAGTCTCTTCCCAGCAATCTTCATCCCTTGAGTCCAGCCTGCTGCAAGAGCTCCCCCATCCTGCCCTAGTACCTGGAGAACGTTTCCTCATCCTTCCCAGGACATTCTCTGGCCTCCCACATGCAGAGCTACACTCGATGCAAGAGTGACTCCCAGTGCTTTTAAGAAGAGTGTAATTTGTGCTAACTTACTGCAAGGTTTTAAAAAGCCAGGACAACTGACAGTAACCTTTTATCTTCAATCACATAAAATATTATCATCTGTTTCTTCTGGTTTTCCTGTCTCTTTTATCAGACTGAACAGTGCCCTGCAACTCCAGAATGTTCAGGATGGGTTTTACGTAACTCTTGAATTATAAATAACTTCTTGAAATGAGACACTCCTCAACATCAAATGCTACTGCCTAGGCAAACACACAGATCTGACCACTGAGCCATTACCCCAGGACTGCTGTGTGAGCTCTAAACCCTCCCCTCACTGACACAAGTCACTCTGACCACACAGAGAACTTTACCTGCCTCAACCACTCAGTGAACGAGTTAACCAAAGCAAAGGCAAGTTCTGGATTTCCAGGTTTCTCAATTTCAGCTTCCTTGGACTTCTAAGAATAAAAAGCAGCTGCTGTGCTGTCCAAGGAATTGATCTGGGTGTCTAACTTAATTGAGTCTTCATTTTATAAAACTCTTCTGTTATGTGTGCAGAGCTACAGCAAAGTGCAGAGAAGCCTCATATATTCCAAAAGCTTTTATCTGTTTTAAAAGAGTCTTCTGTAAAGTTTTCAACATGAAGGATCCATAAATCATTAGTCATGGATGAAAAATTTAGCCCTCATATCTAATAGAGCAGGGAGCTCTCAGGGAGACAAATCTCTGATTTTCTTCAGTAATCACTGAAAATTCTGGGCAGAAAACCACTAACACAAAATTAGCTTTTTCATTCATTGCTAAGGTTCTCATGTAGAGGCCTAAAATCCCATAAATGTAGTAATCTCACTAAAATTTGTAGGTAACAAGTCTCTTGAGTAAATTCTTGACGCTGGCCCATCCAAGGCCATCATAAAATAAGCATTTAGCAGAGCTCTGTAACAGTTCACACTCCCTTTCAAAATCTGACCAAGTTTGTATCATACTAGGAAAAGTAATTTATGCAACATACTCCCATTACCTTGGGTTGACTAGTCAAAAAACCATTTGGTAATATTTAAATAATATCTTTTTACAAAGGTTTCAAAACCTGTCCAACTACAGGGCTGCATAAAACCTTCTGGTTTTCTGTTCTATTAAAACAATTTATTCCACACCTAAAAAGAATGTACCCCATCCTCTGAGATTTCAAAAATACACTAAAAATAGTTTCTCTGCACATTAATTTCATTTATGTAATAGTTGAGTCTGAAACCTGGATCCTATGTCAGACAGATGTGTTTCTATAAGTTCACTTTCTACACTGTATAAACCTTCACTTGTTAAAAGTGGACAGCATTTAAGTTTGTAACTTACACATCACAGCTTTGTTTCTTCAGAAAAGAGATCTTCAATAGTAAAAAATATTGACTGTTTCTTCTGTGCAAAACTAAGCCTCTAAAATTGATTTCAAAGCCCACAGTAGGACAGAAACTTCAAAAATGTGCTTCCCTTTCCCCTGGACTGTAAGTCAGTAGCCTAATCAAGATGGTATTATTTGAAATGCAGAACTTACCCAAGAGGGAACTTACCAAGGAGTGGAACAGCCTGGGTGACGGGTGCAGGGACATTGGTAGGTGCTACAGGAGGTGGAACAGTGCCATAGATTTTGGAAGTGTCAGTACTTTCAGCATTCCCTCTGCCTCCAGAAACTACTGTTGGGATGGGATTTCCTACAGACGACTCCTTTGTAGTGTCCTCATTCCCACCAGTTGCTGTAGCTGAGGAACAAGGCAAGGACACATTGAACACCAGGACAGCAATTCCTGCAGGAATCCTGCCTTCCACAGGGCCCAGCACTTACAGTTTGGGATGTTCACTGCCGGAGTGTGCGGGACAGAGACCGGAGGAGTTATGGGAGGCGGTGGCCCGGGAGGAAGGAATCCTACAAAAAGCACAGGAGAGCCCTGAGTGTCCCCCTGGCACAACCCCCCGTGCAGCTCTGGCCTGGCAGGGCCCGGGCTGGCACACCCCACAAACCTGGAGGTAAATGCAGTGGGTTGAATCCAGGCCGGAGGAACGGAGGCGGCGGTGGCGGCGGCACCCCGGGGGCAAATCCAGGAGGGGGGATTCCTAAAGGTGCTGTGAAAGCAGGGGGCTGGAGTGCACCAACCACGGGAGGCCCTGATGGATGGGGGGGAACCTAGGAAAAAGGAGGGGGAAAGATGGGTTACCCCAAGAGAGCCCCAATGATTCTCTGTCCCGCTGGGGATCTCTGTCTTTGTGCAGCTCCACCAGGACATCTCAGCGACCCCAAATTCCTCTGCAACAAGGGGGGACTTGCATGAAGGATCCAGGAGCACTCCAGGAACTCCCATCACTGAAAATACCAACACTAGTCCTGTCTGCCTTTGTAATTAGAGAAAAATTTTCCTCTGTGCTAAATGGGTACTGTGACTCACCTCCACATACCCCTCACACAGTGCCTGGGATTAATTCCCACCCAGCACGATGGATTTCCAGACAGGAACCACTGGAATGCTCACAACTTCAGAGCAATTAAAAACTTCTGCTTGTCTCTTTCTTGCTACCTGAGTTTGCACATTAGAGTGACTGGTGTTTCCTTTTTCTTTATTTCTGATTTATATCAAGCTCTGAATTTAAATTAGCTGATTTAAGGGATTCTACAATTTTAACACTGATAAAAGTAGGGAAGTATCTGCCAATAAGAAAAGCTTTTAGAAGAACATTAATTAATAAAACAACAAAAAAAGGCCAATCACAAAGCCTGAAGATGCAATTCAACCCTGTTATAGCAAAGATTCTACTGCAGTAATTTCTCTGTGACTGAGAGAACTGGCATTCCCTCCCTCCCTGAATTATTATTTAAAGTGAGTTTTTGTTAATTTCTGTGGAACACCCCTTACCTGTGGAGGAGGTACTGTTATTGGTGCAGGCATGGGAACAGGAATTGGGACAGGTAAAGCTTTGGGAATAGGTGACACTGGTTCGTTGTGTGCAGCTTCTGCGCCTCCATTCTGAGCCACTTCATTTTCAGACTTCTTGGGAATTCCCTTCCACTCTGTCCAAAACAGAATCCCAACAGACATGGATCAGATGAGCAGCACCACGTGAAATATGCTTAATCATGTTTACAAAAATGATCTAATTGAAAGTACTCAGGTAATAAGCAGCACAGGGGTAAGAAGCATTTATACTATTTTTGACAATAAAAATTCCAAATTCATTTAAATACAGCAAACCCTGAAACAGCAAATAAACTTGTTCCTTTCAGTGGTCATTTAACAATCCTTTGCACTGGCAGTGTTTATACATGCCCAGGATTCTGTTACACTACCTGTGACAAAAACTGAAAGCTTTTGGAACAAGCTTTCAACAGGTTCTTTCTATTGCTCTCAGGCAAGAAGGCAGCAGCTTTGTCACTAATCTGAGAACTTATTTCTAAAAAACCCAACATCTTCAAGTCTCAAACAAGGAAAAGGAGAATACAACGATAAAGAATTGCAGCAAAAGAAATGTCAAATATAGTTTTAAACTTAATTTATGGAAGAAATAGCTCCCACTGTCTGTCAGAACGTCCTGGGAAAAGCCAGCTAAGCACAAAGAGGGATCAGTGAGGAGGCACGTTGAGAAAGAGAAAAGCACTGAGAAGACTGGAACACATATTATGTTCATGATTCATTACATTTTTGTTCAAAACACATGACTGATTTTTGTGTGTTCAGTATGAAGAGATGCCACAATTAGAGCACATATACAATAATCACCAGCTAACTGGACAGAATGGCCAAACCCTGAAATAAAGGTTTAGTAACACTGTACCTGGACTAAGGGTCTCATTGTCCAGCATTCCTCCTTCACAGAAACTTTCAAGATCTTCAGGTTTGACTTTGTCCCAGGGTATGTAAGTCACACCTAATTCTACATCCCAATACTGCTTGTAGTCTGGCTTTATTCCTTTATTCAGAGCCCAGGCAATCTTGGGGGAGGGAATACAAGTGGTCAGTAAAATGTTTCCATTTTAATGGATTTAATACTTCATTCTCACAAAACAGCACTTGAGGGTGAAAAGTAAAAAGTGTAAGTGAAACAACTACACAACTCTGAAGTAAGTTTTTTTTAAAGCAGCCTTAGTTCCTATTCCTTGGCTTGACTCTTGCACACTATTTGTAAAAATGTATAAAGCCAGCTTCTTCTGATGATCCCCAGCCACTAAGATTAATTCCATTTCCCTTTGGAGGACAGTGTCACACTAATTTGACATTCTACAGAAGGAAGAACTTAACTAATTAATGCAGATTTCCTTACTTATTAGTACTCTTTGTAGGATTATCATATGTAATAAAACTCTGTTAGGAGACAACTGGCAACAAGAAGCACACAATGCCAGTCCTCTGTAATGAGCAAAAGGACACCATTTCTGTTGATTAAACAGGTAATTGTTGGCAATCTTTCAAGGAAACTGGAACAAGGTTCCATTAATCCCACTGTGGACCAGGAACAATAATTCTCAAAAACCAGTTTGTGTATTTTTTCAGAATTTCACAGAATATCATCTCCAGAAACACCCCAAAGCCCAGCACAGATGAGCCAGGATGACAGTAATTACAGCAGCTTTGGCAAGCCTGATGTTTTCCATGCAGTACCTTGATGGATTTCTGGTTGACTTTGAAGTTGCCTCGGCTCAGTTTCTGGAGGGCTCTGTTGGCATCTTGTCTGTGCACCATGACAATGTAGGCACATCCTCTGGGTGGGATCATCTGCGTGGGGTTTAAGGGAAAAAGGTTTCACTTCGCAGGAAACAAACAGTGAACAACACACAAATGCTCAGTTACAGCAAGCTTGGGGGTGTTCCAAAAGGGGCTATGCAAGTATGGAAGGAAATGTCAGTTTAAAAGGCTAAGAAAGCAACTATCAAGAAATTCACATTTCTATTGAGCTAAAACTTCCACAGCTTCTGAAAACTTCCAAAACTCTAAAATACAGCTGACTTCTGCATACTTAATCCTTTCAAATTGCTAAACAATAGTGTTCATGTAAATTCTAATGTCTGGCAATTAGTTACTTTGTTGGAATGCACAATAGTATCCCCCTTCACTCTGCCAGCTGCACCTCCACATTCAGTTCTAGCTGTAGATTTGGAATAATTTTTATTTGCAATGAATGTGAGGAAAAAGCTCCTATGCTCTTTTACAAAATCTGGGAATAGGAAAAAATTCGTCACTTATTTTTGTTAGTTTGAATGAATGAAATTTTTGGAGTTACTAGAACAGCTATAATTTATATATAAAATATCCTTAAATACAGGAAAATAAAACAACAATTCTCTGTGTTTATGGCTAAAATGATAGAAGAGCAAGAACACCAAGCTGAGAGTCCACACTCCTATAATCAAATAAAATGAAGCAGCCAAGGAACTCAGAAGCATGGGATGTAATTCTGCAGGCATCACCCTGCAGAGAAAGCAGGATTTTTATGAAAATGGGATTATCTTCTGTGTTACCCCACAAGCATTTTTATACAAAGCAGCTCCCTTCTTGCTTGTGTACAAGCCAGCCATGTGAATTGAGTGCACACACTGAAAACACAACATACAGGAAATGAGAGGCCAGCTCCTGGGAATGGATCAGAAATAACTCTGCCTCAGAGCAGCCTGGAGAGATGTTCTGCACCCCTTCTACTCACATTGATCGACTCAATGGGGCCAAACTCCTCCAGGAGACTTCCCACATCCTGCTGAGTTGTCCTTTTGTCCAGCTGTCCTACCCAGAGCGTGGTACTGCAAACTACAACCAAGAGTTAGCACAGGTGGGCAGAGCCATTAGTGACACAAGCTCCTTACAGGACAGATAACCAACACTTATCCCACGCTGAATCCAGGGAATTTACCAGGAAAGGAGCCCCCCCAAGGCTGCAGATTACTGCAACAGCATTGAATACTCATCCAGGTTTTCCACCTGAGAGACACAGAACTGCAAACTTTGACAGCCAACGTGACAGAACCTGGGAAAGGTGTTGGCAGCAGCACGTCTCACAGCACTGCCAGGGAGCTTCTGAACAGCTGTCAGGGCTCTGCAGGCCTTTACCCCCCTGGGACTGTCACTCACCAGGTCCTGGCTCTTCAAACACCTCAGGTTTTTGTCCCTCTTATATAAGAAAGAATGTTTTTATTTTACTTGATGACTCCGGAGAAGATTCCACACTCCCAAGGAATATTCAGAAGACAACTACTATGTTTGGTCTATAAACACTGGCAAAGCCAGGATTATATCAGAAATCCAAACATTAGCCTGTGTGTTTTTTGGGTCAAAGCTCCATTTCAGGTTGGAGAGATACACAAGACTGAATACTCAGAAAAATTGTAATATAATTTATAATTAACTCAAATTCTTTTCATTCAGTTTGCTTTACCTTATATGTCTCAAAGGAAGGAAAAGAAAAACATGGGGTTTCAGCTCTTCCTTTTCTCGTTTTACAGCCAAAATATTTCTAAGTTGGAGATACTCCAGAAATGCTAAACCATCTACTATGAGTACAGAAGTACAGGGAAGTGTGGTGAAACTCCTACCAGGAATTACAGTTAATATTTGCTCTGTCTGGACGAGCCTCAGCAACCACAAGAAGCAGCATCAAAGGCAAGGATCACAAAAACTCTGACAACATCCCCCAGAAGATGGGGGTGCAGAAGCCACCCAAACAATGAGGAAGAGAAGGGACTCACCACTGACAGTCTCTGCCTTGATCTGGGGCAGGCCCTTGGTGCGGCGCTCCCTGTCCCGCTCGCGCTCGCGCCGCTCCTGCGAGCGGGACTTGGGCGAGTGCCGGCGCCGCTCCCGGGAGCGCGAGCGGGAGCGCCGGTGCCGCGAGCGCCGCGAGCGCGACCCCGACCGCGAGCGTCTCCTCTTGGGGGACCTGTGGGAAGCAGAGCCAGGTGTGGTCAGTGCTGCTCACCCCGCACTGACACACGGCCTCAGTGAAGGGCTTGAGCACCCAGAGAGTTCCATCAGCAAGGGAATAAATATACCACAGAATTCACAGAATTCCTAGATTGGAAGAGACCTTCAAGATCATCGAGTCCAACCCATGCCCTACCACCTCAACTAAACCATGGAACAGAGGCCACATCCAGTCTTTTTTTAAACACATCCAGGGATGGTGACTCCACCACCTCCCTGGCCAGGCCATTCCAGCACTTCATCACTTTTTCCATGAAAAACCTTTTCCTACTATCAATCCAAGCTCATTGACAGGCATTTAGAACCACAATAAATTTCTGCAGTAGCTGATTTGAATAGCTGGTTACTTCCAAATTTCTCATCATCTACTAACTTTGTCTTGAAGTTGACCATCCAAACTGTGTCCACTTCAACACAGGGAAAGTTACACTTGCATCAACAAGGCAAATGTATATTGCTTTTACAAAGAAATGGCTAAAAAAGATTATAAATAAATTCTGCCACCGAAACTGTATTTTAAATCATGTTCAAGTTCTAAACCACTCAAGATGTGGAAGACCTTGTAAGCCTTCAGAGAAATCACGTGGAACTTGGTGAACAAGATGACATGCAATTAAATGGAGAGTGGAACCAGATCTGCTCAGTCAGCTGGGATGTGACACACAAAGGCACAGACCACAAGTGTTTTCATAAGAAAAGTGTTTTTAGAGCACAGGCAAAATTAAACTATCGCATTTGGCCTCCCTAAAATTTACTCTGGACTGACAGGCATGAAGTTGCTTCCTCCCAGTGAGAGAAAACTGCATAGATACTGTATTTTCTCTAGGAGAGAGATGACTTTAGAGGTTCATGTATCTTAGAGTTGCTAATCCACTTTTCATTCCTGCACTACAAGAATTTTCACTCATTTACCTTGATGCAGATCTAGATCTTGACTTCCTACTGTCAGAAACATGCCGTTTTCCCTCCTGAATGGGTGGCTGTTCCACTTCCATATCCTAAAACATGAAGTTGACAGGTGTTATGGGTGAGCAGCACAAACATTTTATTTCTTTTTATGCTCAGATTAAATTAACAGCACTGAAAATACACTGAATATTCAAATGTGTGAAATTAAAGAGTAATGTGACTCAAAAGCTTCATTCTGTGGTCGCTAGCAGGGAGAGGGTCCAGTAAAACATGTATTCAATACAGCCACTGAAAAAACACCATAGAAATTATTTACACAATTCCCATTTTCAATTTGCAAATAATTGGTTTTCCACATTTTACCCCATTTCAGCACCACCTGCATCTCCACAGAATATGATTTTATTCCTTAAGATCAGTCAGTGGATCCTGCTCCACCATCAAAATCCCTGGCAAAGTGAGATCTGCTGCAACTTTTCTCCAAGATGTTATAAGAAACTACTGTAGTATGCTGGGGACAGGAAAGGAATAAGTCCTGGTGCTCTCCAACTGTCTCCCAGCAGAGCCAGCCTCATATCCAGCTGTGTCCTGGTCATCCTGACATTTCTGCTCCAGGACAATCCACACACATTTGGGAGAGATGTATGAGAGCATTTAAGTCGTGTTCACTGCAAGGGCTGCTCACCTGCTGGTGGGGTTTCTGCAGGTGTGGTTCAGCCTGGACTGGGAAGGGAGACTGGAAAGTTGGCTGCACTGGTGCTGCTGGAGGCATCACTGGCTGGGCCATGGGTGGGAACTGGGGGGTAGGCAGGAGACCAAAGCCTGGCATTTGCCCATTCGGAGGAAGTGGCACCTTGGGAGAAGAAAAAACACAGAATTCCAGCTAGGAGGAGGAACTACATTTGCTTTCCTAGAAGGCTCAAGTAAAGCTCAATGTCTGCTCAAAAATCACAACAAAAGATGGGGGAAAGATGAAGCAGGGCAAGCATTTGGGTGTAGAAATAACAATCTTGTCCTTCAAAGCCTGCCTAGAACAGACACCAAAAATGTTTCTTTGGGAAGATGTAGGGCTAAGCCACATTCACTCTTCACCAAGAGGAAAATCACTTCCTTCCTTCTCTGCACCAAAGAAAGCAGCAAAGGATGGAAAACACAACAGGGGGAGGACAAGGGAAAAGCTTGGGGTTACCTGGTGGCGCATCGGATCCTGCTGCATTCCCATCATCCGCTGCTGAAAAGGATCCATATTTGGGAGCTGAGGAAATACTGGCTGCTGCATGCCTTCTCCTGGAAACCCACTAAAACCAGGAATATTTTGGTGAGACAAGTCAGTAGATGCACAGATTTGTCTTTATTTTACAGATTTCTATGCACATTACACATTCTTGCTGTTATTTTAGACAGAACAATTATCTTTACTATGATCCTGTTTCCAACAAAAAAAGAAAAGGAAGAAAGAGTGGCTTCCTGATTTTTTTCCACTCTAAAAGTAGTCCTTTCACATTCAAAATGATGCTACACAAAGGTTAGAGCCTCTCTCGCCTCTGTACTTATATGAGCTTGCTGAAGATCTCAGCCTACAGAAACATTTCAGGAAGGTTTTCTGCCTTGGGCTAATTCTCTTGCTCTGCAGTTCCTCTTTTGGGAACAAAAGAAGCAATGCTTTTCTCCTCAAGGAAAAGAAACTGGCTGTACTTTTGCTGTAAGAAAACATTTTGGTTTGGGAGGAAATAGGGCAGAGAAGAGGCTGTGTGTCACACAAGGATTACAGTGATGCCCATCACTTCCTGATTCAACACACAGAATGGACAGTGCTCAGGGAATTCTGGAGGTCTGTGCAGATAACAGGACCTGCTTCCAGGATGCAGCCTGTGCAAGAAACTCAGCAGGATTTCAGGGGCATAAAGGAATTTGATGGTGATGGGAAATTGAACTTTGCAGTGTCTGAAGACAATTCTGAGAAGATTCTTGAGAGATGAGTATTTTATAGAGGGAATTGCTAAGCTTGTCTGCCAGACTGGGAACACTGGAATGCCACCCTCAGAGACACCTTGCACAGCTGTGAAGCACTAAGGACAGAGGCCCTGAAGCACTACCAACAGAACACAAACATGCCCACAAGCCTCCAGCTGGGCAGACACAAGCAGCTCCTATGTTTGACCTACCTCATCTTTCTGTACTCCAGAGCTCCATCTGCATTCTAAGGCAAATCCTAGTCATTTCCTTCAAAGGCACTTAAATGAACTACTACTCGTGGACATAAAGTGCTCGAGGTGAGAGACACAGTCAGAAAGCTGATGACAGAGTTAGTTCTGGTTTTGAGAGCAGGGTTTAGATGCAGATACAGAGAGTAAGACATGGGGCCACGTACTGAAGCAGGGAAAAAAGAAATATGGACTAACCCCGGCATTGAGCACCATCCAGCCTGTGCACTGAATGAGAGAGAGGTCCTGTGGAAAAAACTGGGATGTGGTCATGTCATTCCAGACTTTATCATAATGCACAGCAAAAGGGAAACAGGAGCTTGAGCTCGCTTGCATGGGGACAGAATGTTTGCCAACATAAAACTGTAAAGCCAATTTTCATTTCCTGAATACTTAAAACTATCACAATGTTTGGAATAGCAGCTTTTCCCCAGCCAGGAAAGCAATCCAGCTGATCCAGTGATACCCTCAGTGGTACTGTAAAAACATGGAACTGTTTCTGCAACCAAAACTGAGCTTTTCTCTACAGAACACAGCCCTCCATCAACGAGGCAACACAGATCTACACCAGATCACCAAAGTAACGAGACACAAAAATCACCCCACCAAAAACTGTTGAGAGTGTTTTAAATTTGGACTGTAGCAGTTAAACACTGAACTAACTTGGAATTTTGATCTACTTTCTAACCTAAGAATGTTTTAGGACAAAGATTTCTTAGTTTTATTATGACACAGAACTTACAAAGCTGGCTGAGACACTGAAGGGGAAGGAGCTGAATCTTCTTTCTTTGAATCTTCCACTGCTTCTGGCTCATCATCATAGTCAAAGCGATCTAGCAGCTTCTGCAAGAAATCACATTGGGACAACTATTTTTTCTGCATCTTACCCAACTGGCAGTCAAAATATCTTTATTATCACATTCTTACAACATATGTAAGCTCTGAAACTAAAGACAAGGTTAGAATTGGGGAGAAATAGAAATCTATATTCCAAACCCAGTTTTCTTCAGCTTCAGAAAATGCAAACCAAGACTTACTTTGTCAAATGATGTTTTCTGCTCAGGTGCTGTGAAAGCAGCTTTCTGCTCTGGGGGCTGTGCTGCTGTGGTTTTCAGCTGAGCAGTAATAGCTTGAACCTGAGCCATCACAGTGTTGTCTATGACCGGTGACTGGGGCTTCTGAGGCTGTTGGAAGGTCTGCAGGATTTGCTGGAGCTGCAGAAACGTAAGGCAGTAGTAAGCATATGCTCTCATATAAACACCAAGTATTGAAAGAGTTGTAGGATATAAATTTTGTCAATACAAACTGTGACAGGGGACGAACACACCAACAACCTGACTGAACTGTGGAGCATTTACAGCAAGACCAGGAGTGTCTTTTTAAATACTTTGGTGGCAAAATTCAGTAGAACCCAGCATGGCAGTGTTCAGGCCCTTCAACACAGCAAACATTTAGGTGGACTGAACAATAAAATTACTCATTTTCTTTCAGATTTTCCACCTGCATCAATTCATAACTAATTATTTAGGAACATAAAACTGAGTATCATCAAATATCACAATTATTGGACGGAAGAATTTCCAGATGGATGCAAGTTTTCCACTGAAGACCTTTGGGAAGCTATTCCACTTCAAATCCAGGCTATCAATTCCACCATTTCCCCCCTCATTTCACACAGCAACTGCAGCTGAAGGCAGTGAGTGAGCAGGTTACCTGTTGTCCTTGTGTTGTCTGGAACAACTGGGCTACAGCTGCAAAGGCATCAGAACTGGGCAGCTGGGGCACGCTGGGCACTGAGTTCGCCGTCACTTGCGGGGGCTCCGAGGGAACCTTGGCCGGAGGGGGCGGCGAACCTGAGGGTTTGCAGGATCACAGGAAGGGCTGCATGACTCCACAACATTCCTCCTGCTCCTCACAGCAAGTGTCTGCCTACAACCCCCTGTTTAACCCCAAAGGGTCTATTCACACCACCCCAGCTGCATAGTCTGGTCATTCTGCCATCAGCTGCTCCGGTCACTGCTCACACCCACACTTGGGATGCACTAAGATAGAAAAGCTGGTCCCGCATGGAATTTTAGCTCCCAGCTCCATGTTTGGAGCTGTGCAAGTTTAGAAAAGCTCTCACTCAAATGGCATTAAGCAATGAACTCTGATACCCTGATCGTGGTGGTTCTGCTTCCACAGACCTGGGCTCATCCTTTTGGATGGATGATCCAAACCAACCATCTCATGGCTCACTGGAAGAGCAGCTGAGTTTCTCTCAGTATTATCCACCAGTAACTGAACTTTTACAGAGAAGTCTGGCAATAATTAAAGGTTTTTAAGGATTACTTCACAGGCAGTTTTCTTTGATAAAATTTGCTCACATGTCCCTTCTGCACATGTACAAGCCACACCTGCAGCTGACAGATAAATCCTCCCACCAGGAAAATTATATTTACTCATTTTTCCAGGAAAAGACTCCCACTTCCACTAAGCTTTAATGAAACTGAGATCACAATTTAAGACATGCTATTGGTGTTCCCATTCTCTTTGCCTTACATCACAACACCTTTTTTAATACACATCTTGTCAGTACCAAGTAAATTAGCAATAATCCCATCAATTCCTACATACTGTGAGTAACTATTCTTCAGCAGATCTGTTTTAATGGACATAATAAAGCTGTACAAGGAGTGAGTTAAAAAAACCTCCACAGACAAATATATTTAGTTTGAAACACTAAGCAAACATGTTTGCTTTGCAATAGCAACTCCTTTAAACCCATTCCTCTGTTTGCACTTCAAATAACTCCAGTGTTGACAGGCAGCAAGCACAGGCAAATGTGTTGAATAATACTTTTCCAGAAGTGAAATGCAAGACAAAAATAAAGCAAAAAAGTAAGTGTTGTTTTTAAATATAAACTAACTCCCAAATTATTTCCTGTATACATTCAAAAGGATATTTGCTTGCTTAAGGGAGAAAATTTGCGTTTCTCTCTGTCTTTATGGGTGAAACAGACTCTACTTCACATGAGGCATTAATATATTTATTATTATTCATTAGCATATTTATTGCAGGGCCAAATTACTCCCTCTGGTGCATCTAAATAACCTCACTGAAAATCTCTGCAGAAGACAGCCAACCTGTTCACTACTACTGAGGATAGATAGAACTGGACAGGCAGTGCCCCCCACCTGCCCCAAAATTCAGTTGTACAGCCACCACTCTGCCCCCAGGTTAGGATGCCAAGGCATTCCCTGGCCCTGCCAGGTTTATAAAACCTTTAATGGGATACGCTTCCCTGCACACAGCTGGAGATGGTTTCACTGTTTTGCTGTCTCTCACCACACCTCACTCCCTCCATTCCATTTTCCCAGCCCTACTCCATGAGCACAGTAAATAAGGAGGCTACCAAAGCTCAGTGTGAAACAGGGAGTGCAGAGCCAAAAGGCAGCTCTCCGGAGAAAGGAGGAATTGTGGAATGCATATTCCCTGGCACCTCGCTCCCAGCTTTGCTGGGGCACTAAATAGGTCAGTGCAGGCACTGTGGGCAGGCTGGCACTGCTGTGCTCTGCAGGTCGGTGCTTCCCAGCCAGCAGCCCGTGCAAAATCCCAGGCACAAATGTTCTCTTTGAGAACCTGGATGAGAAACACCAGTCCAAGACTTGCAGGGCTGCACACTGAGACACTGACAGCTGCTGCTTTTGGCTGCTAAGCTGACTCAAAGGAAGATGAAGCTCTTTAACATCTAAGATCTCACTTACTTACCCGGATTCTGGCATTAAAAAATGACATCAAAATTACAAAACTGAGGAATCACATAAAAATATTTCAAAGCAAAAGAAAAGATAGTATCTGTTTAAGAGGGCACACTGTAAGTGTGCACATATATAGATACACGTGCATATATACATGGTAAACATTTAATGCATTACCCAAGTCAGTATTCACATGCTGATAATTTCTGAAGTACAGTATCAGCACTTAAATGTTTAAAATGAGTTTGGCTGCTCGTTGTGACAAAGGTGACTTTATTGCTGGAAGTAAGAGCAGGCACTTTGTGCTGAAGGCAAACAAGCTGTTGCCATTTGCCCTTTGAGAGCAGAAGTTAAAATGTCATTCCTACCTTCATTGTTGGTAGCATTCTCTGCCATGGGTGCAGTGGCACTGGTTCCTGCTGCCATATCCAAGAGAGGCTGAATTATTTCAATTTTAAATACTCCATTTTTCTGCCAGAGGTTCAGGACACGAACTATTTTACTCTGTTGAAAGAAAAGGAAGCACCAATGCTGAATTCAGCTTTTTTAAGCCACCATTTTATCTTCTGTATGCAAAGAAGGTTTGAACAGCACATGGCATAATCAAACCAATTTAACAAACCCTGTGTTGTGACAGAGGGCAGCAACACCTTTGAACTGGCCAAGATAAAAACTGCCAACTTTTCTTACTGTCAGAGCAATCTGTGACATTTCCCTAAAACTTTTGAAATCCAGGTGTGATGTACAATCCAGGACAATATTTCAGCCCCACATCTACACAGGTGGTCACAAAAGGATGAAAAGGAAGATGAGCTGGAAAGCCTTCATGAAGAGAGGGGCAGTTAGACCAGAAAATGCTACCACAACACTTCCAAGTCAGATTGAGGATTCCTTGCTTGGTATTATTCCTAACCCAACCAATTCTATCTTGAGACCAGAAATTGCATCTCCATTATTTATCCAGAAGATGAGGAAAGCAAGTGGGAAACATCCTCACTGATCACTGCAGAAGGATTAATTTAGAATCTCTGATTGTCAGCTGTTATTTTAAGCTTTTTCTTTTTTTTTTTTACATGAAGAACAATACAGCTTCCAGGAACAAGCTGGAAATTTGCCTTTCCTTCTTTAGCCCAGCATTCAAACAAAAATGTCTCAGTCGTTGGGCTGCTTCAGCTGGAACATGCAAGCAGGTAGAAGGCAGAACACACATTGTCTAGCTGTCCTTTCTGCAGACTTAGTCATTCACCTGCACACACATAAGCTTTAAGTATCTTTTAGTTCAAATGAATTAATTCTGTTCTTTCACTGTGACTCAGTTACATACACCCATGTAAATCCACCTCTAACTGATTAAAGAATTTTACAAAATGTTTGCTAAAATAACATCAATTCCAGAGAAACCTGAAATGTTTTTTTAAGTAACATTTTGGTCTGAAAACCAGTTAACTTTAAAACAGCAGCGTATTTTTTGCTTTGGGTATTGTATCTCTCCAGAAAACTTGAAAATTATACAAAGGCCAAAACATGGGCAAATGTTATACTCTCGTTTTCAGGCATGTATTAATTTTACAGAAAGGCTGTTTAAAAAAGAAAAAAGGCAGCATTATCCTCTTCAGATATCACCCACAGTTGTTGTGTACCTGCAGATCAGAGGTTTTTTTTGTTTAGGAACTAGAAATTCATTAAAGCAAGTGTGTTTTAAATAATATTCCCTACATCAAGTAGTTCCATGAAGGAGGTGGACAGTCTCATTCACTCAGATGAACAAAATGATAATGCAGAAACAGAAAGAAGGGACTGCTCTGCTTCACCCAGGAGCTCCCAAATATCAGATTCAATGTCTGAAGGTCTAAATGTTCCACATTAGAAAACTACAGAGCAGCCAAGCCTTTCAAAAATTTATTCAGAAAGTTAGGGAGGAAGTCAGGTAGAAAAGGAGTATTTCACTCTTACAAAGAGAAAAGGAGTAGGTGATTTTCTGGGAACCAGCTGGCAACTTCTAAAACACTGATCTTGGGAGTCTCAAAACTGTTCTGACAGGCCACAAAAACCATCTTCTCTGGACCATCAGGAATCCACACCACTTTCTGAGCCTCTGTTCTACTAAAAAGTACAGCAGAACTAAGAAAAATGCGGCCTTAGACCAGCCCTGACAGTGGACAGGCACCAACAAAACTCAAGTATGGGACTGGAAAAGACAGAAGAAATCAGCATGATGATTTTCTCGGAAAACATTTCTGAGCAGAACAGTCTTTGCCTACAAAGCCAAAGCTTCTCCTGCAATGCTTTCTTGTTGTGGCAGACACTGCCTTCCAAAGGAAGTTCTGAGGGAGCCTCAAGAAGAACTTTTGCCACACTAACACTGCTGAAGTGTCTGCACAGGCAAAACAACACTGATGAGGTCAGGCAAAATACATCTTTTAATTTGAATTTGCATTTAACTGTCACCTTTGATAATCCTCAGCAACAGCCACTACCACGGTCAGAGAGAATCCCCAAATCTCTGATACAGGAGTACAAGCACCAAGGCAGCACCCCATCAACGCACAGCAACACTTGGAAGTGTTGTCCTACCTTGTCTTCAGATGGACACAGATACAAATACTGGAATGTGGCAGTAATATTCTTAGAGAACCTTGGCCCAAAGACATCCTTGTCTGTTCCGAACTGGTGCCGAGACTGCCGGACGATGGAGTCGATGACGTACAGGCCCGGCACTTTGTACTCCGGCTTGCACTGCAAACAGCACAGAGATCCCGTGTCAGGCAGGGATTCCATGAGGAACATCCCCCTCAGAGCCTCCCAGCAAACCTGCTCTGGGCTGGAACACAGCTCTGCATTCCAGCCCCTTGTTCTTCAAGCCCAGGCAAGCATGAACACTGCACTCTCTGGAAATAGGTATTGTCTTTGTGACAATTCATTTGAGGTTCAGCACCTCCAGGCTCCCCCCCAGCTGCTCCATGGGGAAGATGGGAAATCTCACAATTTACTTCTTTCCTCCTCTCCTTAATGTATGATGGAAAACTAGAATGTGGAGCTTATATTGACAAAGTGATACCAAAATGTGTGAAATCCTAACAAACCAGAATTTCCTCCCTCAATCCCTCACTAACTGAACCCTTTCTGGTTATTTACTAGCATTATTAGCAATATTTAGCAAAGCATGCAGATAACTTTACCAATAATTTTTTTTTTTTTTACTTCTTACTTTTTTGATAAACTTCTCCACAATCTGGACAACATGCTTGTAGAGCTGGAAAAGAAATACAGCCATTAATTTATCACTTCCTCAGCAGTGGCACATCACTTTAGAAACATTTTAACTCTTTGTGCTTACTACCATTTCGGAAAGGCTACAGAACTTTGCAATCACATTCTAAAAAGCAGGATGTTCCCAAACTGAGAAAAATATTCCATGGGGGAAACCCAGACCCAAGCCAGAAGCGTGTCAGTGTGCAACCAAGGCACAGAGCTTGCCAAGTATCAGTGAAAGCTTTCTGGATTTACTTTCTCTGCAATCCACACTGGTTTCACATGTTAAGGTGCAGTTGCATCTTGCAATATTTAGTTTTATTACACAAAAATCATAACACTCTAGTGGGTGTAGCGTGAAAAAGCAACAACTCAAAAAAAAAAAAATCAAGCTGGCATTTTGCTCCTAGTCCAAAACCAAGGGATGATATTCACCACCCACTTGTTTCTAGACAACAGCCTTAACAACAACCAGAATAAACCATCCCTGAAGCTGAGATTGGGAAATCCTGAGTATTTACTTACAAGTGAAATAATAAAACATCGCTGCTGTTACAGTTTCATCTTTGTTTTGTTGTGCTTTACCTTAATAGCTTTAATGGCAGCCTTTGTGATGAGAATCATCTTTGCCCGGGAAATAGGAGGTTTCATCTCCATCAGTGAGAAGAGCTAAACAGAGAAAACAAACATTCAAAATGTGTTCTGAAGTTCAGCAATTAAGCTAAAACAACATTTCAGGTGGGTGACTTGATTACTGCCCTCCCACGCTCTGCATGGCCACGCTGCTCGCCAGCCCTGGGAGAACTGGGTGTTTTACAAACCCCACAGAAATCAGCATTTACCAGGTTATTGCTGAAAAGAACTGCTTCAACTGCTCTGCAGACTTGGCTGCCTTACCCTCCAAATGGCTCCCAGGGGAAAAGTTCCCTCCTCAGAAGTTACAGATATTATATGAAGTTTATAGATGTTTATATAAAGTGCACAGAAGTTATCTTTATAGGTGACATTGGCCATAACTGAAAAAAAGCATTAATTCCATGTTTCAGAATCTGAGGGAAAGCAGAACTGCACACAGAGCTGGACACAGAAAGCTGAGCATACACACAAAATTGTTTTTATGTATTTACTCCTCACAATCACAGAAAAAAATTCGTTTGTGTTACATAATTTCATTTTTGTCTTTCTCATAAAGAAAAAATTGAGCCCCTGAATGCGAGTGAAAAATGTCATCAATTATTTGTCACAAAGCTAAGTAAGAGAATCAAAGTGTCTTCATTTGTCAGTGAAATGGAAAATAAGATGTCACTTTAAACTTTGTCTCTTATTTTATTAATTAAAGCTCCAAGAGACTGGTGAAGTGACCAACTTACACAGATTTATCCACTGTCTCAGTTAAGGGGAAAAAAAAATCAATGAAGGAGATAAAAAAATTGGCCACACACTCAAAGACAAGGGAAGTGCTAACAGGGTTTTCAGCTGTACAGAAGGAACCCTACACCTAGAAAACACCAAGAGTGGGAAACAAGGTAGTTACTTTCCTAATTTGATTCCTATTCCAGGAGATAGGAAAGAAGAAAAACTGTCCTTCCAGACTGTGGTAGCCACAGGCCCCTTCCAACAGCAACACAAGACCATGACTTTTCATTATTCATCCCCACAAAATGCAGGTTCTTGTGCCAGAACGTTGGGGTTTTACAGCCATTTCAGCTGTAAGAGATACTTCAGCTAACATTGCTGCCTGCTGAGAAATCACAGGGTGGACAAATAAAAACTGCCAGATAAAAGACAGAAGGAGAGAGGGGTCTGTGAGCTGATGAGGGTTATTTTTTTAAATCTTGTTTTCAATTTAGACTTAAGTGCTTTAGAATAAGCGCAGAGACTCTTGATGAACAAAGTCAGTGCTATTATCAAAACTCAGGAAAATCTGCTTTAAAAGGTAACGGAAGGGGGGGAAAAATCCAAACCCCAACACCCACAAAAAAAAAAACCCCACAAGGCTCAAAAACTGAGATGGGGAAGAAGAAAAAGAGCCAGCATTATGACAGGCACTCCATATCCCCTCCTTTACCCATGAAGAAGCAACTGGTCCTCCAGGAAAGGATCAGTCCCAAAGGAAAACAACAAAGGAGCTGGTGTGGAAGCACCACTTTGGCATTTGTATTTCAGGAACACAAGGAGAGATTCCAAGGAAATTGGGAGAGCTCAAAGAGGGGCCCAAGGTGACAAGAAACGAGTGCAGCAAAAAATAAAAAGATGTGTCTTGTAAGTATCCCAAGCAGGATATTGCAATTGGGGGAAACACAGAATAAAAGAAAAATCCAAGGACAAATAAACTGCAGGGAGAACAAAGGCACACAGACATGAGTGTGCATATCTATCTATCTATCCTGCTCTTTTCACCCCTCTACACCATCTCTTGGAATTTCACCTCAGAATTTTGAGCCTTTTTTAAAATTACCTAAGATCTTACAACACCAAATAACTATATGTGATTAATTTTTATGTAATTCTTGGTATCAGTTACTGCTAAAATTTAGTTCCCTTCCTAGCTCCTCATGGCTTCTCCCTGTTGGAAAGGGGAGCTGCTCAGAAGACATCCAGGTACTTCCAGTTGCATTCCTTCAGTTAGACCTGGGTCTTCTTTCACACACATTTCCCAAACCAATATACAAAAAAGTCACCCAACCACTATTTTTAGAGAGCTGTTTCACAATAATACATCCAGTTTCTCAAAGGGCACCATGATCAACTCAAGGAACAACTTGGACACAAAAACTTACACTATTTACAAAAAAAAAGTGGTGTGTGTAACAAAGGCGAAGAGAGTTTACGGCTTGAGAGGCTTCCAAAGTCCTGCCTCACAACAGGAGCCTGTGCCTGGAATGTGTGACCTGCTAGAAAGTCATTTCTGCTTTTACTGCCCCTAACTGCATGTTTACAGGATGTTGATACAAGAGAAGTAGAGGTATCCAAGGGTATTAAAACTCAAGCCACAATACAAAACATGGATTGAAGAGTATTTCTGGGTGCTTCTCCCAGCAGGATGGAAGTACATGGTGAAGTATCTCTAAAGCCAGGGATGCAAAAGGCACAAAATTCACCTGCTCAATTTCAGGCTAATAAATGCTATTAAACCACGGCAGAACAGCAAAAGGGAGACCAAGCACAGAGTGACTGTCCCCAAATGCAAACTGAGTGTAAAGTACAGGAGCTCCACAGAGAACACGGGGCAGGAGTGAGCAGAGACCTTCCAGCTCCCACTGCACCCCTGCTCCAACCCAGGAGCCCCGTGAGGAGCAGAGGGGCAGGGAATGGCAGAAGGAACAGGCTGCTGATGGCCTTTACTCCTCACTCCTCTGAGCAGCAAATTAGTAATTTCTCTCATTCTATAATTAATGCCCTTTGATGGTTTAGTTTACATGGAAACCTGAGAACCAGGGGGTTTTGAAGTAAAGGGGAGAATTGCTACTTTAAAATTTACTCAGCTTGAGGTATGATCTTAAGTCTATCTGGTGTAAGTGTGAAGTAACACAGCAAAAGTACCTTTCAGGATTTGGACTGACTTCCTTGGCTTTGCCCTCTTGCTCAAGTGCCTGCGCCATAAAAAGGGGCTTTATTTATAAATAAAGAGCTACGAGCCCATTTTATACACTCATTAACAAACCCTAGAGCACGGCAGCTGCACAGAGAGGAGCATGAGCTACCGAACCAGACAGTGGTTAGTGATTAGTGGATATCAAGCACCCAGGTCATTGCCAGGACACCTCATTCAACCTCCCCTTCTCCAATTTCCAGAGCAGTCTAACATGCTCTCAACCATTCCAACATGCCTTAGGTGTCCAACAACACTTCCCCAAGCAGGCTCCATGCATAGGCAGTACTCTGTATAGTCATTCCCTGTCTTTTGGAATGTATTTTGTTCATGCCTTTAGAAACCACCCAGCCCAGCCAACCACCAGTGACTTACAGACATGACTGCAGTTACTTGTTCCTGTAACAAAGGGATCATGGAGGACACGACCAACAAGCACAGATATTTTGTTAACAAAACACCTTTATTGTTAAGGCATGACCAGATCTCTAAAAGGAATTCTGTTAGCTCTGTACAGTTTCCTTCCCCTAAAAAAGTCACTGCTTCCTTTCCTCTTCAGGTCCTCATTCTTCCTTAAGGGAAGGAGAAGGTTCTGTTGCTAAGCTGTATCTCAGAGGATCAATGCAAGTTTTAAATGCTTGACCACCAGCTGTGAAGCACAGCAAGTATTAGGTGCTGCTGAAGGTAAGAGATCACCATAAAATCCAGAGCTGTCAGGCTGCATTCTTTGGAAAATAAAGTGAGATTTGAATTTGACCAGGTATGACCCCCAGGCAATGAAGCTCAATAGCACTTCATCAACTAAGCTACTTCTGTGGCCTAGAAAGACCATTCACAAATCCTGAATCACTGGGGAGCAACATCTTCACAAAAGATACTCATATGAAAATGACATCATGCAAGCGCACAGAACAGAGTTTTGTTTTCTCCTCATGTGCTTTGGAAATGCAGCTTTCAGGACCAGTGCAGGGCTCTTTTGTCCAGCACATCTCCTGGAAAGCCGCTTGTCTCACTACTTCTCTTACCAGGAATCTCTACCACAATGTCACAGCTTTCAGGATTCCTGGAAACAAGTTCAGGGCAGAGGCAAGAGACGCCAGCCAGATGCTGCTGGTTTGTCCTTCTCCTTTTCCGTGCACATGGAGACTCACTGGGGATCCTGAGCTCCAGTAACTGCAGGGGAACCACTGGGAAGGATATCCTGCTAACCTCTATTTATAGCTCCTCAGGATGGAGGGGAAGGTTGTCACGGCACAGGCAAAATGAAGTCTTGCCATTGGCAGAGAACAGCCACACTGGATCCAAATTTCAACTGTCCAGTGCCCTAAGGATGGGCAAACAGCAGAGGGGGAATGTGCAGCTCCAGCTTTAATTAAACAGTCCCCAGGACCTCCTATCTGTTTGTCTCTAGGCACATTTAGGTGAGGTATCAATTGTTTCAGGGGTACACATTAACTACTGAGACACAGGACTAAGTGAATGATACGCCTTACTCAACACAAATAGAAGATTACAAAACAGGAAAGTTGACCTTATTCTACTTCCAGCAGCAAGATTGTGCAAAAAAATCTTCATTTCTAACGTTCATAACCAGTAAACTATGCCTCAAGTTTTCACGATTAAAGAAAAGGACAGACATCCCCTAAACTAAAACACGCTAAGGATTTATATGGCAGATGTGGGGGTTATTATTTGCTTGTGTTTTGGGGATGTGATTTTTAAACTTTTTTTCTTAAGAAAAGTCCTTGCTTGTTTCCTTAAAACCACAAAAAGTTCTGCTCCGTTACCCAGTTACCTTTTGTGATTTATTCATACTGTACCATTACTGTAACATAACATATACACCTAACAGCACATGAATTCTACCTCGTGAAAGTTAACTCCCCAGAGAAAACACACTCCACTACAGACCTGTCAAATCCCACCTATTCAGCTGGCAGCACCTGCTCAAGCTGCAGCTGGATGACAAAAAAGCAGCCAGTACAAAACCCCTGCGTGCTCCTGCAAAAACACAGGACTTGGAAGAGGACATTACTGGCCAAGTTGCATTTGAAATGCAGGTCCAAAGAACAGGATTGGGAATGGCACCACAATCCAACACGACGGAATTACACAACCCAGGAGTTCCCACCCCTTGCCACAGCCAAACTCACCTCTCTCCCTCCCCAAGGCCTTGTGCCCAAGAGGGGCCACCAACCCCACAGCTTAGAGGACACCAGGTTTACAGCCAAGCTTTGAATCTGGGCCTCTCACCATCCGAGAAACTGCTGCAAACACCAAAGCCACCCAAAATCCCGAATGATGGGCCCACCTGATGGAGTAAGGGGCATCTCCTCTTTCAGGCAGAGTGGCCAAGAGCTGCCAGGTGCCACCTCCAGGGAAGCAAAGCCAGCAGGGAATCATTTCTAGCACACATGGCAAGCACAGCACCAAACTACAGCTGGAGCTGCCATGGTAAAACCACAATTCCCTGGCTACAGTGGCACTGTACAGCCAGCAAGTGCAGGAATTCTGGGCCTGTAGGGTAATCTGTAGCTGCCCCATCCTCACCGCTGAAGCTGCTCCCCAACCAATAAAAGAATGAACTCTTCAGTGACCTGGGAGTGGCACCCTGAAGGCCTCCCAGGCTGAGCAGTCCGTGCTATCCCCACCGCTCTGGGAACACCACCCAGACCTTGGGTACAACTGCTCTCTCCCTGAGAAAGCCCAGAAAGGAACAATACCTGCCCGTAAATCTGACCCTCCTCACATTTCGTGTCAGCCCGCGTTGCTCTGCGTACACGGCTCCGGGCAACACAAGCGGAAAAGGGAAGGGAGCAGTCTGAGAACTGGACTTTATGCCCTGCACAGCACCACAGACACAGCTCCTGAGAGGGAACAGGGCAGGAACCACACAGCCCCTGAAGTTATTCATGTGCTGCTTTACACACCAGTAGCTCTACAGAAGCACTCAGGCGTACAAAGGACTGCAGAACAGGGATTTTAGCAAGTACAGTTCGCTCCCTCAGAACTGAGATCCAACTGAAACACAGAGCTTTGCTCTTCCAGCAGCCACACATCAGGATTTCACTGAGTATTTCTAACTGCACCGAAGCAAAGCATCCCACCATTCCTGCACAGGAGAAGAAGAGGTACAGATCCAAACATGCCCGTTTCCAAGACACGGATTAGTCACGGGATCCCCAAACACCACTTCTGCTCTGCACTCACCATCCAGCACAAGCAGTGGGGTTATTGTTTGACAGGCACCGGGCACTGCCTGCACCACTCAGGTTTGGCAGGCAGCACTGCTCTGCCAGGACCACTGCTCATACTGAGGCAGGTAATTAGGAATACTGCTGCTCCCTCTTTCCATCAACACTGAAAACAGCGCACGTGTGGTGTTTGAATTTTTCTGGGAAGGTGGTTTTGCACCCTGCCATCCCACCGGTTCAGAGCTGCACAAAAACCCCCAAACACTGGCAAATAAACAAACCATTAACAGGAACTGCATGCTATCTGCTTTTCCCTTTGCACTTGCACAGTTTTGGTACAACTGAGGGCATTCTCAGGTGTGTGTATGACAAACCCTTGCACAGAGTGAGCTTTACACAGCCTGAGTCCATCACACAGGAGCAGCTGCCATTTCTCCTGTTTCTGTTCAACAGGCGGGCACAGCCCCCCAGCCTCCAACACCAATCTGGGAACCGGCCCTGGTTGAGCTTTAAGTGACTTTCTGTCCATGGAGGGTCTGCAAAGCCACACCGTCCAACAGAGGCAGAAGTAAAACTAGCAGTAATTAATAATCATGTTGAAGTCACGTGTCAAAAACTTTATACAGCAGAGGCTGGATTGACTTGCTATATATTATGCAAAAAACAACCACGGTCCACTTTGCTTCCAACTCCTCTCGGCTGACCAAGATATAAAAAAAAAAAAAATTAAAAGAAATTTTTAAAAAATCAGAAGACAGGATGGGACCTTCTATGGGGCACGAAAAGGGAGTAAACGCCTTCCAACCTGTCCTGTTCCCAGAACTGGGATCGATCCCTGAGTCCCATCCCAGGCGCCGTTCCCATACAGGGATGACCCCCTCCCTGTGCAGCCTCTGCCCGTGCCGCCGCCTCGCACCGCGGCTCTCTCTAAGCCAAGCCACTACCGGGAAACGCCAGTCCCGAAGCGCGGCTTCCCCAGCCCCGAACACACACACGGCCGGGGGCGCCGCGTGACAGCGAGCCCGCCCGGGAACCCCTGCCAACAGGGATCCGGCCCGGGAGCCCGGGATCCCTCTCTCCGGCGCTGCCGGGAGCAAACCGAGGGGAGCAGCCGGAGGACAGAGCCCGGCGGGGAGGCCCAGGGATCCCCTCAACGCCTCCCCCCGCGCAGGCCCGGCCCGGCCCGCGCGGGGCCTCGCGGAGCGGCCGCTGAACGGCCCGGCCGCGCTCGCCTCCATTTTCCCCCGGAGCGCCGCTCTCCGCCCGGCGGCGGGCCCGAGCCGCCGCTCCCCGCGCAGGCCGCAGGCGGCGGGGCCGGGCCCGGCCGGAAGCGCGGGGAGCTGGGGGACGCGATGGCGGCCGCCGTGTGTGTCCCCCCCCCCCGCGCCGCGGCCCGCGCTTCGCCGCCCGCCCCCCGGCTCTCACCTCTTGGTTGAAGGCGTTCACGGCCTCCATGTCGGCGCTGGCGGCGGGAGGCGGCGGGAAGGCGGCGGGCGGGGCGGGCGGGCGGCGCGGCAGGGCCGGTCGGTAACCTCAGGGCGCGGCCATGATGGCGGCGGCCATGGCGGGGCTCGCGGGCAGCGCGCGGCCCGGGCCGACCGCGCGACGGGCGGGGGGGGGCGAGGCGCGGTGCACGCCGGGATCGGCCGGGCCTCCTCCCGGCCCACGCGAGAGGTTGGGCAGGAGCGATGGCGGGGTCACGTGATCGCTCCGCGCGCGCGCCAGCGCCATGTCAGCGCCACCCCCGCGGCCGGGAGGGGGAGAATGGCGGCGGCGGCAACGTCAGAGCCCTCAGCCGCTGTCACTGTCACCGACGCTGCCCTAGCCCCTGGGAGGGCACCGCTGTCCCGACACGCCCCGCAGGCGCCGCGGTTCGGCTGTAACGTGTTCAGCAGAGCTCGGTTCGGTTCGCCTGAACTCGGCCGAGTTCGGCTGAGCTCGTGAGTTCGGCCCATCTCGGTTGGGTTCGGCTGAACTCGGCTCGGTTCGGCTGAACTCGGTGGCGCTCCCTGCGTTCAGCGCGGCTTGGCTCGGCTCCCTGACAATAATATAAATAATAAATAATACTGCGCACCTACTGCCAGAGTGTCGTTGCCTTTTGGGACGTTGGCCCCTTCCAAGGGGGTAAATTAACTTCACGTGGAGCTTCTGCTGCTGTTCTTGCTCGTGCGCTGGAATTGAGCAGAGTCCTTGTCACTTTACACATCAGGAAAAAATTCAAATGTAACGTTCAGCAGAATTTCAGTTCCAATGGGTTCGGCTGGGTTTGGCTAAAAACGGCTCAGTTCGGCTGAATTCGGCTCAGTTCAGTTAAACTCGGCTCGGCTCGATTCAGAAGAAGTGGTTTAGGGTACAATAAATTTGGGCCATAGGATACAATAAAATTCTGGGTCCTATCAGTGCTTTTCCATGGGACGTAAACACGAAGTATTTAAACCTGAGAAGGAGTGCGTGACTAATTAACTTGTAAGCATTTTTTGGTTCTGCAATACACTTGTAAAAAAAAAATCTATTTGGATTATATTTGAGGGAGGAGAAAGAAATCCTATGCAAGAGGTCAAAGGTGCTAAGAGTTTTCCTTGGTACTCTGGAGAAGCGCTGATCAAATCCTAACTTGTGGCTTCTATTAAGGTATTGGGGAGAGCCAAATAATTCCTGTCAGGCTTCACACCTTGGATTTCAAAGCTTTTATTTTTTCAGTTTGCTGCTCTGCCAGTGCCCGCAGTGGCCAGGAGATGGCCCTGATGTCCGCACTAAGAGGGATAAACCAGGCAAACACACTTGGCTCTCCCCGAAACTGTGCCTGAGGAGTGTCAGCAAATATCTTGGGCCAATGTGAATTCCCAGGATAAAAGATCTCTTTGATCTCGGAGCACATGAGGGGCGCAGATTCAAGAACAAAGTCCAGGAACTTGTCGCTTCACAAAAGAACTCTGTTTCCTTGCTCGGTACGAAGGATCTGACGTGTCCCTGAATTCAGAGGACGGTCATCAAACAAAATTCCTGGGTGTTTGTTTTTTAAAGCGAGAATAATCTAAAGGCAGTTTCCAGCACTTTGCTCTGAGATGATGAGGCCTGGTCTAAAGATTATTTTCCACTGAAAAAGGCTTTATCACCTCGGGGTTTTTTTTTTTTTTGTAGTTCTACCTGCCCTTCCTCCCCAAGCTATGGTTTTTATATCCTTCACGGAGTCTGCCTTGTTATGTTCTCCAGCACAACCCACTTGTGACAAAGCCACCCGAATGTGGACCTTTTTATCTTGGTAAAACATCAGGGCCATCATCCCAAACAGGTCTTGTCACAGCAAGCCAGCTCCTCCCTGTAGCTGGATCCAAAGAGGATGGAGCTCTGAATTGGCATGTGAGAGGCTGGACCCTAACCCTAACCCTAATCCTTGGATCACAAGCCAGCTCCTCCCTGTAGCTGGATCCGAAGGGGATGGAGCTCTGAATTGGGATGTGAGAGGCTGGATCCTAACCCTAACCCTAACCCTTGGATCACAAGCCAGCTCCTCCCTGTAGCCAGATCCAAAGGGGAAGGGATGGAGCTCTGAATTGGGATGTGAGAGGCTGGACCCTAAGCCTTGGATCACAAGCCAGCTCCTCCCTGTAGCTGGATCCGCAGGGGATGGGATGGAGCTCTGAAGTGGGATGTGAGAAGCTGGACCCTAAGCCTTGGATCACAAGCCAGCTCCTCCCTGTAGCTGGATCTGAAGGGGATGGAGCTCTGAACTGTGAGAGGGTGTGGAGGAGGATGGAAAGTGGCAGCAGCTCCCCTGGGCTGTTCCCCATGGCTGGCACTGTGTGGATCACAGCGCCCATGTAAATCAGAAAAGGAACCTGAGCGGTTTGTCTGGGCTGCTCCTTGGATAAACCTTTGATCAGGGGGTTGCTGAGGTGTCAGTGCATCACAAGAAAAGCCACGGTCACTGCCCCTAGGGACCTCCTGTTCCTGTCCCTGCCACTGCCCACAGCCATCTTTCCAGTGCCAGTTTTTGGGTTTTGATTTATTTTCAGCATTCACTTTCAGACCTTTTGCTTTGCTCTCAACAAAAGCAGTCAGCTCTGCTTGCATCCAAAATTCCCCAGCCTGCGTTCTTTTCAGTCAGAAAACCAAGTGTGAGAACACAAACACCTGCTTCGTTTTCTTAGTAAAAACATCATTTTATATATATATATAAACACACCCCCACACACACAGACTGCACCATTGCCACTAAGCAGATTGTTTTCTACATTGTGTGCAGAAGGATTCTTGCAGAGGATGATCATTTTTGTGATTCAGGGCTGAATTAAACCGTATCAAACCCCATCCAAATAGTAGAATGGCCTGGGTGGGAAGGGACCTTTAAAGCCCATCCAGTGCCACCCCTGCCATGGGCAGGGACACCTTTCACTGTCCCAGGTTGCTCCAAGCCCTGTCCAACCTGGCCTTGGACATTTCCAGGGATCCAGGGGCAGCCACAGCTTCTCTAGGCAACCTGTGCACAGGGAAGGATTTCTTCCCATTATCCAATCCAAACCTTCCCTCTGGCAGAGGGAAACCATTTCCCCTTGTCCTGTCCCCCCAGGGCCCTGTCCCCAGTCCCTTTCCAGCTCTCTTGTAGGTTCCCTCTGATGCTGCAAAGAAAGTCCCTAATACTAAGTTCCTAAGCCATCCAAAGGGCTCCTGGGCCTTGTGAGGTCTGAACACTGGAGTCTGGGAAGGGAAAGCAGTTGGAAAACACCTCCGGTGTTGATTGTGTGCCAGCATCAAACACTTGCCCACTGGCTGGCAGGAGATAAAAGCTCAGGAGCTGTGAAAGAAGGAAGGACACCAGGAGCACCAGGGAGGGCTGGCTGTGAGCAGAGAGCTCCTGGCCCATGAGCTGGGCTCATCCCGAGTGCATGTGTGTGTGGGTGTGTTTATATATATATATTTTAAAAATATTTATTTATTTATTTATTTATAAATTTTAATACTTTTATTCTATATTAATTTATATTAACAATAATATTTTCTATTAATTAATATGGGTTTGTAGATTTATATTTATATATTTTTCTATATATTTTTTTATTATTATTTATATAATACATGAATAATTATATTATATGTATATATATAAAATTCCTCCATGGAATTCTCTTTCATGTGGAAAGCAGGCTCAGGAGCCCTCTGGATGCTGTAGGGATGGGAGCCCCGTGTGCCCTGTGGTCCTGCACAGGTCACAGGCAGCTTCTGGCACTCGGTGCTCAAATAATCCCGTGCCTCCTGTCACCATGAACTGTGAAAATGCTTTGTTTGCCAAACTCACTGCTTCGGCTCTGGGTGGATTTTGGTTGTGAGTTGGGTTTTTGGTTTTTGTTGGGGGTTTTATTTTGTTTTTATTTTGGGCGAGGTAGAAATCCCATCATTTCAAATGTAAATAATTAGTAAAACAAACCGTGCCAACATAAATAAACATTCCTGTGCGTGTGCGGATCTTCTCTTCCTTAAAGAGAGGAAACAAGTCGTGGGATGGGTTTGTTGGTTCGTGTGCTCCTCCAAAACACTGCAGTGCTGAAAAAAGGGGGGTATTTGAAGGATTTGAGCTCCACATCTCATTGCCACATCTCCTGGAAGCCATTTGGCTTTTCCCAGATTTTAATGTCTCATTTTGGGTTACAAAGAGCAGCGTTTCTCCAGGTCCTCCTGCTCCTCTGCAGGCTCATGACTGATTGTCAGTGGCAATTTAGTACCTGCCTCTTTCACAGCACGAGGACTTTTTGTTTTCAGGTTTTTTTTTTCATTTATTTACATGCCTGGGGATTTTTGTGTGATGAGAAACATACCTTGCAAAGATGGGTTGTTTTTTTTTTCCAATACATGCATTTCTGTGTTTTGTTTTCCTGTAATTCCTCTATATCCACAAATATGGGTCACATTAGAAAAATATGGGTAAGCCTAGAGTGGATTCTAGGAAAAATACCTTGCTGTACATATACAAGTACAGCTGAAAATGTATTAATGTTGAATACATGTGCTTGTAAATAAGATCTTTTATTTAGATATTTTACTCAATGTAGGGATTGGGACATACTTCAGAAGTAATTACTGCCAACATCTTGGGAAGATTCTTAGAGCTTTTCTGTATTTTTTGATATTACACTACTTGGAAAACAACCAACTGGCAATGAGGCACATTTGGCATGGGCTGGGAAGATGTGTATTCTGCTTTGAGTGACCCTGAGGTCTGCTAGCATTATATTTAGAATATTTAAAAGATGAGGCTCATGTAATTATGCTTTTTGTACACATTTTTTTGTTTTGGGGAAATGAGGCCTTAATCTGGTAAGGGCAAGACTGATTTATCTATGTTGGTTTTGGCTACTTGATTGGATAAAATGTTGGCTATCGATTGTCCAAACATTTCAGTAGTAATGCTCATATATAAAAACCATCCTGGGATATTACCAGGGTTATTTGTTAAAAAAAAACTTTTGTAAAAGTGGACTGACTTTAAATATTATGCTTTAAATTTATTTTTGTGTGGCTTTGCTCTGCTTAAAACCTTCTTACTGGGTTTGTTTTAAGGTTCAAATCCACTTTCCTCACCTGTCTTGTATCTTATCCTGTATTAATTTATATTAGGGGACGGACTAAAGGAGTGCTTGCATCATAACTGAGAGGCAAAATCCTGCAGTCACATAAACACCTAATCCCTACGTATTTAAATACATCCCTGGATTCATCCCATAAATCAGCTTTGTCCCATTTGTCCTTCACCCTTCCGTGTCTTTCAGCTTCCTCTCCGTTGGGAGTCTGCCTCTCTGTCCCTTTGCATTTCCTAATGCCAAGCTTGTGACTGCTCCTTCAATCACCTTCCAGGAGAAGTGAAGCTGGCTTTGGCAGGAGATGAAACACTCCATGAGATGAACAGATAGAGCTGGGAAAAGCTCCAGACGAGCTCATGAGAGCTGACCAGACTGCATCAGTTGATTGAACAAAAGTCAGTGCCTCTCCCTCTGTGTGCTTTGCTGGACCTTCCCACTCTCTCTGTTCCAGCAACTCCCAGTTCTGATGGCAGAGCTTTGTCTTCATTCTCCCTGGAGGATGTGGTTGGTTCCAGAAGAATGACTGGAGTTGCTGGTTCATGGTGCCACATGTGGTCCTCCAGGCCACCTTCCTGCCTGACTGCCAGCACCAGGCTCCTTCCTGCCTGGAACACACATCTGAGTTTGATTTCAGGATTTCCAAAGAAGGAGACTTTGCCATAATGCCTCGCTGGGTTGCTGTGCTGCTTAATTACCCTCACTGTTAAAAATATGTGTCTTATTTTATAGCCTGAATTTGTCTGGATTCAGCTCCCAAGCCCTGGATCTCATTATAGCCTTGTCTACAAGCCTGTGTTCGTACTCAGGCACACAGGCTGGGAGCAGGAGCCCCCTCCCTTTGCTAGGCTTAAAAGGACCAAGTTCCTCCACTGGAAAGTTTATTATTTAAATCTTTTTTCACTCTCAGAGCACTTTGCTGAATTTTCTTCAGGTTACCAACTCCTTGACTTGTGGAGGTGCAGTTTTCCAGCTGGGCTTGCAGGAGTGCAGGATACTTGGATCACTTAGCATCTTTTTTTCTTCTTTCCCTTTCCATAAGGGAAAACAAGAAGAAAAATCCTTTTGGATTAAGGATGGACTGAGATGTTATTTTTGATAGGCAGGAAGGCCCGCCCAGTGCCTGAGTCACGTTATCTCTTTTGGCTACTTTGAGGCAGACAGGGAGTAGCAGGGTCTGAAAGTGCTGTCATAGCCAGAGTCTTGGTGAGTAATTCCTCCTCCCTGCCAAATATTTCATGGTACTCAGTGTTCATCAGCCAGGTGGATCAGTGCTGATTCAAGGGAGAATGTGCTTGCTGCAGAAACAGGTGCAGGAATGAATAACCCACTGGGTTTTGTAATAATCAACCTGATATTCAAACACGTCTGTGAGTGATTCTGTAATCGTGTAAATATGCAAACCCAGAACTGCATTTTTAGCTATGTTTTTTTTTTCTCCTTCTTCTTTCTAGAAAGTCTGTCAGTAAAATATTTAAAATTTTCATTTGGATCATCCAGGAACTGTCTCTCAGCTTTCCACTGAAGGATTTACAAGGATGTGTTGACTGGAACCTCTCTCCCCCTGAGTGTTTGAAGCAATTCCCCTCCTTGGAGCCCCTGGGATCAGAGCCCAAGTGTCTGCAGCAGCAGCAGCCACCGTGGAAGCTGGGGGCAACAAACCCATCTCTGTACTCAGGGCACCAGTAGGAGAAAGAGCAACAAAATCTCATGGGAAATATTATTTCACCAACTTTTTTTTTTTTCATTCCTTTTCTGTTGAAGGGGGAAGTTGGAGTCATGGACAAATGGTCCCAGAACTCCTCCTGCTTTGTGCTCCTTGAACCAGTGTGATAGGGGGCTTGAGCTTGTGGATAATTCTCCTGAGACTGCAAAATAAGCAAAAAAGGAAAAATAACCTGGAGAGAAACTAAATGGGAGCAAAGGTCCCTCTGAGCATGCAGCATTGTTGAGACAGGCTGGCTTGGGCCAGGGGTCCCAGGGGAGCATGGGGAGGGCATTGAGGGCAGCCTCTAGAGGAGCTGCACCCCAGCCAGGAGCAGGGATTTGAGGGGGATGTGGAGCTGTGTGGAGGGGGAACCTTTCCTGGGCTTGAACACCGTGGGATGCAAAGGAGCTGTGGGAAGGAAAACCAAGACAGAGGAGTTTCCTTGTGAAAAATGCACAGGCGGTGTTTGTTCCCAGGTGTGGGTTCCTGTGCTGGCTCTGCAAACCCAAGCCCCCACTCTGGAGCAGGGAGACAGCACAGCTGGGCCCGAGGCTGCTCTAGGAATTGGCTCTTCCCCTCCTGTGAGCGCTGTCTTGACAGCTGAGAGCAGCCAGAGAGCTTTTGCTGACACGCCCTGAACTGCAACATCTGGAGAGTGTGAGCTCTGCTTTGCCTGTGAAACATCCTCAGCTCAGGAATTTCCTTCTCCCAGTGGCTCCTGCAGCCACGTGCAGTGACCCAGGGCACGGGCTAAGGGCCATCTGTGTGCTCACATCTTTGCTGGGCTCTGGCAGGCAGGCATAACTCATCCCATGGGAGTCTGTGTGGGATGGAGCTGCTTTTTAAACCATGCCTATCTGTCCAGGCTGTTAAACTAATGAAACAAAACCATTTCAGCCTTTCACAACGACTTTTAGAACAAATAAATGTATTGAAATTAAATAAACCCTTCAGATTTTGGTGACTGTGCCATGGGGGTTCTTGGTGCTTTGAGTGAGGAAGTGACCTCTGCCAGGCCACCCCTTCTTGATCCTGCAAGGGAAGTGTCTCCCAAGGGTCTCTGTGACTGCAGACTGGCACGTGTCACACACGGCTCAGGAATAAACCAACACTGAATTTTTACTTGGAAGCGCTGCAGGTGACAGAAAGGATTTCAATTTAACAAAGAACCACATTTCTCTTTTTGGGTTCAGCCCAGTCAGTCCTTCTTTTAAGCAAGCCAAGGAAAAGCCTGGAAGCCTGGCCTCGAGCTGAAATACCTGTAGATTGGAATATGTATGGAATAATGCCAAGAGCAGGAACACCTTCCACTATCCTATGTTGCTCCAAACCCTCTCAAACTTGGCCTTGGACACTTCCAGGGATTGGGCATCCCCAGCTTCTCTGGGCAGCCTGTGCCAGAGCTTCCCCACCCTCACAGGGATTCATAATTTAAAATGGAATCTATTTCTTTTAAGCTGGTATCACTTCAGAAATGCTTCAGGTCCTGTGCACATACCAGAGTATTCACCTGTAAATAATTGCACACTTCATGGCTGGGTTTGTCAGCCCTGAGTCTTTGATGTGCTTTCCATAGCTGGGAAGGTGCATCCAGAGACCTGACTGCAGCCAGGTTACTGTGATTTGTAAATGAGCCTTGCAGTCATCATGCAGCCAGTCTGTCCTGGACACAAAGGAAAATGCTTGGAAAATGAACGTTTTCAACTGCAAAGCACCAAGGTGAATTTTCATTGCTTCAATTTGTTTCAAGATTTTTTTAATCTGATCTTTTTGCTGCTTTCCAGCAGTTCATTCAGCTGTCCAAAATTCTCTCATGCTTAAACAAAACATGGAGGTCTTTCTTCAGGAGGGAATCGCTGCTCTGGTCACATTTTAACAAGGTGTTTGGAATATTTCCTGCAAGGAAGCATTTGAATATCAGCCTTTCTTTGACTGAAAAAACACCCTTGACTACAGATGCAAGCACACAGCAAGTCCTGGACTGTGCTCTGAGGTACTGGGACTTTTTCTGACCTCCTGCCAAGAAAAAGGAGGAGAGTAAGGAGATACATGTGTACATTTTTGAGGGCATCTTGGTTCCGAATTGTCTCTGTGGCATGGCACAGGCAGGAGTGTTTGGACCAGCAGCAGCCCCTCCTGGGTGTAAAGCTTTATTTGAACCCCACCTCTTACCCTCATCATGCACTGAAATGGCTCCCAGAGCACAGGAGCACCAGGACTGACCCAAGGAGGCAGGGGCTCTGTCAGCATTCCCTTTTCCTGCAGGATATACTAAATCCAGGGATTCACAACGCTCTGGTCTCCTTCACGTCTCATCCATCACTGATACCTAAAAGCTTTCTGAAAACACAGAGCACTTCCCATACAAGCCTCCTGTGTTCTCTTACATGTAAAGGAAACCCAAGTCTGAGGTCCTAAATTACACACCAGAGTGCTCTGCAAGGAGTGCTTCACAGCAGTTTAATTGAAATCCAGAAACTGAGCTTCTTAATTAATGGAATGTGGAAAAGAATAACAGCACCAATACAGCAGCCCCCTGCTAGTCACTGTGATATTAAATTCCATGTGCTTTATGATACCTCCAGGTGCTCAGTTTATGTGTTGGCTGTGGAGAACTGCAGGACAGAAGCTGCAGAGAGCAAACTGGGGATTTTTGTGGGAGCACAGGTCTGGCAGAGCTTTTGGAGGGGCACTGCCCTACATCACCCCACTGCCAACACATTTGTGTAAAAGTCATCAAATAGTTTGGTGCTTACTCAGGTAAATTTGCATATATATATAAATGTATATATAACTATGTTCTGAATATTTCTGAGGACAACATGTGTGCAAAGACAAGTTTGAAGCTGATGAATGCTCAGGAGCAGGATCCTGTGACCATAGAAAAGTGAAATGCATTCCTTCTCCATCCTGGGTTTAGGAAGGCCCCTGTCCCTATGCAGGCACAGAAGTCACAACATCTTCAGCTGATCCTGGACATCCCTGGCATATGGAGAGGGTTCTCTTCTCCACTGCTGTCCCTGTTTTGGCTTCTTCTTGTTATTGTGGCAGTGCCAGCAAACACAGGTTTTTCTCTGCCTGAACTCAGGGATTTAAACACCGTAAACCCCTCAAAAATTATCTAAGAACAAATGTATTCTCACTTCAAAAACTCTCCTTTAAATTAATTTTAACTCTTTTAATCCGTAATATCTGAGCCCCGAATATTACAAAATTAAACAGCTGTCAAAACAACCCCCCCAAAAACTCGACCCAAAACCTGCAAAAATCCCCAGTTATTTTAAAGCAGGATGAGATACCCAGGAAAGCATAAGCACTAACAGCCTGACTTTCTCTTTTTTTAGCCTATCAGCACTAAGTCAGAGCATCTCCTGTGACCTGACTGAAGTCAGCAGTTAACCACTGGCTGCAAAAGGCCTGATGTGCTGATGTGGCAGGGAAATGTTGAATTACCACCTTGAATTTGACCAGGACAGGATGTACCCAGTACCCTCCTGCAGCACAGTTATGAGTTCCCAGTAAGGATTCTGCCCAGGTACACCTTTGCACTGGAGATTGGGCCCAGGGACCTCAGCCTCCCTCATGGCTGTAAAACTCCCAGTCCACAGGCCAAAAATCCATTTAACTGCAGTATTTCAAAAGGCTGGAGATGGCAAAGGACAATACTGTCAGGGTAACTCTGAATTTCTTTGCTTTGGTGGGTATAAATCAAGCTCTATATTATTTTTAGTAGCTTGTTATTACAGCTTTTGCAACCTGAAGACAGACTACTGCCTTTAATTCATTTGTAATTTCAACAGTTAATCAGAAAATGTCATTACCTAGAAAGTCTGCAGCTCAAAATAAAGCACACTGGAGTTAAATTTAAATTAAAGCATGGACAGAAATGAATGCAGCCTTTGATCCCCGTTTCATCCAGACTGCACCCTGATGGGCACAGCTGGACAGGATGGGAATCGTGAGAAGGCAGCAGTCTCGCCTGGTAAAAGGATACTGTCAACTCATTAAGTCCTGGAGCTGAGGCAATTAAAAAAAAAATATTCACTGGGTTCTTTCAGAACTCTCCTCGTGTTTGCTGCAATGGACATTTCTCACCATTTTATTTTTAAAAGAGGCTGATTTTCAGGTGTTTGACTGGAAAACGCTCCATTAACATCTGTTTAATCCTCAAAGTGGCCAAACCATGTTTCTGTGGAGCCCAAAGAAAGGCACTCAGCTCTGCCTGCCTGTCTCTCTGAAGGGAGATTCCTTTAGGCAGGGAAAGAGTCTGGCTCCACACCCTCTCAGCACAGCCATATATTTCAATAAGACAGGATGTAGCTTCTTCCCAGCTCAAAAGCAATCTGTACTTTTCAGTCTCCCAATGTAACTGTCTGCAGTTCAGCCTTTTCCCCCCTTTTCCCCTCTGTTCCCATGCAGCAATGTTGTTAAAACCCTCACATTTGTCCTGCTGACCAGAGAAACTGTGACACAGACCCAGGCTTGTCACAGAACCGTCTTGCCTTGCCACTGTGCAAGGACTTGGTCACCTTCCCTTCAAACACAGGGACAATTCTCGCCTTCCCACTCCAGCTTTGATTGAGGAAACATCAGAGGAGCTCTCTCCTGCCAAAAGTGCATCAGTTCAGGCAGTGGGGCATGATCCTGTGTCCCTGCACCTTCCCACAAGCACTCCCAGGGCAGTGTTAGGTCAGAGGACGTGCAGACTCTTGTTTTAGGTGTGCTGTAATGCTTGTAAATGTACCCAGTACACGCAGTGAGTGGAGATTTTCAATCCAAGCCATTATTTATGGGCTTTGAAGCTTTCCCTTCTCCAGTTTCTGCCTTCTGGGACAGTGCTGGGGTTCTGTTTTGTTTGCAATTTCATCTGAACACATATATTTCCATGGAGCACGGTGGTGTGGAGCCAGCTCCAGGGCTCCCAGCCCTGAGAATGTGTTTAGCCACTGGGAAGGCGCTTTGGAGAGGTCAGGGAGAGACTCAGATGGTGGAATGAGGCCAGAAAGCTGGAGGGTGGGAATGCTTCCACAGCTCTCCTTGCTGGTGATCTGCCCTGCAGTGGGGGCCTGCACCCACCCCCTGCACCCAGCACTGGCACCCACTGCCTCCCTCTGCTCCTCTTCCAAGCAGGAAAGGGAAGGAAACCTCCCTCTGTTCCCCCTGCAAGGAGGTTGGTGGGGAAAGCAGGGCATTGCTCAGGGAGTGTGAGCAAAGCAGTGATGGCAGGGGGAAGTGGTGTGGAAGGAGCACATGGCTCATCAGCACCCGGGCTAGCCAAAAATCCCACTGAGACTGCTCCAGCGGCAGCCTGGAGCTGGGTGGTGCTCCCAGCCAAGCCATGGGAGGGGAGTGGAGACAAAAAGCCAAGTTAAATGGACAGCAGTGTGATGCAAAATCAGATTTACATTTTTAAGGAGTCAAAGAAGAGCTTTAAAAAGCAGGGAGAGGCGTGTTCACCAACCCTCGGGTGGGAGCAGGAGCTCGGGATGGGATGGGATGGGATGGGGATGGGATGGGATGGGATGGGATGGGATGGGATGGGATGGGATGGGATGGGATGGGATGGGATGGGATGGGATGGGATGGGATGGGATGGGATGGGAGCTCCAGGTACAGCTGCCCCTCGACAGGAGGTGTTGCTGGCACAGCTCACGTCTGTTAGGGTGTCCATAGTTCCTTTCAGATTTCCAAGTATTCCCTAAGCGTGCAAGCAAAACTTTAAAATGTGGATTATGCTTAAAGACAAATAGAGGCTCTTCACGACTTTGTTAATACATTCATAAATTTAATTAATACAACTAAAGACAGATTGGCGGTTAAAATCCTTGTGAGGCATTTCAATGAATTAACTGCTCCATCAGACCTCCCTTCAGCACGAGTGGAAGGTGCCGACAGAGCATCACAGACCGACTGAGATAAAGAGGAGGGCAGAGGAGGGCAGAGCATCGCTGACCATCACAAACTCAGAGCAGGCTGGCTTTGAATCTGCCTCCTCTTCCACCCCTGCTCTCCTCCGCTCCGGTTTCCCAGCCGGGTGGGAGGGGGCTGCGCGGTGACAATGGCAGCGTGCCCGTTCCTTCTCCGTCCCCGCGAGGTGGGGAAGGCCGGGCGGGAAGTGCCGGTCCCGTGGGCTCGGCCTGCAGCCGATGGGCGCTCCCGGCGGGGCAGCCCTCGGGGGATGCGGGCAGCGGGACCCCGAGCACCGGGAGGGAGAAGCGGCGGTGAAGGAAGGGGGAAGGAGCGGAACGGAGCCGCCGGGGCGGCGGTGGCCATCGCGCCTTTCCGACACGGCGGCGGGAAGGACACGGACGTGCTCCGCGAAGGGACGTGGGGAAAAGCAACACAAAAGCCGCTCCCGGGCGGCGGCGAAGCAGAGCCACATGCGGAGCGAGCGGCGGCCGTGCCCGGGAGCGCCGCGTTAATTCCCGGGAGAGGGATGCGCTGGGATGCCGGGGGCGGGGGTACAGCCGGCTGTGCAAACCCCCAGGCCGCCGGGTCTGGATCGCAGCTGCTCCCGCGGCGTGCGAGCGGATTGAATTACGGCAAATTCAAACCGAACGAGCCCGCTCCCCCCTCCCTCCATCCCTCCCTCCCTCCCTCCGCCCCCTGCCCCGCTGCCGCCGTGAGGCTGGAACGGGGAGGAGGGACGGGGGGAGGCGCCGGCTGCGAGGAGGGGCGGCAGCCCGGGGCACCTCGGCTCGCCCCAGCGCCGGCCCCCGCCCGCCCCGCTCCGCCCCGCGGCCCCTCCGCCGCAGCGCTGCCCGCAGCAACTTCGCCGAGCGCGCCGGGGGCAGCGGCGGGAGCGGCGCGGGGCAGAGCCGGGCAGGGCACAGCCGGGCAGGGCGGCGCACAGAGAGCCGGGCATGCCGGCGGCGGCGGGCGATGGGCTCCTGGGCGAGCCGGCGGCCGTGGCGGCGGGCGGGGAGGCGCGGCGGGCGGCGGCGGACGGCGGCTCCTTCCTGGCCGCCTGGCTCAGCGCCGCCGCGCCCCGGGAGCGGCTCCGCGACTTCCAGCACACCAAGAGGGTCGGCAACTACCTGATCGGCAGGAAGCTGGGAGAGGGATCCTTCGCCAAGGTCCGCGAGGGGCTGCATGTGCTCACCGGAGAGAAGGTACCGCGCCCGCCGGGAGAGCCCCGGGGGCAAAACGGGGGGAAACGGGGGGAAAGCGGGGGGGGCTGGCTGGGGAGCGCGCTGTGCTGATCCCTGGGCCGGGAGGATGAGCCCCCCGGAGGACGGAGGAGCCCCTTCGGAGGTGGAGGAGCTCCCCGGGAGGATGGAGGAGCCCCCCGGGAGGGTGGAGGAACCCCCCGGGAGGATGGAGGAGCTCCCCGGGAGGATGGAGGAGCTCTCCGGGAGGATGGAGGAGTCCCTGAGGAGAGTGGAGGAGCCCCTCAGGAGGATGGAGGAGCCCCCTCGGAGCCGTCCCCAACTTCCCGCGGCTGCTCCGGGCGCTCCCCCCCGCGCCCGCCGAGCTTTCCGCGGCTGCAGTCTCGCCTTCCTCTTGCACTACTTCAGCTGCCTTGACCTGTCTTTTCTTCCTTTCATTTTAAATGTTCTTTTCATCTTCCCCGCGCTTGTGTGGTCACTGTTTCTGGTGCGACAAGCGGGGTTTTTGGTGAGGCTTGTGTTGCCGGGGAGCCGTCCCTGCGTGCAGTCCGGTCGCGACATATCGCGCGTGGGTACACACGGGGACTTGTGGCGCACCTGGCGATGGGAGATGCTGCGGGAGGGGGCACAGTCCGGCCGGCTCAAGTTGTCGGTGCAAGGCACGGCTGATGTCTTTGCTGGCGGAGATGCTCCCCGGATGGTTCTTTCCCGGGGTGCTGCTTGGTAAAGTCCGTGCAGGGTCTCTGCTCTTTGGTTTTTATCCAGAGCTCTTCGGCGGAGGCTCTCACCCATCAGTTAGGACCGGTCACAGCGTTATCAAGAGCTGGGGGCTTGGCTGAGCAGTAAATCGAGTAAGGACGAGCCCCCCAGAGCCCCCGCTGAAGAGTTGCGCTGCTCTTGTTTATCCACGCAACTTCTGAGTGCTGCGAGGAGCGGCTGGGGGAGCTGGGGTTGTTTATCCTGGAGAAAAGGAGGCTCAGGGGGGACCCTGTGGCTCTGCACAACTCCCTGACAGGAGGGGACAGCCGGGGAGTCGGGCTGTGCTCCCAGGGAACAGGGACAGGAGGAGAGGGAACAGCCTCAGGCTGGACATCAGCAGGAATTTCTCCACGGAAAGGATGCTCAGGGATTGGAAGTGCCCAGGGAGGTTTGGAGTGCCCATCCCTGGAGGTGTCCAAGGAGGGAGTGGAGGTGACACTCTGGGCTGGGGACAAGGTGGGCAGCGGGCACAGCTGGGACTCGGTGATCTCTGAGGTCCTTCCAGCCTCAATGACTCTGGGATTCTGTGAGCTGTCGGAGCTCTGTCTCCCTGACAGAGGGTCCCTCCCCGCAGCAGGACGCTGGGCTGCTGCTGAAGCCTCCCCGGAGCAGCGGGGCTGTGTGCGCCGTAATTCCCTCCGGCTCCGGCAGCGCTGCGAACGTGCCGCTGGTGCTGATGGCATTCTTGCACTCTCGGGTACTTATTTCCTCATTCCAGTAAATTTGTCACGGAGCGAAATGTAATACCGGGCTCTGAGAATCTCATCATGTGAAAAGTGACAACGTTTGTGAATATTATCGTATGGGAATGCAAAAATAATAAATAAATGTTGCTCTCCTCTGTTACCAAGCGTGTGCTTCTCCTTGGTAACAGAAACATCCAATGATCCTGCAGTTGATAAAAGGCACATGCACACACACGTCCTCCCCACCTCCACATTTTGGGTTTGCTACATTTATCTCAGTCTGCTAAGAGGGGAAAAAAATAAAAAAGGCCCACCACACACCCCTCTGTCTCAGCTCCCAGGTCTGCTGCTTGATTCGGGTTTTTTCCTCCCTCGGTGCCTCGAATAAAGCACACTGTGACAAAGTGACAAGGAGAAGCTGAGCAAGTCACTCTTCCTTCCTGCTGTGTCCAGGGTGATCTCCGAGCTCTGTCTGAGCTGACGCTGTGCTGTGGCACTCGCTGGCAGTGGCTGGAGGATTGGTCACATACTTTCAAATTGACTAACCAAATGTCCACCTTCCCAGAAATCCACCTCTTTAACCCCAGCTATCTGTGGATAAGCAGTTAATGGCTGGGAGATAAGAGTTATTAATGATTTGCTGCAGGTGAGGTTTGAAGTTCCTCCCTCTCCTCCGAGGGGTGAATGTTTTCCATCCCCCTTGTGAGGATTTCCCCCCAGGTCGGAGCTGATGGACACTGGACTCTCCTGGGCAGTTCCTGGGAAGGTCACTCCATGAGGGCCTGATGCTCTCCCCACTTCCATGGCCCGAGGAGGATTTTTGTCTGTAAAGCTGCTGTGGAGCCGAGGGCATTGCCTAAATTTAATAAAATGGAGAGTGTAGAGCAGAGTCTTCCTCGTGCTGTTCTGGCACAGCCCGGGCCCTTACGGTCACTGAAATGTCAGACTTCACTGCGGGGGCCCAAACAGGTTTTGATTTGCAGCAGACTTTAGCAACTCCGGAGGAGTTAATGTGCCTTATTGTCTCAGAAAATGGTGTGTTTGGGAATGAAATCCGTGGATTAATGAGCCCCCAGCCAGGCTGGGATCCATGGCCCTGACACAAGGCATTGTGCACAGTCGAGGCGATGCCAGGCAGCTGCCAAAAATCTGCCATGACCTCACCCTGACATTACTGGGAGCTGGAAAGGTCTTCAGGAGGATGGGATGGCACAATCTGGGGGCAGACACTGCCTCCTTCAGCAGGGCAGCTGCTGGATGCTGCACTGGGGGTGCCCTGTGTGCGATGGGGCTCGGCAGCTCCTACGGGAGGGTGAGCTGAGGTGAGATTTTTAAACCTTCCCTACCCAGGTTTTTATCCTTTCACCCACGTCTCTCACGGTGCTGCCTGTGCTGCCATAGTGCCAGGCATGTTATTATTTCCTGGGCTTGAAAAGCCCTTGGTGGGGCCTGATGCAATTAAGTGAATTTAGCTGAGCGCAGGAGAATGTTGAACAGATTATTCTTTCCGTGGCTTTTGAATGAAATATCACAGCCTGTAATCTGACATTTTGGGGTAAAGGGCTGATTTGTCAGCTCAACTCTTTATTGCTAATCCTAAGGAAACGTAGCTCCTCTGTGAAGAGCAAGCCAATGTCGCTTTAAATTGTGGCTCTGGAGCCCTGCTGAGTGAGCTGGATTTGGGTGGCTTTGGGAGCCTGTGCACAACAAACTCTTGGGTTGTTCCAAGCCAGTCACTGGGTGATGGGGATCAGGCAAAGGAGATCTTTATAAAGAGAGATGTTTTTATAAAAAGAGGTATGTTTTAATAAAAAGACTCATTTTTTGCATTCTTGGGGAGATGAGAGTACATTGCCATCACTGCTGGGGTGATTTGAGGCTCTGTTATCACACTCCCTGTTATCTATTCTGTTATCTGCTGCAGACCCCAGTGCAATGTCCCAATAACTCTGTACAGCGTTGTGGAGTGACACTGACAATATACTGAGCCAAAGTTCCTGTAAACAAACCTGATCCAAGATTATATTTAACTGCTTTTCGGTGGAATCTTTGGCACTACAAAAAAAAAAAGTCACCGAGGCAAATTGACTCATTTGATTTCTCATCCACGGAAAACTTTGTTTATAATATTCTTCAGTGCTATTGTTGAGCTAGAACAAGGTACATTTTTAGTTACACTTAGTCAAGAGGCATTCTGCAACAGTGGGAAGCAGTGGCTAAAAATACAGTTTACCAGTTCTTCTATGGAGGCAAAGCAATTCATATTATAAGTGGCCTTTACACAGAGGAGTTCACGTTCAGAATGCATTTCCTTATTAAAGAGGTAGAGAAAAAATAAAAAGAAAGGGCATATTTGAGCCCCCACCCCCGGAGGTGCAGGGGTGGGTGGGCAGAGCAGCCTCCCTGCAGAGACCTGGAAATGCCTTTTAGTGCCACAGAGTTAATTTTGCCATGAGTAAATTCGCCTTTCCCTGCGTGTTTCACCACAAGTTTCAGGGAATGGAGACCTGGTGGCTTTTGGGGATGTTGGCAGGTGAGGATCTCCCCTGTTGATGCCCTGGGTGACAGTTCCCCCCCTTGGTGACATCTCTGCTCCTCACTGTGAAATTCAGCACTAGGGGGGACTGTCAGCCTCATCTGTATTCCAAACTCCAGAGTTTCCCAAGCAGTAGCACTGGCTTAAAACCTGGGAAATTGGGTACATACCCATGTACAGTTCTAGGATCTTTACCCTTTCTGAGTTTTGGGGGCCTTGAGGGCCCATCCTGCCAACCAAATGGGTCAGGAAGTTGCCTCACCATGGACAAAAGTTGAGTTTCTAAAGTGTTTGCAGGTCTTTTAGTTCAACCTTTTCCTTTTTCCTCCATCCCAGGTATTGGAGGTAAAACTGTGAGACCTTCATGGTTTTCAGGGCATCAGAGGGTAAAGCTGCAGGATTTTAATTTGAAATTTGATCTGGTTTTTTTTTTCTTCCTGCAGTGATACTTGTATGTCAGTTTCCTGGATGCGTTTGCTCTCTCACTTATGTTTAGTTAGTAATTTTATCTTTACCTGTTTCTCAGCATATTTTCAAATGTTATCTCTGTGTAAAAAGTTTTTTTCAAAGCTTCTTTGGAAAAGAATCCACGGGGTGGCTTTTTCCCAGGATGCTGTTCCCCTTTATTAAACAGCTGCCAACTGTTGCACCTGGCTGATGTGCCACTCTTAATCACATGCACTGAGGAAACAAAACCAAACCAGGGTGTTTCTGCAGCCTGCATTTTGACATTTTCTTACTTCTAGGTGTTTGCTTTCGCAGCTTTTCTTTTCACAGGGGTTTGTGTGTGTGCGTGCAGATCCAGAATTGGTGCTGAAGCACACTCCTGTTTAGTGCAGCCCTCCAGGAGATGCTTTGCAGAGCAGCGTTGTGGTTGCAGTGGCAGCACTGAGGACTTGGCAGGGAGCAGGACCAGGCTGCTGTGTCGGTGTGGTGTTCCCTCAGAGGTGTTATGGAGCTTGCAAGGCTTTGAGCAGAAGGCAGAGTGGAGCCAGACTGCTGATGTGCTCCCAGCTGCTCAGTCTGGTTCACCTGGACGATAACCAGGTGAAAACTGGACATAAAGCCATGCTCTTCCCTCTCTCCTGTGTTGCACAGTGAGCAGGAACGTGCTCGGATAGGCCAGGAGCTTGTTCATTAATGCCCAGTCTGAATTCCAGAAAGATTGACTTAATGTTTTCCGGCTCTAGCTTGCAACTTGTTCTGCAATGAGCTGAATTGATGCACATGTGGCAGTTCCTTATCCTCTTGAGATAATCTGCTTTCAAGTTTGCATTCAGCACTTTTAAGGATGCCTCATGTCAGCAATGTGCTGCTTTTCCTGCAGACTGGGATCCTTTCAGTGGCAGATGCAGGATGGAGAGGAGCCGAGCCTTGTGGGTTGAATTGACACCAGGTGACGCTCACATCTGGATCCGAGTATTTGTTCCTGCAAGTTTTGTAGTTTTAACTTGTTTAATGACATGTAGAGCTGTATGCCCATTTCCAAAGGCATGTGTTACCTATCAGTGTCCTGGCAGTTAGAGCACACCTTGTTTCCTGCATTGTGCAGTGTCTCCTGTGACACCGGTGAGCTGCAGGATGCTGCTGCAGCTCCCTGCATGTCAGCAGAGGCAGCGTCTTTGCCCCTCTGCCCTGAGGAGCAGGGGAAGGGGAGGTTATTAACGAGCAGCACATGCTCCTCACAAGGATGTAACCCTGGCAGGCAGTGGTGACAAAGCTCGTGGTGGCTGAGCTGTGACAGTCTGCCTGAACCCCGAGCTGTGGTGCTGTCTGCACAGCAGCACGGAAATGAGCTGAGGGGTTACAGCTGACTGTGCTGTTCCTCAAGGTTATGGAGGGGCAGCAAAGCTGTCCAAAGCCAGTAACTGGGGAGATGGCAGCCAGGAGATGAATTAGGGGGATTGCAGAGTTGGTGCTCACCTGGCAGTGTGGGATGCCAGGGCAAACTGGCTGGACTCAGGCCATGCTGGTGCTGGTCTGCCTGCCCCACTTTGGCTCCTTCACCTCCAGACTGGCTGAGCTGTTATCTTCAGATGAACTGAAGAGCAGAAAGCCCAAACCTCCCTCTTCCATGGCTCAGTGAGAGTGCCCATGCTGTGTTCCCCTGAGGGGATGTCTGGTGGCTGATCTCCTGCAGGGGATGAGCTCAGTGGTGAGAGTGGTTTTGGTGGGCTGGAGGTTGTGCTGATGAGGAGAGCTGGGCTGGCTTTGCTGCTCTGGGGCCCACCTAGGACAGAGGCAGCCCTTGGTGAGCTCCGTGCACCCCTGCCACACCTGAGTGCTGATCTGTGCCCTGGCAGTGCTGGCAGAGAGCAGGGTCAAACCTCATCCTCGTGGGAAGGGCCTGGAAGGAGTCACCACGGTTCCCCAGGGAAACCACCTGGGAAAAATTAACAAAAGCTGCTGCTGCACTGAGCAAAGTCTCCTTTTCCGTCAGTGTTTGCTCTGCCCTGGCCCTGAGCTCTGGGTTCAACACCTTTGGTGCTACACCCATGGTGCTTCTCATTTGCCATGTGAGATCAGAGGCACGGTGAGGAAAACCATTGCAACAAAGAGAACTAAAAAAAGCCAAGTTATATAAAATAAAGTTCCTTTGCTCTCTGTCTGTTGTGGAAGATTGTCATGGAAACATTTTTTTTCGGAGAATAAATTCGTTTTCTGTGAATAATGTCCACAGAGCTGCGGGAGAGAGGGTATTATTTATATCTAAAATCTTTATTGGAGACACCTTTTTCCTGGCTCCTGACAGTTGTAAATGTTTTATCTGCCGTGTTTTAAATCACTACAAAGGAGGGTATTACCTGGGCCCCATGAGCTGTGAGGGGGGCTGTTGGTTTTTCCCTTCCCTAAAGCCAGAGAGCTGTATTGGTATTAAATCAGGGGCACTTAGCCTTCCATAACTCCAGTTGTGCATGAGATGGGCTAAAATGTGAAACAGGGGCTGCTTAATGGGAAACATATCCCACAGGCAGGACGATGGGAAGCCGTGGTGGCTGCTGGGTTTCTCCAGCAGGGATGGGTGCTGGAGCAATGCCATTGGTATCACTGCTCTGTCTCTGCTTCCCCCAATGTCATTGGGATCACTGCTCTGCCTCTGCTTCCCCCAATGCCATTGGGATCACTGCTCTGCCTCTGCTTCCCCCAATGCCATTGGGATCACTGCTCTGCCTCTGCTTCCCCCAATGTCATTGGGATCACTGCTCTGCCTCTGCTTCCCCCAATGTCATTGGTATCACTGCTCTGCCTCTGCTTCCCCCAATGCCATTGGGATCACTGCTCTGCCTCTGCTTGCCCCAATGTCACTGGGATCACTGTTCTGCCTCTGCTTGCCCCAATGTCATTGGGATCACTGCTCTGCCTCTGCTTGCCCCAATGCCATTGGGATCACTGCTCTGCCTCTGTTTCCCCCAATGTCATTGGGATCACTGCTCTGCCTCTGCTTGCCCCAGTGTCACTGGGATCACTGCTCTGCCTCTGCTTCCCCCAGTGCCATTGGTATCACTGCTCTGCCTCTGCTTCCCCCAATGTCATTGGTATCACTGCTCTGCCTCTGCTTCCCCACGCGTAACCGGAGCCCTCCATCCCTCTCCTGCCACAGGGGAGCCTCTCAGCCGCAGTTAGGAGGGCGAGTTGTGGCTTGTTTTCCACAAGGAAAGTCTTCCCTGATAGCTGCTCATGCCTTGAGTTCAGAGTTTTCCCCCCAGCGTTTTGGCAGGCCAGTCTTACCTTAGGGACGGGGCTCAAGAAGCCCTTTTGTGATGAGCAGGGAGATTTTGGAGAGCCGTGCTTGCATTTTGACAATGGCAAGGCGAGCCCATCTGGCCCAGGCTCTCAGAGACAGCCTTGTTCCTTCAGGAAATGTCTCAGGCCCAGAGGCTGCCTTTGACAAGCTCTGTAAGGATTTCTTTTGGAACCTTTTAGTGCATCCTCGTGGATGTCTGTGCCTGGCTTTCTGCCACCACTACTTTCATCAGTCTCTGTGTAATCTCTCTTGACTTGTGTGGATATCCTTGGAGGCCGGGGAGGTAAAAATGTGCTGCTCTCCCTCACTGCTGCCCCATTAATTAGCTGACCAGGGAACACTGAGGGGTGGCTGGGATTGATTTCTTTCTGCCAAAGGCAAGACAGATCCCCACCGTGACCCACTCAAGATAAGCCATAAACCAAGTTCCTTCCCATGGATGAGGCTGTTCTGTGTTCCTGCTTCCCAGGCGGTCTCTGACCCTGGGGCATCTGTGCCTGGTACAAATTCTGCTGCTTTGGACGTGCAGAACCAAGGAAAAATCAGTTTTGTGGGGGTTTCTTTTCAGAGTGGCATTGTCTCACCCCACCTGCCTCCAAACCATGTCCTGCTGGTCCCTGAGCTGCAAAAGTCTGGCTGTCCCAGGTGCCAGGGATGCTGCCAGGTCAGGATGTGTCTGTCTGTCCCTGTTTGAACAGGGAGTGACGCAGAAGATGCGAGGCAAAGGGCAGCTGCCTCTATGGAAACAGCAGAGCAGAGGTCTGGGGAAGGATAATCACAGGTGCCTGTGGAACACAGCACCGAGTTCTCCATAAATACAATGTGAGGTAACAGACGTGTTGGAGAGAATAGCCTGAGTTTGCCCAATTTACCTTTTGGGATGTTCATTTGAATTTTATTAAAGAGCTTTCTCTTATCAGAAATCTTGCCCTCGTGTAGGTGCTTGCAGAAAATCATTGAGTCAGTGCTTAGCATTCTCTTAATTAAATATTTTGGGCTTCAATCAGTTACTATGACAAACAGTTCTTGGACCCCTCAGACTGTTCTGAAGCTCTTTTCAGAACTCCTTCCAAAACTTCAATATAATTTTTTAATTACTGGCACCAGGACTGGATACAGCAATCTAATAATAGTCCCCAGTGCCTTGGACAGGTGTAATTAATAGCTTTTTTTACTTTACCAAATACATCCTGCTTATGCTTTTAGGGATTATGTTTTAAGTTGGCTGTGGCATCAAGAGGCCTTATGATAATTTGCTTATCTAAAGTCCTCCTAAATACCTTTCTACACTGATGTAGGATATATCTATATTATCAGTAAAAAAATTCCATAAAAAATCTGAGAGATTCCTTTCCTAAAAAACTAACAGAAACCTATGTTTAAATTATAAAAATAACAAGCAATCACAAGTTTTATCTCTTTATGTTGTTAGTAAGAAAGTAAACACTTTAAAAAAAAGTTTTAAAAGTTTCATTTTAATTCTCATTTTCTTCTTTTAGCGTGTATTAATAAATCTATCTTTATGCTCTTTAAGTTTAAAGCTACTTACTTCTCCCAATTAAAAAACCCACTCAAGCCACTACACTAAATTTAGTAAACAAAATTCAGCAAACATAAAACCACTACAGTGCTGTCATGTTTGGGCTGTAGGGAATGGGTAGGATGTTGTTTCTATCCCCTGGCAATCGGATTCTTTGCCTTCAGGCTAGCAGGAATCCAAAGTACATGAGTGAATGTACTCGGGGCTCCTTTCTTGTCTGGAAGAGTTTCTGTTTCTTCAGGGGCTGATTTCAAGCTTTGCTGGCTGTGTCTAGGCTGCCAGCAGAGCCAGTGGCCTCCTGCCTGCTGAGACATTTATCCTGGACTCGTCTGCAGCAGCTGGGTTTGTGGATTGCTACACCCCAAACTCTTGGCTTACTCCTCAGACTCAGAAGAAAAGAAAATACTTCGGCAGCAGTGACTCCTCCCTACCTTTTCTGATTGCTGATTTTACTGTAATTAGAGCAAATGCTGAAATATCCTTTCCTTTAGTGCTTTATTTCTTAAGGTGCTGGAATTTGCTGTATAAAAACCCGCATTCCTTTACTGCACTGTAAAATTTGCTAAGCTGTAAAAGTTAGAGAAAAGAATAAATTCTACCCAGAGAATGAAATTGGCATTTTCTAGTCCTTGGGTTTGGTTGTGATGAACAACTTGTTCTGTGCCTGCCTGGGTGATTGCCCAAAATGAGATGCCCTCAAAGGGTTGATTTTAGGACTGCACTGACAATTGTGCAGCCCTCAGAGTTAGGTCTGTTTAATATGATTTGAATTGGCCACCCAAAATCACCAGCTGGTTTTGAAAAGGGAGCTCAGATTTTTGTGGTGAGAACAGTGGTAAATACAAAGCAAGCTGCAAGTGAAGCCAGACAGCTATCGCTGGAAAAAAGAGAGGAAAGAAACTGAATTTATTGCTGCCTTGGGCACAGCAAAAAGAAAAAAGCTGGAGATGGACTCGCAGTACCAATGGCTGCAAAATATCTCCATGGTCTGGCTCTTTGTCTCATTCTCCTGGCTAAGCCTAAACTCGACAGAAAAAATTTGTGACTTGGGTGCAGAAGTCCAAGTCTCAGGGTTTCTCTCTGCCTGTGCCCGAGCTGCAGCTCTGAACTGCATTGGCACGGTCAGGATCCTCCAGGATGGTGCTGCTGCCTGGCTTGGCACCATGGCAGGCAGGTCTGCCAGAAGTAAACTCTGTGGGGGAAAAACAAAGAGAAAAAAAGAGGAAAAAGGCAGGGGGTTGTCCCTCCAACAATGAACTAGACCCTCTGATAGTTGAAGTTGCTTCTCTTGTGCTCTGTTGGTCTCCTGGCCAAATCCCACAGTTCTTGCTGGATCCTTTTTCAAACCAGTTTCCTCTCCATTCAGCCGAAGCTCCCTTTGGCAGCAGCCAGCAGGAACTGCCTCCCTCTTAGACTGGGAATTCGCAGAAGGAAACAATCCAAGTGGTTGGGTATGTGGGGAGAGCTCTTTAAGAGTCCTCAAAATGTCACACCCTGATTCTGCGAGGTCACATGCCATCCCTTGTTCTCTTCAAAGTTAAACATGTTTGAACATTATTTGCCATTATTGGGAGTGTTCCTGTAGCTGTTACTGCAGGCATCTGGGGTGGGCAGTGCTCAGGACCTGCTGGCTGTGGCTCCTGGGAGGCAGCCCCACTGCAGAGCACCCAGGCCCTGAGCTGAACTGACCTCTGGGCCAGCGAATGTCCACAGAGGCACAACTTCCTCAGCTGGGCTTCCTCCAAGGGTCGCTGGCAGGGGTTCAAATAGCTGGCAGAAGGGATGAGGATGACTTGGAGTTCTGCTCCTGGAGGTTCCTCCTGCCTGGAGCAGCAGAACCCTGTGGGGTTGCTGGCAGGTCTGGGAAGCCCCCACAGCAGCTGGTGTCTCCTGCATGGACACAGGGGTGGGGGCATTCCTGGGATGAGTGTGACCCCCTTCCCTGCTCCATGGCAATTCCATACTCCTTACAGGGGGGATGCAAAATGTGTCTTCTCTGGCTCCCAGCTTTCTCCAGGCAGCGTTTGGTCCTTTAAACTGCTTCTTCTCAGGTTTATTTTTTTTTCCCTGGGGGCCTTGCTGCGACTGTTTCTGTGCAGTTTGGTGCCAGTCAGCTTCGCCTTCCCCCGCCTCTCTCTCCCTCCCTGAGCTTCACAAGCCCTCCAGAACAGAGCAGGAGCTGGCAGCAGGCCCCCGTGCCCGTGTGTGTGGGACACGTGCCGCTGTTTGGGTGAGGACACGTGCCCGTGCTGGGGTTCCAGCCCTGCTCCTGCACCCTCTCCTCCAGGAGAGCAGAGCTGCTGGCCCTGCCCTCACCTGCGCCGCTGGAGCCCAGCCTGGAGGATTTCAGATGGAGAGCAGCAGCGATTGCTCATATGATGTGTCACACCAGAACCTTCAGGAAAGTAATTCATTCCAGCAGTGTAATTCTGGGACTCGGGAACCAAAAATATGGGCTATTACTCATCTTTGTATCTCACAACACAGAATAACCTGAACCATTTATCTATTTACACAGCACAGGTTTAGCCAAAAGCAGAATGTCAAGAGCCACTGTTGCTACATATTGAGTGCAATTACTTGCTTTATTTATTTTTTTTTTAATTTCTGTGCCAGTGTTGGCCAGGAACTCGAGTCAGGAGATAGGCACGATGCAGAAACAAAGAGCCCCTACTTGAAGCTTGGGAGAGCAAAGCTGAGTAATTGGCATGTCTTGAGTAGGCAGTGAAAGCTCGAATGTGTTTGTTTGATGATTACCCAACATCTCCAGTATTTTCTCCACCACCGAATGCTTTCTCCTTCTGCATGAATGAAATTTCCAGGTGCCTGCACACACATCTACACTGCACAGGAGGCTCTGTGTGTTAAGTGTGTCTGGGCACATTTGGTCTTCGCTTGCCTCGGTCTACCTCTGGATGAACTCAAAACCGGGGATATTTAGCTAAGCCCTGGGGCAAATGCATGCAGAGTTTGATCCCTAGAACAGGGTATTGCTGGAACAAATCTGCTGTTTCCACCTTGGAGGATCTCCTGGACCTGATGGAAGGGGTCTTGAAGGGGGAAAGGTCGCTCAAAGCTGGGGTGAATCCCAAAGCTGCCTTGCTTGTCTGCTGGGATTGGTGGGGTGCCTGACAAGGGACTTGTCAAAATTAAGAGAAAAGTCTGTCCTTAAGGCACAGAGTTCTTGGTGATAGTGGAAAAGTCCTCAAGTTCTCCACATGGTTGGTTCAGTCTTCTGGGTTCAGGGGGTTGCTCCACCTCCACGGCTGAGCTCAGGCTGGGCAGCACATATGGACATGTATAATGTGCTTTTTTTCTGTCAGTGAATGAGGGGTGACTTACCAACATGAATAATAGATTGCTGCTTCATACTGTTACCACTCCATGTTTTGTGCCTTGCAGCTGTGATAAATAGCAGCTTTTAATTTATTCTTTTTTTAACTTTCACAGAGATTGTGTTGTGCTGCCAACGTACAGTGTGGTATCTCATGTTTCTGTAACCTGTGAGTTTGTTTGTCCTCACCAGAGTAACTCCTGGGGTTTGCTGTCTAAATACTCCATGCAAGCCTCTGTGCTCAGTTCCATCTCATTAGATGAAAGAATGTACTAATTTAAGTCCGTTTCCTTGGTGAATCACCTGAGGCTTTCAGAAATGGTGAAATTAAGCTCTGATTTACCTGTTGTTTTATCTGATGACTAAATGATGTCTCTTTAATGTGAGCAGTCAGGAATGTAGCTGGCAGGTGTTTGTGGTCCTGATGCTGCACTGAGTTCACCCAGGCAGCTCTCGTGTGTGGTGTTCAGCCTTATCTTTCTATCAGGGCTGTGTCATCAGCGTGATCTTTCCATAGCAGGAGCACATCCAGCCAATAACACACTCAGCAATATTGGCTCCTGCCTCTTGGCACACACTAGGAAGCCGCAATTCCTGCAGTTTTACCCTTCAATTCCAAGGCATTTGTGTCAAAGGGGAGGTGCAGATGACCGGGAAACCTGAACATTTCCAGGGATGGGGCAGCCACCCTGAGCCAGGGCCTCAGCACCCTCACAGCCAGGAATTCCTTCCCAATATCCCATCTAACCCTGCCCTCCAGCAGTTTGAAGCCATTCCCCTTGCCCTGTCCCTCCAAGCCCTTGTCCCAAGTCCCTCTCCATCTCCCAGGAGAGAGAAAAAGCAGAAAAAATAAATGTGCCAGGAGAGTGGTACCAAAATGGTTTTGTTTTTCATGGTATGTTTTAATGCAAATCATGCAAAGCCAGCACTTGACTGTAGTTGAAGAAAACTGTAATGAAAGGATACGATCTCTAGTTGTGCATTCAAAGCCAGGAGAAGCCAAAAACGACACTTAAAAGTTGTAAACAGCAGCCTGGAGGCTTTCTGAGTAAGCAGCTGCAATGAATGCCCAGCGTTAGGCGTGTCAAGTGTTTGTGGGTGGTTGGTGGGATTGTCTCCTCTCCTTTGTTACCGATTTCCTTGCAGTAATTTTTGAATGTCGTCGTACAAGGAAATAAAGGATGGACTAATAAAGGATGGACGAGTCAGTGGGGTTGGAAGGACAGCTCTGTCTCTGCCCTGTGCAGCTGTGCCTGAAGCCACGGTGTGACAGCTGAGAGCGACATCCTCTTGACTTCTGGTTTTCTTGATGCTTGTTTATACAGGGCTAGGAGCAGCAAATCATCGATGTGACAGCTAACAACCCCCTCTCCTGTCCTCTCTTAGGTGGCAGTGAAAGTAATTGACAAGAAGAGGGCCAAAAAGGACACCTATGTCACCAAGAACCTGCGGCGGGAAGGGCAGATCCAGCAGATGATCCGCCACCCCAACATTGCCCAGCTGCTGGATATACTGGAAACGGAGAACAGCTACTACCTGGTCATGGAGCTGTGCCCTGGGGGCAACTTGATGCACAAGATCTACGAGAAGAAAAGGCTGGAGGAGCACGAAGCCCGCAAATACATCCGGCAGCTCATCCTGGCAGTGGAGCACCTCCACCGGGCAGGAGTCGTGCACAGGTAATCTGGGTGCTGAAGTTTGCATCAGCTCCTCTAAGTGGAGTTTGTTTGTATTGTGAGGAGGTTTCCTTGTGAAAACGTGTTCCTGAGAGCTGGCTGGCTGCTCTTGGTGGTGGTGTTTGGATGCTCTGATCTTGGGCTGTACCTGCAGGAAGCACTCGAGCAGCTTCAGGTGAGCACACAGGAGCTGTGCTGGCTCCAGGGCCGGGAGCTGGACTCTGTGATCCTCATGGATCCCTTCCAGCTCGGGGTGTTCTGTGGTTCTGTGTCAGTAAAGATAAGGTACAGCCCCAAAGCAGGGCCCTTTCACTGCCAGCACTGTTCTGCCTCTCCAAAGCTCTGCACCAGCGTGAGCCAGTGAATCATTTAATTTTGCTTTTCTTTGAGAAGGTGCCTCTTGTTCCACTGGTGGCAGTACAACAGCGTGAGGGGATGAGCTGGTTTTCCCAAAGCCTGGCAGTTCCAGGGCTGGGACAAAGCCTCAGTGAGACCACTGAAATCCCAGGCTTCTGCTTCCCTGCTCTTTGCATTGTTGCATCACCTCGGCAGGGATGGAGAGAGCCAGAGCTGCTGCAGTGCATCGCCTTGTTCTTCACAGAATCACAGGATATGCTGAGCTGGAAGTACCCGCAGGGATCATCCAGCCCAACTCCTGGCCCTGTGCAGGACACCCCAAAAATCCCACCCTGTGTCTGGGAGCATTTCCCAACCACTCCTTGAACTCTGTGTGTGAGCAGGATGCTGTGAGCAGGCACGAGGATGCTGTGGAGTTAGGAGTTCACCTGGGCTCCAGGGGGAACAGGACAAGCTCAGCAGAGAGAAGGCTGATGAATAAAAAGCAGCTGCCTCTGCCTGAAGCCCCTGAGCAGCAAGTGGGAGAGGCTGGTAGGGTGCAGGAGATGTCACACGGGACTGCCTGTCCCTGTCCCTTTCTCCCCTTCCGTGCTCTCAGCTGCTGTGGAGACAGGAGGACGGTGGGCTGGCTGGACCTATGGAGCCAGCATCTCCCCTCTCCTGTTCCTCGGTGTATTTATAGGGTGCTGTGCTCAGAAGGAGGCTCTGCTTTCTAAATTTGGGCCAGCTGGTGTTAAGTCTGGACTCCCACACAGTTCCCATCTGATGCTGAGCAAGTTGTGTAGGCCCCATCCTCTTGGGTTCTGTGGGCACGCCGCAGGAGCCAGACATCTGAATGCTTTTGAGGAGCTGGCTCTGCCTCTCCTGGGCTCCACTGGCTGTGCAGGAGGCGGGGAGCTGCCCACAGGCAGCTCCTCCAGCTGTGCCCAGCTGTGTGCTGAGCTGCCCACCACTGTGCAGCGTGGGTGAAACTCCATGTGCTCTGAAAGCTGCTTTTATTTTATTTTTTTGTCTTGGGTCTCTGTGTGTTCCCTGGGATGCATTAGGGGTAACTGCTGTGTGCACAGGCCACCTCTGGGCTTACCTCGAGCTACATTTCAGGTACCAGGTTCTCTATCAGCCTCAAACCTGCTGATCTCTTTAAATTATTAACCCCACAGTTTGAGGCAGGGACAAGGAAGGAGTTTGCTTACTGCTTTCAGGGATCAGTTGATACCCAATGTTTAGAGAGAGAGAGAGATAAAGGAAATAAATCAAGTTCCTGAGATGGGCAGAGGAAAACAAGGCAGGAAGAGATGAACATGTTTAGCTTTTAACAGCAGGATTGGGTCAGCAGCAGCAGCAGTTCCTCTCCCTGAGAAATTTACCTTCTGCACAGTGGCCAAGGCACTTACAGGGGGCTGGCAGGCTTGGCTTTGATTCTGTTCTTTTTCAGAGAGGACTCAAAGCCACGTTTTGTACAAAAATAGCTTGTTCCCTGAGCACAGGCTGGAATCAACAGGCTGGTGTGGTGACAAGGAGGCAAGGCTTTGGGCCCAGGGAGAAGCCTGAGTTTTTGTGTGGATCTTGAGTTTCTGTGTGGATCTTGAGTTTCTGTGTGGATGCTGAGTTTCTGTGTGGATGCTGAGTTTCTGTGTGGATCCTGAGTTTCTGTGTGGATGCAGAGTTTCTGTGTGGATGCTGAGTTTCTGTGTGGATGCAGAGTTTCTGTGTGGATGCTGAGTTTCTGTGTGGATGCTGAGTTTCTGTGTGGATGCTGAGTTTCTGTGTGGATGCTGAGTTTCTGTGTGGATGCAGAGTTTCTGTGTGGATGCTGAGTTTCTGTGTGGATGCTGAGTTCCTGTGTGGATGCTGAGTTTCTGTGTGGATGCTGAGTTTCTCTGTGGATGCTGAGTTTCTGTGTGGATGCTGAGTTTCTGTGTGGATGCTGAGTTTCTGTGTGGATCCTGAGTTTCTGTGTGGATCCTGAGTTTCTGTGTGCATCCTGTGCCCTGAGAACAGTGTGACAGTGCTGGGCTTCCTCTGGCAGCTGAGCTCTGTCTGTCTGTGGTGTTGAATTATCCCTGCCCCACAGGCAGCCTCCTCCACCCACCCTGTTTCTCAGATCCCTGAGCTGCTTCTTGGGAGGCTTCCACACAGTGAATGAGCAGGTCTAAGTCTGCCTGAACTGGTAAAACTGGACAGAATCACAGGCAGCAAATCTGCAAGTGTTTTCTCTGGTTTATCCCTTCTGCAAGCAAGGAGTGTAGAGCAGTGTAGGGATGCAGGAAAAGCCCTGGTGGTGGGATCTGGATTTAATCTCCTGCCTCTCTCTGAGCAAGTGAAGGAGAAAAATTAACAATTACCTCAGGAGTTGTCCTTCAGCATCTCGGGCCTCTGACTGTGGCAGCTCTAAAAACAGGCTATTCAATCAGCTACTGAGGGAGGGGAAAAAATAGTGCAGGAGTCTGATTCATTCTCTGCCTGGCTGCAGTGGCAATGTTCTGTTGTTGTTGTTATTTTTAAAGCAGGTAAAAATACCCAGCACTTCCATGTGCGTGGTGGTCCGGGGGCGTCGGAGTTTGCCACGTGGGGAACAAACTGCAGCATCCATCCCCAGGCAGAAAAGGGGCTGCAGTTTGTCCCTCCAAATGCTCCCCATGGAATGGGGCAGGGCCCTGGAAGGCTTTTGTTGGTTATTTTATTGCAAACAAACAAAAAAATCACGGGTTTTTGTCTGCATTATTTGGGGAATGATGTAGAGATGGCTTACCCTGTTCCACTTGGGATGAAAAAGCCCAGATGGAATAAGTTGCATGAAATTTGCTTATGTTATTTGATGAGTATTGCTCAGAAAGCTGCATGGCTTACAGTCCAGGCTTGGCATAGCAGAAAAGCACTCAAATCACTGGTCTTTGGGCAAAAGCAGGCACCCAGAATTCAGTGGAGATGCTTTTGTTAAGAAGCGCTGATGTGTGAACAGCCTAAAATTAAAGAACTTCAAGAAACCTCATTTTTACTTAGAGCTGTAAAAATACCCCCCAAACTCATGTTCGACTGTGTAGATGTATTTTAAAATTCCAAATATGTCATCTGCTGAGATGGATGAAGTCTGCAAGTTCCAGAGTGCAGAAGCTGCTGCAGCTTTGGTGAGGGGTGCCCAGGGTTCAGAGCTCCTCGCTGAAAGCAAAATGCCACTGTTCTATATATAATTTCATGTTATCATTTGGGCTTCTTTCCCTCTATCAGGAGGGCTGGTTGCTTTGCTTGCTGCTAAAAATATACTTGCAACAAGCTCAGCTGTGAATCAGGTAGGAATATTTATCTTTTCCTCTGACAGAGGGAAAACAGAACCAAATGGCAGGATCTGGTGAGGCTTTCTCTTGGCAGAGGGTGTTTACACAGGTCCTCAGGCTGTCAAAAAGCAGCATGAGCAATAAGCCCTCTGGGAGCACGGGGACAGCAGGGAAAATGAAGTGAAAGCCTCGGTGCTTGCCACTGCATCCCACAGGAAATTCTCAACAACCCTTTTAAAGTCGTTTTAACAAAACCAAGTCCCATTCAATGCAATTACTGTCAGGCTGTCAAAGAAAAGAACTGAGTGGTGTATTGGTAGCAAAGATGGCTTGCTGTACTCCCCTGTTTCTGCCCTCGTGGCAGCAGATTCCTACCTTCCCCTGCCATTTGGGGATTAGAAGCAGGTCAGGAGTTTGAAAGAGATGGAAAAACCCTGGTGCTTTGGGCAGAGTTAGGTGATGCCACACGATGCAGTTGCTCAGAGTGCCACAGGATTCCTCATTTCGTACCTGCTGTTTGACATGTTGGCTTTGATAACTTCCAGCCTATTAATTTTAAGTGCCAGTAGTCTGGCTGCTGATGCAATATTTATGACAGATCCTGCTCCACAGAACAAACTCTCCTTTTGAAGTGCGGAGCTGGTTCCTCTTTCTACTTTATTTCAGATTTCAGAATTACCTTTGGGCATTCTCTCCTGCAGTGCTCTGGTGTAAACAAACTAAACATCATTTTGGCAAAGACAATGGACCAGATTCCTCTTTTACAGAGGCAGCCACGTGGAATCCAGTGACATTGTTCCTGGCAGAAGAATTGGGCTCAATAAGAGTTTGATAGCAAAGCCTTTGAAATGTGCATTGATATATAAATGTGGTGATGAACCCAAATCTCTGCAACCTTTCCAGCTCTTGCACAAGGCTTGCAAGTGGCCTTGAGGGTTGTTGGTTAAGGAGTGATTTGCTGTGGTGCTGTTGTGATTAAAAATCAGATTGAGGAGAGAGCAGCCAGCCACTGCTGCTGTGCAGCTGCTTGCTGGTGAAACCTTCTTTCTCATCCTTCCTCCCCCAGACCAGAAATAAAGTGTGAAATGCAAAACTTCCCTTTTGCAGCCTTCTGCCTGCCGTGGCATGGAATAAACTGCTGTGGGAGCAGCTGATGGGGTCACTTGCTCCAGGGATTCACTTGTGTTCCTCACTGGCTGCACTTGGGGTTTCCAGAGTGATCCAAAGAGATAAATCAGCCCTGTGGACAGCAGAACAAACTCCCAAAGAAACTCAGCCCATGAAGATGGTGTATTTTCAGATGCAGGGAATGCCAACTGTGTGCTGCCAGCTCCACAAGCTGAGAAGACATAAATATCTGCTGGTTCTCCAGGCTGTGGGAATGCAGCTTGGCCTTCCTTGGGTGCCTTCATTATTCCTAGATCTGACTAACTTGTCCTGTAGTTAGACACTCTCAGCATCAGGGAATTGATCCCTTAGGCAATGGTAGCACTTCTTGCTCCTTTTGCATTTAATGCCTGAGAGTATTTTTGAGGTTTTCAGCATTGAATGCTGAGAATTTGCTTATGGGGGAGAACCCATAAATAATCCTTTAGTTGTGTGGGGTTTTTTTGAGGAGCCATGACAGTAAAGGAGCAAGATCAGATTGACTTCAGGGAGGGAATCTGAAAGTGTCCAGAGTTCATGCTTTGTTGCAGTAGAAAAAGAAAATCATTGCCCCCAAAAGTGTTTTGAGAGCTGCATTTCATGCACTGTATGATAAAGAGTTTGGAACATTAAAGGCAGGTGAGACACTCAGTGAAAGTTGGTGAAGGCTCTGGTCTTAGCAGCAGCTCAGATAAGCCTCTCCTAAAAAAGAGAATTAAAGTTTGCATTGGACAGAACTGACTTAATGAAGAATTTAGGATGTTGATGGAAATGGGTCCTAAAGTAGGTGTGCAGCTGGGTTGTACCACCACAAAGAGAAACGTGGGAAAGCCTGTTGTCCTGGCTCCTGGTACTGCTCCAAAAATCACTGCTTTCCTGTTGGGGTGGACAAAAACTGTGGTGCATATGGACCATTAGATCAGTTACCACTCACTGGCAAATCTGCTGAGAACAGACAGATGGGTAAACAGCTTTAACCAGGTTTGACTGCACTCTATACTGAGGCAATATTTACATTTCTAGTTTTTTCCTCTGATGGCTTTAAAATGCGCTCTGTAATATTTACCTTTTCTTTCTATTTTTTTTTACCGTGAATCCTTTCAAATATCTTTTCTGGTGTTCATGGTTAGCCCCTCTGTCATTCATTTGTTATTCTGATTGCCTGGATGTCTTTTCTCCTTAAATTACAGCTTGCAATTTTTTCCCTTTCCTTGCCTTTAAAGGCTTGCCTCTTCTTAGCTAATATTTCATATACTCACAGCTTCCAAATGGTCTTTCTCTTTGCTTTGAGGTGCTGCACTGAGCATGGCAGTGTTGATTTCAGTTTAATTTGAGGTTTTAGAGGTGGTGGTGGAGTTTTGGTTTGTATTTTTTTGTCTTTCCCAGGCTGTTTTTTCCCAAAATCTCTCCCGTTAAGTCCCCAGCCCTGATATTTTCCTTGAGACCAAGCACAGAGTCTGTGAAAACCTCCACCTGCAGGCACTAAGGATGCCAGAGGTGAAGCACTGAGCCCTTTTTTGGCAGCAGAGGGAAGCCGGAGTGGGCTGATCCCAATCCATCTGGCAGGGCAGGGTGTCCCTGGATCAAGCCCTTTCTCAGCTCAGCAGCCTTGGTTGCCCTGCGAGGGAAATGCCTTTGGGAGGATGTGCAGTAACCCCTGGCATATTGCCAGAGGAGGGAATGGAATCACAGTCATGGAGAGTTTGGGTTGGGAGGGACCTTAAACCCCATCCAGTGCCACCCCTGCTATGGGCAGAACACCTTCCACTGTCTCAGGTTGCTCCAAACCCCATCCAGCCTGGCTTTGGACACTGCCATGGATCCAGGGGCAGCCACAGCTTCTCTGGGCCCCCTGTGCCAGGGCCCCCCCAACCTCTCAGGCAAGAATTCCTTCCCAGTATCCCATCTAAACCTAATCTCTGTCACTTTGAAGTCATTCCCCCTCTGAACTGGCTGCAGCAGCTCCTTCTGCTGTTGGACCCCAGGGCTGGAGGCAGCTCTGCAGGTGGGGTCTCTCCTCAGAGGGGCAGAACCCCCCCTTCACCTGCCCGTGCTGCTTTTAATGCAGAAAATCCCTCTTGTAGGGCCTTGTGGGCTCACTGATGAAGTGAGGCTCATCCTGCCTGCGAGTACTCTTCTGCCTCAGGTTTGTTTGGGCATAAAATGAAATGAAGAGGAACATTCTGAAAAAGCCTTGGAGTCTTTCTTTCACAGATCCCTCCTTGTGGAAGTCCTTGGCTTGGTTTGCTTGGGTTGCTTGTCTTATTTTATTAAGCCTGATATCTTCATCTGCAATGGAGGTGTCTTTCATCACTGCCTTTGCCATACAAAGGCAAAATACCACGGATGTCACTGACTTCCCATCATTAGAGCTGATGGCTTCATTATCCAGATTTTTCCGAAGCATGCTGGGAGAAGCATCGCTGTGGATATCCCAAACATGTCTGATGGTTAGAAATATTTCCTGTCTGGATGGGGGCAAAAAGTCTGTGTGATGAAGGCTTGGCTAACTGCTAGAAGTCATGGATGAGTTGTAGCAACCAAAATGATTTTTTTTCACATCGTACTTAATGCTCAGTCTGCACAGCTTGGGGTTTGGGGGTGATTTTCTGGGTGGCATTGGACAAACCAATCCCTGGTTTTAGCTGTGGCATAAGGGAAAACCTGTGGTGACCATCTCTGCAAGGAGTTTGGGTGCTCCACCCTCACAGCAGACAGATTTGGACTCCTCACATCTCAGGTTTATCCTTCAACCTTTGGCTGTGAAGAGTAAAGAAAGATTGACCCTCCAATTCCCAAAACATACTTCAAATGTTTCCAGTTTGTAAATTTTCTGTAAACTTCCAGTGCTTAAGGAACTTGAAGAGCCTGGTTAATTACAGGATGTACTGACAAGTGCTTGTAATGTCATTTTGTGCCAGAAGAATAGGTGGGAAGCAGAGTGTGAAAGCACTGTTAATTTTGGGCAGGATGCATGGGGCTTTCTGCTTTCACTGTGGAACTGTGTGTGCTGCTTTCATTATATATTTGATTATATACAAGTCTTGTACATACGCTGATGAGAGTGAGGCAAAGCTGCTTCATTATTTTGGAGACTCACTCAAAATATTTTCTTTCTTTCAGAGACTTGAAGATAGAAAATCTGTTGCTAGATGAAGACAACAATATCAAGCTTATTGGTATGAAACCAGTTTGGCAATTCCAGTAATTAAAATTGTTAGTTTTATAAAGAGAGTTTTTGAGGCTTCGTAATCCTCCATGTGAGAACTGCTAATGTTGCTGCAGAGAGGAGCTGAGAGAGTATAGATAGCAATCAAGCTGTTCTTAACAGCATTTTGTGAAAAAAATGGTCCAAATAATTCGGACTTAACTGGGTATGGGAATAATCCTACATCTTAAACCCACATCTTTCACATTCAAATCGGGAGCTCGGTAAAGAATTTAAGAATTGACACCACAGAAGTGGGTTTTGTTTCATTATCATGATCCCTTCTTATTTGCTAGGGGCTGGATTCTGCCCCCGTGAACATATGCTTCCACTGAAGTCAGTGGGAGTTGCACACATTTTTAGCAGCTGGCAAAGTGTGGTCCTATATTTATATTTGTTAAATTTGCTTCCAGCACCCAGGACAAAATTGGTTTAGAGGGCTGTTAAAGAATAAAAAAGATCAACGGTAGAGCCTCGATTGTATTTAGGTATCAGTTGTACGTGGTGCTTGATTCATTCAAGCTGTGCAGGCATTTGAGATTAATCACTGCTGGGGATAGTCCCTCGCTGCCTTGCATAACTCCCATTAATGTTAATGTGGGCACTGAAAAGAAAATATTCCTTTCATAAAAGAAATGCCAAACATCTGTTTATGTTTCTCTCCGTGCCTGCACTTTTGCCAACAGCAGTGTCTGTGGCTGCAGACTTAAACACTCTTCAAAAAGTTCCGTGGGCTGAAAAGTGCTGAAAACCACTTAACATTCAAACATCCAGGTCAGATGGACACTCGCTGTGACGTGTGAAGTACGTGCATCTCCAGGCAAACAAGGGGAGGATGATTAATGCAATCTGAAATACCCGGGTTTGACTTGGGGAATTCAGATTTGGAAATGCTACCCCGACTTTGATTACTCTGCAGCAAATCAGCGGGCTGGGAAAATAATAGCAAAGAGAGCTCTGGGTTAGCTCAGCTGAGGGTCAGGAGGACACTGATAAGTGACCATGAATCATTCACCAGCGCTGATGGATACCACCCATGATCCTGATTTAGCAGATAAGCGAGGCCAGATGGTTTGCACCAGCGCTCTAGGAACATCTGATGGGTTTAAAGAACTCACATAACTTCCCTGTTATTGGGTGTTTGATTACACAGCACTACGTGAGCTTGACATCCAAGCCAAGACCTTCCCAGATGATCCATGTACAATTAAAACTCTCGTGCCAAAAGAAATGGCTCCAGGCCTGTTCCTGCAGTTCTGTTTGCTTCGGCCGCGTGGAAAGGTCTCGCAGTGGGTGGTGTGGGAAGAAAAGAGAGACAGCTTGATCTTCTACAGCCTCAATAAATTGTCCTCAGGTCTGCAGGCTGATGTTTAAGCAAAGCAGATTGCAGGCAGTGTGTATGCTAGAACAAATTAAATCTCACCACCCAGCTGGAGGTGTTGTAGCAAAAGAAAGGGTGCAATATTTCGTGCAGCCTTACTAGGAATGATCAGCTGTGTCATCACACAGTCCATCTCAGGAAGGTTTTTCAGAAGAAGATGTTTTGAAGAATTAAAGTGCTGCTTTTCATGACTGGGAGAAGAGACTTTGATCTACAAAACCGTCTGACGTTCCTGCTGTGGGGTGAGAGCTTGGTCTCCATGATTCATACAGCAGTAAACATAGGAGTAGCTAATAAAAATAAAAATGCTGTTCTTGTAGTAGCTGTGAAAGGAAGAGCAAAAGGTGAAATGAAGATGGAAAATGTGATACTGAAGTCACTGCTTGTTCGTGCATTTCAGTGAGACCTGGATGCCTTGAGCCCTCGGCTGCTCAAGGGCACCTTGGATTTGTTCCTCCTTTTGGCTACGTGACAAGGTGGTTTAGAGCCTGCTCCTAGATACGCTTCTTGGAAAAATTCCCTGTGAGAGGACTTACTCTGAGCAGTCTGTTAATCAAGTGGAAGAACATCAGGATTGGAACTGTTGGAAGTAATCCACTCCTCGTTATCTACCAGCCCACGTGGTCGGTGTCGGATAAAGACTCCACGAAAAGACCACGCCAAGTCCTCGGCATCCCACTGGGACACCCAACTCTGCTGAGCTCTGAGGAGCTCTGCTGGTGCAGCTTGTCCAGGAGCTGCTGTTTGACAGCTCCTTCCCTGTTCTGGCTGGCAGATCTGCAGGGATAGCCGTGCTTTGGTGTGGATTCCCTGGAGGCACCGAGGAGGAGCGGAGCGATGCCATGATGCTTCGATAGCACGAGCAGTGGGGGTGGTGGAGCTCCCTTGTGAAAATATTTACTTTGGAAAACCCAGTGTGGCCTTTGATCTGAATTCCTGTCATTTATTGGGCTTCTTGAAAGGGAGAGGCAGGCAGTGGCAGCGAGGTTATCAGTGCTAGTGGTCGCACTGTTCTCATCCAGATCAGCAGTGCCTCCTTAATAAAAATAATAAAAATCACACTGTGATCACCATGTGCTGACACAGTGCTAATAGCAATATTCTCATTTCCATGGCTATGAAATCCCTGTCCCCAGCATGCATCTGTTTGCACACATTCTGCATTTTCAGCAGGGGAAAAAAAAAAAAGGCAAAGCAGCTGAAATGAATGAGCTGAAGGAAGTGAATAAAGGGTTGACAACTGAAGCAAGTGAGAGAATGAAAACCCCTTGTAGAGTATCCTTCCACTGATAGTGATGAGGGATGCTGATTGACACCATCACAGAATACAGCCCTTGTGCCCTGTGACTGTAAAACATTACAGTACAGTCAAGTAATTTGTAGCTGGCATGACACAGCAGGGTAAGGAGCAGGAATAATACAGTGTGGAGATATTATTTCTAGCAGTTTTTAGAGGTATTTTACAGTTGACAGAACTCATCTCAGACCACAGCTAACGAACACGTTAATTAAGTTAATGGATCCTCTGCAGTATTTGTAAAAGCCCCAGGGATGGTACATCCCTAGCAGGGATGATTAAGCAGTGTCCAGAGATAATTGTTTTCCATCAGAGGCAAGGAAATAGTCTCGATTTTCCCTTCAGTTTTGACAGTGTTCTCCAGGAAAGCCCCAGTGAGCCTCTTTAGCTGTGAGAGATGGTGATTCCTGTCTCCCTGTGCCTGCCTGGCCCTCAGAGATGCAGCCAGTCAAGTGGAAAGTGTTGCCACCATTTAGGCACTCAGGCTCTTCCAGTCACTGTGAAAATTGCTTTTTTTTTATGAGCATTTTTATATCTTTGCCTGGTTTAGTGAGGGAAGGAGGCTGATGTGTCTGCCCTGTCAGGGTGCTTCTATTACCTTGAGGAACTCCTCAAATTCCAGCCAAATTTGGTTTTCAGCAGGGTGAAAGCTAAAGGACAGGCCAGTCCAGTCCAAATAAGTGTGCAGGTAAGGAAAAGAGCCACAAATTAATGACTGAGAGAGGATATTGAGGAATTATTCAGATGTCAGTGTTCTTAATAGTGGTGGCTTTCTGGAAGATTCACAGAATATTCTGAGTGGGAGAGGACCCACAAAGATCAATGAATCCATCTCTTAATAAATGGGATTTGTTGTTCCTTAAACCCATCTCAGCCTGCGGCCACACCAGTGCTGGAGCAGACAGCAGGGAAATTTTGGGCTGCCTGAGAGTCCTTGGGAAACTGCAGCCCCTCCTGCTGAGAGGCTCCCTCAGTGTCCAGTGCCAGTCCCTGGTTATTATTGCCACAAAGAGTGTCAGATGCACCCAGGGGCATTAACAGGAGTACAACAATTCAAGGCAGAAGTCAGGGAGGGAGCAGCCAAGTCAGGACATTTCCCCTTCTTGCTCCAAGATGTCCGTGTGTTACTCCAGGGCTGAACCCTCTGTGTTGGTGCATCACCACAGCAGCCTCTTTTTCCATCTGATGGTTCACCTACAGGATTTAGAGGGAAATCCCTCTAAAAAATCCCACCTCACCTTGTCCCCTGCAGAGCATCCTGCAGCAGTGCAGGTGGCTCAGGGCCTGGGACAAGCTCAGCTCTGGTTGCTGCCATCCAGTTGCCAGTGAAATGTAGTTGCTTTGCTTTGTATGAAATGGATAATTGGGCATGTCCTAAGGCTCTTTTCATTGTTTGTGAAAACCTCTGGTTATTTGGCACCTCATAGAAGCAAATGACATGAATTTTTTTGCATGTGGATGAGGTTTTTTTTCTCCTTAGGGACTTCATTGCTTAGTTTTTGGAAAAAATGTTCTTTCTTTTTAACTTGTGCTCTAGCACAGTTTTAAGTTGTCTCTCTTTCATAACTGTGTCTCTGTGCCTTTCACAGACTTTGGATTGAGCAACTGTGCAGGAATCTTGGGTTATTCTGATCCCTTCAGCACCCAGTGTGGGAGCCCAGCATATGCAGCCCCTGAACTTCTGGCAAGGAAGAAATACGGGCCCAAAATAGACGTTTGGTCCATGTGAGTTCCTCCTCCCGTTTATAATTGTTATTGCAAAGAGCAGGGACGTCTCCAGCTGGATCAGGTGGCTCATTCAGCCTGACCTGAAATGGTCTCAGAGATGGGGCATCAACCCTGTGATAACTGTTAGATGTTAAAGATGAAGTACAGTCTCTAAAACCTAGATTTTTTTTCCTTGTTCCTGATCCTTTTGGTTTCTTTTTCTTTCAGTGGGGTGAACATGTATGCCATGCTGACTGGAACATTACCCTTCACTGTGGAGCCATTCAGCTTGAGAGCCTTATACCAAAAGATGGTGGACAAGGAAATGAACCCCTTTCCCACCCAGCTCTCCTCAGGTAATCCAGGGGGGCTGCTGGAAAACATTGGGTCAGGGCTGTAGCATGGAATTATGGATCATTTGGGATTGGGAAAAGTTCCTTTTTTCATGTTGGCCTCTGAAAGACCTGCAGGAGTTGTTGCAGCAGGATTCCTTTTGCTTTGACTTCTGGAGAAGCACCAAGTTGTGCTGAACATGAGTGAAGGAACAAATCTGGGAAATTCTGTGGAACTGCTTTTGTGGAGCAGTTGGTCAGTTTTGCACATCCAAAAGATTCTAGCACAGGGTAAGGATGGATGAACAGATTGTTTTGGAATAACAGATTCCTAGGCATTATCATGATGGGGGTTGAGTGATAAACTGCCTCAAATGAGCTCACATTTGTTATTGAATAATGACATGCACTCAGAAAGTTATTTTGGGACAGTTACCTGGGATAACCTTGGTGTGTTCACAAAATGCAAAATAGTTGGTGTATTACTATTAGAAATATTAATTCCTGCTTCACAGCCATGTCACTAGGCAACAGAATCACTTTTCAGCTTGCAGCAAGGCCACTGCCAGCATTTGGAACAAGCTCTGTTTGGTAGCCGGCTTTTATTTTTTTATGCCAAATTTGTTGTCCATGGAGAGCTTCTGTCTCCTTCCCTGGCAGTCTGCTTGCAAAGGGCTGTGGATAAAATTAAAAGATTGCAAATACAGAAAGGGAATGGAAACCGTTGTTAGAGGGGGTGAAAGAGAACCCTTGGGAGCTGAGTCAGAAGGTGAATTCTCCAAGTACAGATTTAGGGTTCCACCTTGCACCCTGTAGAAGGCCAGAGCCTGAGTAGCAAACCAGATCACATTGCTTTTGACAGGCTTTGTTGTGCTGTTCCATCCATCCTGCCATTTATCAGTGGAGAGCAGATTTTCTCTCTCTAGCATCTGGAGCTCACTTGACACTGTGGTCCCCCGGGAAGGCAGGATTTTGTTTATCCTGGGAGAGCTCCAGCAGCCTGAACTTGCAGAGATGATGGCAAATTAATGGACTAGATTTAAACATGTTAACCTTTGCCCAGGCTGGACAAAGGTGCCCATCAGCCCCTGACCCGAGCCAAGGGCCCTGTGAGCTTGGTGACATGGCACAGTGTGATTTAAGGTGACATTTGCTTCTGCCAGCATTAGGCTTTAGGTCACTGGGCAGAAACTCTGCTCCTCTGCTCTGTGCTTGTTAACTTCTTGGGTTTATGGACCTTTTATTTTAGTCGGGTCTTAATTTCCATGAATTCATCTGTAAAGTAGAGAATTGGTACAGGAGCCTGTTTTACATGTCTAGTACGTTGTCTTTCAATATTTGATTTCCTGGTTACTGAACACACAGCCCCATCAGCCTTATCAGTGAGCAGCAAAAACACTTCATTTGTCTGACCTGAAATGCTGGGTGACTGTGAGCACCCAAAACAACAAAACAGGGAAATTTTGCCCTTGGTGTTTGATTTTCCCACTTAGGAGCCTGTTTCTCATTAAACCTCTAGAACAACAGCTAGCTGGTTATTGATTTTAGGCAGGCAGAGGTCAGAGGCTCAGGAAGTTCGTGTTCACTTTGCATATATTCCTTCTCCTTCATGGTTTGCTCCCTGGGGAAATCATTTTGCTGTCCACAGCTCAGCTGGAAAAGCTCCTTGTGGCATCCCAGCTCAAACCAGTCAAGGTGCTGCTGCTCTTCTCTGTTCTTGAGGTCTGGAAGCTTCCAGGGGTGAATCTTCACTCCAGAATTAGTTTCTCCCTGTATCTGTTGATCTTTGGCACTTCACAAGCTTTATTTAATTAGTTTGCCTTTTGGCAAGGGTGGGGGTGGAGAAGTAGGGTTTTTAAGGAGACCAAGCATGGTGGTGATGAAGGAGGGAGTGTGGGTTTGGGGACAGGGATTCCTCTGGCTCCGAGCCAATGGGATGTGTGAGATTTCCAACACAGACACGGGGGAAGCACTGGAGCGAGAGGGGATTAAATGGGAGAACAAAGGTTTGTTGTTTGCTGTAATGGGGGTGAGGAAAGGGCACACCAGGCACACAGAGAGCAGCTTCCAGCAAGTTTGGGAACTCGGATGTGGGCTCTTCCTGCTGCTCCTGCGACATGGGTGCTGCAGGATAATAACAAAAATACTGGAGAATATTTAAGTGAAGCATCTCACATAAATCAATGGTTTGTGAAGAGAGAGATTAGAAAAAAACCAGCTGATGCCTGGCTGAACTGGTAAATTCAGTAATAAGTCTCTCTTGCACATTCTTTACTCAGAGAGAGCCCTCTCTGCAGCTGAAACCTGATTTTTGCAGGATATTGTACATTGAGGTTGCTCAGGCTGTTGGGAGTTGGCACCTGTTGGGTCTGACCCTGATTTATTTCGGGAGAAACCCTCCCTTCCTCATCCTCCAGCCTCCCCTGGTGCACCAGCACATCCTGTCCCATCCCACCAACAGGTGGTTTATTCTCCTTAAATTGCATGTAGGACCAATGAAATCCAGCCTTGGTAACCTGAGGAATAAAGACCAGACCTCGTTGAAACAGAGTTTATTTTCAGCTCAGAGGGGCACTTCTTGTGAGATTTTAGGCAGATGACTTGATCTCACTGCTCCTAATCATGTAAGAAGCACATGACTTAAAAACTGAGCGTTTTTGCAAGAAATTCAGGAGGAATGGTTGAGTGTCATTGAAAGTTGAAGGTTCAGGAGAGCAAAGCAAAGCCTCTTAATTTTGCTATACCCTTTTAATTTGGCTAAAACCTTCTGCAGCTCACTGTAGGTTGGATGGAAGCCAGAGAATTTATCCTTATAATGTCAAAGGGAGCCCAGTTTTCTGTGTCTTCCTTCCCAGGTCTGCATCCCTCCCCTCCCCTCACCCCTGGTCCATCTCCTCCTACTTTGATTTGTCTCTACCTGGCTCCAGCCTCTTGCCCTCGTGGGAATTAAATGTTGGCTCACCTGCTCCGAAACTTCAAGTGAGCTCTGAGACAAAAAGCCCTTTTCCCCCTCTCCTTTACAACTCTATAAATCATCGTGACTGTAAATCATTGTTTGTTTTAGTCACTAATCCCTTACTGGTTCTTCCGTTTTCTCAAGGACTTTGGGGCATGCAGTGAGGAAAATGTTCCTTTCTAGTACAGCCTACACACCTGCAGTCACTCATGTCCTGTGCCAGTCCTACAGCAGATGACAGAGCTGATGTTTGGGGTTTTTCCTTGATCTCTCCACAGCGGCCATAAACTTCCTGCGCTCCCTGCTGGAGCCAGACCCTGCCAAGAGACCCAACATCCAGCAGGCCCTGGCAAACCGATGGCTCAATGAGAACTACCCTGGGAGAGCACCACCCAATGTCACCTATCCAAACAGGTACAGTGTGGGGAGGAGAAGAGAAAACCTGTACATCGTGTCCTTGGTGTCCCAGTTCCATTTGTGTGACAGATCCCAGGAACTGCTTTTGTGAATCCATCCTAAAGATTATTGGGATTGCCCCAGTGTTGGTTGAAATGGTCCAGAGCAATGCCTTAAATTGGAAGCTGCAATTGCAGTGCATTACTTGCAGGGTGGGGAGGTGTGACAGGCAGTCCTGAGCTCCTCCTTGTAGATCAATAAAAGCCAAGCTGCTTCTCCAGGAGAGCCTCTGCCTGTCTGTGAGGTGCTGTGGGTGAAGGGAATGTGCAAGCTGTGGTGGGAAAGGTCAGAGTTTAATGGTCTGGCTTTGTTGGTGGTTGGTGTTGAATACCTGCACCCTGAATGCCTGACTGCAAACAGGCAGAGAATGAATCTCACAGGCAGTCAAACATCCATCCAGGGAAAGAGAAAGAAGGGAAGGAAGATCCTTGTGGTCCAGTTTGGTTAGAAATAATCTTGCTCGACTTTGAATGTCTGCAGTGTGGAGTTGCAGTCAGTGGAGAGAAATAAGGGCACTTTTTACATAAGGATTCATCTGACTTCTCCCTGATTCTGCCTCAGGATGATTTTGTGCCCTGGAGATAGGAGTTCCTCTCCAGGGCCTGTAAATGAAGCCTCAGGCAGGAATTACATGTCTCAATTTGATCAGATAAAATCTCCTTCCTGTATCAAAGCCCTCCAGCTGTGTTTCATACACCACCCAGGACCTGCAGGATTCTCTGGCTGGCAGGCCAAGCAGCACTGAGGCAAAGACAGCAACTTAAAGCCTAATTTTGGTGCTTAAAACTTGATAGTGCTGCAGAATTCCTGTCCTAACTTGGCTAAGAGGAGAGTCCCTGAGTGAAGATCATAACTCCCCCTCCTTCAGTTGCCAGGAACCAGATGTAGTGCCTTGACAGGGGCTGCAGGTGCCCTGATTTAGCAGCAGACATTTCTCTTCCTGAGGTGGCACTTTGGAGTGCTGCATCATGGAGAACCCTGTAACTGTGCCATTCCTTGACCTGGAGAGAAGAGCAGGTCTGCAGCTCCCAAAATAAGGATGGATGGATGGATGGATGGATGGATGGATGGATGGATGGATGGATGGATGTCAAGCAGCTTGGATGCCTGGGGATATTCCCCTGAAATGAGGAGGGGCCAGCTGTCCGTAATCCCCAGGATATAAAGGTGGCCCCTGTGATGAATTGTTCCCCAAGGGATGAGCACACAGAGCCATTCTCTCAATATCACTCCTCCAAATTTAGGGGACATGTGAAGCTGTAAAGGATAAAAGCCTATAGAGAGATTATTTCTTTCATTTTTTTCAAATAATATTACTTTTGTTTCATTAGTTGATGTCCCAGGCTTGACCTACCTAGACTTTGTCATACTGGAGCTTTATAGGGAAAATAATGTGCAAAGTTTTAAATATTTAAAGATGTGGCCTGGCTCCTTTTGAGCTTGTCTCAGAAAGTACCACTAGAGTCAGCTTCCATGGAATTTCTCCAATTTTTCCTTAGTGTGCAGATACAGATAAGGTGTGGTGAAATAGTGCATAAAAAACCCACTGCTGAATTTGCAAAGAATCAATTCCTCTCATAATTTGCACAGAAGGAGTTGTGTTATGTTCCTGCAGTGCCCTTCCACTACTCTGGGGGTAACACCCATTGTTCCCAAGACAGGAGTGTGGTAGGAAGGGAAGGCATGGAGATAAGGCAGGAGAGCAGCAGAAGCTGCATTTTCAGGAGAATATTTTCCCAGGCTTTTTATAGGCTTGCTTTTGTTGAAGAAATTCCCTGAAGGCAAGCAAAAATTTTCCCATTTTGCTGAGCATTTCAAGTTGAAATTGCTTGAATTTCTTTTGCTGCCCAGATGTCTCAACGTGCAGTGGCCAAGATAAGTTTTGCTTTTGAACTTGTGAAGAAAAAATACCCAAGCCCAAGCATTCCTTAGGGGCAGAAGGAGTGTTCATGAGCACAGGGAACAAAGGGAATGAGTTATTTGAGATTTCCCAGACTGTGTTTGACATCTTGTCTGAGCCCTGTCCATCAGAGCCGGGGCAGGAGTGGGAAAGGTGGGGAGGGATCCCTTGGAAGGGGGAATCTTGCAAAACAAGCTCCCTGTGATATTAAGCTTGGTATTAGGAGTGAGGAATATCCTCTAGAAACAACTGGAACCCAGCATTTCTCTGGAGGTGGATGGGAGCTCATGGGTGCCTCTGGGAAACTGGCCAGCCCATTTTGAGGTCTAAAGAGGAGCAGAGTTCTTTGGAAAAATCTGGTTTTAACTCAGCCTGAGCCAATGCTTTGGCATTTCCACAAGCCCTCTGTGCTGCTTTTCTCGCTTTGGCTGAGACTGTTCCAGACTTTGTAGAAGAGAGAGACATAAACATGGCTTGTACTTGTGACAGGAGGGGAACAGCAGCGTTGCCAGGAATAATCCTGTGCATCCCCTTTCTCCAGCAGGAATTTCCCTAGCTAAATAGTGCATGGATACTGTGCAGCAGGTAAGGGAAGCTCAGAGCAGTGCTGTTTGGTATGAGAAAAGGGGCTTTCCAGAGAGCCAGCTCTGGGTTAGATTTGACCTCTTCTCCTTCAAAACCAGCTCATCTTAATGATTTTTGGTGGTCAGGTGTAGGGTGACAAACGGCCTGAGCACCATGGTGCCATTTCCCATCAGGGATGGACACAGTGGGCACAGTGCTGTCCATTCAGCTTCCTGCAGCTCCTGTGTTCCCAGATATCCCTCCTTTCCCTGCCTGCTGAGCCCTTGGGGGCCTCCTCTTGGTGTTGTGCCACTGAGAGGACTGCCCAAAACCCCTGCCCTGCCTCTGCCCATGCAGGATTCACCTGGAGGACCTGAGCCAGAGCGTCCTGCTGCACATGACCGAGAAGCTGGGCTACAAGAACAGCGATGTCATCAACACCGTGCTCTCCAACAGGGCCAGCCACACTCTGGCCATCTACTTCCTGCTCAACAAGAAGCTGGAGCGCTACCTGGCCAGCCTCAGGGTGAGCACTGGCCCCTGCCACTGCTGGGGGAGGAGGGAGAGGCTGCAAGTGGCCTGGCCTGCTGGCATTTGATCCCACAGAATTGTGGAGTATCCCAAGGGTTGTCTGTTGTGGAGTGCTGTGTCCCTGTGTTGAGGTCGTTCTGTTGCTTGGAACACCAGCAGCACAGTTGGTTGAGTCAGGACAGCAAGAAGAAGCTTAAGAGCTCTTCAGCTTATTTAGCTTTTAAGTGAAAACTCAGCTGAAAGTTTTACCTGGTGTCATCTCCCTGGCCCCTGAGCACGGCTTGGGCTTTCCAATTAAACAGCAGCGTCTTCGTTTTTTCCTTTCCTTTTGACATTAGTGATGATGCCAGCAATGATATTTAAAATGTAATGGACCAAATCCATCACCTCTGTAAGATGATGCTCCTCTGCTGAGTGCCAAGAGTGGGTACAGTCCATTAAACAGTAATTAAACATTAGTTTTCTCTAATTATCTTACATATTTTACTTTTCTGTGCTTTTCTCTCCACAGAAGGCTGAAGGCCAGGACAGTATTTGCCACAAGAACCAGCTATACCAGATAGAAAAATACAAGGCAAATAAAGACTCCTATGAGGTAAAGCTCAGCAAAGCTTGTTGAAGTGCATTGAAAGCAGATTGCATTTGAGCATCCCTGGTGATTGTGATTAAAGTGATGGGTTTGTGGACCCGTGGAGAAAAGAAAGACCTGTGGTCTTGCCTGTGCAGGACAAATAACTCCCTTTATTTCTTTTCAAAGAAACAAATAGTAACCCCCTAGAGAGGAAACAGGAAGGTGACTTTCAGGGTTTTTAAAGAAATTAAGTGTTTTTAAATCTGTTTTTAGCAAAATAATGCAAGCACAGGGTGCTCCATAGCTTCATTCTGGGGTGCAAGCTGCTGGTGTTGTAAAAAGATGAAAACTGAGTGTTCTTGAGGCTCTGAGCCTTGAGACCTTGGTGCTGTAGGACAGAGAGCTGAGTGACAGCCAGGGTGACCCTCCTGGTGTCCTAGGCCAACCCTGGCATGGCTGCCAGGAGCAGTGAAGCTGCATTAGCACAACACTCTTCAAAGTCAAATTTCCCTGCTCCTTAGCAGAAGTGATGCGGGATCAGCCCGCTGCATCATGAAGGAATTCCCTTGGGCAGACAAAGGATTTAACCTCTTGCTTTTTGTTGGTCTTCTTGCCTGCAAGCAGAGAAGGTATTTTGTATTAAATCATGGCTGGATTTTTCTTCCCCTTGGCTGATTCTTTGCCAAGCACTAAAATTACAGGAGTAATATGAGCTGTGCACGTCTTCCCTGCCAACACAAAGAGCAGCATTCTTGAGGAGTCTGCCTGTTTCCAAAGCTGCTCCTCAGCTCTGGATTGATGATCTAATTGCAGGGGCAGATTTGTGTCGTGGCTGGTTTTGTTTATTGTAAAGGCTGCTTGCTGAACTGCAAGCCAGATGGAAATATCAGGGCAAAGCACTTACTTTTTTCTTGAATAAATCAAAAGTGCCTTATTTGAAATGGATCAGCAGTGGATAGACTCAATGAATGTGATATTTCACAGAGCTCTCCCAACTTACTCAAGCTATTGCAGGGCAACATTCCCTGGAAACAGGGGCAGGTACTGGGAGTTGAACGCCTCAGATGCTCTATGGAGCATCTTGGTTCTGTCTGGAGCAGGTGCTGGTGTCACCTCCTGATCTGGGATTCTGCATTCTCCAGGGATCAGCTCACAGCCTCTGCTCTTGCAGGGAGGCTGAGCAAGGCCTGCCTGGAGAGGTGACTGCCCTGAGGAAAGCTGGGAGCGAACAGCAGGGCCAGGGTATGGCCCCAGTTTGGTTTGGAGGCTTGCTTAGGGACAGGAGCTCCCTCCAAAGCCTCTCCTGCACTCGGAGTTAGTCCCAGGGGAGCTATTTACAGGATGAGGGGGTGTCATGTCTTTCCTGAAATACTTTCCAGGATGCACTCACTGTGCAGACACTGCAATAATAATAATGATAATGATAACAGCCTGTTCTCCTGCTGCATGGGCACAGTATGGAAGTGCAGGCCAGGCTGGACTGGGGGAGGATGTTCCTGCCCATGGCAGAGGGTGGAGATGGGCTCTGAGATCCCTTCCAGCCCATTCTCTGGTTCTACAGCGTTTTCTGTCACTTTGGCTGTGCTTACACAGGGGGATTACGTTACTTTTACGGTGGCAGGACAGGTGGAGCAGCACACAGGGGTGAATGCCCACCCTGGGTGCTGCTGCCATGTGTAACTAAGGCAGGCACCTCTCCTGAAATGCCTCCCTGTGGGTGGAACAGAGCCCTGGCAGTGTCCAGCTCCGTGGGGACTCGGGGGAAGGGGTTTTGTAAGCTCACAAAGGTTCATGAGCTGGAGATGGAATGCCCTTACCCTCACCACCATTTCCAGAGCAGGAATTGGGAGGCACTGGTCCCTAGGGAGCAGAGCTGCAGGTTGCCATGGGAATAGGAGGGGGAGGGATGGTCAGCCCTGGCTTCAGCAGACAGGGAATTTCTCCCACCTCTCCCCAGCCATGGGAAATAAGGACTTGGCTTCAGGAGGGGCTGCCAGCAGCTGGGACAGGCAGGAGCACATGGGCAGTGGTCACGTCCTGCCCCTCTCCTCCACCAGGTCTCCTGGTCCAGGCTGGAGAGGGGCCCAGGCTGTTTCCACTGGTGCCACTGTAGTGCTCAGCACAGATGGGCTGTGCAGGGAGAGGGAGGCAGGCAGCACTCTGTGGCTCTCTCCTCTTTATTTGTGGAAGGGGTCTCGGGATGAATGGCTGTCCCTCCAGCGAATCCAGGGCAGCTGGCGGGCTCAGACGTGGAATTTGTGATTTTTAAAAACTGGTGTCCTTGTCCTATCAGACGTGGCCAAGGCAAATACCCTTTATCTGCCTTTCAAATTCATTGCTGGGACTAAGAGTAGGTTTGAGGGTCAAGGTCAGGACAGGAAATAGCAGAGGGTGATGTAATTCCCAACCTATTCAAGTGTAACATACCGGTACAGCTCCTGCATGATGGGGCAGCGCACTCCGCAGTGCAGAGGGAACTTCTACAACTCCCCTGAATGAAATCTTCCTTCCCTTTTCAAAAGTAAGTGCGTGGCACCTTTGGTCCTGAGCCTCTCACAACCGTGGTCATTAGGGAGCAACGTTAGCAGTTCTAGAAACACTTCCAAGACTATTTGCAGTGTTCATCCAGCGTGAAGTAATTAATTGCCAGCACCGGATATGTGGATTTCCTTTGCCAGGGGTGTTTTAATTGTGTGGAGTGGCAGTGTTGCTGTGGCTGAGAGAATGGACCAGCAGGGTGAGGGCAAAGGCAGGAGCACTTGGCAGGTGAGGAGCTGCAGCTTGGCTCGTGCACCATTGGGCTAAAAATACTGCAGCCCTGGCACGTCCTGCACTCAGAGTCTGCAGCAACCAGCACACAGACTTCCTCACCTATCCAGAATAGCAGATAGCTCCTAACAATCTGGATTGGCTCCTGTGGGCCTAAAATAGTCACCACTTAGTCTCATCCTCACAAGTACCTTTCTAAAAAGATCCTGGGCACAGCCTGGTCTCTGCTGAAGGCTCTCTCAGTTTCAGAGCTGTGGGAGGGAAAACAGTGTGGTGGGCTCAGCATGAGCTGCACACCTTCCCCTGGCTGCTGTGGCAGGGTGATATTCCCACAGCATCATCAGCAGTACTACTGCTGCTGTCGTTGTTGCTGTTGTTACCACTTCACCCTCACCAGGAGGGACTGTGCCCACCGAGGCACTGCCTGATCCACGCTGTTACTCCAAGCACGGCGTGGACAGGCACCTTCAAAGGTGGACAAAGGTGTACAGCTCTGTGAGGGGCTCCTTTGTGGCTGTGGAAGGGTCAGCCAGCTGCAGCTGGCCAGAGGGAAAGGAATTGGAGGGGATGAGGGATGGATGGGGGCAAAAAACATGTGCACGAAGGGAGGCTGAGGTGAAGGCAGTGAGGAGCTCACAGAGGATCTCAGTTCTTCTCCCAAGTCACAATCATGTCAGTATTAAAACTAAAAACCTTGGTTTGTGAGTCACTGAACGTCTCCTTTCCAACTCTGCCACTCCTGAAAGGTTGCAGAGTCCAGCAGTGTCCAGACACCATCTGTGCAGGGAGCCAGGCTCCATCTGAGCTGGGGATGTTCATAATGAGTCCAGATTTTTGCCTCTTCGGTGTCTGTCTTGCTTCCAGAGCTGTTCCAGAGCCTAGGAGAATCCAAGTTGTCTTCTGCATCTTTCTTTTCCTCTCTCACGTCTTTTTATGCACTTTGAGGGTTTTCATAGGCTCTACATCAGTGAGCTTGCAAAAGAAAATTAAGAGTGGCAGTGCATAATTAGCAGACAAAACACAGGCACATAATTGGGGGAAGGAACTTTCCTTCACTTCTTAAAAAAGTCCTGTACTTACAGTGACCTTTTAATCAGATGCAGCAAAACATGTTTCTTAAATGAGAATTATGACCACAAAAACAACCCCAAACCAACCAGAACTTTTTTTTAATGTGAAATAAGACTTTGGGCTCCCCTAGAAATCAGTGACAGGTGTAAAGGGTGCTAAGCAGTTTGCCGAATCCTGTGACTGAAAGAAGATGCAATGAGTTTTCACTGTAAAACAGGGCTCTGAAAATTGGCTTCCTCTTCAGAGTTGTGCTCCCAGGTTCTGTTTTTCCTCTGTCATCACTGGAGATCAAACCTATCTTCTTCTTCTTGCAATTCCACCTTCAGCTGCCTTCCCCATCACGACCAGGAGTTAGGGCTCAGGGAAGGGATGGCTCAATGATTTTCTCCCCCTCCATGTCATGTGCAGTTGCAGAGATGCTGTAAAAGCAAGAGCTGTATTCCCCCAGATCTTGTCTGGAGAGAAGATAAGTGACTCAAAAGCTTTAAACTTCTTTAAAACTTTGCAGCTCACCTTTTTAAATCTCTGAGGGAGTGGAGTAAAGAGAAATCAAAGACTTCTTTTGGTGCTTAAGTAGGGTATTTCAGGTATGGAGGAGCACAAACTTTAATCTGCTTTCTCCAAGAGAAAACTTTCCTTTTCCTTTAACTTTCCAAAACCAGCTTTCTCACTGCCTGAATGTCAGAGCAGATGGGAGCCATGAAATCATGGCAAACTGATCAGAGGAAAAGGAGGATTTAGTTACTCTGAGTAGTCAGAACAAGTTCCTTGTAAATACATAGTACCTAATCCACCTTGTAGGTCTGGGGCTCACTGAAACTTCCCTTGAGTAAACCAAATTGTTCTTGTTTGTTTTGCAACCTAAAGGACAAAAAACTCAAAGAGCAAGAAAAGAAAGGGGAGATCCTTCACCGTCAGCTCCCAAAGAAAACTGAGAAAAGTCCAGTTTCATATAGACAGCCTTCTTCCTGTCTTATCTCACAGATCCAGAACACCAAGGCTCTGCTGAAGGACCGGAAAGTTGCCAAGGCCGGGGGTCCGGACAAAGGTCAGTGGGAGAAAGGCCAGTGCTGGGTCTGTGTGTGCATGTGTGGTGTGGTGCTTTGAGCCTGTCCTGTCCTGTCTGGTGTGTGCTTGTGAGCAAAGACTCCGGGTTTGCATCCCCTGTGCCTCTGGGGGTGCTGTGGGAGAGAAGCCTGGGACATGTCAGCGCAGGTGGAGTGAAACGCCACCATGGGATTTCCATGGTTCCATGCTGGTGCTCAGCAGCCTGGAGTCCTCACTTTGTGTGTTTGATGGAATTCCTGCAGGGCTTTAAAGAGGCAGTTTCTTTCCCTGTTTACACGTCCTCACCCAAAATCATCCACACTCACGCTGCTGTTTTGAAAGCATCACCACCCACCCCGGATCACGGAGGAACCAGAGCTGGTAGCCAAGCTTCTTCCTAGCAGCCACTGTGTTTTCCTGAGGGGGGCTAAGGAGCAGCCTGGGAGAATCCCTGACCTCGAGGAGTCCCTGGGAGGAGTTGATGGTGGAGGAATGGGACAGAGGCAGCCTCAAGGAAAGGCGGGGGGACTGCCAACCTCAACAGTTGCCCATCAGCAAAGGGAGGGGGGAACCGTGAGCAGGGAAAGGAAAAAAAGTGACAGCCAGGGAAGAGCAGGGCATCAATCACAAAGGGCAGCCTGAGAGGGGTGGGTGAAAACTGCTGGCAAAAGAAGAGTGGAGGAAAAGGGGAGTCAGCAGGGCAAATGGAGTGTGGGCAGTGCACACCTGGATGGGAGACCCTGAGGAGCAGGAAGGTGATGTAGCCCACTGTTAAATGGGGAACTAAATGAGGGAAGGTCACTACAGAGAGGTGTGGGGAAATACAGTGGTGTAAAACATTTACTGTGGTGTCAGGGGTTATTCAGAGTGGTGGCTTGTGATGCTTTCATGCTCATTGTCATGACTTGATAATTTAGCATTTGTTGTGCTCAATGTGAAAAAATTGTCCAAATAGTGTCTGTGTGGCAGCACAGGAATCTCCTGCAAGGTGGCAGGAGTCCAGAGAGCTGGTCAGGAAGGGCACATACTTCTGTGAAAAAAATGTAAAAAAGAATTTTTAAATGCCCATTTTGCTCAAATTTGCTGTCCCTTTTGGGAGAAAGGCAGAGGAGGCAGCTCATTTTTTCCCTCTTTATGTTTCTCCCTGCTTTTTTGTTCCAAAGCCCGAAAATCATGCAGATCTCAGCTAAAGCTTATCTGTCTGCTTATGGAGACCATGTTTTGACACATCTTAAATAATTTTGGCCAGTTTTAGAAAGAAACTGGTTGTATTGAACTTCATTCTACTTTTACCAGACAAGTGTGAGATTTCATCCTGTTCATCCATTAAAGTCTTGTGGAAGACCATCCTTCCACAAGAAATAGATGTGAGATTTGTGGCTGTGACCTGAGTGCTGGCAGAGCTGAATTTTTTCAGGTCCTTTTTAGATGATTTGAGACCGAGGGAACTGATGGAATAGCTGCCAATTAATTCAATTAAGTGGACCTGGCAATCAGGTTCCTTGGACAGCTTTCCATCAAGGCAGCAAAACGTGCTTGCTTGTGATTAGCTTGGCATAAGGCAGTGCCAGCATTCTGTAGGAACTGAGGAGATCTTCTCCACGAGCTGTTTTGTTTGACTGGGCCAAATCCTGGGCAAAGATTGTTCCATTTATTTTCAGAACCTTGCTGGAGGAAGGTTCTCGCTGAAGTTGACGCAGCAAATCTGTTCCAACTGTAACAGCCTGAATCTGGCCCTGTGCTGCTACTCCATATTTACATGTGTGAAACCAGGAACAGATTTGTTCCAAAATGCAAGGAGAGCCATCAGGGATTAACTCACTGCGCTCCCCTGTGTCTCTAGGTGTGTCAGTACATACAGGCCCAGCAGCAGCCACACAAAGTTGTGCTAAGAAAGATGTGAGATTTCTCAGGCGTGGTGTTAGAGGATATAATTAATACAAACAGCTTGAAGACATCTGTGGTTTTCCCTTTCAAGTCCCTGTCTCAGTTTAAGCCCTTTTCCTGCCTGTGAGGAACAGGGCAGATAGATTACCCAGAAAACAACAGCATTAGTATTGAGGGAGGGTGGGGGAATTGGGTTCTGAGTGTATCCCAGACCCAGATTTGCTGTAGCTGGTGCATTTATCATGTTTGAGGTGCCTGCCAGGGCAGGCAGTGCTGGTAACTGCAAAGTGCTTTTCTGCTACTCTCTCCCCTTGCTTTACAGACTCCGGCGGTGGCGTGAGCCCTTTCCACGAGCCCCTGGCACCCAAGACGGGCTGTGTCACTTCCAGCTCCCTGGAATACCTGGAGGTCCAGCAGCCGCCCCCCAGGACCCCCCGGCTCCTCAAGAGGCAGGAGTCTCCCCAGCCGGAGCCGTCCCGGATCGGGGGCCGGGCGAAGGACTCGCCTCTCATCCTGAATATTGTGCACTCCTTCGAGTCAGTTGACAGAGAGGACCAAATAGACCAGGTTTCCCCCTCTCATCAGTACAGAATTTTGGGCTCGCCAATGAATTTCCCTTACAAAAGCTCAAGTGAAAGGACACTGTCCCCGCTCTTTCCCCCAGGGAGCACGTCCCCCGTCCACCCCACCCAGGTCTCGTTCACGTACGAAGAGAAAGCCTATCAGGCAAAGGAAGAGGCGGTGTCCCCTACTCAGCTGGTGCCCAGCAACCCCCTGGGCAGCCCAAACTGTGTGAAAAGCAGGGGCAGGTTCCCCATGATGGGGATCGGACAGATGCTGCGGAAGAGGAACCAGACCATGCAGTCAGCGGGGGAGAAGCCCCTGGAAGCCAGGATGCCTCAGCTGCAGCAGATGAGCCCCACACAGATTTCCTTCAACACAGAGGCTGTCAGCGGCCAGTGTTAGTCTGACATCCTGGGATTTGCTCTGCTCTTCTCTGGGATCCAACCTTTTTCTCCTTTAAGCAAGAAGGGAAAGCCACAGGCATGTTGCTGTCACTACGGGGTACCCCGCAGTGGTGCAGCACAGGAAATTGGAGGTTTGCTTGCAAGGAAGGCATTGTCCCACATATTAAAGTTGAAAGAAAAGGGCTCTGCTTGTGCTGTTAAGAAATATCCGCATTTGGCATCTGACTGTACAGTAAAACATCCTGCAGGAGCTGCGTGGATCTGTACTTTCACTGCTCTCACCTGCTGCCGCAGCGAGGTTGGTTGGAAGAACCGCGAGCACCGAGGGTTTGGTTCCTCCAGGAAATCTGTGGTGCCACGGATGCCGGGCCAGGATCTGTGGTGAGACTGTCCCTGCTGCTGCCTGTGCCACACAGCACGTGGTGCTGCTGCAGGCATTGTCCCTGAGGCAGGCAAGGGGGAAAACCCCAGATACTCTGTCCAAAGTGAGCTTGCTGACAAGCCCTGCCAAGAAGATGAAGGTGGTGGAAGCTTGAATAAAGACACGAGTCGTCTAGTTCAGAAAAAGTGGGAATATTGGAATTCCAAGCAGATTTTACTGTTAATTACATAAAGTAGGTAATAACACAATCATTTTTTTCATAAAGAAAACTATGATTTAATCATGTCACAGGAAACATGATTATTTATCAAGAAGTGTCATCGTGTGGAAATTCACTGCATTAAAGGCCAGTTCCTTTCATGAGGGCTCTGCAAGCAGGTGCTTCAAACAGAAATCCAGATTGCAGCAGGCTGTTTTTAAACAATCAGCCAGCACCTACATTAGCTCCTGTTACATCAAAGCAGCACTGGACACTCCTGAAGGCTTCTCTGAGACTGCAGTGAATTAAAAAGACTAATAAAGGACACATGAACCTGTACCAAGTCCATTTTATACTCCCAGATTGGTAATGTAGTGGTTACCAAAAATTGGGTATTGTTATGAGCAGTGAAGATTAACTTTCTTAAAAGACACCATGTTCTGTATACCAGTCTTTTTTTTTTCTAAGTAAATGATACATCTGAGAGGTTGGCAACATTTTTTTGGTTCTGTTTCTGTCCTCAAACCCTTTCCTATAAATTAGAAGGTTTAGCCAAAGACAAAGACTGCTCTTTTCTCTCGTCTCTACCACCCCTGTGTTCGTGTTTGTGTGTTCAGAGCATCTCAGCAAAGCTTGTTCCAGCCTGGTTCCCCCATGGGCAGCCCTGGCCTACACTGCTCCCACCACTAAATGTCATTTCCAAACCCAAGAAGCAGAGGTGGGGTCTTCTTGTCCTTGGAAGATGGGATCTTGCCACTGGTAGGAATCCAGGCCCTATTTTCATCCCCACTTTTACAAACAATTTAATTGCCCCATTGGTGTCCATGCAGATACTGAGGTTTCCCCATGCTTGGGAAGTTTTCCTTCCAGTTCCATGAGCAGGATATTCAGAGCCTGGCTCAGGAGGGGCAGCAGAGGCAGGGGAGGAAGTCCCCAGCAGAGCCCCTACCTGAGCCTTTGTTCCTGGTTTGCAGCATAACATGGGCCTGACACCAAAACCTGCAGGAAAAGTGGACATTATTCCCAATACTGACAGAAAACTGGACTGCTCAGTGCTGGCAAAGCCAGCAGAGTGGTGCCCCGAGCACTTGTCTCATTCCTGCAAGTGGGACCTTCCCCTCAGCACTGGAGGTTGGCACTGGAGAGTCCATGTGCATCTTGGACCCTTCAGTGGAGTGAGGACTCCCACCTCTGATGGAGTTGTAAAATAATACCTGTAAAGTAATACACATGAAAGCCCCAACGTGTTGAGAAAAGACAGCCCTGGAATAATTTTACCTATTTTTAGATCAAGAAGTGTTGTATTCTGTTTGTAGAGAGCACTGTGCATCCCAGGGGGCCATTTTAACGCCTTCATTGATAAACATCGGAGCATTTTCATTCTCTTCATGCATTTGTGCTGCCAGGACAGTGGGCAGGGACCACTGAAATCAGGGGCCACTGAAGTCAGTGACCACTGAAATCCCCCCTTTGTGTGCATCAGACTCACATACCCGAGCAGATGGCAGATGCCAACTTGAATTACAAACTCAGGTTTATTTGGAACCCAATAAAAGGTTGGGGGAGGCAGCAAAGAGACACATTTTGGTTGGATTTTTTCTTTTTTTTTTTTTGGTGGAAACATGAGAAGTACATGTAAGAATCAGAGTGAAAACAAGTGTTCAATCTTTTATTATATTTATAGAGAATATAGGAGTACTACACTGCTAAAACATAACTGTGTATTCAGCATAGTCAGTAGCTATGTCCAGTCCAACTGCAGTGACCACAGAAGGGACCTACTGAATATCAGAGTGGAAATTCCAGGGGGAAAAGTTGTATTTGGTATCATTATTAAATATATGTACTTTTTGAGCAAGATTGCCACAGACTGCTGACTTTGTTTGCCAGGTCACTGTGTAGCAAAGTGACAAAAACTACAAGGCCAGGTTGGATGGGGCTTGGAGCAACCCACTGTAGTGGAAGTTTGAGATATTTTTCTGGTGTTTACTTCAGTCTTGGCACCAAACCTGCCATGAATCTGTTTGACAGCTGAGAATACACCTTACCCTGCAGGTTGGGTGTTGGGAAAAGAGCAGTTCTGAGCTTTGGTGCAAGATGGAAACACCTCTGTGGGGCCTCTCTGAGCTGCTGATCACACGCAGAGCCCAGGGGAGTCAATGGAGCAGCTGTGAAACACTTACAGGAGGGTTTTGCAAACTCACTGATCACTGGGCAGCAGTTCAGCATCCAGAGTGGTAGAAGTGTTTTTGTTCAGGCTCTTCTGCCTGGAAAAACAGGTGTTGGATTTATTCAGTGAGAAGGAGCAGAAATCAGCAGCTGTTGCTGAAGGTGTTGGACTTTGTACTTCTCCTGTAAACGGGCTGCTAAATGCTAAAAAGCTTCACTGCTTGTAGCACCCCAAGCTCATATGGGCCATGCTTATCCAGAAGTGAGCAGAAAATTCAGGGGCACTATTGCTGTGTGTAGGAGTTTGGATTTTGCCTGTCTCTTCCCTGATTTTTTGATCCTCTGTGGCCACAAATGGTCAATTTTCTCTCATGTATTCTCTCTTCACATGGCTTCCTTGGAGCAGCACAGAACTGTTCAATATTTGATCTCAAAGGAAGCCTGTAATAGGATGCTTTCTGTGACTGAGGCACAGGCAATCAGAAGAACAAAGGGCTTCCAGATAGAGCCTGGAGTGGGTCTGGAGTTTGCAGGAGCATCTCGGCTGTCTCCCTGCTGATGCCAGGAGAGAAAGAAATAAGATGTTTATTGAGTAAGGGTGAAGTGCTAAGCTTGTTTTAAAATTAAACAAATTTTATTATATTTATTAATGTTTCTATGAAGAGCACTCTTCTACCTATACAGGGGAAAAAAACCCAAGTCCTTGTATCTCTTACAAGCAGAAAGGACAGAATCCAGAACAAAGAAAGGTCAGCAGAGGCTTTATTTCCAGATGGCTGTTAGATAAAATGAGGTTTTGCTCTCCCATCTCTGCCTGCTCCCAGACAACTTGCCCGTGTGTGGATTTGGAACCGTGTTTCCTGTGCATCCCAATGAGCTGATGGGAGTTTTCCTCTACCTGATCACCAAACCTCATAAAATCTGGATGTCTGATTTCAGATTTCGTTTGGTAGAAGGCAGCCAGGAGGGCTCAGACATTTTTCAGGAGGCTGAGGGATGCTGGAATATGGGATCTGTGACAGGTGCTGCCAGGCATGACCTTTTCTGACAGCTCAAAACCAGAAATCCAAGGCCTTTTCTTTGTTTAAACACGAAGGGAGAGTTGTGAAAGGACTGATCTGCAATGGGTCTGCCTCAACCTTCACAGCAAAAACTGCTCAACCTTCCACACTCCCGGCCCCAGAGACAGGAGATTGTCTAAGTTTGAGAGGTTTGAATGTGCTGTTAACATTTCTGGAGCCTCCGGGCTGTGTTGGGAGTGCCACTGCAGCTGGGCTGGGTGTCTGGGCGCAGTCCCGGATGTCCGTGCAGGGAGAGCGCCTCAGAACGTGAGGCCGCGGTAAACGACGTGTCTGAGAACACGCATTTCGGTAAAATGGGAATGCATCTGGTGCTTCTCCCCAAACAGAAAGTAGTTCTGTGCTAACCTTTCCCCTTCCTAAATGAGTGGAATGATGCGTTTGAAAGCTCGCCTCAGCCCTTCGAGCAGCTGTGTTTGGGGTTTCTCTGAATGCTGAACCAGCATTCCCGGCGCCATTTCCTGGGCCGCGCTCACTTCGGCTGGAGCAGCTCCGCCGCAGTTTCAGCGCTGGGGCCACACCTGAAGGATGGAAAAGGAGCTGCCAGGGAGGCTCCCTGCCAGCCAGGGCTGTCAGGAGAGGGGCTCAGGCCTGGCCCGGGCAGAGCAGCTGCTTAAAATCACAGGTACGCCGGTGTTCCTGAGGGCTGGGATGCCTCCGCAAGCAGGAGAGGGTGGGCCCCGCAGCTCTCCTTTGGGAGCTATTCAGTACAGCTCATAGCCAAAACTGCACGGTGGGCAGGTGTTTCAGTGTCTGTTTTATTAAGAAATCACAGGGAAATGGGAAATTCGGGGGTCTGTGTCAGCTGCCTTTACTAAATGTCACGGGGGCGGAGCCGAGCAGATTGTCCCGTGCCGTACAAGGACAATGGATCACCACACCCCGGGGCCTGTCTTACAGCGCTTTATTTCAATGTTTCAGCCACGATTGCAACTGGCTGTGCCCCCTCTGTCTTTCCTGGTGGCTGGGTAGGGATGTGAGCCTTCAGCTGTGCTGGGAGTTCCCCGTGGAGCTGCACTCGTGGCTTTGCCCTGGTGGGGAACGCTCGCCCGGCTGTCCTGGGGTGCCCCCGGGTGCAGTTCTGCACTGCTGCTTTTTCTCAGGGTGCATCACCTGTGGAGTTCAGCCCCTCCAAGGCATCAATTCCTGCAGTGGTCAGCCACAGCTCTCATTCCCCTTCTCCTCCGTGTCCCACGGATGTGCTGAGGGACAGGGATGGGGCAGTGCTGCCTGTGTGAGGGAGCTGCCAGTGCCTCAGAGCACTGGGCTCTGACCTGGCAAACCCCATGGATGGAAAACCCTGAGTTTTCTCTTTCTCCAAGCTGTGCTCTCTGTTCCACATGGAAGAGACGACATATTTAGGTCTGCTCTCCAGAGGGAAGCTCTAAGCTAGCTGCAGCTGAGGGCAGTCCCTGCGTTTTCCTGTGCTGAGGCACCAGAGAAGGACTCATGTCCTTCTGTGTGTGCCAGTCCCAGCTCCAGGACGTGTTTGTGGCCCTTGGTGTCCGTCTGTCCTGCCTGTAGCTGTGGATAGAGCCATGAGAGACTTGTGCTCCCTCCTGAGTGAGGAGCTAGGCTGGCAGATGGCCTTGAGCTGGGACTAGAGCATGTCAAACACTTACTGTGTCTCCAAGTGTCAGCAAAATGCTGTCTTGCCCACCCCCAGCCCAGGTTTTTCCTGGGCTGAGATCCCACATTTCACTGCAGGGGAGGGGAGGACATGCTGGGGCCATAGTCTGGGCTGCTGTGACTGCCTGGCCTCTGGTCCAGGCTGGGAGCCCTGGCATGGGGACCTGAGGTGACATGAGTCCTGCATGGACACACCCATAGCCCTACAGACCTCCACTGACGTCCCTGTCCCTGAACCAAGGCTTTGCATGCAGTGCAAGATGTTCCATGAGGTTAAAAACCCTTCATTAGCATGAGGGATGGGAGACCCTTCAAAAGTCCAAATCCATCCATTTCTCTGACAAACAACCCTCGACTCCCGCCAGTGACAGGGACCTGGTCTATGTCAGAGGGACTTCTCTGCCTCAGGAGGTTCCACCTGCACACCCACTGTTAGCAGGGAGGGAAGAACCTCCCTTTGCGTGGAGAAAAGCTCAGGCCTGCACCTGTTGCTGAGCCCCTGCACCCAGGCTGGGGGTTGCAGCAGTCTCCATAGTGATTAATTGCATCCCTGCAGACAGGGCAGCGTGACTTGGCAGGGGGAATGGGCTGCAGAGGCAGGAATAAGCCAGGAATAACACGTTGGGCTGAGCAGACCTGCCCTGTGCCCCCACAGCCTCTCCTGCTCTCTGGAAGGTGTTCAGGTGCCAGCAGGGTGCTGAGGCAGAGGTGGAGAATTCTCCCTGTCACCCAAACAAGTGACTTCATGGCAGATGAGACTTCCCTGCCTGCCACACCCGATCCAAATGCATCAGAGATGAGGAGGCGCAGGCTGACAGATGAAAACCCTCGTGGTGTTTCCTGACGCCTGTGCTGAGCAATCCTTCCAGGAAACAGGGATGGGGCATCCACCTGAACCCTCTCACGGCCTGGGCTGTGGGATACCTGGGCCAGCATCCTGTGGGACCGATTTAGGGATGCTCAAATGTTACAGGGGAGAAAGGATGTCAGGAAACAAATACCTTGCACATTTGTCTTTGCTGGGAGAGCCTAACGCTGTGTGCTCAGGCAATTCCTTCTCTTCTCAGCCCACCCTTTTCTCAGAAAGTTTCCCACTGCTTGGATTGTGGTTGCCAAGAGAGCAGCTTGCGTGGACAGTATCATCTTTATTCAGTTACCTGCCATCCCCTTTGAGTGAAGACACCAAATCCTGAGTCAGTGCCAGGCTGGGAACCTGATGATTTACCTGTGCTTCCCAGGCTGAGGATGGGATTACACAGCAATTAGGGAAGATCAGACTCACCTTTTCAAAGGGATGCTGGCAGCTCAGAAACAATCCTTACAGGCCTTTTGCATTGACCAGCCTCAAATCCTTTCAGGCATGTTAAATGAAACCCTAAATTTAATTCCTTAAACCCATTGTGGTTTGTTCTTTGTGCTGGGGTGATGAGGGACAAGAAAGGCAAACTGCTGGCAATTACCGTGTCACAGTGTCACACTCTGCCTCGTGTCCCAGGCAGCACCATGGTGACAGCCCTGCTCAGACCCAGGTACTGGCCTGGAAACATGAGATGGCTGCAGGGGGTGTTTTCATCTTTGAAAGAAAAAGTAATTGATGCCTTGGAGTGGCTGCTGTGCCTTCAGAAACTGAAAGAGCTACAGACTGTACAGTATTTTTTAATAACCAGTCATGTAAACCTAGGGTTGCAGTCATGAATTCATGTATTTTAATAGACACGAATCTTACTGCTCCCTAATATCTAAAAATCCTTGTGCACAACTTCCCCATATTTCCTCCAGCAAAGGGCCTTCCCATGAGCAGAGGGATTAGACAAAAAATAAGTATTAGGGATGGCTTGTCTGGGATAAGACAGGACAATGCCTTTACTATCCTTATCTTTCCCTTTGATCCTCTCTCCAAGTAGTTGCTGATGCTGGTTTTAGTGGTTTAGGTTGGTCTGTGCAGCCCTTGAGGGTGGAAGGACTGCTCCTGTCACATGTCCAAAGACACCACAGGACTTGGCAGTACTCCTGATCCTCAGTGGTTGGTGATATTCATGTATGTGCAACTTTGGCCTTAAAACTGAGGCCTGGAATGTCTGGGCAAATGGTGGCTTTTGCAAAATTTTGCAAAGTTTCCTGATTACTGCTTTTCCCCCTGTAATTCGTGCACATCTGATAAATAGTTGTATTCCTAAGGCTGCGTAGAGTTTACATGTATATTTTAAAGTTCAAAACTTCTGCTGGGATGCTTTAGCTGCGAGAAGCAGATTTTGTTTGCTGTGATGGTGAGAGGTGAAAGGGGGCAGTGAAAGCGGGCAGGAGGACTTGGGGTGTGGCAGATGTGTTCATCTGTAGCAGTCAACATAAAGGGAAGAACAGGCACAGGTTGTAAAACCTCTTGCAATGAAAAGCAGGTTGCTGGAGAGCCAAAATCCAAGAGAAATCCGTGGACGAGCAGAGCAGGAGTTGCTGCTCTGTTGCTAGGTGATGGATCTGTTATCATGCTAATGACAGTGAAGGATGATACTGGTACCAATAAAACATCTTTCATCTGAGAATTACCAAGGGTTTTCCAGACAGCAAAGCTGTATTATTCCCATTTACTAGAGGCACAGACAGAGATGAATTGATTTGCCAAAGGTCACTGACGGATTTCAGAATAAGAAATTGCCCTATTTGAGTTTTATTAGGCTGGGGATTGCCATAAACCCTTTCTTTGCAATCAATCCTTTCCCCTCCCCTCATCCATCACCCCCACATCCCTCTCTCTTTAGGGGACATGCTCCTGTCTTGTTTGTCACTCTTGTGCTGTTTGGATTACAGGATCCCCTGGCCCTCGAGCGTGGCCCAGCAGGGGTTGTGGAGGGCAGAGCAATCGCATGGACCAAGCTCAGATGTTTTGGGGCTGCATGAACAAGAAGAAGGCAACCATTTCTCCCAGGTACTCTGGCTGGGGAAAATCCAAGGGGCTCCCCAGGGACAGCAGTGCTGTGACTTTGGGGTGAAGGGCTTTTGAGGTTCCCCCGCTTTAGACACTCAGCCCCAGCACAGCCCATGAGAGGACAAGAGAGGAGAAATGCAGGAGGAGAAATGCAAACTCTCCTAACCCCCCCAAAACACCTCTCCCTGGCTGTCTGCACGGCTCTTCCCAGTACAGGGGGTTCTCAGGTGTGAATCAGTCGGGCATGAGTCAGGAATCACTTTTTGTTAGAGATCGTGAGGGAAACACGGGCGAGCCGAAATTCTGGCACTTGTAGGAGAATAACCATTTGATTTCTGCTGGAAGAGCAGTGTTTCCATGATGATGAGGAACAGCCTGCATTCCTTAATGAGCTGGTGTAGTCTGGTGAGGGGAGCAGGGTGGGAACACAGGGAATGCCCACAGGACAGGTTTTACGGAGTCATCCTTCCCTGGGGTCAGAGCTTCTGTCTCACCAGGAACCTCCTAACATGCTTTCAAAGACACAAACCCAGAAGCTTCCCCTGTCTCTGACAGGAACACTGGGACTAGGCACAAAAACAGGGCTTTTACAGCCTTGATTTCCTTTTCTTTATGTGTAAAATAGGGAAGCACCTCATGTCTATCTGACTGTCACTTCGAGAAATTACCTAGTCTTTCTACAATGCAAATTGCATCCACGGGAGGTGTTGAGCATTTGAATTACTCTGCTCCTGCTTTTCCTACTTCCCAGAGTCCTGGCAGGCTTTCCTCAGCCTCACTTACTTCAGGGCAGGAGGACACAGCCCCAGAACAACTGGAGCACAGGAGCCAAACAGCAGCTTTGTGGGCTTTGTTCAGTTTGTGTAAAAGACCAAGACACTTTAAAACCTCAGGGCATGTCTGTCAAATAGATCCTACTGGGCTGCTACATCCTCCTAATTGATGTAGAGCTGCCATTGACTGGCTAAGAAAAAATCTGTGCTAGCTCCAATCCTGAAAAACATGTGTCGTAGATGTGAATTTAATGTTAGCAGGTGCTCTGCTGGATTGGGACTGGTTTCCTTCACCACAGGAAAAACAAAATCAAGCAAAAACATCTCCAAACCAAAGCCCCAAACCCCAAAATGTGAACTGACACTTTTGTAGGTAAATGCACACTCAGGGCAAGCAGGGATATTAGGAGCAGGGGAGCAGGGTGAAGTGAGCCAAGGAAAACCCCTCATGGCCCTCACAGTCTTAGACTTCGGGTTATGCTTGAGCCTGGCTTGCAGGAGAGCCTGGAAGCTTTGCACTTGATTAACTCCTTCCAAAAAGTCACTTCAAAGCAGGGACAGGGAGCAGCAGGAGGGAGGCAGAATGAGCTGATCTCAGAATTGTTTAAATCTTGGCAGCAGGGCCAGCCTTTGATAATAAAACTCCCACCACTTCACTCTCAAATCGTGACTGAGAGAAACAATGCTTATCTTCAAACCTGCCCTGCAGTCCTGATAAGGCCTTTGTGCAGCACACTTTGGGACACTAGGAGGGGGTTAAACAGAAAAAATAACCTTCAACTACTATTTGCTGTTTTTCTCATATGGACAAAAAAAAAAACAAAATAGACACGAAGTGGTTCAGATTTGCTCCAGGCTTGCACCAGTTGCTCAGTGTGGGGTCTGGACTGTGTTGAAGCAGCACCTGAAGGGAAGGACCTGAGCTCTTTGACTTGCAGCCAGGGCTTTCCTGAGGTGGCCCCTTCCCAGAAGCAGCACGAGGCTTTCTGTCTCAGCTGCAGCCCTGGTGGAGGGCAGACTGCTGGATGAGATCCCGTGGATATATCCCAGATCAATCTGTTTCACAGCCAAGCTCTCTCCACAGCCCACTCTTCCCTCTGGCAGCCCCTCCCAAGCCCCTCTCCAACAGCCCTGGGCTCACTCTGAACCCTAAACCTGATCCTAACCTCAGCAGCAAGGGATGGCTGATCTTTGGGAGCAACTTGTTGCTTTTTTTGTGGCAGCTGGAATGCCTGGAAGGCTTCCTCAAGGATCAGCAGGGAATTTATGCCAGGTACTGCATACCACCAAACAAGTGGAGAAGAGCAAGATAACAGGGAGTTAATTTTGGTCAGTGTGATAACCCTCCAGAAGTGAGGTCTATTTTCTGCAGGCCCTGCAAAAAGCAGCATTTGCAGGGGGGGTTAGGAGGAAAAGTCTAAATATTTAGTTCTACAGATGCTAAAGTTTTTTCATAAAGTTTTACAAGTGTTTAGGGGGAATTCCCCCTCAAATTCCACTGGGAGATCAGGCAGGGGGCCTGTTGGGTGATGCAATGCCCATGGCTCTCCTGGTGGCCCCTCTGGGGTGGGAGATGCCTTCTGGGCACCCCAGGTGTGACAGGAGGAGGATAGGCAGCCAGAGGGTGGCTGGATCCTCATTCCTCTCCCTCAGATCCCCACAGGTATAATAGATCAGTCTGTTTTGTATCCAACAGCTGTCTGACAACAGCCCTCCTGAAAGCAAGGCAGGAAAAAAGGAGAGTCCTTCAAATTCAGGCAGCAGCTCTTGCTTTTGTCACTCACTCCTGTCAAAGGCCATTTGTCAGAGGCTCTGCAGGCTCAGCACCCACAGCTCCTCCACACAAACCTTCCCAGCACATGAAAGGCTGGGCCATCCTTCCTCCCCATCTCCTCGTGTCTTTTCATGATCAACCAACATTCCTTCATTAAGCAGGAACTCATACACTAAAAACACCCCTGGTCAGGTCAAGATCCACCTGAGTAGCAAAGAGCTCACAGCAATAATACAGCCACAAAAAACGAGCTAGAAATACAATTTCAGCACTCATATGGATTATAAAGCACATTTGTCTCAGTAACTCGAGGCCTTGCACAGCCACACACACCACAGGTTGCCTTGAAGGGGAATGGTTTCAGTCTCAGCCTTCCCAGCTAGTGATGGCCCCTGGCAAATGCTTCTGAATCCAAATATCTCCTATCACCAAAGCCTGAAAAATCCCTCCATGGTACATTGTGTCTCTGTGTGCCTCTGGCTGACTTCTCCAACCTGCCTGTGATTTGTGCTTCAGATTCCCATCTTTTCCTGGATTTGATAGGTATAATACAGGCATAATGATACCTTTTGCTGATTCTGCACTTGACAGGAGCATGCAGGATTGCTCTGTGTGGGTGGGGGCTTTTTTGTTATTTGCCTTGGAAGAGGAAGGGTGACAATTCCAACAGCTCGTTATAATTCATTGTTTGGGTTCTTTTAATCGTAGATAAAAGTGGGGGGTTCTGGTATTTTCAGAGGGCCCTAGAGCAGATGTCCAGGGCCTGGCTGGAGGCAGCCCAGTCATTCATGCTGGCAAAGGTTTCATTCCCAAAACCTCCCTGTGGAAAGGTTTCTGTCTTGTGCAAGCTGCCACCTTCAAGACAAGGAGATGTTCAACTGCTGCATGTGGAAAGTTATTTTGGACAGCATGGTGTGGCAGGAAAAAGGTCAGAAGCCACTTTCAGAGCTGATTTTATGGTCGCCCTTTAAGCATCAGGTGTGGAAAAGTCATTTGCTTCATGCTCAGCACAGGGATTTTCATATGAAATGGATGCTCCACTATATATAGGTATGTCATGATGCTTGTAGGACATGTTGGCATTACACATCCCACTTGACATGCCCTATCAATGTGGGCTGAGTAATTTCAGGTTGTATTTAAATAAAAGTGACTATATTTTTTCCTGCAAACACAAGGCAGTTAAAAATACCCTGTGGTTACTGCTTTGAAAATGCCTTCAAGCCAACTTACTCCTGTCATGAGGACAGGGCGATGTGACAGCCACATTCAAACACTCAGCTGCAGAGCCAGCTTGTCAATGGGAGCAGGCCTGGCCATGAGGAGAGCTGGGATGCCTTTCCCTGGCCACCACAGCCACCACACTGACCCCACGAGCTGGACCTGCTTCTTCCTGGGCTGCTGCTGAGACATGCCTAGTGTTAGCAGAGACTACACACAGGACAAATATATATATCAATTTATATATTTATAAATATCTATTTATATATTTATAAAGTCTAACTCTTGCTGATGCTGAACGAACAGCCCATAAATTGCATTTCCTTCATGGACCTGCTTCACAAGTGATAACCCAGGAAAAGTGGAACGTGCTCCTGCAATGCTCACGATCACAGTCACAGAAGGGGTTTTGTCACTCCTGAGTGTGTTATAAATACAGTCAGCTGCAAGATCCAGACCCAGTCCTGCTCCGTGGGCTGTGTGGATTCTCCTGAGCTCAGAGCAGGAAGGAGGGGCCAGCAGTGAGTCTGAACCCTGCTTTTCCCTGGAGGCTGAATGCTTTTGTGTCCACAGATGCAACTGTGCTTCTACCTGCACATAAACATGAGCCTGACACCTCTTGGATGTGGATTGGAGCTCTCTCCTCAGCCACTTCTGCTCAGGCTGAGGGTGTGAGTCCAGCTGCACAACAAGAAACCTCAAACTGCCAAAAGCCAGTGTCAGGGGGCTGCAAGCTACTTTTGGGTGAAGCACAGAGGCTGAGGAGTGAGGGCTGATGCAGTGCTGAGCACTCACTGAGGTTTGGCTGCATCCTCTGGTGGGCTGGTGTCCCTTGCAGAGATCAGGGAGAGGGATAAAGGCCCCATCCATGCAGAGGGTAGAGGAGGGAGAGGATTCCTTTGCCCTGAGGATCAGGGACAACCCACAGTTGGGTGTGCCAGGACAGAGCTGCACCCTGCTTTGCCCCACGGAGAGAAAACAGAACAAACAGCAAAGCTGCATGAAAAGCATATCCGAGCTTTCCCATCCATCAGGGAGCTCAGGTGAGGTGGGGCCCTCAGAGCTTCCCCCCATCTCTCCTTGAGCTGATCCCCTGAGGAAGCACAGATGGTTCATTTTGTCCCTCTGTAGCGGTTGAAGGAGTGCAGAGCTCAGGGCATGTCCTGGGATCACATCAACATCCTGCCAGCTCTGACACCTTGTCACAGCCCCGTGCAAGCAGGCATTTCACAGTGCAGTTCACCCTGACATGAAGATATTTATTTGGTGCAGACACACACACGTACACGTATGCCTGTGCCTACACAGGCATATTAAGGGGAAATCAAAATATGCCATGTCAGCTTCTCTCACAAAGGCGTGCTAATTCACACGTGAAAGTCTCCTGGCTGCTCAGGCAGAGCCAGGGTGATAACTGAACAGCCCACCCCAAACAAAGGACGTCTAGCAGCTCTTAAAAAATCGCAGGAGTGGTCAAAGCCCCTCATGTCTTTTAATTTCCACACGCACATTGGCAATTTCCACTGGACCGATCACTTTTGACTGATTGATTTCGCTGCTTTGAGACAGCACACATATGGAATTATTCAAGAGGCTGCTGTGTGTAATGCTGTGCTGGAATAATTGTTCCATTTAGCTCCATTCCCTATGCTTACAAAATCTTAGAGGAACTTCAAATACTCTTAACATCTGTATGGGCACGTTGGCACGCTTGGTTTGTGCATCTGAATGACAGAGTAACAATGAATGTAATGCTATACCAAAGGCTGATTCTGTACACAGAAGTCAGGAGAATCCAGATTTCATACTCTTGCAGCATTGTTCCTATTCTAAAGGTGTAGGTCTCCTTAGGATCCATATTTCATATCCTTATTTGGATTCAGCACCGCTTTGCTTGCAGAGTTAAGGACTTGCTTGTAAATAACAGAACCAAGGGCTATATCCTGTCCAGTTTGCCTGTCAAAGAGTTAAGGAAAAAAACTAGTGATGGTTTAATAGATAGTGATGCAAAACTCAGCTTATTTATAGAAGAACAGGAAGAGGAAAACACACACAGACCATCTCTCCTGTGGCGAGTTAGGATTAGGTTCTGCACGGTTAAAGCCAAACCAAGAGGAAGGAAAAGGGTGTTTGCTCTTGCTATAGATTTTGTGTGGTGAATGAAGATGATGTCAGGCTATTTGTTTGGCATGTGTGTTGGGGGAAGACAGATCTCTCAGGCCTTGCTTGGAATTGTTTGAGTTCCCCAATTTGTTTGCTCTTTCTGAGTGGTTCTCTGGGGCACAGGGAAATGTGTCCGACCCCCATCCTTGATTATGGAGGGAGAAAAACTGTAACTAGTTGGAAACCTCAAAAAATAGTGTCATGAATTTGTCAGAAAGGCCAGCAGACAAGAGGAGAGGAAAGGCTGTCCATGGCAAATTCACTGGCATTTTCAGCACCCAGCATCCATTGTCACTGCTGCGTTTGACTGGGAAAGGCCTGCCCACCATCCCACCTCTAAAAACAGCCCAAGCCAAAAGGCTGGGCTATCTTTAGTTGTACAATAAAGAAGGAATGTCTGTGAAGTCTCTTAGGAGATGTAAATTGTTACAGTTCCTTCAGCAGCCGTGCCAAAATGTTCAAGTTTTAACTGTCCATCACCACTTGTGCTCTGGATTCCTTTGCTCATCCAGAACTCACTCAGTCATTTGGAAAGCTGACACGTGTCTGTGGTAGAAAGGAGTTCAGAAAGGGCCAAGGAAGGTCCCTTTTGCCACCAGAACATCGGCCCTTCACGCCAGTTCAGCTGCATCTGTGTTAGGAACCAGAGGAAAACTATTATTTGGTAAAAAAGTGCATTCCTCATCAAAACCTCATTACCAGAACAGAAGCCAAGCACTCCACAACCTCCTCCCAGCTGGTGGGCTCTCCCACTGCCATCTGATGAAGTACAGGAAAAGGAATCATCCCTCTTTTTTTCCTGCTTCTATTTTGAAAGGATTTGATTAACATTTAAATAGCAAGTTCAGCAATTGCCCTGTGTTGTGTATCATGCACATCTGCAACCACCTCCTATGCAAGTCTGCGGATTGTTCAACCTTTTACCTTTCTTTTTATGGATCTCTTGGTAGCTTCCTTACCTCATTAGGCTTTTGAATTCTGAAATAAGAACTCAGTGCCTGACTTCTCTGTCCCGCGTTTGTTTTTAAAGCCCCTTTTGAGGACATTAAATCAAGATCAGAGCCAATAACATTCTGGTTTAGGAGCACAGAGTGACTATTTAAGGTGTTTGGGACCTCCACATGATCGTTTATCACAACATTATCCCAGTTCAAATGTTTAATTATGGCATATTTTCAAATCCCTTTCCAGAAGCTCTATAAATACCTCAGCAACTTCTAAAGACCAATTTAGCTGCCAACACCTAAAACTATCTTTTTTTCATGCAGCCTGGCCTGTGCTTTCTCTGCTGCTACAGGAGATTCTGTTTACATCTGTGTTCTGGGAGCCCATAAATGTTGTGTCCTTACTCTGGCTGGTGTTTGCTGCCTGCCAGGGGCTGAATATCTGGTTTTGCAGATGTGGCTGTGTGGATTTGCTCTTCCAAGGGGGAAAACAAAGGTCCTGAAGGTGTCATTGGAAGGCTTCCCATATCCAAGCTATCATCTCCACATATGCTTGGACTTACTTGTTTTCACTGCTCAGAGCGTGGGAAAACAACTTAAAAATAGACATTTAACACATTGGCTAAGTGATATTCAGAAGATTCTGTGCTAGACGGGGGCAGAGCCACATATATGTATTGGAAAATAGTAAATTCATTGAAAAATGTGGCCTTAGTCTTTCTGGAATCATCAGGAGCTTGAGAACTGTCTGTGCTGGTACATTTATTTGGGGAAAATCCATTTATTTCAGAAAATGATTCCTAAAATTGCCCGAAGACTGGGAGATGGGAGGCAATTCTGCTCTAAAAAAAGAACTAAATTTACCCACCTCCCAAAAAGAGTCCTTGCAAGCCTGAAATGGGGGACATTTCCTATTGCAGATTTTAATGCCCTAGTTTTCCTTTTTCTTTGCTTTTCCTTTCACAAGGCCAGAAATCAGCATTTTGCTCAAGCTGAAGGCCTTATTTTTGTGCAGAAAATAATGCCATTTTGAGGGAGTTGATTTTTTTTCCCCTCATGGAAGAAACGAATTTGAAATCTTTGGTAACTTAGTTCACCTCAGAGGGATTTTGAACTGATTTGCTTTGTTTGGCCGATGTACTGAAAGATCCCTTTTATTTTCTCAGCCCTAAGCAGCATCCAGTCAGCTCTTCTGAAATGCTTTTTATCTAATCTTTTTATTTGTGATAAAATCCCAGAATAGTTTGTGTTGGAAGGAACCTTAAAGCCCATCCAGTGCCACCCCTGCCATGGTCAGGGACACCTTTCACTGTCCCAGGGTGCTCCAAGCTGCATCCAACCTGGCCTTGGAGACTTCCAGGGATCCAGGGGCAGCCACAGCTTCTCTGGGAAATCCATTCCAGTCCCTCTCCACCCTCACAGGCAGGAATTCCTTCCCAATATCCCATCTAACCCTGCCCTCTGGCAGTGGGAAGCCATTCCTCCTTGCCCTGTCACTGTAATTTAAATTCTTTATGTTGCTTTTCCCCAACTTGCAAATGAAACTCAAGATAATTTTAGTAAGGAGGTAATATAGAAGGGGATCTTAATTGAAGGCCTTCAGAGGCAGTTATGGAAAGATGTCCACAAAATCCCACACCCCCGCCCAGGGGTGAGTAAATTTTTATAGGTTTTAGGAAATTAGCATAATTGATAAAAATTAATAAAACGCACCAATTAGGAGGACAAATGGTGATGCAATTCCCCCCCATCACCTTCTCTGGAGCCTCCCCTTCAGCACAAGCTGTACTTGGTCCATGAAAATGAATCTCAACCTTGGTAGCCTGGAAGAACAAGATAGCTTTGGAGCCTTGTACCCCCTCAGGGAAAGGCCATGGAAAAGCACTGGGAAAATCGGTCACTAACACAATAGGCTACAGAGCTCCAAATGTATGTGTGAAGAATACAGAGAACATCTAAAAAGAAAAAAGGCAAAACCTAAATGGCATAATTTAAAATGTTTTTGTGACCCCATGGTAAAATTGAGTAGTGGGAAGCCCACCTGGAAATCCTGGGAAGAGCCTTGCAGTACCAAAGGGTGATAAAGGGCACAGCTCAACTCAGCTGGAATCAGATTTTGGCAAGAGTTCCAAAGTGCTGCAAAACCTATAGGCACTTGCCAAATCCTTGGGAAAAAAAAAAGAAAAAGAAAAAAAAAAGAAAACTACATCAAACAAATTTAAAAACCATCCCTCCTACTTCTAGGAAAATGTCAAGCTTCTCTGCTCCAAACTTTAGTTTTCTGCTGAAGACTAAGGGGATGATACCAAAGCCTTACACCCACCTTACACCAAAACACTTCAAGGTAAGAGCCAGAGCTCGGTGTGTGGGCAGGTCCCACAGACATCACATTGCTTTATTTTGTGATTTTTCAAGACTCTCTCACACACCTTTCTGAGAGTCCAAAGCCAAGTTTCCTCCTGGCTGGGTGGCTTGGCAGGTGTGACACCTCCTCTTGGGCCTGCTCCTGGTCTGTTCCTTCTTTCTAGGAACTTGCTGTGATTTTCCTGGTCTGTGTTTCCACCTGGCAGGTGGAACACCTCAGCCCACGGGTTTTAGAAAAGAAGGAGATGTTTGTGTTGAACTGCAGAATAAAGAGAAAAAATAACCCTTGCTAGAGAGCCAAAACATGAATGTGTTGGAGTCAAGGATGACACCATCTCCTGGCCCTATTTCCACTGGCTCTGTTCCAAGACCACCCACTTTCAATTCTTGGTCTACATGATTGGCCAGCACCCAGCAGAATTGCTTTAAACCTCTAGCCCCTTTTTCCCCCCACCAAAAACCTCCACCTGACAAATAGTTTTAACATTCCCATCAATAACTCTGCAGTTAACCATAACAGTGAAGGCAGGTTCCCTTTTCCCCATGCATTTGAGGGCCTGGAAAGAGCCCAGGTAATAATTCAAGCATTGTCCATTCCGGTGGTCCAGGGCAACCTGGAAATGAGGCTCCCAGTTTTGCTGCTGCCCCAAAATTCCACCTCATAAGCAGCAATTTTCCAAAAGTCTCCACCTTGATATGTGTGTTGCAAAACCTGTTTGGGGGATAAAATCCTAAAAGAGATTGCAGCAAAGGCAAAGGGATATATTAGCATCTCATTAGCATATTGCGGTGACTTTGGTATGTACAGCTGCCTGATTGCAATTAAAAGTAATTTCTATTTCTGCTTAAGCACATTCAATGTATGATCAGATAGATACAATCAAGATTCCAAACCCTGTGGTGACTTTGAAACAACTCCAAGTTATTTGGCTACCCCAGTGTTCACAGAACTTGGGACCTGTAAAGATACCTGACTGCTGGAACTGCAAACACTCACCTAAAATACTGCCAGGAGTCTTATTGCTGGTTTGGTATTATTTAATATAGCTCTGCATTCAGAACACGTATGACTTTGTAGGATTAAACCTCCTGAAGCTGCTGACTGACAAGGGCATTTCTCATCCTGCTTTGAGGAAGGTTCTCCTTCAGCTTTGCAGTATTTTAACCAAAACTGACCACTTTCTTGGAGTGTTCCTTGTGGGCAGGTAGAGCCAAACACAAAAAGGGTCTTTGGAAAGTAATGATGAGCAATATTAACTCCTTTGGCATCAAGAGGTCTTTGAGTCTTAAAAAAAGAACAAAACCAAATGGGTTCTGAGGTGCCTTTTGGAAAAACAGTGCCCTTCTACACACTTATCTAGAATTGGAGCAGAAAAAATTTCCTGGTGCTCGTATTTTACCTGAAGTCAAGTTTCTGCAGAGAGAAGAACAACGTGAATCAGAGATAGATAGACAGATAGATAGAAGGTGGATAAACAGCTGGCATATGGACCTTCAAGTGCAGGAAATTAATGCCATTGCAGAACACTTCTCCTCCCCAATTTCCTCTGTTAATGCACATGAACTGGTTAGAGCGCACAATTAGGAGGAGGCTGCCTGTTTTCAATTAGGTCAGAGGAGAGGACCTGCCTCTTTCCTAAATGAATTGCAGATAAAGCTTCCCAGGAGTGGGCCTCCCTCTCGGCGGGCTGGCATAAATCAGGGAATGCAGCAGCAGCCTGCAGCATTACCCCAGGGAAAGCAGGGTCCAGCCTGCCCAAGGGGCTCATCCTGCCCTGGAAAGGCACCGTGCCTTGGCCAGGACAGTTCTGTCCTCCTTTCCCCCACATTTTTCACCGTCCCGTGTTTGTAATGATGAACACATCTGGGTTTCATTCCCTGCCCTCGGTCTGATAGGGGCTGGGGGGAGGTGGTCTCTGTCTCAAAGTCCTTGTCAAGAAGATGGAGGTGCTGGAGCAGTCTGAAGGGGAAGCGTGAGTTATTTTTGTTGACAGGATTTCAACAAGTACCAGTTCTGGCTAATTACACTGTAATTGATTTGGCATGTTAATACAGACTTCCAGGGAATCTCGTTACTTTTCTTGTCCATTACAAAGGGATTTCCAACTCCAGGCTGGTTTGCTTTAAGAACAGAAACACAGCAAATAAAACAGAGCAATTGAAGTAATTTGCTGAAGTCCCTCAGGCCCATGGAAGAACAGTTACTGCTGGAAAACCAGAAACTTCCATAGGAGGAGCACTCAGGGGAGCTTGAGGAAAGCAGATGACCAGGGGAACTGGGCACACAGCATTAGCTGAGCCATAGCAGTCACCAGAGATTTTTCTGTCCTTTTAATGTTCTGAAACCCTTGGTTCACAACAATTTTTTCCTTGATGATGTTTAATGGGAGAGAAAATAACTCTGCATTTGTATGGGAAACAAACCCCACCATTTCAAATCTGCATTAAGGGGAATTAAAGTGCAGCCTCACCCTTTCTCTTCCCCCACACTCTTCAGAACTGAGGCCAACTGGTGCTTCAAACTAATGCTGGGAAAAAAGATTTCCTTCTATCCAAAATGCTCTAAAATTGTCCAGTCCTCGTTCTGCAGCATCTGGCATCGGTCACTTCTCAGAGTCAGGCTACAAAGGATGAATTGGAATCTAAAGGAATGGGATCAAAAGCTCTGCCTGTATGAGGATGTATTAACATTTTTGCCTATAAACCATGATCTTTCCAGTGCAGTAAAAGTCCCATCTGAGGCCCTCTAGGTGTTCAGCCTGAACAGCAGGGACAGGAACACTGTGATTCATCCAGTCACAGAACATCCAAGTCACATCAAATACCTAAGGCCAGGATTATGCTTTCCTCTGATAATGAATGTGTTCTGTGAGATTTAAAAACAGGACATCCAAAAGCTGATTTACTGCGTCCCTCACAGAGAACTGTGATTTCAGTGTGACACCATCACAAGTGATACAATGCTCTGATTTCCCTTTTTCCATCACTGGCTCCACTGGCACCATCTCCCAAAAACTCCCATTTCATTTGTGGGAAATCTGTGCCCTGAACTACAGAAGAAGCTGCAGCTCAGATCCCTTTGGAGATCATTTACTGCTGCAAGGCCACCAGCACTTATCCAGCTGACCTGACCCAACCCTGGGATAAAAAGGATGGATCACACTCCACGGACTGAGCAGTACTGAGCAGTCAGTATTAAATCCCACACAAACAGAGCCTCTGGAAATGATGGATTTGAGACACAGCAGAGATGGTTGGGAGGTTTATGTGACTTCATGGCTACACAGGGCTCGTGTGCTGAGCACCACTGCTAAGGCTCTCTGAGCAAAGCATTCAAAGCGTGTTTGAAGGGCCTCAGAGGCACACAGGCCTTGAGGATCCTCCACACGGGGCTGAATTCAGGATCTCTGTTTTTTTCCCTGGAAAAAAACAATGACTAGACGAAAGCCCATGGCAGTGTTATTGCAGTGGGGTGTGTGGTGCAGTTTGATGTATTCCTCCAGCGACAGCGATGGAAAATCCTCCATTCAATGAAATGGGCCCACAGCCAGGCCCACAGCCAGGCCTTGTCTGGAGCTGTTGCTGTGATGGTGGATTCTGTAACAACTGTATCATAAAACACTTTTACAAAAGAGTCATGAACTCTGGGAAAGAGTAGGGCTTATATATTCTGTTTAAACAGAGGAAGTTGCTCAGTGACTTGGCAGCCAAGCACGACCCCCAGTTACGGGTAACTGAAGCCAACATCAGAGAAACTGCAAAAGCAGATAGTTAATATCAAGGCTCACATCTTTCCAGTCTGTTACTGATTCTTATGAGTATTTTCTGAGCTGGATCTAGAGCTGGATAAGAGGAAAATGAAAGGGCTGTGTGATGAGGGTGACGGCCCCCTGCATGCAGACAGCCTGGGCACAGGTCTGTGCAGGCTGCCAGATCACTGCTTGAAATTGCTTTTTCAGGGAAATCGATACCCAAATTCCTCTTGACGTCAGTGGGGCCAGAGTTTCCCATTTTTTGTCTAATAAAATGTCAGAGGGTGAAGTGAAGTAGCTATCACAGAAAAAAAGAATGCAAATATAAATAACATGGGGAAGAATTAGTGGCTGACAAATATTCCTTCTTTTGGAAAGAAGGATGGAATGGAATGGAAAATCTGGAAATTTAAAAAATCCCCACATTTATTTGCATTCTGTAAAGAATAAATTAATCCCCAGGTTTCTGGTTTTGGATGATAAATAAATGTCTGAATAAAAGGAAAGAGAGGAAATGAGAGGCAGGAGCACATAACTTTTCACTCAGAAGGGTCTGAAACTTGGCTACGACAAGGCAACAGCGTAAAATCATTCTCTTGTATTCTTGAGCCAAGGTTTGATGGAGTGGAGGCTTTAGTGACAACACTGCGTTAAATAAATGCCTCTCCTGGCCTCTAATTCCCACTCCTGAGCAGCAGCACACCAGATCTGTGGAACCATGCTGTAAAACAGGCTCAAACAAGCGATCAGGTTTAGGATAAAAGCTCTGCAGGGCTGTTGGGAAGTCGTTGGGAAGATTCCCATGCCATCAGATTTGGCACGGGTGTGGACCCGGTGCCACCAGGATGCTTGACCTGCCTTGCACATTCCCTGGATTTGCCAGGAGAGGCAGCTCTCCTTGTCCCCATCCTCCTGACCATGGAGCAAGGCTTCTGTGGGGTGATGAGGGCAGCAGGTTTGGGACAGCCTGGCACGAGCTGTAATCAAGCTCAGGACTGCCTGGCATGCAGTTCTTTATCCTTTCCCTCCATTTATAAATCCTTCCTTTTCCCATGCTGTGCTTTCTTCCTCCCCCATTTGTCCACCCACCCTACTTTTTCTTCATGTGCTGCAGCCTTTCCACCTCTGCACCAAGTCTGGTGTCTCTGGTCCTCACCTGGGTGATATTGTCCTCACCCAGTGTTCCTGGATGTGCCATCCTGTGCTTGCCCTTGCAGGGTCCAACTCCCCAAGGGATTCTGTGCAGTTATCTGTGACTTCTGCTCACTCAACACCTCCTTAACCACCTGCAGAATCCAGCCCTTATCTGGAACTTCCCTCACCTTATCTGTCCTTATCTCTCAGGGCCAGCAGTTTCTCATGTCCTGTCCAGCAGTTTCCCACGTCCTGTTCAGTCACCTTAACTCCAGGCCAGGGCTCAGCCTTGCCAGCTGCCCACAGGTCTGAAAATAGAGGAAGGAAGAGGAAGATGATGAGATAACATTTGTCTGTCATTCACTGTCAGCCTGGGAGACCGCCCTAAGCTGTCCCCACAAGCTCTGGGCAGAACAACCACCTGCAGAGTGGTTCTGCAGGAAAAGTTTGGGTGGTTTAGTGACTGTGGGATGACCTTGGATCAGTAATGACCAACTGCTGAGAAGGAAGCACCCAGTGGTGAGAGGTACAGGCAGGAGCGCCATGAGTTAAGACCAACAAAAATAGTAATTTCACACTGCTGGGTCAGGTTGTGATGATGTTGGCTGCTCTGCTCTGCCTAGATTTAGGGACTGTTCTCCAAGAAGGATGTGAGGTGGAGACTATTTCAAAGAGAACAGGGTCTAAAAAACAAGACCTGTGGGGAAACATTGAAGGGAATGGAAGTGTTCAGGCTAAAGAAAGGGAAAATGAAGGAAAAGATCCAGTAATCTTGAAATGCACAGGAGGCTGCACAGAGGAAAGAATAAACTGCTCTTTACCTGCTCAGGGCACAGAGGAAACATGAATGACCTCAAGGGAAGATCTAGGTTAATTGTGAGGAAAGTTTTCTAAAGAGCTCTGGACAAAGATCTGGACCAGGTTGCCTTGGAAAACCGGGGAAGTTCCAGCAGGGAAAGTCTTTGAGAACAAGCTGGAGTAACATCTGTCAGGGGAGGTAAGCCCAACTGATCTCACTTTAAGCTGTGAGATGGATCTGTTGAGGATCCTTCCATCCCTGTCCTCAGTGAGCCCATGGAATTTCCCACAGCAAGAGGAGAATTTGCTCCATATTCCCTTAGCCCTTCTGATCTGAGCCATCAGCAACAATCAGAGGAGGAGAAACTGGTGGTGGAACTGGGGATCTGTGACAGAAACCTGTTTGTTTGCAAAAGGCAGACAAAGCTCTGTGTCACTGAACCCAGCAGAAATCCTACAGGAGAAGCCAATTTCTTTGCTCACAGTTTTCAGGCTCCTTCCAGCCAGCTCTCAGATCAAAAACATCCCCATAGGAGGTTCTGATGTACCCCCGGTGCTGATTCAAGCTGCATCTGGTGGGGTTTTTCCTGCCTTCCCTTTGAATTCTTTCCATCTTTCTGCTCTTCTCCTTTTAGAGACACCAAGCCTTCCCCTTCCTTTCTTCCCTTTGCAACCCATCATCCATCCTTTTGTATCCAGGTTTTCATTTTGGGAGGAGATGCCTGGTGACACGTAGGTATTTCTTTCAATAATTGGAAGCAAAAAAGTTACTTAAATATGCACATTCAAAAAGATTTAATTCAAATCAAACCAATACTATGAATGACTAAAAACTCCCCACAAGCTGTAAAACATGCAACATATGCAGGCAACAAAAATGACTTAGTGTTAGTCATGGTTGTGAATGATGCTTTGGGTGGAAAATTGTGAAGAGGAGTTTAAATAAGTGAGTGAAATAAAAAATAGGTGAATGAAAAATAAGATATTTATTCTTATACTGTCAGGTGCTTGAGTTTGCAGAGTCCTGAAATTACGCAGACGAACTCTGCTTAGACTGGGGAAAAAAAACCCCACAAAAATCAGCTACAAAGCAGTTAATGTTCATGGCAGATGCTCTGTTTGTTTAACAAGTACTTTCAGCTTTTTTTTGCCTGGAGAGCAGTGTCTCTTTTTTCATGTTAATGGGGATGGTTCTTTCAAAAAAACACCAAGTTAAACAGCAAAGAATAACACATATTTATTCTAAATGGAAAGGCAATTACCTCAGTGATGTTCCCCTGGGCATAAAAATCTACATGCACCGCTCAGCGGAGCTCCAGTAACCACTTTTGAGAGTTGTCTGCATGTAGAATTGAGTTGGGTTTAATTGCTTGTTGAATTACCTGGGTCTTAGCCCTCAGCCCTTCCAGCTGTAAATTGGTTACAAGCTGAAGTGGGAAATGCTGAGAAGTTATGGGTTTCAAAATAAGCCTATAAAGTGCTTTCCTACGTGTAAGGAACTTCCAATTTGAATTGGTGTTCTCCCGTTAGGGAAAAAAAAAAAAAAAGAAATTGCTGGGGATGCATCATTCAGACATCCAAACAGATTTTTCATTCAGGTTTTTCCAGAGAGAGGAAAAAGAGATTTTGGGTAGTTTTGACTTAATTTCCACCTATTAGAGACAAACGATTGCCTCAATGGTGTTTTCAGCTAATAGGAAAGAACAGAATCACACCCACAATAACTACTTGTGTTTGAAAACTTTTGGCACAGGAAAAGATGAGATACAGTGAGATTTTTAAATGGGTGGATTTTCTTCAGTGAATTGAGGATCTTGGTTTGGATGCTAAGAATTCCACTCTGATCCCTGCTGTGACTTCTGGGGAAAATAACATTTTCAGCAGCACCAATAATGCAATCCTGGAAGGCTGTCTGGAGGAGAAATGGTATCACCACCAAACATCACTAAGTTGAAAGCCAGCTACTTGAGGCTGAGCTGAACTTTACTGGTTTGTACTGGAACTCCTGCCAGAGCCCAGGGCAAACCAGCACGGATTCACTCAGGAGGTCCTGGCCAGAGCCCTGCCAGGGAAATCTGCTTTGCTGTGAGGGAAATCTCCTTGCTCACACATTGCTGCTTGCTTTGGGGCCTCCAAGTGCCCTGCCCTGCTCTAGCTTCATCCTAGAGCTGCTGGGATTCTGCTGCCCAGCAGGACATCACCCATTCCAAACAGCCAAGAAAGCTGAGATCCCACCCCATTTGTTGTTCACAAGCAACGAGGTTTCTGAAGTGAGTGAGAGTGAGCCCAGTTCTCTGCTGGAGGAGCACAAATCCTACCCAGAGATCCTACACACAGAGATGCAAACTGGGCTGTGCTGGGGAGCACCATGGAACAGCAACCCAGCTGGAACAGCCACAGTCAAGTGTTGGGTTCCAGTCACTGGAGGGGAAAGGAAAGCCAAGGAAAGCCAAGGAAAGCCAAGGAAATCGGAGCCTCAGTGTGCTGCTGGTTATGCCAAGGCAGCTCCTCCAGCACATGCAGCACACAGACACTCCTGGCCTTGCTGTGTGTGCTGACACCTGCCATGAGGACTCGGGGAGGAACAGTCCAGTCAGCACATGCATTACATCACACTTTTATTTTCCTTTTCCCCAGCAAATTTTAACTGGCTTCTTTTTTCCATTTTTTTTTTTTTTTTCCCCCTGGTGTGATTCAAATACCAGGCTGAGGAGGTCATTCAGAGGAAGGGTTTGTTCTGTGCTTGGCTGGCTGAAGCTTGTCAAGCTTCAGGCAGGACTGTGCTTTAGGACACAGCCAGAACACGGGGTGTAGATGTCCTGCACACAGCTGAGGCCTCCTCTGTCCCTGTTCTGCAGTGAGTTACCCACTGAAGGAAGGACACGGGGCATGTTTTTCTGGGCAGACACAACAGCACTGCAGCACCCTCAGGTCATGAGTTCTGCTTTTCACCCTGGGGCTGATAAAACCTCAGAGACGCTCCTGGAAATTCTCCTCCTGACTCAGATGGCCTCTGGAGCAGCCTTGCAGACAGAACAAATGCCTGGCGGAAGGAGGCAGCTGCACAGCAATTCAGAGCAGGGATGGATCCAGGCTCACATCCTCAGCCCAGTGGATCACTGACAGACATTATCCCAGGAGATGGCAGGGGGAAAGGGGGATTTTCTGAACAGAAGGGTCTGAGTGTCCCATCCCGTGTCTGGTACCACACAAGTGCTCTCCACTGGGCGATGTGGTGGAGGACATGGAGCTCCCAGTTGCCTCCTGCTCTCCATCCACATCCCTGCTCTGCATCCAGCTCTGCAGAAATGTCCCTGTGGAAGTGTTTTCAAGCCTGTGACAGCTGTGACATTGCAGAGCCCAGCTCAGCTGCAGGGCTGCTTTTAATGCAGAAAGGGGCACCGAAAAATTCCTCTCTCCTTTCTAGTTATGTCTTCTTTACAGGAAGTTTTTGATATGGCTTTGGTCCAGCTGGCTCTCTGAGGAAAGGAGAGTCTTTCCACACATAAACCTGCCATGAACTTAATGATTTTTTTTTTAAAAAACCCACTGACAAAGTTAAACATTTCAATTGTCAGTTGGTTTAATGAGAGCAGGGAGGGGAAAGAGGTTGTTTCAGACATGTGAGACTTCTTGTTCTTAAAAACAAAATGGAAACTTAAAACCAAACAGTGCTGCATATGAGCCCAAATGATCTCTGCAGGCAAAGGGACTGCAAATAAAGAGGGTTATTTTAAGGACTCAAGAAGTAATGAAGTCCCCCTTTAGGCTGGGCTGATCACAAGCAAATGAATAGTGACTCCAGATTCAGAGCACACAGCCCGGGGAAGTCACAGCCCTGCCTGGCTGGCCTTTAAAATACTTGAGGCCTCTCTGTGAGACTTAATTTGAGGACAAAGGGAATAAAATAGGAAGCACATCACTTTGTGGATGTGTGTCCTTCTGTTACAGAAATCGTTCTCCCACAGGGAGGAAAAAGGACTCATCTTCACTGGCACAGCAAGGCCTCTCTGCCAACGCTCTCACAAAGGGTCTGAAGTAGATAAAAACCTCCAAAGTCCGTCCAGATCATCCCTGACTTGTAATGTTTTATGAGGAATGAGGGCTAAGAGAGAGCTCTTTGGGAAGAGCCACATAAAGGAGCATGTGCCACTGCATCCAAAAAAAATTAACTCCTGAGGCTGCTTTTGGTGTTGGAAATACTCATTTTAGGCTTGTGCAATAGGCACAGAGGGACTGGCAACAAAAGGAATCTGGCTGTGACTGCAGTGCACCTATCTGGACTGGCAGTGAGGGGGTTTGAGTGGCAGAATAAGGGATTTATTGGAATGTGGGCACCTGAAACAGAAAAGGGAAGGACTCCCCAAAAGGAAGTGATGACTTTCTCTCAGTGAAATGGGGCACATCAAAGGGAACCAGAGACTTTGGAGAGCTTGGAGATCTTTCCTCCACCACCCCAGCAGAGCCAGTGCATTCCTGAGCTCCACACAATGCACATCTGACCTTATTTTAGCCTCTCCTTTGAGGCATAAAAGCTAATTCAATCTGTAAGTCCAACTTGAGGCAGAGAATTTTGTACCCAGATTACGCAATAATTCAATTGAATTTCTTTTGAAGATTATTCCTAGAGTAAATAAAATTATTTAGACATGTAACAGGAATTCAGGATGAGCACAATGTAGAAATTGGTTGTGTTGAGGGATATTCGTGGATGTTAGCTGCACACATATGACAAAGATGTCTAATCTAGTGACTGAGGACTTACAGCAATGTCCTCCCAAAGTGAGGGCTGATGCTAAGAATTTTCAAGCCATGGAAAACAGAGAAAAATGCGCAAAAATACACAATGAGCAGACTGACAGGAATTTGTGGTAAAGCCAAGTTCCTATGAGTTCTATTTTATTTTTGTTCTGCTGCTCTACAAGTCAGATAAATGAGTTGATAGGCTCAGGAAAGCCATTTTTGCTGGTCTGTGTGCATGTACTAATGTACAAAACTTACCCTGAACCTGTTTCTTCTCTGAATCAGCAACCCACAAGGCTCAGGGCTAAGTGCAATTTCTATTGAAGAAAAGGATAATTACAGTTCATTAGTAGATTAGGCACTCAGTTCTCTTCAGAGAACACACTTCAGAGCACTGCCTTTGCTTGCTCTTGAAGCAAGGCAAAATCAGGTTTTAAAAAAAGAATAATCAAAAAGTGCTGTATAACTCCAAATGCCAGTAAGGGAGAGGAAAAACACTTTAAAAGCCTAAAGAAATCCTCTTGTTCTTTTTACTCTGTGGGTAAAGTCTTGGACTTACAGAAGCCAAAGGCAAGACTCCCAGTCATTTTAGCAGGGCCAACATTTCAACATGCTTTGTGAATTCTCAGCGTGTATGACTTGATCCCTTCTAAAGAGATTTATAGCAAGCAGGAGAAGCTACAACTCCATAAAATGTTGGTGTGTACACATGAAGTGAATTAGGAGACATGGACAATTTTGACACTGAAAGTCAGGTTTGCAAATGGAGCCCCTTTATCAGCTTGAGCAAATGCAGTGGAGTAAATCCAGATAATTCCTGGAGAATTTCTGAGCCTGTGGTTTCTGTGTTACACCCTTTGCCTGCCAAGAGCCTGACTCTGCAACCAGCACCAGTTCTGTCCCAGTAAGGACTTAAGACCACATCCCTGTAATACATCCCAGAATATTCCATTCTTGCTGTGTTACCTCCACGGACAGCAAGGGTAGATGCTAAATCTGGAACTTTTCTGTAGGGAGCTCAATTGATTTTCCATACAGAAAAATACCCCCTATATATTGAAATGCATGAGAATCACACACCTGGGTACAAGGCAGAGTTTTAAAATATCCTGCCATGAATTTTACATGAAGAGGAAATATGATTGAAGAAGTCTAAAAAGCCAAACTGTGGCTTTTTAAACAGCAGCCCAGCTTTAAATTAATGTATCTGGGATTCCTCTGGTAATAAAAGATAGAGATGATGTTGACTGTGCTACACAGATGGACTAAAATTAATCTTGAAAAAGATTTTTGAGCAACCTAAATTCTCTCCTTCCCCACCACGGGCTCAGAGCTGGCTGTGGCAGCAGTGGGGCCACAGGCAGGTTAAATATCCCAGCTGATAATAAAGGTATTAATCTGAAGTGCTGCCTATGCATTTACCTCAATGCTCATAAACTTTCAGGCTGCAAAAACAAAATGTTTTATTTCATTCCAAAGCAGACTTGCATAACCTTAACTCTCCATCGTGGTGAAAGGAAAACATGGTATGTATAAACCAGGCTGCCTGACACCCAAAGGCAGAACAGCCTCAGCCTCAGGGCTTGCCACAACTCTTGTGCTTAGGGCTGCAATTAAACTTTTCAACTTCAAAGAAGAAATATTTTTATAAACAAGAATAACCCTCCAAATGATCCTGACACAAGCTAGCATATTTACTTGGCGTATTTCTGGACTTTTCAGAACAGGATTCAAAGGGCTGTGAGAAATTTGCCACTTCCAGCATTGGAGGAGTGTCCCAGTGACAAGCAGAGGGACACCGTGGAATTAGTCAGGGGAAAGATTTATTTTCTTCTGCCTGTAGCAAATGGATTTGTTAAGATCTCAGAGCTATTGGAACAGAATTCCCAACACTTTAACAATCTAGGTCATGCATTATGTACACCATACTCCCTTGCATGTTTTACAAAGGATTAAAATGAGTGGTAGATGTTGGAAGTTGCTGACATGAACAGGATGTGCTGCAGATGGCTAAAAGGCGCCAGCAGGAGCTTGGTTCTGATTGACCAGTGGGCTCTGTCCTCCCTTTGTTCTAAGCACAGTGAAATACTTGGAGAGTTGAGGAAAGCTTTCAGTCTAATCAACACTTAGGCTGTGATTAATCAATCATTAAATGAAAGAAACTATGAGGGCAAGAGCAAAAGCTTTGAGTATTTGCAAGCAGTGTGGAGGGAAGAGCTGTCCAAGCATGGGGATGTTTCTGGGATGAGGCAGCAGGGCAGCTGTACATCCAGCCACACCTGGAGGCTCTCCACGAGCTCACCTTGCTTGTGCACAGAGGTGTGGGGAAGGCATGAACACAGCAGGGTGGAAAAATGTGCTCCTTCCCCAGAAACCACCCCTGCTTCCAGGGATCAGAGGGTTAGGGAGCATAGGATACAATTTAAATCACAAAGCCCGGATTTTCTTTGATGTCCACTCTAACTACTTGCATCCCCAATAAATCCTTCCATATTTTTATTCCCAGGATAATAACTTCTATAATTTTCACTTGTTGAACTATTTCAGTTCAATCTGAGTTTAGAGCAACAACTTCTCTTTTGCACTCCACTCCCAGTTCTTGCCCTGCCCCATGACCAGAGGCAGACTGTGATATTGAGCACCCAGGGTGCTCTTTTGGATGGTTTTTATTCCTTGTTCACATGAAAATGAAGGACAAACCTGCTCTCTGAGGGAGCCTGGGGGAACCTGCCTTGGGTTGTGTGTTCACCTTGGTGCAAGCAGGACATTTGCCCTCGTGTGAGTGACCAAGAAAAGCTGGTTGCAAAAGCAGTTTAAACTATTTGGCCTTTTCAAAGTAATATTTCTCCCTGCTCCTGCCAGGCAAGGGAAGAATTATGTTCCCCTTTCTACGACAATTTTAAAAGAAGCTGGTTCAAAGCAAACAGTAAAATGAGCTTGGGGGCCTTCCTGACTCTCTCACAGAATGCTGTGTGTAGCCAGCTGAAAGAGCTGCGATTTGTGAGAATCAACAAGTGGCCTAAAGAATGAAACTCTCCACCTGACAAATCATTTCTGGTTTCCTTGGGCCCCCTCTGCCCTTCACTGCCTTGTCACATACTTATCTCACAAATTCTCTGAAGGGAGAAGCATTTTTTTTACCCCATTCGCAGCATCCCCAGCACAAATAGGTTCCAGCTCAGGCTGGTGGGTGTTGTCATCATGGAAATAATTGCAAGGATCAGATTTACAGTGGAGCCTCCATAGCTCTTCTTGAGGTTACACAGCAATGTTTCCCTTAGCTCTGCAGCCTGATGTGCAAACCACACTTATTCTGGGCAGTTTCTGACAGAAACTTGGCTTTTAGCAAACACTTAAGCCCATGAGTTGTTGCTATTACACTGGGTTGAAACGCTTTCCTTGAGCAGGGGTGGACTGAAGCCCACACAAGCATGTTTTGCTGTGGGTGTTTTTTAAAGCCCCTTTCCCCGGGAGATGTGTTGCCTGTCTCACCCCTCTCAGACCCAAATTTCATGTGTTTATGAGGCAGACTGTTCCCCCCAGGTGACACAGTTCCTCTGGAGCCTGCAGTGGGCTCCCAGCCACACCAGCAGTGCCCGTGGGGAGGAAGTGTGACCCCATGCAGAATGAAGCAAGCTTCCTACCCTGGGCCTTGAATTACTGGAACTGCAAACAATTTGCATTATTCATGGAAAACAGGCCTTTCCTCAAGATCCCTTCTGCCAGCAGCAGTGGTGAAGCATCAACTGCACAGGCTGCACTCCTTGCTGGGGTTGTTACTAATATGCATCACAATGAGAAAACTGCTCCCTCTTCCTGATGAACACAGAGGATTTAAACATCTCCCTTCTGGAGAAAACAGGTGATTCATCTCTCTTGCTGGGAGGAAAGACTGACATATGCTGAACATATTGTACCCTGGCTTGTGAAGTTATAAAGCTTCCTCTTTAGGCACAGATCACTCAGAGGGAAACGCCTTCCTTTGCTCTCCCTTCCCTCCAGTGGAGACCATTTGATCCTTCCCAGGCTGTAAACAAAGCTGCCTGTGTGCAGTTGGGAAGGGCTGCTCCAAGATGGGACATGTGCAGCTGAAACCAACCACAGAGAGAATGGCTGGGGCTTGGCTAAATTTGATTAAAGTCATTCCCTCACTTAGGCTGGGAACCCAGACAAGCTAAAAATACTTTGGTCCTTTCTTCTGACTCTGATTTTAGGCCTGTGTTCTGCCTTTCTTTCTGTTTGGTGACACAAAATGTTATCTAAGGGGTTGTTGGGGTTTTTAAAGGTATGTTCTAATCTATAACCATTTGTCTGTTGAAAAAATGCAGGTGCCTGCTTTCTGGTGAGATTTTTTTAAGCTGCAGGCTAGCTGAAGTAAAAATTCTTACCCTGCCTTTTCCCAGCATGTGACACAAGCCTGATGCCATCAGCTCAGCTTCTGCAAAGAGGTCTCAAAAGTGTCAACACCCAAATTTTCTCTTTGAGCAGAAGGCCTGGATTAACAAAAGGAACTCTGCTTTCCACCAGACTGATGGCTGTGAATGTGCAGTGCTGCCATCTCCCAGGGCTGCTCTGCTCTGATCTTTCTGGCTGATTTTGAATTAAGGTGAGAGGAATTCTCTGACTCGCTGAGTCTCTTAAAAGCCCCTCTACAGCTCAGTCTTACATCCCTGTGAGTTCTGTCCAATTCCCTGTGCCCTGGGGTGTAAAGGAGATCATGAAATGCAGGGATACACCTTGACTTGTCCAGTGCTGTACATTAGGTCACAATTAGAGCTCGGAGACAGCCCCGGGCTCTGCACAAACTGAAATCAATCACTGGCACTGACAGCTTGACAAAAGGGTCAGGGGAAAGATTTCAAGTTGTTTTCCACAGTAGTGACTGCTCAAGTACTGAAATCTGGCTGAGATCCTGACTAGTTAATCACTGCCAGGGAGGCTTTAACCTTTAGGTATCAAAAGTGGCCACCCATAACTGAAATAAGGCTTGAATTTATGGTCATATTACAATGGAGAGCTTGTGGCACTTCCCCCCACCATTTTTTATGTGCTGCTGCCCTGTTGAAATCATGCTACATGAAAGCTGTCAAAATACTTGCAGAGAATGGACAGGAAAAGGAAAAACACTTGTATTTTAGAAATATAAATACCCTAAGAAAAGAAATCAGAAGATTCCAATAGCAGCTGAAACTTTCAGTCAAAAGAACTTTATAACATAAATACCTCCTCCTCCTCAAAAGCCAGAACACTTAATGCAGGTGACTATTTTTTCCCAAGCAATAAAATCACAGAAAAATGTAGTTCTAGGTTAACCAAAGCTAGTCACAGCTTCAGGTCAAAATATCATACATTGCTTCAGTGGGGGGAGAAAAAAAAGGCATTCAGAGAATTTGAAATGTTTCAGCTTCTATTTTCACACTGGCATTTTCAGCGTCTCATTTCACAATGACATTTTCATTTCAAATTGACCTTAAAACAGGTTTTCAGAAAATGAGAATGAAATATTTGGATCATCCTCAGGCAATTCTCTCCTTTTTCCTTCCTCTCTTTCCTTCTAAGGATCTAAAACAAACCCCCAAACCACGATTCCATTTTAAAGGAGAAAGAAATCTTCTGAGAACTGGGAATATTTTGCATACCAGGCACCTCATATTTTCCTCCTGAGTTACAGGAGTGACTGGTGTAGCCACGGATCCCTTCAGACTGTGGACAGATCCAGTAAATGCCAAACTCATCCACTCCAGAATCCTTGCAGCAAATGCCAGGCATGCCCTTATTAATATTCTGTGGAGGTTTGGGGATCAACAGTAGCATGCATAATAGCATTTAATGACAGCAGGGCTTATTATCAGAATGATTTGGCCTCATCTGGCCTCTACTGGCAAAATAATGTGCATAATAAGGTATGTTAATGCCGGGCTCTTTGGCAGGTCTTGGAAGATGAGACGGTGCAGCTGGCAGGACGAAACGGGAGCAGCTGGAAGGGGAAGATTTGGGTCCTCCATATTAAAGCTTTTGACATTTGGTGTCTGAGGGGAACACTGTTTAGAGCTAATAAATAACTCACCGACGATGACAACCTGTAATGACAGCTTTTATTGTAGTCTGCTTAATCCTCAGATCCAGCTTTGCCCTGTCAGGCCATCTGCCGCCCATTTATTTTTTAGTGTTTTTCCTCCTGCTTTGATAAGTGTCGTGCACTTGGGAAGTTGTGGCCCCACGAGTGTGGGGTGGGTGTCTGAGAGTCATGCCTGGCCCTGGGAGAGGGGAAGAGGCAGGAATGAGTGTCCAGAGGAAGAGGCAGGAATGAGTGCCCAGAGGAAAAGGGGATTTTGCCATGGATCCTGCTTGGATCTTGTGTCCAGATCCGGCTGGATGCGCTTTCCTCCTAGCATTCCCAATCCCAGGGATGTGGAAATGCCACTCTTTTTCCTGCTGAGTGAATGTGGCCTGCTTCTGCCAGAGAAATTACAAACCTCTCTCTCTCTCCCGACAGCAGCACCAGCGATTCTGTCACAGCCGGAGGTGAGAAGGAGGCGAGGCTATGGAAACTCCCTGCGGACACGGCTGCTCCTCAGGGGTGTGGCATCCCTGTGTCCTCACCATGCCCGATGCCACTCATTTCTGGTACGTTGTCAGCTCTAATAACTCTGCCTGAAAGACAACAATTTTTCCAGATAACAGCTGAGATGCTAAATGCCCGGGAAACCCGGCCTGAACCCCGGAGTTTCTGTCAAGGCTGACTGCAAGGTGTGCAGTGTCCTTGGAAGTGACAAACTGCCTGCAAACCCTGCAAATGTGCCACAGGGCCCATTTCCAGGTGATTCCCAGGTGCACAAACTCCACCTTGCCGGGAATGACTGCAGCTCTCAGAGCAGGACATGTGCTCAGGGAAAGAAACAGCAATAAAATAGGATGAAAAGAGGGAAGTGGTCTGGGAGGGCAACACCTCAGCACAGGGATGGAGACATGGATGTGTGCATGGATGGGATCCTGGGATGTGCACAAGGCCCTGGGGAAGCTTTCAGGAGGTGTTTGTCACCTTGTCTGTAGTTAGGAAAGAGCCTCAGGAACTTACCTTGCCAAGTTTGCATGGAGAAAAAGCAGTTTGGAGAGGAGTTTGGAAAGAAAGCCAGTAGTGGACAGGTCTGGAAATTTTTTTCTTTGTAAAGCAGCCCAATTCACAGAACAAGTTCAACACAGGACCCAAAAAAGCAAAAGCAATGAAGAGAGGCTTTAGGTCCTCCTTAAAAACAGCAGCTTGCAGAAAAGATTGTCCCTCTTATTGGAAAGGGTCACAGCACAGGTGCCTTCCCTGAGCCCCACCAGGATCTGAGGTGCAGCCATCCTGGGAAATCAGCACCTAGCATGCAAGATGTACTTGAAAACTAATTGCTTGAGACCAAAAGAGGAGTGTTTTTAACACTGTAGACACTTTAAAAATATTCTTTAGCTTCCCTTAGGGAAGAAATTAAAAACTTCCAAATGAATGGTTCAGCCTTCATCTGTGTGGGTTCCCTTTTGTTGTCTCATGAGTAAGATCCCAAGGAAGAAGTGGGTGCCCTTTTCAGAGAGTTTTGCATGTACCAGTCTATTTTTCCACCTGTTAATTGATTTCCATCCCATCACTCACATCATGATGTTCCAGCACCATCACAGCAGCCCTCTCTGAATATTAAATGCAATTCATGAATGCACCTCTGTCTCCTGATCGTGCACTTAATCATAGTTAATAATACCTAAATATAATGGAGCAGGCACTGCACTAGGGCAGCAAACAAATGATTCCTGTGCTCTCCCACTCCACTTGGAGCATGCTGATGGCTCTCCTGGGGAGCCTGCCTCACAGGCAGTCTGGATCTGCTTCAGCATGCAAGGAAAATTCATGTGGAAACAGCCTGGTTGTCTCTCTGTCGCTTTGTCTTGCCTCCAGCCCAGTCCTTCAGGGCCTCCCCAGCCACAGGAGAGCTCCCAGAATGAGTATGGACTGGAGGAGAAGAGGTCAGGGGTCTGGAGATAACCTGTTAGGCAGAAAGGAGGCCAAGCATGCCCTCCAGCAGCATTGTTCCAGCCTCTGGGACCAGCTCGGTGATTCCTTGGAACTCAGGAAAATCTCCTTTTCCATGAGAAAGAGGAGACCACTGTCTCCCATCTCTGACCTGACTCAGGGAGCTCCCAGGAGCCGAAGGCCGCTGTGGTGTCCACCCAGGGACAACCCCAGGGACAGTGGCCAACTCCCCAAATACTTTTTCCTTCAAGTCCTTCTTTGCAAACCAGGCATGAGGTTTATTTGTGCCCAAAGGTGGTTTGAATTCAGTGGAACTTGCGAGCAAGTTCCAGCAGAGCTGGAGTTGCTGATGGACCCCCTTAAGAATGCATCAACCTAGAGATCAAACCTATTTCTGCCTCTTTATAAAGTGCTGACAAATCATGTGACAAAAACGAAAAAATCCAGGACACTGAAGGTTCTTCCACACTACTCATGGCATGATCATTACATTTCTGAAGCATAAGTAGAACAAAGCCTCATACACCAGACAGTCTTGGCTTTTTTTTGCACTAGATGAGCCACAGATGTCCTTTACAGAATAAGTTATAAAATACATGTAAACATTTGTCACTGTGTGGGTTCTTCTTAAATGTCTCACTCCTGTCTTTCAGTGGGACTTTGATTGGACTCCTTAGGAAAAGCAATGAGAAAACCTTAATTAAAATTTTGCTGCTCCCTGGACATCTGTTGTAGAGTGTTATATAAAATATTAAACATGGTTATAAATACACATTCATCTTTTTATTTTAAACACATTAGTAATAGGGTTTTATGGGGCCACGGGGATTTATTAGGCACAGGATTGCAGCACTGAAGGCACACACGCATGCACAGGGATGGAGACATGGATGTGTGCATGGATGGGATCCTGGGATGTGCACAAGGCCCTGGGGAAGCATTTTGCCAGCTCCCACATGAGCTCCTGTGCTTTGCTCATGGCTTTGCTCATGCTTTGCTTCTGGGGTTCCAGTCACCCCCACCACTGCTCTGCCTCTGCAAAGCTGACTCCCATGTCCTGTGAACAAAGGGTATTTGGGGACAGTAATAACCCACAGCAGTTTTGGTCTTTTCTGGAGCTCTATAAATGGCTGGCTGCTCCAAGGCATGCGATTCCATGGAAAGCAGCTCCTCGGGATGTATTTGTTACCTCAGCCAGTCAAAACCAGTGATGGAGAACTTTGCAGGCAGTGCTGCCACACTTGGAATCAGTGCAAAGAAGGCTGTGGAGGCTCATCATTCCTTTATTCACCTGTTCTGGATGATCCAACAGATGGGATTACGACTTTTCCAGAGCACTTTGAGAGCAGTTGCAATGAATTTAAATATACATAATAAAACCTTGCCTAATAACGTGGTTACCAATACAGCCCATGACCATTTCTGGACCAAGTCTCCAACTTTCTGAAGCTTCTCCATCATCTCTGCACACCACGTGACAAATGCTAATTAACAGCAGCTCCTTCTTGCAGGCTGCTCCCAGAATGGTTTATTAATTACCAGTTGGGAAGTGCAGCAGCAGAGGCCCCTAGGCACTGCCTCGGGAATTCTGCTCCCTCTGCAGCCCCTGCTCCCGAGGGGCAGCCAGGAGACAGCGTCAGGACAGCTCCTCTTTCCACAAGCCTGAGCACTCCAGCCCCAAAGCTGAAGGTGATGAATCGAGCAGAGCAGTGCAGGCAGAAAAGGAATCTCACTTTTTCTCCCAATGTCACATCAGAGTACAAAGGACAAGGGCAGCAAGTCAACTGCTGCATGGATTTGTCAGATCGGTTGCTTGTTCGATTTGGGACTTTCCCTGAACTCTCATTCCTCTTTATTTTTATTCTTTTTCCCTTCTGCACCATCTCCAGAGTTGTCTGTCACTTTGGCCTCTCCCAGCTCCACAAGGAAACAGCCTGATGTTGCCGACTCACTGGAGAAGGAACATTTTGTCTGAAACAAGCAGCTTCAGTGATCTTATTATCCACTCCAATGCACAGGGCACAGGCAAGAACCTGGGTCAGACCCCCAGCATTTCCCTGGAGCTGGTGTCCCTGTGGGCTTGTCCCCTCCCCACAAGTGCACTTAAGGAAATTCAGACTGGTTTGTAAAGTTTCCCAGCCATGCAAGAGGGATTTCCAGTAATTCCTTACAGTTAAATCACAGAATCCCAGAATGGTTTGGATTAGAATGGACCTGAAAGTTCATCTCATCCCACTCCTTACCATGGGCAAGGACACCTCCCACTATCCCAGGTTGCTCCAAGCCCCATCCAGCCTGGCCTTGGACACTGCCAGGGGTCCAGGGGCAGCCACAGCTGCTCTGGGCACCCTGTTCCAGGACCTCCCCACATTCACAGAGAGGAATTCCTTCCTAATGTCCAGTCTAAATCTACTCTCTGTCAGTTTGAAGCCATTCCCCCTTGTCCTGTCACTCTTTCCCAAGTCTCCCAGCCTTACTGGCTTACCTGGGTTTTCCAGCTGCTTAACATGATATCTGTACTTGACAGCATTCCAAAGGCTCCAAATGATTAATGTGGCTTTTAGGAGGATGTGGCACTCAGAGCTGACCTCAGGGCACCCCTGCTTACCTCAAACCAGTGAGGAAAATCCATCCCAGTGAGCCCCTGTCTTGGGAAACAGGAGTCTGGCTGTGTGTATGGTATCCTGCTTTTTCCCTGGGTGCTTCCCCAGCACCTGAGCTCACTCCCACCCAGCTTCCTGTGAAAAACCAGGTTTACCTTTCTGGTAAAATTTTAACAGTTTAATAAAAAGACAATAGGACACAGAAATAAAGTAAAGGTTAAAAAATCCCAACAAAACAGCCAGGTGCTTGGCATTTAGCTAAGAACATACTGTCATCTTTGGAGATTCTCCTTAAATACTTTCTCCTATTGCATTAGCCTATTGCATATTCACAGATTCTTATTTCCATATTATATAGTCTTATATTAATATAATATATTCATATTTTTTTAGGAGCTGTTTAGCATGGCCCCTCCTTGGGCCCGCCTTTTTAGAGTACACGTGCTTTTTGGCTGAGGTTTTCTTATCACTTCTGGTTTGGGCTTTGGTCTATACTTCCTGCAGATGGCAGATGCTGATAGTTGGCATATTAATAGCAGGGTCTTCATCCTATGTTCACTGGATGTTATTTTGACTAAACAGACCATTCACTCATAACTATATCAGCTACCACTACTACTATGTCTAAGTTTTTGTTAATAACAGAAATAAAAGCAAAGTTATTTTAACGTTATACATATAGTACTCATCTTAATATTTGTGAAAAGCCAACAATATAATATGTATTTATAACATTCCCAAGCCACAGCTGCTTCCCTGGGGTTCCTGGGCTGGCCTGTCCTTCACCTTTTCCTCTCCAGCTTCCTGTCTTTCCTTGCTATGAGCAGTGAGGCTGAGGAGGAGCCCGCATCCCCTTCCCTCCTGCTGCCAGGAGCCACCTGAAATCATCCACATCTGGTGGAGGATTTTAACCTGCACTCAAACCTTTGGGAGGATGGCTTGCCATGACCCCTGTGCCCACCTGGGACCACTGGAGTTGCTGGCACTGTGTCACCTGAACCCTCTTTGGTACCACCAGGCCTGGGTTTGGGGATGGATGGCCACCCTCCTGAGACTGATACTACCAAAAGGGCACCACAGGGATGTGAATTCCCACTGCCTCAAAGCAGAGGGAGGCAGCCACCGCCGACAGGAATTGTCAGGCAGAGGGAGAGGTGGAGAGGATTCTTCCCCCAGGGGGAGAACACGCCTTGTTTCATGCAGAAGTGGACTTGGCAAGCCTGACCTACATTTTGGATGGCTCTGGTGCAGCAGACTGGAAACCCAGTGGCAGCTCCAGATTTAAAAAAAAACAACAAGAAAAACCCCCAACAAAACAAAAGTGGGGCAGGCTTTTGTTGGATTACAGAAACGATTAGCATGAAACACGGTTCTGTGTCTTATTTAATTGCATTAATTGAATGTTGCCCCCTCATGTTTTGTATTCAAGACGCTGCTGGATGTTGCATGGAAAACAGCCACACAGAATGGAATGTTTAGCCTAGCAGGGAGAGAAAGGTTGAGATTTATTTTTACTCTAAGAATATATCTGGAACGAGCCCATACATTGGATGCTCCCCACTAAAACCAGAAGCAGCTAAAGGGTGAAAAGTGCCAATATTTGCGTTTTCATTGTTAGGTTCCAAAGTTAATGCCACAGACATTGAATTGCAAGATTAAGGCAAATTGCTCCTTCTTTGGACACAGCCAGCTCCTCTCTGTGCTGCTGTGGTTTGCAACGCCTCGGGCTTTAAATAAAGGGAGAGGGATGGACACAGACATCAAGGAGCATCTTGGAAAGGAAAAAAACCAGGAGAGCTTCAAGTGCTGGGCCAGCTGAAGTCTGTGATCTCAAGAAGCAGCCCGGCTGCTCTCGGGGGAAGTTGTCTCTTTTGAAAGCCAGTGATGTTTTCTGCTCCTTCCTCCCCCCAGATCTTCCCAAAGAAAAGCGGTGCTGAGTGGAGGTGGGGACTGCTCGCTGCAACACAAAGATTTCAAAAGGACGGGATGCTGACATCCTGAAGGGAAAAACAAAACCCGTGGGACGCTTCCTCCTCACCATTGAAAAGGTATTTATTTGGGACTCGGAGAGCCTCTTGTCTCTCCCTTTGTGTGCAGCTGGAGAGGGGCCGGGGCTCAGCCCTGAGCTCCTTTGCTGGGGAAGGCAGTAATTGCTTTTCCAGCTGGATTGCCCGGCAGCATCCCCTGCTCTTCCCAGGCACCCTGCGAACGAGGGGACTTGATGGAGCCCTTCATGGTCCTTTTGTTTGTCCCCGGGCACAGAGTCACTCAGAGAAGGGCCAGAACATCGACATGGCCCTGGCATCTTCCCAGAAACTCGGGAAGAATTCCAGGTGCCCTTGCAGTGTCATTCCTTTGGACACTTCTGTGGATGCTCAAACACTTGGGTAAAATTTCTGGACAGAGCTCGCCCAGCACTGCAATCCTTAGGGACAGGGATGGATTCTGGGGAGAAAACACAGCGTTTGATTTGAGGAGGAACTTCAATGTTCAAATGAATGATGGGACAGAGGGACACGGGAGGGAGAGGTGTGGTAGGGCAGAAGGGGAGCACTTCTCTCTCCAGGGGATTCCTCTGCTGTTGGGCCTGGCAGGCAGGACACACACACAGAGGTTTCCCCCATTTTCACTCCATAAAAGAAGTTCAGCCATGGGGGCTGTTGAGGATTGTCTCCAAGGAGGAATGGAATATTTTCCTTATGGTGAACCACAAGAGAATGTTGCTACATCCTGCTTCTTATGGCTTATAAATAGAAGGAGGGAAGGAATGCCTGGTTAACTGTTTGACCTCAGGCTGGGAGGAAGAAACCTCCCAAGAAAGCCCAGGAACTCACCCCATTAAGCATACAGGGAAATGGCACCGATCTGGCACCTTAATTATATGCTAATGACATCCGACCAGAAAGAAAAGCCTCAGACGTCTGAAGGAAAAATACCTGACTGAAAAGGGTTGTGCGTGCTCACAGACACTTTATGACAGCTATTCCCTCTTTCTTTTTGTCTTTTTTTTTTTAGCATTTAAGAAACAAAACAAAAGACAGACTGAGGAACCAGGTGAACCTTTGACATTTGTGTTTGATTTTCAGCCCCTGAGCACGAACTGAAAACAAAACAATCCTGCTGCAGAGAGGTCTGTCAAATGTACAGACTTTCAGTGACCCTTCTGTTCAAAATGTTTTTCTGATTCACTTTGAGCTAAGATTGCAAATGGTCTTCACCCATCACCTTCTGGTGAACTTGTCTGTAAAATACTTATTATTTTCCTACAAATTTATTTCCTCCACCTGAATTAAAAAAAAAATCAGCTAATATAAATATGTAGCAAGTTTAATGAAAGTATCCCCAGATATGCAATCCAAGTATCCAAGAATCCAAGTATCCAAAAAATCCTAATCCAAGTATTAGGATTTTTTTTACTTGTTGGTTTGTTTGAATTATTTCCCAAGGATTTGCATTATACCTGGATGCTTCCAGAGCCCTCCACTCATACCAGAATCTGATGATGACAGCTTTACTAATTCATATTTACACCTATTCTCATGTGGTACATTTTTGGGACTGAAATTGTACCAAAAAACCCCAACCAAAACCAGCTCAAGAATGACTATTGAATGGCTATTTTGATTTTCATTAGATGGGGTCTGTAATTCTCAGCAAAGGTTCTGTGACAATCCCTTCAGGTTTTATTTCAGTTTTGGGAAATGGTACTTGTACAATACTGATACTTGCACAACAAACTGAGGTTTGTTTTCTCCTTCGGGGCATAAATTGGGTTAACTAGATTTCATTTCTTAATTGGATAAAAAAGATCTAAATTATAAATTATACTAAAAATATCAGCCTCGTGTGTGTCACTGGGAGTAGCAGTCGTGGGACATCAGCAGGATTTTGAAAAGACACAGAGAGGATTTTGCTTTGTTTCCTTTGATGTAACCAACCCTGTGGGCAGAAACAAAACCCCATCAAAGTCAGCAGAGGTGCATCAGCTTTCCTTTGAGATGGAGTGGCCAAATCCTTCTGTTGCTGGGCTTCATTGAGCAAGTTGGTTTGAGGATGAAACAGGACTGGGTCCTTCTTTGGTACCTCTCAGGGCTGTCAGCTTTTGTCTGGCAAAGAAATGTTCCCCATTTATACCTTCTCCTACTGGAGTAATGGAACTGTCCCAGGCTGGGATGGTTTTGTGAGGGGATTTGCTAAACCAAAGGCTGCTCCCAGAGGTGCCACTCTGCTCTGCTCCACTGCTGCCTACCCCAGCTCCCTCTCAGCTCCTTGTCTTGGGGCTGGGACAAAAATGCCTTTAGCAGTGTGTGCACAGCCAGGTACATTCCTCCCTCTCCACTGGGGATTTCTCTCCTGATATCGAGCTCAAGGACAGGTAAAAGGAACAGAGAGGTGTTTTAGGAGTGAGGACACACAGTGCCAGCAGCCCTGCTGGCTCAGCCAGCATCCCGAGGGTCAGGATGGCAATGAGACATTTGTTCTGTGAAATTCACCATCAGTCAGCACCATCAGCGTTTTGTAAAAGAAAAACTTCCCTGCGTTTTTAACCCCTCCCAGACCTCACAGCAAGTTTCTCTGCCTGGGCAGGCGTTGGAGGTGCCTATGAGCACATCTGGAAGTACGTGGCCGTGTGTGAAAATGTGGCTGCACACACATGGCCACAGGCTGGATCAGAGAGAGGGAGCAACCTGCTTTTGGGGCAGATGGAGTCCCTGGGAGTGGGACTGAACAACAGGAGCTCCCATGCCATGGGGGCAGGCAAGAGGGGTCAGGGAAGCTCTCCTCAAGTGGCTGCTGAGCCCTTCAGCTCACACAGCAGCACTGAACACTCCGCTCCCCGCTCACCTCTGCTCCACAGAGCTGCTAACTCTTTCCAGATGAAGGGTGTTTATTTAGCTTATTGATTAAACCAGCTGCTGCCACTGACAGGAACCTCACATTTTCCAGAGAGACAGATAGGAGACGTGAGAACTGGCTGTGGTTCCCCTGTGCCCCCCTTTCCAGAGGGAATAACTGCTCTTTGTGACCAGGCTTGTGTTACACCAGGCTCAGCAGCACCGTGAGCCTGGAGAGGAAATGAAAGCAAGTTCTGCTTGAGGAAAACCCCTAGAACTTGGGTGGCTGTTTCTCTTTTTATTTTTTTAAGATGAAATTATTAATTTCCTTTAGTATGGAAACTGAGATGGCATCAGAGAATATAGCCACTGAATCAGTGTGACTTATTAAAATCTTTAATTACCTTTGCCACATCGATGTGATGTGATGCACTAAACAAAAGGCTTTGGGCTTGAATAGAAGAGAATATGGACCACAAACCCAAACCTACAGTAGAAAAACTGCAGGATTTCTCATGGGCACAGCTCCTGATCCCTGCTCCCTTTGCTGATGCTGCAGCAGCTCCAGCTGCTCCCTATCCCACGTCACATCCGCAGCAGACGAAATCTGTCATGTGCTGCAGCTCCTCTGTGGCCCTATGGGTCCAGAATGTATAATAATTTAATTCTGCCCACTTTTCCCTCAGTAGGACACTCCATAATTTCCTCGCTGCACTGCTGAGTCTCACAAAGCCCTCAGTTACCTCAGAGACTCCTGAAACCTGGCTGAAATTCCCATCAAAAGTTCCTGCAGGGAGAAACAAATCAACAGGCAGACAGGCGAGCCCATCTCCAAGAGTAAAGCCAAATAAATCCCACTGCAGGACTGGCACAGCCTGCAGAGACCCAAAGCCGTGTGACAAGGCAGGGCCACCACTCTCCTGTGAAACCACCACCCCTACACTTCCAGAGGGAGGCCCTGGGCTTGCTGCAGACAAAAGTCTGGAAGGAAATTGCCTCCTTGTTCCCTCCTGATAGGGGAGTTAACCTCGGGGAGCACCCAGCTGGAAGCTGTACATTTGGAACACGCTCCCTTCTGCTAAGAAAACATCCAAGGGAGGACATCTTTCCTGCAGCTTGGAGCAGCTCCAGCAGCCTGATGAGACATGACGGCTGTGATCTACAAAAGATCCCAGAGGAACAGAGAGCTCGTGCTGCTCTCCCTGCTGACTGACACGTGGCACGGAGCTGCACATCTCCTCGGGCTCCCGTGAGCTTCCAAGGCTTCTCAGCACACCAAGCAGGGGGACAGCAAGCAATTTCTTGGCTGTGTGATGCCAGTTTATCTGTAATGCATCTGATCCTCTGAGTGTCCCCATTTCTTTTTCCCCAGGAAGGAAGGAAGGGAGTTAGAGCTGTGCTAGGAACCAGAGGGCATGGGATGATTGAATTAGGGAGCAGTTTCAAAGTTCACTTCAGCAGAAGGCTCACACTGTTTGATCTTTGCTCCTCTGCCACCACTGGCAATATCCCCACTAGATTTGGTGACAGCAGGAGCAGAGCTTCAGAGCTGACCCCTCAAAAACCTCTGGCCTAAATTACCCTGAGAAAACAGGGACAAGCCTATGGAAAGGCAGAATTAACCCAGGTTAAACCGAGCACAAGACACAGCAAAGCAGAGAGAAGTAACTGAAGGCGCTGCACTGTTCAATGCTGATGAAAATTAGGTAAGTTTTAGTCAAGTTTCACCCAGGATATTTGAAAGTTTTGGCCCTCTGTCTCCTGTCCTTCTGTGTGTTTTGATCAGCACCAATGTGACCTCTGGTAAAGCAGCCTCAGGATGTCTCAGTCAGGCTCAGGGGTCCATTCTCAAGAATTTCAGTTCTCCTCCCTGCAGATACAGCAGCCAGCTGCAGGCTCCCAAATGAAGTGAGGCTGTTCACTGATAGCCCTTCCATGGCACTGTCTGTTCCCAAGGATAACAGCCATTTCTTCCAAGCAGAGCAGGAAAACAAAACAGAGCAGTGTTCAAGGAGAAGGATATGATCATCCTCCCTAAAAAACTGCCCTATGTCACCAGGACAGACAGATAATTCTCTTCAGAGGAAAAGACAGCAATTTCAGAGGCACTATAGCTCCTGAGGCAAATATCCTGGAGTATACTCAAGAAACAAAAGAGGAAGCAGAAATTAGGAGGTGATTTTTAGATTAGCATTTTGGATTTGGAAAAAACCTCCCCAGCAGATTCAGTATCTCCTGCCCTGTGTGGTGGCAGCCTCTTCTTTAACTGGCTTTCCAAGATGTAAAAAAAAAAAAAATCAGGAAAACATTGTGATTTTCCTGGCATTTAAACTATTTGGGGTTTCTGTTTTCTGAGCTATTTGGATTAGATAACAACCCTATCTCAGACTTTGCATTTCTGCTCCCTCTGCTTTGGACAGCTCTGCTCTGTGTCCTGGCAGGGTGATGTGTTTGTGTTTCCTGACCAAATTTACATAAACCATGTTGTTTTATAAACTTTTAAAATTGTATTTCCTCCTGCCAGTGTTGAAATGGATCTGCCTTATCTGAATGACAGCCTTGAATTATCTGGGGCCTTGTGGAGCTGTTCCTTACTGATCCAAAGGCTTTCCCCCTCTTTTGTTGTTAGAAGGAATCTGACTGCCCAGAGTTTTGCCAAGGAAAAGTGCCCTGAAGGGAATGTGGTCCCAACACCTTTTGCTGGGTTATTTCTAAATAAAACTTTTGGGGCTCACAGGCACCTCAGTCAAAACTGCAGAGCAGCAAAGGGGTCCCCGAGCCCGGGGGCTGAGTTTGTACCCCAGCAGGGGGGTTAAGGAATGGACAGCCTGGGATTTCACAGCAGCCTGTGAAGGGGGGACTGGCACAGCTAAGCCAACCCCTGGGGCTGGCTGGGAGATGCTCTAAGAAAAGGCTTCTGAAAGCAGCAGCCAGGAAGAGTTTGTGTGTTTGCAAATTGCCTCGAAGCCTTGTTAATCCCTGCTCAAACGCGGCGCTTTGTAAGCTGATCCCTCCTTTCTCACCAGCCCCGCTGGTCTGGTGTAAAGCAGAGCTCTGCTTAGGCAGGGCTTAAAGAGCAGCCAGCAAAACCCAGCGGGACTCCTCAGAGAAACTTTCAGGGTTCACCCTAAATCCAGCATTCCCCTCTGGATGTGTGCTGCTCCCAGCTCGGGAAATCGGTGATTGGGAACAGAATGACAGAAAACAATTGAAATGTGAAGAATGCCGAGCCCGTTGTTACTCACAGGAATCAGTGCGCGCAGTCACTCTGTCCCAGGTATTTTTAAATAGCTCCTCAGTGGGTTGATGTTTTGGTTCTCTCAGGGGCTGTCTGAGCTTCACCAGCAGTGTTAATTAGCTGCTGCTGAAGGGTGTGCAGTTTGCCATTCAGCATTTAGGCTGTGGGCTCCATTTCTGGAGTATCACAGTGCCACTGACAACTCAATTAGGGTCTATTTATAAAAGCTTTAAATTGGCAAGTTTTCGTGTTTCCGACCTCACGCTGTAAAGATAAGCGGAATGGTTTGAGTTGCTGTCAAATCACGAAAATTTGCTTCTCAGTGTGGCTCAAATGAACTCTTGCTACATTTTATTACTTCTATAACATGTATCAGAAACAAGAGACAGATGTGGGTTCCCATGCACTCTCAAGATCAGAAAAATCTGTCTTTTTGCAGGGTTTTGGGTTTTCCATAGAGAGCATCCCAGCAATAATAGCACATGATATCCCCCAGGAACCTCGGGGAAGGAACAGATGAGAGTCCTGCAGGCTCCTTCATGGCTCCATCACAACAATTTTGAGTCCAAACAGATTTTATTCCACAAACCTCCTGCTTCCAAGCGGCAAAGCGGAGCTGTGGCAGCCTCCAGCCAACCTGGAAATTCATCTCGAGGAGCAAAGAAGGGGAGAAAGGAAAGCAAAAAAACCGCAGCACTACGTGGTGAAACCCCAAGGTCCTGAGTGAGCAGAGCGAGCTGGGAAATCCTCACTGGCACTGCTGAGCAGCAGTGAAATAAATCCCTGATGGAGATGTGCCCTCTCCCGGCCTCCCCGGGAACGCCTGCAGGGACACAGGTGCAAAAAAGAACTGCACAGAAAATTAGTTTGGGATGTTCCGAGTGACGCAGCTCAACCGGCAGAGCAGACCCAGGTGATGGTGCTCAGGAACGTGATGGCATTTTGACACTCTGGCGCAGCTAAACAGTGAGTTAGAAAAGCAAAATGCATTTCTGGGGGTTTAATTCCTCATCTGAACATTCTATTTGCCACACTGACAGAATTGGGAAGTAACAATTCATGACGCTGACAATACATTACAACTCTGTCCTCCCTTTAAGAGGAACCAAGTGTTCATTCCCAGTGTAAAATTATCACTTCTTGCAGATCATAAGGGCATTGAGCAAAAAAATCTTCAACATTTAGCTCCTTTTGCAATTTCCATCCTGTTATTTTTTTTTCACTGAGAATTTTGACTGCTTTTCAGCAACTTTCTCTTTTTAATTATGGATTTTTTTTGTGAAATGTAAGAGACAAGCAACATTTTGGAGGAAAAATCTGAGGTAATACAGGGGACAAAATGAACAGTTTGGGCATAAATCTGAGTTAATCTGTAGGGCAGATAATGAAGATTTTGAGGTAACAATGAGATAATTAGAAGTCAAGAGGTACTGAAAATTATCAGTGTAAAATCTGAGGTAATCTCCGTGGTAGAGAAAGAATATTTTGAGGTGAACTGAGGTGATCAGTAGTGGAGAAATTGGGAAAATTTGGGGGTAAAACTTGAGTAGCTCTATAAAGCTACAATGAATATTTTGGAGGGAAAAATCTTATGTAATTGGGAGGGGAGAGAATAAATATTTTGGGGATAGGATAGTTATTTATGGGGTTTCTTGGTCATAAAATGTATGTCAAAGAAAGTGATTTGAGCTAGGAGTGGAAGGGGAGACCTTGGGTTTTGCCTGCTTATGGTTTTGGGGCACTCTCTGATGTTTTGGAAGAGGTTTTGTGGTGCAACTGCAGTGACAAGCAACACACAGGGCAGTGCTGTCTGCTTGTTTTTAACCTTTCCCATCAGCTGTAAAAGCTTCTTGCTTTGGGATTCATTTCTGCTCCCAGCACGAGCAGGAGCAAACCCTTGTATTGATTTGCCCCGCAGCAGAGGGAGGTCGTGGGAATTTTGAAGCAATTTCTCACTGAACAGTCTGGCAGAGCAAAAGCCAAAAGTTTTCTTCTCCAAATGTTTTTCACCATGAGCTGGGTTTCATTGCCCTCTCCTGGCTGGATTATCCATGTACAGCCTATTCCAGTGAGTGTCTCATCTTCCTCAGGTTCTTGCATGAAATTCCCAGTCAAAATGTTCTGGCCAGCATCTTTTAATTCCAGTCAGCCTGGAATACTCAGTTAACTTTCCTTTCTTAGCTCAAATCATTTGCACAAATCCAGAGGAGCTGCTTGGCCTGAACGGATACCCAGTGGAGCACCAGCCAGGCTGGAAAATCTCCCTGAGGTCTCGGTTGGAGAGTGGGAGAAAAGTCCCTCCTTGCTGGGATGTCCTTGATGGGCAGAGACATCTGATATTGGAAATGTCTGATATTGGCAATGTGGTTTTGTGTTCACACAGGGAGGAAAGGAGCTTTGGCCTCTCCTGCACAGCTCAGGTGGATGTGACAGAATTGGGGTGGCCTGACAAGGCATGAACAGATTTCTGGGTTGTGGATTGCCTTGAAACCTTTCTCTGTCAGGTTTTAATGGGTTTCTCCTCAAGATTTCCTGTGGTCCAGCGTCCCTGGTGTCCCTTATTTTGTCCAAAGTCCAATGGTAAAGGATTGAATAACTGACAAGTGGGGTCTGGGATGAAAATGGTTCTGACAAAATTAGGCAAAGGATACAGTAAGAGAAAAGAGCATCCTTTAAATGGCTGAAATAGGTAGGGATGAAAATGCTGGAGAAGGGCACTTTTATATCTGAATTGGTGTCACCTCTCATGGATAAAACCCCACAGTGAGCGGTCAGAGCGGAGGTGTGAGAGCGGGATGCTCTGATGCTCTCAGCGGGTTCATTTCCTTTTCCCGGGAATGCGGGATCCCGGCCTGGGCCTGGCTCGGTGCTGCCACCCTGTGGAAAACCGGAGGCGCTGCAGGTCCGCAGGGGCGGGAGCCTCGGGACTTGCGATCCCTTGGGATCATGGAATTGTGGTGCTCAGGAGGGCAGGAGCTGCAGCCCTTTGCAAACATTTTAAAGTATTATCCTACTACATCTTGGGGGCTCTTTCTGGAATTCCATTTGTAGCTGGATCTCGCTCCAAGTGCATCAGTCCAGGGAAGGGTTCTGACCTCTCCAGATTTGTGCTCACTTTGGTACAGACTGGGGCTGGAGCAGGTTTCCTAGGGAAGTGGAGATCACCGAGGACCGGCGCTCTGTGCAGCAGGGAGCGGTTTTTGCAGGGCTGGGATGACCTCTGTGGTTAGGCGGGAGTGGATTTGGGCCAGAGGCGGGACCGAACGCGGCCCCGCCGGTGCCGGAGCCGGGAGCGCCGCGGGCAGAGCGCCGAGCAGCGGGGCTCTCCGCACGCCGTGCTGCCCCCCTGTGGGCAGCGCCCGGTACTGCAGCCCCGGCGGCGGGCGGCACCCCGCGGAGCGATCGCAGCGCAGAGAACGCGGCCGAAACCTCCCCGGCCGAGCTCACGGCCTCGGCGGGGTGCGGGCTCAGGCACGGGGACACAGGGCTCCTCTTGCCTCTGCGCTGGGATTAACTGCCTAGGGAATGACATTTCTAACAGCCCGGGCTTACCCATGTCTGCTGGAAAAGGGCAGAGGTGAAGAGATGAATGCCAGAGTTCCCTTGGGATGATGGAGCTGTGGTGTTCGGTGTTTGTGTCCAGAGGGGCAGCTTGGGCATTATCTAAGGATATCTTAGATCTAAGACTAAGGACTGCACTGGGGGTTCGGGAGCCCGGGGAGCTGAGCTCTCGGTGTGTTCCCAGCTCTGCCAGGGGAGGCAGCTGCTGCAGGGCTGGGTGACAGCCTCGGCTTGGGCTGGGATGGGCACCGGCCCCGGCACAGATGCAAGGGGGAGTTGGGAGGATTTGGGAGTAATGGGAGGAAGATGAGGTGCTGGGCAGAGTGATCAGGCTGTGCTCGTGTCAGCGCCGCCATGCAGAGCCCTGGAATCTCCAGCTCTCGTGATGGTCAAGGATGAAAGGTCTGAGGGCTAAAAAAAAGGGGGTGGGGGGGAAGCTGAAAATACGTTGACATTTTTGTACATCAAATGCCTTTAAAATGTCTTAACGGCGTCAGTGTTTAAAATATACTGTCCTTTTGTACAAGGTCAGAATTAGTAAAATAGAGCTAAAAATTGAAGGCTGCCCCTCTCCTTTTGGCACTAGTTTACTATTAAGGTGGTTGCTACTCTTCCATACTGCTGGTAACTTGAAAACTTGTTCTTTTTTTAATTTCCCTAAGAAAAAATCCTTTTTATTAAGTACTGGGAAATGAATTGCTTTAAACTAAAAGAGAGTAGGATTAGATTGAGGTGTGTTCCCTGTGAAGGTGGGGAGGTCCTGGCACAGGTTGTCCAGAGAAGCTGTGGCTGCCCCATCCCTGGAAGTGCCTTAATGTCAGGTTGGACGGGGCTTGGAGTAACCTGGGATATTGGAATGTGTCCCTTCGCATGGCAGGGGGTGGCACTGGATGAGCTCTAAGGTCCTTTCCCACCCAAACTGTTCTGGGATTCTGTTCCTTACACTGAAAATGGGAGGTGCTGGCTCTCCATCTCTGGCTGTGCAGAGCACATGGCACATGGGAAAGGGGAGCTGTGGGAGGCAGGAAATGCAGTTTCATGCACCTTTGAAATAGAGTTAATTGGCATACTAGGGGAATTTCCTGGAGAGATGCTTTCAGATGCTGTGCAGAACTCAGGGATCAGCACAGAGCCTGGTCACTGCCTCTCTCCAGCCATTCCTGACCTTTTGGCTGTTCCTTGGACAGATGGGCAGAAAACAGCGTGGGAAGAATGAGCTACAGTCCTGGTCTGTGGACAGCCCTGTCCGAGGGAGGTGCTTTGCCCAGCAAGCAGCTCTCTGCTGGTTCTTAAGCTTCTACTGTGGCCAGGTCTGCATTTAATCTCTCTTGGCTCCTTACATTTTGGTTTAGGAAATTCATTCCGGAGAATTGTTAAGAAGAAATAAGAGCAGAGCAAAGATTCTCCTAATTATCCATAACTGTTATTTCAGTGCGATAAAAATGGGAAGTGTTTTAAAGTATTTTACCTGCAGGCTGTCCCCTGAGCCTATTAATGCACAGGTCAGCAACACAAGGACTCACTTATTCCTAAAAAAGCCGTTTCCCTCTCCAAACAGTGCATATCAAAGCGCTCCAAAACAGAGTCCTGGTGCTGTTTCTCTAGGGAGGGAGCTGGGCACCTCAGGAGACCTTTCCTGAGGCTCAGGGAAGCAGCCCAGTGATGTGGGTGAAAGGCCAGATTGGCGGATCAGTTTTCCTAAAGACCTTCCTGGCCCTGCAGCTCCCTCCCCTCAAGGCTCCCGGAGCAGGATCGCTTTTCTCAGAGCTTCACAGGCACAGCCCAGCTCTGAACTGGGTGGGTAGAAATGTTTCTTTGTATGCTGAAATTACTCATCTTCTAGTGCTGCTGGAACATCAGGGACAAAGCCAGGCAAAGCACAGAGGAGATGACACTGCTTAAACCAGGGCTTTTCCTCTCATGGGCTGCTGCTTTGGAGTCCCTGCAGGCAGCTGAGCCTGGCCATCCCATTTATCATGGAATCACAGTGATGGTTTGGGCTGGGAGGGACCTTAAAGCTTATTCAGCTTCACCCCCTGCCGTGGCTTCCACTGGACCGGATTGCTCTGAACAGCATCCAGCCTGGCCTGGGCACTTCAGGGATCCAGGGGCAGCCACAGCTTCTCTGGGCACCCTGTGCCAGGGCCTGCTAGGGAAGTATTTCTTCCCAATATCTAATCTAAATTTCTCCTCTTCTAGTTTAAACCCATTCCCTGCCTTGTCCTGTCGGCAGGCTTAACATTTGCTGTGACAGAGCATTGCCTCTCCTCTGTGAGGAGACTTGGTCTTCAGGGTTCTGCAAATTATAAAGTAAAATAATAATTGAAAGCCAAAATGCAGAAAGGTCCCAGTGACTACGCCACTGCCATTCCTTTGGCTTCATACAGGGAGACTCTGGCTGAGGGTGGATGCTCACAAGTTCAGAGGTCACACACCAGAGCCCCATTCTGGGGTTCAGATCATTCTTTTTCTCACTGGGGTGTTTTTTTCTGTGTATCCAACTTCTCACTGTCTGCACATGGAACCAAGCACAAGGCAGAGCTCTCACAGCTGGTCCCTTCTCTCCCCAGAGCAGGAGTGCAGCAGTGCCCGGAGGAATCCCCTACCGAAGAGCAAATTGTCCCAGGCCCAGCCCCGAGCTCTCGGAAGAGGAAGCCAAAAGAATCGCCAGGATCTTCTCTGCTCAGCTCTCCAAGAAGGAATAGTGTTGGCCAGAGACCGCCCACAGCAGAGCTTCCCAAGCCGTGGCCGGATGCGTTGGCAAAGGCTGAGCCCTCCAGTAAAGGGGAGGTGGAAGCCACAGCTCTCAGGCTCTGTTTTTAGTTTGCCTAATTGGTTGGTTAATTGAAGTCCCCTATTTAGAAGGGCTTAAAGCCTGTGGTCACCCACAGGGAGCTGCCTCTTGTAGGGGCAGGTCCCCAGTGAGACGTGCCCCTGTGGGTAACCCGTGGCCTGTTATCCGCTCTCCAAGTAGCTCAGTTTTAGGATTTATTCCTGTGAAATGACCCTTTCAAAAACAGTTGGTGAGCAACACAATTCTCTGTTTCCACAGGTGCCCAAAGTGCTTGCGTGAACACAGGCTAAAGGCACTGTAAAATCTGGTGGGTGTACAAAAGAGGGTGACTAGAAAGATGAGACTTCTATATTTATATTTAAATTATTTTTGTACACCTTTCAGAGAAAAGACTTTGATGCCAACAGAGCTCAGTTATTTTTGTACTGCTCTCTCCAGTATTCATTTCAATAAAATCCCCTGGTTTCTTGTCAGCCTGTTCAAAGTATCCCTAGGCCAGGGCAGGAACCTTTCCTCAGCAGGGGTCTGGAGTCTCTCCCACATGAGCTTCCAGGTCAGAGAAATGCTGCTGGAAGCCGGGGTGGCCAGGAGCACATGGAAAGATCATTGCTGTGCCAAGGAGTTGAGTATCACAGTGCAGCACAGCCCTGGGTGGGATAAGTGGCTTCTAATCTGAGCTGTTTTTCAAACCATGCGTGGAATTCAGGATTTAAGCAGCCAAAGGATCATCATCCCCTTTTTCTCCCACTTCTGCAGTGTTGTTTTTCCCGGGGACACCCTGAATGTGTAATCCACTGCTGGCACAGCTGGCCCTGTGTTTGTGGCTGCTTTCCCTGCCCTTGCTGAGTCAGGATGGGAGGTGAAGGCACCCAGTGTCCCCGGGACGGACAGGAGTGACGTGCGGGCTGCTTTCTCCTGGTGGCATCCCCCAAAAAAGACTCAGGCAGGATGCCAGCTGGGCTGGGATCACTGGCACAGAGGAGGTCACAGCATTGACTCCTGAGCTATATCTTGGGCATGAGGTAAACAGCATCTTCCTTTCAGGTCTAGGTCAGCAGTGGAGCCGGGCAGGAAAACAAGGCAGGAGCCAGCTGGAGAGGGGTGTTGGTGCCAGGCAGCTTTTGCCTGGAGCTCAAGGGATGGAGCAAAGGTGGCTTCAGGGTGACAGGACCACCAAAACTCCCCTTGATCAAGGTGAGTGCGGAGGCTCGCAGCACATCCTGAGGGATCTTTCTGCATGTGGGGCTAATGAGCACCAAGGGTTAAACTCAGTTTTTTAAAAATGGAGGAAAAGGGGAATTTCTTAACTCCATCTTGGCCTCCAGCCTCTCGTCCTGAGCCCAGTCTCTCCCAGCAGCCTCAGACCCAGTGCCTGGCCATGGTCTCAAGGGTGTCATGGGTTTGATGGTGCATTTCGCTCCAAGGTGCTCACCCAGGCCCTGCTCCACCTGGGCTGGGGGAACACGTTCCACCATGCAGGGGCAATCCTGCTGGGAGCTCGGCAGCTGTCTGGGATGGATTGTGGCTCATGGTCTGTGTTGGGCAAAGGGATCCAACCTGCCCTGCACAAAGAGCTCAGTGCTGCTCTGCCTCCAAACCACTTGCTTGTAAAGCCTTGGGGCGAGGGGTTTGGGCATCTTGTCCTACCCAGAGTGGTTTTAGGGTAAAAACAGACATTCCTCCCCAGTCCAATGCAAGGGGGGTCGGGGCAGGATCCCCCTCCCCATGCCTGAGCCCTGTGAGGGGGCAGAGGGCTGAAGCAGCCACCTCATCTCGGGTGCCAGGTGACCCAGTTCATCAACTGAAATGCCACCGGGGGAACGCTATTTTCCTGTCACCCGATCCGTGGCTGCTGAAATGTCCTCCTGGGTGCTATATAAGGATGGGGCCAGGGAGAGGGCTCTCAGGGCACTGCCTGTGCAAGGCAGGAACTGGAACACTGTGCCGAGGTCCCTACGGTGAGGCCACGGAGGGTCGTGGCTCCGGGCAGGTCACTCTGGGGGAGGTGATCTCACCCAGCAACCCCTGCTATGGCTGGGGTGGGATAGGGAAGGGTGGGCATTGATAATCCTATGCTGAGCAAGCCCCAGTTTCCCTGGGGCAGAAGGGAGGAGACAGAGCAGGATATGGTTTTTGGGATTGATCAAAGCCATCAAGAGCCGCCATGGCACGTCATCGCCTCCATCGCCGAATAGGACACCCACGGGAAGCCCTGTCCTGATGCACCCTCCTGGCTCCCCACAAACCCCTCCTCTCCTTCCAGCCCCTCTGCCACCATGGTGGGTCTGAAGCCCCCCGAGGTGCCCCCAACAACTGCCATGAAGTTTGTCAGCGCGGGGATGGCCGGCTGCATCGCTGATCTATTCACCTTTCCCCTGGACACCGCCAAAGTGCGGCTGCAGGTACGATCCGCCGCGGCCCCAAAACCCCGTGGGCAAAGGGAGCACCTGGTGGTGCTTGGGGAGGAGCAGAAGGTGGGGTGATACAGTTGGCACCCCACAGATCCAGGGCGAGGTGAGGATCCCCCGGACCGTCAGCTCCGTGGAGTACCGGGGTGTTTTGGGGACACTGAGCACAATGGTGAGAACAGAGGGATTCCGCAGCCTCTACAGCGGGCTGGCAGCCGGGCTGCAGCGCCAGATGGGCTTCTCCTCCATCAGCATTGGGCTGTATGACTCCATGAAGCAGCTGTACACCCCCAAGGGTGCTGAGAGTGAGTGTCCAGGCAGTCCGGACTTCCCTGCGCACCCCCTTCCTGATGGACAGCCCTCTCCCAGAAAGAAGGTCACCGTGGGGGGCACAACCGTGGGGGGCACAGCACCACAGGCCACTCACCCTGGGGTCCCTGCAGGGCTGGGGGTCCCTGCAGGGCTGGGGATCCCCGCAGGGCCAATGGTCCCTGTGGGGCCAGGAGTCCCAATACCTGCCCTCTCCAGATACAGGCGTGGCAACGCGAATCCTGGCTGGCTCCACCACGAGTGCTGTGGCCGTGGCCTGTGCCCAGCCCACCGACGTGGTCAAGGTCCGGTTCCAGGCCAGCAGGGCCCTGCCAGACAGTGCCCGCCGGTACAGCAGCACTGTGGATGCCTATCGCACCATCGCCAGGGAGGAGGGGATCCGCGGGCTCTGGAGAGGTGGGAGTGGGCAGGGATGGGCGTGGGAAAGGGATAGGGTGGGAATAGAAATAGAAACGGTGATGAGGAAGGGAAGAAGGGTGGGGACAAGGATGGGGACAGCAGGGCTGTGGCACCCGCCCAGGATGCTCCAGGAGGGACTGTGAGCAGCATTCCCAATGCCACCGCCCTCCTGCCCAGGGACGCTGCCCAACATCGCCCGCAATGTCATCATCAACTGTGGGGAGCTCGTCACCTACGACCTCCTCAAGGACGCGCTGCTGCGGTCACAGCTCATGACAGGTGAGGACAGTGCGGGGGGACACAGCCCGGTGCCATCCCTGTCCCTGCAACATCCAACCCCTGTCTTTTCTCCACCTCCAGACAACCTCCCGTGCCACTTCGTGGCCGCCTTTGGCGCCGGGTTCTGTGCCACAGTGGTGGCGTCACCGGTGGACGTGGTGAAGACGCGGTACATGAACTCCAGCCCCGGGCAGTACCGCAATGTCCTGAGCTGCCTCCTGGCCCTGCTCGCGCAGGATGGCCCTGCCGGCCTCTACAAGGGGTGAGTTGAGCACCTGCAAACTCGCTGCGATGCCCACACAGACCCCAAATATCCCAACCCATGTGCGGGACTTTGGGGACGGGAATGTCCCCGCCATGTCCCCTTCAGCACCGCTTTTGCCAACACAGCTTTGTTCCGTCCTACCTGCGGCTGGGCTCCTGGAACGTGGTGATGTTTGTGTCCTACGAGCAGCTGCAGCGCGCCATGGCGCTGGCGCGGCCGGCCCCGGCCTGAGCCCCTCGGCGCCTCTCGCCGGCCCAGCGAGGCTCAGCATCAATTATATTAATTGCCAAAGCGCCGGGGAGCAGCGCAGCCACACGCCCGGGGAGGGACCCGAGAGGAGGAAGGAGACAGGACGCTGTTTGAGAAGGGAGGCTTTCAGAGAAGAGTTTTAAGGGATGAAGGAAAAAATGTATGTTGGCTTTCCAGATGGGAAGAACAGCACTTCCCAAGGGCAGTGGTGTGGGCAGGTGGGACCATGCTGAGGGCCAGGGAATTCCTTTTATTCCTTAGTGGCGCTTCCAATAAACCACCCCCATGGGGTTTGATCACAGCGTGGTTTCTTTACCTTTTGGCGGTGTTTAGGGTCGTTGTCCCAGCTCTACATGTGACACCAGTCAAGCTGACATTCTCTGTCATTTTTGGTGCACTGAACAATTTCCCATTGATCTCTAATTATTCAGATCTGTCACAACCACAGCAGCTCCACCTTCTGCCCGTCCAAGGCAGCAGATCCTTGACCCATGCCAATCACTCTAAAGCCTCAAATGGTCCCTTTTTAGGACAGTGAAACTGTACATCCTAAGCAGGAGAGAACACAGAATTCCCTTTTCCTGTTTTTCAAGCATAAGACAGCTGGGAATTGCTTTCTTCCCATGGGAAACTGGCAGGAACAAGGTTTCCTCTGCTATCACTCCATCTGTAGCACCCTCATTTGTCGCAGTGTCGTGGTTTAACGAAGTTTGGTTTTAACTGGGGGGATGGGGAAGTTACACAGACACTCAGTTCTGTTTCAAGGACTCCCATGAGAAAATTGATTACTGTTATCAGAAGCAAATTCCCAAGGCGGTTTTTACTCCCTGGAAACGGCAGGAATGACCAAGGCCAGCCGCTGCCACAGGAAAAGGTGGAGCTGCGGGCGGTGCCCGCAGGGGCTGCGCTTCCGCCCCTGCCCAGCCCCGTGTGCGCCGGAGCGGCGCAGAACGCGGGGGTCGCTCTCCCCGGGGCCTCCCGTTCCTGCCGTGCCGGCGGCAGCTGCGCCAGGAACGGGGGAAATCCCCTTGGCTCGGCCCGCGGCTCCGGGAAGGAGCGAGCGGTGCCTTCAGGTGAGCGGCCGGAGGGGAGAGGGGCTGCGCTGGGCTCACCCGGGTCCCTGGGACCCACGGAGGACGTGTGGCCTTTGGGCACCGATGGGCGGGACCCGGGGGCTGCGCTGGGCTCACCCGGGTCCCGTGGGACCCACGGGGGACGTGTGGCCTTTGGGCACCGATGGGTGGGACCCGGGGGCTGCGCTGGGCTCACCCGGTCCCGTGGGACCCACGGGGGACGTGTGGCCTTTGGGCACCGATGGGTGGGACCCGGGGGCTGCGCTGGGCTCCCCTGGGTCCCGTGGGACCCACGGGGGACGTGTGGCCTTTGGGCACCGATGGGTGGGACCCGGGGGCTGCGCTGGGCTCACCCGGGTCCCGTGGGACCCACGGGGGACGTGTGGCCTTTGGGCACCGATGGGTGGGACCCGGGGGCTGCGTGGGGCGAGTTTGTCCCGGGGCTTGAGGCTTTCTGGGCTCATATTCCATGGACTAAAGGTCCCAGCGTTCCCATCTGCGATGACAAAGTTTTCTGGGATGGGCTGAGCTCCGCTTTGCGGGAAGCACCGGGATAGGCGTCCCTGTGCCCATCCCCGTGGGTCGCACAGAGGAGCTGCTCCTGTGCCTGCGGCCGAGGGTCAGTGGGAAAAACGGAACAGTCCTGATGGAAATCGATGGAAACACAGGCTTTGTTTGGGTTTGGACGTGACATTTTCCCCCGACCCCTCACCTGATCTGTGTTTTTTGCCTTAGGAAACAGGAACAGGAGACAGAAGGGGGAATGGGGACAAAGACAATTCATTACCCAAAAGGGACGAGTGTATTTAGATTTTTTCCTGACACACCTGGAATGATTTGGATTTCAGGAGGCACGTGGAGCCTACTTTTGTGTCCTGGGTGGGGCTGTGGCTATAAAAGGGTAAAGGATGGAGCCGGGGGTGGGACAGGAGCAGTGTTTGGGACCAATGATACCGTGGGGATTTGCATCTGGAAAACGCCATCAGTTTCCTGATGGGAGTCCTGGAAACAGAACTGAGAGTCTGTGAGAAATGGGAATACTGCAGCTGGAGTGCTGAGAATGGAGAGTCTGCAGTGAATGTTGTCTGGTGAGTCTCCTGATATCCCATTCTAAGGCTGTGCTGGCACCCAGTCACCTCATTTCGATTTGAACTGTCTTGAAATATGCTAAAATTACAAACTGGACTACAAAATGCCCATGGGAATCTTCATGTTCCTAAGGGAATGCTTTAGGGATGTGCAGCTTCTGAACTGCACAAATAATTCCCGCTCCCACAGAAACCTGCTGGGCCGTGGTTCTGGGGCAGGAGTGTCAGAAAAGTGACATCCTCAGTGCCACCTTAATAGTGATTCTCCTTGGAGCTCTCAGGATCAGGAGGAAATGGTGTTCATGCCCCACTGGGAAAGCACAGAGCAGGATTAGTGGTGTGGCTGTGTCTTTTCCCTGCTCTCTGCACTGTTCCAAGGATGCCCTGTTGTGCTTTGGTTCATGGCAGGATAATATGTGTGTAAGAGCTTCCCGTGCCTGTGCACGAAGCTGGGTCAGTCCCTGGGCATCTCATGGAATCCCTGAGGCTGGAAAAGCCCTTTGTGATGCTGAAATGCCCCCAAGACCAACCTTCCCAAGCTGGAAGTAAAGTGAGTGGCAGGGAGGGAAATCCAAGAGGGCGGTGGGGAGGGATTTCTCCCTTCTCTGGACACCCTCAAGCCAGGCTGGTTTTTAAATGTTTGTCTGCATCAGCAGCTCCCTCCCTACATGAGAGCTGCCTCAGCTTGGATGAGTGTGAGGATATCCAGCTCTTCCTTAGGGCTTGGAGCATGGCAGGGTGCAGAGCTCATGTTAAATCTTGTTTAAACACTTTTAATATCAGAATATATTAAAACAGAGACTTGGAGGAAATAATGTACCAAAGTCTATTGCAAGCATAGGTACAAGCTGTCTTTATTAGAGATCCACATTGATGGATCTTTTTGTCAAACCACTCTGAGGACAGAATGTGTCCAAAATGCTTCATTAACCCCTTGTCTTCCGCTGGTAGGGCAGCGTCTTACCCCAGGTCCTGGGGGCTGTGTGAAGATTCCTCCCTGGAGCCGGGTCACCCCATGAGGATGGGCCACAGAGATTCGGTTGTTGGAGCAGGTAAGGATCTGTTTCTGCTTAGGAATTGTTTTTGCTGGCTTTATTGTCACAGCTGCAGTGTTCCTTCAGACGCTGTGCCCTGCAGCAGCAGCTACAGCTCCTGTGCTGGGCAGGGAACAGTTCTGGGCTAGGGCTTTCAGCCTCACCCGTGTCCATTTCAATCAATCATTTGTTTTATTTCCATCAGTCTCTCTGCTTTGCCACCCTCGGTCCCACAGGGCAGAGCTGTGCAAAGGTTCCATCCCATCCGTACAAAGTCCTGCCAGTGTTTCCAGCAGCAGGTGCTGGAGGCATCCAGGGCTGCCTTTGGAGCCTTGTTCTCCCCTGGTGTTTTACCGAGGGTTCCAAACTCTGCCCCGAAGGATCCAATGTTCATTTCTGAACATTGATCCCACAGCTGGATAGGTCAGGTAACAGGGATTAGAGTCAGCTCTGGGGCCCAAGCCAGGTTTTGTTTCACAAGGACCAACTGAACTTCCTGAGACAGCACACAGATGATGCACAGGACTTTGGGGATAGGAGTAAGTGTTGCCAGGTGATTCTTGTGAGGTTGAACTGAAGTGATCTCATGGGTGAGAGCTGCATCTCCCCTGCTGCTGGCAGAGGAGGCAGAGCTGGGGCAGGACAGCTCCTCCGTTCCTTGGTTCCACCAAATCCCATGGCTGTGTTCCCAGGGCTGCTGCGGGCACCGATTCTGTGAGTTACAGATAAAAATTGTGCTTCCGTTTGAATCCCAGAGGAAAGCTGGAGTGGAATGTCACAGGGAAAGGTGACAGACGCCTGGGCGGGGGGACAGGGGGGACACGGGGGCTGCAGTTCTGCCTCTGCCCAGCCGGGCTGTCACCTTTTCCTGTGACATTCCACTGCGCCTTTCCTCTGGGATTCAAACGTGAGCACAGCCCGTGGGGTTTGGGGGCCTCGGGGTGACCGAGCGGGGACACGGCTGATGGACAGGACAGACAGACAGAGAGGCTGATGGACGGGACAGACAGACGGAGAGGCTGATGGATGGGATGGACAGACAGAGAGGCTGATGGACGGGACAGACAGACAGAGAGGCTGATGGACAGGACAGACAGACAGAGAGGCTGATGGACGGGACAGACAGACAGAGAGGCTGATGGACGGGACGGACAGACAGAGAGGCTGATGATCAGGACAGACAGACAGACAGACAGAGAGGCCAATGGCCAGGACAGACAGAGAGGCCGATGGCCAGGACAGACAGACGGAGGGGTGGTACACGAGAAGGGAAAGTGTTCTGCTGCACTGAGGTTCTTGTTCCAGGGACCTGGTCCTTCCTGTGGGAAGTTTTACTGAGGATGTTGTTGGAGGTCAGTGGCCCTTTATGCCGGAGGTTCTGCTGCCGCTCCTGTAACAAGGGACCTGATACTTTCTGTGGGATGTGCTCCCAGGATGTTACAGATACCTGGGCTTTTATGGGGAGGTTTGATGGAGGAGATGGTTACAGGGTGAATGGTCCTTCATGTGCCAAGTTTTACTTTCCTGTCAGAAAGCCTCGGGAATGCTCAGGAATGTGGCGTGGGGTATTTGACCTCTGAAATGGGTCCTGTTTGGTATAAAATACCCATTTTTTAGTGGTTGATGGTTTTTCTGACCTCGGAGGAGTGTGAGGCTGACTAGTCAGGTGGTATCTGAGAAGGGGAGGGTGTTCTGGGTCCCTGCAGTACTCCCAGGGCTGCTGCTTTGGGGCGTGATGCAGAACCCAGCAATATTCCTGCTGTGCAAATGTGGGGGGGAGTGGAACAGCAAGTGGCAAAGCTGGGTTTTGCTCCTTAAATCCCAGAACAGCTGGGTTTAAGTTCCATCAGCCAGAGGAGGGAATGAACCCTGGTGCCAGCCATCCTGGGGGCGTTGGACAGTCTTACCATCTTCTCTGTTATCATTTGCATTTTGTGATTGTCCCTTGATCAGAGAAGGCAGAAAATGAAGCAGGAGGGGGAGCTCGTTTTGTTTCTGCAAACTCCAGGCTTGGGGCAGCTGCAGAGCAGTTTGGTTTCAGACAATCCTGCCCAGGTACAGTCACCTTGCACCTCTCTTGGGCACTTTTGGATCCCTCTGTGCCACTCCTCCTCTGACCCTTTACCTGGGAGGTGTGGGCTCAGAAACACCTGCCTGCTGGATGAGTTTTTACACGTACAAATTCATTTTCTTAGAAAAGCCATCAGGTGTCATGAAAATCTGTGGAAAACAGGTGGTTGGTACAACAGTTGATAGTAGGTCTTGGGCTTTTCTTCTCTTTAACCTGTTCTTAAGGGGACCCCGAAACTGGAAAATTAAAGGGGGGCAGGGGGGAAGCTGCTTTTCATTTTTTCAAGTCTTGCTGTGGATTTTGTATGTTCAGTGACACTACCAAAATAGAATAGAATAACTGAACTTCAGGACTTTGCACTTAATTCTTTTAATGTGCTTGTGTGGGTGCAAGAAATGCCAAATCCCAAAGCAATTCTGTGTCTGTAACATTAAGTGCAACATCTTTAGAACCAAGTCCTCAGTGTGGGCTTTTGATGTGGGTGCAAATGGTCTAAAGGCCTTTCTTGTGCCCCAAAAGCAAAAAAGAAACCTGCCAAAATCAGGCCTTCATTGCATATCTGGGATTTCAATTTGCTGTTGGATTCTTCCCTCCAATCTTCCCTCAGGTTCCTGTGCCAAAGGGGGTCTGACCCCAGAGCCACACAGGGTGGCTGTTGCCTTGAGAAATGTCAATGAAATTTGCCAGGTCTGTCAGCAAAGCAGAAGCATCCTGGGCTTTGTTTGGCCAAGGATGGAACGTGAGGGTGTCCATACCAGCAGTGGTGTCAGTGCTGACAGTTTGGGGCTGTGGTGCCTCTGCTCCCTCACAAGTCAGGGCAAGGCTGAAGGAAGGAGGGAAGCTGCCACAGCTGCAGGTGAGGGCAGCAGTGGCTGCTTCAAACTGCTTGCTCCAGAACTGGGAAACTGGAAGAAGAGCTTTCCTCCTTCCTTCTCTCCTTCACTGGGCAGAATATTGAGATTTTAACCAAGCTCTCTCTTTGTGGGTCGTTGTTTGGGTGGGGTTTTTCTGGCTCTTTAATGTATGTCTAAGTGGTCTAATGAGGAACAAGTTGCTGGGTTCCATGGATTCTGACTCCCATTTCTGATTCCATATCACAGGAATGGGCATACGTGTGTGCTTGTGCTTCCTGGCAAATCCAGGTGTGACGTGGAAATCCTAAGTGAGGATTTCCAGCCTCAGCTGCACGTGACACAGGCTTCTGAAAATGGAGATGACCTTGGCAGAGTAGCAGCTGTGAAGCGAGGCAGAATTAAAGTGCAGGTAAGCAGAAAAACCGAGTGCAATGGAACTCCTTGGTCCTGTGTGCACCTCTGCCTGCTGAGAGCACTTTGTGTTGCAGCTCAGTATAGTCCATTTCGGTGTTTGTTGGGTTTGATTTTTGTGTGTGATGAGAACACTGGTCAGTTACTCTAAACAACTCCCCGCCTTTACTGGACACATCCCTGGAGTGGGACCAGACTCCCCCCTACCCTGGAGGAGTTCTCTGCTCCTCTGGAGAGGGGGTGAAGCCAAAGCTTGGGAGCACAGGAAACCAACCAAAGCAGGGGCGTTGTGTCCTTGGTGCATCCAGCCCCGTGTGTTTTCCGAGTTCCCAGCGCTGCTGAATCTAAACAAGAAAATGTCTGTTCTTCACTTCTCCAGCTCTCCCCCCACACCTCCCCTGCTTCCCCTGCTCTTCTCCTTGCTGTGCCAAGGTCCTGCATCTCCCTGGCTCTCCAGCTGTGGCTCGCCTGGTCCTGGCTGTGGCTGATAAAATATGGACCTGAGATTTTTATAGCAGCAATTCATTCTTTTAAAGAACACAAAGAGCACACAATGCAGAAGAGCCTTTAGGAAATATTTCCAAAGAAGGGACTCTGTCTTCCTGCTTTTCCTGTAGTTCTCCCTCCTGTTTTCACCTGGGCTGGAAGGATGGGCATGGCCTGTATTTATCATATGAAAGGGATGTTACTAAATTTGTCCAGAAGTTCTGATTATAGACACTCATTTTCTGACAGAAAACATTTTCATGTTGCCTTTCTCACGTTGTTTCCAGGTGCTGCCCAGGATGGACATCTGTGGTCTCAGACAGTGATTCCCTGGGAGGAGAGGGAGCCTTTGCCTCGCCTGCACAGCTCAGGTGGATGTGACAGAACTGGGGTGGCCTGACCAGGTATAAACAGCTCCCTGAGGTCTGGAGTGCCTTGAAACCTTTCTCTGTCAGGTTTTGGAGGGGTTTCTCTTTGGGATTTCTTGTGGTGCAGCATCCCAGGTGTCCCTTCCTTTGTGCAAAGTCCATTGGTAAAGGATTGAATAACTGACACGTGGGGTCTGGGATGAAAATGGTTCTGTTGAAATTAGCCAAAGAATGCAATAAGAAAAAGGAGCATCCTTTTAATGTCTGAACTAGCTAGGAATAAAAATGCTGTAAGAGGGCACTTTTATATTTGAACTGGTGTCACCTCTCACAGATAAAACCCCATAGTGAGCAATCAGAGCCAGGACTCTTGGACATCCACAGTGGACTTAATTTTCTTTTCCTCCTCTCTTTCAGGGCAGGAAAAATCATTGAACTCCTCCCATCTTTGCCAAAAGCTTTGGTGTTTAGGCAGCCAAAGCCAAGAGGCTTCAGCACCAGGGGTCTGCGCTGCAGGGCTCCTGGTCCTGCCCACGCCGTGGGTAAGTCAGAGGGGTGCAGGGCTCCCCTTTTCCTCTCTGCCGGGATTCAGTGCCTCGGCAATGCCGTCCTGCCCACGCCGTGGGTAAGTCAGAGGGGCGCAGGGCTCCCCTTTTCCTCTCTGCCGGGATTCAGTGCCTCGGCAATGCCGTCCTGCCCACGCCGTGGGTAAGTCAGAGGGGTGCAGGGCTCCCCTTTTCCTCTCTGCCGGGATTCAGTGCCTCGGCAATGCCGTCCTGCCCACGCCGTGGGTAAGTCAGAGGGGCGCAGGGCTCCCCTTTTCCTCTCTGCCGGGATTCAGTGCCTCGGCAATGCCGTCCTGCCCACGCCGTGGGTAAGTCAGAGGGGCGCAGGGCTCCCCTTTTCCTCTCTGCCGGGATTCAGTGCCTCGGCAATGCCGTCCTGCCCACGCCGTGGGTAAGTCAGAGGGGTGCAGGGCTCCCCTTTTCCTCTCTGCCGGGATTCAGTGCCTCGGCAATGCCGTTTCTGCCACTCGGGTCCCGCCCGTGCCTCTGCAGTCCCGCTCCGCCCGGCTGCAGTACCGCCCCGTGCCCACAGGGCGGCAGCACCGTCCCACCCGCGCTCCCTGCTCCCGGCTGCTGGAAAAGCGCAGCGGGGAGAGGGGAATGCCGGAGTTCCCCGGGGATGGGGGAGCTGTGCTGGGCGGTGTCTGTGTCCAGAGGGGCAGCTTGGCCGTGATGGTCAGGGATGCAAGGTCGGAGGGACTGGGCTTACCTGTGCCTTTCCCGGTCAGCAGGAACAAGAGGAAATGTGGTGCCAGAATTGTGCCATCAGATGGTGTTTCCCTCTGAGGACAGAGAGTCTCTAGGCTGAGGTGAGTTTGCTGTGAGTGCCTGGATGAGCAATCCAGGGAACAGGGAGCTCAGAATTCCAGGTGCTGCTGGCCATTGCCTCAGGTCTGTTTGGTTTGTGGGTGTGAGAACTGGGATCTGGGCTGTTGCTGGGAGGAAAGATGGAATAAATCCACTCCCTGGATATGCAGTGAGGGACTGTGTAGCAGGGAAGGGGAGTATTTATAAACTATAGCCATATTGCACATTTCAATATTTTATTTCTATAAATCAGAAAAAATTTCAGAATAGTGAAAGTTTTAGAAAAATACAGCTAGAAATCTCACCTCTGTCCCCCCATAAGTTATGCCAATTTTTCCCAGCTAGGAGCTGCAAGGAATTCAGGCAGGGGAAGTGACATCAGGCAACAGCTGTAAATTCAAAGGCAGAAAGAGAAGATCTGGCAGGAAAGGGGAAGGGTTTCAGAAAACATTTCTGTGGTCTAATTGATAATTATTTCTGATTCCTCAGTGAGAAGAGCACAAACTCACAGCCATTCAGGCCTGATGGTTCCCTGCAGCGAGAGCTTGGCACACATCCACTGAAAGAAAAAAACCAGGAGAAAAAGGTGATTTATTTTGCTTCCAAGTTATTTCAAGTTCTCAAAGCCCAACCAGCATTTGCTCTTGATTTTGGTTGGGTGAGCCACGAGCAGTGGGGATAGGACATGGCATTCACTTACCTGAAACCTGGTGTAATTTAGAGGGGACACAAGAACTGTTCATGTAGGAAAATGGGAGAGGATGTCAAGGGGAGTGAGGTGGCATTTTTGAGGGCATTGCTGAGGCAATTGAAGGGAGGCCAGCAGACAATTTCCCTGGGAAATCCGAGGCCCCTCGGGACCACAGCCAGGGCTCTCCAGGGGTAGCGGTGAGGGGTCAGCACTCGGGACTCGCTGTGTCCTCCTTCCTTGGCAGCAGCCGGCAGGGAAGGGAGAAGAGGCTCCGTGTGGGACGAGGCCGAAGGAAGAGAGCGAGCAGAGGAGTGGCCTCAGGCTGGAGAGGGGCAGGAGAAAGGCACTGTGGGCAAAGGGACCTCCCTGCACCAGGTCACCAGGGCACCCGTGGGGAACGGAACGGACACTTGGAGGGCAAATGGAGGTGAGGAGGGGACAGTTTGCAGCAAAATCTTCATCTACAGGGAACAAGAAGGGGATATTCCCATGCAGAGCTGCCACTTGAATGCCAGCTGTGTCTGGAACCGGCAGTGCTTCCAAGGAAGCTCAGCAGGATCAGGACAGGACAGGACAGGTTTCTATTCCAAAGAATTGGCTGATTATAACCCTCATCCCCTGGGGGTCACTTGACAGAGTTGCCTGGAATTCAGCCGATTCCACCCCCCTGAGCTCGGGCTCCAGTTGATATTTCAGAGCAGGAGAAGATGCTCTCAGCCGTGCTGAGGCCGCCCCTGTGCCCACGGGAGGACATCTCTCCCTGCAGAAGCTCAGCTCCTTCCAGAGCCTCAGCAGTGGCCTCTGCGAGTTCTTTTCCCTCAGCAAAGGGATGCACACCCCTGCCTTCAGCACACCTCCAGTGGGACCCACCTGAGAAAGCTTTCCATCACTTCTGCATTTCCAGCTGGCTCCCTGGAAAACTCCAAACTTCATCCAAACAAAACTTCATCCCACTTGAACCTTTGATTTTGAGGCATCTCTGAGGGCTATTGCTCAGGATTTCATTTCTGTGAGGGAAGATTGCCTTGGCTTTAATGCTGCTGATGGATGATGTCCTCAGGCTGGAAGGGAAGGGATTGGGGATTGACATACCTGGCAGCTGTGTGGGAGTCTGAGAGATCAGAACCTGGAACTGCTGTCTGAGCTCCTCTGCAAGCAGTCCAAGCTGCCATCACCAGGCACTGCCAGCTGTTCCTTGGGCTGCTTTTGGGCTCTCTGTGGCCTCTGTCTGGGCTGGAGCATCTCCAGGTGCCTGCTGAGAGCAGCCCCTGGCCGAGGAGCTGCGGGCAGCCCTTCAGCCGTGTCCGTGCCAGCGCTGTCTGAGCACCCCAGTGCCCATCCCCGGGGTGTGCTGGGCACACTGCGTGCCACGGGCAGGACACTGCAGGCACAGCTCCTCCCCTGCAGATCCCAAGGACAGCAGGTGCTGCTTCCCTTCCCCGGGCTGCCGGCCTCCTCCCACCCCGTGTTCCCGGCCAGCCGAGACACGCGCTGGAAACACCAAGGAACATTGCTGGCAGCAAGGGGGGGCCACCGAGGCCTCTGGGCCAGAATTGCAGCCCCCGTCATTTTGGCTTGGCAACACTCACCTGCAGGAAAAGCCCCTCTGCAGGTAGGACCAGCCCTGCCTCTCTCCAGAACTCTGCAGAACAAGGGAAGCCCCAGGACTCATCCTGCTCATTTCTGCCTGGAAAGGCTCATTGTGGGAGCACTTTTATGGCTGTTGGGCAAATCCTGAAAAAGGTAGGAAATCAGTGTTACTGGAAGAGTTTTGTGGTGTCATGTTAGGTGCCAGCCAGTTCTGCCCTAGAGCCATTCCAGGGGCTGGTGTGTAAAGCAGCTTTAGCAGAAAGGAAGGTGCTGCAATTCCCTTAGTGGTGCCAAGGATTCCCATCCTAGGGGGCTCCATCCCCCCACGACTCAGAGATTGCCCAGCTGGTTGGAGCGGAGTCCGGCGATGCCAAGGTTGTGAGTTCAGTTCTCAAATGGTCCCTTTACTTGAGAGTCAGATTTTAGGATCCCTCTCAGCCTCAATATATACTGTGATCTGCAAATGAAGAGGAAAATTCTCAGCAAGACAAGAGGTTTTGCCATTGCAGAGTGTGAGTTGCAAAGCAAGGGGGAGGGGGAACACCTCACCTGGCAGGTGTTGGAGAAGCAGCCTGAGTGGAACCGTGCCCGGGCCCGGCCGAGCAGCTCCTCCCGCACACGGGTGATCCGGCCCCGCTCCTTCCACCAGGGTGGGGCGGGTGAAGCCCTGCAGGTGTGCGGGCACGGGGGAGGGAGAAGCAGGCGCTCCCCCCAGGAGCAGCGGGATTTAGGCGGTCCCAGGGTTTTGGCACGGCGTTTCCCGCGCCCCAGCCGCGATCCAGCCTCTGCACGAGGAAATGGCGCCGCCGTTCTCCCGTGCACGGTTACCGGCAGAGCCCCGGTTCCCTGCGGCCGTAGCAGGGTCGTGCCCGGAGTCCCACGCCGGCTGCAGCCGGAGCAGGAGCGGCAGCGCCAGGCTCGGCCCCAGTGCCCGTCCCGGAGCGGCTCCCGCCGCCCGTGCCGATACCGGCCCCGATCCCGCGATCCGTACCTTACCGGCCAGGGGCGAGGCGGCACCGCTCGGGACCCCCACCGGACATCGACGGGAGCCAGACCCGACCTCTGGTCCTACCTCGGCGCCTCGGGCTCTGCGCAGCCCCGGGAGCAGCTCCAGCGCCGGGGTTCCGCACAGCGATCGAGCGAAGGTCCCGCCGCATCCCAACCGGAGCATCCGCGCACAGAGCGGGGCGGGCGCGGCCCCGCCGCAATTGAAGGGCGGGGGGCGGGGCGGGGGGCGGGGCCAGGGCCGGGGGGCGGGACCTGCACAGGTGCGCTGGGCTCCAGTGCGGCTGCGCGGGGCGGGGCCGGGGGGATTTAAACCGCGGGGAGGGCCCGGCGGAGCCATTTGCTCGTCGGCGCTCGGGGAGTGAGGTTGCGGCCGGGCTGGGCTCTGTCTCTCTTTTTCCCTATATGCTTTTTTCTCTTTATTTCTCTTCTTCTATGCTTCTCTTTCTCTATACCTCTCATTTCTCCCCTCCCATTCTCCCCTCCCCCACCCCCTACTCCCTCCCCCCCCCCCCAACCCCCCCCCCTCCCTCTCCCCCCTAGCCCTCCCCTCCTTCCCCCCCCAAACCCCATCGCCCGGCACCCCCCTCCCTATCCCCCTACACACCCCTACCCTACCCCTCTATTCTCTCCTTTCACCTTTCCTTGTCCCCAATCCTGATTCCCCCTGTCCCCCTCCCAATTCCACACACCTGCCTTCAATCCTCCTCCTTCCTCCACCCTGCCTTTCCCCGCCCACCACCTCCCCTTGCCCCTTCTCCCTGCTGCCCTGCACACCCCAAAACCCCACCTGCCCTCTGTCCCTGACTCACCCACCCCGAGCACCCCGCCTGCCCCCCTCTTCGCATCCTCCATTCTCCCCTCTCCTTCTTTCCCCCGCAGCCGCGGGGCTCGGGGTGCCGGAGAATAAAGCCCAGAGGGCCGGAGCCGGCACCCCCACCGTCCCTGGAAGCCCCCACACGGGAGCGGCCGGCTCGGCTGCTGTCCCCATGCAGTTCAAAGCACCGCCCGACACCGCCGGGGCTCCGGCTTTCCCCACATCACACTGGGGTACCCCGGGGTGGGGGGTGCGGGTTAGTGGGGTTAGGGGGCCCCCCTCGTTAGGAGAGGGGGTCCCGGGGTGGGGGGGTGTTAGGAAGGGCCCCCTCCGGAGGGGGGGGCCCTGGGGGGGGTGGGCGGGCCCCCTCCGGAGGGGGGGGTCCCTGGGGGGGGGTCGGGGTGGGCTCCCCCCGGAGGGGGGGGCCCGGGGGAGGGGGCGGGGCCTGGAGGGGGGCGTTCCCCCCTCCAGGCCCCGCCCCCTCCCCCGGGGCCCCTCCTCCGGAGGGGAACCCATCCCGGCCCCCTCCCCGGGACCCCCTCCTCCGGACCGGGGCCCGGGGGGAGGGAGGGGGGGCGGGTGGGGTGGGGGGGCCGGATGGGAGGGGACGCTCGTTCCTTCGTCTCTATGTGTGTTCACGGTACAGAGTGACGTGCCCCCCTCTGCTTCCCCCCCACCCCACCCGCCCCCCTCCCTCCCCCCGGGCCCCGGTCCGGAGGAGGGGGTCCCGGGGAGGGGGCCGGGATGGGTTCCCCTCCGGAGGAGGGGCCCCGGGGGAGGGGGCGGGGCCTGGAGGGGGAACTCCCCCCTCCGCCCCGCCCCCCCCCCCGGGCCCCCCCCTCCGGGGGGAGCCCACCCCGACCCCCCCCCAGGGGACCCCCCCCTCCGGAGGGGGCCCTCCCCCCCCCCAGGGCCCCCCCCTCCGGAGGGGGCCCTTCCTAACACCCCCCCACCCCGGGACCCCCTCTCCTAACGAGGGGGGCCCCCTAACCCCACTAACCCGCACCCCCCACCCCGGGGTACCCCAGTGTGATGTGGGGAAAGCCGGAGCCCCGGCGGTGTCGGGCGGTGCTTTGAACTGCAGGGGGACAGCAGCCGAGCCGGCCGCTCCCGTGTGGGGGCTTCCAGGGACGGTGGGGGTGCCGGCTCCGGCCCTCTGGGCTTTATTCTCCGGCACCCCGAGCCCCGCGGCTGCGGGGGAAAGAGGGAGAGGGGGACAGAGGAGGGGTCAGGAAGGGATGAGGTCGGGTAGGGAGAAAGGTTGGGGACAGAGGGGGAAAGGGAAAGGCGGAGTGGGGGGGGGAAGGGATGATTGAGAGGGGGAACACAGGGAGAAGAGAGGGGGAACAGAGGGGGAACAGAGGGGAGTCGGGTCGGGGAGAGGGCAGCGAGAGGGCCGAAAGGAGGGTGGGGAGGGTTCGGGGATGTGCAGGGGAAGTTTAGAGAGAGTAAGGGATGCTGAAGGAGAGGGCAGGAGCGGGGCTGGGAAGGACAGCGAGCGAGAGAGGAAGAAGCTGGAGGAGTAGAAAATTGGGGATAAGGGGGGGAAGAAGGAGGAGGATAAGGGCAGGAGAAAGAGGGGAAAGAAAAGGGTAGAGGGGTGCTCGCCTGAGCCGCGCCGGGAGAGCCCGGACCGGCAGCATGACCCCCGCACTCTGAGGGGGAAAATGGCGGCGGGGGCGTGGCCGGGCATTAAATCCCCTCGGCCCCGTCCCGCGCAGCCGCGCTGGGGCCGAGCGCACCTGAGCCGGCCCCGGCCCCGCCCCTGGAACCGCCCCGGCCCCGCCCAGGGACCGCCCTTGAGACCGCCCCGGGACCGCCCCCGAGCCCCGGCCCCGCCCCGAACCGCCCCAGAGCCCCGGCCCCGCCCCTGAGACCTCCCCCGGCCACGGCCCCGCCCCGGCCCGGGATGGCGGCGGGATCCTCGCTCACGGCCCCGCCCCTCTCACCGGCACCGGCCCCGCCCCTCTCACCTGGGCCGGACCGCGGCTGCCACCGGTAGCGGCACCGGGGTCTCGGCTCCGGGTCCTGCCGGTGTCTCCGGGGGTCCCAGGTGGGGCCGGGGCAGCCCGGCTTTGGGCCGTGCCTCGGGCACCGCTCGCAGCTCGGACTGGCCCTGCCCGGAGGAGCCCGCTCGGAGCACCCAAACACGGCATTCGGCCCGTCCTTCAAGTCCCACAAAACGCTGCACTTTAAGTCTCTTTTGATGAAGCCAGGCTGACTGAGCCCGGCTCCAAGACCTCCCAAACACAGGACACGGTCTCTGCTTCAAGCCTCTAAATTGCACAACTTGATCTCGCTGAGATCCCAAATGCTGTCTCAGGGTCCCCCCGTCTCAAGCCCCCCAAACCAGGACTTAGTGTCTGTTTCTGTGCTTGCCCAAATGAGCCCTGTTTGGAGCCCCAAACGCAGCCCTGGCTCTCTGGGAGCCCCAACACTGCTCCAGGCCGTCGGGGTCGGAGCCCCCCGAAGTGCCCCGGGCCATGGCCGGAGCCCAGCCGGGCACCAGCAGCTGCTCCCTCACCCCCCAGTGGGATGGGGAAGAGACAGGAGACAAAAATCCAGTGCAAGGGATGAGATCAGAACAGTTTAATAATAATAATAATTTAATATTAATGACAACACAGAATAACAATGAGAGCAACAAGAGCAGTAAGTACAATATTGAACAGGAGAGAGAGAGAGAAAAACTCCTCCACACCCCCCCTTTAACATTCTAAATCCAAAATGTAATCCAGAGCACCATCAACTCCCAGTGTCGGGGGTTTCCACATTCCTGTTATTTTGTGTTCCATCCTGGGGATTTGGGGACTAAGGGAGACACTGGCTGCTCCTCTGAGCAAAGGAAAGGCTCCTGTGCTATTCCCCAAACCAGAACACCTGGAATTGGTGCTCTGGGAGCCCAGTCCAGCTTTCCAGTGACTGAGGGTCACTCAGAGGGTCTTTCCCAGCGGGAGATGAAAATGACATCCTGGTCCAGTGCATTTCCAACAGGATTGGACACTCCTGGCCAAGGTCACACCAGTCCATGAAAATGGGACCGGTGACAATCCAAAGGCGATTTTAAGTTGGAGACTCAAAATCAGAAACTCCAATTCTTTTTGGCACCTCTCGCTTAAATGTTTCCCTGTTGGAAGAGGTCAGTCAGTATTTTTACTGGCCACTTTATTGCCAAAGCCAGGGAAAAGCAATCAGCATTCCCTGGGCACCTTCATCACTTCCAAGGCCATCTGCACCCAGAGGCCAACGGGCAGCAGCCTGCCCAGAACAGGCTCCAGGGATGCTGTTAACTCCATTATTCCCAATAAGAAGTGGCATTTCCCACTGTGAATAATCCCAATGAGAAGTGGGATTTCCCCCTTCTCAGCAGACCAGTGTCTCCAGGAAATTGCCAGAGCTGTCCCATTCCTGAGTACAGAGCTCAGGACAAGGGAAGAACAAAGGTTGTAGCACTTACCATCTTTAATTTTCCTTTCCCACAACAACTTGCTCTGGCTCTTTCCATCTCAAAAGGTTCCTTGAGTTTCTTTCAGCCCCAGAGAATTCTGTGCTGAATTGCTCTGGGTGAAATAAGCTGTTCTGCAGAAACTACTGAAGCATATTAAGGCTTCACAGAGGTGATTTAAACAAAGAATGATAGAAGGTTAAATCTCACCCTTTGCAGCACCTCTTGCAAGACAGCTCAACTTTCAAGAGTTCCTCATGGATAAGAGCTTGCTTTTCCAGGGCTGCAGGAACATAGCTGAGATGGCACAGCGTAGATCATGCACTTCCCACTCTGAAGCCAAAAATCCAAATACAGCACTCCTTCAGAATCCTGAGAGGCAGCCATGGATTCTACACAATACAGTGAAAAATTGCACCAAGTCACCAAGAACAGTGCAGCACTGGCTGGGAGAAGCAGCATTACTCTCTGAGAAAATGCCATTCTGCAACCAGGTTAGTGCTTTAGAGTCCAGTCCAGATGAACAACCACTGCCTATTACAACAATGCTTGCACAAAAACCTCTGGCATGGAGCTTTAATTCAGGATACTGTTATTGAAGAATATTTCAAGACCACTTTTAAGTGCTAAAACCCAACTAAACCCAAGCACACTTTCATTCTCTAGACAGATTTTAAGACAGCTGAGTGAGAGTCTCAAGCACACACTCAGCTGTCAGATTTGCCTTTGCCCACCTCAGCAAGGACAGAGCAGAGGTGGCCAGTGCAGGTCAGACCCACCCCAAGTCCTGCCTGAGCCCCTCTGGCCACACATTTGCTGATAATGCTGACCCCTAACAGGCTCCAGCCAGGCCTGTTTGGTGCTTGGTTTGTGTACTCTCCTCATCCAATGGGAAGGAACCCTCCTCTGCCCTGGACCTGGTGAGATTTTCTTGGCTGGAATGCAATTCCTCATACAAAAGGCAGACCTGTTTGTTTTATTTTGGTTTTTTTCCCTAGGATTTGCCTTACACAGGTGATGTTCCTCACCACTGAGCACTACAATGCCAACAACAGCAATACAGAAAACCCCTCTGGGACAGAGCAGCAGGAAAAGCTACCTCTAGACTTGCCAGAGATAGAAGAGGAGCACCCTGAGTGCAGTGCCTGCTGAGTGAGGTGGAGCTGGCAGGCTGACCCATAAACATTCTGCACTTACCTTCCAACAGAGTCAGTACTAAAACAGAACAAATCTCTCTTGCAGTCGAGATGTCTTGGGGTGCGCCTGTACATGCTGCCAAGTGTCCTTGAGCAGCCAGTGAACAGGGTTCCTACCATGCTGTAAGGAAGAAATAACATTTATTCAGAAGAAAATGAAAGGAAGCACCTCTCTCCATTCCTCTTCCAAAAAAAAAAATATCATGCATTAAGATTTTTTTAAGCATTCATTCTTGCTTTACACAGTGTACTCATGAGCTTATGAGCACTCATCTTTCAGTCTGAATTTGCAACAGCCCCTCAGGCTGACTGACCCCATCAAGACCATCAGAATCAATAAATCGTGGAAGGGACCTTAAAGCTCATCCCATTCCACCCCGTGCCCTGGGCAGGGACACCTTCCACTATCCCAGGGTGTTCCAAGCCCCAATGTCCAACCTGGCCTTGGGCACTTCCAGGGATCCGGGGGCAGCCACAGCTGCTCTGGGCACCCTGTGCCAGGGCCTGCCCACCCTGCCAGGGAACAATTCCTTCCTGATAAGTGGCGTGTACAGACCAGCCCAAATAAGCGTTCCATGGCCTCTCGGGGGCACACAAGCACGCCGGGCCCTTTACCGGGCTTCTCCTCAGCGACTTCCCCGGGAACCCCCGACTCCCCTGGGACTGTGTCCAGCCAGGACCGGCCCTCACCATTCGCACTCTCCGGGGAGCTTGGAGACCTTCCGCTGCGGCTCCACGGAGCGGGGAGGGAGGGAGGGACGGAGCGATGGCGGCGCAGCTCCTGCGGTTCGGCCGAACACGGCTACGTTCGGTTCTATTCAGCTAAAGTCGGCTAAACTCGGCTGGGTTCGGCTGTTCGGGCAAACTCGGCTCTTTTCGTCAACTCTCGGCTACTTCCGGCTGTTCGGGCAAACTCGTCGATTTTCGTCAACTCTCGGCTACTTCCGGCTGTTCGGGTTAACTCGTCGATTTTCGTCAGCTCTCGGCTACTTCCGGCTGTTCGGGGAAGCTCGGCTCGGTTCGGCCGCACTCGCTGCGCACCCCGCAGCTTGGCCGGGCTCGGCTCCCTGAGGGCGGCGCGGGCCGGGCCGGGCTGAGGCGCTGCGCGGGAAGGCGGGGCCGCCCCACGTTAAACACGCCAACCTCGGGGTTTTCCCGCTGCCGGGGCCCGCCGGCGGCCCGGACACCGCACGGACACGGACGGGAGCGCGGGGTCGGGCAGGAGCTCACGGGCAGTGACTGCACTGGCGCTAAGTAATGGGCACGGGAGCAGGAGGGTGGGTTCGGCCGAGCTCGGTTCGGTTCCCCTCAGCTCAGCTGGATGTGGCTCACAGATTTCCTGATCTCAGCCCCTAGGAATTCTACCTGACACAAACTGTAGCCTCTAAAGGGCTTGGGCGGGGTTTAAAGAAATAGAATTTTTATCTCAAGTCTTGGTACCCAGCCGATGGCTCCTTTAGGACAAGAATATTTACATGTAGAAGCAATTCCTTCATTTATATCTCATTTTTATTTACTTCACCCCCAAAATTCAAGACACATCACAAGGAATCTGCAGTTCTGTTTTTTCCCTGTGCAGTATTTGTAACAAGGACCTGGGCACAGCCTGCAGCCCTGAGTCAATTGAATAAATCCTGGTTTACATTTCAAAGGTTCTCATTCTGGCACTGCATGTTTGCAGATCTGGGCTGGCATGTTGGACTACCCTGATTCAAGAACAATTTATCAGATTTCCCAGAGAATTCCCAATAAAACTCACATATGAGCAATGAGCAGAAAATCCTTTAGGGTTTAGTTCCATCTCTCACCTGTTCCAAGTGGAGGGAAGGTGGCTTTTGTCACAGAGCACAGCAGCAGTGATGGATCAGGGCTTTTTTTCTTTTTATTAAAAAAATTAATAAAAATACACCAGGTCTGATATAAAAGTCTTTAAAAGCCATTAAAGATTTTTAAACCCAAGAAGACCATCATGATTCCTGAGTTCAGTCTTCTATTCATACTGGAAATCAACCAGGTTCTTCAAGAAATAGTAAATCATCATGACTAAACCTCTGGCTCCTCCTTATTTGCACTTACAGCCCATTGTAAGAAGCCCTGCAGCCTTTTTTTCCCATCCCATATTGGAGAGAGGATGGATATTAATAACACACACGTGCACAAACAGTCCTCCTGGTTCTTTAAAAAGTTTAAAATGCCTGTAATAAAAATGATATAAAAATAAATATAAAATTATATAAATATAAGTAATACTGTTCAAGAGAAGGGAAATTCGAGCTTTAATGTCCTTCTGAGAGATGCTGAATAAAATCTTTCCCCTGAGTTTGCACAGTAATAAAATAGTGATTTTTTTGACCAAACAAGTCAGGTCTGTATGAGAACAGCTCAGGAGGCTTTCATGGCTCACCGTGATGATGGCAGGGCACAGAACATTAAAGATGAAGTGCTAGTTCCCTGAATTAATGCCCTGATGTAGCCAAAGGTTTTTGCAAAGAGACCTCATAGTTTCTTCTCCTTGTTTCTGAGTTTCCAGGGCACCCTGTAATCCATACCCTGCACTAGTGCAGACCAGTCTCACGTGGGTCAGTAACATATCGGGCTGCTGGGCTCCAAGCCACACGTCCCCGATGTAAACACAAGTCAGGAATACAAAAACAGCTGTGGAAGAAAGGTGAGAGAAAAATCAGAACAGATTCTTCCACACAGTAATACCAAGCCAAGCTCTTTACTTCCAGGACTGTTTTAAAATAGTTCCCTAACTAGTTTTCCTAGATTAATTTCTTTTTATGGCTTTTGTTCCATTTCAGTCCTTGAAAGGGAAGTTTCTTAGAGGGAGTGTGAGTGCTGTAGTGTCAGAAAACCTCACAGAGTGACCATGCTCTGTGCTGCCCACCCCTGCCCCCATCCCACCAAAGACACAGCTTCTGCTTTGGGAAGCCAGGAGCCTAGATGGCTATGGGAAAACTAGTTTACTGGATTTAAAAGGCCATGGAATTTCCCAGTTCTTCCCACCACGGCCTCATAACACGAGAGACAAGAACAAGACAAGTCACCTGTCTTGTCTGCATCATCTTCCACCTCGTTCTTCTTCCCAGTGTGATGATCCACATGAGATGAGGCTTGAGGTTTGTTCTTGTCTCTAATATTTTCTGTAAGGAGAAAACCACCATCAAAACAAACAGCAGATACTCCAAAGGGTTTTCCAAATTGTGCAAGTGAGGTGCTCTCCTGTGTTGATTCAGTTGTTCCAAGGGTAAGTACCAGCCTCGTTTAGCAGCCTCACGGAGCCTGCGCCGTTCCAAGGGGCTCCGGGAGCTCCCGGGGACTCCAGGCTGGAACCCTATTCCAAAGTGGATCACCCAGCCTGGAGATGAGAGCAGCTCCTGAAGCCTGGAGCAACACAGCCCACACAGCCCCAACACAGCCATCACTCCAAAAACTCCTTTCATGTCTTTCTGAGGAGTTTTAAAGGGTGAGAAAAACTTTAGAAAAGCTAAAGTTTTTACAGTGTCCCCTAAATACATGATACTTTCTTAACTGATCCACAACATTGAAACAAACCTACAGCAGCTTTAATGTGCACCAAAAGCAGTTGCTGCTGCAGGAAACCAGTGTTGTGTTAAGACCTCCCACTCCCAAGTTCCTTGCACTTTTTTTCACAGAGAGAACAGAGGAAATCACATGAGTCCTGACATATTTTTCCCTTCTTCAACACTGACAACAACAAGAAAAGTCAACTATTAAATTTTTGCTTGCTTTATTTACTTACACATCACTTTCATATCTAATCCACACTCAATGATTCAAACCTTTGAGCACAAAGCCTCCAGGCACTGCTTCTTCTTTTAAGACTTCATTAAAGAATACAATTTTTCAAAGCCTGACACGAGATTTGCAACTAAGTTCTATTTTAAAGCTGTTTGCCTTTTTAAACTGTATTTCCTCAAAGCTTCCAAACTGTGTTAAGGTTAGAAGTCACCACAAGATATGAAAAATGCCTTTCCATTTCCTTTCCTCCTCCCTCAAGCTACGTGAGTCTGACAGAAGGGATCAGTGCTACTTCCAGAGAAGTTTGCCTCTCTCGTACAGCTGCAACAAGATATGCCTTCCTTGAAGGAGTTGAGCACTTACTGAGCAATTCTTTGCTTTGGTACTTCTGAGCCAGGGCCTGCAGGTCCTCCTGCAGCTGCAGGTCTTTGCTGACAAGGCTCCACTTGTGCAGCAGCAGCAGCAGCTCCCTGCTGGAGAGGACGCTGTCGTTGACTGTGAAACGCCTCATCTCCCTGAAAGTCTCAACAACAACAGCACGGTATTCCAGCACAGAGCTGAGGGTGCTGAAGAACTCAGGCAGCTTGGCCAGAGGTACATTAGCCCTGTCAAAAGAAAACACAAGTGCCATGTATTTTCCTGCATGCTAATCCATAAGTACAGTTTTTAATCCTTACTGTCACAACGGCCAGGAATTAAGCACGTAGGACTTGACAGCCACTGCGCATCACATTTTACCTTTTTCCCCCATGTATTCAACCACCTGAACCTTCCTGTCAAAGAAATCTCACCCAAATTCACTCCTCAACACACAAACTGAAGGTGAAAAAAAACATTCATCTACCAGAGACAAAGAAATCCTCCTGGCCTTAATAAAGCTCAAACTGGACAGAGGATGAAATGCAAACCAACTAAAACAAAAAACAAAACAAAATACTTACCAAATATGTTTGATCAATGTGACCAAAACATACAGAAATTGATTTACAAGCTGAATAGGAAGAAGTTTCCTCTTCTCCTGGGATTGATTCTTGTTTTCTCTCTTGTCTCCTAAATTTGTTAGCCACAGAGTATGGAGCAAGGAAATAATTTTATTTATCACCTTGTTTTCCAGAAACCTGAAAAACAAACAAACAAACCCAAACAAAATATAAAACCCCAAACAACAAAAACCTAACAAAAACAAACAAACCCAAACAAAATATAAAACCTAACAAAACCAAACACATTCAGAAGGCAGATCCTCACCAGTAGCTGGTCCATCACCTACAGGAGGCCATATTTTAGTGCACTTGCCTCAGCCAGTCAGGGCACTCTGTGCAGAACAGATTTTATGTGCATGTAAATATATGTGAAGGAGAGGCAAGAGGAGGAGAAATGTTCTGGACAGCTCAAAGCCATTACAGTGCCACTTCTTGTGCAGCAGGTCCTGTGACAGGATGTGAAATGAGGGGTTTTGAAATTTAAAAGTTAAAGACACCAATACAACGTGCCATTTTGCTTTCTCAGTTTTCCAAGGAAGTGTTTTCCAATTCATGAAGGCCCCCCACCATCATCCCTCCTTTTACAACCCGAAAGCATCTTGATTCTGTTATTGTTTTCAAAATCACAAGGGACACCTTAGAGTTCAGCAAGTTCTGCCAGTACAGCCCTTGGTGCCCTTGTCTCCCTGCCTCTATCACCCTTGTTTTTGTACTCAGTCACATAATTATTATTTTACTGTGGACAGTAAAACTGTTCCCATTTCTCCTGTACTTCTCTGGTTACCTTTTCTCTAAGATGTGCAGGACCCACGTGAGGAGGCTGTGATCCTGTATCAGCTCATAGGCAGCTCTGGTGACACGGGCAGCACTTTGTAATATCTCCAGAACACGACTCTGAAACAGAAAATGTAACTTCTCTTTTACAGTCAGGATCGAATTATCTAACTTAGAATTAGCAATTGGACTGGGATCTGATCAACCTCAAGGTAAAATGAACACCACCTGCTCTCAGCAACTCCAGGGAAGGACAGACATTCTCCCTTCAGTGCTTCACACCACAGGGGCTTCTCTTACAAGAAGTCTTCAGGTAGCAAAGACAATTTTATCTTTTTGTCCAAGGTTCCGATACCTGAAAAACTCAGGCTGGATGCTCCCAAACCTGAGAGCTCCTGGCACGTGAGTTTCCCTCCTGCTGAAGCACTGCTCAGGTAACAAATATGCTGCTGGGGAATAGAGACCCCCAAAAAGAAAAGGACCTGGCTGGAGGCACAATCCCACAGTACCCACATGAGGCTCCATGATGGCAGGAACCTGTTCCAGTTTCAGGGGATAAGGATGGGACTGCTTTAGACATAAGCAATTATTTCCCCCTCCACATAAAAATCAACAAGGAACAGATTTTTCAAGAGGGCAAAGGCAGAGTCAGCTGCTCCTTCCTGCTTTGTACTTGAGCTCTCAAAGCCACGCAAACTTCTGTGGTTTGGGGTTTTTTGGTGTTTTCTTTTTAAATTCTTACCTGGGAGCCCTCATCACACACAGGACTGTTGAAGAAGGAAAGAATGACCTGGAAAATCCTCTGGTAGTCCTAAAGCTCACAGCAATGTTTGTCACGCAGCCCTTCCCCAACAAGTCTGAGGATCCACTCACGCTCTGCTTTGTACTGGAAGGCACAAAGAAAAACATCACCATCACACATTTAGACATTTCCAAACAATACCTGCTCCTAGGAGCACAAACCCCTGTGCCAGCTCAGGGCTTACCACAGCTTCTTTTGGACTTCTCCATTTCCATTCCTATCACATTTAATCACTCACATCCATCAGGAAGAGTCAGGCTGCAGCCCAAACGTGCTGTGGAAATGGAATTGTAGAAGTTGCTGTTCCTAAAACACTTCAGTTGAACTCAACATTACTAATCTAAACTCAAAGATGAATGCAAGCTAGCTGGGGCAGAGTATTCTATTCATTGTGCTCACAGAGCACACACAGCACAACTCATTGTGCCTTAGTATTAAGAAAACAACAAAAACCCCCACAGAAATAGCATTTTAAATTCCAATGTGAAATAAAAGAAAGATGCCTCTAATTAACCACCTATGGGAGAATGAGATTTCATTGCATTTTTATGGCATTTTTCTGTAAATTTCTGAAGAACTACTGGATACCTAAAATGGGACTCTTACCTCAAAATCAAAACTGTAGAAAACATCCTGTAGAAAAGCTGGAAAGAAACTGGTACTTTCCTCAGGTCCAAGTACTGGTGTGACAGAAGGAATCTGTTCACCTTTATGTACATGTGCTCCTCTGTGAAGGGAAAAAGCTGGCATCAGGGAGGAGGACAACGTTCCCAATCCACAGCCACAGACAACAACAAATGGAAGCCGTACTGTGCAGTGCTCCAAGCTGGGAGAACAGCCCAGGGAGTTTCCCTGGGCACCAAAATCAGGGGGTGAACCCAAAGTGGCCTCAAAGGGCCATAAGATCCCAGCTATCCAAGCCCCAGTTCCCTCAGGATTGGTTTGTTGAACCTTTTCAGGGTTAATTCAGCAAACCTAAGGGTTTGGTAATTTCCTGATAAAAACAGCCAGAAACCTGTGACACAGGAACTGAACTGAAGCCGGCTAAAAGCGTTCCCTGCTGAGGGCTCATTAAAACAACTCGTTCAAAAGGAGGCAGGATTGATTGATACTCACCAACACACCTGGCCAAGGTCAGAGTTCTCTGCCCACCGAGGTCACAGCAGCCAGCAGGGACCTTTCTCCTGCTCTCCAGCACAGGCTTCCTCCCTCCACACGCTGGGAACTGCAGCCACTCAGGGATCACAGACTTAGTCCTGGGCTGGGAGCAGGAGAGGCACAAGGAATATTCTGAAGCCATTCCAACCTCAGCGCTGTCCAGACCCGGGAGAAAGTGCTTCCCACTCTGCTCTTGGAATTGTCCTGCCTGTCCCTTCCAGCTTCGGGAGGTTTCTCTGCGAGCCGGGATTATCGCTGTGCTTCAGAAGCTGCAGGTGCCTAAAGCATTCCCTGGGGAACGTGGAGCGTCCCTCGTGCCTTTCATTTCTTCTTCCCAAAGAGTCTCCCCAGTGCTCTGCAATCTAGAAAGAAAAGAAGGAAGACCAATTCATTCTGACTTAAGGAGAGTCATTGTTGTTCATCCTAACACACTTGCAGGCAAAAAGCCATTTCTGCCACTCTGACAAATCCACTCGATCCGCCCTCTCAACTCAATGGTTACCTATTTAAACATTGTTTCAAAAATCCTAGGGGACACCAGGCTTGGAACTCTCAGCAATGGCTCAGCTGGGCTACTGCAAGAACTTCCCCAGCCAGGGAAGCCAGCGCTCCCAGCCTGAAACACCACAGTTGCTACAAACTCGATCCACAACTTGCACACGCAGACAGCACGAGGCAGCAGCAGCAGCAGCTCCTGGGAACAGCAGCAGCCCCTGCTGGCAGCTGCCTCAGCCCGGACTCCATGCAGCGCTCAGCCAGAGCTGCGGGGAGCTGACGCTGTCCCTGGGGAGCCCTGCCCGGAAAACCCCCCACACCCCCCCGCTTCCCCCGCACCGCTCAGCTTTCTGCAAAGAGCAGCTGCCTCCCCTCCTGGCTGCCTGCTGCGGGCAGCTGCTGCCCTGCAGGGAGGTGGGATGGCTCAGGCAGCTCCGCCGACTGTTCTGCCCCGATGCATTTGGGTCCAGCCTCGATTTCCCCGGGCCGGACGCCATTCCCAAGATGGCGGCCGCTGCAGGACCTCGGACGAGAGAGGCGTCCCTGCCGCTGCCTGTCGGTGTACGCCTGGCTCCCGCCCGCCGGTGGCCCCGCTGACCTGACAGCCGGTGACCGCACACCTGGAAACGTCGCGAAAAATCGCGCCGGAGCGGCGCCGTGGTCGGAATTTCGCACAGGCAGTCAAGTAGACGCCTTAACAGGTCCTTGCTTTTTCCCGCCCTTTTGGCCGCCATCTTTGGAAGGTCGAGCCCGTCGCGGCGGCCGCCATCTTGGTGGTGGCTGAAGCCACTTCCGGTTGCGCCGCCATCTTTGTCATGGCAACCGTTAAGGCCCCCGCGGGTGTTTACACAGTCGCCTGATTAAAAATACTGCCGGAACTCACCCGCGGTGGCGCCGAGCCCTCACGTGGTGCTCGCGCAGCTGGACACATCACAAAAAATCACGCCGGGGCGGCGCCGTGGTCGGGGTTTTGCACAGGCAATCAAGTAGACGCCTTAACAGGTCCTTGCTTTTTCCCGCCCTTTTGGCCGCCATCTTTAGAAGGTCGAGCCCGTCGCGGAGGCCGCCATCTTGGTGGTGGCTGAAGGCACTTCCGGTCGCGCCGCCATGTTTGTCATGGCAACCACTGAAGCCCCCGCGGGTGGTTACACGGTCGCCTGATTAAAAATACTGCCGGAACCCACCCGCGGCGGCGCCGAGCCCTCACACCGTGCTCGCGCAGCTGAACACGTTGCAAAAAATCGCGCCGGGTCGGCGCCGTGGTCGGGTTTTTGTACAGGCAGTCAAGTAGACGCCTTAGCAGGTCCTTACTTTTTCCCGCCCTTTTGGCCGCCATCTTTGGAAGGTCGAGCCCGTCATGGGTGCCGCCATCTTGGTGGTGGCTGAAGCCACTTCCGGTTGCGCCGCCATGTTTGCCATGGCAACCGTTGAGGCCCCCGCGGGTGGTTACACAGGCGCCTGATTAAAAACACTGCCGGAACCCACCCGCGGCGGCGCCGAGCCCTCACGTGGTGCTCGCGCAGCTGGACACATCGCGAAAAATAGCGCCGGGTCGGCGCCGTGGTCGGGGTTTTGCACAGGCAGTCGACTAGACGCCTTAGCAGGTCCTTGCTTTTTCCCGCCCTTTTTGCCGCCATCTTTGGAAGTTCCGGCAGCAGCACTGCCCCCGAGCGCCGCCAGGCACTGGCACGGGGGGGCGGTGCAGTACCGCTCTGTGACCACAAGGTGGCAGCACTGCCCTGAGTACAGCCTGGGACGGGCACAGGGGGGCGCTGCAGTACCGCTCTGTGTCCACCAGATGGCAGCACTGCCCTGAGCACAGCCTGAGACAGACACAGGGGAGCAGTGCAGTACCGCTCTGTGTCCACCAGGTGGCAGCACTGCCTTGAGCACAGCCTGAGACAGACACAGGGGAGCAGTGCAGTACCGCTCTGTGTCCACCAGGCGGCAGCACTGCCTTGAGCACAGCCTGAGACAGACACAGGTGAGCAGTGTAGTACTGCTCTGTGTCCACCAGGCGGCAGCACTGCCTTGAGCACAGCCTGGGACGGGCACGGGGGGGCGCTGCAATACCGCTCTGTGACCACAAGGTGGCAGCACTGCTCCCGAGCTCAGCACTGCCAGGGCTGCCAGGGACAGGCAGAGAGCAGAGGCAAAAAAGAACGTGGCCAAAAATCCCCTTCCCAAATCCTCTAAAATAAATGTCCCTAAAGACCCCCAACCAAAACTAAAAGAACCCTGCAACCAACCAAATTCAAACCAAAAAAGCCTATTTCAATATTTTTATATTATTTTCATAATTACCATTTATCTTTTCTACTCATATCTATGTATTATATATCTATGTAATGTTATCTATGTAATAAGCAATATTATATATTTAGTTGTTTCCTTAATATTATTTTTCGTATTTTATATTTCTATTTTTAGTCCATGTATTTACATTTACATATTTTTGTATTTATTTTTAAAATTTGTATTTATTTGTTTATATTTTTAATTATATTTTAAACTATATGAATTTATTAACCTAACAAATCAGAACCACAATTAATAAGAATTAAATTAGCCTGGTTTTCTAAGCAGGAAAGATTTAATTTTTATTAAAATAATATTGGTACATTTTCTCCTTCTGTGTTCTTTTGGACCTGGGGGTGGGTTGTTTCTGGGTTTTTTGCTTTGTTTTGGATTTTTTTGTTAGTAAACAATGAGGGTTGGAGTGTTACAAAATAAAAAGTCTTTGTTTTATTGCTACCTCTGAAATACATCTCGACATCAAGCTACTGCTTTACTCTGTAAATGGGGGGAATGAGAACTGTTAGCATGCAAAAAGGAAAAAGATGGCACCACGGTGTTTACAGCTTTCTGAGTTCAGGTTTTTTAATTTAGAAGAAAATACAGAGGTTTGGCTCACTGCACTCTCCATCATATCCAGACATCCAGTGAACATGGACGTCGTTTCCAACTTCTTTGTTGCCAAACCTCCACATGTTCCAGGATTGCTTCCCTCGATCCATCATTCTGCGCTCAATTGCATCCTGATCCATCACTCTGCGATCGATTGCTCCCCAATCCATCGCTCTGCGCTCGATTGCTTAACGATCCATCGCTCTGCGCTTGATTGCTTAACGATCCATTGCTCCGCGCTCGATTGCTTAACGATCCATTGCTCTGCGCTCGATTGCTTAACGATCAAGCACTCTGCACTCGATTGCTCACCGATCCATTGCTCTGCGCTCGATTGCTTAACGATCGATCGCTCGGCACTCGATTGCTTAATGATCAATCACTCTGCGCTCGATTGCTTCCCAATCCATTGCTCTGTGCTCGATTGCTTAACGATCCATCGCTCTGCGCTCGATTGCTTAACGATCAATCACTCTGCACTCGATTGCTCACCGATCCATCGCTCTGCGCTCGATTGCTTAACGATCGATCGATCGGCACTCGATTGCTCACCGATCCATCGCTCTGCGCTCGATTGCTTAACGATCGATCGCTCGGCACTCGATTGCTTAACGATCGATCGCTCGGCACTCGATTGTTCCCCGATCCATCGCTCTGCGCTCGATTGCTTAACGATCAATCACTCTGCACTCGATTGCTTCCCGATCCATCGTTCTGTGCTCGATTGCTCTCCAATCCATCACTCTGCACTCGATTCCTCCTCTCTGGCACCGCTCCCCTCACGATTTGACCGGCAGCTCTCACAGCCAATGGAAGAATGGGGCGGGTCGTCACTGACCAATAAGAAGGCGTGGCCAGCGAGTGGGCGGACCCAGCAGATCCCTGGCGATCCCCTAAGGCTGGAATGTGGACAGGCTGATGGTGCCGTCCCAAATCCTCCAAACCCCCCAAATCCAAAAAAGTCCCCAGAAATGCCCTGCAATCCCCTCCAAACCCCTCGGGATCCACTCCAGGGATCCACCAGATCCCGGGGATCCCCTCAGGCTGAATGTGGACAGGCTGCTGATGCTGTTCCCCTACAAGTTCCTCTACCCCGAGCAGTTTTCCTACATGCTGGAGCTCAAGGGCGTGCTGGACGCCAAGATGGGACAGGGGGGTGATCCCAGGGGATCCATTGGGATCCTGGGGGATCTGGGTGCCCCCCCAGGGCCACGGGGGTCTGGAGATGCCATCAGGCACCGGGAAGAGAGTGTTGCTGCTGGCGCTGATCGTTGCCTACCAGTGGGGGAGGGGATCCTGGGGGATCCTGAGGGATTGGGGGGGATCTGGAGGGGATCTCAAGGGGTTTCTGAGGCATTTGGGGTGTCCTGGAGGATCCTGATGGGTTGTGGGGGAGCCCGAGGGATCCTGGAAGTTCTGGATGGGTCCTGGTGGTTCCTGGTGGATCCTGATGGGTTCTGGTGGATCCCAGCCGATCCTGGTGGTTCCAGGAGGGTCCTGGTGGGCTCTGGCAGATCCCAGCAGATCCCATTGGATCCCCATCCCTCCCAGGCCCACCCCCTGGATGTTTCCAAGCTGATCTACTGCTCCTGCACCGTATCACAGTGGGGGCTCCCCGGCGGCGTCAGGCGGTCCTTGAGAACTGCACAGGCAGACTGCCCAGGGGCCGGCCCTCTGGGCTTTATTCTCCGGCACCCCGAGCCCCGCGGCTGCGGGAAAAAGAGGGAGAGGGGGATAGAGGAGGGGTCAGGAAGGGATGAGGTCGGGTAGGGAGAAGGGCTGGGCTGGGTGGGGGACAAGGAGGGGGAAAGGGAAAGGCCGGGTGGAGGGGAGGGATGACTGAGAGAGCAGGGGGAACAGAGGGGGAACAGGGGGGGAAGAGAAGGGGAACAGAGGGGAGTCGGGTTGGGGAGAGGGCAGCGAGAGGGCCGAAAGGAGGGTGGGGAGGGTTCGGGGATGTGCAGGGGAGGATGGAGAGGGAGTAAAGGAGGCTGGGGGAGCGGGCAGGAGGGGGGCTGGGAGGGATAAGGAGCGAGAGAGGAAGAAGCCGGAGGGGTAGAAAAGAGGGGATAAGGGGGGGAAGAAGGAGGAGGACAAGGGCAGGAGAAAGAGGGGAAAGAAAGAGGGGTAGAGGGGGGCTCTCCTGAGCCGCGCCGGGTGAGCCCGGACGGGCCACATGTCCCCGGCACTGAGGGGGGGAAAAAGGCCCAGGGACCGCCTCTGAGACCGCCTCCGGCCCCGCCCCTGGCACCACCCCAGAGTCCCGGCCCCGCCCCGGCCCGGGGTGGCGGCGGGATCGTCGTTCAGCTGGGCTGGACCGCGGCTGCCACCTGTACCGGCGCCGGGGCCTCGGCTCCGGGTCCTGCCGGTGTCTCTGGGGGTCTCGGGCGGTGCCGCCTCTCCGTCGCCGGGCGGGCTGTGGGTCTCGGGCCCGCAGCCCCGAGGCGGGGTCGGTGCCGGCACCAGGACCGGCAGCAGCCGCTCCGTGATGGCCGCTGCTTCCGAGCTCCCCGCGGGGCCGGGGCAGCCCGGCTTTGGGCCGTGCCTCGGGCACCGCTCGGAGCTCAGAGACACGGACTGGCCCTGCCCGAAAGAGCCCGCTCGGAGCACCCAAACACGGCATTCGGCCCGTCCTTCAAGCAGCAGGGAGCGGTTTTTGCAGGGCTGGGATGACCTCTGTGATTAGGCGGGAGTGGATTTGGGCCAGAGGCGGGAGCGAACGCGGCCCCGCCGGTGCCGGAGCCGGGAGCGCCGCGGGCAGAGCGCCGAGCAGCGGGGCTCTCCGCGTGTGGTGCTGCCCTCTTGTGGGCAGCGCCCGGTACTGCATCCCCGGCGGCGGGCGGCACCCCGCGGAGCGATCGCAGCGCAGAGAACGCGGCCGAAACCTCCCCGGCCGAGCTCACGGCCTCAGGCACGGGGACACGGGGCTCCTCTTGCCTCTGCGCTGGGATTAACTGCCTAGGGAATGACATTTCTAACAGCCCGGGCTTACCCATGTCTGCTGGAAAAGGGCAGAGGTGAAGAGATGAATGCCAGAGTTCCCTTGGGATGATGGAGCTGTGGTGTTCAGGGATGCAAGGTCTCAGCAGGGATCAGGACAATGCCAGGTTTATATCCCATAGAACTGGCTATTTATAACCCTCATCCCCACAGCTCCACTGATGGCCCTATGGGAAACTTGAGGGAATTCCCCAAAATCCAGCTGATTTCACCCACCCTGAGGTGAGGCTCCAGCTGATACTCTAAAGCAGGAGAAGGCGGTGGCTGGATGTGCTCCTGGCTCATGGTGAGGCAATCTCTATGCTCAGGTACCTTTATCCCTCATCCAGGATGGCCTCACTGCTCTCTTCAAAGGGTGAGTGGAGGATGCCCTACTGAGCACCCACAACCTCACTGTGCTGACTAAACCCCAAATATCCCAGCCCAGGCTGGCTTTGGGAGGGGGATATCCCCAGCATGTTCCCTTCAGCACTGCTTTTCCTGGCACAGCTTCCTGTTATTCCTTACTGGCACTTGCAATAAATCACCCCTATGGAGTCTGATGATGACTACTGATGGCAGTGGGGTCAGAGTTTCCTCCCAGTTTTGGAGCATTCTCCCAGCCCTGGAACAATTAGGAGCACAAGTGTTATCTGACCTCTCCCTGTGCTGTCAGGGCTCAGCTTCAGCAGGGACAGATTGTGAGATCAGGTAAAAAAAAGCACTGAGGCCGGTGGGTGCCTCCTTCCACCCCCCCAGATCCTCCCTTGGGGCTGCAGAGCTGCTGCTGCAGGGTGGCAGCCGGAGAGCAGAGAGCACAAAGCCAGCCAGACCCAGGTCAGGCCTCAGGGCTGTTGTTTTAGGGTGACCTTAGTGTGTCTTAGGGGTCCCAGCGCTGGCTCCAAGCTTTATTGGGGGGCACAGCACAAGGGAGGGGGAAGAGGGGGAGAGGGGGAAGGTCACTGTCCCTAGGAGTGGAGGATGCTTCTCAAGAGTGTTTTCACCTCAGGGCTGAGCCTCTTGGGAAAGATGATGTCAAAGTAGATGTAGAGGTCCCCCTTGTGCTGGGGGTCCTGGGCCAGCGGCATTCCCTCCCCCGGCACCATTTTGTAGTACTTGGGGCTGCCAAGCAAAGGAAGGGGCTGAGAGGATCCCAATGTGGGAGCCATGATCCCCAGCCCCACCTGCAGAGCCCCATGTGGGTTTCTCAGGTTATTTGCTCCTCCAGCTTCAACCAGGGCCTGTCCTCCTCTTCCAGGCTCCAGCATCCACTCTCGTGCACCCACACCCAGCCCTCTCCTTGCCTCTGCTCCCAGCAACATGGGCCCAGACCAGAAGAGTCACCCACTGTGGGCATCCTCCTCCTCCTCCTGCAGCCCCAAACCTGCTGGAAAAGGCTTTGGAGCACCCCAGTGCCAGGGAGGTTCCTCCCAAGTGCCCACTCACCTCTGAGCCCTGTTTTCCCCTGGCACTTACTCCACGATGTCGTTGATGGGGATGTTCAGCAGCCTCCCATCCAGTGTCCACACATCCAGGGTGCATCCAGTCAGTGCCTGCCGGGCATGGAGGGGCACCAGGGGCTGCTGCTGCGGCCCCAGAGCCTGAAGGTGAAGCTCTGTCCCCTCACTCGGCCCTTTACCTTTGCCAGGGGGATGGTGGCAACATAAAGGAGGTTGTTGTCAATTCTTTTGAACCTTGGGTGAAGCTTCTCTTGGACAACAAAGGTGATGTCAGCTGGGATGATGTTTGGGCCCTAATTGAGAGGAAAAAAGATCACAGAATCATGGAATGCCAGGATGGTTTGGGTTGGAAGGGACATTAAAATTCACTCTGTTCCACCCCCTGCCATGGGCAGGGAAACCTTCCACTAGACCAGGTTGCCCCAAGCCACATCCAGCCCTGGAAACCTGACAATTATTTTATACAGGGAAAACTCACAAATTCCTTCTCTTTTGTTGCTGTTTTCAGCTGGGTAGAGAAAAGGGAAGGGTATTTTGTTCCCTTAAGAGAGAAAGGAGTCTTTTACCCAAGACACCTCCTCAGCCAAGGGCAAATCTAAAACTGTGTTTCTGCCAGAAGGAATTTCAATTATTTTTTCTTTAACCTGTTCTAAGGTAAATCCAGGCAGGGATGGCTCCTCAGAGTGCTTCTGAGCACAGTAATGCTGAGTCTTTCTGCTGTTCACACTGCCAAGTGCCCTCAGCAATGGGAAACTGGAACTTCTTCATGAAAGAACTTTTTCCACGGAGTGGGCACAGGACTGGAACAGCTGCCCAGGAAGGCCATGAACTCTCCCTCTCTGGAGACATCCCAAACCCACCTGGATGAGCTCCTGCTGCAGGTGACCCTGCCTGGGCAGGGCTGTTGGATGATCTCCAGAGGTCCCTTCCAAACCTGCCTCTGGTGTGACTGTGTGCTTACCTGGTCTCCTTCCTTCTCAAAGGTGATCCTGGTGCCGCGCTTCCATCCCGGCTGCACATCATCGTTAGGATCTTATCCCTGATGGTGCTTGTTTGGCCATCCTCGTTCATCACCTGGGGGTGCACAGGGAGGGGCACAAAGAGGGAGGGTCAGGAGTGCTCTGCTCTCCAGAGGAAAGCTTTAAACCTCTCCAGGAATGGGGAATCCACTACTGCCATGGGCAGCCTATTCTGATTCCTGACCATGCTTTCAGTGCAGAAATTTTCTCTAATATCCAACTTAAACCTCCCCTGGCACAGCTTGAGACTGTTTCCTCATGTCTTAGAGCAGGAGAGACTCAGGGCTGGGTTCAGCAGACTGGGACAACGAGGAGGGGGACAGAGGTCACCAAGGGCACACAAAGGAGACACAATGCAGTGTGAAATGGAGTTAAGGGAGCCCAGAACACACTGAGCTCCTTCTCCACCCATCTCTGAGATCAGCCCTCACTCCCTACCAGCTCCCACATTGCCTCCCGTGCCGAATTCCCTTTGCCAAGCTGTGGGGGGAGAACACTGGTTCAGGTCCTTCTAGGTTTGGTGCTAATCCCTCCCTGTGACAAGCTCCTGGGGCAGGGCTGTCCCCAAATGCCCAATGTCCCACACCGAGGGCAGAGCCCACCCCAAAATCCAGCCCCTCCACCCCCAGAGCCCCTACCCTGCGGGAGATCTTAATCTTCTTGGTGCAGCCATGGAACAGGTCCTCGAGGGACACGTAGAGGTCCCGCACGATGGGGGGGTCCTGCCGCAGGGCCCCCCGGCCCCGGGGCCCTCCAAAGGGCAGCAGCACCTCTGAGCCATCCTCGGCAAAGAACTCTGTGTGAGGGAGCAGAGGGACAGCCCCTCACTGGGGTCAGAGCTGCAGGGTCCTAGGGGGTCTTTCCCACCCATCTTCTCCCACCCAGAACAGCCCAAAGTGTTTTGTTTGCAGGAGCAGCCTCGCCTCCCTAATCCCTCTTTTTGACAGGAATCTCAGAAAGGGTCACAGGAGCAGCTGGGGAAAGCTGACAGCCTGGCCATGCACCTCCAGGCCTCTCCCCCACCAAGGACTAGGGGAAGTCAGAATCTCTCCTCCAAGCACCAGAGGGATGTGAGAGCAGTTGGGCAGGAAAGCATTCCTGGAACGCTTAATGTTCTGAGCTGGCAGCTGCCATGGAATCATGGCAGGCACAGACAGAGCCCAGCCACCCCCAAGTCTCCCAGCCTACCTGCAAAGGGGTTGTCCCCTCCAAAGAACTCCCTGAAGACTTTTTCAGCGTTGTTGTGGAACACGTATCCGACGCTCCAAGGGTTGTCGCTTGCAAACTCCAAGGGGATCCCACCTTTGAGCCCCTCTTCCCCAAATTTGTCGTAGATGCCTTTCTTCATAGCTTAGGGAACAAGGAAGTGTTGGGAATTGAGGGAGAGCCCCAGCCTGAGATCCAGGTTTTGTATGGGTGGAGGCTGGAGAAGAGGGTTCCCAGGAGCAGTGGGTATAGACAGGGGAGTGTGTGCCAGTTCCCAGCTGGGCTATGGCTCACAGGGCTGGTCCTGCCAGGAATTAAAAGCCCCTTCCTGCCCCTGCAATCAGTGCAAGGGGACACTCCCCACTTACGGTCGCTGAGCACATCGTAGGCCTCTGCCAGCTGGTGGAACCTCTTCGGCCCCCAGGGCTCCTTGCATTTTAATGGATGGTACTTCAGGGCCAACTTCCGATAACTAAGGATCACAGGATGGTTTAGGTTCGGGGGGCTTTAGACCCCATCTCATTCCCACCCCCTGCCATGGGCAGGGAAGCCTTCCCCTGTCCCAGGCTGCATGGAACTTGGAGCAACTTCCAGTGATGGGGCACCCACAGCTCTGGGGAACCTGTGCCAGGGCCTCATGACCCCCACAGCCACAATTTCCTTCTCAATCTCCCATCTAATCCTGCCCTCTGGCAGTGGGAAGCCATTCCCTGTGTCCCGTCCCTCCATCCCTTGTCCCCAGTCCCTCTCCAGCTCTCCTGGAGCCCCTTTAGGCCCTGCAAGGGCTCTGAGCTCTCCCTGAAGCCTTCTCCTCTCCAGATGAGCACCCCCAGCTCTCCCAGGCTGGCTCCAGAGCAGAGGGGCTCCAGCCCTCCGAGTATCTCCATGGCCCCTCCAGACCCACTGAAGTGGACAGCAGACACCCCATTCCTACATCCAGTCCCCAGGCCCTTTCCCCCCTCCCAGGCCCCGCTGTGGGGCACGGGGGAAGGCTGAGGACAGCCACTCACGGGGCCGCCCCGCTCCCACGCCACCCTCCGGCTCCCCGCCGTCCCAGGGGTCTTTTTGATGCCGGGGGTCCCTCACGCCTTCTTGATGTCGTCGGCGGTGGCCCCGCGCTCCAGCTCCAGCACAGCGTAGTAGTCCAGCCCCATGGCGTCCCGTTGCTATAGCGAGAATGACTTCCGGTCCGCGCCGCGCGGGGCATCATGGGAAACGTAGTTCTCTCGCTCACTTCCGCACTCTGCCGGGCCCGCTCAACCGTCATCTCTTTTCTCTTAAAAGTCCCCAAGTTTTCATGGAAACACATGTATGATCACATGTGTTATCAAAGCAGCGGTTTATTTCACTCCATACTGTGACAGTCACTTTCACTGCACCCCCTCTCCCCCTTTATATATTTATTTCCCCTCACTACAAACAGCATTTTTTCAGCACTGGAAATGCAACCACAGCGTCATTGCAACACAAGATCCTCTCTAAATTAAAAATTGATCCCAGTTGTGTGTTATAGGAAAAAAATACAACCTGTTACGAAAACACTGTATATGGAGCCTGGTCATCTCAACAGCCTCAAACTTGTACACACACATCCCAGGAAAATCAGCTTGGAAGAGCCTTTCTGACACGCTTCTCCTTTGCTTGGCCCCTTCAAACACTTAAAGGTCAGAAAGTTGGTATCTCCTCACTATCCCATCCCTGCAGCATGTGTAGATTTCCTTCTCCCAAGAAGCCACCTGAAGAAGGAAAGAAAAAGCAGTGTTTACACAAAGTGTTTTCCAAGTGATGGCTCCCAGTGAAATCCTCGGAGATGAGCTTTGCTTCTGGACTTTCACAAAGGGAAGAGGAGAGGAATGCCTCCTGGAACACCACTAGCAGGTTTTAAAGAACAATTCCAGCTTTCACCAGAGTTTAGGGCGCAGATGTGTCCTCACACAAGGGTTCTTCTATCAGATCTAAAGGGAAAATAAAGTGTGGAAAAGCATTTCTCCTGCTTTGAGTTGTGCAGGTCAAACCTCAATCCTCCTGCGTGTTCATCTGAGGGGCTGTTGGGTGGGAAATGGAGAATGGCACTGGGGAGCCAGGACAGGTTAAAAACAAGGGCCCATTTCCAGACTGGGAGCTCAGACTGCACTCCCTGATCTGTGCAAGCACAGTGACATGTCTGGAACACACAGCAGGACCCCATTCCTGGCCCCAAACCCCCAGGGAACAAGATGGGTCAAGCAGCACCATTGCTTTTACCCTCAGGATTCTCCCAGCACACTTTATCCACACTTCTCATAGGAACACAGCCCTGCCAGAGCTGCTCCAACTCCACCATTCCACTCAGCTCCTGCACAATGGAGATAAAGCCAGGGAATTTCGCAGAGGATTGGTTTATGCAAAATATTAGGATTATTCAGGTAGAAAAAGCAAAGGTAAGCTCAAAAGTCAACTCTGTGAAGGAACCTGCTGAGGTGAAAAACCTGAGGTAAAGGCAGCTGCCTCCTGCCTGGCATCAGCTTTCCCTGCCCGCCTTCTGCTCAGGGACACCCCACGTTCCTCACCTTGTACACGGGGTCGCAGTCGGCCTCGGTGAGATCCAGGACATAATCCAAGTCTTGCTGGACAATGAAGCAGGTGCCATCCCCTGCAAGGAGGGCACAATCAGTGAAACAAGCCACACTCTTAATTACAAACAGAAATTCCATGAGGGAAAGGCTCCAGTGAGTGAGACATGCATTGGGGGCCCCGGTTTGGAGGGATATGAGGGATGTGGAGGGTGGAAATCCCAAAGCAAAGGGGCAAGATTGGACAATGCCCAAAGAGCACAAGGCTCCTTGCCTTGATTATAGGATTTCTGTGGGCACAAAACAGCCCTGGAATTACCTTGGCTGGCAATAAATCCATCTTGGTACGGGAGCAGGGAAAGCACTGGTGCTCCTGATCTATGGATCACCTGGATTGGAGAACTAGGAAAAGGAGCAGAAACAAGGGATGAGGATTACTGTTCAGAGAAGCTGTGGCTGCCCCTGGATCCCTGGGAGTGTCCAAGGCCAGGCTTGGAGTGCCCTGGGATAGTGGAAGGTGTCCCTGCCTATGGGAAGGGGTGGAACTGGATGAGCTTTAAGGTCCCTTCCAACCCAAACCATTCCATGATCCTTTCCTATGGACCGAGTTAGCAGGGAACAGCAGTGAAACTCCACAGCTCAGTTCCAGTCCTATGCTGGAATGAGGATCAGGGTAAATGTCAGGATCCTACAAAGACACTCAAGCGTGGGAAAGAAATGGGCTGTGTGGGAGGAGGGAATATTGATGTTAAGAAATTTTCTGCTGATTTTATCTACACGTATGTGCACACAGATTATATAAATATAAAATTATACCGATGTTTATATAACAATACACACAGCACATCAACATAATGCAAGAGGCTCCAGGAGCTCCCGGTGCAATGGGATGCACCCCTTGGAAGTGGCACTGCCTGGAAGCACCCTCTGCCTGACTCTCTTTTCCAACCAAAACACTGATTGTCTGCCCCAGGCACTCACTCACTTTGTGTTTCTCACATCCAGCTGGTAGATGTTCCCATCCTGAGTCCCTGCCAGAATGTAGGTGCTTGACAGGAACGTGCAGCAGTTGAAGGCGTCAGATCCAACAAAGAGGAACACCTGAGGATTTGGGAAAAAACCAAGTGTCAGACACGTGGGACACCCACGAGAGGGAAGCAGTGATTTATTTAGAAGACAGTACAGCTGCCACTGTTTAATTTTAAATACTGTATTCCCCATTCCAAATTAAATCCTGAGCAATTCTTACTCCTCACATAAAAATCTGCCCAGGAGGAAGGAGAGAGAGCATCCCTTTATTGAACCAGGCTTTGGCCTCTCCTCCAGTTTAGGTTTAACCTGGCTCAATTCCTCATCCCAGTGCTCTGACAGTCCCAGATCCTTACTGGCTGCCTGCTCTGCAGTCCCACTCCTTGAAGCTTCTTGTCCTCTCGAGCCAGCAGCAGGATTTTCCCTTCCGTCCCAACCTCACGTTCACCTGGCAAAAGGAAAACAGGTAATTCCAGCAGCAGCTACACAACAAATCTTGGTGGGATCAGAACCCAACAGCTTGGATCACCCCAGCTGAATTGTGGCAAGATTCCTCCAGATCCCAAGACACCAGGAAAGCCAGTAACCATGCAGAGCTCAGTCTTCATCACTCAAACCGCTTGATAGGGCTGAATTCCACCCAGGATGGGAGCACTCTGCTCCCTTCCCAAGGTGGTGCAAGGGCACAGAGCAGCATTCCAGACACTTGGGATTACTTAGTGCAAACACTAAGCAGTTTGGGACAGGGAAGTGAAGGGGGATTTTAAGGGCAGGCCCCTTACTGGGAGGTTTCTCGGGTGTGCCCAGGTTCAGGGAGTTGTCGGCAGTGCCCACGGCGATGCCGTTGATGGGAGAGCCACAGTCAGCGATGATGCCCAGGCAGGCAGACTTCCCACAGTCCCAGAGACGGGCAGTGCCATCCCTGGAGCAGGACAGGACATTTCTTCCCCGATCCACAATGGCAGTGTCCAAAATACCTGCAGGAAACCAAAGACTGTGTTCATACAGACACAAAAAGCACCTATTTCCCAAGTTGAACTCGACTACTGGTTCCAGGTCACTGTCCCGAGTGACAGCAATCACACACAGACCAGTTGTGCTTCTAGAAAAAGGTGCCTGTGGAAGGCAGCAGCTCCCAGAAAACCTCACCATCTGGAGCAGAACCACCATCTGGTACAATCAATCCCGATCAATCAAATGATCATCAACACCTCACCTCAACCCGAGCTGCTGCTGCACAAAATTACCTCTAATTTGGGCAGAAAAGAGCCTGAACTTTCAAACGTTCCCATGTCCATCCCAATTTTGGACAATCCCCAAAGCAGCATTCCTGTTATCCAGCTACAGCAACAGCCAAAGAGCAGTGTCCGCTGGCACTAAGATCCCTCAACTACTTTATTTTACTGTGGGCTGTCAAATTTGGATCTGAAAAATGATAGTGGTTTTCTTAGCAGAGAACAGTCAGGTAGTCAGAAGATTTAATTGGCACATTCCCTACAGAAGCTCAAAGGACAGGACAAGCCAAGCAAACAGACTGCAGCAGTTTGGGCTGCAGGAATAAGCAGTGACAAAGGTCACCTTGAGAGTGACAGGCACCATCACTCTGACCAAGGTTCTGCTACACCACCTGGTTTGGTATGGGGACATCGCTGCAAAAGCATTTTCAGTGCACACAAATAGATTATAGAATGGCTTGGGTGTGAAGGAAGAGAAAGTTCCAACCCCCAAATCATGTAAGAACAATAGCAGGTTCAGCACAAGATGGGTTTTTGAGTTAATCGAGTTTAGGGCAGCCAGCCATGGGGTTTATTAACCTTTCAATCACCTCATGGGACAGGGAAAACCAGAGCCTGCACACAGCAATTGGTAGCTCAGGGAAGAGCTAATTTGAGGTAGCATTGGGGCATCTGATGCCACATTCCAGACATCAAACACAGAGCGCAGCAGGCTGGCAACTGGACACCAGCCCTGGAGTGCAAGGCAAGTACACACACAGCAAATGAAGCATTTTAAGGGCTCTGTACCTCCTTTGTGACCTTTAAATGTCACTACACAGCTGGCATCTTCTGCTGACCAGATCTTTAGCTGGGCATCCATTCCTCCACTGAGAACCACGAGGCCCGATGGGAAAAACCTGCAACAATTCACATCATACACATGGCCTTCCAAAAGTCTCTGGAAAAACAAAGAACTACATGCTAGTTCCATTGTCATCATCCTCGTGCCGAGCAGTTGTTATCACACTGGAAAACTTGGCATTCTCACATGGGCAAAGGATTAAACTCAAATCCTCTGGGTCTGCGTTGCTGGAACGGACTGGTCTGAATTTAGGGCAGTCAAAGAGGTGACTTTGGGCCTCCCTCTACCATTTGAGCAGCTAATTACATGGCAAAAGATACTACATTTGCTTCTAATTACAGGTTAAATGTCTTTATCCTCTGCCAAACAAGGAGCTGACAGGTCAAGCTCCACAAGAAGGAGCTTTCCCCCTTTACTGGGAAGGCCACAAGCCAGGATGTAGCTAATCCAGCACCAAAATAATTTTTCCTCTCCTCTCTTTTATAAGGGATTCACTGCTTTTTACCATGCAGGATAGGGGCTGTCCATGACATGTTATTCCTGAGTACCTCTCTAAGCAACATCCCTCTTTTCCAACAGGTTTGACTTAAAGCCTCCAGGATGCCCAATTTCAATTAGCTTTTCATTAAAAAGCAAGATTCTTCACAGGGTGTGGACAGCCTGACCAAAGTCATGGCCTTAAGGACTTCAGGAATGTCACAGACAACACAAAAAATCCAAGCCAGATGCTCTTACTCTTATTTCTCCATTTGCAGCCTGCCATATTTTCATGGTCCCATCTGTGCTGGTAGACACACCGAGTCCTCCGCCACTGGAAATATCAAGGCAGGTAATCTGAAGGAAGGCAAAAGCACCAAGAATTAGCTTTATATAATTCTGGATATAAATATTTCTGCTCAAGAGCCTAATTCTCTACAGGAGGAAACCTGCTAAGTACATTCTCTGTCTGTGACTCTGCGAGGCAAAGAGAAAAAGGAATGCTGAGGCAGAAGCCTGCACAAGCAGCAGTTTTATTCCAGGTTTATCCCAGGTGGAAGAGAAATCTGGACTTTTCTAACAGGTCCTGTAAACAGACGAGACATAAGAAAACAGCTCACAGTAACTGGCCTGACTCACAAGGCCACAAGACACAGTTTGAGATATTTATGAAGCCAAATTCACAGCCTAAATTTGCTGAAACACTGAAACAAAATGAATTCTTTATATAAACTTGGGACCCCTCAGTGCAAGAAGGACCTGGAGGGGCTGGAGCATGTCCAGGGAAGGGAATGGAGCTGGGGAAGGGGCTGGAGCCCCAGGAGAGGCTGAGGGAGCTGGGAAAGGGGCTCAGCCTGGAGAAAAGGAGGCTCAGGGGAGACCCTGTGGCTCTGCACAACTCCCTGACAGGAGGGGACAGCCGCGGGGGGGGCTCGAGCTCTGCTCCCAGGGAACAGGGACAGGAGGAGAGGGAAGGGCCTCAGGCTGTGCCAGGTTGGACATCAGAAGGGATTTCCTCATGGAAAGGGGTTTTAAACAGTGGAAGGGGCTGCCCAGGGAGGTTTGGAGTGCCCATCCCAAGAGGTGTCCAAGGAAGGCCTGGGCGTGGCACTCAGTGCTGGTGACAAGGTGGGGATTGGGCACAGCATGGAATTCTGTGATTCTGAGTTGCATTTGCCTTACATTTTTTGAATTGAATTTTCAGGCTGCGGATAGGGGGGGAAAAAAACGCTGCAGTAAAAAGACCTGCAGTAAAATCCATGGACAGGAGTAAGAAATGCAGATGGGCTCTAACCAGGCCAGGGTTAAGTTTTCCAGCAGCAGGAGGGGCAGGGCCAGGAGCCGGATGTCTCCCGATCCCATCTCTCCGTGCGCTGGCGCTGGCGGGAAAAATCCCTTTTTCAAGCTTCCCTTCTTCCCGGCCAGGTCCCCGCCGTCGCTCCCAGTGAGTTGTTCTCGCCTCAGCCCCCGGTCGCTGCCTTTGGTGCTCCCGGTTGCCCTCTGCAGCCTCCCGCGGGGGAGCGCACGGACCGAGCGGCGCAGGGCGCGCCCGCGGGAACGCGAAATTCGGGAATACCAATCCCAAAGCACCACCAGCACAACCCGGCGCCCAGCGTGCGGCACCAAGGGCCGACATAAGAACAGCTCTGCCCACAGCGGGCTGGAAGCAAGTTTGAGCTGAGTGTTTGGCGTGTTAGGTACAGTCGCCGGTCACGATGCGGCCTGGTGTGCCCTTAGTGGAGTGGTACCTATACAGGCTTATAATTCCCTATGTGGTCGTGATAACTCACTTAAACAGTTTAGGGATATGGTTCAAGATTCTTATGTACGTGGATAATGTGGTATCAATTTGTCACACGATATACCGCCTCCAGGAGATCATTAATAATCTTTCCCAGTCCGTGGGGGGAACAAAGGATGGATTTTTTCACAACCCTTGCACCTTCTCTGACTCCTTAAAGCCTCTTGCAGCAGCTTTTGAAGATTCTGGAGCCCCTCTGAGTACTGAAGAATGCATATTGTTGTTGTGTCTGCTATGTTTCCTTGTTCTGGTCTACATCACCTTGAGGGTCCATATCATCTTCAAAATTACAAAAGAGTTTATTGGGAAGATCTTTCAGAGATCAGGTAATGATGAGTGGCATGGAAGGTGGGAGAAAATCGGCCAGGTTTTGAAGGAGTATTCAGCTCCAGTGGTTTGGAAGTTCACCCCTCAACAAATACAGGACCCTGTTAAAGTGGCAGAATACCTGAAAGAGAAACGCTGTGGTGGTTCCAGGGAGGAGCAACTTACTGCACTGTGCTGGGCCCTGGCTACTCTTTATCGGACACTGCTGGATACCAGCCAGTCCCCTCAGGAGGAGGAGGAAAACAGACCAACAGCCATGGTGGCCACTCAAACTGTGGCTGCACCAGAGGAACAACTCATGCTGGGAGCAGTCGCTCCTGAGCAGAACACCTCCAACAGAAAATTAGTCTCCTTATTGAGAGATGAAGAGGATGAAGAGGAAGCAGAGTTCTCAGAAGAGGAGGAAGAGGCAGAGCCAGAGATAATCAGCAAATCCCGACGTAAGCTGCAAGAAATCCGACAACATTTCACCCGCTCTCCGGATATCTCCATACTGCTCTGGCTGTACCACTGCTGGTGTGCAGGGGCCGATGTGGACATATTCCTAGACAGTTATGAAGCCAAGCAGCTGGGATCCCTGTCCTGTGACGTGGCCATTGACAGGGGGATTGGGAGAAGGCCAGGAACTCTCAGCCTCTGGATGCGACTCGTGTCAAGCGTGAGGGAAGCGTACACCGCGGATGAGCTGCTGATGTACCGGGCCAGGTGGAACACCAGCCTGGAAGGTGTGGAGTACCTGACAGAACTAACTATGGCAGACATCCTCTTTGGGAAAACACAGAACAATCAGTACCTCCACAATCCTGATGAAGCCTACTGCACCTGGGACATTTGGGAGGAGTTCACAATGAGCGCGCCACCATCCTACTCCAAGGCACTGGCATTAATCACATGGAAGAGGGACCTAAAGGTGACAAAATTACAGGCCTATATCTGGGACTTTGAACAGGCAAGCTCTTCACCGCCACAGGACAGCTTCTCCTATGTGGAAATACAGCCCAAGGAATATGCGGCCTCCAGTGATGATCCCTGCACGATATGCCATGAGGAGCTAGACAGAAACTCGTGTGAACTGGAGTGTGGACATGAATTCCACAGGGAGTGCATCAGGACGTGGCTCCAGGAGCATTCCAGCACCTGCCCCATCTGCCGTGACTACGCTGTCTTACCTGCTGATGTCTCTGAGCGTCCTGCACGGAACAACTCAAAACATTACAAAGCCAAGCTTAGGAAGAGATCAGTGTTTTAGAAGAGCTCTCAGAGAAAAGTGTTGAAGAGACCAAAGTCTTGAAGAATGGACTGGATTGATTTCATAACACTTAGAAGTACAAGTGAAAAAATGGCAGCAGGAGAAAGGAAATCAGAAGAATTTAAAAGTCCAAAAGAACACAGCTAAAAAGCCCCTGGATACCAACGAGAAGAGATTCTTAAGTCCACTGATCACAAGAAAAAGCAGTATAATGGATATAAATACATATCTCAAGACATTTAAGAGGGACAGCCTTTGATTAAGGGAATGATTCCTGTGCTTTTGTGTGTATAGACACAGTTGGATGGTGTGGGATCTGGGCATGAGTAGATGGGATAGAATGACGAGTGGGCAATGCCCTGGTTCTGGCCAGGACAGGGTTAATTTTTACAGGAGCAAGGAGGGGCACAGGACATTTGGGATATTTGGGTTTTAGGTTCCTTGTGGTGAGCGGACCTCTTTGATAATTAATATTGGTGTTACTGGTTTTTTTTCTTATTCCATTGCTGTTCTCAGTAAATTGTTCTTATCTCAACCCTTATCTTTGTCTTTTATGCCTCAAATCCCCCTTTCCATCCCACTGCAGGAGGAGGGGGGAAGGAGTGAGTGGCATGTGGTCCAGGGAGTTTCTGTGGGAACACCATTCCTAAACCACAGGACCACAGTTCCATCTCCATTGCAACCCCTCACACACAAATCCACACTCCAGGCCACCCCTTGCTGCCAGGACACCACAGACAGGGGTGTGAGGGTTGCCAGTGACACCCAGAGATTCCTACTTCACAAGGCTACTCACACTTTTCTGATGAATCCTACAAAAACTTGTGTACGGAGCCAGGAACTTTGTGGAGACATTTTCGTGAGGACAAGAAATGAGGATGCTTTTCTAGGGGAGGAAAAGAAAAAAGGAATTAGAAGTGCTGTTAGTCCTGAAACAGAGGTTGCCAAGGTGGAACTGTGGCCTGGACCCAGCTGTGGGATCCCAGAGCCTGAAAACTCTCGGGAGGGTCAGTGTGGGGCTCATCTCAGGATGCAGGTGGGAAGGGATGGCAGCTCCAGCCTGGCCAGCCACAGCCCTGGGGGATGGTAGGGACCAGCTGCAGGGCTCTGCACACGGGTCAGGACTGTGCAAGGGCTGGGTAACAGCTTAGGCTGTCTGAGGGGCCCCCCTTTGTGCACGGGGGGTGCTCACCAAGCCCTCCCCCCCAGCCCTGGCACCTTGGTGACTTCCCCGACCATGAATCCCTCGGAGGCCATGATGTCTGGGCTGCCATCGGAGCTGAGCCCACGCCGGGTGACGCTGCCATACAGGGTGGGCTTCCCTGGGGGACAGCAGCCGTCAGCTCAGCATCCTCACAGCCCGGAGCCCCAACACCCAGGGGGACCCCAAACTTCCCCTCCCAGCTCAGAGGGACCCCAACCACCTTCACCTTCTCCTCACCCACAAGGAACTCAAACATCCCCATCCCCTCCTAACCCCCACACGGCCCCCAGATGACCCCATCCCCTTTCAGACCAAAGGGATCCCCAAACGACGCCAATCGCTTTTAAATCAAAGGACGCCCAACCACCCGCACCCCCTTTTGAGCCACAGGGCACCCCGTTCCCTGCTAACACACGGGACACCCTCCCCACCAGCCCCTACCCCACAGGGTCCCCCAACCACCCCCACCCGTTTCTGCTCCACAGGCTCCTTAAACACCCTTCACCCTCAGAACCCTCTCGATCCTCCCCGATCCCCTCTCATCTCCACGGCTCCCTCGAGGCCTCTTCAGGCCACTCACCGGGGCTGCGGCAGCTCAGCCAGGCCTCGCCCTCGTCCTTGCTGCAGAGAGAAGAAGCGGCCGTGAGCGGGGCAGGGACCGGGACAAGGACAGAGACAAAGAAAGGGACCGTTCCCACCTCAACGCCCGGCTCCAGTCGCTCTGGATCCGCAGCGTCGCCGCCATCTTTGCCGAGGTAACAGCACTCACTTCCGCCTCCTTACTTCCCGTCGACCCCCGCGGGAGCGGAAGGGGACAAACCCGCCAATCAACGAGCGCCGCCGCGGCCGTGCCACGTCCCGGAAGTGCCGTACCGAGCTCCCACCTTAAAGGGGCAGCGCTGCGCTGGTACGGGGGCTGCCTGTTGGGGAGGGGGCACACATGGGTGGGGATCGTGGAGGGTGCTGGACATCCCTGGGGAATGGGGACCCTTGGGACGTGAAGGGTGGGGGGCTGAGGAGGGTGCTGGGCACGGGGGTGGCGGGGTGAAGTGCACGGGGGCGGTGCAGAGGGCACCGGGTGCCCCAAGGCTACCGGCACCTCCCTCGTCCCCAGCTCTCCATGGCGAAGGCCGGGCACGCCTGGAGCCGCCCGGCGGCGGAGCAGGGCGAGGCCGAGGAGGGCGAGGATCCCCTGGATGCCAGGATCGCGCGGACCGGCTGCCTGGAGCAGCACCGGCGGGTGCAGGAGTGCATGGCGGAGCGGCAGGACTGGCGGCACTGCCAGGAGGAGCTCCGCGCCTTCGGTGCCTGCATGGCCCGGCGGCAGCAGCGGGAGCGCGGGCCCGGCCCGGCCCGGCCCACGGACTGACAGCGCCCGGGCAGCCCCACGGCAATGGGGAGAGCTGCGCCCTTCGCCCCATTTTTGGTTTTATTTTTATCCAACTGCTTGGAAATCCACGTGGAATTGTTGGGAAATTAAATGTGGAATTTGTCATCCCTCGGCTTCATCTCTGCCAATGGGATAACTGCAGGTTGGAAGGGGTGGCTGGTTTGGAGGATACAGCATCCAGCTGTGCCAGGGTAGGTTCAGGCTGGACATCAGGAGGAATTTCATCATGGCAAGGGGTTTTAAACATTGGAAGGGACTGCCCAGGGAGGTTTGGAGTCCCCATCCCTGGGGGTGTCCAAGAACAACTGGATATGGCATTCAGTCCTCTAGGCTGGCGACAAGGTGGGGATTGGGCACAGCTTGGACTCAATGATTCCAGAGGTCTTTTCCAACCAAAATGATTCTGTGGCTGTGGATTTCCAGCCCAAAATGTCCCAGTCCAGGAGCATTCACAGCACTCAGGCTGGGTCTTGGCTCCAGAACAGCCCTGCTATGAATTTTTAGTCCGTGTCCTCTGTGCCATCCTAAGGCAGTGATTTTCCCAGCAGTGATAACCTCATGTCCCACAGGATGGGAATTCTGGGGAGGGGATTTATCTCCTAGGAAGCCAGGATTCCAAAATTAGGAATGGGAGAAAAAGGGATTCTCATCTGACCACCACTTGCTGGCAAATAAGCTATGAGAAAGAAAATAAAATTACTTTTTGCATTTTGCCAGAAGGAAGGTTCCAGGTTATTTCCCAGGGATGTGGGTGCTGGGAATACCAAGGGGCTGGGTGTGAAAGCACAAGCAACACCTGGACAGCCCCAGTTTGGGGGAGAGTGTAAATTAATGAGTTATTTCCCCTCTTTTTCACAAGCTGGTCCTTAGAAAGGGGGAGAAAAAGCCTCCAAACAAACCAGTTTCTGGAATAGTTTCTCTTGGCATCCATCAAATTTGGCTATAACAATTCCTGGGATTGTTTCAGCACAGCATTATTCACACACAGAGCTTTCTGCAGAAATTCCCACCTATCAAAAGCAAAATAGACAGGAATTAAAAAACACCAGCAAAAACAAAACAGAAGGAAAGCAAATTCACATTCCATTGTGGCCCCTTTGCTTCCAGTACAAACCAGTCAGATATAAACACATTCTATATTTTTATTGAGACAAGCTGGTTGCCAACAGTGGGAATTCCTTCCAATTCACTGAGTTATCAGTACAGAGCTCATGGAAGCACCCTCTGGAGGCTGGAACAGCCCATGGATGGCACATTTTTCCTCACCTCAGGACATCTCTGCCAGCAGCTCTTCCAGCTCTCGTCGAGCCTTCAGTCGGCTCTTGAAATCGGCTTCCGTGTGCTGTGGAGGGAGGGAGAACCACCACAAATCAGGATCACACAAACCCTTTGCCTGCTTCCCAAAGGGAAAGCATTGGGAAATGGAACCATACCTGTTTCATCAGCAGATGGACCCCCTCAGGCTGGTTACTCTGAATGATTTCCAGCAGTATGGGAGCAAACGTCGAACTCAAACCGCGGATCTGAAAGCAGAAATGACAGAGCTGCAGGAGAACAACCCCAGGATACTCTGGGTTGGGAGGGACCTTAAAGATCATCCAGTCCTACCCCTGCCATGGGCAGGGACCCCTTCCACTATGCCAGGTTGTTCCAAGTCCCATCCAGCCCGGCCTTGGACACTGCCAGGGATCCAGGGGCAGCCACAGCTTCCCTGGGCACCCTGTGCCAGGGCCTCCCCACCCTCCCAGGGAACAATTCTTTCCCAATATCCCATTTATCCCAGTGACTTTCTCCAATCACCCATTCCCAAACATGACTTTTCCACCCCTCATATCAATTATTCAGCAGAAAATAGATAATAAATCTGCCTGAAACACAGAGCCAGGAATTCCTCCTGGGCTTCTAGTTTAGGAGCAACACTCAGCAGAAAATGTAATTAGACTTTTTGCTTCCATTTATGCCCAAATTTAGCCTTTCATCTGTTAGATGTTTGAGGGGTTTGGGGAGCCTGTGATGGGAAGTGCTGCAGCACTGTCAGCAAATCCCAGCTCCTACCTGGACAACCCTCTGGTGGGTGGTAAGGACTGCATCCAGCTGCATTTTGGATCCTCTCTCTTCCATGAACAGCACCTCGTTTGTTTTGGTGGGCATGGCGTAGCTGCAGGAGCCAGAGAGCAGTGCTTAGGACAGGCAGGATATTGGCACTACTTTACAGGGATGAATCAACCTCCACAGCAGAGAATGGGGAAGGAGATTAACTTTTTATGGGAAATAAATTATGCAAAGGATGTATCTTGCAATCAGGCACTGGCAGAGGCCGGGTGTTTTGCTGGAAGGAGATAAGGAGGAAGCTCTGCAGCACTGCTGCCAGCAAAAACCTGGATTAGCTCCAAACACCAGCCTGAGAACTTTTAACTTCTTCATAGTTCAAGAAAAACAACAGTTCTGACTTATTTTGTCTTTTGGGACAGAGCTAAAATGTGCTGCTGCAATGCACCACTCATGATACATTGTTGACACCTCAGATTTAATAGGAATGTGACTGGGAGTGGATCAGACTCTGCTCAATACTCAGAGACCACAGCCTCCTCATCCCCATTCCCACAGCTACCTCCAAGCTCCATCCTACTGACCACCTTTCCCCCTCAATTTCCAGTCTGAAGGGCAAATCCTCCCTTTCTCTACACACTGAACCACGTCCAGCCTCAGAGGGTACAAGTGGAAACCACACATTTTAGAGAGTCACCACTGGTTTTATTCCCTGGTGGCAGCTCAGTGCTTTTCCCAGTGCCTGCAGCTCCCTGGGAACACTTCAGGCACCAAGGGGCTGCCTGACATTGCTCAGGCATTAAAACCAACGGAGTGGCTGTTGAAATATGCCTGTTTGGAGAACTTGGAAGCTCACCCAGCTCCTTCAGGGCTTTCCCAAGCTCACTGCAGTTTGGATAACCAGGCTGTCATGCAGAGCCTGGATTACAGACAATGAAGGAAAACCAGCAATTCCCAGGCTCTGCACCCACAGGCTTAAAGCTTTTCCTCAGAGGAAGGAGATGTAACAGCTACTTTTTCCTTGGAACCTGCTCAAGTCCGTGCCTGAAAAACTCAATTTCAGCCTTCCTGATGTAAATAAAGCATCCAAAATTGTACAGATACACACAGGGCAGGTGAGAGGTTTGGATTTACATCCAAATGGGAATCTCTCAGGGAGATTGGAGTGGGCCCTGATGTGCAGGGGGTCATAACCCAGAGGGCCAGATTTCCTCATACCTCTCATTGACCCGGATTGAGAGACGGTTGCAGAGTCTGTGGACATGCTGAGCAAAATGCTCCACCAGGCACAGATCATAGGAAGTCATCTGGATGTTGACATCTCCATACTGGTACTCAGTGCCAGCATCGATCTCTTTCATCTGCACTTTTTCCTTTTTCTTCTTTGGAACCTGTTTTCCAAAAGAAAGCACAATGAAATAAAATAGAAAGTGTCTGGTTTGAACAATGTTGGGAATAAAGGTTCAGCTCTTGGATGGCGTCACAGAGAAAACACATTCATGCTGTGATTAATTTCTTCCAGAGGAAGAAAGAAAGGAGTAAACCCAGTAGAAATAAACCTGTTGTTTATTTCAGTTCCTGCCTAAAAGGCAGCTGACTTCTTGTTGTTTCCTCCTTCCACACTAATGGATGTCCTTTCAAATCTGTGTGTGAAAAGGTTACATGCAGGTAAGACTTGCTCACAATATTCTGGAATAGTTCAGGTGTTAAATTCAGCATCAGGAAGAGGCTCCTCCCTTCCAAAGCTACTCATTAACTTCCACAGGAACGTACTGGACAAAAGGAAGCATTTCTGCAGTGTGGTGAGTGGGTTCTTCATGGAATCATGGAATAGCTTGGATTGGGAGGAACCTTAAATCTCATCCTGCCATGGGCAGGCATACCTTCCACTATTCCAGGTTTCTCCAAACCCCATCCAACCTGGCCTTCTGAGATGGGGCATCCACGTGCTTCAGGATTACCTTGGGAAAGCAAGCACAGAGGGAAGTCCTTCTGCCTACCTCCTTTGGGAGCAGGTATTTAAACTTCCCAATTCCATGTGTAGGTCGGGACCTGTAGGATCTGTGGCAACCCAGGAGTGCATCGCCTGAAAATGAAAGCAGAGCAAACCTGTTTCCAGCTGCAAACAAACATCTGCAGGGGCTTTGAGAGCCCCAAATTACGGTCACATAACACCACAGCTGGTGCCACTTGCTTAGCCAAGAACAAAAAGAGGAAAATGTTAGAAAAAACCATAGGGAAGTGGCAGAGCACTTGCTCTAGTTATTTAACCAGTCCAAAATAGGCTAAAAAACACCCCCAAAATGAAACACAAATGCTCCAATGTTTAATATTTATTTGAGGGAAATGAATTTTTGCCTCAAAACTAGATTGACAACAGACCTTACCTGCAGCACACAGACGGTTTTCTCTGGCTGTTGCTGCTCTGTAGGGAACAAGATAATGATTTAAAAAATCCATAGGAAACAAGACAATAATTAACAACCCCGATTTCCCTCACTTACGGAAAAATCAGTGTCCTCTTGCAAAGGCACAGCCTGATCCCATCAGCACAAAGACTCCCCCTTTTTCCCATCCCACAGCCCTTTCAGCTCCCAGCTCAAAGTCTTACCCCCACTATTAGAAGATTTGGGAAACAAACAAACAAAGAGGGTTTTTTGTCACCTATGTTTTCTCACCTACTGAGGGTGAACAGCTGCCTGAGCAACACTCCCTTCTCCGAGCACAGCACCTGCAGTGGTTAAAACACAACAGCGTGGCAGATCCACTGGGAATTTTCACCAACACCCCCAGGTTACTACACCTCTAGGACAGGACCTGAGGGAACAGCTGGAGCTGTGTCAGGGGATGTTTAGGTTGGGTATAAGGAATAGGTTCTTCCCCCAGAGGGCACTGCCCAGGCTCCCCAGGGAATGGGCACGGCCCCGAGGCTGCCAGAGCTCCGGGAGCGTTTGGACACCACTCCCAGTGGCTGGATAGTCCATGAAGATCCCTCGTGCTTGTCCCACCTCCATACGGATGGAGGGAGACAGCTCATCCATCCGCCAGAGAGCTTTGCTGTCGCCAAACCAGGCTGGGGGACAAATACCGATGTCCCAAATGTCCCAATATAGAGGGAGAAGGATCTGACAGGGCCCATGGGGACCAGAGTTGGGGTGACCCCTAGGTGTGTGAGGATGGGGAGCAGGGATGTGTGGGTGTCCCAGCCCCTAGCCCAGGAGCACCAAGACAGACCCAGGGAACGATCTCAAGGTCTGGACGCCCGCAGATCACCCTCACACTTCCTTCCTAAAAAAACCAGGGTCGGATCAGGGCCTCCACCAGAAGGGCTGCCTTAGCTGTCCCAAGGACCAAGGCTACTCTTCCGTTCCCGTTCCTCCTCTTCCCTCTGTCTCCCCGTCCTCCCCCGTTCCCACTCCCCTTGCCGGTGGCCATCCCCGGTACCTTCGGCACCGCCGCCATCATCCGGCGCTGCGGTCCGACGCTCAAAGCGTTCCCCCTCCGTGCCTCGGTACACCCCCACTCGGCTCCCCCCGTCCCCTGGCTCCCTCCCCGCGTTCCGCCCACCGATGCCTCCCAAGAATTCTAATTTTCGGACAGCTCCCCGCTCCGCCCGCCGAGAACTCCCCTAGCCGACAACTTTTGCACAACCCGCAGTACTGGCGGGGCGCCGGTGTCCTGAAGGAGGCAGCGGGGAGAGCGCGGGGGTGCCGGTGGTAATGGCGGACACCTTCCACTTCGGGAACCCTGCCTGCCCAAACGCGGCCGGCAGCGCCACCACGCGGCAGCGGCTGCACAGTGCACCCTGCCCTGCGCCGATCACCGCGCGTCCCGCCCCCCTCCCCTCGTCGCACACTGATTGGTCTCCAGCCACGTCCATCACGGCGCGGCGGCCATGTTAAGTGTGGCATGGCCACGTGGCCGTGCTGAGCGCCGCGCCCGGCCCCGCCCTGGGGTGGTGCAGCGGCTACGTTGAGTGTGGCGTTGCGGCAGCCATTTACTTAGGCCTTTAGTATCACTTAAAAAAAAATTTACAGTCACGAAATCCTAAGCGTAGGAAGGCTGTGCTGGCGGGGACCTCCTCTCTGAGTTCCCAGTGGGAGAGCAGGTGGGCAGAGGGTCTGCCTGGGAAGAGCTGGGCCTGACAGTCTGGAGTTGGCTCAGGAAAACCCATCCCGTGTCCAACTGCCTCTTCCACACAAACCTTAATTTCCCACAGGCTCTTTTCCCTCCTCATGGCTCCCTTCTCTCCAGTCTGGCTCCAGTTTCCCCCTTCTTCCATAGCAGATGCTCACTCTGGAGCCCATACCCCTGAGCCCCCTTCTTGGAGCTGTTCCCTGCCTTGGAGCTGGATTTTGAGTCAGGACTTCTTGCTCTGCTGACTGATGGCTGCTCCAACTGCTCTTGCTACAGCTGTCAGAGCCCCTGATGGACTTTCTCCCTCCAATTTATCCACGTGGCAAGTTCATTTCCTGCTCTGTGATCCAGCCCTGTCCTGCATTTCTGAGTGCCTGGAGCTCCAGACATACGTTGGATACCCTTGATGTCCATCCCCTCTGTGCACCAGCACAGAGGGGACAGAAGGAATGTGAAAGGACAAGGTTTGTCTCCCCCTGCCCAGCACACGGAGAGAGCAGAGGGGATCCACCTTTGCTCTCTGCTCCACAGTGCAAGGACACATGTTCCCAGCTCCAAGCTGTGTTTTCCTGGTGCTCCCAGGATGTGACAGAACTGCCCACGTGGATGTTATCCTGCCCTTTGATCCCATCTGGCAAGCCACAGGCAGGGCCAGCCTGGGAATGACGCCTGACTAAGGTTCACTGTGAGAGTCTGAGCTGGGTTAAGGCCAACACTCCCACTCCAGGAAACCTGGGCTTCTCTTCCCATGATCTTTGAAGCCCCAGAGGAAATTCAGGAGGGGCTGCTGTGACTGGAGGGGACTGGCTGGTCCTGTATTTGTAGGGGAAGCTGTGATGAGCACCACGATTAAGAGCAGGTCGAGGATGACTCCTAATTCCCTGCCCTCCGATGCTGTGTGCCCATGGAGTGGGACTGCACCCCTTAATTCCCTCTGCCCCTCCTGAGTACTCACCTTTCTTCCTCCCACAAAAGGTGGCTGAGGAGGGAGCGTTGCCCCAGGCTGAGTTTGGGGTAGGGCAGTAAGAGATTGCAGGGATACCCCTTGCAATGAGTTGTTTGTCCTCTGGGTCTCTTCTGAGTCCACCTCTCCACAGAGGAATGTCTCTGACATCTATCATAGATGGATACATTTCAAGGCCAAAAGGGACTGTTAAATCCTGGAATTCAGTCTCCTGCACATCACAGTCCATAGTCCGAATCCCTTCTGCAGGAGCACAACTTCTGAACCTTTTTGTGACATTTACATGGAGAAGCTGAGGTGACTCGATGACTTCCTTTTTCTGGACCACACTAAAAAAACTCCAGGAAGCTTTTCCTCCTTTTCAAGGCTTCCCATGCTTCACCTCCACTTTTTTTGAGACTCATCCAATGATGAAAACAATCAAGAAGTGTTCAAACTAGAACTCAGAAGGAAACCTCTGTTTCACGTGTCTCCTCCTGTGCCTTCAGCTGTTGCTTTCCCTGGGACCCGCGGGAAAGATCCTGGAATCCATCCTGACACAAAAACAAGGACAATATCTGTATTTAATATTTGAAATCACGACAGGCTGGTTCTCTGTCAGTCTGGATTCCCTTTCTCTGTGGTGCAGGAGAGCAGCCACACAACCATGTGGAAGCACTCCCAGATGCCAGGTGCGGAGATGGATGGGAGATTCTGCTCATATCTATTAAAACTTGTTTAAATTTAATCACCTGATTAAAGACACATTTTCCTCTTTTAGTTCTCTGGTACTTCAAGGCCTTGGTGAAAAAAACCCAACCCTTGGTGATGCAGTTAATCACGCTGAGGGAGTATAAATGAAATGATCAAAAATAGAAAGGTTTTCAAAACGAAACATGTAGCAGATGCCATTTCCCTGACTATCAGAGCAGAGACCCTCTGAAACAATCTCTCTGCAAAGGTTTAAACAGGAGGGGCCAGGATGCACCTGGGAACCACCTAAACCACTGAACTTTGAAGGTAGAGTGGGGAAAAATGGGCAAAAAATAGAGAAAGGGAAAGCTGGCCCCTCCAGCAAAAGGTGGAGGGTCCTCAGCCACTGTCAAAGGATGACAGTGGGGATCACTGACCTTCCTGGGAAACATCACCCTGCTGTGAGGGATGCGCTCCCTGGAGATGCTCCTCTGAAAGGAGTATCTGTACCAGTTTAGGATTAAGCCTTTGGTTTTAAGGACTTTGCTGGTTCCTCCCTCTCGCCCGTGCGGGCTGGGTACATCTTGCAGCCCTTGCCCTGATGCTGAGGATGTGATGGTGGGGAGGCTCTGGCACAGGGTGCCCAGAGGAGCTGTGGCTGCCCCTGGATCCCTGGCAGTGTCCAAGGCCGGGCTGGATGGGGCTTGGAGCAGCCTGTTCTAGGGGAAGGAGGCCCTGCCCATGGCAGGGGGTGGAACTGGATGATTCTCCCGGTCCCTCCCAACCCGAACCATTCCCGGCCCGTAGCACAGGGAAGCGCTCACAGCGCTTGCGCGGGGCGGGCGGAGCGCCGGCTCCGGGAGCGCGGGGGGGGGCGAAGCGGCGGCACCGACACCGGCAGCGGCACCGACAGCGGCACCTCACCGGGGCTCGCAGCCTTCGCCGCGGAGGAGGAGGACGAGGAGAAGCAGGAGGAGGCGGAGAGAAGCGGTCGCGGTCGCGGGTGCCGCCGCGGGGAGCGGAGCGAGCGCGGGGCGGCGGCGGCGGCTCCTCCATCATGTCGTCGGGCGGGGACTTCGGGAACCCGCTGCGGAAATTCAAGCTGGTGTTCCTGGGCGAGCAGAGCGGTGAGTCACCGCCCGGCTCGGGCCGGGACCACCACCCCGACACTCGCCCGCCCTCGTGGGGGCACGGAGGGACCCCCTCCTCGTCCTCCCCGACATCCGCAGGAGCGTCTCTGACACCCACCCGTCCTCGTGGAGATCTGATGGGATCCCCCTCCTCACCCCTCCAGACACCCACGCGCCCTTATGGAGATCTGATGGGATCCCCCTCCTCGTTCTCCCCGACACCCACCCGCCCTCGTTGGGTCTGATGGGGTCCCCCTCCTCACCCTTCCTGACACCCACCCACTCTCATGGAGATGTGATGGGATCCCCCTCCTCTTTCTCCCCGACACCCACCCATCCTCATGGAGATCTGATTGGATCCCTCTCCTCGTTCTTCTCGACACCCACCCACCCTCGTGGGGTCTGATGGGATCCCCCTCCTCACCCTTCCCGACACCCAGCCTCTCTCATGAGAGTCCCTGACACCCACCCTGGTGGGGGTCCGCGGGGTTCAGCCCTGGTTTTACCCCCACCGCCCAAAGCCCATCTCCAGGAACAGTTGCTGATTCATTCGATCCCAGCTCCTCTGGTTTTTTTGGGGGGCAGGAGTCTGAATCCGCAGTGTTTACTGTGTAAATACAGCGTTTCTCCATAATGGAGTTATGTCTCGGCAGAGCGACGCTCTGAATATTTAATTCAGTCAGTGAGGTTTTCTTCCCTGTCTTTGGAATAGGAAAAAAAAAAAAACCAACCTAAACAATGTCTCCTCCTTCCTTAGCGGAAGGCCTCTATCTCCAATACTGCATTCCAAATCTTTCCCTTGGAAGAGTTTTCTGAATAATAATAATAAAAAAAAGCTCCTTTATGAGATGCTTTGTGTAATCCTGGGTAGATAGTGAGCGATCTATGACATAATGAATAGGTGCAAAATATCTTCTGTCTCAGGGCGGGGTATTTGCTCCCTCGGCCACCTTTGGTCCCTGTGGTAGGAGATGATGAAATACTAGTTGGGGCTTTTTTTGGCCAAATTAGTTGTATCTTGGTGTTTCTTCACTCAGATGTGGATGAGCTTGGTGATAAGGCTGCTGTTGAAATTATTTACCTGTATGTTGGCAATTTTCTTTAGTCTGTTCCTTGAATCATTCTCTTTTTATTTTGTGTTTTTGGGGTTGAAACAGCTCTTCTCATATCAGGGATTTGGGGAGCACGAGTGCAACTTGATTATTTATTATTTTTTGGGTAAGTCACCTGATCTGCTTGGTAAGGTGCTATTTGGCCAGCCATTTTATGAGGATTTTGGATGAGGGTCATGTGTAGAAAATGCTGGGGTTTTTTTTGGGTTTTTTGTTTGGTTGGTTTTTTCCCAGGTATTTGATAACAGGAATCTGAAATATGAGCAATGCATTTGCAAAATCCCTGGCTTGTTTACCTGTATTTCTGAGCTTCAATATCATGAAGCTTTTCAAATACCTCCATGGAAGGTTGTGGCACCTGGTGCAGATCTTAAATCTCAGCAGTTCTTCGTTTACACGTGGATTTCTTGTCTCTTCTAGCAGACATAACGTCAGATATCTGCTTCCTCTAGGAATTTATTTTCCCCTCTCAGCTAATCAGCTGTTTTTATACTGGAGGATTTTAAATCATTCCCAGTCATAGCATCAAACCTAGGGAGGAGAGAAGGGATTCTGTGGGTACAGCACAGCGAAATCCTCCTGACTGAATATTCCCAGCCCTGCAACTGCTGCCTGGGCTGGGGCTTAGGGGTGGGTGGGAGCTGACTGGAATCCAGGGCCGGGCTGGCAGCTGCAGGGTGGGCTCCAGCCCTGCCTTTGTCTGGGATGCTGGGCGATGACTCCGTGCCAGCTCCGTGTCCGTGCATCCCGCGGGTGCTGCAGCGTGGGCATGCTCCGACACAGCGCTCCGTGAGTCTGCCTCTGATGGAGACACGTCCCTTCCTGGATTGAAGCTCTTCAGATGTCTCTGTCATGATGTCATTCCCTGTAATTTTTTATTTTTTTACTGCCCGAAGGATGCAGAGCTCTCGTTCCAAGTGGCTCCTGGAGGAATAAACGTCCTCGTAATGCTTGGAGAAAACTGCGGGAGAATCTGGTGTTGCAAAAAGGGAGCTGGAGTGGGCTCTGCTCACACCTTGTTGTCCTTTGTCTGGAAGGTTAAGGGAGATGCAGAAATAAAAGTTTTTAGGATAGCAGCTTTCATAACCCAGGAGATCTTTGTACAACTGTTGCGCTGGATTGCTGCATTTGCTTCCTGTTCAGATGAAAGGTTCCGTGCCCTGTTGGAAGGCCGTAATTAAAGATATCCTCTTGCTGCTGGTGGGAAGGCTGAGTGCACTGGGTTCATTTACATCCAGGGACTTCAGGATGACAAATGAAATGGTACAAAGGGCTGCGATGGCCATTAGCTGCCTCAGCATCCAGAGCTGGCTGATGGCAGACCTGTGCTGACTGTACACAGCCTCGCCAATAAATGTGTGTCTTATGGCTGAGGAAATCTAAACTGCAGTTCCTTAGTGGGCAGGCTTTGCAGCCCTTCCATGGGAGATCTAGAAGCATCCCTGGGCGTTTTATTTCCATTTGAGAGTGGGATTGCACAGTGGATGCAGTGTGTGGTTTTCTCCGCTCTCCTCAGCCATATTGTGGGAGTTCAGTGCCGTATCCCTCAGCATTCGCATGGACTGCAGTGGCTCTGCCTCGTGCTGTTCAGCGCTAGCTGCAGATGCTCTTTCCCATGCTGAGATGCTGATTTTCCTCATTCCTCAGTCCCCAAAATCTCCTTGTCTCTGGGGCTTGTGTCCCCCACGCCCTTCCCAGGCCAAGCCTGGGGACTTGCTGCTTGTGCTGTGGGTGCATCACGAGCCTGCAACATCATCTGTGCCCAGCCAGAAGAATCTTCTCATCTCTTTCCATCTCTCTTTTTTTTTTAACTTGTACAGGGATACAGCCTTGGCTGGCTAGCAAGAAGGCAACTTCACCAGCACTCTCCTTAATTGAATTACTTTTCTCAATGATTGAAGATTATACAGAGTTTAGCAGTTTTAAATATGCTAATCTTTGCTAAAAAGGCAGGGAGAGCTCTGTGCTGAGGGATTAGATAGAGCTATTGTGTGTGGGGAAGTAGGTTTCTTACTGCCTTTGATCTGGTTTTATCAGGTGATTTTCATCGGTCCTAATACCTCAAGTTTAAGGAATTCTGATTTCTGGGTCATATCAGGGAGTGGACACATCACCTACATTGGGATAACTTGCAGTGCATATGACACATATTCAAATATTAATAACCTCTTTAGTTCTGCTTTGCATAGGAACACCTCCACTTCTTAATAAATGGATTTTTTTTGATTGAGTGGGCAGAACTGAATGCTGGGGCACTGCAACAGAAATATTTGTTCGTCACGTGCGTTTCTACTGCAGCTTTCATTGGCGAGCAGGTCTGAAGGGCACCAACATGCACAGAAAGCAAAAGAACTCCCTGTTGTCACTCTGTGCTAGCATTTCTGCATAAGATCTTGAAGGAAATTAGAACCAGTTGCATTTTGTTTTTTTCTTTTATCAGGAGCTGAGATTTTTAATATTGAAAGCCTACTGATAAGTGCAGTCTAATAACTTTTGAAATATAACTGTTTGGAAAGCACTAATGAGCTGTTCTGTTGTATAACGATGTTGGTACAGGCACTGCTGAGCAGTGTGATGTGTCTCATTAGATAACTGGGGAGCTGCAGGTGCTTGGTGTGTGACATGAGCTGGTGTAGCACTGCTCACAGTAGGCACAGACTCATCCCTGTGCTGCCTAAAACTCCCTTGTTTCTAAGGAATTCTCAGCTTCACAAGCCAGGGAGCTGTTACCTTGTTGCACTGGTGGTTTAAAAGTTTGTCCTCTCCCCTCTCCTTAATTTCCTAACCTTGTGGTTTTCCTGTGGCTGGGCCTTCAGATATTTGGGGTTCTGTTTGAACTGTATGAATTTACCATGAGTTTCTAAACTTGGGCTTCACATCTGCAAGTGGAATATCAGCCATGCATCCCAACAAAGGGGAAGTCAGGCAGGAACACCAGGAGGCCTGCGTGGATGAACAAGGAACTCCTGGACAACCTCAAATCCAAAATGGAAGCCTGGAAAGGTGGAAGTGGGGACAGGTAGCGTGAGAGGAATGCACAGAAATTGTCTGAGCAGCCAGAGGTGAGGTTAGGAAGCCCAAAGCCCTGATGGAATTAAATCTGGCCAGTCATCAGAGGCAACAAGAAAAGCTTTTGTTGTGATAAAGGATGACCAGGAAAAGTGTGGGGTCTCTCCAGAAGGAAATGGGAGACCTGGTTACCTGGGATATGGAGAAGGCTGTGGTACTCAATGACTTTCTTTGCCTCAGTCTTCACCTGTGTTCTTCAGGGGTCAGTTGTGGGATCAGCACTATTAAACATCTTCATTGGTGACAGGTCCCTTCCCACCCAAACTGTTCTTGGGATTCTTTCATAGTGCAATGTGCTTGGTGTCTGATCCTTCCTCATTGGCCTAAAGATCTTGAACTCCACCATTTGTCTTCTTTCTCTCCTCCATCACTGAAAAATCCCTTCCTTCAGCAATGTGGGGAAGAAGCACAGAGAAAAAGACATCAGTGTTTTGTGGTGCCTGTTCTCACAGTGCCTTTTGATCCCTGTCTATTTGTGGAAGCCTCTGAAGGAACTGTGTCTATTCTTGAAAGGAGGAATAGCTGTGCCTTTCTGAACTCTGCTGTGCTTTTCTCTCTGCATCTCAGAAATAATCTGTGATTTGGAAGGAAATGATCATCTTTTCCCTTGATGTGATATAATGGATTTTTTATCTGCAGCTCTTGGGGTGGTGGTGGTACCTGGCACTGGATCCAGGTTCTGCAAAGCAGATGTCTGAAAGCTTTTGCTGAAGCTCTAAGTGGGACTAATGGAGAAACAAAGGCAGGGAAGCTCATCTGAGCCCACCTTAGCAGACAATGCGGCATTTGGGAATTATCAGAGCCAACGGCCATTTTTCTCAGCTTCAGTGATGGTTAAAAATCTGTCTTCTCTAATCAGTCTGTGAGGAAATAGCTGCCTTTTAGTTACCTGCTAATTTAGACCAGATGTTTAAAGGCATTTTGTTGTGTTCATGCGTATACAAGTACCTGTTGTGTACACTAATGATTATAAAACCCCAAACCAACCAACCCAAACCAGCCAGCTAAACCCTTCAATGCTTTGAAAAACCCACACGTTGGTGTCTCAGCATGAACACCATGAGATTTTTCAAGCCAACCTCCAAAGTTTTTCTGTGAGGCCTGTAACCTGTAAGAACAGTGACCTTGTGATATGTGAATGTTCTGAACAGGTATGAAAATGCTGATGCATCTCTCCCAGTATGGAGCAGGGAAAAACCTCCGAGATCCTTGGGTCCAGCCCTTGGCTGATCAAGGACTTGATCATTTTGGAGGTCTTTTCCAACCTAGATGCTCCTGAGCTTCTGTAAAAGCACTATTTTGAAAATTAACAGACACCATCAAAATGATGATGGGTTTGACACGTTAATATAAATTATTTATGGATGTAGTTTAAGTGAAAAATGTGTGTCTTGGCAAACAAACAGCAGCCAAGATGTGGACTAGCAGTGAAAGTCGAATTTTTCAGGTCTCTTTGCTTGATTTATTTACTGAGCTCACACAAAGTTGAAAAGCTAAATGAATTCTTTGTTTTCTCCTCAGCATAAACCCAACTCTTCCGTCTCTAATATAATGAAAGGCCCAGGGACAGCGAACAATTCCATCAATTATTTTATGTCAGATATTTTCCTTTTATGTTCAAACCATGTTCTGGAATATTTGAGTGATATTAACTGGAAAAAAAAAGGACTTTTTTGTGTGTTTCAGTACTATTTAACTCTTACCCACATGAAGCCTAGTGCATCACACACACAAAAAAAAGATAATCTGGGAAGCAAATATTGTGTGAAACCAAATGTAAGTAAATTCGGTGTGAGCTCTGAGTTGTCAAGCCCCTTGCTTGCTTCTGGCTGCCTCCTGTTAGGTCTGGCAAAAAGGAGTTTTTGGGAAGTAAATCCTTTTTCAGCTGTCCTGCAGAACAGTTCATTTAATTAATTTGACTTGTTAGAGCGAGGGCGTAACTGGCCTGGTTTTGCCCCTGGTGTGCTTTCTGTGGGTCCCCTAGAACCCTGGATGGGCACGTGCTGCTGTCACCCCTGGCAGCTGCTGCCATTGGAATGAGCAGGGTTTTTGGGGCTCACTTGGAGGAGTCTCCATGCCTTGAGGAGCTGCCAGTATCCCCTGGAGATGCCACCCAGCTATTCCGAGATTTGCAGGCTCGTGGTGTTCTCTCATCCAGACATGTGTAGGTGTTACCAACACACAGAATTAAGGCTTTGCCTAAACTCTAAAGCATATTTTTCCAGAATTGAGAGAGTATTGGAGCAATACTGATGAGCAGTATTTTGTCTTTAGACATGGCCAGAACCAGGAAGGGACAGCTAAACCTGCTAATGAGAAAATGTCGTAACTTTCAGCTGATCTTTTCTCTGTCTTCAATTGTGACCCTTTAAACCTCTGTACTATTAACATTTGCACCATATAGATGAGTGCCATTTATCCTGCTAAGTGGCTTTCCTTTAATGGTTTGCTTCTTCAGGAGCAATCAGTAATTGCTGCAGAAAAAACAAACCCACTCCAGCATTTCTGTAATTAATGCAGGGGCCAGTTTATTCCATTCCACTGAATGCTTCCTGCTGTGCTTCCTGTCCATGCCCCTGTCTAGGTTTGAGTTACAGCAAGTTAATTTTCATAATGTTCTTGATATGTGCAACACAAAGAGGAGGGGGATTAAAGCTGGAATAGATGTATAGCTAAAAGGAGAGGGGCCCTTGGAGGCTGCAGCATCTGTGGCAAATTGGCTGATGCAGGATTGGCAAGATCCCTGTCAGTGTGGGCTTTGTCTAGGGATGTAGCTAGCTGCTGTTGGAGTTGGGAAAAGAGAATTCCTGTTAACAGGTTAGGACTTCAGTCCTGCAGAGGCTCTGGAGCTGCACAGGAGTGGGCAGACAGCACTGGATTAATGTGAGTGCAGGAGCGTTTCTCTGCAGCTTCCTTTTTTTTTAATGAAGATATTGCCTTTTCTGGGAGTAGAAAATAATCACTCATCCCTGTCCTCCTCTGCTGGTACAGAATTGGCTGTGAGAACCCTCGGTGTCAGTGACAGGAGGATTTTTTTTTGAATGGCCTGATGGAAGGAAGGCTTAGTAGAGAAATCTGAAGTGGCTGGGTGATGGAGTCATCCAGTGGATGTCTGAGTGGTGGAGGGGATGGAGAACATTCTCTTTCAAAGGAAGTTCTGACTCCTGACTTTCCTTGGCAGCAGTAGGCAGGTCTTCATGCTAGAGGTTTGCTGCCTTCTTTGTCTTGTCTCTAGTACCTCATTATTTTTTTTTTCCCCTTTCCCGTACTTGCTTCTGGAGCAGCTTTTGGACATTTTGTCCTTGGCTCACTCAAAATGGCTGAAAAGTCACTTGTGTCCACATAAAACCCAGGATGGCTTTCCTCAAGCTGAACTGGTGCTGCTGGTTGGGATAAAGTTGGAGGTGAATCCTTCAGCAAAGCAGCTGGACACAGCTGGAGGAGGGGCCAATGGCTGAAGACAGTTGGAATATCATCACAAGGAAATCCCAACCTTTTTTTTCCCTTTTTTCCTGACCTTGGAATGCTTTACAAAGAGGTTTTCACAGAGTTGGTCTATTCCAGTCTCTCACTGCCAGACTCACTCACTGATTCTTGTAATTTCTTCACAGCTTTTCCAGCTGCCTCTTAATATTAAATATTTATGTATTCAAATCATAATTATGTTCCTATTCTTTCTGTTCTTCCAGCTTCCCATTTTTCTTCCCTAGCTGAGTTATCTTTGGTCTTTTTTCACTGGGCAGTCATCAGAGTGGTTTTTATCCACCACTGTACCGTAATTCTCTTCCACTTTTTTTTTTATTTTTAGTTGCTCTTAAACCACAACTTGGAGAAGAGGATGGGGTTTTTTTTTTCCCTGACACTGCATAAACAGTAGGCAGATCAAACGCTCATGTCCCATAAAATTGACCTCTTTATTTGGATGCTGTAGTGCAACAGCAGACTTGAAAAAAGCTTTTCCCAGTGAAAAAAGCTTTTCCAGTCTTGACTCATCAGCTGGTTTGGTGTTAAAATATTTCCCCCCTCTCTGGTGGAATGCAGAGGGCTCATAGGTTGCCTCTGTTTCTAGGCTTGGTGAGCTCGGTACTGTCACAGTGAGTAATTTACAATTAAAAATAAATTCCTTGGCCTTAGGAGTTTTACATTTTCACTTAAAAATGCAAGAGAGATTTTAGGAAACTCAAAAGGAACCTTGTGTGAATTACTACACAGTGCCTCCAGTAAAGCCTGCCATCTAGAGAAAAATTTCCCTGGGGGATTGTATGGCTGATGTTTTAAATGGTTGTTTAGTCTGTACAAGCCTTGAGCGAGGCAGAGATTTGAGATCTGGCTTTGCCTGCCTGGTTCCAGATCCCAGGAAGAGCAAAGGCTTTTTAGCTTTACCTTCTGGAAACTGGATGAGGGGAAGAGTTGTCCTACATGGGATGTTTTTAAGATGTCTCAGAACAGCTCTGTGCTTTTCCCTGGATTTGATGCTTCTCAGCTGCTTGCCTGAAGACCTGAGTCCAGAGCCAGCCCTATGGTGTACTTAAAGCTGGTTTTAGGTAGGGCAGCCTGAAGACCCCAAAATATTTTCTGTGCACGTTTATACAAGGAATTGCTCAAGTTAGAAACAAGTCTTAGTGAATAAATATTACAGTTAAATAAGAACTTAATTAGTATTTGTTCTTAATATGAAGGAATTGTTCTTCTGGAAAATACTGCTGGAGGAGAGTATTTATTTCAAGATACTGTATCCCAGGTGGAGTGTAGATAATTCTTGTCTAAAGAAATTTCTGCTCCAAACCTAGTTTCTCATATAAACACTTTCTTTTTTTTTCTACAGTTGAATCCCACAATTCCTTCTGGAATATCCATTCATTTAGAAGAGATCAGAACAAAACACCAACAGAACTTGTTCCATTTACTATTTGGAACCACATTTCTACTATTTAAAGACTAGCTATTTTTATTTCTAAAATTCTTACAGATGAATATCAGACCTTGGGTTTGCAGACCCTTCAGGCTCCGTGGCCTCTTCCCAAGGCATTTGTGAAGCACAGCTGGGAAGGAACAAGTTCATTGTCAGCTGGCTGAAACTCCATATGGAGAGGTCAGCATCTCAGTTAGGAAGAAGTTAGAGGGAAAGAGGAAGATTTTGAGGAAAAGTTTCCCATTGAAAAGTTGGGAACTGATGTAATGGTTTAACATCCTTTAAGGTTTAACAGGTCTAACGTCCTGGAGTTCCTAATTTGCAGTGCAGGCAGCAGGAGCATCGAGTGTCTGACGGCCTCTGTCGTGCCCCAGTTCCCAGGAGAAGAGCTGGGGCAGCTCAGGAGCAGGAGATGTGAAGGAGAAAAGGATAGTGTGGTGTCAGGATATCCTTCCCTTGAATCCTTGATGTCAGGGATTTGTAGCCATGCACTGCCTGGACCCTTACAGGTGTCTGTGGAGCCCAGAGCCTGCAGTTCCTTCAGCTGTGCTGATCTCAGTTTCTACGCAGTTTGAGTTTCTGTTGCTAAAAACCAAACTGTGGTTGGGGTATTTTTGGTCCAAAACCCCGGGATTCTGTGCTGCCCTTGCACATGCCCTGGTGTCCATGTCCTGTATTTTACACCAGCTGTTCCCCCTCTGCCTGGCCACGGAGTTGCATCATGTGCACAAAGCCGTGTGTGTCGGTGCAGCTCCGGTGATTTTCGCAGCAGTCCCCAGGTGTTCTCCACAGCCATCCCTGTCAGCTCGGATCAGCAGATGCCTGGAGGAGAGCTGTGCTTAATGAATGTGCTCTGGGCTGTTCTTTCCTTACAAGCTGCCTCTTCATAAGCCAGCCTGCATCGACCTTAAAGCAGGATTATTTTAGGATCTTGTCCAAACTCGCTTCAGAAGAAACACCCACCTTTGTGTCTGCCTGGAAAATGAGTTGGAGGGAGCTCCTGTGGAAGCAGGACAGGTCTTAATCCTTCCAGTGCTGCCCAGGAGATGACAGGTTGTGGGAATAAGACGGAATCAGTGAGGAGAATGTTATATGAAGCTCTCGTACCCTTCTTCTTTTTCTTCTCCTCCTTTTCCTTTCCTTCTTTTCCTTTTCTCCTTCCTCCAGCAGGAAAATTGTCACCACAGTATGAGAGAGCAGAAATTTCTTAGTGGCAGTGTAGGGAGTCAGGGGAGGAGGGGACAGGAGGAAGTGTTTGCTTGTTTTGCCAGTGGGATAATGGTGCTGGGGAAACATTAGGCAAAATTTAACTGAGTTAAAGGATGGAGGGAAAGGAAAGGGATGGTAATCCCTTGCATTCTAATAGGTCTCCTGAAACTTCTCTAATTCCTCGCTGGAAATGGCTGACTTAGCAGTGCTTTTTGTGCTTTCAAGGGCAAAACATCTTTGGGAAGAGAGCAGGAGCTTGTTCCAAGGGCTCCATTTGGCACATGATCCAGGGAAGTGATGCCTGGATTCCCTCAGCTGGATGCTGGCATCTGCTGGTTTAGCTTGCAGCAGGATAATGCTCAGTGCTCAAAGCAGGGAGTGTTTCCCTTCAGAAATGCATCCTCAGGTGGCTGCTCTCTGCTGCTTCTCTCTCTCCTGCCTCAGGAATATAACTCTGAGGAATCCAGGAGAGCGTTTCCATATTAGATGATGCATTAGCCTATCATTTGCAGTTTATTTAACAGAAGTTACTTCTGGGAAACATTCTGTTTGAGGATTTTGATGCAGATTTCTGTCTAAACTGCCTATGAATATGTTTTGTTATGGGAACAAATTCTATGTTAACGGTGTTTAAACCAGAAATTCCTAATTATGTTTTCAAGGTCTGCTTCTTCTTTGCAAAATGGTTTGGTAGCATTTAGTTTCTGACTTAAATTGAGGACTTAAAGTGGCTGTAAATCTGGAAATCAGTTGAAGGGATCTCTTGTGCTTCAGGTGATGGAGGAGCTCCTTCCCTTTTTGCCCATTTGCACTTTCCAGAACCACTCCTGGCAGAGCAGATCCACCTAGTTGCTGCTTTTCCATGGCAGAGCTGTATAGAACCTCAACCTGCATTTTACAGGGAGCTGTGCACACAGTTTTTGCTCAGTGTGCTTGTGATGTGTTGCATTGCTCGTTTGCGGAAGCCTGGTTTGTTTTCTGTTTTCCTAAGTAAAAAGAAGCTCCTGCAGCAATGTGCATGCCTTTTCCAGCACTGCATGAGATTCTGAAAACATGGAGTTTTCCATGTCTGCAGCAGCAAGAGCAAAGGCCTTGCAAAATCCACCCTTCCAACGTAATGTCTGTCCAGAGTGGCTTAATTACTTTTGGTCTCCATATGTAGCATTTTATTTCTTTCAAGCCTTTTACAAGCAGATAATTAGGTGTTTAAAAATAAAATACTGGGATGTAGAAATTGAATCTTATGAATGATTAATTACTGAAGGTCTCCTGGTGGGTTTTTGCTCAGTCCTGTGCTGGTTTTTAATGGAAAGTTGGAATGATAGAATCTGGAAGCAGTAGATGCTTCAAAAAGTGATTTCACCTCCGTGGGCTTTAACAGCCATCATATATAAAGTGAATATTGAGCCACCCTTGCATGACAATAATAAAACTTCAGTATTGGGCTCTGAGACTTGATAGGTCAAAATCTTGGAATGGAATGGAATGGAATGGAGTGGAGTGGAGTGGAATGGAATTTTTGGAGGTGTCTCTAAAACCAATTAATTTGTTTCATTGTGCTCACGGCAAAGCTGCAATAACCTGGGATAAAGTGGAGTTGTTCTGAAATTTCAGCCCAAACACCACAATCCAAAATTGAAACTTTGTCCAAAAATTGAGTTGCTAGGACCATGTTTATCTGGTGCTGTTGGGATTATTGGAGCAATAATGAGCAGGCTGTTTTGGGAAGGAGGAAATAGTACATGTCACCTGAGCCCTTGAACTCTTGGTTCTGGCTCAGCCCTTCCCACTTGGAGGACACTGGAGTTGCAGCCAGGAGACAGCTGTGCAGTACCAGAGACTGCCACGCTTTGCCTCAGCATCTGGGTGTCATTTTGGAGCCTGAATTAACTTTTAGTCCCTGACTCACTGGGAATATGAAATACATTTAGTCTTTCTCCAGCGGGAGAATTATTTTCTATGTGCTTCCCTCAGTGCTGTCTGTACTAATGGAGGTGCATAAGATTTGTTCAGTTTTTGATATTAAACTGAGTCTTGTGAATCCTTATACCCTGGCTCAGGGGCAGGCAGCCGTTCCCAACTAAACTGGAGCTGGAATCAAGAGGATGTCACTAGTCAGGATCTAGTGCTGTTCCTTCTTCCTTCCCTCAGTCATCCTCCAGCTGCCTCACAGATATGCTCTTAGATGTGTTTTTTTCTCACAGAAATGTACTGAGAAATATCACCTAGCTAAATATTTGGGATACGATCCAGTCCAGTTGTGGAATATGTCTTCCTAGGCTGAAACCCAGTGTTTAAAACCAGAGTGAGGAGTCCAAGAGAGGTGACTTTGCAAGAAGTGCTCCTGTTCATCACTCAAATGAAAAAATCATTTCTGAGATTTAGGAGCAGCTTCCCAATAACATCTTCTTCATGGAATATCTTCGTCTTTCCAGTTTGTGCTGCACATGCCAGCTGAGTTTTTGATCAGGTCCACCTGGGATTCTCACATCTCAGAGCTCCTTCCTCCACTCACTGTGCCTTGCTCCTAAGAAGTTTTGATAGAGACATTGGTCACATGGATTTCTGGATTACTAAATCTTCCTTCTTCCATAGCTCCACGGTCATCCACAGCTGATCAGAAGATCCCTGGGATGTGCTTTACAAATTTACAGGTGCTGCTTTGTCCTAGCAGTGTTTATGGCTGAGGGTTCTGAGGCATTTTGTGAGCAGTAAAGTCCTTTGGAGAATATTTGAAACCTCATTGGAAACTATTTTAAAAACCTTAACTATGTAAGATATGAAGGAAACCAAAGTCCTCAGGCTGTGCTGAAAAAATATCCTCGTGAGCCTGTAAATTTTGGAGGGTTTTTTTCATTCCTGGCAAATAATGAGAGACTGCACAGAAGTCTTTGAAATGTAAAGGTGACCTGTGAGTACCCTTTAGTTAATTAACCAAGCTTGATATCCACGAAAACATGAGTGTGTATCATCCACAATTCCTGTTCTCTGGTTGGTGTTAAACTCATCCCCATGGAAGTGAAAGGCATCCTAATCGGATTTCCCTCACAGCTACTGTAGAGTAATCTTAACTATCCACTCTGATCCCTGTCCTCCAAAGGGCCAAGATTGCTGCCCCGATGCTGTGACACAGGATGGGACACAGCTGGGTGCTCATTGTGTCTTTTGGGCTTTCCATGCTTTTGTGGCATTTGTGCTGAACCTCTTAGGAGTCAAAACTGCTCGGGACCTTTCCTTTAAGTGTTTAGGGCTTGGGCAAAATTCTTGTGTCTCCCTGTTCTTTTGTTTTCCTTATCTGTGCAGTTACTCCAAATCTTCATTTTCTGGTTACCTTATCTTGGGTTTGCTCTTCCTCATTTGAATGAAACCACATTGACCATACTCTGCAGTAATTGGCATGTGAGATTCCCTTACTGCCCCTGCTGTTACCTTCAGCCATATTTAATCAGAATATTTGCCCCTTCCATAGGAAATGATGGGAGATGCAACACAATTAACATGGGAGATGTTTCTCCAACAGAAAACTGGGAGTCTGGCTCCTCACGTGGCATTGTGTCACTTCCCAGAGGCTTGGTGTTATCCTGGGGGAGGAGAGCTGGGATTGCCTGGAGGTCTTCCACTTGTGACACTTGTTTTGGCTCTGTTGCTTTTAGAAGCCTTTCAAACTGTGAAAATAGCATTGGTTATGTTACAGGCTTGGCTTGGAATTCCTCTGCACAAAACCAGACAAGAGGTTTCATCTCTAGAACATAAGGCGTAGATTTTAAAATGAATTTTTGTAGCTGTGCTTAGGAGGTAACATTTCCCTGTTTTTTTATTTTCCTATACTGGCAGAGTAATTGAATTATTATATTTAATAGATCTGCTCCTTCCTGTTCAGCAGTGAGGAGTTGACTCTTGTTTATTCTTTTCTACAAGAGGATGGTAAAAAACACCCCAGTTTTTATATGAAGACTTTTCAGTGTGCACCTTCATTGTTTAAAAAAACTCCAAAATGTGATTTCGAGACAGAACCAGAGGCTGGCCTGTTTTTACAGTTTCATTTCTTTGTGGCTGTGACTGAGCAAACAGAACAAGATTTGTTTGCCTTGTGCTCTTTCATTTATTTCCCATTTTGGGAGGAAGAGTCAAGCTAATTACTGACAAAACCCACAAGAGTTAATGAAGCTATTTATCACTGGGTATTTTTGTCCCTGTCACAAGGCTTGGTGCAGATCCCAAAGGAAATCTTGCCTGTGCATTAATAATCAGGGATATTGTTCTACTTTTATCAACTCTGCCAGTGCTGATTAGGATTTGCTTAGCGGGAAGGAGTTTGGAGTTTGACATTAAACTTGTAATGAGTCTCCACACATTTTTATTGATCTGTGTGATCCCTTCACATCCCAAAATGCAAAGGGGAGCTTTCTCCAGCTTTGTGTGTCCAGGCTGTGCTTTCTACCTTGGGGCCAGTCACCATCAGTCTTAACTTGTGCCTTAGTTTATTTCTGAGAAATACACATACCAGGTAAAACTAACTGGCATCTCCCTCAAGAAAAAAGCGTAGTGCTAAATAAAACAGGATTCTAAATTGCCTGTAGACAGCTAACAGGCTGATGTTGCCTTAGAAAAAGATGGATAATAGAAAATACTCTCTTCTGCCTCTTCTTTTCCCTTTAGCTATTGCTGAGCTTTAAATACAAGTGACAATTCTTTGCTGCTCTTGCTGGTTTTAAAATGCCCAGGGACTGCATAAAATACATCCATATGGCACTGAATACTTGGATCAGTGGCAGAGCAGGCTTTTTTCTGCTTGTCCTTCAATGTGTAGCTGTCAGCTGTTAAACCCTCCTGGGTTTTTGCACAGTGTGCCTGGGAATGGTTGTGTAAAAAGAAGGATCCTTTGGGAGAATTGCTGCTCTGCCTGTTAGAGGCAATTCCTTGTCCAGTGGAGATGGACCAGTAAATACCAGTGAGCCAGCTCAGCTGTCTGAGTGGGAGGAGGAATCTCCAGGTGAGATGTGACCATGAGGAACAAGGGACTTTACCACTTGTCACTGGCTGCTCGCATCTTTTGCAGTGGCAGAAATGGGAGTTCGGGTTCCCTTGAAGAAGGGAGGTTTCACTGAGCTGTTTAGAATAAAAACCACAACAGGGAGCTTGGACAGGATGATCTTTAAAAGTCCTTTCCAACTCAACCCATTCTGTGATAACTTTGCTGCCAAATATTTGAAGCAAACTGCAGTAGTGTGCAGCAGGAATTAGACCAGGAAAATGTATACTGCAAGATTAGGAATGAAATGAAAATTTCTCATTTAAGGAAAAAGAGAGCAGGTTTTTAAGAACTTTACCTAGCACTGCATTCCTAGTTACAGAGACTAATGTGCAGCTAGAATTTAATCCCAAGTGTTTGTCTCTATCCAGATGTATATCTAATCTAAAGCAAGGCTGAGAGCTTCAAATTTAAGACATAAACCAGCCTTGAACTGGTAGATTTTGAGGAGCATCTATTGGAAAGAAAGAAAATAAATCCTTGATTTCTGCATTGTATTGAATTGAACTAAAACGTTGGGGAGTGGCATTACAGCCTTTGCTGGGCACTGCTGTCAGCAACACCCTGGGAAAAAACACTTTCTAGGTCAGAAAAGTGCATCAGCCTCCGTTTCCTTCTGTCTTGAATGAATTATTGTGGAAAACAACACTGTCAATGTGCTCTGAGGTGCCCAAAGAGAAGAATGAATGAGAATTAATGAGCTTTTCAGGCTAACACATATTTTCATAATCATCTTTTTTATAAGGCAGTTACTGAAGTGTTAATCATTTGATTACTGGTTGTTGTAGATAAGGGAGTAATTGGTCCCTTTTTGTAAATGATGGAACTGCCTGACAGGAAGGGGCAGGCATGAAAACTCTTGTTTCCATGGATTATTGCCCAGAGAGATTGACTGGAACTAAAACCCCTTTGCTCTGATGACAACTGGGTTGCAACAAAATTCTGTTTCCTATTTGCTTCTCAGTAGCAAGGGCAGGTCTTTAAACACGGTGCCAAATGTGTGTGAAACTTAATTTTTGGCATGGCTTGAAATGAGTATTATGAATTTCTTTCAGAAGCCATTACAAACGAGCCTTTGGTGGTGGCCAGGGAGAAGGGCTGAGTCTCAGGCTCCTGAGTGACAAACAGCTCTGGTGCTGTTTGAGGACATTTCCCTGAACCTTGAGGTGCTGCCCTGCCCTCAAGGGGCTGTAACAAACACAGCAGATATTTTTTTGTTGTAACTTTTGTTGTAACCCTCTGTTTTGGGAAGAAAAAGCGTGTGAGGCAGCTTTCTTCACATCCTTAGAGTTTAAAATGATGCTCCTGTGCAAAGGGCCTGGCCCCTTCCTTTGTATCCCTGTTCTTGCAGCACATGGGAACGAGCTGCAGATGATCCCAGCCATTCCCAGGACAGCTTTCTGTGTGTTCATCTGCTGGGTAGGTGTCATTCCTTGTTATTCCCTGTTACATCATGCCAGTTCAGTCCACTCCATGCTTCCCTTCCTGCTGCTCTGCACCAGACACTCATAAATATTCATGTACGCTTCCCACCATCCATTTAGGCTCCTATCCCTGGCTTAGGGTCTGTTCCAGTTTGCTAAGTGCAGCTTTTTTTACCAGTGCTGAAGGCTGGCTGGGGAGCTAAAGGCTGATGTCACACTTTCTGCTTTGGGAAGTTGCTGGGAATTGCTGGGATGTTAAGGCTTTAAAAGGTTTTGCTCAGAAATTCTCCCAGCACAAAGAGCCGACAGAAGTTCAAGGCACCTGATTGTCACAGGGTTAAAGGAAAATGGAAATTTCCTCAGCAGCAGCAAAATTCTGGCTGTGCTGTTTCTTACTTCATTAAATGGGTGAAACTCATCTCTCCACCTTCAACCCTAATAAAACTGTCTCAGCCTGCCTTGAAAAGTCCAGTCCAGATAGAATCTTTGTAAGGACTAAGGGAATTGAATTTACAATGAGCAAATAATCAACTTTTTGTTCAGGATCTCTCTGTACTTTAAAATACTCAGGGCTGTGTATAGAGGGCAGAGGAAAGAGGCCAGTTTGCTTATTCCACTGGTTCATTGATCACATGTTGCATCTCATTAAATTCATCCTCATTTTGTGTGGAGTACTTGGACAGTGCTATTACTGATCATCTGGAAAGGGGTTAAAACCTGGGTTTTAAAAAATAAATTAATTTTAAGAGGGCTCAACACTCTCCCATGAATCACAGAATTGTAGAATGTGAAGGACCTGAAAGCCCATCCAGTCCCATCCCCTGCCATGAGCAGGAGCACCTTCCACTATCCCAGGTTGCTCCAAGCCCCATCCAACCTGGCCTTGGACAATTTCCAGGGCATCCATATTCTTCAGGATTACCTTGAGCTTCCAAAAGTCTCTCACATTCTCTGGTTGGTTTCTGTAGAGTTTTTAATTTTGATTGTTTCTTCTATAAATATTCTTTGAATAACTTGTGGTGGTGGCTGTGAGGAGTTACTTCTTGTGGCTTTGTCAACTGCTGGCTAAGAAATGGAAATGGAAAATAGGAAAAGGCCAAGTCCACCTTTCCCTGTAGTTCACCAAGGTTAAACAGGCCACTCTGAGAATGGAATTGGACTATGGGAATCCTCCACTGCCAGTCCCTGAATTTCTGTGTGTTTCCTCCTCTGCTCTGTGGATACAGACCAGCGGTTCTCAAATTGAGAGCTCCAGGCTGCCAGCAATCCCTGAAGCCAAAGTAATTGATCCAGGACTATATCAAACAGTTTTCAATAGTGCTTTTAATTAAAAGGCAAAATAAAAGCTTTGTTGTGGTGGTGACCTGAAAAGAAATGAAAGATTGGCAGGGATTCATTGGTCTAAAAAGGCCAGCTGCAGTTGTTTGACATTGTTATTGATTGTGTCTGCCTTTCTAGAGTTCCTTTTCGAGGTAGGATGCCATAAAACCTCCACAAATAAACTGCCAAAAACCCCTTTTGGAGATGGTTGCTCTGCTGTCTGTCCTCCTTTCCCCTACAATCATGGACAAACTGCTGCCAGCAGTTTGTGGCTGTTTTTCATTGGAGGAGGTTCAGAGCGGGTTGGAGCAGGTTCTGCAGCCTGTGTGTAAGTTCTTGGAGGACTTAGGGTTATTTTGGGGCTGAGGTTTGCCATGTGGGTGTTGTTTGTAGCCCTGTGAGAGCTGCTGGATCCCCACTGCTGGTGGGATTTAAAGCCCTGTGGATGCAGCACTTGGGGCCATGGGTTAGTGATGTTCTTGGCAGTGCTGGAGGAATGGTTGGACTCCACGATCTTGGATGGCTTTCCCAACCAAAATGGTGCTATGGTTTATTTCCTTGCATTTTAAAAGTACCCATGTGGACCAAAATGTGCCCTGAACTGCCAAAGAAATACCTAAATACCAATATTTGGCATTGGCACGTTGTGTGCAGGTTCTCACTGGCCTGGGTTCTGTGGGAAGCAGTGCAGCTGCAGATGTCCTTTGTCAGAGGAGTTGCCAATAAAGTAGAAGGAGTAGAAAATAGAAATATTTTTGTAGAAATTAATAGGAAAGAAAAGAAACTGCTGGAATTGTGTTGAGAGGACTTTGTGTTCAGAGAGTGCTCCCTGTGCTCTGCTCCCTCCGAGCTGTGGATTCGCTGTCGCTGCTTTAATTTCCGCTGCCTGATCTCCGTGTTTGATCTCTGCCACGAGCTCCAGGCCACTGTTTGTTCTGCTTGGAATGAGTATCAAACCCAGAATCAGCTAAAATCAAGGTGAGTTGTTCTCTGGGAGGAATGAAATATATTTAAGGTAGAAAATGATGGAGCATCTCTTGAACTCCAAAAACGAGATGAAACAAACCTAAATGGTTTCGTGTTTTTCTGGGTCTTGTTTCCTTGTAACTCTCTGGATACTCTACATTAACTTCCTAAACAGAACCTTAAATTCCTTCTTAATGAAGCACATCTGTATAATAGGACCACAGTATAATTTATAACCTAGATCTTTAACCAGGCTGGGAATAAATCATCTTAAAAGGGGCTGTTTGAGCCATTTTGTTTATACTACTTAGAGGGGTCCATGCATGGATTTCAAGAAGGTTTATATTTTGCAGGCTTTCTACTAATTTTATTTTTTCTTGATTTAAAAAAAAAAATTATTGAGGACTTAAAACTGTAAGGAATTGGCTCAGGTGGTCCTTTTGTCTGATCTCATCTCCCATCAGGAAAGGAATGGCAGAAAAAATAGGTTTGACAATAGAGCTGGAGTGGAATCAATAGGGAAAAAAATCAGGGTAAAGAAATCCTTTAATTAGAGCAAGGAGATGAGACCTCCTCAACTGTGGCTTTTGCCTCTGCTCCCTGGGACTGGACTGGATTCCATGCTCCGAGTTCCTCACTGTGACTGGGACAAACATCACCTGACTGAGAATTCCTTGGATGAATGAAGTCTGCTGGCTCTGTCAGTGCCTTTGGATAATGAATGAGTTTTGTTTCTTGCTTTGAGGGATCCAGGTGAAATTTCCATTGTTTGGCAGCGAAGAGCAGAGGAGGATAGGGAATGTTTTTATTATATTTTGAAGAAGCTGCTTTAATCACTTTATTACAGCATTTCTGTTTCCACTGCTGGGAATGGCATACCTAAAAATATTCTTACTGGCTCATACAGATAATTTAAAGTTAACTCTGTGCATCTTCCTTTTGGGACTTCTTTTTAAACACAAATGTAAAAATTGTTTTGAGGCATTCATAATTCTAGATATTGTTCTTAGCAATGCTTTTCCTTTTGGTGCCTTGGGTTGGTTTTTTTTTTCCAACAAAATAATTTCAGTGAAGATTTTTAGATGAGCTTGAAAGAAAGTTGTAGTGCCACCAGGGTTTATAGTTAAATCAAATCTGAAAGTAATCATGCAAAGGGCAAGTGAAATTTTGAGATTACACTGTGAATTATTTGCTTACATGAGGAGAAGGCTTTCCTCATCATCCTCCCCTTTACCTCTGGCTTTCAGCAGGTTGGATGTCTTAGCCAGGGCTGCTTCTGAGAGCTGTGAGAGGCCAAGTGCAGTTTTCCAGTTGAATAGGCTGAACATGTTGATTATTTTTAAGGTTATTTTGCTTGGGGGTTTTTTGGGGGTATTTTTCTTGGGTTTTTTTTTCCTGATGGTTGATGCTTTGAAAGTTCTAAACAACCACTAGGATGAAGTCAGCGATTTAAATGTGACTTCTCCAGAAGAACCCTTGGACAAGAAGTGAATCTCTAGTATGATATGCCTAAGAAGATGGAAGGGGGATGTCAGACCTGCTCCTGGTGCATCACACAGTCCAAGTGGCACAATCCCAATTCCTTTTCCTTGCAGGTCACTCCTGGCTGGGGCCTGAGCCCTTTGCAGACTCTGGCAACAAATGACCTTGTAATCCCGTGCTGGCAGGGAGGTGATTTGTGTTATCTAATGGGTTAGAGCGCCCGGCACCGGGAGCTGTGGGAGCCCAGCATTCATCAGTGTCAGTGCTGGGGGCTGCTGCTGGACACACCAATCTCCCCAGGAGCAGGGAAAAGGCAGCCTGCAAGAATCAGCTGGAACGACCTTGGAATCTCTCCAGCGGCCGCTGTCGGATCAAAGTGGCTGGAAGCACGAGATCAGCGTATTGATTCCATCCTGCAGCTGAGTTCTCCCTGTGAAATCCCTGCCAGGCAGGGGCTCAAGGCTCCCAGACAAAGGGGATCGATCAGGGTGACTCAATGAGCTGAAGGCTTGGAATTTAGCCTCTCATGGTTCATGGCAATTCTGCTGTTAGGAACTTCACAGCTTCCCATCTTTTATCTCAGTCGTGTTTGGGCACTTGGCTGTTTGCTGCCACGGTTCAGTTGCTGGTACAGGAGGGTGTTGATGCTGGTTTCTGTGCTGAACCAGTGATCAAACTTTTCCTTTTAGGACTTTCCTAATTTTATATATCAGAACAGCCAACTTCTTCTTGTCTCAGAACATAGGAAAACACTGCAGCATTCCTGAATTCCTGTGGATGGGGTGGGCAGCCAGTTCATGATGGGAGCCACCAGGTCCAGATTCTTCCAGAACTGATCCAGGTGAAGAAAACCATCTGAGCAAGTCAGATCTGAGCTTAAAAAATCCCTTTGGAGATGGACCCCTTCAGAAGTGTACATGGATAATTAGATGACAGAAGGTGCTCTGGGGGCTGGAGCCCCTCTGCTCTGGAGCCAGCCTGGGAGAGCTGGGGGTGCTCATCTGGAGAGGAGAAGGCTCCAGGAAGAGCTCAGAGCCCCTTGCAGTGCCCAAAGGGGCTCCAGGAGAGCTGGAGAGGGACTGGGGACAAGGCATGGAGAGACAAGACACAGGGAATGGCTTCCCACTGCTGGAGGGCAGGATTAGATGGGATATTGGGAATAAATCATTCCCTGTGAGGGTGGGCAGGCCCTGGCACAGAATGCCCAGAGAAGCTGTGGCTGCCCCTGCATCCCTGGAAGTGTCCAAGGCCAGGCTGGACAGGGCTTGGAGCAACCTGGGATGGTGGAAGGTGTCCCTGCCCATGGCAGGGGGTTGGAATGAGCTGGTCTTCAAAGTCCTTTCCAACCCAAAACCTTCTAGGGTTTTATAATCACAGCAAACACCTAAGCAATGGTGTCTGAGACACAACTGTGTGATTAGGAGCTGTGGAGTTTTTGTTGGATGGAGAGTTGGAAGGAGCCAAGAATTCATCTGGTGAAGCCATTTTTCAGCCTCTTAATGACAGAAAAATGTCCAGAACTGACGTTCAGGTTCGGTGTTGAAACCAATGGTTTCTTTGGTTAATCACTTATTTACTTGGCTTCCCTTCTCTTCAAAAGATTCTTGGATGCCTTGGATGTAAATTCCTAGAGTGGAATGACATCTGACAACTCTGCGTGCCAAGGAAGGGAGGAGAACCCACTGCCCAGCTGAATAAGTTATTTTGAAGTTTAATTGCCTCAAGTTCCCAGTTCTGTGCCCTGCCTGCTCGGATTGTGCTTGGACTCAGCTTTTAGCTGTTAGATCTTGATCTACAGAGGGAAAAGTGGCAGGAGACAACTTTCCCTGAGCAGTGAGTCACTTCTGCCCCTCACCTTTCAGCTGCTTGCTGTGAACTGTGCAAGCTGCCTGGTTTTTTGACAAAAAGTTCCTTCTCAGCTCCTGAATTGTTGGAGATGTTCCCTCGCTTCCTGTGGCACAGCTGTCAGTGTGTCCAGTCAAAGCAAACCCCATTCCCAGCATTTCCTCCCCCACCTCTGTCCCTCCAAGGATGTGATAATGACCTTTTTCTTGGAGTTGTTCCAGCAGCATACCAGGAATATTTTGGCCGAAAGGATATTGCATTGCTGACTAATGCTGCCCTGGACAGCATTAGTGTGTGGAAATTTTTCCAAGAGATTAAATTAACTCACTAGATTAAAAAAAACAAACCCCAAACCAACCTCTTAATGAAACAAAGCTGAAGTCTTGAGTGTCTTATCTGTTCCTTGGGCTATAACACCCGGATTACTTATTCAGTTGTTTCCAATCTGGATTTTAAGCAGCTGGTTGTTCTTGTCTCTGTGTATTACCTTGTTCTGCTTCTCCCTGCTGAGCTTCATTTGCCCCTTGAGGTCATTTTGGCATTTTCCAAGATGAATTTGAATTCTGAGTCTGTCCTCTCCCTTGCTTGCAATCACTCCCAAATTAATGCCTTCTGGGAATTGGAGAAACATACGGCCAGCAAGGCAGAACAGAAATTAGAGATACAGTGGGAACTGTGGGCTTTCATTCCTGCCAGGATTTCTAAAAGGAGTCAGTTTGGGGTTTTTAAAAGGAGGAATGGCAATGCCTCAGTATTCATGGAATTAAAACTGTGAGCAGTTGGTGTTATACCATCTTGATCTGGTGCCTGTCAACATAAACCCTGGGTCTGTTCAGAGAAGAAATGTCTTGGAAGTAAGTCCATTAGGATGCTCTCTCCAAATGTTGGTTGAAGCAGATATTTAAATATAAACAAGCCAAGCAGTACCTTATTTTCCCCCTCTTTTTGTGAAATGAGTGAAGGTAGGGTAGGCTCCAGGAATAAACAGAACATTTTCATATTTCATGATTTGTGGACAGATCCCATCCAAGACATGTCACTCAGAAGGGAAAAATTTTCTGGAACACTTCATTGTCCTTCAGGGGTTGTGAGTTAACCAAGCAAATAATTTCCTGGGTGAGATTGGACCCGTGAAGAATTAAGTGGGGCTGTTTGCATCAGTGGCCACGTGAGGAAAGCCAGCTTGTTTGTGATGCTGCAGATCAATTCCTGGGATTCAGCCTGTGCTGCAGTGGGAAGGGATTGGGTTTCCTTGTCTGTGTCTCCTGAGGATTTCACTGGCTCTGGAGTGAATCCCTCCTCCCCTCTCAGCAGCTCGTGGCTGTTTGTCCTGCACCAGCTCGAGCTGCTCAGCACATCCATGGGACAAATGTGAGTAAGGGATTCAGGAATCATTCCCATCTGGGATGCACTGCTTCTGAAAACCTGCTCAGTGAAGGGAATATTTGCTCTTCCTTTGTGAAGGCAGCTTTTTAACTTCGTGGGAAACCTGATTCTGCCTCTAGAGCAGAGTATGTTAGAAATTCACATGGGAATTCAGATTCTGACGTGGGAAAATCTCATCTCTCCGAGGCTGTCTGCTGTGTTTCTGTTTGTTTAGCATTTGATTTTGGTGACACTCTTATGTTAAGATCTAAAACAAACCAACAAACCCCCCAAAACTCACCCCAGAAATCACAGAATGGTTTGGGTTGGAAGGGACCTTAATCTTGCCTTGAATCCCTGTGTTCACTGGATGGTCACCCTGGCAAAGAACTAAAATCCTTGGAATGTTGCTTGGAGAACACAAGCTCTGCCTCGAGCACTCTTTCTTACCTTCTATCTGCACATGCAGTGTTTGGTGTCCAACACAAGTCACTCAGTTCCTCTCCTCTGTCACTGGGAGATGGCAAATTCCAGCTGCAAGGAGGTTGGAAAAAACACTGGGAGGTGATGCAGCCCTGAGTAACTTCAGTTGCTTCCTAAATAACTGGCTTACAATGAAGAGGATTTATACACATCAAAATGAGGCAGCTGGAGATGCTCCAGTTCCTGTGTATCTTGCTGATCCCTCCAGGTGAAGGCGTAGGAGAAGGAAAAAGCCTACAAAGTATGAGTTAGGCTTTGGCCCAGCTCTGCTGTGGTGTTGGTCTTAGAGGAGTAGAAAATAAAGTGTTGTGTGGATGGTGGGGTTTTAAAGTGAATAATTCCCATGTTTCATGAGTGAGAAGAGCTTTTTGTTCCTAATAATTAGTTATAGGGGCTGTTAAATTCATTCAGGTCGACGAAAATTACTGAATGACTTGGTAGAAAACAGAGCAATGAAATTAATTTTCATCTCAAATCATAAATATTTAAGAGTGATGCTTGGGAATGATTCAGGGAAAAAAAGGACTTTACAGTTGTAAATAACTGCTCTTGTCCTTGCAGGAAGTGAAAGTGGACACTATGAATCTGTTGGACACAGTAAACCATTTTAAAATCACTTGCTTAAAACTTGCTCTGAAATTGATCCTTGAATTCACGTGGTTTTTTTCTTCTTTTAGTGGGGAAGACTTCCTTGATCACCAGGTTCATGTATGACAGCTTTGACAACACCTACCAGGTAAATTAATCCGTATTTTTGTCTTGTGTAAGACTCCTCTGACTCTGGAAGAGTCATTCCAGACGAGTTGGGGCACTGCCCATGGAATTCCTAATTGCAAAATATAAATCACCTGCCAGAGTGGCACTTCAGGGTTGGATTCTGCTTCAGGAGTTTACCTGCTGCTTGCAGTGGGATGAGCTGTGTTTCTAAAGGAATACCCAAGGCACAGCAAGGGAATAGCAGCTGTTAAGTTTGCCAGGGTTTTTTTTTTTCACCACCATTTCTACCAGACCTAGAGCTAATCCCTGTGTGTGGGTAACATAACGGGCACCCAGCTCTTTTAAACAAGTTGACACAAGCTAGAAAATAATACAAAATGTAAAAAAAAAAAAAAAATTAGGAGGTTTAGAAAACAATTTTACAAATAAGCACTGTCCAGTCCAGGAGAGCAATCAGTGTTGCCCATTCCCAGAATTAAACATGAGCTCAAAATGTGGTGAGATATAAAGTGAAGTGTGTCTCCTCCAAGCAGAACATGTTTCATGACTTGGTTACAGCTGGTGATGTTCTAGATACACGAAACTGAGAAAAATCTGTTCCCTGGTGCCTGGGAAGGTTTTTTAAGGGGGTGGGAGGAGGAGGTAATAGAAAAAAAGAAGCAGAAAAAAGGAAAACGTGATTCTCCTGTTCTCAGTGTCTACCCAAGGATCTCATTGAATTGAGAGGTTTCCCTCCTGCCTCCTTCAGTAATTCCTCCTTGCTCCTGCTAGAAAAAACAGGATGGGGAGTTCTCCCTGAGCTGTGGGAAGAGCCACGCTTCCACAGTGTGGGAGGGCTGGAGCACACGTCACTGCTCCCGAGGCAGCAAATGTCCTTGCAGATTCCTCCCACTGGAGCTGCATGGACATTGAAGGCACTTCTGTTGAAGCTGGGATTTTTTTCTCCCCACAGTATTTTTCTTTTAGGACTGCTCCTTTTCCTGACTGACTTTGTGTCCCAGTTCGTCCTTGAGGAGGTTTGAGCCTATGTGCTTTAGGATCCTATGGATGTCACCATGGAAAGGTGGTCTGATGTAATCCATTAAATGATTGCAAAATCAGTGAGTGGCACTTACAACAGTGAGAAATCCCAAGGGCTTCCAAGATAGCTTGGATTTAGGCATCAGTGCTGCCTGCCCAGTTTGGGTGTTAATGGACTTGGGTCAGAGCCATTCGTCCAAACCCCTTGATTTTATTGGAGTTGTGACTGAGGTGGGGCTGTACCTCCTATTGTGCTGTAGCTGGAAGAAGGAATTGGTCACAACAGCTCCAGGAATTTGGCCAAAATCACATTGCCTGTTGGTGTCAAGCCCAAATAGACATTTTTGCATGCCCAGGATTCTCTAGAGACCCCTGAGAGCCCAGTATTTATTGGCAGTGCATATCACACCCTGATCACGAGTAAGTGGAGCAGGAGGTGAGTTCGGGGATGATCTGCTTGTTCTGGACATTTCTGGCAGATTTTGAATGCATACTTTTCTGAAACCTATCATTTGAACATGGGGGTTTTATGTTCAGCTGTTAAAAATAGAAGGCTGCCATTTAATGAAATCCGTGCTGTGCATTGGATTCCTTTTGCTCGCTGCCAGATGAGAGGAATTCAGCTGTGTCCCTCTCTTATCAGTAAGAACTTGCTGTACTGTGTCAGAAACCCAAACACCTGGAATAAAAGCGTGTGATTGGAGGTGTTTATTTTACCAGGAGTGATTCTTCTCTATGGATGTGCTGGCAATAATTTCCTTTGTGCTGTGGCCCCACATGTCACATATCATAAAAGATCTATTTTAGTAAAAGTCTGGTATACAGAGCGTGCTGGAATCCACTCCTTGATAGTGCTGCTTCCCTGTGCTGTGAAGAGGAGAAGGCTCCAGGAGAGCTCAGAGCCCCTTGCAGGGCCTAAAGGAGCTCCAGGAGAGGGACTTGGGACAAGGCATGGAGAGACAAAACACAGGGAATGGCTTCCCACTGCCATTAAGATGTTCTCCAGGAAGATCCCACTGGTGTCAGGAAGTTTGGGATCATGTAGGTGTCTGCCTTAATCTGCCTGGAAAAGTGAAAATCCATGGAGATATTTGGCAGCTGGGAAGAAGACAGTGTGCCCACATATCCTGGTTGAGCTGGGGGGACACACATGCATAAAAATCCCTGCTGCTACCCAAATAAATGTGTGGATTAAACTGTCAGGATGCATGGACTGGAGTCAAGCTTAAAACCTTTGGTGCTTTAAGGAATTGTTCTGGTCATGGATATATTAAACAAATTGCTTCTTGAATCAAGTTATATCTTAAAAATAAGAAACCTAACCTGTTTTTCTTGCAGCTGCTGCTGCTCCCCTGAAAATCACTGCAGGTGTTCTGACATTTTTTAAGAGCTCTTGGTTTTCTCATCTCTTTACAGGCAACAATTGGCATTGACTTCTTATCGAAAACCATGTACTTGGAGGATCGAACAGTGAGTAAGATTTTGTTGCTTTCCTCTGTGAACAGTAGGAATGAGGACCAGCATCTGGTTTTGTGCAGCCCACACTTCTGAGATCACTGGGAAGCACAGGCTGAGCCTTCATCTCCCAGCTGCTTCCAGGCTGACAAGTGCTGTGCAGACACAGCAGTGGGGATGGGAAATCATCGCTTGGTTCGTGTGTGCAGGGCTCTCAGGTGCACTTTGGGAGTGGCACGAGGTGCTTTAGTGTCATCCTCTGTGCAGAAAGAGATGGTACAGATAATTTGAGGGGTGAATGATGGTGGGAATCTGGAGAAAAGGGGAATCGTGCTTAACCCCTTCAGCTTTTGATGCCACAAGACAAAAAGGTAAAATACAGATTGCCAGATGTGGCCAGTTAATAGCTGGCTCCATCTTCTTAATACTCCTTGTTTAAAAGGAAGGTGGCCTCTGATGAGTTCACAAGTGAGACTAGTTTCCTTGCTTGGTGCAGTTTTAGCTCATCAAGTGAAATCACTCCTCTGTGCAAGCAAAGCTGTGGTTTCAAATGAGCTCAGATTCTTAATTAAGAAATTCAGCCTCAGTTGAGCTATTTGCAGAAACAGAACTGCAGTGCTGCAGAAGCTTGTGGTACTGGATAAAATCCCAGTAAATGGGATTGGATAAACCCCCAATAAATGGGATTGCATGGACAGTGTTTGAGGGATGAGATGTGCTTTCCTTGGCCAAACTGGCTCTTGCACACCTTGCCATACACGTGGCTTTTAGTGTGTCTTGCCTTTTCTTCCAGAACCTTGCTGGTAAGAGCCATTCACCCTCTCTGTGCCTGTTACTTTGCAGTTTAGAGTTATAACAAGCATTTTATCCTCAAAAAACTGACATGAGTAGCTTTCCCAGCTTTTCCACCAGCAACCATCCTTCATGCTGCTGGAGGTTGCCTGTGTGAGTCCTGAGGGAGGAGAGCAGAGCGTGAAACTCTCGTGTAGGGAGAACTGCAGGTGAATATTTCACAGAATCACTGAGGCTGGAAGAGCCCTCCAAGATCAAGTCCAACCATTCCCCAGCACTGCCAAGGCCACCACTAGTCCAGATCCTCAAGTGCCACATCCACACGCTTCTGAACACTTCCAGGGACGGTGATTCCATCACTTCAGCCATAGCTTTCTTGTCCTCTCAGTTTGGAAGCTGAGCCATTCCCCTTTTGGAAGAGAAGCATTTTTTGGGAAGCTGCACCCCTGCCCAGTCTGGCTGTTATCACCCCTCAAGAGAGATTGCTGTAAGGAGACAGTGTCCTGCTGCTCCCAGTCCCCAGGCACCTCCTGCATGAGTTTATCCTTTTTATTTAGCTTTTTTTTTGGGAAAAAAGTGAAACATTTCTTTACTCTTTCATTTTTAGTGGCAGTTTGGCTTTTTTAATTTTCTCCCACCCACAGATCAGGTTGCAGCTGTGGGATACTGCGGGTCAGGAACGTTTCCGTAGCCTCATTCCCAGTTACATCCGTGACTCTGCTGCTGCTGTAGTAGTTTACGATATCACAAGTAGGTATTTTGCACTGGGTTTGACCTTCTTTCTTATTTTTCTTGCTTGTTTGACTGATTTTGTTAGGTACGGTTGCAATTATGGGACACAGCAGGTCAAGAGCGGTTCAGGAGCTTGATTCCTAGCTACATTCGTGACTCCACTGTTGCAGTTGTTGTTTATGATATCACAAGTGAGTGGGGGGAATTCTGCATTTCTAATACTCTGCCCTTTTCATCCTCTAGCTTAGCTTTGCATGTCCTCTCACGTCATCTGCTTGGGCTTCATGCTGGCATGACAAAAACGTGGTTTCTTTGCTTGTTCCACACAAGCCCCGTGGTTGCTGCTGGTGTAATGTATAAACTGTCTCACAAATACCATTTTAACCCTGCCCTATCCCATTTTCTTCAGTCCTCCGGTCCTGCCTGCTCTCGTTGCACTCTTCCATCTGCCCTTTGGTCATAACATCACCTGTGACTTTTGGTCTTCATGTCCATGGGTATCTGAATTCTCAAGCTGGAGACTTTTGTAGCTTGCTTCACTTCATTCACCCTCCCCCACCAAACGAACTCTGGGCACGGGCTGGCGGGGAGAACGCATTAACATCACATTTTCCTTGGAATCAGCCACTCTCACATGCTGCGAGATGTAAAACTTACCACTAAGCCCTTACCCTTTAACAATTGCTCTTTCATTTCTTACTAAGGTATGTACATTTTTGTCAACTAAAATATTAGTGCTTCTTCAGCCCTGCTCCTTCTGTCCCTCCCCTCAGTCCAGACACCCCCTAACTTACCAGTTCCTGCATTGACAAAGAGCAGAAATTCTATTTTAGGGAACTAAACCTTCAGACAGTTTCAGTTTTCTAAACCAGAACTGACTGAGAACAATGGCCTAATTCTACACAAATGCATAAGTTCTTGTCCTTTGATTTATAAATACTAGAAGATTACAGCCAGAAATAGGGGCTTTACCTAGAAAAGCTCTAATTGTTAAAAATGGCACTTCTCCTTTGAGCTAAAATTACAGGTTAGCTGGGAACTCTGAATTTTTTCCTGACCCAGCAAATTCAATATTGCCAGGCAGTAAAGAGAATTAAGACTGGCAAGTGATCAAGTCTTGGCTGTCTAGCACGCAATATATTACTTTGCAGTAGAAGCCATTAAAAAAAAATCAATACTTTTCAAGAACTGCTGCAGAGGCCCCCCCCCTTTTTAAGTACTGAAACTATTTTGGCTGCTCAGATGCTCTTTGTGTCACTAACTGGCAAATGCTGAGCTCTGTGGCAGCTTCCCTCCAACTCCTTTTTCCCTGTGGGATGCAACTTCTCAAGCACCGTACAGTCTGGAAGACCTTGCAGCTTTTAAGGATGTAGCATTAAGTGCCTGTGAAGAGGTTAAATTTCTGCTTCTGGTTTTATGCAAAGATTTAGAAATTGTTTTGAAGGCAAGCGTTCGGTGCCACGGGAGTTGCTGCTGTGTTGTACAACCTTGGGATTCCCTAGAGAAAATAAAAAGTGATTGATTTCAAGCGTACAAAATGCAAGGCTGGGATTGAGGATTTTGAGAAGCAGTGGAACTGTAGGACCCCTGTAGGTGCACAAACCATGAGGAGTGTAGAGTGCAAAAATTAATCCCCACTCCCTAGAGAAAACACTTTCTGTTGAACTAAAAAATAAGGAACTGAAGCACAGTGATAAGGCTTTTCATTTTAGGTGCTGTCAAAACCAAATTATAGATGGAGTCAGTCCTCTCTGTGGCTTTGAGCCCCCTGTAATGAAGCACTTGCCCATCTGAAATGAATGCCAGAGCCTCCGTGTCCTTTAGTGGGGGAGATTCAGGGTTTCACTCGCTGATTCTTCATCACCCTCTTCCGCCGACTCCACAGAACGTGAAGCTTTTCTTTCCAAGTGCAGATGTATTTCCTGGTGAGCTGTGAGGGACACCTGCAGTGATAACCCTCTCCACTGTTCTCTGATAGATGTAAACTCCTTCCAGCAAACCACAAAGTGGATCGACGATGTCAGAACGGAACGGGGCAGCGATGTCATCATCATGCTGGTGGGAAATAAAACAGATCTAGCAGATAAGAGGTATGGAGGAATAATCCAGCTTTCAAGTGCTTTTCTTACTCTGCTGCTGTTTGCTGTTATTTTAAGGAGTATATTTAAATGGGTTTTTTTTCTGGAGATGGCTGTGGCTAGAGAAACCCAAATTTTAAACCCTCTTTCTTTTGGCTAAGCCAGATTTCCACCACAGTGCTGTGAATGAGTTGAAAAACCATCACCAACTTGGACAGATGTCAGGAGAGAAGGGATTGTTGACTACAGCCCACACCAGTGAATGAATAAACTGGTTACAAATATTTATTCTTAATAATGTTCTGCTTAATGGTTGGAACACATATCCAAGGAGAAACAGGACAGAATTCCTTCCATATGAGATGGTTACACATGGGCCTTTGTTAAAGCAGTTTGGTTTTGATAATTATTTTTGGACTATGATTGTTAATTGTTCAGACATAAAAGCACAGCTTCCTGGACGGGGATTTGGGGATGAACATTTGGCTGTTCTGCTAGAATGCTGAGTTCTGCTTTGGGAGCCAGGTGTGCCATGGAAGTGAAGTGGTGATACCTGTCAGCAGCTGTACATTCCATGCAGGGAAAAGAAAAAAAACAAACCCACCTTTACATGCTTTCAGATGAAGCACTTAAAGGTTGTTTTTCAAGTGTAACAAATCTTAATTATTAAGGTATTTGTCCAGGTTTGGGTTTTTTCCCTCTAACTCTTGTGTTTTCTTCTCCAGACAAGTGTCCATTGAGGAAGGAGAAAGGAAAGCCAAAGAGTTGAATGTAATGTTCATTGAAACTAGTGCAAAAGCAGGATACAATGTAAAACAGGTGAGTGACTGCTGTTAACACACCCTTGTGCAAGGAGCACTTCCCTGGATCTTGGGAAGCTTTGCCAAAAGGGGCCAGTGGGAATTGTAGTACACACACAGCGAGCAACACCTCAGAACTGAGGTTCTGAAGGATCTCTGACCTTGCATCACATGATTTGGGACTTCCTTTCCCTTAAATAACAGAGGAGTTATGGAAGCAGTTTTGTGAGTACAGAATCACACCTTCCTGGGTTTTTAATAATCCAGATTTGCTGTTTAGACTGAGAGTGAGACACAAAATTGGGCAAGTCTGAGGACTGTTTGTGATTCTGTTTCAGTGAATGAACAAAACCAGTGATGGAGGAGTGTGATGGCTTAAAATGCCTCCAGTGCACAGGGAGACAGAGCAACTGCTGTTCCCACTCTGTTGGAAGGCACTGGAAGTGCCAGCAAATGTTCCTGGACAACCAGAGCTATTTATTTCTAGTAGATGATGAGTTGCTTTTGAATTGGGGAAAGCAGTGAAAGGTCTTTTGAACTGATGGGACTGCAGAAAAATGAAGATTTATGTCCTGAGATGAGCTGTGGCTCTTTAAATTCAGACAAGACATAAATTCAGGGGTGTCTCCACAGAGCAAACACACATGTGTGGAATCCTGTCTACAGCTCCCTGTTCCCCAGGAATAGAAGGACTTGCAAGTTCAGAGCTGCTCCAGGGCTGGAGCCCCTCTGCTCTGGGGCCAGGCTGGGAGAGCTGGGGGTGCTCACCTGGAGAGGAGAAGGCTTCAGGGAGAGCTCAGAGCCTCTTGCAGGGCCTCCAAGAGAGCTGGAGAGGGACTGGGGACAAGGGATGGAGGGACAGGACACAGGGAATGGCTTCCCACTGCCAGAGGGCAGGAATAAATGGGATATTGGGAAGGAATTGTTCCCTGTGAGGGTGGGCAGGCCCTGGCACAGGGTGCCCAGAGAAGCTGTGGCTGTCCCTGGATCCCTGGAAGTGTCCAAGGCTGGATGGGGCTTGGAGCACCCTGGGATAGTGGGAAGTGTCCCTGCCCATGGCAGGGGGTGACACTGGGTGGGCTTTAAGGTCCCTTCCCACCCAAACCATCAGGGATTCTATGTGTATGGATGACATTCCATATATATTTTATACACGTAGTTGCAGAAATGGTTTGTATGCAGAAGGGTACCAGGAGTAATAAAATAGGATTATAAACTACTTCATGTTCTAGACAGGACTAAAGAGTCTGTTATTAAAATGTCCCTTGACTTTGTCTCTAAGTAGCAAAATGATTCCCTATATAATGGGATAATTATAGCAGTGTTAACTCAGAGCTCTTTCACTGCATCACCCACCATGGACGTGTTGGCTTCCAGGGTCCCCCAATTATCCTGCCACAACAGAGGCTGCCTTGTAATTAAGATTTGGATTCTGTCCTGCAGTCCTTAATGAGTGCTTAGACCTGGGGGTGTGCACTGAGAGCAGTTGCCTCACTGAGAGGAGTGATGATGATGATGATGATGGCAGGGCTCTACACTCCCTCTTTCCTTGAGGGAGTTTCTCTGCCCTGCCACATTTCCAGAGGTTCTGTTGCCAAGCCTGTGAGGGAGTTGTGGCTTTCAGGGCCAGCTGGAACCCTGAGGATTTGATGGTGTGCAAAGACATGAGTGGATATTCAAAAAGAATTAAAAATGGATTTTTCTTAGAAGATTTGATCCATGTGTTGCAGACGTGGACTGGGATGCTCAAGGATTTCAAAGCTATTCTGTATTCTAGAATATTTGTAACTCTCATTTTTATTAGTTATTATTTAATAAGTGGCTGTTTAAGCAATTATCAAAGGATAAGACTTTTAATACCACCACTTACATAGTTCCCTGTTTCCTTGCAGCTTCTCTATTAAATTGTGTGAATTTATTGTAGTAACTTAGCAATAAATTCTCTCCCAGTGAAATGGGAAAGTACAGCTGCAGAATGGATCCCCTTCCTATAACCTGTGTAAAGTCCTTAATAAGCTGAATGCAAATTTGACCTTCCCATAACAGATAACTTCTCTCCACAATATATTCTGATCCTGCAGAACAATCGCTGTCTGAGTTCATTTTCGTACAGAATTTTCATCCAGAAGCAGCTGAATTTCTTGTCCTGCTCAGGGAGGGAGTGGCTGTGACTTTTCCAGCTGCTCCTCATCAGTGGGAATCCAGGGCACTTTTGTCCTTGGGTGCTGCTTTTAGCTTCTGGTTCATCCTTTTCTGCTGGAAGGCAGCACAGATAAGAGGGAAAGGAGTGGATAGGAATGAAATCACTGCCTGCGGCTCCCTGCAGATCCAGAGGGCCTGGCTTTGTGCTGGGACCCCAGTAGGTGAGATGCTCTGTATTTCCAACAGAGGCTGTTCCAGTGCCAGGATCTTCTACCAGCAAAGAAGCAGAGGGGACTGTGCTGCTGCCAGGCTTTTTCTGCCATTCCCTATATCAGGAAAGGGAGATCTCTGAGGTTGGCACCTCAGTGCTGGGTGCTTTTGGAGCTGTGACTGTAGAGCTGTTTGCAGTCCCCAGGGTTCTTCACAGCTAGTGTTCCTGCTGGCTTTGGGAAGGGGGTGTTGAAGGAAAAATGAGTGGATATTAGGGAATAAAAGTGGTGGTAGTGTTATTGTGGGGTTAAACTGACGCAGCAGAGGGGAAAAGATTGGCTTTTGGATCCTGCAAAAGACTGATTGCCAGGGGAGCCATAAGCTGGAGAAGAGAAGTAGATAACTTGCTCCTTTTAATGCAGAGAACTGTAGTCTGTGATTCATTCTGTCAGCCCTGAATAAGCTTTAAAAGACTTTGGGATTCCTGCTCTGTCTCGGCAGTCTGTATTTCAGGGAATCTTATTGTTAGTCCGTGGATTTCATGCCCAGAATATGTCAGGGTTCATTTTGCTGTCTTGTAGAAAGAGAGGGGAGGGAGAGCCCTTGAATTCCTCCCTCCAGCAGTACCTGGCACACTCCACACTGGCCCTGGAAGAGCCAGGGGATGAATGTGGCCCTTGGCAGAAGAACTTTCTCACGGCAGCAGCTCTCTGAGCACAGCCCCTCTGTGACCCTGTTCTCACAGAGCTGGGCTCTTTCTGCTGTCTTCTGATTCTTACCCATCTGATGGGCAAGAATTATCCTCAGAGTTGCAGAGAATGAGAATTAGGGAAAGATCTTTGTTTGCCTTGCATTGGGGAACAGGTTTCTTGCCCGGCTTTTCCATCTGGACAGTGATCCTCCTGTCCTTTCCATATTACTGCTGGAGTGTGGCTGAAAACTGGTTTATGCCCACAGTCCTTTGTGACCCTGATCTGTTGGGATTTATTGGCTGGAGTAGCAGGAAAGGCACAGTTTGGCAAATGACTTGAAACTGATGGTGAGAGATGAGGCTTTTTTCCAGAGTTTCTATCAGGAAGCAGATTGCAGAGTTGAACACTGAGAGAGAGTTTGGGTGGCTTTTAGTCTTTCAGCTGCTGCATTTAACTCCTGCCTTAGAAAAAAAAAGTCCTGGATGCTCATCAACACTTGTGTTTTTATACCCACACAAACATTTAAACATGTACATGTGTGTACAGACACACACTGGCTCGGGGCTGACAGCACCAGGAAGCTTGGAGGGCCCTGTGGGAAGGCTGCTTTCCAACCATCAGGAAGTTTCCCTAATTGGATTTATTCACATATGCTGGAGCTGATAAGCAGGAGGTTAATAAGAAATAAAGTTGATTTTTCTTAGTTGCCAAATTCCTATTTTTAGGCTGATAATTTGGGGAGAAATACTGCTAAAAGCATCGTTTTATTCCTGATCTTAATGTAAAGAAAGGATTACTGTATTTTAAACAGCCTTTCTGTCAGCAGTGTGGTTTAAATGCAGGAACTCCAGTTGGTTCTATCAGCTGAGTATTTCTTAAAGATTTTTAAAGACTCCTCACCCTTCCTCTGTGTGGGTATTCCTGCTGTTGGTTTAGGTAGGGTTTAGCATCTGGAATTTTGTTACTTCTGGTTGACCTATGAGAATTTCCCTAAGGTTTTCAGGGAGGCTGAAAGGTCCAGGTTAATGGCAAAGGTTCACAGAAACACAGAGTTGGGGGTGTACTATGCTTTTTTAATTTGGAACTGTTGGCTGAAATTAGGGAGTTACATCAAGTTCCAACTTCTCAGACCCCTGTCCTTGGCTCAGATTCCAGTGTGTGTGTGCCAAGAAAGATCCCAGACAGACCTCATGGTGAGCTTGGAGGGGGCTGTCCAGCCAACAAAGTCATCTTGATTGTGTCTCCAGCACCACTGGGACACTGGGAGCCCAAGTGAGGAAATCCCTCGGGGCCCACGGGACGCGCGGGGCTGGTCGGGTCCCCCATTCCTGATGTAAACAGGCTGGCAGTGGCTCGGCTGGGGTTTCTGCTGTGGAAAGTGGGTCACTGGGAATAAGTGGTTTAGCTTTGTGTCATTTGAGGAGAGGCAGGAAAACGTGCAGTAATGGAACACGCCAGGCCTGACGTCAGAGCCGCAGATCTGGGAGTCCCGCGCGGCTCCGGGGATGCAGCGGGAACACGTGATGGATGGAGGGCATCCTGTGCAGGGGGGGACAGGCAGCTGAATTCAGGCAATTCTCCTGCTTTAACAGTGGGCTGAGGAAAAGCCATGTGGTGGGAATTACCTGAACCTCAGGGGCAAAGGTAGGAAATGCAGGAGAGGGAATCGGTCCCATTCCGTCTTGCCTCCTTTGAGCAGAATGAAACCGTGAGGAGAGTTTGGAGCTCAGACCTTGCTGGGAAACTGGAGGTGGTATTCAAGGCTTTGGATACATTTGTTCTGTGTTTATGCCCTGAATGTGGATGTGGGATAACCATAGAGTGGGCACCAAAAGATGAGGATTAGGTCTGGGTGCTTTCCTTTGTCTGTTCCATAGGAGCCTGAGCCACAGATAGGTGAGGCTTGGAAGAAATCCTTTCCATACCTCCCACTTTTTGACATTCTTCCATGATGCTGTGACAAGCTCCTGGATGGTGTGTTTGCCTTCATCAGCATGTCCATGCTCCTCTGTAATCTTCTGGGGAGGTGCAAACATCTAATCTCCACCTGCCATGGGGGGGTTGTTGGGGTGCATGGACATCCATGGCAGGTGAAAGGTGAAATGCTGGATCCCACCCATCCTATTTGCAGAGAAGGTGCAGGAGGTTTGCTGCTCGCAGCTGTCTGATCTCCACTAACAAGAGCTGTGCTTTGCCCTTTCCTAGGAATAAAGGTTATATTTGGTGTCAGGATTTGGGGGCTGAGCAGTGTAAATAGTGCTGGGGGATGTGTTGAATCATTGTTTGAACTGTCTCAGCCAGGGGCAGCCGTTGTTTTCATCTGCTCCCTGTGTGCTTCTTTGCAGCTTTTCCGACGCGTGGCAGCTGCCTTGCCTGGGATGGAAAGCACACAAGACAAAAGTAGAGAAGACAGTATCCTTTCTGTGCCTGTGCCAGGCGTTACCCTGGACGAGGAAAATCCACTGCAGCCCTCGCTCAGCTCGTGGACATCCCAAAAACAGGGGGAATAGGGGCAAGTAACCTTCGAGCTGAGGAAGGAGGATTGGTGGGTTGGAAGGCTGGGAGCAGGGGTGTTGAGGGTGGAGGCATCAGGGGAAGGAATGGTGCTCCAAAAGGATTTTTGGCTTGGTGTTTGAATGTGTGGAAGGTGGGAGAAAACAGCTGCAAAGAGGTCTGAACAAAAACCCCTGTGGCTCTTGCAGATCTGACTGACAGAATCCAAAACCAAACTATCCTGGAAGGGACCTCTGAAGGCCCCTTCTCTGACCCTCCTGCTCAAAGCAAGGCTGACTCCCAAACTGAGCCAGGTTCTCCAGGTCACATTCAGGGAAACTAGGGAACTCTCTAAGGATGGAGATCCCATAACCTCCCAGGGCAGCCTGGACCCCAGGCAGCATCCCTGTGGTGGGAGGGAGAAGACTCAACTGAGGGGATCAGTCTCAGCCAAGGGAAAGCAGGTGGCATGAGGGATGGAAGAGGCTTGAAAAGCAGTATGGCTACACTGGAATCACTGACCTGGACAGGTGGATGTGCTTGGAATAGCAGCTTTTCCAAGGCTGTTGGTTTTATTTGCAGCAGGGGTCATGGAGCTGGTAAATAGAGGAGAAATTGTGCCTTGGAGGAAGGAAGTCCCAGGAACTGTGGGAGTGGGACAAGCCTGGCCCTGAAGTTCCATCAGAGTATCTGATGCATGGGGCGAAGAAGGATTTGGGAAGCTGGGGATTGCAGCTGCTGAGGCACAAGTTTTGTGTGATAGGGACTTGAGTGGTCAGAAATATTTTGTTATGCAGGTCCCCAAAAGGTTAATGGGCAACAGTCTTTATTAATGAGGGGAGGGTAGGGTGCACAGGCAGGGGCTGTGGCAGGGAGTTTGATCACCAGTCTCTAAATGGGAGTGCATTTAAATGGGAGTGCATTTAGGGCACTGGGAGTTTGGCTTCTTGCAGCCTGCAGATAGCAGGGAGGGATAGGATCCTCTCCCAGGCAGCTGTGTTAGGATTAACGGGGGCACTTTTACTGAACGTGGAGGGTTCAAGGAGCTTGACCCATTCATGCTCTGAGATGAAGCTGGCAAGGCTCATGTCAAGCATCTCCAGCTTAAACACACTTCAGGCTTTAAATCAGCCAAAGGACCAAACATTGGAGATGAATTGCCTGATTTCTGTTTCCATTTCTGTGTTTATTTTCTCCAAACCTCTTTAAAAAGCAACTTCATCCCCCTAAAGAAAGAAGTTGGAAGTACCAGCTGTGTGATCTCTTTGCCTCTGTGTTCTCTGATAAGGGCAACGCTGGAGACTTGTGGTGAACAGCTCTGAGCTGGGGATTAGCATTCAAAGCTCCTCCTGGGAAAGGCTCTGTGAGGCTGTAGCTGTAGGGCATCCACTGGGAATTCGAGTGCTGCAGAGGGAGTCGCTTATCAGCGGCAGGTTCTGAGCAGCCAGCTCTGCAGTGACCTTGTGGGACATCAGCTGTCACTGGAAGGGGGAATTCAGGCTGGTGGCAGGGCTTTGCTGGCTGCTGGGGGGAGGCAGAGAGGTTTAACTGAGCAAGGATTGCTGAGGAGGTTGGAATGGCACTGCCAGAGCTCTGGGGGTGAGTAATGCGTGGTGGTGCCCAGGAAGTGGTGGAGCCCCCATTCCCAGAAGGATTTAAAGCCCTGTGGATGTGGCACTTGGGAACATGAGGTACTGGTGGCCTTGGCAGTGCTGGGGGAGCAGGTGGACTTGAAGATCTCAGCGGGCTCTTCCAACCTGAATGATTCTGTGGTTCTGCAGTGATCAGACCCTTCAGTGTATCCATGCATCTTTAATTCCCACAGCAAGACATCAGTGGGATTGCTGGGACGAGCAGAGTGGTTAGAGACAAACATTGGGGTCTGCCTGTGTTTCTGCTGCAAATTTAATGTGCCAGTGCCAGGGCAGGAGGGGCAGGTGAGAAACCTTTGGTTTGGAGCTGGTCTTTCCCAGTATTTCAATGGGAAGCACTGAAAAGCCATTCAAAATCCTGCTCTTGGTAGGGAAACAGAGTTGGAGATCTGTTTGCCTTAACTTCCTCCTCCCAGTGATTGACATAAAACTGGAAAAGCCTCAAGAGCAGCCTGTCAGTGAAGGAGGCTGTTCCTGCTAATACCATGTGGCTTCCACCTTTCTCCAGAACATCACTGCTTTCCCTCCCTGTCCTCTTCATTGACTGCAGTGTGAATATTGGCTTGAACCTTCCCCTTTCCGTAATAACGTATCGCAGTTCATCATCGCTGGCTGTCTCGTGGAGATGATCTTTAGCTTCACAAGCACACCCCACACACACACACACCAACAAAATGTCAGTGTCTTCATTATTTATAAGAAAAAAAGAAAAAAAAGCCAAAATATTCCACCGTATTCTAGGTATAACTTTAAAAAAAAAGAAAAAGAAAAGCAAAAAAAAAAAAAAAAATCCAAACAAAAAAATAGGTACAATTTCTTAATATTTGTTCCTTTTTTAATATGTTATGATATTGCACTTTGAAATGATGGCAACTGAGTAAGTTTGGAATTGGACCTAGACGAGACGTATGTGCAGAAGAAGGCTTGCAAATCTGACCCATTGGATTTCTCTCAGAAACTGGGAATGCGTAGACAGCAGGCAGGATCACGGTGGGAGGCGGCAGATGCCGAGGGTTAAACGCTTATCCTTGATAATTAAACACAAATTAACCCCAAGCTCTTAATTGCGTTGAGCAGAGCGAGTCTGCCTGGTGTCCAGGCCCAGCCTGGCCTTAGCAGGAGCTGGGAATTCTCGCCGAGGCAGCGGGGACACATTTCCAAGGAAGCATCACTGGGAAATACGGACGGGCTCTTTGGGATGAGTGGCTTCTGGAGGATTTGGGGGAGGAAGGAAAGGGTGGATGTGCATTAGCAAAACACTTGCAGGAAACAGGGAAATAATGTTTCGAGTGCAAAATGAGTTTTCAGAGCTTTTTTTTTTTTTTTCCTTTTTAAGTAGAACACCAATGAAGTGAATTATTCCCACCCCAAGAGGTGGGAACGTAAAGGTTCAGCTGTTTGGAGAAGAAAGCATTTTGCTTCTTTGTGTTTTTTAGGGGAAATCTTGAAATCAGAACTGGCACTAAAACCTGCCAAAGCAGATTGAAACCTTGGAAATTTGGGAGAAAGAGGGAAGAGCAGCTGGCTGCCCCAGCAGGGGGGGAATGGCACCCGCTTTTCCAGAGCGTGGGCATAGGTCAGTGGGGAAGGGGTATTTACTTTGATCCTACAGAATCCTAGTTGAGACATCTTAGATGGAAGGGGAGGGACTTGAGTAGGATGGAAACCAACTTCTAATTATGCAGATTTATGCCTTTATTTTTTAGCTCTTTTTTTTTCTCTTTTTTTTTTTTTTTATGTTCAGTCTTCCAAGTTGGTTTAGTTTGGTTCTCTAGAGCTGTATAGTTTGGTTAAATAATTAGTAATTTAGTTTTCTATGGAATTAGGCTCACAATTAACCCTTTTTTTCTTTGATATTTATTTCTCGGCTTTAATTTTTTTACTCTTTTCAGTGCTGATTTTGTTGTTTTCCTTTGGCTGAGGAATCTGTGTAGAGCTTTGCTGATGTTGCGAGATGTAGCTACCCGAGAAACACGGAATGGAACACACTAGAAGTGCACCCTTTTAATCTTTACTAGTCATTGTGAAGTTGCTGTGTAAGTTAATAAACACAATTGTAAATACATTGTTTGCTGGGCGACTCTGGCCGAGTTACAGTGCAGGAAGGAATTCTCGAGTCTGTGTTGCGATTGCGAATTAAATGGACAATTGCAAGGGAATATTCAGGCTCCTCCTTGGTTCTCTTCTGCCCCTCTCTCTACCATCTAAGATAACCACCTGGGGGAGAGGAAGGGAATCGTCCTCACCACCACTTTCCCCAGGAAGCGGGCATAAAAGAGTTGGAATTCTTCATTCCTGAGGTGAATGCCAGGCTCATGCCCTGCCCTGGGTTTCTAGCAACTCTGCACAACAATAACTTAAAGGCAGAATGAGATGTAAAAGTGCTTTTCTAATGCAATATTAAAGGCGAATTTTTTTGACGTGGCATGTCTTGAAATAAACATCAATGATATGTGACAAAGGATCATTCTTTATTTAAAAGAAACTCTCTGGGGGAAGGAAACCTGGCTGCTTTTCCTTTGTTGTACTGTTCTTAACCGTGCTGAAATGCTTCATCCCGCTGCTTCTTCCTTTGCTTTGGTTTGTTTTTTTCTTCTTCTGTTCTCCGTGCAGCTTCTGTTGGTCCTCATTTGGCTGTTCCCCACAAGCACATCCTTTTTTTTCTTGCTTCTGATAGAACCAGCCCCCTCTGCTTCCCACAGTCCCAAGCTTTAAGCACTGGATTTAAGGAGCTGGCTTAGCCCATTCGGGCTGTGATGGACCAGCAGCCTGGATGCTTTTCCTGGAAGACCTGAGAGCAGGTTTGTCCAGAACTCGCTGGAAACAAAGGTGTGGAGAGCAGCTGTGTTCCCACAGCTCCGTGTTCAGCACGGACCAGTCCTGTCCTCGTCCCAGCTCTCCAGAGAAAACACTTCCAAGGTGAGCACAGGAGCAACGTGGGCTTTATATTAATTTTTCTTGGGTTTGTTTTGTTTTGTTTTGTTTTGCACCATCCATCTGTCAGGTTTTAGATTTTAATTTTCTTTTACTCCACGGATGTGGCCAGTGGAACCATGGGAAAAGATGCTTTTAATGCTGGTTTTTGTGAGATTTTTTGAGTGAAGGTCTCGGCTCTGTTTCTTTTCTCCTCCCTGCTCTGGCTTGCTCGTTGTACAGTCCATCATGCAGCTACTCCATGCCTCACGTTTTGTCTTGATAAAAGTAGTTGAAGAAATTGTGTAAGGGGAAAAAAAAAGGTTCCTTTTCTTCATGTTGGAATGTCACTGGTACCTCAGCTCTGTTTGATAATATGAACCAACCGGAACAAGAGAACAAATCCTTAGTGCTTGAACTAAATAAATACCTGTCTCATTGGAAAGCTCTGGGTCTCTTCTCTCAGCACGTCCAGCGCAGCGCAGGCGGGAGGTGCAGCTCCTCACGGGGGGCCCAAGTGCTGCAGGAGGCTTTGGTGAGGGCAGGAAGGGTTTGGGGGGCTTGTGTTTCAGAGGGAAGGAGGTGCTGGAGGGCTGTGTTTGCTGTTGCTGCGGTGTCTCTGCCATTGTTTGCAGCGCCCGAGGAGCGATGCCGGGGCCGGAGATGCAGCTGTGCCTCTCTGCTCCTTTCCCGCTCCTTGCATCCAGCTGCTTCCTCCACTCCCATCCCAAAGGCACCTTGTGCAGCCTCACTGCCTCAGCTTCCCTGGGACACGGGTGCAGCAAGCCCAGCTTCCCTGAGGAGGATCCTCCTTGAGCCTCCTTCTTGCTGGAGACGGCAGCCGGGTCTGCGGGGCCGGGGAGGTGAGTAACAGATGAGTTTGGTGAGTTCCCCTTTGCTTTCCTGAAGGACAGAATCTTGGAATCACAGCATGGTGGGGTTGGAAGGGACCTTAAAAACCATCCAGTGCCACCCACTGCCAAGGGCAGGGACACCTTCCACTTAGCCCAGGTTCCTCCAAGCCCCATCAAAGCTGACCAGTAGAGAAGGGGAATGAATTACCTGGGTTTGATGTGTGCCCAGACCTTAGTCTCTTTCTTCACTGTTAAAAGGACCATGAATAAATTGGCCGTGAAACTGGAACGTAGTGGTGGAGATGTGCTGGAATTAGGGATATGGGAACAGTCGTGTGGGGGGAACGAGTTCCTGGAGAAGGTTTTTGTCACTGGGGGGAGCTTCCATTCCTTGTAGCTGGCACCTGCAGGTGCTGCCCTGGCTGGGAGCCTCTGGAAACACCCCGTTCACCCCCTCGATTGCTCCTGGCTGCTGCCCTGGGTAGCCTTGGCACTCCCACCTCCCGCTGATATCCCAATTCCCGACTTCCCCCTGGTGAAGCGGGTCTGGGTTAAGCTGCAGGGACGGGGCTGCCGTGGAGCAGGGAATGGGCGGGGGCCCCACCCGCTCCTGGCTGCTCCTGGCCGCTCGCTCGTGGCTGCACTGGGTCGAGCTCCCTCTCCCAGCCCGTCTCCAAAAACCAAGAAGGAGTATCTGGCGCGGCTTTGAGGGAGCTGATGGCTTCTTTGCTGGCTGGTGGGATCAGCCCCGATTTTTCCAGGCTGGAGAAGCCACAGCGTCCGCCCGGCAGCATCTGCAGAGCTGCTGCAGCAGCCGAGCCGTCCCCTCGCTGCAGTTCTGCTTCCAGCGCCCGAATCCTCAGCAAACCAAAGTGCAAGGGCTCTCCCTACCTGCGGCAGCAGCACCTTTTTCCATGCTGGGCATGTCCCAGCTCCGAGGGAAGATAAATGGGGTGGGCAGGCTGCGGCACAGGCTGCCAGCGCTCCCGCAGTCAGGGAGGCAGCTGCAAACACCCGGACCTCGGAGCAGCCTCTCGCTCCCATCTGCGCTGCCTCCTCCTCTGCTGCTCTCCCGCTGCCTGAGCCGGCCTTTCCAGGCTTGGGGTTTCACCAATGGAATTGGGTTTTTCATCAATTTAAGGGATTTTTCATCAATCGGCAAAAATACCGATTTAATTTCCCCCTCTCTTGAACCATTTTTGTCTTCCCCACCCTGCTCCGAGCGCATGGTAAAGTCAAACGTGGCTTTTCATAAAATAGTTGGGATCCTCCTGTAGGAGCAGAATGGAGCTGGCTGCCCAGATCGATGCTGGAAAGGCCGGGTTCGGGCGTGTCGGGAATTAAACGCCGGTGGAATTGCAGCTCTGCCCTTCCCGGGAGGATAAGGAGTAGGGAAGGGCTGGAGGCAGCTGGGTGACGATGCTCCTGCTGCCCCACAGCTCTGCCCTGCTGGGCTGGGAGGGAGGGGTGCTGTTTCCAAATGGAATTTTCCAGGCTTGCCACCTGTTTCCGAGGCTTTGAGTATAAATTAGAGCCATTTCGAGTGCTCGCTGTCGGCCACCCGGAGAGCACGTCTGGAACGAGGATGTTATTAAAGGCTTGATTAAAGTTATTGCTAATTAAAGCACTGAAGTGTCTCTCCCGCAGCCAGTGGGTCCTCGGATACAGGGCAGGGAAGGGAGAAAATGGGATTTATCGATGCTCCCAGCACCGGTGGTTTGGCACTGACCTTTCCTGCATTTATCCCAGCTTGGGAAGGGGGGCTGTATGGAAATGGGAGCTTTGATCCTGACATTTCCTGAGCTGCTTGATTTCCAGAGAAGTGGGTTTGGATCACAGCGAGGATCACGTGGCCCCCAGCTGATTCCTGTGCCATGGGCTATTGTGGGATTCATTTTCCAGGATATTGTGGGATTCATTTCCCATTGTGGGCATGATGGGCATTAATGGCTTGTGCCTGCTCCTTACTGCGGATCCCGTTTTTCCAAGGGGTTTTGGAGTTGTTCTGAGCTTTGCTCCGTGTTTGGAGCTTCAGCAGCTCTCCCTGCTGGGAGAGAGGAGTGCTGCGAGTCTGGATTGGAGCTGGGAATGGAGCAGCTCAGCCCTGGTCTCTGTCCTTCTGCACTCCTTGTCCTTCTGCTCCTACCCGGCACCACAAGCTCCTGGGAAGCCCCTCCTGAGTGAAGCAGACCAAGCCAGGTACGTTTGTGGGCTGGGTTTCTATTGTTTGTGCTTCCAAAATTATTTATATCGTGTTTAATTGCTCCTTCATTTAGCTCCTTAGTGCAGAGCCTGCCTGCCACCAGCTGTTCCCACCGGCAGCGTGAAGACCTCAGGAATTGCTGCTGGTCCAGCACTGTCCTTGCCTGGATTGCTCCATGTCCCTGGATCTCTGGGAGACCAGCGCAGCAGGAGAGAAGCAGGAACAGTTTGGGGACGTTCAGGTACTGCAGGCATGAGGAGCATGGGTGTCTGAGCTCGGGATGAGGAGCTTTTGCAGGTCAGCAGCTGGACATGGCATGGGAAGGACAGGCAGATTCTAGGTCACACTGCTATTGGTAACAAATTTCCAGCTCCTTCCATCTCCCAGTGTGTCTCACCTGGGATTATGCACCTTGGCTGGTGAATCATAAAATGGATATTGGATTGGTAAATTAGACATCAAATTCTTCCCTGTGAGGGTGGTGAGGCCCTGGCACACGTTGCCCCGAAAAGCTTCCCAATATCCCATCTATCCCTGCTCTCTGGCAGTGGGAAGCCATTCAGGGGTGTCCTTTCCCTCCACACCCTGTCCCCAGTCCCTCTCCAGCTCTCCTGGAACCCCTTCAGGTCCTGCAAGGGACTCTGAGCTCTCCCTGGAGCCTTCTCCTCTCCAGGTGAGCACCCCTAGATGTCCCAACCTGGCTCCAGCCCCAGAGCAGCTCTGGGGCTTCCTCTGGATCTCTCCAGCAGCTCCAGGTCCTTGTGCTGCTGGCCCAGGGCTGGGGCAGCTCTGCAGGTGTGGTCTCACCTGAGCTCACCTGAGCTCAGGGACACAGGGGCAGAATCCCCTTGCCCTGCTGCCCATACTGCGGGATCAGCCTGGGACATGGGGGTTTGGGGATGCCAGCACACACAGCTGGAACGTGTCACAGGTTGGAAATGGGGACAGTGGCCCCATGTCACGGGAGTTGTTTCATTCCCGTGCCTGGAGGTGCCTCCCAGAGCTCCTGGTTGGAAAGAGAGGGAGGCAAAGGGAGCTGGTGACATCTCTGGGCAGCTCTCCAGGGGGACACAATCCTTCCCACCCCCGGAGGTGGCTGAGGCTGAGCATTCCCTCCTCATCCTCACTCACCCGCAGGCCAGGGCTGGTTTTTCGCTGCCTTTATTAGACTTCAAAGAGGTTTTTTTGTCTTTTTTTTTCCCCTTTCCGGGAGCGGGTGCGCAGCAGGAGGGAGGCAGGGAATGCAGGAGAGGATGAGGATGGTGTGTTGGGATATCCCAATCCCCCAGTGGGCACAGGGGTGAACTGACCCGGGGCTCTAAAGGCAGGAGCAGGCTGGGGTGCTGGTGTCACTGGTGGTTTTCTATCCAGCTATGGGGTTTGTAATTCCTAAATTCATTGTCAGTCATGGTTCCAGGATACCATCCTGGCTCTAGGGGTGACACTTGGCAGCTGTTCCTCACCTCTTCCATGGCCCAACCAAAACCCTGAGCTGCTGCTTGTCCCCTGGCCTGACCGTTGTCCTCCCTCAATCCCAAATCCCTGCTGTGAAGATCCCAGCTTGGCTGCCAGAAAAGCTCCCTGGTCCCCATGGAGAGCTGCCCTTCTCCCCCTTCCCAAAAGTCAGAGTGAAACTGAGCACGCTGTGTGTCCCTCCCACTCGGCTGGAGAGGTTGGGATATTCCCTGGACTCTTCTCAGCCTAGTTCCCAAGGGTTTAACTCCAATTCCTGAGGGTTTTGCACCATTTCTCCAATATGGCCAGGCCTGGGGGACCGGTGTGAGTTGGAGAGGGGTGGAAATCCTGCAAAGATTTTCATCCTCCTTAATCTTTTACCCACTTCTTGAGCATCCCTGTGGTTGCCCCCGTGTCAGCTCCTGCTCTGGTGCTGCAGCCTCTCCCAAAAAAAGCCCTTAAAAAGCCTCTGCATTGTGGGGTTCACCCAGCCAAAAAAGATCCAGTTAATTCCCCCAGAAGTAAACAAGTCCCCTTTGCTCCCAAACTCAGTATTTCTGCAGCCAGCTCCCCATGGAGATTTGGGATGGGGAAGCTCTGCCAGCAGCCCCGGCAGCTCCCCAGGCCCTGTGCCGATGGGAATCGGATGCTGTGGGGTTCTGGATGGGTTTTGGGGGGGCTCTGAAGCACTTGGGGGTTATTTAATGCAGAAGCTGGGGCTGGGATCAGGGCGTGCGTGGGAGTCTGTCCCCAGGGTGTTTTGGGGAGGCCGAGGGGGGCTCAGGGCAGGTTCCAAGGCAGGGCTGGGGAGCAGAGGCTGGGGGGCTGTGGCCCAGCCTAAAACCAGCACGGCATCCACATGAAGGAGCCCAGGGCGGCGCCGGTGGCGGCCCCGGCCAGCAGCCCCAGCGCCATCTGGTCCCCGGAGACGCGGTAGGGATCCTCGCGCACGATGACGTGGGTCACGCCGGGAGCTGCCAGGGAAAACGGGGGGCTGTCAGTGATGGGGGGCACGGCCTCGGCCACCCCCCGGGGCCACCGGGCCACCCACCTCCATACTGGTGGCCGTAGTGGCCGGAGCTGATGTAGGCGGCCTGGTGGGAGTCCAGGGGCACCGTCTGGTAGTAGTCGTCGTCGTAGGGGTCGTACACGTGCACCTGGAGCGGCAGCGTGGGGGAATTTGGGGTCAGGTCCCGGGGGAACGGGGCGTTGAGTCCCCTGGGTGGGGGATCCAAATGGTCCCGAGGGCTGGGGGCAGCCTGTGCTCAGGTCACGCTGACTCTGCCCCTTCCTTGTCATCTTACCTATGTCCTTGTCATCTTAACCATGTCCCTGCCAGCCTGACAGTGTCTCTGCCACCTTATCAGTGTCTCTGCCACCTTAACTCTGCTCCCATTCCCTTAACCGGTTCCTGTCACCTTAACTGTGTCCCTAAAACCTTAACATTGTCCCTGTTACCTTACCCATGTCTCTGTCATCTTAGCTGCGTCTCTGTCATCTTAGCTACGTCCCTGTCACCTTAACAATGTCCCTGCCACCTTAACTCTGCTCCCATTCCCTTCATCTGTTCCTGTCACCTTAACTGTGTCCCTGTTGCCCTTAACTGTGTCCCTATAACCTTAACATCATCCCTGTCACCTTACCCATGTCTCTGTCATCTTAGCTGTGTTCCTGTCACCTCAGCTCTGCCCCCATTCCCCTTAGCAGTGTCCCTGTCACCTCAGCTCTGCTCCTATTGGCTCTAACTGTCCCTGTCACCTTAACTATGTGTCCTTGTCACCTTAACTGCGTCCCACCACATCAACCCTTCCCCGTTCCCCTTAATGGTGTCCCTGTCACCTTAACAGTGTCCTTGTCTCCTTACCTGTGTCCCCATAACTCCGTCTCCCTGTCACCTGAACTCTACTCCTGCCACCCTCCACCAGTGTACAGTCAGTGACAGTGGCTCTGTCACCTGCCATCTGTGGGGTGGCATCCAACCCCTCCCCACCTTCTTCCCCGTGGCTCCAGGGATTTTACTCCATGTATCCCAAGGCTGCACAGAGGGTGTTGGGGAGCCCCCCAAGCTCAGTGTCAGCCTGGGAAGGAGCAGGATTGGGGTAACCTCTCCCAGCCCAAATCCTGGATCCCAAATCCCGTGCCAGGATGGTGTCCCTGCTCAGGGGGACGAAGCCTCACCGGGGTGGATTTAGACTCCAGCACGGCCATCTTCCAAGCACTGCAAACAAAACAGAGGCACTCATTTTTGGTGAGTGCTGGAGAGGTGGGAATTGTCCCCTTCCTCCCCACAGGGACCTGGATGTGGCCATGGGGCCAGCACTGTTCTTTAATTCCCTATTAAATGAGTGCTGGGCTAACAGCTAGGATTGGGAATGTGCTGAGGGGTACCCAACACCACAGGGATGGGCACAGGGCAGTCCCTGGGCTAAAACAAGGGCAGGCAGGAAAATGACACCTAAATTTGGGGGGAAGATGCATAATGGATGAATTTCCACTCAAGTTCAGTTGATGAAGTTCTGCTTGGCCACAGCTGAACGCTCCCCTCCATCCAAGTTCAGCTGAATGTTTGCCACTTCTAATTTTTAAATTTTTATTTAAAAATCGGTTTTTATAAAAATAAAATTATTTTTAAGATTTAATTTCTAATTTCTTTTAGAAATAAATAGAAGTGGAACAGTGCTAAAATGGGCAATTTGCGTCAAGCCAGTGAGGGCTTCACATTCAGACTTTTTATTTCCAGATAGTGATGAAAACCCTTCTCCTCAGTCAGGCCAAGAAGGGATTTCTTATCCATGAGGAAAATCCCCCATCAGGAGACCAGCTGCTTAAAAACAGCTGCTTTTGACTCTGGATTATCAGTGAGAACCCCAAATCTCCTGCACCTTTCACCCTGTGTTTGAGAACACGTGCTGGGGGTGGGTTTAGCCAAGGGTGGGAGCGGGACAGCGCTGTCCAGGCCCTTTCCAGGCTGGGATAATTGGGATGGGAAAGTTGCTTACACGGCGTCGTCCTCGCTCTCGGCACACAGCGTGGTCTTGGAGCCGTCCCGCAGCACCACGGTCAGCAGGCAGTCCCGGCTCCTCCCCTCGGGCGGCTGCACGTCTGGGAAAGGAAAGGATGGGGTGGGATCCGGCCTCAGCCAAGGAGGTGCCCCAGAGACCCTCCCCGGGCTCCAAATTCCCCCTGGCACAAGAGCTGGTGGGTTTTGTTTTGGCTCTATCTCCACATGTGCAGGATGCAGTCAGGATCTCACAGGTTAAAGGCCAACACAAGGAATGAGCTGATGGGCAGAAACCTCCACCCCCATGGCAGAAAGAACATGGAAGGGCAGCAAACTGCCAAAAATCTGCTCGAGGCCACGAGCTGCCTTTGCTTTGAACTTGCCAGAGTGCACCCAAATTTTGTAGGAACAGGAGATGCTCATTGCTGGAGTGGGATCGTGAGCTCAAGCAAGAGCAAAATCTTAAATCCATGAGGCTCATGTCTTCCCCCGTTCTGCAAGCTTGGCAGGACCCTCCGGTGAGCACAAAGCTGGGGGATTGTGCTCCCACCAGCGCTCCCAGCCCGAGAAAGGCGCTTTGTGCGGAGGCCGTGGGCTGCGGGGCCCAGCCAAGCTGCTGCTTTGTTCTCCTTGTTTGTGCGAGACGTGAGCGATGAGTCAGGGCTGTGGGATCCTGTTTGTTACAAGTACAAACCAGGAGGAGAGATCCTTCCTTCCTCCCTTCCTTCCCCCAGGAAAAGCAATGGCAGAGATGCACCAGCATCTCCTGCCTGGGAATGAGGGCTGAATGAGGCAGCCTGGGTTATTTTGGGGGTGTGCTGGATGTGCACAGGTGGAGCACGGGCTAAGAGGGGTGCAGCCACATGCGGGATGGGGTTGGGAACGCAGGGCTCGGGAGCAGGGTCCGGGCTCACCTTTGCACTCGCGGCCGATCCGCACGTCCCGGCAGCTGTACTTGATGTGGATGCGGCCGTCCATGTCCCGCTGCGTCTCATCATGGTAGTAAACCAGGCTGCCATCCAGGTAGAGGACGAACCAGTTCCTCTTCCAGCGGCGCAGGATGGAGCCTGGTGGGGCAGGGAGCAGGTGAAGGACCCCAGCGAGCCTGGTGGGACACGGCCAGACCCGATCTCATCCCTCAAACTTGGATCCCTCCAGCTCCTGTGAGCCGCTGCTTCCCACAGGACACCTGTGCCTGGCGTTAGCATCCAGGGCACTGTGACCAGGTGGCTTTAAATGGGCAAAGGCTGCCAAAAAAGCCATCAGGGCATTGGGTGCAGCCCTGCTGAGTGCACGGGAGCGGATCCAGCCCCGGACATGGAGCCATGTGTGTTTTCATGGCAGGCAGCCCCTCTCTCCGCTTACGTAAATCCGCGAGCGGCTGAGCCACAATCTCCTGCTGCCGTGGATTACCCGCCCAGGTCGGGGCTCCTTGCTGTCCCCCACACCCCACCTCTTCCCAGAAAACCTCTCTGGGTTTTTCTGGGGGTCTCCCAACCTGGAAAGCTCAAGGGTGGCACTTACTCTGCCGCCAAAGCCAACCGCTCTTCACCAGCGCCATGGCTGCCGCAGGCTTCGCCGGATCTGCTGGGACGGGAAGAATAACGGGGTTAAAATAGCAGCTCCTGCCTCGTCTCCGGCTCTGCCCATGGCTCCCACCTCCCCACAGCCTCCGGGGGTGAGGTGGGATGGGGATTCACCCTTGTTGCTCCTGGTATTTTGGGGGTATGAGCTCAGCTCCCGGGTTAATCGGGGTTAGGCAGACGCGGGATTTCGTCATCTGGGAAGTATCGCGAAGGAGACACTCCGGCCACCTTTCTTTCTGCCTTTAATCCCATTGGGATTTAGGGATTATCGCCCCGTGGAGGTAAGTGGAGAAATCCGGGCCACGAATGAAAACAGGCAGTGCCTCCCCACAGCCCCAGTAACTTTCCATGCTACACGACACCTACACTTGTTTATTTTCCCTGCCTGATGGAAATTAGTACTTAATAAGGCCATGAAGTCATCGCTCCCCAGGTCCCCGAGCAGAGCCAACACCCGAGGGACAGGCAGGAGCAGTTCCCTGGCCACGGCCCCCATATCCACCCATCAGCTGGGAATCCCAGCTCCCGGCGACGGGAACTCGGCACCCTGGGATGGCCTCCAGGATCTCCCACCAGCTCTGGGGGCACGGCAAGGCACAAACACCCCCCGGTACCTCTGTGCCTGCGTGACCGAGTGCCTGAACCCCTGAGTATCCAGGTCCCCACGGAGTTTGCAGCCCTGGTGCCGTCACCCGTACTGCCATATACCCGGGAAATCACAGCCTCCTGCCCTGGCACCCCCATCCCTCCGCACTCACATCCCTGTCCCACCTTCATCCCACAAGCCCTCGGTACCCACATCTGGTGCCCTCATCCCACATCCCCTGGCATCTTTTCCCCTCCGCACCCACATTTCGTGGCACCGTTTCTGCCCCCCTCAGGAGCCCGCACCTCTGAGTGCCGGCACCCCCGGCTCTCTCCGTGCCCCGCTGCCCCATCCCGGTCCCCCCGCGCCCCCCAGCCCCCCGAAGCCGCCCCGCGCATCCCTCACCGGGCGGAGGCGGCGGTGCCCGCTGCGGGATGCGCTGCGCTCCGCTCCCGCCGCCCGGCTCTGCCCGCCCGCGCGGCTCGCCGGGAGCTGTAGTCCGGCACCAGCATCCTCAAGTGCCGGCCGCCGGGAAAAACCCCGCTTTCCAGCGGTTTATCCCTAAAAAAGCCGCCGCCTGGCGCCTGCGCGGCGGGGATGCTGCCGGGCTGGTGCCGCCGGGGGTGCCCCTGGTTGATCCAGCAGCTCCGATCCTCAAATCCTCCGCTTTTCCTCCGGATACGGAGCACATCCAGCAGTGTTTGTGCCCCTGGGAGCGGCCTCAGCCCCAACAGGACCCCCGAATTTGGGGGTCCGGGGTGGGGGCGCTGCTGCCCCGCACCGAGCTGGGCACGGGGAGGCGATGCTCAGGGGATGCAGGATTTTCCTCCGGTGCTGGGAATGGGTCTGAGAAGGTGTTTCATGCCAAAAAGCACCAATCAGGAACAACTCAAGTTTTAAGCACCGAAGTGCTCGTCTGAAATAAATTTCCAAGTGGAGGGAGCAATCCTGGGGGTCAAAATCAATGCCTGTCCTGGTTTCTGCTGCAATTAGACCCGTCCTGGGCTCTGGGACATGAGGTTGGATTATTTGGGGAAGTCAAGGCACAAGTCAGGTGACAGCTGAGGCTGAGCTGTTAATAAAAGATGTTTACTGAGCACATGGCAATGCTTAATATTAAAAAAAATTCTATTCAAGCACGTTTTTCGATGGGAAGGCCTCTCCTCTTCCTCCAGCGCTGGCTTTACTGTGGCAAACGGCAGAAGGAATTAAATTAATCCAGCAGCCCACTGGATGATCCCAAAGGAGTTAAATTGGAATCACCCCCTCAGCCAGGCCACACTCACAGCCTTATGCATCCCCCTTGTGCTGGTTATTGGGCTGCAAAACATCCTGGTGGTGCTGAGTATTCCCAAAATCAGGGAAATTATTTGGAAATCTGGCTGGATTTGAGAGAGGCAAAATCCAGAGACTTTGTACTGCAATGAGTCCGGAAAAAAAGTTCCTTTAGGAAGGGATTTGGGCTGAAATTTGGATTTTTCTTGGGTTATCCACTGGTATTGGGCTGCCTCTCCACACAGACATGTGTCAGTTTAGGATTAATTGTTCTCAAAACTTTTCCATTGTGGTTTTCCTCTTGGGAAGGAAACGGTGCCAGTGTGGGATTTGGGGGTCTTGGTTTATTAATTTTTTTGTCAGTAGGTGTGGGGTTTTTTTAATGTTAAATAGGATAAATTTGGGGCATGCTGGGTGGAAACGGTGACCAAGAGCCAGGAGATTACTTCCAGACAGTGAAAGGAGAGGATGCCGTGTGGGAATACACTCTGTGCCTCGCTCAGAACAGCCAGATCCTTGATTTCCCTCTGATTTTCCATAGTAATCGGATGCTGTTTAATAAAATCTGTGAACTTCGATGCCTCCGGTTTGTTTTTCCTCCAGCTCTGCCTGCAGTGGCTCGTGCCTGGTGGGGATCTCCCCCATCCCAGCCACAGCCGTGGGGTTTTGGGTAGGAAACAAAGGAATTTTGAAACTCTTCCCGCGTCTCAGGAAATCCGTGTCTTCCACAGGAGGTCTCCCCAGATTTCGGTTCAGAGCTGAACCTGGGGACAGCTGCAGGTGACACCGCCAGCATTTGCTGTTCCTGTCCATCCCCACTCTCGGGACAGGTCGGCACCTAATTAAATACCCCGCAAATCCCTCTGGAGATTCCTTTTCCTGTAGCTGAGCGTGTCCCATTGGTGCCGCTGGAATCCTGCAGGAGAAATGCGCCAGGAGCAGCGTTCCCTTGTGGCATGTCTGTCATCCCCTGCACGCCCCTCCCAGGGGTGGGGAACAGAGCCTTGTTACCCCCGTCCCCATTCCCTGACTCCCAAGGGAGGCGTTCCACATCCACGCCTCGCGAAAATCAATTTGAAACGTGAATCTCCGCCCAAAAAAAGGCAGCAAAACATATGGAACCGCGACCAGAGTTGTGAAGGATCTGGGGTGGGGGGAGTGCCCTGCTCCCGGCAGCCCCTGGGTGGAGGCCCGCAGGAATTCTCCATCTCTTCCCGAAATACTCCTCCGTGCGGGCCCTGAACAGGGTGCGGGGCTGGTTCGGGTGCGAGAAGGACGGGGCAGAGCCCCATGGAGACGGCGGGGGGCGACAGGCAAGGCCGGGCCCCGCGGCTCCCCGCTCCCTTCCCGCTACCGGTCCGCGGCTCTGCGCTCGCTTCCTCCGGGAAGGATCTCCCGGAGCCGAGATCAGATACCGGATCGCCGTGGAGCCCCACCTGGCACATCCCGGTGGGATTCCCGTAGCGGCCTTCAGCCTCCCATCAGCCTTCGCGGACTACCGCTCCCGTCATGCCTCGCTGAACTACAACTCCCGCCATGCCCGGCGGCTCTACCCCTGCCGTACTACACCTCCCAGCACGCCCCGCGCCTGTCCGGGCCCTGTCGACTTATGTCCTTCCCCCGCCGGCCGCACGGACTGCACTACCCATGAGGCCCCGCGCGAGGCGGCCAGCGGCGGGCCGCGGCGGCGGCTCGTGGGGCATGCCGGGAGCTGTAGTCCCCGCAGCGGCGGCGGCTGTAACGGTCCCGCTGGTGGTACTGCCCCCCCTACCCCCCCCATTCCCGGCTGGCGGCTGCGGGAGCAGCGGGAAGAGGAGGAGGAGGAGGAGCGGGAGAGGGAGAGCTGCTGTACCGGCACAGGGGCCGCCGCCGCCCGAGCAGCCGCAGGTAAAGGGAGGGAAACGGAAGGGGGGACACCCCCGGGTGACAGCGGCGGGAAAGGGGTGGCGGCGTGGGGGCACCGCGGTGATGGAGGGGGGCGGCCGGGGGCTGCCCCCGAGCCCCGGAGCGCACAAGGAGGGGGCGGTGGCGGAGCATCCCCCCAGCCCGTGCGGGGAGCGCAGAGCGGAGCCCCGGGGCGGGGGGACCCCGGCAGAGCCCGTGTCCCCCCCGGGCGCTCCCCCTGCTGCCCCCGGGGCTCCCGTCTCTGTGTCTGCTCGGAGCCTCTGTTCCCCCCGAGCGTGGTGTGTGTGTCCCCCCTGTCACGGACGCTGTTTCCCCCCTCCCCGCTGTGTCCCCCCGCGGGCTGTTGTCCCCTGGAGCCCGCTGTGTGTCCCCCCCAGTGCAGCCTGTTGTCCCCGCACCGGGCTATTCCCCCCAGCCTGTTGCCCCCCAAATCTGCTGTCCCCCTTTCCCAGGAGCTGTGTCCCCCCCTCGGAGCCTGTTGCCCCTCCAGGGGCTGCTCCCCACCCCGGGCTCACCCCCATCCATGGGAAGAGGGGACGGGATGCCCGGGCTGGGGGTGCCCCCCCCGGGGAGGGGCGAGCCCCCCCAAAATATCCCGAGGGGCACGTGGGGCCGGCAGCAGAGATGCCGGGAATATTGACGAGCCCGCCGGCAACTCCGTGCGCCGGGAAGGGCCGAGCGGAGCCGTCAGCCCTGTCCCGCAGCCCTCCTGGGGGGGTAAAATGCTTTTTAAATGGTTAGAAAATGGTTAAAGGCTTTGCCGAGCGGGGGGATGTCGGCGCGCAGCATCCACAGGCATCAAAGCGGGGACATCCAGCTTGGGAAATGCAAGGCGGTGTTAAGATTTTTTTCTGCCTGGATAAAAATGCGTATTCCGGTCGTTTTTATGAAAATGTGGATTGTTTCTCCCCCCACCCCCTATTTTTTTTTTAAATTTCTTTTTGGTAATGATTTCTTGCATGCTCCGTTGTTGGCATTGTGATGTTCAGGGCAGCAAAGTCCATCGCTATATTGTGGGTGAATAATGCCAAAAAGGAGCTTGGTTTCAGTCCTTTATAGAAAGCAGAGGAGCCTGGAAGTATGGAAATGAAATAAATATTCATTAGCAGAAAGAGGTTTTCTACCGGGTTGGCTTTTGGGGGCATTTTTTTCCCCCCACTGCACATCATGATGAGCTGTCTTGTTATGGTTTGTATTTCCATAGGCTGCATTTTATTTATTTGGTGCTCATTATTGTCAAGTGCAGAAAAATGAGCAGGTTGAGGGTATTTTTCCCCCCTCTCCTGGACAAAGACATGTTGTGCTAAGCAGAAAGAAACCCCAGAAAGATTCTATTTCTGTTTTAATCAAAATATGATTTAAGATGCATTGGTGTGTTTATTTTTGCTGTTAAATAGTGATGGAGGAAGTCAGAGCTTTTTTTGTGTCTGTGTGTTTTTAAAGGAATGTGAATGATGGAAGCATCTTTAGGGAAACATTTTGCTGGACTTGATTGCATCAACTGCATTATTTCATAAAATGTGAGCTGTGAAGTGGTTGTTGATTAGAACTCAAATTGAGGAGCGATGTTGAGCAATGTAAAGAAAAAGGAAATTAGTATGAAGAGGCCAAATGCTTATTTTCTTTTTTTTTTTCAGTTCTTTCTGGTTCTGAGTTTTAACTGTTTCGTGGATTTTCGTGACCTTTATGGTTGAGTCTATTAAAAAACCCAAACAAACAACTCTAATCTGTGTATTTATTCTTGTTATACGTACATAGTTATTAAAAGGACTGATATCAGCCAGCATTGTGGATTTTGCATTAAATTTATATTAAATCTGATTAACTCTTGTTCTGTGAGTTGCAAATACCAACTTACCCGGTTATGCATCCCAACTTCTTATTTACCAAAGCAAATGTTGTCATTTTTTAGAAGGAATCTTTTCTCCCAAATCCTGTGCTTTATATTAGGGAACGTGGGATAAGTGTTACAGATATTATTGCCCAGATCTGTGGGGTTTGGGGTATATTCTTCAGCTGATTAAAACCTCTGACTGTCAGCAAAGACACACTTTTTTGGACAGGTAGATATATATCCTCTGGAACAAAGGGGCTGGAAGCAAAATGTGTTTGGAGTTTGTTCAGAGAATATTCCTTGGAGTGAGAAACCTGAATTGCAAAAAAATCTATGTGGAATAACTGGGATACAGTCATTTAGGGAGAACATTTGTGGAGATGCTCTCTGATCCTGGCTGATCCTCATCTGTCAAACTCCACGGTGAGCCTGCATTGCAGTAGGTGAACTACCCAGGGGGTTTTGAAATCCGTAGTTAAGTTTTCCTGGTCCCCATGAGCCATAACCCACCACAGGGAGAACGGGGAAGAATGGGGCTGAGAGGTGATGCTGCTGCTGAAAACCTTTCCTAGGAGAGTGGGAATGCTTTGGAGCAGCAGTTCTGCGAAAGGCCTTCGGTACCTGCACTGAAAGCATCATTAAAGTGAGCGCTGAACTGGGGCTAAACTGAGTGATGGGATCTGCCTGGAGGAGCTCTGCTGGGACACGGAGGTGCAAAGGCTTCAGGCAGGGAGGTGTGTGTGGAATCCAGGGCACTGCCTGCTTTTGGGAACTTCTCCAAGGTGTGGCATTGGCACCGCTCTCCCTTCCAGGGAAGTGGGACATTCACGGCTGGGATGTCGCCGCTGGGTCACCTGCTGGGAGAGCTGGTGAACAGAATTCCATGTGGCTCTGAATCCAGGTGCTCTGCTGCTGTTGCTGGGGCAGAGGGGGTTCAGCCCTTTCTCCTCAGGTGGTCAGAACCCTGCGTGTTCCCAGCCAGGAGCTCAGAGCGGGTTCCCAGTTCTCTGGAAAGCAGTTGTCGAGGCTGTCAGAAGGGAAACACAACTTTTACATCTTCCTTTGTGCGCTCGCTCTTCCCTTCAGCGCGGATTATGATCTTCATTTGTCTTCCAGCCCTGCCTTTGGGGCCTGATGGTATCTGCAGAGGCCCCCGGTTTCCCTTTCCGCAGCACAAGTGCTCCGTGTACTTTCTGTTTCCTCTGCAATTCCTGGAGTCTCTCCGTGTGCCGGGGCATTCCCCTCCCTGCTTCTGTCCCCAATTAGCTCCCTCGTGCTCTTCCTCATCAGTTGGGCTCAATTTCGCTGCTTAAAATCCATAAGTTCTCATGTTCAGTCCATAGGAGTATTCGATCTGAAATGACTGCATAGGAAACGGCTCCTGTCATACTCTGTAGTATTTTCTTTTTGCTGATTCCAAATTCCCATCCCTTGCTCCCTTTGCATGCTACTGGATTCTCGTGCTGTGCATCCCTTCAGTGAACAGGTGAAGATTTGTGTTCAGTGACAAGAAATAAAATCCACCGGTCTGGATTTTTACCTGTTGATGGTCTTTTAAGTCTCTAAATTAAAAAATACTGATTCTTAATCTATCATTGTTTAAAACTGGGAATAAATTTTCAGGAGTTATTTCTGTGTGACTCAAATACCAGTTGGACAGATGCAGTTCTCCAGAGCTGTTTAAATTGTGTCACCTTCTTGTTCCTTCCACTCAACTGAATCACTTTGTTCCTATTTTTGTGTCAAAAACACTGATATCCCTAAATACCAGGGAAGAATGTCAGTGGCAGGGCCCCTAAATACCAGGGAAGAATGTCAGTGGCAGGGCTGTGTTTATTTGTGCAAATTCATAGAATCCCAGAATGGTTTGGGTTGGGAGGGACCTTAAAGCCCATCCAGTCCCACCCCTGCCATGGGCAGGGACACCTTCCACTAGTCCAGGTTGCTCCAAGCCCCATCCAGCCTGGCCTTGGACACTTCCAGGGATCCAGGGGCAGCCACAGCTTCTCTGGGCACCCTGTGCCAGGGCCTGCTCACCCTCACAGGGAAGAATTTTTTCCCAGTAAAATTTGTCTGCACCTGATTTTTGGAGAAAGTAAGGATAATGTGATTGCACTTCCTACCTGCCCACCTGGGCAGAGAGAGAGAATGAAATTAATGTAAATTCATGTCTATGATCTATATTTCGTGTTATGCTCTGATTTATCAGTGCTTCGTTAGGTGGATAACCTTGAGGTGGGATTTTGTGTTTAATTGTTAGCTTGAATGGGAAGCAACAGTTGGGAATTTCCAGGATTTTCTTTTGCTGAGAGCAGGTGTCCCATAGGCGTCTGAAACAGGAATCCCAGATCTGTAATTAAGATCTCAGGCAGCAAAGATCCAGCTTTTAAGGCATATCCAGCATTTGGAGATCTGAAATTTGTGAAAGCTCTTTATTTTTAAGAACCACGTAGGGAATGAGCTTCTGTTGATGACGATGGAGACGCACAGATTTTTTAGAGTGTGAGTGGGACTTGGATAATTTTTCCAGAGCTCCTCTGGGTTTTGTTTACTATGGATGTGCTGAAAACACTGAGCACTGCACAGGAATTTCAAGTGACTCTGCTTTCTGGGAGGAAAAAAATGTGGGCCTGCTGACGCTCCCCAGCAAACCATTTAGGAGATTATCGTCATAGGATTTATAAAAGCTGAAAAAAACCACATTCCCCTCCTCTGGTTTGTATTTGCTTGTGTTTCACCCTGTCTCTCCTTCCTCTCCTTGGCTGAAACGGTCATGTGGAAAACTGGGGAGTGGAAAAATGAAAAGTCAGAGCAGAAACCTGGGGTTTATTGTGGCCTTGCTACGATAACTTTCTCAATAGGAAGACTAAAGCTGAAGTGTATTTGTAGGCTGATCGTTTTGCCTTCCTTGTCTCAGCAAGGGTTAGAGATTTGGGAGGATTATTGGAGACAAGCTTAGAGTATTTTATGAGAGGAAAAGTACTAAACTGGCAAAAAAGCCCCGAAGAATAGATGCCATCATGCCTGTTAGGCATGTCTAATTCTTTGATGAAATGGATAAAGATTGCAGACTGCAGCAAAAGTTAAAATAGACCATAACATCTCGGGGTCCACAGGGTTTTTCCTTCTAATTTGCTGTAGAACTTAATAAAAGAGATTTGCCTCTTTTACGGCATCAGGCTCTTTATCTGCCACAAATTAAAGCCCAGTGCCTGGATTCTGCTTTCTCTGCTGTTAGATATCAGCTCCCTAAATTTGATAATGGGTGGGTTTTACCATTCTGAGTTTGGAAATACATCCTGAAGATTGGCAAGAAGTTTTGTGCATGGTCTTCTTTTCCCCCATTTTCCATTCAGTTCTTTATACTTGGATTTATAGGCAATAATAACTCACTTTTTAATGTACAAGGGGATTTTTGTGGTCATTTTAAACAAGGTCCTAAGAGTCCCCACAGTCCCATGGATTGCCCAGGGCAGAGGTGGAGTCCCCATCCAGGGATAGATTGAAAAGCCACGTGGATGTGGCTCTTGGGGACATGGGTTGGTGGTGGCCTTGGCAGTGCTGGGGGACTCCATGATCCTCGAGGTCTTTTCCACTCTTAACAATTCCATGATTCTACCCAGGATAATTGTCATGCCTGTAGGGACAGACAGGTTCTAGGGGCTTTTCCCTGCTGAAAAGTATTTTGTATGAAGCTCGTGAGCATTTAAAATGCAATTACTTTGGAATAGGTCCCTGTGTAAACATTTGATTCTGTAGTAGTTTATTCTGCAAGTCATTTTCTTCAGTTTTCTGTGTATGGTGTCACTTAATGAGACTTTTAATGGCTTTTACAAAATGATGGCATTCCACATATTTTCCAGTTTGCTCTTGACTTGACTTACATTCACAAGAGAAGTTTTCAAGCTTTAAAATGCAGTGCCATAAACTGGAGAGCTGGATTCTTTTTCTTTACTGTGGCATCCAAATCCCAGCTGTTGAACTTTCATGGATAGCTGAGTCTTTTAATATGGATTTGGGAGCTCAAGAAAATATTTCTTTGTAAGACAATTTTTTGACAGTGTTTAAATTTGAGCCCTTGGAAAAGCAAACATGGCAAACCAGCCCAGGAGCACCTTGCCCATGTGGTTTTGCCTTCCAGGGAAGCTGTGCTGCTGCTGGAGCAGATGCCAGGGACAGGGTGGGTTCCTGGGTAATTCCAGGAAGTGTGGGACATCTCCACCAAGCATGGAGAGAAGGAACAAGGTTTTACAATATGGGTGGTGAAACACTGGCACAGCTGATTGCCCAGGGAGGTGGTGGCTGCCTCATCCCTGCAGCGTCCAAGGTGTCATTTCAATTAGTGTCTAACTATTGCTTCCAAAAGCCAGCTCTTGTTTAAATGTCCTTTGATACCCAATAACTTTTCCTTTTGGAGGGAACTCTTAATTCCACAATCAAGTGGTCCACTTAAACTCACGGCATTGCCTGGGAAGTGTTGGGCAGGTTCTGTTTGAGGGCCTCTGGCTTTCCCATTTTGTTCCATGGATTCCAGGTCTACAGTGGACCTCTGGAATAGTTCTGGGCTCTGGAGGAAGCCCAGCAGAACCCCACTGCAGCTCACTTTGCTGGTGATTTTCCACGGGTGGCTGCTTTTAGTCATCTGTCCGTCGGCCAACTCGGAATCTGCTCAGCTGCTTTGTTGACACATACAGTGGTAATTTTTTAATTGGGATGTCATCCTCAAAAGATTGCCTGGAACATTGCAGCACTTACCTTTATCACCATGGATCTCCTCGGAGGATGAAGTCAGCTTTGCCTGACAAGGCCTATTTTCCATAACATTGACTTGTCATTAATTTTGCTCCTGTTCTTTTAAAGTCCAGATCGAGTCTGATTCAGTTTTCCCTTATTTTGTCCAGAGCTCATGTCTGGCAAATGGATTGGTGTTTACTTGAGTCATTTTGCCCTCTCCTGATGTAGTTGTGTTTGTCTTCCAAATTTTCTCCTGCATTCTGAAAAATATTGCAAATGAGCCCTTGGGGTCTCTGAAATAGTGGAGGACTCTTGGAGGACTCGCTGGTTAAACATCCTGGGCTTCTGGGGCATCGTTCCATGCTGGAATGCAGAGCTGGTAGAGACCTTGGGAGACTTTTCAGTCCATTCACCTCCTCAAGGCAAGCTAAAGGATGGTGAGGGAGGATGTGACATGCTCCCTAGAGCATCCTTAATGAGTGCATTTCTAATTTTTCCTTAAAATCTCCCAGTCTCGTAGGTGCCAGCCTGATCAGGAACCTGGCAGTGAGCACTTAACCAATTTGGTTGAAAGCTTTTCCAATATGTTACATCTTTTAGAAAGCAATTCTTGGCTGTGAGGGTGGGGAGGCCCTGGCACAGGGTGCCCAGAGAAGCTGTGGCTGCCCCTGGATCCCTGGAATTTTTCCAGGCCAGGTTGGATGGGGTTTGGAGCGACCTGGAATAGTGAAAGATGTCCCTGCCCATGGCAGGGGATGGAATTGGATGATCTTTAAGGTCCCTTCCAGTCCAAGCCATCCTGGGACTTTGTGATCTCTGAGGAATGAAAATACTTTGCTGTTCAGAATAACCCATCCCCTTGTTTCTGCTGTCACTGATGGGAGCATGTTACATCCTTCTCCAGTTTGTTTTCCTGGGCTGGCAAGGTCCTTTACTGTGTTCTTATGGATCATTTTGTATCCAAATCTCTTTATTATTTCCTCAGCTTTTCTCTGTACTCTGATGTGTTTACTTCTCTCTCTCCTCAGACTTGGCACTGCCTTGTCAGCATTGTATAAAACAAAATAATGCTGGTTTCCACGTGGCACTCTTAAAACAAGCTGAACTGCCTTTTTTTTTTTTTTTGGCATTGTATTGTTGACATTTTACTTGTGATCCAATATCCCCTCGGGGTTGTTTTCTCCTGTCCATCAGCCCAGCTGGGACTTCTGCACCTGCACAGTGTTCACTGTGCTTGCACTGGTCTTTATTGGGTTTCACCAGGCTGCTTTGGCTTGACACAGTTTGGTCTTGACCCATCCATGTTGTTTCATTTTGGCTGTATCCTGTCATTGCTTTATAAATTGTTAAATAATCTTTCTGGTGTCTTCCCACTGATTGTGAGGGGAATTCAATTTCTGATTTGCCTTAGAAGCTTTCTCAAACTTCACTCTGGAGCTGTTTCCTTTTTGATCCCAAAAGCACTTAGAAACTTGGTGAGTGGATCATCTATATGCAAATTCCTTAATTTTTCCTCTGTGGCATTGTATTTGTGGAAAATCAAGTGATGCCAATTTTCATTACAGTTGGACTCAGTATCTTAAAGGTCTTTCCTAACCCAAATGATTCAGTGAGCCTGTGATTATGTTGATATTTCGTTAAGATGATAACTAAAAACCATAAATGTCATACAGGTTAAAATCAATTATTGAAATCAAGACATTTTGCAATCTTGATTGGATTACTAAACTGAGATACATTTAAATACCAGTCTGTTCTTTTTCTGCCCTGTCAAGGCTTCCAGTCCAGTGATTTCTGCAGCTTTATTGCTTGTAACGAGGCCCAGATCAGTTACTTGGTGTTACAAATTGTCACCTAGGATTTTGGGAAGCTAATCTCTTGTAATTACTTCCTGCATGAGAGTTTCTGTATCCCTCCTGTCTCCTCCCTAACCCCACATGGGTTTTTTCCCCAGTGTGGACTCACCTACCTGTCTAACTGCTTCCCAGAACCTCCTTCTGGCTTCACACATTAGAACACATCAAGTTTCTGCCCTGGAAATTCAGTTTTCCTGCAGTGTTGAGAGCTGTCAGAGAGGTGAGCCTTCCCACCTTTTTTTTTAGGGATACATTGCCATCTCTTCCTTTCATATCTGAACACCATGGGCCTAATGATTTTCAAGTCCAGTCACATGCTCATTTTTTTCTTACTGCTGCCCAGGATTTCATTTGTTCCCGCTTGTTATCCAGACTCCCTGCATCCATATATAGCAACAGAAAATTCATTCTTTTTTTTATGAACGCTCTTGTCTGACTTTGTGCCTCATTTCCCCTTCTAAGTGTCCTTCTCTTGTGTTCAGCTTGTGCCTTTCCTGGATGCATCAGCAGTTTCATCTGGGAAGGTGTCTTATTAGTTGGAAAGATGCTGGCTCTGCAATTTGTGATCTCTCCCTTCCCTCCAATATTGCTCCA